>CM068385.1:88117684-90517684 GCA_034770075.1 Aralia elata
GTAAAAAAAAAAGGTTTTTTTTATTTATTTATTTTGTTTCCTTCTTTAAGAGTATACGATTTGTCCTTTATTATTAAAGAATTATGCCCAATTGTGATATGTGTAATTTTGCACGATTTATAATTTTTATTAGTATGGCTGACATTGATTTTATAATTAATGTATTTTGTCAAATAATTTAAAATTATGAAGGAATTAATTAACTTGATTAGCCTATAATTATTCATTTTTTTTAATCCTATAACAATTTGTTGCCAATGTATAAAATTAATTAGAATGATTCAGAATTAATATATAGTTTTATTGAAGAAACATGCATAGTGCCTACATCGGTTCCTTTGATGCAAAGGGAAACGGACAGCTACTATTATAACATCAATACAACCGAAAATATTGTCACCCATCCATTTTGCCTAGTAACATGAAATAAAGCGTAAAATTAATTTAACATTCCTATATCGATCTTAGTAGTGCGAAATTATAAAAATATATAGTGCTTCATTTCATTAACTTGATGGGGGAAGTATTTCCCTGTAAAAATGAAGAGAAGTAGGCAAAGTGCCCGAGCTGGTTGATAACTGGGGACCAAATGTCCCGATCCTCTAATGCTCTCACAAATGAGAAGCCTTCGTATCCAACTGCATATCCCCCAAACAGTGGCATATAGGCAATAAATTTTAAAATATTAATATTCAAACAATTAATAAATGATTAATGAATCATCATTTTATTTACAAAAACTTAATTAACAATATAAAACTACACAAATTAATGTTTATATATACTTCTCCTTGGTGGTACCAAGGGTACCATTGAGTCTTGACTCAAACATTCAGTTTCGAATGCCCGTATCTTGTGGCTGTTATTGGTATCACACTGTCTACGTCACCACTGCTAATTTATTTTTTATTTGTTAATTAAGCTCAATAAATTACTACAAAAAAAAAAATATTCCCCATGTGTTGAAAAAAAATAAACTACTACTTAATTAATTCTTTGTTGACCTTTTTATTCGAATATTAAGATTCGACATGGGTACTCTTCATATAAATTCTTTTTGGCAATAATAAATTTTTGTAATATTGAGAAAAAAATTCATCCAAACTTTTTCTTTTTATCTGAATGTGCTCACGGTGCAAAAAGTTTATATATTCAAAAAATAAATTAAACGAAAAAAATAAGTATCTGCTATTTTAGGAACGTTACATGGGAATTATAAAATACTTGCCGTAACAATCCTGACTCTTAAATAGGTTTTTTCCATTTCCAATTTCTTTTATTATAATTAATTGCATGTTTTCTGATTTCTTTACCTGTATATAGACACAAGCATTCCACTCTCTATCAACTCTAGAATAGTTGGAAACAAAGGTCGCTGGTGAATCATTCCCCCAAAAAATAAAAACCCCGTATGTCAATGACCTCACTGCATACGCAATAACAATATAAATATATAGAGTGATCATTTGACAAATCAAATATTTATTCAACAAATAATTTGGTAATTATTATTTTTTTTCAGCCAATAATAATAATAATAATAATATTTTACTAACTTAGAAAAAATCGATATGGCTATCAATTGAAACTTAATTAATACCAGCTTAAGTATATTGGAACATTGTTATTTTTCCAATTTAACCTGCATGTTTCCCCAGGGCTATGGAAGAGAAGTAACATTTGCATGAAAGTGCTTTTCTGAACTTGAGGAAGGTTCTAGGTAGGAACCGATATAATCCTCCGGAGCATGGGATCAAATTGATGATATCTGTTCTATTTGTAGTCATTTTATGTTACTAAAATATTACTATATTATATTTGCATCGCACCAAATTATATATATACACTTAAAATTGGACGCACGGAAAGAGAGCCTTGCGGAAGAATTGCACAATGGGGCATAATATTATCATATGGATAAATATTTCCAAATGGCACACATTCTAGTTGGTCCAAATATCCGAGACAAGCCTTCGATTAGCGCGACTGAAGAAAAAATAGCAAATTTAAGAGAATTCCCAAAATAAATTTCATTCAGAAATCAGGGGATGCGACCAATAGAAATCCATAGGATCCTGTGGTCAGTTGTGTTCATCATCAAATTAGGGGCTATTTGCCAATTCTGAAACATTACGGCTCAATATGTATCATGGTTTGAATGATATAAGTTAGAGAGCGGACAATTGTGTTTTAAAAATAAAACTTAACAAATCACAAAAAGAAAAAAGTATAAAGTAGACGCTCATTTTGGAATCACGAGAGTTTAGAAGCAAGAAAAGTGTTTCTAGAAAACTTACTGCGATTCCTTTTAGGTTGACTAATAGTTTGGTTTGAGTTTTTGTTATAATGAAGTATTGTTTGGAGCCAGTTGATGGTACGCCCCCCCCTAATTGGCCTGCATAAACTCTCTCCCGTAATATATAAAGTCTCTAGTTTTTGTATTCAGGAAATCTCTTACTAGCCAATTTACTAGGAATGTATATGAATCAATTGCAGTGCTGTTGTCTCACACTTAAGTTGTTATGTCCGAAGTTGTGTTTGAATAAGAAAAAATCCAACACCGGCCGGAGAGTTCAAGGTAGATAATAGTTTACGGCCTCTGAAACTCATGATTTCAAATATAACTTTATAAACCAGATGTTTCAACAATAATATATATTAATTTGATTCATTAATATTGTAATTAAATTGAAAATAAATAAACTCACCATTATTCCATGCATATTCATTTCGATATAGAGTTGTACCATCCTTATTGACTCTAAATGGCCCTAGTTCCATCATGGCCCCTGAATCCAAGTGAAGAGAACAACCAGGCCCTGCCAGTTATCATATGGTGAGTTACTAAGTATGTACACATAAAATCATATACAAAAATTTTGCCACGTTCTGTATATATCTCCTTCCCAAAATGATTTAGACTTATAAGTCCTTCTAAATTTTGTTAGACACAAAGTTTTATATCAAAGAAATTATTTTTTTTTGTAAGAACTCGTGCATGTCTAAGTGTCGTCAAACAAATAAATTTTTAAGAAATATAATTACTAATAATAATATGAATAATTTTCTGTTGCTAGGGTAAAGTAGACCAAAACTGTTCTAGTTTACCTACTACTAGATGATAAAGTAAATTTTTTCTTTTTGTGAGTACGTTGTAAAAATACAGCATCATCAATAATTTTGTTCAAGATAAATCTAGACAATTATTAATCTTATTAACCTGACAATTTACTCTAATATGATATTATGCACGTACCACATTCAGCCACAACACAAGTGGCTTAGGGGGGGTGTCGAAAGCGTCAGAAGGGGACTCCACAAAATAAATAAAACAAACGCTCTTCCTGCAGTAGGATCCACAGTAAACATTACCCGGAGTATTGATCAAAAGTCCACTCCATCAGGTTGTTCCCAGGCAAAATTATCAATCCTTGTCAAGTTCCTTTAAGCCCGTTCTTGGAGGCCCAATATACACCGGTGAAGTCCCCCAAAAAAAAAACAGAAAATTAAGAGGCATGAAACTTCTTGGGAAGCAAATCCTTCCTTATAAACTTCACCTAATGGATTAGAAACCTTTTTCAATATTGTAACACTCATATGGAGGCTACTAGGCATAGTGAAAAGAACCAGCGAAGTGTTAAAAGCTCGCCATCTATTGGTTTAACTTCGTGAAAAAAAAAGTTAAGAACTATCGGCTAATTGTTATATAAGCCTCAATTTTTGGTATTTTCTGGTAGCGCGTCGGTCTAATCGATATTAATCTGTGTTTTTTCTCTCTTGTTTTTCAGTTTGCAGATACAATAAATGTTGTTTATATCAATTTTTTTGTTACTAAGTTTTTAGCCTTTTAATTTAGGGGATGATTTTGTTCTATATATTTGGAAGGAGAAGAAGTACAATCCTCGATTGTAGACAGTCTGAGCTGTTTAGGAATAAAAGAATAATTTTAACGTTTTGGGAGCATGGCAGTATGGAATATGAGGAATCTGAGCTGTTTAGGAATACACCTCCATGCATGATGCATGGAAATTTCTTGTTTGAAATGAATATGACAAGTGATATATATATATACAGTAATATATTATATATATATATATATATATATATATAATATATGTATGTATGTATGTATGTATGTATGTATGTATGTATGTACAGTTGTATATGTAGTCGTCTATAACTTCTTTGTATAATCTTTTAAAATGATAAACTTTTATTACTTTTTAAATAATATATAGTGTACCATATAATGGCATAAGTATAAATAAATAAATAAAATTGTTATCACACATTTACAAAAGTTAAAATGCGGTAAAAAGACGATTTTAATCTCAAAAGTGTATTTATATGGAGTCTGCTAGTTTTAAACTTTTAACAAAAAAAAATTCACATTTATGAGTGATAATCCACACAATTTCAAATTTTATTTTATTTTTAGGTCCTTTAAACTAGTTTAAATTGTCCCCACAAATTACCACTATATATGGTTTTCATACAATTACTGTAGGAAGTTGCATATCTTGCTTCTTGCTAATAATGGTAAAAACACATCTACCTTGAAAGCCAGATGGATTGAATTTTATCCCTTTCTAAACTTTTGCGGATGTATTAAATACAATTTTATTCCTAACCAAACTTTTGTGGATGTATTAAATACTTAAAAGTTTTGGTATATTAGTGTTATAATATAATGGAGTAGTGAAAAGAAAAGTGCAATCAAATTGATATAATTAACTACTTTAATTCTACTAAAACATTGGTTATTTATGTTGTATATATATTCTGCGATAAAAATTAATAATTGCAAGTACAACAACGTCTATTGTAATCTTAATAAATACATATCAAACTATAAAAATTAGATTAATTTTAAATACCCTTAATTAATATAATGAATTAGTTCTCTTATTTTCTCTCTTCATGTTCTTCTTGACTTCAATTTACTTCATGACAATCTTCCAATAATCTTTTTCCTTCTTTACAAATTGAAGCCTTATCATTTACTTGTTCACCAAGATAAATTAAATATGTTGGGAATCAACATGCGATCGTTAAGCTTATTATCATAGGGAGAGAATACCTTTATTATATGTGATTTGATTGATGACAAAATGATAAGAAGAATATTCATACCAGTAAAGACTTGTAAAGTCCTTAATGAAATATATGTACAAGGACTTAGAAGATCAAATATGTTTAGGTTGATCTAAGCTGAATGAATATCTATCTGATCAAAAATATGTTTGTAACATTAGATTTTGTAAAGTCTTTAATGAAATATATGTACAAGGACTTAGAAGATCAAATAAGTTAGGTTGATTTAAGTTGAATGAATATCTATCTGATCAAAGCATGTTTGTAACATTAGGTTTTGTAAAGTCCTTAAATGAATTTAATATACAAGAACTTAGAATGGAAGAAGATCAAACTTGTTAGGTTGATTCTTATGGGCTGGAATGTTATATGTTTAAAGTATGGGCTAGACTGAACGTAAAGCACTGCACAAACCAAGTGAAGGATCGCAGTGCAGTCAGCCAACCTCGCAGAGTCAAGTATGCCATCACAGAGTTTGCCAAGCAAACATAGAGTAAAGCCCAACAAGTCGTAGAGCTCTCTCGGCAGGAACGTAGAGCTCTCTTAGCATGACGTAGAGTTATCTCGGCATTACAATGCTAAATCTTAAGATCGTAGAGTCTGCCAGATAAGCACAGTAAAAGGCTTGGCAAATCGTAGAGCTCATTCGGCGGCACGCTCTTGGCGTTGTAAAGTTGCACATGTCAACGCAGAGAACTTACAAGGCAATCATAGAGTATGGCTCAGCAGAACAATGAGCGTACTCAGGATCGTAGAGTGCGCATTGCAAAGAGTAGATCGTTGTGCTAACATGGGTTTCGTTTATGGTCAGTCTAAAGTCAGCCACTCTAACGACTCCCATGAACAGTCTGCCAATCAAGCAACAACGTAGAGCAGTCACTGCTGAAACACTAAAAGATAAAGTGACAACCTACATAAAGACTTCTAAGTAAGCTGAGCATGAGCCATCAGACATAGAAAGATCTTTGAAGCACAACCAAAGCATCAAGCCATAACAGAGGATCATAGGGGCAAGGCTCAAGTAATCACTCTACAATCCATCAAGACTCTAAACCTACATCAAAGACAAAGGTCGTAGAGTAGGAAAGCAACAGCAAGATCAAGTGATCGTAAAGTTAAGCCTAAGACAACAGAGGCACTCTAGCAGTGTCAGCAAAACAACAAGAAGATCATAGAGCAATACTCTATGATAAGGCATAAGAGAGAATGTCTGAAGATTAAAGTAGAGCAGTCCTCTACATCAAAGGTGCTACAACAACAGAACATCATAGAGCAATCCTCTATGACACAGCAGCAGGGCTAACACCTGAAGAACATAGAGCAATCCTCTATGATAGGCACACTGCAGCAATGGCTCAACAAAGTTCATAGTACACTATGCTCTGGAACGAAAAGCTAAATGGAGATCACAGAGCATAAGGGAGCACAAACTGCAGTATAGTAAGAAGCACATTAAAGCATAATGCAAGTGCAAACAACCACTCTACAAACTACAAGGCAACACAAGGTCACAACTGAAGTAAACAGTTAACTCTACGATCTAAGGTAACAGTCTTCAGTCTGAAGCAAGCAGTTAACTCTACGATCAAAAGCTACAGGCTACACCTAAGATGATCGTAGAGTAAGTATCTGCCAGCGTGGATTGAAGACGTCAGAGCACTTAGGGTTACTATCCTAAGATGAGTAGCTGAGTAGTTAAAGGAGTAAAATAAAGAACCAATCTGAGTGGGGCTCAAACTGCCATGTTTGCAGCAGTCAATAAGCAGTGCATGTGACTCCACTATCTTGGTACCAGCTAATGGATGCTGACTCAGCTATCACTAGCAGACTTAAGGAAGTAAAATACTCAGTGGTACAATAAACAAGTTTGCAGAAAGTAAGTCTCCAACGGAAAGAAGTGCAACGGGAAGATATCAACGACAAGCTTCCAACGGGAAGAAAATAGAGATCTACAAAAGAGAAAACTGCATTCGGATGGCAAAAGTATGTGTGGTGAACTAGAGCAAGAACACAAACTGTACAAACAAGTAGAAGCTTCACTACAATATGAGAGGTATGTCAAAGGGCTGACATATGAGCTATAAGTCGAATGACCAAGAAGCCAAGATCAAGAGTGATCAGAGCTGAAGGCAGACCTAGAAGTGCAACTCTATGATCAAGAAATGAACACACTGAGCTTAAGAGATAAAGAACTGACTTAGACAAGTCAACCTGTGTTCATCTAGAGTGATCATCTGTATCTACTATGTACCAGAAGAAGGAAGTGCTTCAACGACCAACAGTATCTAGAAGAAGATCACAACCAGCTGCCAAGTACTAGAAGATGAAGGAGATCAAAGTTCATCTTGGCAGCACAACCCAACAAACAATCAACATACCAAAGAGGGCGAAATGTCCTTATCTTAAGTGACTAAACAAAGTCAAGTCTGATGGACTTGCTGAGTACCAAAGGGTACAAGAGATTCTAAGTCTGCTAGGATTAGTCTACAGGTTCCAAGTCTGCTGGACTTGAAGAGGGTCATAAGATCCTTGTCCAAGGGACTAAAGACAACTTATGTCTGTTGGACTTGAGGAGGGTCATAGGATCCTTGTCTTAGTGGCTAAAAATAATTCGTGTGTGTGTTGGACTTGAGGAGGGTCATAGGATCCTTGCCTTAGTGGATAAAAATAACTCATGTGTGCTGGACTTGAGGAGGGTCATAGGATCTTTGCCTTAGTGGCTAAAAACAACTCTTGTCTGCTGGACATGAGGAGGGCATAGAGTCCTTGTCTTTGTGACTAAAACATTTAGTGGATTCCTACTCGTTGAAGTAGAAGAGTAGAGTAGGAGTTATTCAATCTCCGAACCACTTAAAATCTCGTGTGTTATTTACTTTATGTCATTTACATTATGTACAATAATTGCAATATCTGTTGTCAATCATATCGAAGATTTATTCATTGAACTGAGATTATGTTTGTATCTCTGAAGGGGGCTTTAAAGTATATTTCGCTGTGCATGAATTGATTCTCTAATCTTAACTGTTCTATATCCATTAATAAGAATGAAAACGTTTTTTTGAGATCTATTCAACCTCCCCCTTCTAGATCTCTATTGTGTCCCCGGGAAACCAACAAAATACATCCTACAAAAGAAAATAAAAATTATTAGTTAAATAAAATAGACACATAAAATTGAGGATAATAAAATACAATAATATGTGACTATATATCACATTTTTGTCTCAAATGACATGACATTGAATATATATTAATAATAATTTATAGCATAAACAATCAAATGAGATTTACCTAACTAATGTTATGGAGATATATCATTTGAGACACTTTTTAAAATCAAAAATTTGATACCCCTAACATCACTCATATGTTAATAAATAGTTGATGATATCAAGATCAATCCTACAAAAAATTATAATTATTAAAAATATTTTTACAGTTAAAAGTTTAAAGAATTTTCAAGCATTAAAATTTTGATGAAAAATTTACATGTTCATCAAATGGTGAAAAAGTATCGAATTACTTTTATTTTTGAAACAATTATATTACTCAATATTACGAATTACTTAGTCGATTTTGATTTCAGTTATACTATGCAAAACTACGAAATAAGTTGGGAAGCCATGTGAGACACATGCTATCTTTCTTATATGTTTCTTGTTTTTCTCTTTTCTTGGTGATTGAAATTCATTTTAATTTAGGTTAGTTGGTTTTACAATTATCTACTACTTTAATGATTAATTAAATTATAGGTCCTCTTTTAGATGATAATGATGATGCTGATTATTATTATTATTGTTATTATACACACATACACATATGATATTATTATCATCTTTTTATTTTTTTATATTATTTTATTATTATTATTATTTAGTTTATTCCATCAAATGATCTCATGATAAAATTAATAGATGAATATGACAGAAACTAAAAATGCAAATATCATTAATTATAGTCCTTTTGGCTCACAATAAGTATCATTATATTATATGTGATTTTTTTGATAATCAAGAAACTCTAAATTGAAGTGCTTTTGCACTATATATATAGTAGTATACACGAAGATCAAAAGGTATATGATTGAAGATATTATGATTGATATATTGTTCAAAAGAACTAATTATAATTATATTCACCGTATTTGGACATGTATTATTATTATGTAATTTGTATTTGAAAATTATAAGTTAATAATCAAATTACCCTTAAAATGACCAACTAATTTTTTTTTCTCCTTTTAACTTTTTATATATTTGTATTGATGTATTAATTGATGTGGCGTATAAGATAAAATTAAAAAATGTGAGGGAGGGTACCCAAATCCTAAAATTTTGGAAGGTGTTCATTCAAACACACAAGGGACCATTATTTCAGAGCCAAATCCAAGATACTAGCAGACAGTGACCGTTCTATAAATATATTCAATTAAGCTTTGTATTTGTTTTGTCTGTTTTTTTTTCTCATTACATGTATTCTCCTGTAAACATTTGTTGGAGACTCTCTAATCTCTCCATTGTCCACTGACATTATAGTTTGCTACACCTTAATCAATATCTTGTACTACATTCTTTCAGATTAATATTGATATTTTAAAAGTTAATTTTTAACTTAAAATTAATATAAATTTATTTAGTTTTATATGAAGACATTTATAAATGTCATAAATTAACTAAAAAGTACTACTAGTAATAAGATTTATTATTTTCAAAATTTTATAAAATTTGTTGAAGATGTTGTGTTGACATTCTTTTTCTAGTAAAAAAAGGTTGGTTGATTTATTTTATTTCCTTCTTTAAGAGTATACGATTTTTCTTTTATTATTAAAGAATTATGCCCAATTGTGATTTGTGTAATTTTGCACGATTATAATTTTTATTAGTATAGCTGCCATTGATTTTATAATTAATGATTTTTCAGACCCTTTTTCATTACCCCACATCAATCCCCGGAAAGCCCACTAGATTGATTACCGCTTTAGCTCAGACGTACGGCTTTTCATTGATGATTTTTCATGCTTCACCGCTTGTCCTTACACTATTGCCTCAGAAAATAATGGTCACCTTCCTCACTTCTATAGGCGTGAGTCTCGCTCTTATCTGTTTAACCAACGGGTTGAGTGGTTCTTCATTGTCCTGGTTCGGTTTCATTCGGGCTGCGGAGCTTCCATATTTTATTGAGAATAATGATTTTTGTACCGTACTTTATAATCCTCATAGGGTTATGAGGCAGTTTGGATTTGATCAGGAGCGTCCCTTCGGCCGTACTTGCAAGGAGACTTATGAAACTGCTCTCCTCAATTTCGTGTCTACCTCCCCCTCTTTTGCATGGGCCCTTCCAAAACCCCCAGGTGCTTCTCACAAATCCTTTTCCGTTGCCTTTGTCATACCAACTGCTACTCGGAGTGGGCGGTATATTACTAGTGAACGCAACTACTGGCAAATTAATCTTAAGAGATGGCAGGACGACACACTGATGTTCTCTATATCAGCTTCTCCTCCCAAACGTCTTCAATGGGTTAGGATGTTATGTTCTCCTAAGTCCAATGTCCGTTCGGAACGATGGCCAGCCAGTAGCCGGCTTGTTGAGTGTGAGGCCTTGATGCCTAAATCTTCTCCTCCTCGGTTAGCAGGTGTTCATTCTCAAAATGACCCAGCTATCCTTCCTGTACATGCCCCTACTACCTCCAGGAACCTTCCACCACGGGCCTTGTCTTAGTTACCTCTGTCTCGGATGCCTCCTCCAGCTCCTCTCCAGGGATCCTCTGATGCCGGAGAAATGAGAATTACTCGTTCCAGAACAAGAATATCTACCACTACTGATTCGGAGGTGGTTCCTCCTATTGCTTCTACCGTATCCCCGGTTAATCGTCCTGGCATCAGGCTTCGCTTAAGGCCATTAGCAAAGTACCCTCTTGAGGATGCTAGTCCTAGTGTGCCAACAGCTGAGGATCCGGTCAAGAAATGCAGTAGAAATTTGGTATGTATTTATTTATTTACATATATATATATATTTGTACTATCTTCATTTTATGTCTGTTACTATCCACATAGTTATTTTTATAATTCTTCATATCATTATGTCCACCGTTTTTTTAGATTGGCGATGCTGATGAAGAGAATGATGATATTCCTTTTGAGTTTATGCTTATTACTGCAAAATGGGGGCAACCGCGGCGGCTTCTACAAGTTGTGACCCTCCCTGACCTATCTCTATCAGTGTTGAGTCGTCTTCATCACATGAAGCTTGTGTCAGTTTTGATGCTAAAGACACTTTATCTGATGTGAGTTCGAGCCTTGCTTTGGGTGATACAATAATTTCCTAAAACCCTCCTCTAGCTTCTCCACATGATAGGCCTAAGGAAACTGATGAGACTCTTGTTTCCGCGAGGGAGGATTCCTTCTGAGACTATTGCTGATGTGTATCCTCCCCAGAAGGATTCTACCGAGTAGGTGAGTTCTCGGGAGGGTATTGTTAACAGCATTTTGGTGTGGGGGTTGAACGACATTCCGCCTTCTGTGGCATCTCCTAAATATTTTTTTATTGACTATCTTGTGAGTATCTTTCTTTGGTAAATATATTATCTTCTTTTTTGAACTTTCTTTCTTTTCTCCCAAATATATTATGCTTTTATTATCTTGTTTTTCAAAGCGAGAAGATGCAAAAATTGCCTTTGCTTGTTGATGCGCTTGCCTCATTTGATGCTTTCAATCCGGATGTTGACACCTCGCTATATAATGTCCTCGGTTATCCTCTAGGCTGTCTTCCGGATGACCAAGGCGTTGTGGATTCATCAGCATCACAGCAGCCCCGTGCTCCTCCGTCCTTTATCTCGACAAATTCTATGATGACCTCTAAAGTAGCTCCTGTCAGAGCTTCCTTCAATCTAAGCGGATACCTTGTTTCTTGGAGGGGCTTCTGGATATCATCTTCTAGTCAGGAAAGTCTTGAGCGTCTCCTAGCTCGGTTCCCACATATACTTGACCAACTGATTTTTAAGGCGCTGCCCAAACCTTCTTCCTAAATCAGCTCGCAGGCCTTGTGCTTGGGTCGCACACTCTTTCCTTATACTCTTTGCGAGTTGAGGATTTGAAGAAATTTAGCGATGATGTAGACGACCTTAGCAGCCGTAGGTGTTGATATGTCCCCTTTTCGGACTAGACTGGATCTCCTCAAGTCAAATTTCAATCTTGTTGAACTACGTTCGAAAATTGTTATATGTAAGTGTGAAGATGACTCCTTTTCAGCACAGATTTCGGAGTTTGACAAAGCCACAAATAAATTGAAGATCCATTCGCAAGATCTAAAGTCCTAGCTTTATGAGGTAGAGCGTCAGCTTCAGGACTTAGAGTCAGCTACTCGAGATGTCAAGAAATTAAAAGCTGAAAATCTCAAGATTCAGGATGCTGTTATTACTGATTTAGAGGCCTTAGCTATGCCTTCTCTTCAGTTTGATATGTCATGGCCTTTAGATCATAACTTTCTGTAGTCTCCTTTTCCTGTTTCAGAAACTCATTTACACGTATTTCATTTATCAAATTAGAGTTTCTTTAACCTTGCTGATTGCCTTTTAACTTGAATGATTCCTCGAAACTCAATCTTTATCATTGAATCTCAAGCTACTCAAATTAATACTCTAAGGCAACAATAGGTATTATGAATAGATAAATATGAATATTGTCAATAACATGTATATATATCTTTTCGAAAATAAATGAAAGATTGATAATTTATTGATAATCAAATTGCTTTTAACGAAAAGCATAACGTTTCAAAATTTTCATAAAAAAACAATAAATCTTGTTTTTGTCGGATAAAGCATAACGTTCGCCACTTTTAGAGATAAAGTGTAATTGTTTTTTCAGGTCGAGGACTTATAGTCAGGTGCCTCGATTACTTTTAAAGTTTGAAAGTATAAATTTTTGGGCTTATAGTCAGGTGCCTCAATTACTTTTGATGTTGAAAATATAACTTTTGTGATGACTATCTCATGTGTAATATTTTTTTACCCATTACAGGTTCAATGGACTTGAGATAGCATTTGATCCCACACGAGATATTTTGCAATACCCACTTTCAGAGATCTCTCGTACCCTATATGGGCCTTCCCATTTGGGGTAAAATTTGGTGGTTGGTGTTCCCCTCATGACTTGATTTGCTGTCTTGAGCACCAAGTCCCCCACCAAAATTTGTCGCGGTACCACTGCGGTATTGTATTGTCGTCGTAGTCTTTCGTGATACCGTTTCAATTTTTCTTTGGCTCGGTCTCAGAAGTCAGCTAAGGCCTCCAGGGCTGCTGGTCGGTTCTCTTCCTCGACTAAGCTTCGGAGTCTCATCCTAACCGAAGGGATTTCTATTTCGGCGGGCAAGATAGCTTCTTCTCCATAAACTAAAGCATATGGGGTTTCACCCGTAGGTTTTCTTTTTGAAGTTCAATATGCCCATAATGCTATCGGTAATTGCTCTGCCCATGTCTTCGGATGATCATCTAGGGTTTTTGACAGAATCTTGATCAAGGTTTTGTTTGTGGCCTCTACTTGCCCATTGCCTTTCGGGTAGTAGGGCGATGACTTGTAGTGCTTCACCTTATATCTTTCCATCAGACTTTCGATATCTCTATTGATGAAAGGAGTTTCATTATCTGACAGAATGATCTTCGAGATCCCGAAACGACAAATAATGTGTTCCTTAATGAAGTTCGCCACCGCTGGACCCATGGCCTTTTTTAAAGGGATTGCCTCTACCCACTTTGTATACATCTCAGTGGCCGTTAAGATCCATATGTTGCCTTTAGAATTAGGATGAATGGGACCTATAAGATCCATTTCACATGTATGAAAGGGCCATGGTGTTGCTATGGTCCGTAGGTCTACAACGGGAGCATGAATCAGATTCTCGTGGATTTGGCAGATGTGGCACTTTTTGACAAAATCCAAGTAATCTCCTTCCATTGTCGACCAGTAATAACCATGATCAATAAGTTGTTTGTACAACTTGGCTCCCCCTTGGTGCTCGTCTTTATGTATTTGATAAACCAAATCTTTGGCCTCTCCTACTTCCAAACACTATAAGGGCTTGCCATTGAACCCTCTTCTAAATAATTCTCCATTTTGCAAGAAGAATCGTTGTGACTTCCTCTTTATTAAGACCGGATCCTTCTTTTCGGCGGGCAGATTGCCGCTTTATAAAAACTCTAGATAAGGGATTCGTCAATCCGTTATGTCATCAATGAAGGCGCATTCCTCCTCCCCAGGGTATTCTTGGCATGAAACACATTGTCGTTGAAGTGCATCTGCTTCCTTCTTCATTTCAGGCCAATAATATCCTTGGTGCTGCAACCTGCGATACAACCCAATATCTGCTAATCCGCAACTTTCTTTATATACTTGAGACAAAACTCTGTTCGCTTCCTGCCTCCCCAAACATCGTGTCAATACACTATCTACTTCTTTGTGATACAAGTCCCCTTTGATGATGTTGTATTTCTGAAGTTCCACTGGTGAGATTGTTCCCTCCTTTGTTTGCAATTGATAGGAAATATCATGTCTCCAATCATCTG
Source organism: Aralia elata (assembly GCA_034770075.1). Taxonomy (NCBI): domain Eukaryota; kingdom Viridiplantae; phylum Streptophyta; class Magnoliopsida; order Apiales; family Araliaceae; genus Aralia; species Aralia elata. The sequence continues at coordinate 88,132,338 of CM068385.1, forward strand.
TCATATCCTTGGGGAACAAATCCAGGACCGTGGTTGGGAGGGCTCTTTTTATTACCTTTACATCTAGGTCTTCTCCTTGGACAAATACTCGAGATGCTACAGCTGCCAATGCATCAGGTTATTTGTTTTGTCCTCTCGGCACATACTCAATCACCACCTTCTTGAAAGCCTCCATCACCTTTTGTGATATAGTTTGATATGGCGCCAAGATAGGTTCCTTCATTGCGAATTGGCCTCTTATTTGTTGCACTATCAGATTTGAATCTCCCTTCACTTTCAGATGTTTGGCCCCCAACTTTTGAGCTGCCAACAATCTCAATATAAACGCCTCATATTCTGTTTCATTGTTTGTGCAAGGGAAGTCCAATTTGTATGACAAGGCCACTTCTTTTCCTTCTTTTGTAGTCAGCACTACTCCTACTCCGCCGTTACCTTCTGCAGATGATCCGTTGAAAGTCAAATTCCACCATTCTGGGTCTTCATCTATTAAGTTAATTGCTTCCACTTCTCCACCTGGAAGATCCTCAGAGGGAGGTTCATATTCTCTATTTGGAAACTGAGCTAGCAGATCTGCCAAGGCTTGACATCAGATAGCCTTTAGTGTCACACACTCGATGTCATATTCTGAAAGGATCATCATCCATCTATCGGGCCTTCCTACTAATGCTGGCCTAGTCAGTAGATATCTGATAGGATCAGTTCTGGTTGCAATCTTCACTTCGTGCGCCAGAAAGTAATGCCACATTTCTGCACAATGAACACCAATGCTAAGCAATGCCTCTCTACCTGTAAGTATCTGGTTTTCGGTCCTCTGATTATCCGACTAATGTAATACACCGGTTTTTCTTCTCTATCCACCTCTTGCGTGATCAACCCACCTATAAACTTCTTGGTAGATGTGATGTATAACTGCAATGGGATTCCGCTTTGTGGTACTACCATCGTTTGCGCGGAAGACAAAATTCGTTTTACCTTCTCAAAGGCTTGTTGTTGGTCTTGCCCCCAGTCCCATTCTGCCTTTCCTTTTAGCAATTTGCTAAAAGGTTCTATGACTTCTGCTAATGCTGGCATAAATCTCCTCATGTAAGAAACTTTCCCTAGAAAGCTCTTCAGCTATTTTTGCGTTTTTGGTGGGGGCATCTCCATAACTACTTTTACCTTGCTCGGGTCTACCTCCAAACCTCTGTTATGCACCAAGAAGCCTAAGAATTTTCCAGCCGTCATTCCAAAAGCGCACTTCTTCGGATTCATCTTCAACTGGTATCTTCGGCATCACTCAAAAACTTTCCTCAGGTCCTCAACATAAGTTGTCGCCTTCTTGGATTTTACTACTATGTTATCTACATAGTCTTCTACTATATCATGAATCATGTCATGAAATATAGCATGCATTGCCCTTTGATAAGTTGCCCCCGCATTCTTCAACCCGAAAGGCATTACTACATAGTAAAAATTCCCAAATGGGGTACGAAAGGCCATCAACTCTGCATCCTCTACTGACATCTTTATCTGATTGTAACCCACAAACCCATCCATGAATGACATCATCTCGTGATTAGCCGTTGCATCTACCAAAGTGTCTATGTTGGGTAATGGGTACATGTCTTTTGGGCATGCCTTATTCAAGTATCTGAAATCCACACATATTCGTAACTGACCGTTTGATTTCTTTGAAGGTACAATACTGGATAACCATATTGGATGTTGGATTAGCTTGATGAACCCTACTTCCAGCAACTTCTTGATTTCCTCTTTTATTTGGGTCTCGACTTCGGGTGCATAGTTGCGAGGTGCTTGCTTCACTGGTTTTATTCCCGGGCTTACATTCAGATTGTGCTATACCAACTCCTTGTCAATCACAGGCATCTCGTCGTAGTTCCAAGCAAAGACATCCATATACTCTTGCAGCAATTTCACGAGCTCCTCCTTCTGATTAGCATCCAGCTCTTTGTTGACGTAAGTCAGTCTTGACATTCCTTCATCTGTTGTCAAATCAACTTCTTCTAATTCATTTTGTTGAGATTTCGGCCTATCCTCAAAGCATTGTGGAGATGGTTCTACCTTCTGCTGCATAATTTCTTCTTCTTTATTACTGCTGGAGTGGGGGACACCTCCTGAGCCATTAGGTTTGCACTTTCCCTTGGGCTCTTCCCCCTTGCACCGTCACAGGCGAAACACCACTTTTCCGTCGGGTTTAACAACCCTTTCCCATTTCGTTTTTTGGCCATCCTCTGATTGTACTGTTTGTTTGGCATTTATTATGTTTCTGGCATCTTTAGGGTCTGCTGGCCTTTTCTTTTCTCCTTTTCCTTCCTTCTCTAAGTCTACTACCACTGGCTTCTTGTTTTTAGAACATTCTCCTTGTTCCGAGGTCTTCTTCTTCTCTTTTTCTATAGGCACGAACTTATCTTCCTGTACTTCTTCCCAGCTTGCTAGTCTTAGGGAATCAGGACTTGCAATCTGGTTCTCTCCCTCTTCAGCGACATCGTCGAAGAACATCGTCGAAGAAAGTTGCTTCAGCGATGTGTGCCTTCTCTGGTCCAAAGGGATTCCTTGTTGTCGGTACCTTCACTTCTTTCCCCTTCCAGATAGCTTTCATGTATTGATGAAAAACTGACGGTACCACCCCATAGTCGTTTTGTCAGGCCCTTCCTAGCAAGACATGATATGCTGCATCTACCTCGGCAACATGAAACATTACAGGTCCTCGAATCTTTCCAACCTGCATGTCCACCTTGATGTGTCCAAGGGTTCTGGCACTTTGGTTGGCAAACCCTGTGATGTTTGTCGGTTCTTTCACAATTTTCTTCTCTGACAGGCCTAACTGCTTAAACACAGTATAGGGGATAATGTTTATAGACGCTCCATTGTCGATAAACGCCCTCCGCATCTCTATTCCATTTATTATTGCCGTCACATATAGCGATCGGTTGTGCAGGTATCTTATCTCTTTGTCAGCTTTAGAGAAAGATATTTTGCTTTCTTCCTCTCCCACTGCCTTCACAAATCCTTTGCTTACCGTCATGTAGGTTTCTTGGGTTTCGGCTGCTTTGATGATCGCCCTGGTTGCTTCTATCCTTGCTTCCTTGGCCAACCTTATCTGGTCGAATTTTTTTCTGAATTTAGCTCTATTTATCAGCGCCGTCACCTGTAGGCCTGGATCAACATCCATCATTTCTTCCATCCTTTCTGCGTTCTCTATCATCTCCACTTCTGATGCCTCACTATGAGTAATAGTGTTGCATGTTTCTTTTCCTTTGTGATTAGGCAGTGGCTTGTCATGCACGCTGCTTCCTTTTCCCAGCTCCATTTCTCCTGCTGCCAACTTTTCATGGTATATCCTCCACAGACTATAACAATTGATAGTGGAATGTCCTGTGTATTGGTGGTAGACGCAGAAGTCTGGTCTTCTTTTCATTTCTTTCGTCACAACAAATCTAAGCTTCGGAGGCCTTACCACTCCATGTTCTATCCATTGTTCATACATGTCCCTAAAGGCCTTCTCACTGCATGTGATAGCCTCTCGAACTGGCATTCTGGTATACTTGTCCTCGTGTTTTCCTTTACTTCGCTCAAAATTTCGCTCGTTCTTCTCCCTCTTGCCCCCTTGTGGTTTTGACTGAGAGTCAGCCAAAGCCACAGTTATTGTTCTCTTACCCTTCCATGTAGCCGTCACATGGCTGATGGACACTAGCACGATTTCTCCCAAATCTTGTGCAAAGGATGAGAGAGTTGCAAATGAATCACAGGCCTTTGTGATGAGATGGGGCTTGAAGGAGTATAAAGCACCATTGTTGCATATGCTAACCAAGTTCTTTTCCTCAATTGGCTCTGCACACTTCTGTGCTTGGGCCCTGAATCTGTCCACATAATCTGATAGCTCCTCATTCGGCTTCTGCTTGAATCGCATCAGCTCTACAATAGTTACCTGTTTCTGCACATAGAAAAATTTCTTAAAAAATTGCAATTTTAAATCATCCCAATCATGGACTGATCCCTTCTCCAAGTTGTAGTACCAACTGAAGGCACTATCCGTCAAGGTCTTGTTGAATTCCCTCATCAACAGATTGTGGTTATTCACCTCATCATAACCCAACCATGGAGACATCGACTCCACGAACCTGACAATATGTTCCCTGGCATTCCTTCTCTCTGTTATACTTTGGGAACTGCGGTGGGTGCTCAATATACCCTGTCGGGTAAGGTTGCCTCCGAACGTGTGCCAGGTAGGGTGGAGTAAAGTCCAACTCTGAAGGTCGGGATGTCTGCTTGCGAAGTTGATTGATCACATCGATTATATTATCCTCCGTCACATACTGGCTCATGGTATGGACTCTTTGAGGAACTGTGATGTATTGATGCATAGGTAGTGTGTATGGTGAGAAAATTGGTTGGTGTACACTTGCATCCTACACAATTTGTATCGGTTGTGTTTGTTGGCTTATTCATTGGCTATGACTCGGGATGGTCAGTATCTGCACTTGTGAAAATACTGGGAGAGTGGTCGGGATGATGTTGGGCTGAGGCTAACTTGCTTCCAATCTGAGTTGTGGCACATCACCGCTGTTTTGGGGCTCCAAGTTGATGATTGGAATCGGTTGACTCTCCGTTATTGGAGGCACAGTCTGATTCTCTTTGTTGTTGCTGTTGTCTTCCACTTCTGCTTGTTCCCCCTACGAACTTCCTCAGAACATGGCCTTGAAAGTGGAGATTTGCATCAACTGCTGGCAGAAATTTTTCATTTCTTCTTGCTTCCTCTGTATTTCCAGCATCATGGTCATCATCATCCTTTGGCCTTCTCGTGCTTCTTTTAATGCCTTGAGCATCTCTATCTGCACGACATTCGTAGTTGTCTGCGCTCCAGTTACTTCCTCACCTTGCCTTCCCGTGTTTGTTTGTCTAGAACTAGTTTGTTGTTGATCAGCCATTTGAGGTGATGTTGAACTTCCTTCCACTACTAGAAAAATAAGAATACGTGATGGAACTTTGTGATAGTTTTTAAAAGCAATCACAAAAGATAATAATTTATGATGGACTTTTTAAGCAATCACAAAATAGTAATATATATGATGGCTCTTAGAGATGACTAATTTTGCCATCAATGTATTATAATTGTGATGACCATATCAATCACCAAATTTTTCACGCAAAATAAATTTTCTTTTTGTGACGCACTAAGCCATCACTTATAGATATACCCTTTTCATGATTGCATTTAAGCTATCACCAATATTTTAATGAAAAAAATAATCAAAATAATATTTTATGACGATCATAACAATCACTAAAAAAGATAGATTTTTGTGACAACTTTTATTTGCAATTACAAAAAAAAAGGTATTTTATGATGAAATTTTCAAGCCATCACAAAATAATAAAATATATGATGGCTTTCACTGATGACTAATTTTACCATCATTATAGAGTATTTTGTGACTGCCATTGCAATCACCAAATCTTATGTGCGACTAATTTTGTTTAGTAAGTCAACTTACATATGTTTCCTTTTATATTTTGTTTTGAAATTATAATCATAATTGGGGCTTTGGTGTAGTGGTAATACTTGTTATTTAGTTTGCAAATGGGGGGAGGGTTCGAATCTTACATGTGACGCCCCCAAAATAGGTCCACACAACCCATTTTGAGTCGCCAATAGCATTCCACAAAATACAAATACAAATACGAATTTTCCCATTTACAACTAATAAGTGTCATGCAAAATACGACAACACAATACAAATACATCTTAAATTCTCAATACACTTATTGTCACACTAATAGTAAGGTATTGAGACACTTCTATTATCTCGGACCATCACTCCATTCCCCGGCTAGTCCCCGCTACACTCTCTTTTCCTGAGGAGAACAATGGAACAAAAAAGAAAAGGGTGAGCTCAAATAGCCCAGTAAGAAATATCATGACTAAGATAATGAAGAATAAAATTTATCTTTAGTCTTCAACAATAATAAATCAGAGATTTAAAGATATTATATTTGTTCAACAACAACAACTGCAGCGGAACGAACAATCCATTAGAAGAGTCAAGTAGATTATAACATCTACTATCTTCTATAAGTTAAAGGATCACCACCAATATTTTATCCCTGTAACACCAATCAATAATTCATGTTCAACAGCCTCTCTTTGCACTACGTGCCAAAGATATTTATTTGTAACACCAATCAATAATTTCAACAGCCTCTCTTTGCACTACGTGCCAAAGATATTTATTTGTAACATCACCGGTCATGATCATGCCAAACGCCAGTTCATCTTTGCACTACGGGCCAAAGAGAACTTTCACCATACGCCTTTGTTTGTAACACCAAAAGTCATGTTTATACCAATACACAGTTTGGTCAAAATCATGTCACGCCAGTTCATCTTTGCACTACGGGCCAAAGAGAACTATCACCACAATTTAAGTATGAGGATGAGGATGATGACAATGATACAGTGAGATTAAGGATAAGAAAAGCTTTATAATTTAATCAGTATCAAAGATTGACCAAATTGCCAACACGATAACCAAATTGTGGAGTCAAATTCAAGAATGATATTCAAGAAATTATTTCATGCTTCAACTATAACGTATAAAATGAAATAGAAAGATTCAAGTGAAAAGATATTAGATGAAGCACAAACTATTAAAGATATTCTACTAATTTTCAGGGATTTTCTCCATTTAAAAATAAGGTTTGGGAAACAAACAAAGATTTCTTATCATAAATGGAGAAATGTGAAAGAAAAAGATATCCCTTAAAGAGTACAAAAGAAATGATACGTTATACGAGTATAACAGAATATATGAAACTGCAAATGGATTTTCATCCGTCATGCGATAATTCGCGTAGACAGGTTATTTCCACAAAAGATTAATAAGTAATGAATACAAAGGGTTATTCACCAGGTACGACACTCGTACATACAGGTTATCCCCACAGAATAATAAGGAATGAATACAAAGGGTATTCACCAGGTACGACACTCGTACATACAGGTTATTCTCACAGAATAATAAGGAATGAATACAAAGGGTATTCACCAGGTACGACACTCGTACATATAGGTTATTCCCACAGGATAATAAGGAATGAATACAAAAGGATATTCACCAGGCATGCGTCATACCGCACGGACAGGTTATCCCCACAATTAATATAGAATGAATAACAACCTTTATAAGTATAATATCACTTACGAACATGAAAGCAAATGATATTTTATATGAATATGAAAGAAATGATATTCCCTACATTCGTTAATAAAATACTGGATGTTGCTTTCTATGAAGTTTACTAACTTCGGATAATACTAGTATTCTCACAAATACTCACAATAGCCTAGCACACTAAGAGAACTTGAGAAATTTAGAGAGAGAGATGAAGTATAAGCAATGAAGGTGTGAAAATTTATTAAGCAAACCCTCCCTATTTATAGGAAAATCAAGGTGAGGGCATTTTGGTCTTTTTCTCAACTTTTCTTGGTTTATTACGCTTGTACCCTTGGCATATTCTTTTAATATCATCCATCCATTTTTTCTTCAATTTATATCATCCATCCATTTTTTCTTCCATTTATATCATCCATCCATTTTTTTCTTCCATTTATATCATCCATTTTTTCTTCCATTTATATCATCCATCCATTTTTCTTCCATTATCAAAAGATAATTCCATTATCAAAAAGATAAAACTATTATAAAAATAACTTCATTATCACAATAAATCCATTTTTCTGTATTATTGTGTTAAATGTATTAATATCACAGATAACATATACTCGCAATACTGATAACCAGATTATTCCCAGGAAAGAGGGGGCCTTCCATAAAAATGGCGCGCAATTAAATAACTCCTTTCCTTGACAAAATTTCTAGACATTGTCAATAATGCTAAAATATCCTATCAAATGATATGAGTTACAGTGTCGTGACAAATAGTAAAATATATTATGCAGATGCTATTGTAACAATTATTGAATCAAGATACTGTGCAATTGTTACTTTATCAATTATTGAATCAATAATATAAAACACTGTGCAACATCGTGAGCTACTGTGGAATAACACATTTTACTGTTCTTTTTATCACCGGGTATTTCAACAGTTATCGGTTAAAGTTTTGCCGCCAATTTCTATCATTTTCTATATCCGACAGTTAACCCGTTGTGGGGCCCACTATCATTGACAATATTGTCATTTCGGCGCCGTCGTACGGACCAAATATAATATTTCCCGACAGAAAGAATATTTCCCGACAAAAGGAATATTCCTCGACATACTATTTATCAGATAATTTGCATATAACACCCTTAACTATCATTTATAACAATTAAGCACTTCACTATTTAGAAAATAATCATAAAGAAAATAATAAATTTTTATTTCATAAAGTCGGGATCTTACAATCTCCTCTCCTTATGAAATTTCGTCCTCGAAATTGACGTACGTACCTGGCATTTCGAAAAGGTAAGGATACCTTGCTCTCACTTCAGATTCTAACTCCCAGATTATTTCCTCTATATCATGGTTTCTCCATAAAACTTTAACTTAAGGTATAACCTTTGATCGTATAATCTGTTCTTTCTTATCTAAAACCTTGACAGGTATCTCTTCGTACGTTAAATTCTCTGCTATCTCGTCTGGTTCTAATTCAATAATGTGGTTCGGATCTTTCACATATTTACGTAGCATGGATATGTGAAAAACATTATGAACACGAGACATGCTTGGCGATAAGGCGAGTCTGTAGGCTACAGTTCCTACTCGGTCGAGGATTTCAAATGGACCGATAAATCGAGGGTTAAGCTTTCCTCTATTTCCGAATCGCGTAACACCTTTCCACGGAGCAACACGTAAAAATACATGATCTCCGACTTTGAATTCCTCGTCTCTTTGATGAAGATCAACATAACTCTTTTGTCGATATTGTGCTGCTTATATACGTTATCATCTTCACGTGGGTTCGTGGAGTCTTTAACTCTATATTAATCCTTTGTAAGTCATCCAAAATGGGCCTTTACGTTGTCAGCATCGTACTCGTACTTGCATACATTTTTCTACGCAATGCGTCAGCTACTACGTTCGCCTTTCCAGGATGGTATTGAATGGTATAGTCGTAATCCTTCAACAGCTCGAGCCACGTCATTGTCACATGTTGAGTGCCTTCTAGGTGAAGAAATATTTGAGGCTTTTATGATTTGCATAGATTTCTAGTTACTCTCGTCTTTCTTCTTTACGAATAAAATAAGAGCACCCCAAGGCGATGTATTAGAACGTATGAAATCGGTATCTAACAACTCCTGTAGTTGAGTTTTTAACTCCAGAAGTTTAATAGAAGCCAAACGTATGGGGTCTTGGAAATGGGTTTTGTATTGGGTTCAAGGTCGATATAAAATTCGATTTTGCGGTCTAGGGTAGGCCAAGAAGTTCTTCAGGAAATACGTCACGAAACTTAATAACAATAGAAATATCATTCAAATCTGACGTATTTTTATTTAAATCAATTACATGAGCTAAGAAATTTTGACATCTGTTTTTCAATAAACGAATGACTTGTTGATAGAAATGACAGTTATTGATTTTAACGGGATTCGCATAATAAGTTGATTAGGAAAATGAAAACTAATGACCGACTTGAATCAAACAAGATTTATAGACTGTAGATGTAACGAATGTTTGTCCCAATGGTGTTTCAATAAATAAGTCAAAATTTAATTTATCAGGGGTTAAGTTTAAACGTTGGGCACAAGCAGATAAAATAAAAGAGTGGGTAGAACCAGTATCTAATAAGGTATAGACTCGAAAGAGTTTATGATTAGCTCACCGGTTATAACATCATCTGTTTTCCACGCATTTTGAGAGGTTACGACAAAAGCTCTGCCTTGTACCACCGGCTTTGACTTATCCGTGTCAGACCTTGGTGTCATCGTTACGACTAGATTTGATTTTGCTACACGACAGAATCGAGATATGTGGCCTTCCTTTCCACAATTGTAACATACCTTGGATGGCTGTGTACAGTTTGGACTTATGTGTCCCTCCTTTCCGCACTTGTAACATATGACCGGTGGTCGTTCCTCTTTCCTCGAAACTGGTACTGGTGTTGCTGCTGATGCTGATGCATTTCCCTGGTTACTGTTGAATTTTCTCTTCTTGAAATTGTTGTTGCTTGACTCACTCTTCCTGTTATCTGTGCCAGGATTACCACCGAAGTGGTTACCATTTCCGACCTGATGATTCCCTCCCCGCTGGTTATCACTATTTCGATGATTGTTGCCACCATTACGATTATTATCGTAATTTTTCTCACGTTGTTGAGTGTTGCTTCCTGGTTGTAGTATTCCCCTTTCTTGCTCCACTATTTGAGCCCTATCCACGACATCTGTGTATATACAAATTTTATGAGAAACGAGATACTGACGAATTTCTGGTTTCAAACCTCGTAGGAACATTCGTGTCATCCGTTTCTTAGTGTCCACCAAATGGGATGCAAAACGTGATAGCTCGGCGAACTTGGCTTCGTACTGTGACACCGTCATGTTGTTCTGTTCCAGTTTGATGAATTCTACCTCCTTCATATGACGAATACTTTCCGGGAAATACTTCTCGTTAAATAATTCCTGGAACTCGACCCATGACATCTCGAGTGCCGAATGATGGGTACGTTTCACAAATTCCCACCAATGATCTGCTTCTCCTCGTAACATAAAGGTGGCAAAAGGAACCTTTTGATCGTCCGTGCAACGTAGTACATCAAATATCTTTGTTAATTATTTAAGCCATGCCTCTGCCTTGAGTGGATCTGGCTTGCCGAAAAATTCAGGTGGTCCCAATTCTTTGAACTGCTTAGCAGTGACCATCCGTACATTATCAGCGTTTCTGCCAGTATTATAGACAGGAGCTCTTCTAGCCTGGTTCTGCAGGTATTGCATGAAGTTCCTAAAAAATTCATCTTTCATCCGGTTGTTAGCATCATGATTAACATCATAATGTTCTGAGTTTGCACCTGTATTATTTATGGCTTCCTGGTTTTCAGCCACAATGGTCTCATAGTGAATCTCTTGGTTTTCAGATGCCATTCTGAAATATGATCACAAAACAAAGATTAGTTAAAAAAATAGACATGCAACATCTTGTCCCTATAACCAAACCAATTGCTTAAATAACCAAAAATAGCTTAGGTAGGACACACTAGCAAAGGATTTTACTCGTCTCTCCCCTCCTAGTTCTAATCCCAAATCTCTACCAGAGATCATATCCCTAAGCTCTGATACCAACTGTGACGCCCCCAAATTAGGTCCACACAACCCATTTTCAGTCGCCAATAGCATTCCACAAAATACAAATACAAATACGAATTTTCCCATTTACAACTAATAAGTGTCATGCAAAATACGACAACACAATACAAATACATCTTAAATTCTCAATACACTTATTGTCACACTAATAGTAAGGTATTGAGACACTTATATTATCTCGGACCATCACTCCATTCCCCGGCTAGTCCCCGCTACACTCTCTTTTCCTGAGGAGAACAATGGAACAAAAAAGAAAAGGGTGAGCTCAAATAGCCCAGTAAGAAATATCATGACTAAGATAATGAAGAATAAAATTTATCTTTAGTCTTCAACAATAATAAATCAGAGATTTAAAAATATTATATTTGTTCAACAACAACAACTGCAGCGGAACGAACAATCCATTAGAAGAGTCAAGTAGATTATAATATCTACCATCTTCTATAAGTTAAAGGATCACCACCAATATTTTATCCCTGTAACACCAATCAATAATTCATGTTCAACAGCCTCTCTTTGCACTACGTGCCAAAGATATTTATTTGTAACACCAATCAATAATTTCAACAGCCTCTCTTTGCACTACGTGCCAAAGATATTTATTTGTAACATCACCGGTCATGATCATGCCAAACGCCAGTTCATCTTTGCACTACAGGCCAAAGAGAACTTTCACCATACGCCTTTGTTTGTAACACCAAAAGTCATGATTATACCAATACACAGTTTGGTCAAAATCATGTCACGCCAGTTCATCTTTGCACTACGGGCCAAAGAGAACTATCACCACAATTTAAGTATGAGGATGAGGATGATGACAATGATACAGTGAGATTAAGGATAAGAAAAGCTTTATAATTTAATCAGTATCAAAGATTGACCAAATTGCCAACACGATAACCAAATTGTGGAGTCAAATTCAAGAATGATATTCAAGAAATTATTTCATGCTTCAACTATAACGTATAAAATGAAATAGAAAGATTCAAGTGAAAAGATATTAGATGAAGCATAAACTATTAAAGATATTCTACTAATTTTCAGGTATTTTCTCCATTTAAAAATAAGGTTTGGGAAACAAACAAAGATTTCTTATCATAAATGGAGAAATGTGAAAGAAAAAGATATCCCTTAAAGAGTACAAAAGAAATGATACGTTATACGAGTATAACAGAATATATGAAACTGCAAATGGATTTTCATCCGTCATGCGATAATTCGCGTAGACAGGTTATTTCCACAAAAGATTAATAAGTAATGAATACAAAGGGTTATTCACCAGGTACGACACTCGTACATACAGGTTATCCCCACAGAATAATAAGGAATGAATACAAAGGGTATTCACCAGGTACGACACTCGTACATACAGGTTATTCCCACAGAATAATAAGGAATGAATACAAAGGGTATTCATCAGGTACGACACTCGTACATACAGGTTATTCCCACAAGATAATAAGGAATGAATACAAAAAGATATTCACCAAGCATGCGTCATACCGCACGGACAGGTTATCCCCATAATTAATATAGAATGAATAACAACCTTTATGAGTATAATATCACTTACGAACATGAAAGCAAATGATATTTTATATGAGTATGAAAGAAATGATATTCCCTACCTTCGTTAATAAAATACTGGATGTTGCTTTCTATGAAGTTTACTAACTTCGGATAATACTAGTATTCTCACAAATACTCACAATAGCCTAGCACACTAAGAGAACTTGAGAAATTTAGAGAGAGAGAGGAAGTATAAGCAATGAAGGTGTAAAAATTTATTAAGCAAACCCTCCCTATTTATAGGAAAATCAAGGTGAGGGCATTTTGGTCTTTTTCTCAACTTTTCTTGGTTTATTACGCTTGTACCCTTGGCATATTCTTTTAATATCATCCATCCATTTTTTCTTCAATTTATATCATCCATCCATTTTTTCTTCTATTTATATCATCCATCCATTTTTTTCTTCCATTTATATCATCCATTTTTTCTTCCATTTATATCATCCATCCATTTTTTCTTCCATTATCAAAAGATAATTCCATTATCAAAAAGATAAAACCATTATAAAAATAACTTCATTATCACAATAAATCCATTTTTCTGTATTATTGTGTTAAATGTATTAATATCACAGATAGCATATACTCGCAATACTGACAACCAGATTATTCCCAGGAAAGAGGGGGTCTTCCATAAAAATGGCGCGCAATTAAATAACTCCTTTCCTTGACAGAATTTCTAGACATTACCAATAATGCTAAAATATCCTATCAAATGATATGAGTTACAGTGTCGTGACAAATAGTAAAATATATTATGCAGATGCTATTGTAACAATTATTGAATCAAGATACTGTGCAATTGTTACTTTATCAATTATTGAATCAATAATATAAAATATTGTGCAACATCGTGAGCTACTGTAGAATAACGCATTTTACTGTTCTTTTTATCACCGGGTATTTCAACAATTATCGGTTAAAGTTTTGCCGCCAATTTCTATCATTTTCTATATCCGACAGTTAACCCGTTGTGGGGCCCACTATCATTGACAATATTGCCATTTTGGTGTCGTCGTACGGTACCGAATATAATATTTCCTGACAGAAAGAATATTCCCCGACAAAAGGAATATTCCCCGACAAAAGGAATATTCCCCGACATACTATTTATCAGATAATTTGCATATAACACCCTTAACTATCATTTATAACAATTAAGCACTTCACTATTTAGAAAATAATCATAAAGAAAATAATAAATTTTTATTTCATAAAGTCGGGATCTTACATTACAAGTATCATTTAATAAAATAAATTATCCGTAAAAAGAGATTCACATTCTTACATTTGATCCCTAAAGCCATGTGTTTTTTGTGATGGCTTTGACAATCACAATAGATTAGGTGCTAAAGTGAATGTCTTAATCATCATAAAAATATTAAGAGTTTGCGTGATTGTCAAAACCATCACACAAAGGCTTTCATGATGGGGCTAAAGTCATCACAAAAACCTTTTGTGATGATTTTTTAAATTTATTTGATGGAATTGAGCCATCACAAAAGGCTATTTTTTTGGTAGTGTTCTGAAACGTCTTCTAAGATAAGTTGATTGAGATCCAGCTTCGCGCTTTGGAACACTGGATTTGCTTGCCTTGAAATTGGATCCGGTGAAGCGATGCTTGTTGTCGGTGAAACTCTTCTTGTAGTTCTCCAACTTCGAGTTGTGGGCATACCCTTCACGAATTCTACACCTCCCCAACAGAGTCACCAAATAAATGTGGGCAAGGAAATTATGTCTTGCTAGGGTTAGGGTTTCGTGTTGGCTGGAGATGAGAGAAATCCATGAAGAGTACGGAATTGATTGATTGATTGAAGAGGGGAGAAGAATAGGTGGGCGATTACTCCAATGACACGTGGCAGAACTCTCAGAATCCGAAAACCGGGTTAGGGTAGCAGGGATTCCAAGAGCCTTCTTGAGTCTTCGAGTTGGGAGAGAATTCCAAGTGTAATGAGCTTCCAAGAGTCTAAGTGTAATGTCTTGAGAGAGATCCCCTTTTCTTAGAATAGAGGGGCTATTTATAGAGCTTTCCTAGGAAATAATCACATGTCAGACACATGTTTTGAAAGAAATTCCCGAAATACCCTTTAGTCATGTTTTTAAAGGGAAAATTCCAGAAATGCCTTTTAATCATCGAAGTAATGCCCAAATTGCCCTGTTCTTCTAGCCATTAATCTAATCCCTCAATCAATTCCCAAAATGGGTCGCATCCACGAGTCTTCTGCCTTGGAACACGTGGAGACTTCCCCGGGTCTAGCACATTTATTTTTGTCTAATATGTACATTTAATTAGGTCACATGAACCCTAATGTGTACATTTAATTAGGTTTTTGTAAACCCTAATTTGTACATTTATTTCAATTAGGTCATGTGAATCTTAATATGCACTTGGGCCCACACATTATTATTATTATATATTTTGTATTTGAAAATTATAAGTTAATAATCAAATTACTCTTAAAATGATCAACTAAATTATTTTTCTCCTCTTAACTTTTTATATAGTTGTATTGATGTATTAATTGATGTGGTGTATTAGATAGAATTGAAAAAAAAATATGACGAAGGATACCCAAATCCTAAAATTTTGGAAGGTGTTCATTCAAACACACAAGGGACCATTATTTCAGAGCCAAATCCAAGATACTAGCAGACAGTGACCGTTATATAAATATATTCAATTAAGCTTTGTACTTGTTTTGTCTGTTTTTTTTCTCATTACATGTATTCTCCTAGCTTCTCTAATCTCTCCATTGTTCACTGACATTATAGTTTGCTACACCTTAATCAATATCTTGTATTATATTCTTTCTTAATTATAAGATTAATATTGATCTTTTAAAAGTTAATTTTTAACTTAAAATTGATATAAATTTATTTAGTTTTATATAAAGACAATTATGAATATCATAAACTAACTAAAAAATACTACTAATAATAAGATTTATTATTTTCAAAATTTTATAAAATTTGTTGAAGATGTTGTGTTGACTTCCCTTTTCTAGTAAAAAAAAAGGTTTTTTGTTATATTTTGTTTCCTTCTTTAAGAGTATACGATTTGTCCTTTATTATTAAAGAATTATGCCCAATTGTGATTTGTGTAATTTTACACGATTATAAGTTTTATTAGTATAGCTGCCATTGATTTTATAATTCATGATTTTGTCAAATAATTTAAAATTATGAAGGAATTAATTAACTGATAGTCTATAATTATTCATTTTCTTTAATCCTATAACAAATTGTTGCACATGTATAAAATTAAATAGAATGATTCAGAATTAATATATAGTTTTATTGAAGAACATGCATAGTGCCTACATCGTTTCCTTTGATGCAAAGGGAAACGCTATTATTATAACATCAATACTTATACAACCGAAAATATTGTCACCCATCCATTTTGCCTGGTAACATGAAATAAACCGTAAATTAATTTAACATTTATTCTCTATCGATCTTAATCGTCGAAATTAAAATAGTGCTTAATTTCATTAACTTGATGGGGGAAGTTTTCCCTGTAAAAATGAAGAGAAGTAGGCAAGTGCCCGAGCTGGTTGATAACTGGGGACAAAATGCCCAGATCCTCTAATGCTCACAAATGAGAAGCCTTCGTATCCAACTGCATATCCCCCAACCTGCATATAGGCAATAAATTTTAAAATATTAATATTCAACAATTAATAAATGAATTATCATTTTATTTACAAAAACTTAATTAACAATATAAACTACACAAATTAATGTTTATATATACCTCTCCTTGGAGGTACCAAGGGTACCATGGAGTCTTGACTAAAACATTCAGTTTCTCAATGGCGTATCTTGTGGCTGTTATTGGTATCACACTGTCTACGTCACCACTGCAAATTTATTTTTTATTTGTTAATTAAGCTCAATAAATTACTACAAAAAAATAAAAAAAATCCCCATGCGTTTAAAAAATAAACTACTAATTAATTAATTCTTTGTTGACTTTTTTTTCAAATGTTAAGATTCGAATGGGTACACTTCATATAAATTCTTTTTGCAATAATAAGTTTTAGTAATATTGAGAAAAAAAATCATCCAAACTTTTTTTTTATTTGAATGTGTCACGTGCAAAAGTTAATATTCAAAAAATAAATTAACGAAAAAATAAGTATCTGCTATTTTAGGACGTACATGAGAATTATAAAATACTTGCCGAACAATCCTGATCTTAAATAGATTTTTCCATTTCAAATTTCTTTTATTATAATTAATTGCATGTTTTCTGATTTCTTACCTGTATATAGACACAAGCATTCCACTCTCTATCAACTCTAGAATAGTTGGCAACAAGGTCGCTGGTGAATCATTCCAAACTTCAATGACCTCACTGCATACACAATAAAAATAAATATATAGAGTGATCACTTGACAAATCAAATATTAATTCAACAATAATTTGGTATTATATTTTTTTTCCAGCCAATAATAATAATAATATTTTACTAAAATTAGAAAAAATCGAATGGCTATCAATTGAAACTTAATTAATACTAGCTTAAGTATATTGGAAAATGTTATTTTTCCAATTTACCTGCATGTTTCCCAGGGATATGGAAGAGATGTAACATTTGCATGAAGAGCTTTCTGAACTTGAGGAATGTTTAGGTAGGAACCGATATAATCCTCCGAGCATGGATCAAATGATGATATCTGTTCATTTGTAGACATTTAATTTACTAAATATTACTATATATATTGCATCGCCACCAAATTATATATATACACTTAAATTGGACGCACCGGGAGAGAGCCTGCGGAAGAATTGCACAATGGGGCATATATATCATATGGATAAATATTTCCAATGGCACCATCTAGTTGGTCCAAATATCCGAGACAAGCCTTCGATAGCTCGACTGAAGAAAAATTGCAATTTGAGAGAATTCCAAAATAAATTTCATCAGAAATTAGGGCATGCGACCAATAGAAATCCAAGGATCCTGTGGTAGTTGTGTCATCATCAATTAGGGCATTGCCAATCTGAAACATTACGACTCATATGTATCAAGATTTGAATGATATAAGTAGAGATGACAATTGTGTTTAGGATAAAACTTAACAAATCACAAAAAAAAAAGTATAGTGTAGACGCTCATTTTGAAACACGAGAGTCTAGAAAAGTGTTTCTAGAAACTTACTGCAATTCCTTTTAGGTTGACTATAGTTTTGTTTGAGTTTTTGTTATAATGAAGTATTGTTTGAGCCAGTTGAGGTACGTAATGGCCTGCATAACTCTCTCCGGTAATATAAAAGTCTCTAGTCTTATATTCAGGAAATCTCTCTAGCCAATTTACTAGGAATGTATATGAATCGATTGCAGTTCTGTTGTCTCCACTTAAGTTGTAATCTGAAGTTGTGTTTGAGTAAGAAAATCCAACACCAGCCGGAGATTCAAGGAAAATAATATTGGCCTCTGAAACATGATTCAAATATCAACTTTATAAACAATGAACAATAATATATATTATGAATTACTATTGTAATTAAATTGAAAAATAAAAAACTCACCATTATTCCATGCATATTCATTTCGATATAGAGTTGCACCATCCTTATTGACTCTAAATGGCCCTAGTTCCATCATGGCCCCTGATCCAAGTGAAGAACAACCAGGCCCTGCCAGTATAATATGGTGAGTTACTAAGTATGTAACATAAAATCATACAAAATTTTGCCATGTTCTATATATCTCCTTCCCAAATTGATAGACTGATAGTCCTTCTAAATTTTGTTCGACACAGAGTTTTATATCAAAGAAATTATTTTTTTTGTAAGAACTCGTGCATGTCTAAGTGTGTCAACAAATAAATTTTTAAGAAATATAATACAATAATAATATGAATAATTATTGTGCTAGGTAAGTAGACAAACTGTCTAGTTTACCTACTACTAGATGATAAAGTATTCGTGAGTACGTTGTAGAATACAGTTCATCAATATTTTGTCAAGATAAACTAGACAATTATTATCTTATTAACTGACATTACTCTAATAAGATATTATGCACGTACCACCATTCAGCCACAACACAAGTGGCTTAGTCGAAGCGTCGGAAGGGGACTCCACAAAATAATAAAACAACGCTCTTCCTGCAGTAGGATCCACAGTAACATACCCGGAGTATTGATCAAAGTCCACTCCATCAGGTTGTCCAGGCAAATTATCAATCTTGTCAAGTTCCTTAAGCCCGTCTTGAGGCCCAATATACACCGGTGAAGTCCCAACAGAAAATTCAGAGGCATGAAACTTCTTGAGCAAATCCTTCCTTATAAACTTCCCTAATGGATTGAAACCTTTTTCAATATTGTAACACTCAATGGAGGCTACTAGGCATAGTGAAAAGAACCAGAGAAGTGTAAAGCTCGCCATTATTGGTTAACTTGTGAAAAATTAAGAACTACGGCTAATGGTTATATAAGCCTCAATTTTTGGTATTTTCTGGTAGCGCGACGGTCTAATCGATATTAATCTGTGTTTTCTCTCTCTTGTTTTTCAGTTTGCAGATACAATAAATGTTGTTTATATCAATTTTTTTGTTGCTAAGTTTTTAGCCTTTTAATTTAGGGGATGATTTTGTTCTATATATTTGGAAGGAGAAGAAGTACAATCCTCGATTTTAGACAGCTGTTCAGGAATAGAAGAATAATTTTAACGTTTTGGGAGCATGGCAGTATGAATATGAGGAATCTGAGCTGTTTAGGAATACACCTCCATGCATGATGCATGGAAATTTCTTGTTTGAAATGAATATGACAAGTAATATATATAAGTAATATATATATATAGGTGAATTTTTAAAAGCGAATTCTTAAAAAGCGAATTAAAGACGAACTGTCGTCTTTAGTGTCTATGGTGACGATTTGACTAGCTCGTCGCCAAAGATTACATGGCTACGGCGACGGGTCAAATCGTCGCCATAGACACCAAAGACGACGGTTCGTCTTTGATTCGTTTTTTAAAGTTCGCTTTAAAAGCTCTATATATATATATATGTGTGTGTGTGTGTGTGTGTGTGTGTAGTCGTCTATAACTTCTTTGTATAATCTTTTAAAATGATAAACTTTTATTACTTTTTAAATAATATATAGTGTACCATATGATGGCATAAGTATAAATAAATAAATAAATAAATAAAATTGTTATCACACATGTACAAAAGTTAAAATGCGGTAGAAAGACGATTTTAATCTCAAAAGTGTATTTATATGGAGTCTGCTTGTTTTAAACTTTTGACAAAAAAAGATTCACATATATGGCCGATAATCCACACAATTTCAAATTTTATTTTATTTTTAGGTCCTTTAACTAGTTTAAATTGTCCCCACAAATTACCACTATATATGGATTTCATACAATTACTATAGGAAGTTGCATATCTTGCTTCTTGCTAGTAATGGTAAAAGCACATCTCCCTTGAAAGCCAGATGGATTGAATTTTATCACTTTCCAAACTTTTGCGGATGTATTAAATACAATTTTATTCCTAACCAAACTTTTGTGGATGTATTAAATACTTAAAAGTTTTGGTATATTAGTGTTATAATATAATGGAGTAGTGAAAAGAAAAGTGCAATCAAATTGATATAATTAACTACTTTAATTCTTCTAAACATTGGATAGTTATGTTTTGTATATATTCTGTGATAAAAATTAGTAACTGCAAGTGCACAACACGTCTATTGTAATCTTAATAAATGCAGATCGAACTACAAAGATTAAATTAATTTTAAATACCCTTAATTAATTTAGTGAATTGGTTCTTTTATTTTCTCTTATCTTTTCATGTCCTTCTTGACTTCAATTTACTTCATGACAATCTTCCAATAAGCTTTTTCCTTCTTTACAAATTGAAGCCTTATCATTTACTTGTTCACCAAAATAAATTAAATACATCCTATAAAATAAAATAAAAATATTAGTTAAATATAATAGACACATAAAATTGAGGATAATAAAATGCAATAATATGTGACTATATATCACAGTTTTGTCTCAAATGACATGATATTGAATATATTGATAATAATTTATAGCATAAACAATCACATGAGATCTACCCAATTAATATTATAGAGACATATCATTTGAGGCACTTTTTAAAATCAAAAATTTAATACCCCTAGCATCACCCATATGTTAATAGATAGTTAATGATATCCAGATCAATCCTACCAAAAATTATAATTATTAAAAATATTTTTACAGTTAAAAGTTTAAAGAATTTTCAACCATTAAAATTTTGATGAAAAATTTACATGTTCATCAAATGGTGAAAAAGTATCGAATTACTTTTATTTTTGAAACAATTATACTGCTCAATATTACGAATTACTTAGTCGGTTTTGATTTTAGTTATACTATGCAAAACTACGAAAATAAGTTTGGAACTCGTACGAGGCACAGACTATCTTTCTTATATGTTTCTTGTTTTTCTTTTTTTTTTTGCTAAATTGTGAGTATATTAAGAAAGAACAGAAACATAATCTGGGGGCATACCCCGCGAAGCCCTATAGCAGGCACATCAAAGACAGACCAATGATGCAAATGCTATAGTCAAAGACTATAACTGCCAAACCCTAAGATAAGGAAATTTGTCAACAAAAGTGCTAAATTTGTTTAGAGAGAGTAATTTAAATTTTACGATTTTAATACAATTCTTAGCAATGATTGAAGCAGCTGAAGGATTCTCACCATGAAATCTTCTATTGTGCTCGTTCCATATTGAATAAACCATAGTAACCAAGCAAAAGCTTTGTGATGCATAAAGACATGAAATCCGCCCGGCCGAGTGGATTTAATATGATGAATTGATTGGTTCCAGATAAGAGGAATCCCAAACTATCCTTGATGAGCAACAACATATTCTAAAATATGCTTAGAAAATTCACATTCAAAGAAGAGATGACCAAAAGTTTCATGAGCTTGATTGCAAAGGCAGCAAATATCAAGGGGTCATAAGACCAATCGGTTATGAAAAGCCAGCCATAAGAAAAAAGAGTAACGAGGAACCTGCAAATTGTGCCAAACCATCTTGAACCAGTCAACGGGAGGACTAGCAGAACGAATAGCAGTCCAAATTGTAGAAGCCTTAACATTAGATTTTTCAGCCCATAAAATTTGACCAGGACGATTAGTAGGGGGAAAGTCAGGAGCAATTTCTGTTTCAAAAGAAGAAGACTTACAAGGTTTGAAGCATGAGGGTTCCAATTGCAACCACAAATGATCGAACTAACAATTGCATTGAAAGGGATACCAGAGTTATAAATGACAGGATCAAGATGGTGTCGAGCAAAGGGAGTAGGATCAAGCCAGGGTCCTGCCACAGTCTAATGGATTGACCATTTTCTACTTTATAAGAAATAAATCTAGCATCTAGAGTCCTAAGGTTCAAGACCTTTCTCCATATCCATGACACATCATTAGGCACAGGTGTAGTCCACAAATTATGCTTTAGAAGAATGGTCTTGCGAACCCATTTAGCCCAAAAGGAAGAAGAGTTAAACTAAACAACTTGCCACAAGTGAAACAAAATCTGAGCCTTATTCCAATCTTCCACTTTTTTCAGCCCCAAACCACCTTCGGAATGGGGGAGAGTAACTTTAGCCCAAGCAACTGTCGAGCCATACTTGTCAAGAGAGGCACCCTTCCAAAGAAAGCGATACAAAATTTGATCAATACATTTAATAATTGATTTTGGCAGCAGAAAATGGGCAGACCAAAATGATTGAATAACAAAAAGAATGGATCGAATGAGTTGTAATCTTCCGGCATAAGAAAGAAAATAGTTTGCCCACGATCTGACTCGTTGAGTAATTTTTTGAATAAGGGCCACACAATCACTGGCAGTCAACTTGGAAGAAATTAAAGGCATTCTCAGGAATTTAATAGGCAAAACACCCCGAGCAATGTTAAGCTCAGCCGAGATACGCTTAGCCAGCCAAGGGGAAACATTAGCTAAATAACACTGCCTTTTGGAATGATTAATGGCCAAACCAGAGAAGTTAGAGAAAGAAGAGATATATTTATTCAAAATCCGAACTGAATTAATGTCAGCATGACAGAACAACAGCAGGTTATCGACAAACACAAGTGAGATAGCTTGCAAGCCTTTGCTCTCCAGTGGAAAATAAAATCAAAGGAGGTCGTTTCTTTTTCCAGAAGCAAAGCCAAAATTTCCATAGCCAAAACAAAAAGGTAAGGTGATAATGGATCTCCTTGTCTAATTCCTTTTTTACCATTAAAATAACCACAAAGAGCACCATTCACCTTAACTGAAAACATAGCTATAGAGGCACAACTTTTAATCTAGAACACAAACTTAGGAGGATACCCAAAAAGGAAGAGAGCATTAAAAAGAAAATCCCATCGAACTGAATCAAAAGCCTTCTTTAGATCGATTTTGACTGCACAACGAGAAGGATCATAAAGTCTATGATAATTTCTCAGAAGCTCTTAAGCAAGCAAAATATTGTCACTAATTTTTTGACCTGGAACAAAAGCAGCCTGGGATTTGGAGATGAGACCAGGTAAAGAGAGCTTCAGTCTATCTGCGAGAATTTTAGAAATACATTTATAGACTATGTTGCAGCAGGAAATAGGGCAAAAATCAACCATACTTGAAGGGTTAGGGACCTTAGGAACGCGGGCTATGGCAGTGGTATTAGTTTCTTTTAACATAGACCCCAAGGCAAAAAAGGACTGAACAGCCCTAACAAAATCTGCACCCACAATATGCTAAGAGTGAAGAAAGAAATTGACATTGAACCTGTCAGGGCCAGGACTCTTATTCTTTTTCATACCTTTAAGGGTATTGAGAATTACCTCCGGGGAGACAAAGGCCTTTAGCGAACAAGCCATATTAGAGCTAATTCGGGGCGAAATAATATCAACAAGGGCATCACACCCAGGATACGACAGAGAGGAACTAGTGCCAAGAAGGTCTCTGTAATAATCAACTACAATTTTCTTTATCTGATCAGAGTCATGAGTTAGCACTCCTTGGCCATCCTCGATTGCAAGAATTTTGTTAAAGTTCCAATGACTCTTAATTTTAGCATGAAAGAATTTTGAATTTTTATCTCCAAGAGCCAGCCATTGAATTCTAGACTTTTGCTACATAATCTGTTCCTCTATGATAATAGCACTCCATAAATCATTTGTTAATCTTCTTTGAATCTCCAAGTTTTCCAAAGAGATAGGCTCATCAGACATTTGAAGGGAAAGTTGGAGAAAGTGCAAGGATGAACTGGTCATTTGAACATTAGAGAGAGTTGAGCCCTGCTGCTTATTAAGATCTATAAGAGCCCGCTTATTTCTCCTAAGCTTTTCTACAAGAATAAAAATAGGGGAGCCCGAGATAACATAGTCTTAAGCCTGAGAAACCACGTCATCATATCCTGCGAGCACAGTCAGGTGATTAAAGAATTGAAAGGGTTTGAAGGATTTGCGCAAAGTCAACCCAACGTTTAAAATAACTGGGTTATGATCCGAAAACCCACGAGCCCCATAACAAGCAAAGGACATGTTCATACCCGAAAACCACGTTACATTACCCAAGGCTCTATCAAGTTTTATTGAGATAGTCCTATTACCTTGGGAGTTCCACCATGTGAAATGAGTCCTAACCGCTCTAATATCATCAAGACCAGCCTTGTCAAGACAGATTTTAAATGCATCCATGCCAGCTGTCCAAACTTCATTCCCACCCTGAGTTTCATCGAGGCTACAAATCTCATTGAAATCCCCCAGGACACACTATTTAGAATTCACAAAGATTGCAATAGAAATAATGTTATCCCAAAGCTGCTTTCATTCACTAGGAATATTAAAACCATAAACGATAGAAATAAATAACAACTCATCTGATCCAACAAAAGATAATTCATAATGAATAAGCTGAGCAGATTTAAACAAAATATTAACGGACCAGATAGAAGGATCCCATCCAATCCAAATTCGACCATTACAATGATACTCATAATTAAAAGCCCAGTTCCAATTAGCAAAAACTTTAGAGGCTAACCTTGAATTTGTGACATTTTACACGAGTTTCCACAAGGCTAACAAAAGAAATATGGTTATCAACTAAAAAGGCATGATCATCAGCCTGCTTAGGAGAATTATTAAGACCTCTAATATTATAGGAACAGAGCTTAGACATAATAAATTAAAAAAATTAAGTTGGGTATTTTCTCCATCTACCCTTGTTTCTCCTCTTAGATGAAGGAGAACCAATAACATCTTCTTTTTCCTTAAGCTTTAGGTCCCTGCATTCCTTTTCATCAATTATCTTGAGTTTGTCAGTGAGTGGTTTATGGGGGGGAATAAATTACACTCAAGAAAAGGCATGTCAATTTCCCTTAAAACATCAAATTTGTTACTAGAACTCAAAGGGACAGCAGATGAAGAGATATGAACCTGCAAATGGATAGCAGGGCTTTGGAGCCCGGAGACTTCAAAACACTTCTCAGCAGAGGAGCCAGGTTGAGCAACATGGGGAGAAACAGATTTTTCCTCAACATCGATAAGAGACGGGCCAGGACCAGCAGAAGCCTTCGGGTCCCATTGAAAATTCGAATTTTGACATTTAATCAATGAGTGACCAAAGTAGACTGAGCATGAGGGGGGCCTATTCTGATATTCGACAGCAACATCAATTGAGTGCTCGGTAATCTTGTCATCATCAAAAATGGAAATAGGAAGGGAGCTAGGGAGAGGGGCATCCACATCAATCTCCACACAAAGACGGACATAAGGGAGAGGCTCAAATTTTTTAGTAACTTTGTCAAAGAATAGAGGCTTACCAATCCCGCTTGCAATATAGCTAATACCTTCGACATTCCAGTAAGAAAGAGGAATGTTGCAAAATTTAACCCAAATCGGAGCCTTCAGAACAGATTCATTGGTGATATCAATACCCTATTTCCAATGATTAAGCAAGATTTACTTATTAGAAATATACCAAGAGCCCGATGCTAGAACATTATCACGATCCTCTGCAGAGTTGAACTTGAAAACATAATATCCTTTTTCATGGAGGAGAACTTTAGAGAGCCCCAAAGAACCCCAAAGCTTTTGGATAATAGGTTTTACAACTTTGAAAGGTAACCTTAAGTGCAGGAAGTAGCCAACAAGACTGTTACACCACATGCTCTTACCTTTCCTTAGAACCTCCATAGGAGGTCTAATGGAGATAACTACATCCTTGACATAAGGAGGAAAAAATTAGGGTGTGACTTTTTTGGGGGAATGAGCAGACACAATAGAGCTCCATAAGGGCTTAACCTTAGGGGTAGGGGATAGCTCACCCTCTTCACGAGCAACACCAGAAGGGCAACCTGGGTCTAGAGAAGCAGAGGGAAAAGGGGGTTCAGAAACCACATTTGATTCCTTTTGCAACTCAGAACTTTTATCAAATAGGTTTCACTCAAGACCTTTCTTAATCACTATTCCAATCTTTGAGAAGCAACATCTTGCATAGAGAAGCCCTAAGCATAGAAAAAGCCCATTAGAGATTGAACCTTACGCCTTTCATCAACTAGATCTGATCTATCTTGGCGAGATAAATGTTGAGCTCCTCGAAAAATTTCCTGCATATCTGAGCCCTGCCCTAGACCCATTTTCGAATCCCATTCACTATGAGCAGAAGATTTACTCGAATCAAGGCAAACATTAATAGCTACAATATTCGATTCCTCCATCTAGGAGAGCTAGGGTTTGAGACCCCAAAATCAGCAAAAAGGTCACGAGAAGGGTTGCTAACATCATTACCCTCCGACAAGTGAGAGTGGCTAACTGATAGACTCATAATTCATACATTTTATTATCCCTAATTTTGTCCTTTTAATTATATTAGTTTATTTAATTAATATGTTTTATTTTGTTTTATAGGATTTAATATTTTATTGCAATAAAGTCAAATCTTTATTATCAAGCGATATTTAATACCCTTATTCATGTAAGGAAATATCCAAGAAGAATCCTATAACGAGAAGGAATGAGGTGGACCAATCTTGGTGTGCAAGTTAAATGCAGCAAGAGAAATAAAAGTCTATCTAGAAGATATATAAGACCCCGAAAATTTTAATAAATAGAATTTAATTTTCTTCTTATTATTATTTTAAATAGAAAGGTGTTAAATCGATAATGATAAAATTACTAGTGAAATGTGACAATTGAGATGTCTAGTAATAACACTAAATCACTATTCACGCGATCACTATTCACGGGGTACTATTCACGTTAAAACACTTTTACATTTTCTTCGATCTTCGAATTACGTCATAACGTTTATATAAGCTGGATACGAAAATTATACGGTATAAATATGAAAGTACTATTCATACGAATATACTATTTATTTATACAAAAAAAAATCAAACTAGTATGTCGGGGAATATTCTTTCTGTCGAGGAATATTATATTCGGTACCGTACGACGGCGCCGAAATGACAATATTGTCAACGATAGTGGGCCCCATTGTCGGATATTAAAAACAACAGTATTATCACCTGCAACTATTGAAATACCCGGTAATAAAAAGAACAGTAAAACGCGTTATTCCACAGTAGTACGCGGTATTTCACATGCACACGGTGTTGCACAATATTTTAAATTATTAATTCAATAATTGATAAAGTAGCAATTGCACAGTATCTTGATTCAATAATTGTTACAGTAGTATCTGCATAATATTTTATATTATTTGTCACGACACTGTAACTCATATTATTTGATAGGATATTTTAGCATTATTGACAATGTCTAGAAATTCTGTCAAGAAAAATGGTTATTTAATTGCGCGCCATTTTTATAGAAGGCCCCTCTTTCCTGCGAATAATCTAGTTGCGAGTATTGCGAGTATATGTTATCGGTGATATTAATACATATAACACAATAATACAGAAAAAAGGATTTATTGTGATAATGGAATTATTTTTTATAATGGTTTTATCTTTTTGATAATGGAATTATCTTTTGATAATGGATTAATCTTTTTGAATAAATGGATGGATGATATAGATTAAAGAAAAAATGGATGGATGATATAGATTAAAGAAAAAATGGATGGATGATATAGATTAAAGAAAAAATGGATGGATGATATAAATTGAAGAAAAAATGGATGGATGATATAAAAAGAGTGTGATAATTAATGTGTGGTAGATATTGATTACATTTTACTATAAATAGGGGGGTTTAGTATAAGAAAAATCATAACTTCCTTACTTGGTTATACTTTCTTTCTCTCTCTAAATTTCTTAAGTTCTCTTGGTGTGCTAGGCTAGTGTGAGTATTTGTTAGAATACTAGTATTGTCCAAAGTTAGTAAACTTCATAGAAAGCAACATCCAGTCTTTTGTTAACGAAGGTAGGGAATATCATTTCTTTCATACTCATATATAATATCATTTGCTTTCATGTTCGTAAGTGATATTATACTCATAAAGGTTGTTATTCATTCTATATTAATTTGTGGGGATAACCTGTCCGTGCGGTATGACGCATGC
This sequence comes from Aralia elata, assembly GCA_034770075.1. Classification (NCBI taxonomy): domain Eukaryota; kingdom Viridiplantae; phylum Streptophyta; class Magnoliopsida; order Apiales; family Araliaceae; genus Aralia; species Aralia elata. The sequence goes on from CM068385.1 coordinate 88,160,753, forward strand.
CTGGTGAATATCCTTTTGTATTCATTCCTTATTATCCTGTGGGAATAACCTGTATGTACGAGTGTCGTACCTGGTGAATACCCTTTGTATTCATTCCTTATTATTCTGTGGGAATAACCTGTATGTACGAGTGTCGTACCTGGTGAATACCCTTCTGTATTCATTCCTTATTAATCTGTGGGTATAACCTGTCCGTGCGGATTGACGCATGCCTGGTGAATAACCCTTTGTATTCATTACTTATTAATCTGTTATGGAAATAATCTGCCTACGCGAATTATCGCATGACGGGTGAAAATCCATTTGTAGTTTCATATATTCTGTTATACTCGTATAACGTATCATTTCTTTTGTACTCTTTACGGAATATCTTTTTCTTTCACATTTCTCCATTTAAGATAAGAAATCTTTGTTTGTTTCCAAAACCTTATTTTTAAATGGTGAAAATCCCTGAAAATTAGTAGCTTAATAGTTTGTGCTTCATCTAATATCTTTTCACCTGAATCTTTCTATTTCGTTTTATACGTTATAGTTGAATTCTGAACTTATTTCTTGAATATCATTCTTGAATTTGACTCCACAATTTGGTCATCGTGTTGGCAATTTGGTCAATCTTCGACACTGATTAAATTATAAATCTTTTCTTATCCTTGATCTCACTGTATTTATGTTTATATCATTGTCATCATCCTCATACTTAAATTATGGTGATAGTTCTCTTTGGCCCGTAGTGCAAAGATGAACTGGTGTGACATGATTTTGACCAAACTGTGTATTGGTATAATCATGACCTTTGGCGTTACAGATAAAGACTTCTGGTGAAAATATTTTTGGCCTGTAGTGCAAAGATGAACTGGTGTTTGGCGTGATCATGACCGGTGGTGTTACAAATAAATATCTTTGGCACGTAGTGCAAAGAGAGGCTGTTGAAACTGTTGATTGATGTTACAAATAAATATCTTTGGCACGTAGTGCAAAGAGAGGCTGTTGAAATTGTTGATTGGTGTTACAAATAAATATCTTTGGCATGTAGTACAAAGAGAGGCTGTTGAACATGAATTATTGATTGGTGTTACAGGGATATAATATTGGTGGTGATCCTTTAACTTATAGAAGATGGTAGATATTATAATCTACTTGACTCTTCTAATGGATTGTCCGTTCCGCTGCAGTTGTTGTTATTGAATAATATCTTTAAATCTCTGATTTATTTCGGTTGAAGGCTAAAGATAATTTTATTCTTCATTATCTTAGTCATGATAATTCTTATTGGGCTATTTGAGCTCACCTTTTTCCTTTTTGTTCCATTGTTCTCCTCAGGAAAAGAGAGTGTAGCGGGGACTAGCAGGGGAATGAAGTGATGGTCCGAGATAATAGAAGTATCTCAATACACTATTATTAGTGTGTCAATAAATGTATTGAGAATTTAAGATATATTTGTATTGTGTTGTCGTATTTTGCACGACACTTATTAGTTGTAAATGGAAAAATTCGTATTTATATTTGTATTTTGTGGAATGTTATTGGCGACTCAAAATGGGTTGTGTGGACCTATTTTGGGGGCGTCACAAGATATCTTGGAGAAGTTGATTGTTACTAGAAAGTTGAAACCTACATGGAAATGAACTCTTGGGAGATTACTATGTAGGGATTGAAATCAAGAAGGAAAGAAGAGTAAAAAAGGAAACAAAAGAGACCAAGTTCAATGAATATAAATTAGGGCACACATTTATTTTCCCGATAAATAGGTCTCTTGTTTTAGAGGAAAGGGAGATACTAGTTTAAGTTAGTGGTATTAGTTTAAGTTAGAGGTATTAGTTTCGGTTAGGAGTAAGAGTAAATTAAATTATTTCTTCATTGTACGCTTGTTGGAGGATCGTTAATTAAAGGGAGTTTTCTTATTTTATTTTTAATTTTCTACTTCTTCTTCTTTATTTTAGTTAGCTTATTTATTTTCATGTCTAGTTAATTTTTTTAATCTAAGATGAAGATGAAATTAAATAATTATTCATGATAATATTTTTTATCTTTTCTATTATTTATGCTTTTATGTTTAACTGATTTCGTCTTCATGTTTCGTTGTTGAAATACATTCGTTTTATAGTTCTTATGTGATTTTAAATTAATTAAGAGGTTTTGATAGATTATTGTTAAGATATGAGTTTTTTATAATCCATGCTTGCTCGAAAAAGTTTTGATGGGTTATAGTTAATCCTTAAATTTTCATAGTCTATGTTTGTCCACGTTAATTATAAAATTACTAAATTAAAGGGAAGAGAGATCAAAATCATAATTAAGTTATAAAAATAGAAGAGATTGAATTACTTGTTATGTTTATTATTTAATGGATTCGAATTCCTAGATTGCTTCCTTATTATTAGTTAGTTTAATTATAGTTAATTGATTCTCAATCTTTATTTCTAATTCGCCTAAAATAGATATTAAGGATACGTTGAAATTAATCTAGTTTCTGTGTGTTCGACCTATACTTGTCAGTTCTTCAATTTAACATTGTGCACTTGCAGTTACTAAATTTTATCACATCAAGTTTTTAGCGCCGTTGTCGGGGTCTAGAATTAATTTTTTTTATTCCTTAATTTTTATTTATTCGAATTAGTTTTAACTCTAATATTTTAATTTTTTTATTTTTTTTTCAGGATTATCGAAGCAGATCGAATAAGCGAAAAGATAACGATTTTGTTGTTGCGCTTTCTCTGGTAGTTCGTATTTCTATATTTATTTAAGAAAAAAATAAAATAAAAAAATAGTAGTTTAGTTTTTTATTTTTTACTTTTTAATTGTTGCATTCACTCACGTAGTGCATATCTTGTTTAGATTTTTACTTTTATTTTTGTCAATTATAAACTGTGGTGATTGCTAGAAGATCGAGGTACGTCAAATTTCTCATTCTTTCGTAATTCAAATAGTTTTAGGACATTTTATTTGTTTACAATTTTTTATTTTATTTGTGCATTTTCATCTTTAATCCAACATTAAGGGCACAACCCATAACAAGATAAGGTAGGGATTCCATCACTCTTCTTTGGCCCATAAACAACCCAACTTGCATTTTGCATAACTTTGACTAAAATAAATCAAGTAGACGTTGACCCCTAGGACTCTCGAGCTCAATTAAGACAAGCGACTCCAAGGGGAGGCTGAATTTTTAATTAATCAAACTACTGGTGTCTAGGCAAGTGGTTCAAAAGGCAAACGCCAAAAGAATGTGTGGTTATTCAATTAGTCATCGTACCTACAGAGAGACTCCCACTGTTTTTACACTTACTTGGCTAGTGGTGTGATTAATTTCGAGACCTTGAGGTGTAACTTGGAAAAGTTAAGAGTTGTCTAGATTTTATTTAGGTTAACCATAAAATTAGGATTTAATTTTCTTTATTTTATTTTTATTTTTTGTGTGTGATTTTCGTGGTTAATTATCTATTTGTTTTGTGATTTGTGGAAAGATGGACTCCTATTATAGTTGGAATAATAATTTTGCTTGGAATCAAGAACCCTATGGAAATTTTAATGCACACCAAGTAAATCATTTTTTTAACTTATGAAAACCCTTATCTAAATTCATATTCATATCCATATTCGGATCCAGAACCTCAATATCTACAAGAATTTTCAAATGAAGAAGAGGGAAGACTCAGTACCTTAGAGAAAACTATGGAAGCTTTAATGGAAACTCAATCTCGTCTAGAAATTCAAATAAGTCGGTTAACCACATAATAAATGAACAAAAAGTAGGTGAATTTTCTAGTGACTCTGAGGTTAATTTTGAAAATCATGATGACTATGAAAATGATGAGGAAAATGAAAATTTTAGATTTAATTCTATACACTTTGAGTCAAACCAATTTGAGCAGTCTACAAATTATGAGTCTATACCTAAAATTGATCATGTCATATTTAATGAGTCGGTTGGAAAAGTGTATAAGCCTAAAGATCCATATCCTGAAAGACTTATTCCTAGAAAACAACCGAGTGATTTTGTAGATCAACTCATAAAAGTAAACATGATCCAAGAATTGTCCAAAACCAAAAGGTAATTGAAAATAAACTCATAATTGAAGATGTTCCAATTGATTTTTTCTTAAATCACCTTGACCAAAAGTGACATGAATCTGAATATTTAGATAAGGTCAATGAGATGTTGAGATCCACTTCACATAAGTCGCCCAAATTGGAACATACATTTGATCCAATTCGTCTACACTTTGAGCATATTAGTGAATATTTTCCTAAGGTAGACTTTAAGTACATTCCTGATGAAAATTGTGACTATTTTTAATTTTCTATGCCTCCGAAAAATCAAGAAAAGACCACACTCATTTGCCCATATGCATCACTCTTTTAACATTACATGTGTTTTAGGATTTATGAAATTCGTAGGTATGTACATTTGTTTTCTTTTTTATCGCATTTATTGCAGCACTACGGCCTCACATACAAGGTACAATTCTTTCACATCTTTGTTCTCTTTTCTTCATTTGCATATATTGAGGACAATGCACGATTTAGGTATGGGGGAGTTTATTTGTATTATTGTATTAGATTGTTTTTTCTTTTTTAGGAAAATATAGTAAAAAAAATTTAAAAATTTTGTTTGACTTTTTATGAGTTGGATTAATTCTAATAAGTATATATGGAGCAAAAACTTTAAGTATGATTAAAAGATTTAGAACTCTTAAACCTTTGATTAGATACGAAATCTTAGTTTGAAACATCATCTGGAATAAAATTAATTGATAAATATTTTTGCACTTAACGTTTGCACTAACTCTTAGTTATGGGGTATAAACTATGATTCAAGCAATTTCGAAGAAAAAAAAAGGAAAAAAAATTGAAAGAAATAAATAACTGCTTTAATGTCCATTGAACGAAATAACTGGGTATCCAAGCCTCATGAAGCATCGATATTCACTCTGAAAAGTGTGATAGATATAAGCAGCTTGACAAGTCTAGTTTTGTGCCCTTTGTTACTCGAGTTAGTAAGCCTTTAAGGGTGTCTCTACACCTAGTGCCCTAAAGCCAACTAATTTGGGAGTCATTGGTCCAACACTCGCTACATGTGTAACTCTAAAAAACATACGAAAAAACGACATTGCAAAAGTCAAGAAAAAAAAATCAAAAAAAAGAAAGGAAAAAAAAGAGAAAAAAAATGAAAAATTGGAAAAGAGAAAAATGAGTTTGCTTGATTTTCATGGTAAAAATTTCTACTAAGAGTTACATCACATACACATGCATGCATCACATGAAATTAATTTTATGAAGGGTGGTGTCTAGAATGAAGATAGAGTATTTTTGATAAGGTGAAAGTGTGATTTAGAATTTAATATTCCTTATTTACAATGCCCATATATACTTAGAAGTTTTCTTTCGATTTCATAATTGGTTAAACTCAAAATTATTTTATTTTAAATTTTGAATTTTATGGGTATATTCACTACAAACCCTCGCGAGACACAACTCGTCCACTTGGGGTAACCTTGGGGTTTAAAGGCTTGTTGCACATGCTAAGTGCAATTGTGTTTCCTACGTAAATGGGGTAATATAGTTTTTGTTTTATTTTACTCGAGGACGAGCAAAATCTAGGTATGGGGGTATTTGATAGACTCATAATTCATACATCTTATTATCCCTAATTTTGTCCTTTTAATTATATTAGTTTATTTAATTAATATGCTTTATTTTATTTTGTAGGATTAATATTTTGTTGTAATAAAGATAAAATCTTTATTATCATGCAATATTTAATGCTCTTATTCATATAAGGAAATATCCAAGAAGAATCCTATAACGAGAAGGAATGAGGTGGACCAATCTTGGTGTGCAAGTTAAAACCAACAAGAGAAATGAAAGTCTATCTAGAAGATCTCTTTGAGAAGTTTATTGTCACTAGGAAGTTGAAACCTATATGAAAAGGGACTCTTGGGAGATTACTATGTAGAGATTGAAATCAAGAAGGAAAGAAGAAAAAAAAGGGAACAAAAGAGACCAAGTTCAATGAATATAAATTAGGGCACACATTTATTTTCCCTATAAATAGACTTCTTATTTTATAGGAAAGGGAGGTATTAATTTAAGTTAGTGGTATTAGTTTAAGTTAGAGGTATTAATTTAGGTTAGGAGTATGCGTAAATTAAATTATTTCTTCATTGTACGCTTGTTGGAGGATCGCTAATTAAAGGGAGTTTTCTTATTTTATTTTTAATTTTCTACTTCTTCTTCTTTATTTTAGTTAGCTTATTTATTTTCATGTCTAGTTAATTTTTTAATCTAGGATGAAGATGAAATTAAATAATTATTCATGATAATATTTTTTATCTTTTCTATTATTTATGCTTTTATGTTTAACTGATTTTGCCTTCATGTTTTGTTGTTGAAATAACTTCGTTTTATCATTCTTATGTGATTTTAAATTAATTAAGAGGTTTTGATAGATTATTGTTAAGATATGAGTTTTTTATAATCCATACTTGCTCGAAGAAGTTTTGATGGGTTATAGTTAATCCTTAAATTTTCATAGTCTATGTTTGCCTACGTTAATTATAAAATTACTAAATTAAAGGGAAGAGAGATCAAAATCATAATTAAGTTATAAAAATAGAAGAGATTGAATTACTTGTTATGTTTATTATTTAATGGGTTTGGATTCCTAAATTGATTCCTTATTATTAGTTAGTTTAATTATAGTTAATTGATTCTCAATCTTTATTTCTAATTCACCTAAAATAGATATTAAGGAACGTTGAAATTAATCTAGTCTCTGTGGGTTTGACACATACTTGTCAGTTATTCAATTTGACATTGTGCACTTGCAGTTACTAAATTTTATCACATTACTAACCGTGACGAGGGGGATCGAAGGAAGGAGGAAGGAATAGACGAAAACAAGGAGAAAATCCACAGATTTGAGCAGATCGGTGGGCTAAGGCAGATCAAATCGGGAGAGGGTTAGAAAGAAGGGGGAGGGGTATTTTTTAAGAGAGAGACATTTTTTGATGCATTGTTTTTCTCTTTTCTTGGTGCTTGAAATTTATTTTAATTTAGGTTAGTTGGTTTTACAATTATCTATTAATTTAATGATTAATTAAATTGTAGGTCCTCTTTTAAATGATAATGATTATTATTATTATTATTATTATTATTATTATTATTATTATTATACACACATACACATATGATATTATTATCATCTTTTTATTTTTTTTATATTATTTTATTATTATTATTTTTCAATTTGTTTCATCAAATGATCTCATGATAAAATTAATAGACGAATATGACAGAAACTGAGAATGTAAATATCATTAATTATAGTCCTTTCGGCTCAGAGTAAGTATCATTGTATTATATGTGATTTTTTTGATAATCAAGAAATTCTAAATTGAAGTGCTTTTGCACTATATATATATATATATATATGAAAATTTTCTCCAGCGGACCGGTCCGTTAACGGACCGGCTATGGCGACGGATTTTTTGGCTATAACGATGGTTCAAACCGTCGCCATAACCTATGCAGTGCTATGGCGACGGTATGAACCGTCGCCATAGCCTAAAAAACTGTCGTCATAGCCGGTCCGTCGGAGAAAGCTTTTGTGTGTATATATATATATATATATATATATATATATATATATATATATATATTTTGCTATGGCGACGGTAAACCGTCGCCATAGCCTATGCAATGCTATGGTGACGGTATGAACCGTCGCCATAGCCTAAAAAACTGTCGTCATAGCCGGTCCGTCGGAAAAAGCTTTTGTGTATATATATATATATATATATATATATATATATATATATAGTCCGGATCTTAAGCTCACCCTTTATCCGACTCACCCAAGCTCACCCCACTTTAGCGACGGATCTGGCGATAGTTCGGTCATATAACCATCGTCTATACTTTTAGCGACGGACAACATATAGCGTCGCTAAAAGTATAGACGACGGTTGTATGACCGAACCATCGCCGGGTCTGTCGCTAAAGGGGGGTGAGCTTGGGTGAGTCGGATAAGGGGTGAGTTTAAGATCCGTACCGTATATATGTATATATATATAGTAGTAGTATACACGAAGATCAAAAGGTATATGATTGAAGATAGTATGATTGATATATTGTTCAAAAAAACTAATTATAATTATATTCATTGTATTTAGACATGCATTATGTGGGCAAGAAAATTATGCCTTGTTAGGGTTTCGTGTTGGCTAGAGAGGAGAGAAATCTACGAAGAACATGGAATTGATTGATTGATTGAAGAGGGGAGAAGAACAGGTGGGCGATTACTCCAATGACACGTGGAAGAACTCTCAGAATCCGGAAACCGGGTTAGGGTAGCAGGGATTCCAAGAGCCTTCTTGAGTCTTCGAGTTGGGAGAGAATTCCAAGTATGATGAGCTTCGAAGAGTTGTAATGTCTTAAGAGCGATCCCCTTTTCTTATAATAGAGGGTCTATTTATAGATCTTTCCTAGGAAATAATCACATGTCAGGCACATGTTTTGAGAGAAATTTCCGAAATACCCTTTAGTCATGTTTTTAAAGGGAAAATTCCAGAAATGCCCTTTAATCATCGAAGTAATGCCCAAATTGCTCTGTTCTTCTAGCCACCAATCCAATCCCCCAATCAATTCCCAAAATGGGTCGCATCCACGAGTCTTCTGCCTTGGAACACGTAGAGACTTCCCCGGGTCTAACACATTTATTTTTGTCTAATATGTACATTTAATTAGGTCACATGAACCCTAATTTGTACATTTAATTAGGTTTTTGTAAACCCTAATTTGTACATTTATTTCAATTAGGTCATGTGAATCCTAATATGCACTTGGGCCCACACATTATTATTATTATTTATTTTGTATTTGAAAATTATAAGTTAATAATCAAATTACCTTTAAAATGATATATCATGATGAAATATCAAATCTAAACAAATTTCGAAAATATATATTTTTATTTAGAAGTATGCTCAAATAAACTTATCTTTATATTTCGAAATCTTCCTTAAGAGAAAAATAAAGGTTGCTTCCTTTGCTATTGCAAGCGTGCAGTTTGAATATATACATCTCCCAAGTCACTTAGGCTTTTCTTTTCATCGTGCAATTTTTTGACTTAGCATTTTCTCTCCTCCTTCAAGTCTGAAGATCACCAAGAAGTCGTCAAGCAAACGTTCCTCATCTTGGAAAAGAGGTAAGAAAGCAATTCTACCCCTATAGGGCCGAATCCCGTTACTTGGATCATATCTTTTCTTTTAACTTTTCTTTTGTCATTGTAACTTTTCTTTTGTCTTCCGAGCCCCGTTACTTGGATCAAATCTCGGTAGGGTTCCCTCAGATAATAAAGAAAAATATAATATTTATTGCGACAAAGAAGCATTCATTCCGAAAAGTTGATTTGTGGAGCATTAGAATTTCCAAGGTACACAAAAGAAATCCCCTAGGGGGCTGAACCCTATAGGTGGTCGAACCCTAGGGGGCTAAACCCTATAGGGAAAATTGAGTCAAGCAATTTTTTTTATTATTTTTTTTTTCAGGTACACCTAATTTTCCTTTTGTCTTCCGAGCCCCATTACCTGGATCACATCTCGGTAGGGCTCCCTTGGAATAATGAAGGAAAATTGGCATTTTTAGAAGAAATCGTGAAAAAAACACACAAAAAATGTTCTTCGACATAACCTTCTTGCATGTCCGAACCTCAGGAGGCCGAACCCTAAGGGGCGAATCTTAGGAAAAAATGTCACTAAAAATTGAACATTGGGAATCGTGACCGCTGTTTTGACCATAACTTTTGTTCCGTTTGGAGTCTCAGGGCCCATAATATATCAAAACGACTATATCGATGAGTACTTCAAAAGTCATCGCCAACAACCACGTCGCATACCAAAATAACCCAAAAATGACTCCGAAGGATGCATTTTGGCTGTCCAAAGTTTTTTGGAAAAATTTTAAATCTTATTTTTTTTTTTCATAATTGCGATTTTGATCCTTCTCTGACTTCATTTCTTCTTTTTTTCAAGTATTCTCAAATGCAAATCTCAGATTCTCCCCTTGTCATGGTAAGCATACTCAAGTTCATATGCTTTACTTGACATCCTTACTACCCTTATGTGGAGTCTTCCTTATTTACAGGTCTCGTCTACCGGATGCTTTGAAGACTTGAAGACTTCTAGCTCCCTTCGTCAATGATTGGGGAAAGGCTCCCTTTTTTGGGCCTTTTGACACTTTTTGGGAGCAAGTCCAGACTTATGATCGCATAACTTTTTCTTCTCCAAAGAAAAAAGGCTTGTTTCTTTATGTCGCGGCTTGTGGAGGTTGGGACGACTTCCCCCATTCCGGCCGCATTCCCCGCATGTGCATAGAGAAACAAGAATACCCTTTCAGTCCCTTTCGCTTCCTGTCTGACTCATCTGGCCGTCTATAAGGATATATGGCAATATTGGACTGACGAGATCATCAGGAATGTTGAGTATAAGGCTATACTAAAGAGCGCGAGCATATATCGTTGTATTCAGCTACGTCGGGATCTATGTATTCATCAGGATCATGACGCCCTTACTGTGTTGATTTTCCGTTTGTGCTCTTCTTCATACACATTCGTTACTACTTGGGGGGAATTCACCCCTACCCTAGAGGATGTCTATGCTCTCTACCAGTAAATCTTTTCTTCTGTTTCTTTCATTCGTTCTTATTTCCCTTTTTTTTCAAATTATGTACTTATTTGGAGTTATATCCTGTAGCCTCTCTACTATCGTTTCGGCTTCTTGTGACCCATCTAGTATGTCCGCTAGAGATGCTAAGTGCGTTGCCTACTTGATAAAAGCCTTCAAGCAGTCTTCCCATTATGTCTCACGATTCAGAGGTGACACACTCCTTCCAGATTTTGAGACCACTAACCGGCAGGAGACTTCCTAGTTATCTTGGGTGCGCTACTTCTTTCGGGATAACAAAACTAACCAGTGGGATAGTTCTACTTACGACCAATCCATCCTTACTTTTCGTAAGGAGCTTTGTCCTTTTCCTCTAGCAGCCTATCTGGCTATGTGGTTGTCTCGCTTTCTCTTTCCTGGGTCTCCTGTTGATGGTCCCTCAGTCCGTATGTTTAGCTTAGCAGCTCTGCTATCTCGGGGTTTAGAGGTTCTTCTTGCTTCCCTCTTTTTATGAACCTGGTATCGCCGTTTAGATGAGGTGGCCTTCGCTTTGAGAGAATCTGTTGGAAGGTATTCATTTTCATGCTTTCATTAACTGTCTTTCACACTGCATTTTTCTGTTCTTTTTTTGAATTATCAACCTTCCCTTTTCGTTTACTTAGATACGACGTGAATTGTTTCATTTCAGGCTCCTTCCTTCAGCTTTTCCTCTTCGAGCGTTTCAAGGGCTATTCTTCTCTTAAACATCTTTCCAAGAGGAAAAAGAAGTCTTCAGACCTTTTTTCATTACCCCACATCAACCCCGGGGCAGCCCGCTGGATTGATTACCACTTTAGCTCAAACTTGCGGCTTTTCATTGATGATTCTTCATGCTTCACCACTCGTCCTTACACTATTGCCTCAGAAAACAATTGTCACCTTCCTCACTTCTATAAGCGTGAGTCTCGCTCTTATCTAAACACCAATGAGTTGAGTGGTTCTTCATTGTCCTGGTTCGTCTTCCTTCGGGCTGTGGAGCTTCCATATTTTATTGAGGATAATGATTTTGGTACCGTACTTTATAATCCTCATAGGGTTATGAGGCAGTTTGGATTTGACCAGGAGTGTCCCTTCGACCGTACTTGAAATGAGACTTATGAGACTGCTCTCCTCAATTTCGTGTCTACTTCCCCCTCTTTTGCATAGGCCTTTCCAGAACCCCCAGGTGCTCTTCACAAATCATTTTCCGTTGCCTTTGTGATGCCCCCAAATTCAGGTCTCAAACACCCGGACTTGGTCATCACGATCCAACACAATCATCCACCTCTAAACAACATACAATAACTAAATGCGAAATATAATAAACATATGTTGTTTATTCAAAAGGTGTTACTAGTCCCAAGATTCGATAACCTTAATATAAAAATACAAATATACACTAATACAGTACTCTAGGGTTTAAATAACAATAAAAGTTTTTTAACTATGCCTGGATCAAAATACAGACATTAAAAGACTAATACTTCATCTTTTCCTTGCCCTTGTCTTTTCCTGAGGTCTCGGGCTTAACTGCAATAAGATTCATGATATAGCAAGGGTGAGCAACTAGTTTGCTCAGCAAGTTTAAATAACAGCAAGAAAAGATATATATCATGATGAATGGAATGTAAATAGAGGAATTCAATAATATGAATATCGGAAGCAAGAATAATAATTGCTTTTAAAACGAATGCTAGTCAAGTAGACTTTGAACAATAAACATCCAAAGGAGTCAATAGCTAATTAACCCTTTGGTTACTGGCTCAGAAATAAGTACTTGAGGGGATCAGCCTCTAGTACCCGATGTGTATGCATAACATTTAATTTTTGTTATTTGTATCTTATATCCGACACGTGGAATACTCCCCTATATTGAAGAGGTGTTCATAAAGTCCAAGATTCCGCGCCTTAAAATGGCTTGGAAAGCTTTTAAACATCTGTACCACAAATGTCTAGCCGGACAATGGCTAAGACTTAACTATGGCAGTTCATCCATATTAGAACTTTAAATAAAGTACAAGTCAACATCTGCGCGAAAACAATTGCACAATGTGCGAGTGCCAATAACAATGATGTGGAATAATTGTTAAGTAATTAATCCACTTAGAGCATGCTTGAGGAATTAAAGATTCAAGCTTAAATATTAACTTTCCATAAATAATACAAGAATGGTTTTAGGGTACTTACAACAACGTAAGAAGTTTAAGGTTAGGAACTTGCACAAAATGAAGTTTCGGAAAAAGGGAACTTGTCCTCAATAATACTTTCACAACAATAATATATTTGCACAAGTTAGTAGAAGTTAAGGGAACTTGCACAATACACCACATCCTGCTCGAATGAAAATTGAGTAAGGTTAAAGGAAATTTGCATGGTGCGTCTGCTACAATATTCTAATACACGCTCTTTAAAATCCTACACAATTAAGTACATATTCGGGTAACAATTAGTCACTTATAGACTAGATTTAAAACTGACGCAACATCATTAAGGTACTTTGATTGCCACTACGACTACCCAGTCGGGGGTCTCAAGACAACACTATTTTGGTTGTAACCAGGTTAATCAATTTTCGCCTTAAGACAACACTATTTTGGTTGTCAAATGGTTTCCTAATAGTAATCAAGTAATAATCAACTAATTATCCTAATTTAACATTAATTAACAATGTCTAATTAGTTATTCACACTTATTATTTATTATTAATCAGAATAATAAATAATTAATCTTACTGCATTTATTATTACTTAATATTAATTAAGTAATAATTTACTAATGGTTAATTTTAAAATTGCACGACCCGACCCGAACCGTCCCGATCCGGACCGACCCGGCCAAGAACACGGCCTTAGCGCTGCAGTGAGAGGCCATTAAGGCAAGGCCGACACTGCGGCATGAGGTCCGTGTCGTTCTAGCTTAGCACGCGGGCTTGGCGTTGAGGCGTGGGTTTAAGTAATAAGATTGGCACTACGGCGTCAAGGCCTTTAAGCGCGGCGCCAAGACCCCTTATCGCATCGCTGCGGCGCTATCTGCTGGCGCTGCGACGTGACAAAACCAGAGGTCGTCTTCTCCGTTTCGTTTCCATGGTTTTCTTCAATTTTTAATCCTTAAAAATAATTACCAAGCATGCAAAGCTCAATATTATTCACATATTGCTATTAATTGCAAGTTTTATACACCCAATTGGAGTAATTAATTTCCAAGCATACAAGCAGAGTATTTGTAAAATTTCGCAACGAAGGCGCATTGTAATAGGGAAATGGTTACCTCCTAGACTTAGTTGTCGTTTTTCTCTTTCTTCCTCAATAGACAATGAAATCTGAGACCATTCGCGTGCTCACTCCTTTCCTTCTGATTTTCCTTCCTTCCTCAACTCTTAATTTCTCTCTCTCAGTGAATTTTACAAGCTCAGTGCACTGAAGGAAGAAGTCGGGAGTTCTATTTATAACCAATTCATTAACTGTGCCAAGCTTTTGCCCAAATTTGTTAACTATTGGAAACAAGAAGATGATGATGGCAAGTGCCGCTGATATCTTCAGCCATGATTTTGCTTAAGCAAAAATTTGGCAAGAAATCCCATAAGAATCCATAAGCGGCTGATGATGAAATTTACTGTTCATCCTAGTTGGTTTTTAATTCAATTTGTTTTCTTCCTAATTTGCCGACTACTGTTAGAAATCAAATATTATTTATTTACCAACGGGACTATTAATTGTATTGTCCTTATTAATTAATAGGTAATATTAATTAATTTACTATATTCAAAATAATTTAATATTTAATACTTAATTGTTCATAAATTTCTATATATTAAATAACCCAGGGTAGTCCATTTAATAATTCTATTACCGAGGCTCCCTTTAAATTAATTAAATATCTATTCCCACACTATATTCAATTATATTAAATATTTAATTAATCGGCACTTTATCAATTCTTTCAGCATTAAAACTGTAGGGTTAGTTCCCTAATTTAATTAAACCATTAGTGACTCCCTTTAATTAATCCTAATAGTTACGCGAAATCATATAATCACATAACCAATTAAATTCACAGGATTTTTAAATAATCATAAGAAACTAACTCATTAACATTAAATTTATAATTAATTAATAATGGAGTTTAAAAATTCACGGTCATTACAGCCTTTGGCATACCAACTGCTACTTGGAGTGGGCGGTATACTACTGGTGAACGCAACTACTAGCAAATCAATCTTAAGAGGTGGGAAGACGACACACTGATTTGCTCTATATCAGCTTCTCCTCCCAAACGTCTTTAATGGGTTAGGATGTTATGTTCTCCTAAGCCCAATGTCCATTCAGAACGATGGCCAGCCAGTAGCCGGCTTGTTGAGCGTGAGGCCTTGATGCCTAAGTCTTCTCCTCCTCGGTCAGCAGGTGTTCATTTTCAAAATGACCCAGCTATCCTTCCTGTACAGGCCCCTACTATCTCCAGGAACCTTCCACCACGAGCCTTGTCTTAGTTACCTCTATCTCGGATGCCTCCTCCAGCTCCGTCCCAGGGATCCTCTGATGCCGGAGAAATGAGAATTATGTTAGAGTTTATGCCCTAGAGGCCAATTATTTAATGTAATTGCTTAACATTTCTTTTGATATTTGATTGAATAAATGAATTATTTTATTATGGTTTCATTTATTGTGTTATATAAATGTTAGCATAATAAAAGTCCTTAGAATAATGATACAAATTATATAGCTTTAAGTATGTGACTTGAACATGAGATTATATAATTACAATAAATATCATTACTCTTAAATGTCCCTAGTCGAGTATCATTGAGAATGGGACAACAATGATACATTGAGACTAGTATGTGGATTGACTGATGGTCAAATCTCATTGGTCATTAATATTTGAGATATTAAGTCAATGCATAGGTACATGTTAGAGAACAATGTACTGGACAGACCCAACATGAGAATTCTACGTGGAGCATTATGCAAAGTGTCATAAGCAATTCTCATAGTGACAATAATGTAATGGTCCTCCGACCTAAAATCACTATATTACTATACGAGAATTTATGTACTTTGATATCATCAAAGGTCACCTTTAATAGGGTGGACAATAAAGGTGATTATTGGGTACATCATGAATCGTGTGAGGAATATAAGTGATCTAGATGGAATTTAACCCTCCTATATATTAGGAGTGATATCCATAGGCCTCTTGATTGAGTAGGACTATAAAATGCATGGACATGCTCAAATAGTGATTTGTTTCATATAGTCTACTCATTAATCAAGAAAACTCAGATTAAATTATGAAGAGTATGACACATTCCATGGCTCGAGTTTAATCTAGGATGTCAAGGTTAAAAGGATTAAATTACATTGAAACATTGGTCACAAAAAGGTTGCATCGAATCATCGATCTTATTATTATTTGGGTAGCAGTGATGCATTACTAGATGCCACTCACTGTTTATAATTGTATAATATGATTTTAAAATTATTGCCAATATAATAATAACCTATAGGGTCACACACTTAGAACGTAATTAAAAGAGAATTAATTTAAATTGTAAGGATTTAAATATATCAATATGATTGATAGTATTTAAATTACAAATTTAAATTAACAAGATAATTTGTATATATATGTATATTAATTAAGTAAGACTTAATTAAAATATAATATATATATATATATATATAAATTCGGATTTTACTTTTCTAATAGGATTAGGGTTTTGCTTAACCTTTTGGACTCTATATATATCAGATATATCAGCAGTCTTGTTTACGTAAAAACGAAATAGAAAACCCTAGCCGTTTTAGAAAAGAGAGTTGAGAGCAACACTTGAGAAAATCCAGATCTTGGCGGCTAGTACCGGAGTTCTCTTTGCTGCAGATCGTGTGACGATTTGTGGGACGTTCGTGTGGATACCGTAGAGACGCAGTTCCGTTGGATTGCGTTGGAGATTCGAAGCCGTTCCAAAATTCCATCGTTGCATTCAAGCTCAGATAATCGGTAAAGCTAATCTAAACCTCTGAATTAATTTGGTTTTCGCATGGATCCTGTTTTAGGGTTTCGAAATAAGTTTTAAAATTTTAAATTCCGCTGCCTTTATCTGTCAGAAACCCTAACAAATTACTCGTTCCAGAATAAGAACATCTACCACTACTGATTCGGAGGTGGCTCCTCCTATTGCTTCTACCGTGTCCCCGATCAATCGTCCTGGCATCAGGCTTTACTTAAGGCCATTAGCAAAGTGCCCTCTTGAGGATGCTAGTCCTAGTGTGCCGGCAGCCGAGGATCCGGTCAAGAAACGTCGTAGAAATTTGGTATGTATTTATTTATTTACATATATATATATATATATATATTATAGTATCTTCATTTATGTCTGTTACTATCCACATAGCTGCTTTCGTAATTTCTTATATCATTATGTCCACCGTTTTTAGATTGGCGATGCTGATGAAGAGGATGATGATGTTCCTCTTGAGTTTATGCCTATTACTGCAAATGGGGCAACCGCGACGGCTTCTACGAGTTGTGACCCTCCCCGACCTATCTCTATCAGTGTTGAGTCATCTTCATCACATGAAGTTTGTGTCAGTCTTGATGCTAAAGACACTATCTGATGTGAGTTCGAGCCTTGCTTTGGGTGATACAACAATTTCCTCAAAACCTCCTCCAGCTTCTCCACATGATAGGCCTAAGGAAATTGATGAGACTCCTGCTTCCGCGAGGGAGGATCCTTCTGAGACTATTGCTGATGTGTATCCTCCCCAAAAGGATTCTACCGAGTTGGTGAGTTCTCGGGAGGGTATTGTTGACAGCATTTTGGGTGTGTTGAACGATATTCCGCCTTTTGTGGCATCTCCCAACTATTTTTCCATTTACTATCTTGTGACTATCTTTCTTTGGTAAATATATTATCTTCTTTTTTGATCTTTCTTTCTTTTCTCCCAAATATATTAAGCTTTTATTATCTTATTTTTCAGAGCGAGAAGATGCAAGAGTTGCCTTTGCCTGTTGATGCGCTTGCCTCATTTGATGCTCTCAATCCGGATGTTGACACCTCGCTATATAATGACCTCGGTTATCCTTCAGACTGTCTTCCGGATGACCAAGGCGTCGTGGATTTATCAGCATCAGAGCAGCCCCGTGCTCCTCCATCATTTATCTCGACAAATTCTATGATGGCCTCTAAAGTAGCTCCTGTCAGAGCTTCCTTCAATACAAGCGGAGACCTTATTTCTTGGAGAGGCTTACAGATATCATCTTCTAGTCAGGAAAGTCTTAAGCGTCTCCTAGCTCGGTTCCCACAAATACTTGACCAGCTGATTATTAAGGCATCTTCTGCCCAGACCTTCTTCCTAGATCAGCTCGCAGGCCTTGTGCTTGGGTTACACACTTTTTCCTTATACTCTTTGCGAGTTGAGGACTTAAAAAAATTTAGCGATGATATAGACGACCTTGCAGCCGTAGGTGTTGATATGTCCCATTTTCGGGCTAGACTGGATCTCCTCAAGTCAAATTTCAATCTTGTTAAACTACGTTCGAAAATTGCTATACGTAAGTGTGACGATGATTCCTTTTCAGCACAGATTTCGGAGTTTGACGAAGCTGCAAACAAATTGAAGATCCATTCGCAAGATCTAAAGTCTTAGCTTCAGGAGGTAGAGCGTCAGCTTCAGGACTTAGAGTCAGCTATTCGTGATGTCAAGAAATTAAAAGCTGAAAATCTTAAGATTTAGGATGCTGTCATTACTAATTTAGAGGCCTTAGTTATACCTTCTCTTCAGTTTAATATGTCATGGCCTTTAGATCATAACTTTCTGTAGTCTCATTTTCCTGTTTCAGAAACTCATTTACACGTATTTCATTTATCAAATTAGAGTTTCTTTAACCTTGTTTGATTGCCTTTTAATTTGAATGATTCCTCGAAACTCAATCTTTATCATTGAATCTCAAGTTACTCAAATTAATACTCTAAGGCAACAATAGGTATTATGAATAGATAAATATGAATGTTGTCAACAACATGTATATATATCTTTTCAAAAATAAGTGAAAGTTTGATAATTTATTGATAATCAAATTGCTTTTAACGAAAAGCATAACGTTTCAAAATTTTCATAAAAAAAATAATAAATCTTGCTTTTGTCGGATAAAGCATAACGTTCGCCACTTTTAGAGATAAAGTGTAACTGTTTTTAGAGGTTAAGGACTTATAGTCAGGTGCCTCGATTACTTTTAAAGTTTGAAAGTATAACTTTGAGGGCTTATAGTCAGGTGCCTCAATTACTTTTGAAGTTGAAAATATAACTTTTGTGATGACTATCTCATGTGTAATATTTCTTTACCCATTTCAAGTTCAATGGGCCTGAGATAGCATTTGATCCCACACGAGATATTTTGCAATACCCGCTTTCGGAGATCTCTCGTACCTATACGGGCCTTCCCATTTGGGGTAAAATTTGGTGGTTGGTGTTCTCCTCATGACTTGATTTGTTGTCTTGAGCACCAAGTCCCCCACCAGAATTTGTCGCGGTACCACTGCGGTATTGTATTGTCATCGCAGTCTTTCGTGATACCGTTCCAATTTTTCTTTGGCTCGGTCTCGAAAGTCAGCTAAGGCCTCCAAGGCTGCTGGTCGATTCTCTTCCTCGACTAAGCTTCGGAGTCTCATCCTAGATGAAGGGATTTCTATTTCGGCGGGCAAGATAGCTTCTTCTCCATAGACTAAAGCATATGGGGTTTCATCCATAGGTTTTCTTTTTGAAGTTCGATATGCCCATAATGTTATCGATAATTGCTCTGCCCATGTCTTTGGATGATCATCTAGGGTTTTTGACAGAATCTTGATCAAGGTTTTGTTTGTAGCCTCTACTTGCCTATTGTCTTTCGGGTAGTAGGGCGATGACTTGTAGTGCTTCACCCTATATCTTTCCATCAGACTTTCGATGTCTCTATTGATGAAAGGAGTTCCATTATCTGACAGAATGATCTTCGGGATCCCGAAACGACAAATAATGTGTTCCTTAATGAAGTTCGCCACCGCTGGACCCATGGCCTTTTTTAAAGGGATTGCCTCTACCCACTTTGTATACATCTCAGTGGCCGTCAAGATCCATATGTTGCCTTTAGAATTAGGATGAATGGGACCTATAAGATCCATTCCACATGTATGAAAGGGCCATGGTGTTGCTATGGTCCGTAGGTCTACAGCGGGAGCATGAATCAGATTCCCGTGGATTTGGCAGATGTGGCACTTCTTGACAAAATCCAAGCAATCTCCTTCCATTTTCGATCAGTAATAACCATGATCAATAAGTTGTTTGTACAACTTGGCTCCCCCTTGGTGCTCGTCTTTATGCATTTGATAGACCAAATCTTTGGCTTCTCCTACTTCCAAACACCGTAACGGCTTGCCATTGAACCCTTTTCTAAATAATTCTCCATTTTGCAAGAAGAATCGTTGTGACTTCCTCTTTATTAAGACTGCATCCTTCTTTTCGGCGGGCAGATTACCGCTTTATAAAACCTCTACATAAGGGATTCGCCAATCCGCTATGTCATCAATGAAGGCGCATTCCTCCTCCCCAGGGTATTCTTGGCATGAAACACATTGTCGTTGAAGTGCATCTCCTTCCTTTTTCATTTCAGGTACCCTTGGTGCTACAACCTGCGATATAACCCAATATCTGTTAATCCGCAGCTTTCTTTATATACTTGAGACAAAACTCTGTTCGCTTCCTGCCTCTCCAAACATCGTGTTAATACACTATCTGCTTCTTTGTGATACAAGTCCCCTTTGATGATGTTGTATTTTTGAAGTTCCACTAGTGAGATTGTTCCCTCCTTTGTTTGCAATTGATAGGAGATATCATGTCTCCAATCATCTGTCATATCCTTGGAGAACAAATCCAGGACCGTGGTTGGGAGGGCTCTTTTTATTACCTTCACATCTAGGTCTTCTCCTTGGATAAATACTCGAGATGCTACAGTTGCCAATGCGTCAAGTTGTTTGTTTTGTCCTTTCGGCACATACTCAATCACCACCTTCTTGAAAGCCTCCATTACCTTTTGTGCTATAGTTCGATATGGCGCCAAAATAGGTTCTTTCACTACGAATTGGCCTCTTATTTGTTGTACTATCAGATTTGAATCTCCCTTCACTTTCAGATGCTTGGCCCCCAACTCTTGAGCTGCCAACAATCTCAATATAAACGCCTCATATTCTGCTTCATTGTTTGTGTGAGGGAAGTCCAATTTAGTCATGCTTTGAGGAAAATTCCCGAAATACCCTTTAGTCATGCTTTTAAAGGAAAAATTCCAGAAATACCTTTTAATCATCGAAGTAATGCCCAAATTGCCCTGTTCTTCTAGACACCAATCCAATCCCTCAATCAATTTCCAAAATGGGTCGCATCCACGAGTCTTCTGCCTTGGAACACGTGGAGACTTCCCCGGGTCTAGCACATTTATTTTTGTCTAATTTGTACATTTAATTAGGTCACATGAACCCTAATTTGTACATTTAATTAGGTTTTTGTAAACCCTAATTTGTACATTTATTTCAGTTAGGTCATGTGAATCCTAATATGCACTTGGGCCCACACATTATTATTATTATTATGTATTTTGTATTTGAAAATTATAAGTTAATAATCAAATTACCCTTAAAATGATCAACTAAATTATTTTTCTCCTCTTAACTTTTTATATAGTTGTATTGATGTATTAATTGATGTGGTGTATTAGATAGAATTGAAAAAAAATTGGGAGGTGTTCATTCAAACGCACAAGGGACCATTATTTCAGAGCCAAATCCAAGATACTAGCACACAGTGATCGTTCTATAAATATATTCAATTAAGCTTTGTACTTGTTTTGTCTGTTTTTTTTTCTCATTACATGTATTCTCCTAGCCTCTCTAATCTCTCCATTGTTCACTGACATTATAGTTTGCTACACCTTAATCAATATCTTGTATTACATTCTTTCTTAATTATAAGATTAATATTGATCTTTTAAAAGTTAATTTTTAACTTAAAATTGATATAAATTTATTTAGTTTTATATAAAGACAATTATAAATATCATAAACTAACTAAAAAGTACTACTAGTAATAAGATTTATTATTTTTAAAATTTTATAAAATTTGTTGAAGATGTTGTGTTGACTTCCCTTTTCTAGTAAAAAAAAAGGTTTTTTGATTTATTTTGTTTCCTTCTTTAAGAGTATACGATTTGTCCTTTATTATTAAAGAATTATGCCCAATTGTGATTTGTGTAATTTTGCACGATTATAATTTTTATTAGTATGGCTGCCATTGATTTTATAATTAATGATTTTGTCAAATAATTTAAAATTATGAAGGAATTAATTAACTGATAGCCTATAATTATTCATTTTTTTTAATCCTATAACAAATTGTTGCACATGTATAAAATTAAATAGAATGATTCAGAATTAATATATAGTTTTATTGAAGAACATGCATAGTGCCTACATCGTTTCCTTTGATGCAAAGGGAAACGCTACTATTATAACATCAATACAACCGAAAATATTGTCACCCATCCATTTTGCCTGGTAACATGAAATAAACCGTAAATTAATTTAACATTTATTCTCTATCGATCTTAATCGTCGAAATTAAAATAGTGCTTAATTTCATTAACTTGATGGGGGAAGTTTTCCCTGTAAAAATGAAGAGAAGTAGGCAAGTGCCCGAGCTGGTTGATAACTGGGGACAAATTGCCCAGATCCTCTAATGCTCACAAATGAGAAGCCTTCGTATCCAACTGCATATCCCCCAACCTGCATATAGGCAATAAATTTTAAAATATTAATATTCAACAATTAATAAATGAATTATCATTTTATTTACAAAAACTTAATTAACAATATAAACTACACAAATTAATGTTTATATATACCTCTCCTTGGAGGTACCAAGGGTACCATGGAGTCTTGACTAAAGCATTCAGTTTCTCAATGGCGTATCTTGTGGCTGTTATTGGTATATCACTGTCTACGTCACCACTGCAAATTTATTTTTTATTTGTTAATTAAGCTCAATAAATTACTACAAAAAAAATAAAAAATCCCCATGCGTTGAAAATATAAACTACTAATTAATTAATTCTTTGTTGACTTTTTTTCAAATGTTAAGATTCGAATGGGTACACTTCATATAAATTCTTTTTGCAATAATAAGTTTTAGTAATATTGAGAAAAAAAATCATCCAAACTTTTTCTTTATTTGAATGTGTCACGTGTAAAAGTTAATATTCAAAAAATAAATTAACGAAAAAATAAGTATCTGCTATTTTAGGACGTACATGAGAATTATAAAATACTTGCCGAACAATCCTGACCTTAAATAGGTTTTTTCATTTCAAATTTCTTTTATTATAATTAATTGCATGTTTTCTGATTTCTAACCTGTATATAGACACAAACATTCCACTCTCTATCAACTCTAGAATAGTTGGCAACAAGGTCGCTGGTGAATCATTCCAAACTTCAATGACCTCACTGCATACACAATAAAAATAAATATATAGAGTGATCACTTGACAAATCAAATATTAATTCAACAATAATTTGGTATTATATGTTTTTCCAGCCAATAATAATATTTTACTAAAATTAGAAAAAATCGAATGGCTATCAATTGAAACTTAATTAATACTAGCTTAAGTATATTGGAAAATGTTATTTTTCCAATTTACCTGCATGTTTCCCAGGGATATGGAAGAGATGTAACATTTGCATGAAGAGCTTTCTGAACTTGAGGAATGTTTAGGTAGGAACCGATATAATCCTCCGAGCATGGATCAAATGATGATATCTGTTCATTTGTAGACATTTAATTTACTAAATATTACTATATATATTGCATCGCCACCAAATTATATATATACACTTAAATTGGACGCACCGGGAGAGAGCCTGCGGAAGAATTGCACCATGGGGCATATATATCATATGGATAAATATTTCCAATGGCACCCTCTAGTTGGTCCAAATATCCGAGACAAGCCTTCGATAGCTCGACTGAAGAAAAATTGCAATTTGAGAGAATTCCAAAATAAATTTCATCAGAAATTAGGGCATGCGACCAATAGAAATCCAAGGATCCTGTGGTAGTTGTGTCATCATCAATTAGGGCATTGCCAATCTGAAACATTACGACTCATATGTATTAGGGTTTGAATGATATAAGTAGAGATGACAATTGTGTTTAAGATAAAACTTAACAAATCACAAAAAGAAAAGTATAAAGTAGACGCTCATTTTGGAACACGAGAGTTTAGAAGCAAGAAAAGTGTTTCTAGAAACTTACTGCGATTCCTTTTAGGTTGACTATAGTTTGGTTTGAGTTTTTGTTATAATGAAGTATTGTTTGAGCCAGTTGAGGTACATAATGACCTGCATAACTCTCTCCCGTAATATAAAAGTCTCTAGTCTTGTACTCAGGAAATCTCTCAAGCCAATTTATTAGGAATGTATATGAATCAATTGCAGTTCTATTGTCTCCACTTGAGTTATAGTCCGAAGTTGTGTTTGAGTAAGAAAATCCAACACCGGCAGGAGATTCAAGGAAGATAATATTGGCCTCTGAAACATGATTCAAATTTCAACTTTATAAACAATGAACAATAATATATATTAAGATCATTACTATTGTAATTAAATTGAAAAATAAAAAACTCACCATTATTCCATGCATATTCATTTCGATATAGAGTTGCACCATCCTTATTGACCCTAAATGGCCCTAGTTCCATCATGGCCCCTGCTCCAAGTGAAGAACAACCAGGCCCTGCCGGTATAATATGGTGAGTTACTAAGTATGTAACATAAAATCATACAAAATTTTGTAATGTTCTATATATCTCCTTCCCAAAATGAATACTCCTTCTAAATTTTCTTCGACACAAAGTTTTATATCAAAGAAAAAAAAAATCTTTGTAAGAACTCGTGCATGTCCAAGTGTGTCAACAAATAAATTTTTAAGAAATATATTACAATAATAATATGAATAATTATTGTGCTAGGTAATTAAGTAGACAAACTGTCTAGTTTACCTACTACTAGATGATAAAGTATTCGTGAGTACGTTGTAAAATACAGCTCATCAATATTTTGTCAAGATAAACTAGACAATTATTATCTTATTAACCGACATTACTCTAATAAGATATTATGCACGTACCACCATTCAGCCACAACACAAGTGGCTTAGTCGAAGCGTCAGAAGGGGACTCCACAAAATAATAAAACAACGCTCTTCCTGCAGTAGGATCCACAGTAACATACCCGGAGTATTGATCAAAGTCCACTCCATCAGGTTGTCCAGGCAAATTATCAATCTTGTCAAGTTCCTTAAGCCCGTCTTGAGGCCCAATATACACCGGTGAAGTCCCAACAGAAAATTCAGAGGCATGAAACTTCTTGAGCAAATCCTTCCTTATAAACTTCCCTAATGGATTGAAACCTTTTTCAATATTGTAACACTCAATGGAGGCTACTAGGCATAGTGAAAAGAACCAGAGAAGTGTAAAGCTCGCCATTATTGGTTAACTTGTGAAAAATTAAGAACTACGGCTAATTGTTATATAAGCCTCAATTTTTGGTATTTTCTGGTAGCGCGACGGTCTAATCGATATTAATCTGCGTTTTCTCTCTCTTGTTTTTTCAGTTATCAGCTACAAATTACAATTAATAAATGTTGTTTATATCAATTTTTTTGTTGCTAAGTTTTTACCCTTTTAATTCAGGGGATGATTTTGTTCTATATATTTGGAAGGAGAAGTATAAGCCTCGATTTTAGACAGTCTGAGCTGTTTAGGAATGCAAGAATTTTAACGTTTTGGGAGCATGGCACTATGAATGTGAGGAATCCGAGCTGTTTAGGAATACACCTCCATGCATGATGCATGGAAATTTCTTGTTTGAAATGAGTATGACAAGAAATATATATATATATATATATATATATATATATATATATGTACAGTTGTATATGTAGTCGTGTAAGTCTATAACTTCTTTGTATAATCTTTTAAAATGATAAACTTTTATTACTTTTTAAATTATATAGCCATATGATGGCATAAATACAAATAAATAAATAAAATTGTTATAGCACATGTATAAAAGTTAAAATATGGTAGAAAGACGATTTTACTCTCAAAAGTGTACTTATATGGAGTCTGTTAGTTTTAAACTTTTAATAAAGAAAAATTCAGATATATGGCCGATAATACACAATTTCAAATTTTATTTTATTTTTAAGTCCTTTAACTAGTTTAAATTGTCCCCACAAATTACAACTATATATGGATTTCATACAATTACTGTAGGAAGTTGGCATATCTTGCTTCTTGCTAGTAATGGTAAAAGCACACCGACCTTGAAAGCAAGATAGATTGAATTTTATCCCTTTCCAAACTTTTGTGGATGTATTAAATACAATTTTATCCCTAACCAAACTTTTGTGGATGTATTAAATACTTAAAAGTTTTGGTATATTAATGTTATAATATAATGGGGTAGTGAATAGAAAAGTGCAATCTAATTGATATAATTAACTATGTTAATTCTTCTAAACATTGGTTATTTATGTCTTGTATATATTCATTTTGATCCGATAAAAATTACATCCGTAAGTGCACAACGTTTATTGTAATCTTAACAAATACATATCGAACTACAAAAATTACATTGATTTTAAATACCCTTTAATTTAGTGAATTAGTTCTCTTATTTTCTCTTATCTCTTCATGTCCTTCTTGACTCCAACTTACTTCATGACAGTCTTCTAAAAGTCTTTTTCCTTCTTTATAAATTGAAACCTTATCATTTACTTGTTCGGCGAGATAAATTGAATACATCCTAGAAAACAAAATAAAAATTATTAGTTAAATAAAATAGACACATAAAATTGAGGATAATAAAATACAATAACAAGTGATTATATATCACTATATATCATATTTCTGTCTCAAATGACATGACATTGAATATTTTAATAATAATTTATTGCATAAACAATAACATGAGATCTACCCAACTAATGTTATGTTAACATATCATTTGATACACTTTTTAAAATGAAAATTTTGAAACTCCTAGTCTCACCCATATGTTAAAAATATTTTTACAGTTAAAAGTTTAAAGAATTTTCAACTATTAAAATTTTGATGAAAAATTTACATGTTCATCAAATGGTGAAAAATTGTCGAATCACTTTTATTTTTGAAACAATTATACTACTCAATATTATGAATTACTTAGCCGGTTTTGATTTCAATTATACTATACAAAACTACGAAAATAAGTTTTGAACCCGCACGTGTTATCTTTCTTATATGTTTCTTGTTTTTCTCTTTTCTTAGTGATTAGAATTCATTTTAATTTAGGTTAGCTGGTTTTACAATTATCTACTAATTTAATGATTAATTAAATTGTAGGTCCTCTTTTATATGATGATTGTCGACGCCGGGAATGTCGCTCCTTTGGTGATTGTTACCCCTTTCCAACTTTAGCTTTTTTGGTTTAGATGATTCTTTGGAAAAAATCGGCACTTAATGTCGACGGGTTTTTTGAAAGATCGTTTTTTTATGATGAGTCAATTAACCAGAGTCGCCAGTTGGTATATTTGAAATGGATGTACCAACTCATCCGAATTTCGTTTTTTGTAAATCGCTGGCTCATATATGACTCCGAATTAATTGGTCTGCGAACCGAGATTCATAGAGTTCGGGGGCTTGCTTAAGCGAGGGGAAGGTGTTAGGCACCCCCCAACTTCCGTAAAACACAGTTACCGCAATCTTGATGTTTTTCCTATCCTTTTAATTCTTAAAATGTGTATGTGTGCGTGTGTGTGTGTGTGCCTATGTGAATGTTGTGATGAGTTTGTATGAAAGAATCATTTGGATTTTGATGGAAAGTCGTGCTTTGAGAGTGCTTTAGAATGTCCTTCGGCTTCTACGAGAAAGCTTTATTCTTTATTAGAAAGGTTTGATTTTAATTGTCAAAACTGCAAGGTTTTCATTAGGTGTCGTTTTGGCAAAACAAGAGTTTTTAAACCTTCGTCAAAATAGGAATCGAGACCTATACGTTGCTTTCACAGAATGACGGGCAATTTCTAGGATCTCTTTAACCCTATGCACATTGGTTTATCAAAACGTTATTTATTTCACAAAACCATTTCTTGTGATGTTTGAAAATGATTTTCTTCCATCTTGCATATTTTGGTCTTTGTATTTTCCCTCTTAGTCTCCTATTTTGAAGATTGCCATTTTTATATTTTCCTTTCCATTATCCCTCCTTTTTCTTCATTACTTTTTTATATCCCATCTTTTATATTTCTTCTTTGTTGAATTAGTTCATGCTTCAATTGAATTATTTAGTATCTTCTTCCTCCCTATCCTATTTCTTGCTTTTAGGACCTCAAGGACAGGTGATGCTGATTGAGATTTAAAGCATAGCTTCCTCTTGTTTATTTTTTTCCCTTTCTTGAATTTTTGTGGTTTGTATTTTTCAAGATATTTTCACTATCTCATTTGGCTATGTTTTGCTGCGTATAATTTTTCTGTTTCATTATTTCTATAAGATGATAAAGTTCTTTCTTCTATTTTCCATATTGCCTTGCTCGATTTTGTTTTCAATTTGCATTATGATATTTTTTTTATTTTTTCTATGTATTCTTTTTCTCATAATTGTTTTTCCTTTCCTACTTTTAATTTGCATTAGTCTACTCTTCACTTATGTTGCAAAATCATAAATTGTGAGCTTTCGGATTACTACCTGTTATAGTTTTGAAGTCTACGCTTTATGTATTATTTTTTTTCAAATGAATTTCAATAAGAACTTTTTAATACATTATTTTTCGTATACATAACTTTTGGTGTATTTTCTTCCTCTTCCTCCATATTTCTATATTTCGTCGGTTTTTAACCGTCCATTATAATTTGTTTGAGAAGAACATGGTCAAGAGAGCTTTCATTGGCGACGGATGGCCCGCATGATAGGATGAGAGGGCCTTTGGCAACCTCCTATTGTTGTTACATTCGTCGCAAGGAACTCGCATTTGGGCCAACCAAGCGGGGTGACACGTGAGGCTAGAATCACCCTCTACCTGAACTTCTGTGAGGGAGAGTGGGGTTGGGGGAGTGACGCGATGCGTGAATCCCATGCAGAGGTGCCCTCGGCCTAATGTCGAAACCATTATTTTAGTTAATTTTTTCTCCTTCCCTTATATTTCTCTGTTTATTTTTTAGTCATATATATTCAACAAAGACACGTTGACTCTTGTTGAATTTAGACACAATGAAATAATTTGTAAATTAATACTCTTGTTGAGTTTAGACACAATGAAATAATTTGTAAATTAATACAAATTGACGGAAGTTAATCGATGTGTCTATTCGAAACAAAACTAACATGTGTTTGTTGAAATATAAATCTTTTCCATTTTGTTTTTCTGGTTTTTTTCTATGTCCTACTGTTTCAAATTAGTTTTCTTCTGTTTTGTTTATTTGTTTTTTTTCCTTCTTTATTTACCCCTCTTACATGTATTTAGTATCTCATGTTTTTCATGTGTTATTTATTCAATTGGTTAGATTTGAATGTCGATATGAACTTTTCACAATATCTTTTGGTAGCTTATTTTTAATTTCCTTTATTCTCCTCCTAACTTTTCTTCCATCTTGCGTATTTTGGTCTTTGTTTTTCCCTCTTAGTCTTATGTTTTCAAGATTACCATTTTTCTATTTTCCTTTCCATTCTCCCTCCTTTTTCTTCATTAGCTTTTTATATCCCATCTTTTATATTTCTTCTTTGTTGAATTAGTTCATGCTTCAATTGAATTTTTTATTTTTTTAGTATCCTCTTCCTCTCTATTTCCCCCTCTTGCTTTTAGGACCTCGAGGATAGGTGATGCTGGTTGAGATTTAAAGCATAGCTTCCTCTTCTTTATTTTTATCCCTTTCTTGAATTTTTGTGGTTTGTATTTTTCAAGATATTTTCACTATCTCATTTGGCTATGTTTTGCTGCGTATAATTTTCCTGCTTCATTATTTCTATAAGATTATAAAGTTCTTCCTTCTATTTTCCATATTGCCTGGCTCCATTTTGTTTTCAGTTTGCATTATAATAATATTTTGATTTTTTTTTCTATCTATTCTTTTGCTCATAATTGTTTTTCCTTCCCTACTTTTAATTTGCTTTAGTGTATGCTTTACTTATGCTGGAAAAATAATAAATTATGAGATTTCAAATTGCTACCTGTTATATTTTTGAAGTCTTTGCTTTATGTATTATATTTTTCAAATGAATTTCAATAAGAACTTTTTAATACATTATTTGTTGTATGTTACTTTTGGTGTATTTCCTCCTTATTTCTGTATTTCGTCGGGTTTTCAACATCCATTATAATTTGTTTGTGAAGAACATTGTCACGAGACCTTTCATTGGCAACAGATCACCCGCATGATAGGATGAGAGAGGGTTGTTGGCAATCACTTATTGTTCTGACTTTTGTCACCAGGGATTCGGATTTGGGCCAACCAGTGTTAGGCTAGTATCACCCTCCACCTCGAGTCCTGAGGGAGAGCGGGGTTGGGGGACCGACCCGATGCGGGAATCCCGTGCAGAGGTGCCCTCGGCCTAATGTCTTCACCATTGTTTTATTTTATTTTCTCCTTACCTTATATTTCTCCGTTTGTTTTTAAGTTGTATATATTCAACAAAAATACGTCGACTATTGTTGAGTTTAGACACAACGAAACAATTTGTAAGTTAATACGAATTGACGGAAACTAATCGATGTGTCTATTTGAAACAAGACTAACATGTGTTTGTTCAAATATAAATCTTTTTCATTTTGTTTTCAGTCTTTTTTTTCTTACTATATCCTACTGACTACTGTTACTAATTAGTTTTCTCAAGTTTTATTTATTTAATTTTTTTCCTTCTTTATTTACCCCTCTTACATGTATTTAGTATCTCAGGTATTTCATGTGTTATTTCTTCAATTGGTTAGATTTGAATGTTGATATGAACTTTTCACAATATCTTTTTGTAGCTTATTTTTAATTTCCTTTATTCTCCTAATAACATTCCTTTCATCTTGCGTATTTTTGTCCTTTGTTTTTCCCTCTGAGTCTCATGTTTTTAAGATTACCATTTTCCTATTTTCCTTTCAATTCTCCAGCCTTTCTTTTTCTTCATTACTTTTTTTTCTTTTCCATCTTTTATATTTCTTCTTTGTTGAATTAGTTAATGCTTCAATTAAATTTATTTATTATCTTCTTCCTCCATATTTCCCCCTTCTTTCATGCGATTAGGACCTCAAGAACAGGTGATGTTAATTTGGATTGAAAGCATAGCTTCCTCTTCTTTATTTTTTTTCCCATTTTTTGAATTTTTGTGGTTTGTTTTTTGTCGAGATATTTTCACTATGTCATTTAGCTTTCCTAAATAAATGTTTTGCAGTGCATAATTTTTCTGTTTCTTTATTTCTATAAAATGACAACGATGTTTCTTCTATTGTCCTTGTTGCCTTGCTCCATTTTGTTTTCAATTTGCATTATGATAATTATTTGAATTTTTCTCTCTATTATTTTTCTCATAATTGTTCTTCCTTCCCTACTTTTAATTTGCATTAATATTTGTTTTGCTTATACTGCAAAATCATAAATAGTGAGCTTATGAATTACTACATGTTATAGTTTTGAAGTCTCTGTTTTATATATTATTTTTCTTGATATGAATTTCATTAAGAAATTTTTAATGCCTAATTTGTTGCATGCAACTTTTGATGTATTTTCTTCTTCCGCACTCTTCCTCCATATTTCTATATTTTGTCGATTTTTCACGTTCCGCTATAATTTATTTGAGAAAAACATGGTCACGAGAGCTTTCGTTGGCAACGGATCACCCGCATGATAGGATGAGAGTGTCTTTGGCAACCACCTATTGTCGAGACGTTCGTCACCAGGGAATTGCATTTGGGCCAACCAAGAGGCTAGTATCTCCCTCCATCTTGACTCCTTTGTTGGAGAGCGAGGTTGGGGGAGCGACACGGTGCATGGTCTAATGTCTTCAGCATTATTTTATTTCATTTTTTTTTCCTCCCTTATATTTCTCCATTTATTTTTTAGTCGTATATATTCAACAAAAACACGTTGATTCTTTTTTTTTATTATTTTAATGTGAAGTTTCTGACCCGCGGTCGACTATACACGTTGATTCTTGTTGAGTTTAAAGGCAATGAAATAATTTGTAAATTAATACAAATACGGAAACTAACTGATTTGTCTATTTGAAAGTTGAAACAAAACTAGCATGTGTTTGTTCAAATATAAATCTTTTCCATTTTGTTTCTCAGTTTTTTTTCTATGCCCTAGTGTTACGAATTAGTGTTCTTCAAGTGAATTTATTTAGTATCTTTTTCCTCCCTCTTTTCCCCCTCTTTCATACATGTAGGATCTCACCTCAATAACAGGTGATGCTGATTGGGATTTAAAGCATAGCTTCCTCTTATATTTCTCCGTTTATTTTTAAGTAGTATATTCAACAAAAACACGTTGACTCTTGTTGAGTTGAGAGACAATGAATTAATTTGTAAATTAATACAAATTTACGGAAACTAATTGATGTGTCTATTCGAATCAAAACTAACATGTGTTTGTTGAAATATTAATCTTTTCCATTTCAGTTTTCAGTTTTGTTTCTATGTCCTTGTGTTACGAATTAGTTTTCTTCAGTTTTATTTATTTAGTTTTTCTTTCCTTCTTTATTCACCCCCATTACATGTATTTAGTATCTCATGTATTTTGTGTTATTTCTTCTATTGGTTAGATTTGAATGTCGATATGAACTTTTCACAATATCTTTTTGTAGTTTATTTTTAATTTCCTTTATTCTCCTCCTAACTTTTTTTCCATCTTGCGTATTTTCGTCTTTGTTTTGCCCTCTTAGTCTCATGTTTTTAAGATTACCGTTTTTCCATTTTCCCTCCTTTCTTTTTCTTTCTTACTTTTTTCTATTCCATCTTTTATATTTCTTCTTTGTTGAATTAGTTCATGCTTCAATTGAATTTATTTAGTATTGTTTTCCTCCCTATTTTACCCATCTTTCATGCTTGTGGGACCTCACCTCAAGAAACAGGTGATGCTGATTTGGATTTAAAGCGTAGCTTCCTCTTCTTTATTTTTTTCCCTGTTTTGAATTTTTATGGTTTGTTTCTTCAAGAAATTTTCACTATCTCATTTGGCTTTCCTAAATAAATATTTTGCTGTGTTAATTTTTCTGTTTCACTATTTCTATAAGACGATAATGATGTTTCTTCTATTTTCCATATTGCATTGCTCCATTTTGTTTTCAATTTGAATTATGATAAATTTTTGATTTTTTCTCTGTATTCTTTTTCTCATAATTGTTTTTCCTTCCCTACTTTTAGTTTGCATTAGTCTGCGCTTCACTTATGCTGCAAAATCATAAATTGTGAGCATTCGAATTATTAAATATTATAGTTTTTAAATATGTGCTTTACATATTATTTTAATATTTTTCCCATATGAATTTCAATAAGGTCTATGCTTTGATCTATATATATATATATATATTTTAAAATTGATATGAAGTTCAATAAGAACTTTTTAATACATTATTTATTTTATGCAACATTTGGTGTATTTTCTTCTTCCTCACATTTCCTCCATATTTCTATATTTTGTCGTATTTTCGCTATTCGTTATAATTTGTTTGAGAAGAACATGGTCGCAAGAGCTTTCATCGGTGACGGATCACCGCATATAAAGAAGAGTGGGCCTTTGACAACCAGCTATAGTCGTGACGTTCGTCGCCCGGGACTCGCATTTGGGCCAACCAAGCGGGGTGACACGTGAGGCTAGTATCACCCTCCACCTCGACTCCTGTGAGGGAGAGCAGGGTTGGGGGAGCGACGTGATGCGTGAATCCCATGCAAAGATGCGCTCGGGCTAATGTCTTCACCATTATTTTATTTCAATTTTGTTTGTCCTTCCTTTATATTTCTCCGCTTATTTTTAAGTCGTATATGTGTTTGTTGAAATATAAATCTTTTCCATTTTGCTTTTAAGTTATTTTTCTGTATCCTACTGTTACGAATTAGTTTTCTCAAGTTTTATTTATTTAGGTTTTTTCCCTTCTTTATTTACCTCTCGATCGTCTTTCATTTGGATAGTGAATAGTTTTCATAATAACAAGTCAAGAATACTAAGTGAACTGGAGGAGCTTGCTAGGTATTTATTTAGTTTTTGTTTCCTTCTTTATTTACCTCCCGTACATGTACTTAATATCTCATGTATTTCGTGTGTTATTTCTTCAATTGGTTAGATTTGAATGTCGATATGAACTTTGCACAATATCTTTTTGTTGCTTATTTTTAATTTCCTTTTTTTGTCCTCTTAACTTTTCTTCCATCTTGGGTATTTTTGTCTTTCTTTTTCTCTATTAGTCTCATGTTTTTAAGATTACTATTTTTCATTTTCCTTTCCAATCTCCCTCCTTTCTTTTCCTTCATTACTTTTTTCTTTTCCATCTTTTATATTTCTTTTTTGTTTAATTATTACTTTATATTATTTTTTAGGAATAGATAAGTTGGTGATTAATGGAATTATTTATTACTTATTAAGTAGAATATTCTAGAAGTTTTGATTAAAGGACACCCTCTGCTCCAAATATAAGATCATTATTGACTTTTTGAAGTCAACTTGAAATATTTCAATCTTAAAATTGACGGACTCATTTAAATATAATCAATTTAATGATGAATATTGTAAACTATCCAAAAGTTGCAACATGAAATGACAAATGAGAAACTACATTGTAGAGCGTCGTGGTCTTTGAATCTGAATAAATTTGTTCTGAAATTTAATTTGGTCTCTTTTGTTTTCTTCCTTCGAATATGTGATTACCTGATTATAACTCCTCTTATTACTCCTCCATTTTCTTCTCCTTTTTTCTTTTAACTACTGTTCCTTAGCATTCAACTAAAGGTGGTCTACGCTTCATTCATTACTTATCTTGACCTACAAATTAGGTTCCCCCCCCCCCTCCTTAACGTCTTTCTACTATAGTTTTTGAAGTTCCCTCTTTTTAAGTACTTATGTTTTAAAAATGTTTTGGCATATATATGAGCATGAATTTCTTTTCCTTGATGCTTGTATTATTTTTGTATATATTGTCCTTATTGTGTTTCATTTTGAGTTGCTTTTGGGTTGTTTATTATTTTGTGACATAAATGATAATATTGCTTGTGATTGTGATACTGTTTGCAACTGTTTTAGCTGTGGTCTGGTGTCTTGCTTGTTTTGGATAATTGTGTTTGAGCAATCCTTATTGGTTGTTGATTTCTGAAATGTTCAATTTTTTCATTGTCATTGTCATTTGTTTAATATTTTATATATTTGATGAGGGGATTCACTCTCTCCTGATTAGTTGAAGAACACTTGCAAGGTCTATCATTTATGCTTAGTTGCTTTTGTTTGTTTTGTTTTTTCCTCCTAATATGGCTTGTGTTTTATTTTATTTTTTGAAAATATCCGCCATACATTTAATCTACTATCTTATATCGTTCTGTTATTTACTTTTTTCTTTCGATGGTCTATTTTGCGAAGTGTTGTATTGCCTAAAGATTTCGTGTTAGATGCTCCATTTAACTTAACAGACGGTATTTCTGTGTCAATAGTTGATGTAGTCAATTACATGAAGACAGATGTTTATCTGATGTCTAATAACTTCCTGTGATGTTGTAAGGAAATTTTCACTACAATCTCATCTTCCTGGAATTGAACTTTGGAAGGGTATGGTCTTTTTGCACCACTAACGTAGTTGTTGCTGAATTTTTGTAACACAAGTAGTTGCTGGGTTTATGTTACACTATCAACTCATAAACAGCCATGCTGGTGTTTATGTTGCACAATAACTCGTAAACGGTCATGCTGGTGAATAATGCTTTCTTTATTGACTTGACTTGAAAGCCCCGAAAAATGTATTCACCATTCGTGCAGGTTTATCCTAGTCCCGAAACATCAGGGTTAATGAGTTGCATATCTTTATGACAATTAGGATGATGAAACTATAAATCACTGCTTATATTTGTGCTACATCCTTGCAAACTCTAGTTTGTGGAACAACATGTGCTGTTTTTTATTGTCATGAAAATACTCCAAATGCTCATAGGGATCAGGCGTGTATTCAATGGCGAAGATTATGTTGCTGACCAGTTGTACTTTTAACCCAATATAAAAAAGGTAATGGAAGTTATCCTAGTTTATATAAGATGGTGCAAAGTTTTGTATATATTGTCTGATTATGGATCTTTTCAATACAGTAAATATCATGGTTTCACACTAAAGATCATTTTCAATACGAATGAAAAATGTCTTCCATAGTCTACAGTTAGTTTCAAAGAGCTTGTATGTTATTGTTCACTTAGACATGATATTAGTAGGGGTTTCAGCAGATCTGGCCACACATTGTCTTTTATGAAATTGAACGATGAAACGATGCAACTATTTAGGTTTTAAAGTGCTCTTAGGGTCCTTTACTTTCTTCTTTATCTTTTAGTGAAAATTAGTTTAAAATCCCGTGCAATCAAGAGTGAAATTTTATTTATGCTTAGGCTCTTTAAAAATAAAAGATTGTATACAAAATTAATTTAATTAAGTGTTTATAAATAATTCTAGTTATATATAAAGTTTCTTTTAGTGTGTTAGTTATTATTAGATTTTTGTAGTGAATATAGTATACTATTAGAGTTCTTAATTACTATATATATTTTTTTAATGACAAAAGTAACATTTACCTTATTGAAGTTGGCACATTTTATGCAATAGACTACTAAACTAAAAAAAACTGCAATCAACCAGCTAAACTAACTGAAATATTAAAATTGTACCATTCCGTTAAAAAAATTTAACAAACGTTAAAACTTTCTTACGTGTCACTACAAAAAAAAATGAAACATTAGTTATATGACAATTATAATAATAATAAATATATATAAAAAAACAATAAAGCTTCCAATTATTTTTATTAACCGAACAAAAAAAAAACAAGACCTCATCTTCAAGATCAGAGAATTAAAAACTTACCCCCAAATCATACAACGGCTGAACCCAATTTGCAATACCATCAAATTAGTCATGTCAAAGCTCTGCACTTTGATTAATTCTATGAAGCATAATAATAAGCATTAGTTACATGAAGGAAATTGGTGATGGTTGAAGGCAGCATTCAAATACCCACATTTTTGGGACAGACTTAAAAGCAGAAGGATGCTTATGGAAGTGCGTGGAAACTTGAGGTCCTGATTAAATGCAAATATGTGATCTCAAGAATAAATTTTATATACTGTAAGCATCCTTGTTCATGGTCTGGTAGCAAGTAGCAACAAGTAGTCTATGGGTGGCTATTAGATATTGATAGCGAAGGCTAGTTATATTTTATGCTACGTTTGGATTAAAGGAATGGAATGAAGTAAGGAAATAAATGATTTTGTAAGCATCTCAAGTGTATATTTGTTTGTTGGTGGCGATGAGTGGATGATAAAATGACAAAATGGTCACATACATCTATTCTATTGGAATGGATCTCATTCCACAATTTCTTACATGGAATGAAACTCAAGGAAATGGAATGAATATTTCATTTTATCGGAATGGTTTATTATCCGAAATGATCACCAAATAAATTATTTTTGGTTTCTTCCCTTTTTCAACTGTGCATTCCTTCATTCCAAACGTTGCATAGGAGTTGGAGGAATTGATTTAACATTGGTGCTTGGAAAATATGGAGGTTACTTGGACAAAATTCTACATGGTTGTGTAGTACAATATGGAGTACAACTAGGGCACAAAAAGCTTGAAGCCCGAAGTCTGGCTTGACCGGTTTGGGTCGGGCTTGAAAAAAGTCACACTTGGTCTGATCAAGCCTGAAGACTGTAAAAAGACCACAGATTTTAGCTCAATATTCGGCCTGGCCTGGAAAATGCCAGGGTTTGACATGGCATAGTGATTGACCTAGCTTGGCCTGGTCAACAAGCAAGCCCGCCCTAGCCTGGAGATTAGGTTAGGTACTTGATTATATATATATTTTTTTCACCGAATAGAAGGATGATTACCACTTCTGATTAGATAGGAGCACTTTATTTATCAAAGTTAAAAAAAATATCACTACAAGTACAATAAATACTATAATCGATTTAATAATCTTTCAAGTACAATTATAACTAAATCTCACACTTTATAAAGTGAAATAAAAATCTCATAATAAAAAGAAAATAAAATTCTATATTTGAATAATTTAAAACTTTAATAATTTTAAGTTTAATAATTTTATTATCTAATATCTTAAAATTGGGAAGAAAAAAAAAATAGAAAGGCTCGGCCTGAGCGTAGACTGCCCTGGTCTGAGCTGGGCTGGTCTGGGCTGGGCCGGGCCTAGCCTGCCTAGCCTAGTAGCCTGGACAATAGGCTTTAAACAGATAGTGATTTCCTTCTCAAAATCAGTCTTGGCCTGGCGTGGCCTAGCTGTCAGTCAAATCCTGAAAGGCCCAAACAAGGCCTATTTGTGTAGGCCTAATGTACAACCTTGTAAAATTAAAGAAAAACATTTATTAGAATTATTTGATTTATTTTTTCCCATTATAAGTAAGTGATAATGACGTATCAACAAGCTGAAGCTAGTGACGGAAGCGGAGGAGGAAGCCATAGTAGCACCGGAAAGAGCCAACTCGCGGATATGACCAACAAACATGATTGAAATAACTTGTATGCAATATGACCACAGATTCACGGACAACAGAGGAACCGCAAGCCACAACTGTTTCTTTATTTCCTCCAAAATCTCATCTTTTGTTCACAATTAATTGTTCATGATTGATTGATTGATATTAGTGGTTTTTAAGACCTGATTTTTGTTCTTCAACGCCCATTCTTACTTTTATACAACCCTGTAAAAAAATATGGAATTTTTTTTGTCAGACTTATTTACCGGTCGTAAAGCTTTGTCTAGGTAAACTAGACATATTCCATCTAATTACCTAACATTTTCCTTTTTTGGGACCATGGCAGACCATGAAGAGAGTGATTTACGATCTTCTGATGTATAAAGCAGATTCTCTTATAATGTCCTGTTCTTACTAAAACTAGAAAGAAAAAAGAAAAAAGAAAAGAAGCATTTTGAGTTATATTGATTGTGGTGTATATTTATCGCGCATTTTGTTGGATAAAAGTAAAGCTCAGTTTGAGTGTAGGAAATCTTCAAGTCATTTTTTCAGTTTCTGTAGTACACTTGGTTAATAAATTGAACATGGCTTACTTATTATATCCTGTTAGCAATGATATCAAGTAACGTGGCAGTCATTTTCTCATTAAGATATGATAATTACGATTAGTTTAGTAGGGATCTGGTGGTGTTTCTTGTCATTGAATCAATTATGATAGAAAGGGTGCTAATAAGATCAGATAGGCGACAACAATATTTAACCATACAAATTAAACTACAAGTCCTTAGAGTAAAAAAGTTTCTTTTGTTCATCACCATCGACTAACTTTTTAGCATGTGGCTGCTTTTGCGCTTTTATCACGACTGAAACAAGAGATGGATCAAAGGTAAAGCCCTGTATTATCATTTTCTATTTTGGACTCGTGCCCGCAAAAAGTGAGACCTCCAGAAACCCATGGAGGGACTCATCAGGACCCTTGAGAGGTGGTAATAGGACCACCTCAAAGCCAATGGTACACTTCCTTTTGACTTTTGTTCAGAAAATTTTACAGGCCTTAATAATTAATCTGTATACTGGGTTGATCTTATAATTGTTGATTGCATACGGGTTCTTTGTATGCAAGATTGATTCTTCTAAGTTTAAGAAGAAATTTATGCAGTTCGTTTTGTGACTTGAAATTTTGTAACTGGAGCCTGCACCTTTCTTTTATGAATTTTTGTTATAATCCCTGGTGGGACTCGAGGTTAAGAGATTTGTTCTAACACGTTCTAATCGTGGTTACCAGAAATGTCGATCAACTGGGTATGTGAACGAAATTGAATATGAGAAACGCTATAGTTATCTTAGTTTTCGTACCACAATTTGAAACGATTGCACCCAATACGCGAAATCCAAGCAATTAGAGTCACGTGGTTCTAACTATCATATGACTTTTTTCATAATGGTCGACCATTATAATAACAATTCTGTTCTCATTTCATGAAATTATAGATTGTAATAGACAACCTTCAAATATATAATATGTTAATCGCTTAATATATTTTCATATAAATTCATTTATAACAAGTATGTCAAGATTCATGAAGGGTGAAGAAATAAGAAATGAAAGAAGCTAAACAGCTGAGAAATAGCTTTTACCAAAGAGGTGAGGTATAATGATTTGAGTGGCATGACAATTCTTTATTTAATTATCAAATAGTCCCTACAATGAAAAGCTTTAATGTCCATGACTTTGTTGGTACACTTTATAATTACAATACAGATAAAGAGAAGGTTCACCGTTCATGTATAGATCAACATGACTCGTGGGGCATCATCATCACCATCATCTTTATTAAATGATACTTT
This sequence comes from Aralia elata, assembly GCA_034770075.1. NCBI lineage: Eukaryota > Viridiplantae > Streptophyta > Magnoliopsida > Apiales > Araliaceae > Aralia > Aralia elata. The sequence continues at coordinate 88,201,062 of CM068385.1, forward strand.
TCCTAATATTGAAAGACCAGAAACCAACCAAAAATTGGAGGTCCAATCCCAATTTTAGCTCATGTGGTTAATATTTTTTGGTGGAGGATCGGGTACTGACCTAACTATTGATGATTCTTTTGGTCTCTCAATGAATCTATGTACAAAATTTGTGATACTTTTTCTGTAGAACTAAATGCACATTATAGAGTTTAATTATTTGTAAACTAAATACAGAGGCTTATAATGCTCGACTTTTGTTCTGAATAGCATATATATATTGATCTCCTTGATACTCCCTAGTCCAAAAACAAGTGTCAAATTTCTGTAGAATTTTCACTAAAAATAATACTCTTTTTTCTGGACAGATGACGTGGTTAACCGACATGAAATTAGAATAGGAAAATCGTAGGCTGCCGGTGAGGCCGTATTTTTTCTTTTTCTTTTTCTTTTTTGTTACTGTAGCAGGTTACAGGCTTGATACGGTGATGTCCCATCCCAAAGACCTTTAAAGCCAACAAAGTTACCTGTTCCATGTTTGTTTTGTTTACATAGATTATAATTTCGAGTTTATAATTTTATGGATTATAATTTTGAGATTATAATCTATGAGATTATAATTCTGGAATTATAATATTTGGTTGATTATTTTATAATCTTGGACTAATGATACAATCCTGATCAGGCTCACATCAAACTTTAATAACTCAACTCAAGTCCCAAGGATTTATCAAGCGATTTTTAATATTTGGGCTGAAGTTTATTCAAAGATGCTTAAAATGGAGTTCAATTCAATGCCAACTTTAATTAATTCATGTGGCAATTTACATTCTAACAAATTCGCATGCGGGCAACGGACATTCCAATTCTAATCAGCCAATCACACAGGTTTCCTAGCATATTCAGGACTTAACATATTAGCTTCCTATATCATGTGGGTCATGCGGTTTCCAAGTAGACAATTAGCTGATTTTGTTCTTCACAGATTAATGGGTTCCTAACAATTAATGGGTTTCTAATTCCAAATGGAGGAAGGCTTCAGATTTTTAATTCAAATTTGGACGCGAATTTCCTTAATTATTAGGGTATTTTCAGCATGTTTTAGATTCCTAATGTAATTAGAATGTTTGATAAGTATGATTTAATTTCCTTATTGTTTATTAATTAGGATTTGGTTTTCAAATTAATTTGGTAAGCTAGGATTGTGTTTCCGGTTGATTTTACAATTCCTATTAGGATTAGAATTACTTTTGAGTAGTATAAATAGGGGACATAGATGATGTACTTGATACACTTCAATCAGATTTATTCAATACAATTATTTGTGAGATTATTCTCTACTTTTGGTTCTTTAAAGAATTCCTAGGTTATTTCTAGTTTTTCTTTGAGATTCAAGTTTGACTTATCATACAACAATACATAGTTGTGTGTGGCGTCTTCTACCGCACTAATCGTCGATTGTACCGAGATTACCGCTTCAATATAAGCGAGGGGTCAAGGTGTCGTTGGTGTCCATTCAACGCATATTTCCTAACGCAGAGCAATTGTACCAAGATTACCGTCTACATATAGGCGAGGGGTTGAGGTGTTGTGAGCGTTCCACCTTATAACTTGCTGGAAACGATCCGGGCGACGGCCACTTCACGCAAGCGTGCCGTGGAGTCCATCAACTAATAGTCTCAAGTCTAAATTTAAAAACAAACAAGACACTTGTGATTAATAGTTCTATCCCAAGTATAACTTTTGCAAATAAACATAGTCTAGGGTTAAAATTCCTTTAGCTTTATCACTCAAAGACTTTGATTTTTATTTTATTTTTGTTTAAACTGGAAAGATTTTACGGCTAGACTCACTGATTTTTTTATGTTCTGATAATTAACTTTTAGATTAAGACTGTATTGGGACTTGTGATTGTGGAAAAACATCCCCTCTAGGTTTCCATTATTAGTACCACCTTTATCTCAGTGTTAAAAGTGTCTGGATTTCTTTGGTATATTTAGTTCGACAAGGATTTTAAAGCATGTAAAGACACTTAAAATTTTAGTTATTTTTAGTTAAGGTTTAAGAGGAGGTAAATTACTTCATTGCTATGACTTTAACTTATTACATGCTTAATTACTCAAATCACCTAATGCACTAAATTTTAAGACTAAAGTAGTTAACAAACAAGCTCTTAGTCCAATAATCTACTGGATTAATTTGAGCTAAAGGTGAGGTGACTAAGGAAAGATGGGGATACTGCTACTTAGGTAGTTTGTCTATATCATAGAGTAGGGACTGGAATGTTTTCATGCCTAAAATAAAGAAAGCTTCTTTCTTCTTCCTTAATCACCAACCTCTAATCAATTTATTTTGTCATTGCAGACTTTGCAGCCTATTGGAGAAGACTTCTGGACCATCTTAAAGGAGTACTTCACGCTCCCTCCATCAAAAAAGAGTCGTATTTGACTTGTACACTATTTTTTATACGTGACGGTTTGCTTGAAACACGCTTAAATATTCATTTAATATTCAAAAAAATTGTAAAAATAATTATACGCAAGTTTGTGCAGAATAAATCCTGATATACAAGTTAAAATAAAAAATAATAAATAAATAAGAAGTTTAACAGGACACGTATTTCTAGACAGAGATTGTCATGGATGGGATTTTTAGTGAAGTACATTAATGGATGCCCTATGATGGAAGATAAGTAATTGGCATGCCCGTGTAGGCATGTATAACATATGAGCAGAGTAACTGACCCCAACCCTTATATGTTTTGGCCATTTAGAATCAACCCCACCTCTAAGATTGAGGTAGCAAGGAAAAAGGGGTGTTTTTCTTTAGTGGATGGTGTCACCAAACGTATCTTTTTATCCCATGTATAGCTGGTCCAGATAGTATGATTATAATGTGGTCCTTAATGTCAACACCTATATTTTGTTATGTTTTTCTGTTATTCTTTATCTAATTTTCTGGCTCGACATCATTGTGTTATATAGGGTAAATCTAGATGTTGATTGTTATCCACGATAGAAACCTATACTTAAATTATACTCCATTTGTCCAAGTGAAGTTTTTAAAAAGTATATATATTGATTAGAAGTTTTAATAACTCTTAATAGATTTGGTTTTTTGTTTTTGGTGTTCCCAAGTCAAATTAGTTTGTAGGTAGTCGTTTCCGTTTAACTTAGTTTGGGTAATCCATGAATCGTTTGCTCTGATACTCCACATATTACATTATAAACTCAGACCTTTATTTTTTAAAAAAAAAATTAGTTATCCAAGAGACGAGCTCCAAACCTATATTAACTCATATTGATATCTCATACTACCGACGTGAAATATGTCCCTATATGACAAGCTCACATATGATATTCATACCAAAATTTTAAAGGGAACAAGTTCTTTAGGACAAATATAAATTTTTTTTTAAACCTTTAAAAGTTATGACATCTCAACAAGTAATTTTGATGGAAGGATTATTGATAAAATATTAATATAGTACTCAAGGCTAAACATGGGCATTGAGTTCATGAGTAAATTTTTACAAATGAAATGGTCATATATAGTTTTCTAATATACTTATATTTTTCTTAACATATTAATTAAGTAATTTTAAAGTCATATCTTAATGCAAAGAAATGATTATTAGCAATTAATTAGGTTTCTTGCGATTGACATTCCATCCTCCGAGATAAGGATGGATCCTGTCGGAGAAACAAGAAGCCTTGTCTTTACTTGCGTTCTTCAAGCTAACACCAATCATATATGGGCCTATGGCGCCATTTTAGTCAAACATTATGAAGTCTCATAAAAATCCAATTTATACTATCTTAATATATATTGTGGTCCTAAGTCTCAAATTAAGTGACTTTTTTTTTCTTCTTTTTTTTAATATCTTAATATAAGTGAATTTAGATTATTTAAACACATCAAGATATCCCTAGCTCTCTTAATTAAAATATATAATTAAAAGTACAGTACTACTATTATAGTATATAATTATATACTCCTTAAATTATTGCAACCAAAATTTGAGACTAGCATGTATCATATGCAGACAGAAGATCGCGTAATGCCTACTTTATTTGAATATTGTAAAAATTATTAAAGAAACGGAAAACAAGTGAAAAGACCTGCTAAGTCTGCTTAGTGAATGGAGCTAAATGTCACAAAAAAAAAATAAAAAATTGCCAAGGAACTGTCACTTCACTTTAGAACGCAAATCATGAAACTTTGGACTCAATTTAATTTAATCGGCGAAGATAAATAGGGTTGTATGTAAATGGTAGAAAGAAAACTACGGCTAAAGATTAAGATTCGTACTCTTTTATTATCATGTCATTATTATTAAATTATAAATTAATATTAAATATAGAACAAAAATATAATTCTTATTATTCATAAATTTTGCGAGCAGAATTTTTTTTATTTTTTTGGAGTATATAACTGTTAGATTTTTTATTTTTATTTTTAATATTCGCTAAATTAATGAAGTGAATTGAAAAACAAGATTCTTATTCCCGAGGTAGTGTAATAATGTAACGAAGCTTTTTATTCCCTTTTCTTACAAAAACGCATAAGGTATTAATTATTGCATGGTTCATGTGAAAATCAAGGAAACTAATTTCCCTCATCAACGATCGATACTTATCAAGTATGTAAATGGAATGAATGGGTTCTCATTTTGAGTGTGCATCTCATTTTTAATTTGGTAGGTGATAATTGATTAAACTATCCTCCAAATTTTATTAAAAGAATATAAAATAGATCGAAGGGAGTCTAATTACTTGATAAATAATATTGGTAAATAATAGTATGTTTTCCAAAATATTCTATCCATTCCGAATTAGTATAAGATTAATATTAACTTTTTAAAAGTCAATTGGAGACATTTAAAAATTTAAATTTAACATGATTCATTTAAATTTTAAAAATAATAACTCTTATAATTAGCAATATTTTTTTTGATATTCGTAATTGTATTGACATTAAGTTACATGAATTAATGTCAAATTTGTGTTTGAAAACATTTAAAATTAATTTTAAAAAAATAATATTAATTTATAATTTAAAACGGAGGTAGTATATTGAGAATCTCAGTTGAAGATACTCTGTACAAATTAATTAAACTCCATGCATACCAATCAAACAAAGCTTTATTTTTCATTGATATTAGAATCTGAATTGAAAGACCAGCAAAATAAAGGTTAGCAAAAGAACACAATCTATAACTTTATATGAATTAGTCATATCGAATATCAAACAGATTATGAGGATGTAACGAATGTATGTATAGTTTTTCATTCATTGCAATATCTAAATATATAGTAATTGCTAAATAAAGTAGATAATTATGAAGTCTTTTTAGTTTAATATTTCTTATAATAAATATTAAGGTCGTTATCAATCTACTTTCTATACTAATCTTCTTAATAATTATTGTTAAATTTCAATCATACACAAGAAAGAAAATTACTTTGTGCATCTTCTTGAGTATGCATTATATTGTTTATCTTTGTGCTAAACAGTTAAAAGTGAGCTTAACCCACTTGTTGCTAACTTGCCAAAAGTAAGCACTTCTAAATTACAAGTTAAATGAGGTCAGAAGAAAAGTAAGTTTTATAACACAAGGCCATATAATATATTTCTAAATTATAAAATTATTATCGATTTTTAAAAATTAATTTGAGATAATTTTAAATTAAAAATTTGATATGATTTAGCTAAAATTATGATATAACAAATCTTATTTTATAATATTTATTATTATATTAATTATATTTAAAATGAATTTTTGTTAGTTTACTTCTATAAAATTTTAATAGCATTCCCATAAAGGCTTCTTAATTTCACTAAAAAACAGGTTTCATATACTACTCAATTTCACATATAATTATTTGCGGATCAGGAAAATAATAATTATATAAATTAATGGTGTGTTTAATTAATAATTAGTCACTGTCACGTGGCTGTGAATGGGCTGTCCATTACATAATCCTAATAAATCATCACCACTTTCAGTCTGTCAACACACACACACACACACACACACACACACACACACACACACACATATATATATATATATATATATATATATAAAAGTAATAATGATTTCACCCCCTTAACCCTCAACCCATGTGTATCTATCAATTATCATTCCTCTCTTATGATAACAAGATAACATTATATGTTGCTTCAATATCACACTAATATAAGTTAAGGTATTGCATCTCCATTATTCCACTGTGTGAATTGCTATCACTAATTATTTATTTATTTATAATATAATTAATTTTTTAAATAAAAATTACATTATGTGATAAGTAATACGTAAAGTTAGCTAGATAGTAGATGAGACAATGAAAGAAATAGTACATTTAAATTATTATGTATATGAAATGGGATAAAATAGAATAAAATAGACTATTTAACATTATGTAATGCAGACCAAAGGTGATAACGTAGTGGTAAAAGTCTCTCTCTTTACTGTGTAATCTCACAGGTTCGAATCTATCCGTCAGCTTTAGAAAATTGAAAAGACATGTTTCTTTAGGCTTTTCCGAGTTCCCCTTAAGTCCCTAAAATTGAAATGTATTTTTAAATTTACTATATTGTAATAGTGTAGATTTTTAAAATAAATAAATAAATGTAGTGTAATAAAACTACCAATCAAATAAGAACTTTTAGGGAGAAAAAGCTAGCATGGCCGATATACCATGTGAAATGAACATGGCAATTCGGTCTCAAAAAACAAGAAAATAAAATAAATCCAAGCATATTTATATACATTGGGACATTCAATAAATCCAAGTATTAAAGTCTCCATTGCAGCATGTCTTGGAATGGAATGCCATTGATTATTTTTATTTATTTATTTATTTATTTATTTTGCGTTTTCCAGTTCATCAAAACCACTTTAGTTAGCATCCATGTGATGTTGTGCAGCTTTTGCCCTCCCAAACTTACTAAACCATGCAGATTATATAAGTAACTAGCCGTAACCCCGTGCCTCCGGCACTAATTTTTGTTGGAGAGAAAAAAAAATGTAGAAGAAGAAGTATTGGAGATAGGGTTTGAAGAAAAATGTAGAAGAAGAGGAAATAAAGAAGGAAAAAATAATGAACGGTCAGATTTATGCCAAACTTTGGATGGCTCAGATGATATATTAGATGAGCGGGAAATTCAAAATCATTTGTATTTTGTTATATAGATTAAACCCCTTTTCATGCATACATGGCCTCCAAATTTAGAAAATAATTAGACATAACTAATTTATTTTAATCTACCATTAGATTACTCGATCCTTTGTCTCATAAATGATAATATTATTTGTTAAAAAAAAGTATTATTTGATATCTTTTATACATATTAAAGATTGCCTACAACATACTTGAGAACATATTTAAATAAAATTTATATTAAGATATATTCTATGCCAACTTTAATATGTGAGAAAAAAGTTAATATTTAATAAAAACCTTGTATTTCAAAATGGAAAAAAAGGTGTATAAAATGTTTACTCCCAATGTCCTACTTTAGATGTTCTTATATGACTTTTATAAATTAAAATAACATTGAAATTAGTTTTAAAAATATATATATTAACATTTGTGTAAAACTTTAAAAACATGCCATTATAAGTAGACTTTACTTTAAGATTCTTTTATTTGGAGTAATGGTAAGATGAAACTCTTTGAATAATTAAAAATAAAAGGACATAATTTTTGGATATCCCAAAAACAAAACAGAGGACGACTGAATTTATACGGACAGAGCTTTTGTTGGAATAAAAGCTCAGTCCTTTTCTGAACACATTCTAATCAAATAAGAATTTCTTTTGAAAATAAAATTTAATTTTCTGATTCATTGACAAACAAGATTATTTAAATTTTGTTAGGTGATAAAAGTTTTCCATAAAATTTATTCCCGAATAGGGAGACCTATGCAAATACAAATACTGGATATTCGCTATTTATCGAATGTGATAGCGAACTATGTTAAATGAAAATGAATATGCTCATATTTATATTCATTTATTTTTGAATATTTTTAAATCAAATAATATTTGTTTTAAACTGATACATATGCAAATAAATATCGTATTTTTTTTATTATCATTTACGACCCCTTGGATCAGTTAATCCCACCGAGGTTTCTTAGATATATATATATATATATATATATATATATATTTAACATATATGTAATATTCTTGTAGATTTTGTGTATATATTCAAGAAACAAGTATTTTAAAATATTAAGGAGGGCCATTTTGAGAATATAACCAGCAAGAGCGAGCGTAAAGGAGGAGTGACAGTGCGTGCACTTAACTGTGTAGCGCACGTTAATTCATTATGACACCGCGAGAGAGGGGCTGTGCGTATAGTCACCTACGCTACTATAATGCGCCTATATGCGCATATAACCTTTTGTCCTCGCAAATATTAAATATATGCCGAACCAAACGAATTTACCTTTCTCCATATCCATACTTCCCTCCCATTCTCTCTCTATTAAATTATTAATCACGACAGAAAGGAGAACTCAAGCTTAGATTCAATTCTAAACTCTCTCTCTCTACATCTCTATATATATATATATCTTTCTCTCTCTACATCTATATATATATATATATCTATAGTTAGAGAAGCACATATATAGTCTAAAGTTCTCTCTCATTCTGCTATGTTTTTATAGCTGGAGAGCTATTTTAGGCTAATGGGTTATTGCTGATTTTCTTCACACGAATCGAGAAGCGATTTTTGTGTCTTTTGATTTACTCCATTGGAATGAATTCTTCATTCCTCTGCCTCTGATTGAATTCAGGTCTCATTCTCTTTATTTAAATGTTCCTCCACATTTAATGTTTAATTTCAAAAGCTGGTAAATTTAATGCCTGTTTTAATGAAGTGTGGTGTTTATTTAGTATTTGGGGATTAAAGGAAGGAGATGAATACCAGAGTCCGGACTAATTTGCAGTCAATGAAAGCTCCTCCAGGGAAGCATGAAAAAGTAAGCACACCATTAATCTAAACACATTTATCAGCTAAGCAATGTGTCAAACAGTTGGCTTGAATTATTAGTATTTCGAAAAACGGTTTGTTTTTTTAACTGTAGATGCAGTTTAGGCTATTAATGGAGTTGTTTTCTTACTGTTCTGAAAATGGGTGTCTAGTTTTTCACAAGAAAATATGGCTTCAAATTTTGATGTGAAAGATTCAAAAGGTGAGATTTTCTAGAAAATCTGAGAAATTTGGCATCTTTATGGAAAACTCCAAATGGGTTTTCCAAATCCAATTTGGAAATAATGTGGATACATTGTATTAATAAAAGTACAGTCTTTATTTACTTTTTCTTGTTCCTGCTGATTGTGAATTTGTGAATTGCTCTGCTTTTGTAAAAGCTTAAAAAGTTATTGTCCTTGATTCTTATCCACAACGGTGTCAAACTTCTTTTCATCCCTTTTCTATATACATAGATGTATATTTCCATATGGGTTCTTGAGGAAGTTTGTTGTTGTATTCTCCTTTTATTTGCTTGAAGGAAACAATTGATATGCAGGGGAGCAGGATAAAGGATGCTGAGAAGGCAACCGCATGTAGACGAGGCTCAGTTAGACAACAGAAAATGGCTTTGCAACAAGATGTACCAATATCATATTCTCTCTACTGTTTTTTAATTTTATTTTTTTTCTCTTTCTGAATGTACACAATTGTTATTTTTTTAGTGAATTTAAAATCATGCACTTAATTTCAGGTTGATAAGCTAAAGAAAAGGCTTAGACATGAAGAGAATGTTCACCGAGCTTTGGAGAGAGCTTTCAACCGACCTTTGGGAGCTCTTCCTCGCCTTCCTCCTTATCTCCCTCCTTCTGTTAGTATTTCACTTTCTCTCTTCAACATCCATTCTGTACTACGTTAATTACCTTGTTGAACACATTTGCTTGAACTTGTTGGAGGAGTTTACCTTATTTTACATAATTTGTCCTTCGACCTGTCATTTGATCTTGTAAAAGTTTTTATTAGTGGCTGTTGGGGTTAATTATCTGAATTTGATATCCATAGACACTGGAGCTTGTTGCTGAAGTGGCTGTTTTGGAAGAGGAAGTTGTTCGGCTTGAAGAACAGGTTGTACATTTTAGGCAAGGATTGTATCAGGAAGCTGTATACATTTCATCTTCCAAGAGGAACATGAAAAATTCGGTTGATTTGTACGACTCATGTCAAATTAAAGATCGCAAACAGAAGCAATCCAAGTTATCACTTCAAAATGAAGTCACTGCTGCAACATCCACAGCGAGACATTTCCCCTTGCTCCCTGGTAATGCACTGGAATTTTAGCCTCATTGACTTCTTATCTTATCCCCCCCCCCCCAAACCATTTATTGTAAGTAGAGTATTCTCAGCTGTTATTCCAATAAATTTTAATTTTCAGATGATGGGCAAGGAAAAGAAAATCAATCATGCACTATTTCCTCGAAGGACAAGCAGCGATCAACAAATTTGAAAGCCGAAACGATTAAAACTCCAGTAAAAAGAGCTCCCATTAAGTATAGATCAGCAGAGAAGCATTTAAATCCTCAGAAATTACAGGTGCTAACATCACAAACTTTACTATGCTGAAGTCAATCTCTATGCGGTGAAATGAATTTGGCTTCTAAAATTTTCAGCTAGAAGGCAAAGTAATGGACAACGGTTGTGCAGAAGGAAGGATTCCTGTTATTCAAGATGAAAGGTTATCAGGAGATGACTGTCCAAACAAGATTTCAGAGAGTATTTTGAAATGTTTAATGAACATTTTTGTAAGAATGAGCTCAGCAAAGAGTAGGAGTACGACAGAGAGTTTAGATTCAGTACCGACACTAATTTCGTATGGAAGGTCTGAGGAAACAGAATTTAAGGATCCTTATGATATCTGTTCTGAATTTGGGAAGAGAGATATTGGTGCATATAAGCACTTATTTGAAGTTGAAGCTAACTCGGTTAATCCTGACCGAACAACAATATCTGTGTTCCTAGTCAGTAGACTGAGGTAAGTTACCTCTGCAATTAGTTTGGCTTCTCCATTTCTTAGCAGTTGATTTTTAAGCTGCTTCAACTTGTACATAATATCTGTATTGGTTCTTTCAGACTCCTACTTGGGAAGCTTGCTGAGGTTGATCTCAAGGGCCTGACTCATCAAGAGAAGCTTGCCTTTTGGATTAACACTTACAATTCATGCATGATGAACGTATGAGTGACCTATGAGCATATTTCAACAGACTAATTGCTTAATTTAATCTATTATGTTCTTTCCTTTCAGAATTAGATTATTAAAAATCTGACCATATTTGTAAATCCTCAATGAAGTGCTTTAGAATTAAGATTATCAAATCCTTTCAGAATTAGATCCACTAACTACAGTACATTGCTTTAGGCATTTCTAGAACATGGAATACCAGAGAGTCCCGAGATGGTTGTTGCACTGATGCAAAAGGTATTTCCTCTCCAGCCAATCCATTTCTTCATTTGATCGTAGTGAATTTTATCTCGTAATAACTTCGGTCCAAGCAATACCTTTATCATATGAACATCATATGCGTTTTCAATTCCATTACTTTGTGATCATCTAATGATGTGGAAACCTACTAACTATAGAAGTAGATGATTTATATTTTCGTTTGGTCGTGTATGTGGTCATATATGAATTCATAAATTCACAAAATTCTGTCTGTTTTTCACTAGGCGACAATAAATGTTGGTGGACACTCGCTGAATCCAATAACCATTGAACATTTCATACTGAGACTCCCTTATCACTCAAAATATGTGAGTTTGTTTTTGGAAAGCAACCTTTATTATTTCTTGCTTGAAAACAGTTATTGGGCTATTGGCTGATCATAGGAACTATATATGAGTTCCCAACAGACTTTTGCAAAGGGTTCCAAAAACGATGAGATGACAACGCGAAGTATCTTTGGATTGGAGTTATCTGAACCATTGGTAACATTTGCACTCTCCTGTGGAAGTTGGTCCTCCCCTGCTGTAAGTTATTAACCCAAAGCATTTTAAACACAATTTTCAATATTTTCAAAGATAGTTGCAAATTACTGAGGTCTATGACATTAATGTATTACTGATTCTAAAATTTTCTCAAAATAAAGGTGCGAGTTTACACTGCATCTGAGGTTGAAAATGAATTAGAGGTGGCAAAAAAAGAGTACTTTCAGGCTGCAATTGGCATTTGTATGACAAAGAAAATGGTTGCAATTCCAAAGCTGTTGGATTGGTATCTACTAGATTTTGCAAAGGACCTAGAGTCATTGCTCGATTGGATATGCCTTCAACTACCAAGTGAACTCGGAAAAGAAGCTATTCAGTGCCTCCAGAGGGAAAATAGTGATCCTCTATCAAAGTTTGTCCAGGTTATTCCATATGAGTTCAGTTTCAGGTACCTTTTGCACAAATAAATTTTACTTAAATTTGTTTCCTGTCCACATGTTTTGAGTCATAGGTTTGTACACAAACATAGAATATACATAGTGAAGTAAATATATACCCTATCCTTCTTATTGCGAGTAGTTTTGACTTGGGGTTGCAATGTTTCCTCCATAAAGATTACCCGTGTAATTATAGTTCATTGTATTTGTTCTTGGGGAAGAATTATACATGAAATAGGCAAGTTCTCAAGTTCTTCTGTTATTTCTAAAGTTCCTTCTTTAGTATACGTTGCCTACTTCTGGTCTTTTACTGTTAATAACTCGCGAGCAAATAAACATGAAAGCCAAATCTTGCCTTAGATTTAAGCCCACTTGAATCTTTTGCTGCAACATAACACTTGTTGATGATATATGTTGCAGAAACTCGTCTTCGGGGTCGTACATTCCTTCTTTCTTTCTGTGTTTTTGAATTTTTTGTTTTTTAATGAAAGAAATGAAGTGGAACTCAGCATATCTTGCAGTTTATAAATTTGCTCAAGTTGGTTGATGTCAGCCAGCCATTACAATGAGTAGTAGTCTTTACCCACTATGTGCTATAATTCAGATTACTGATATTCTAACCTGAATTGACTGCTAACTACATTGAAATGATTATCAGCAAAGAGGCAAATGTTTCATTAAATAATTTTAGGTGTGAACAGTGAGATTCCATTACTCTGTCTTGCACTTAAAAGGGCATGTAGTTGGGATTTTCAGGTGAAATAATGGATCTAAACATACAAATATATCAACTGATGCATAATTATATCATGAATTTATTGCCTTTACACCAAAATTTGCTGACTACAGCCAAAATATTGTGTACTACTTTCTGGCTTTTTATGCTCCTGAGTCATTGATTACACAGCAGCACCTGATAAGTTTAAGCTGTTGCATGTGATTTGAGTACTCTCTGAGTCTCCCTAAATTGACTTGGTCAAAGTTTTGAAGTTTTGCATGGAAAAGATGTCATGAACTGACTTGTAAAGTAAGGGACATGTTTAATACTTTTAAAATTAGAGGTTCATCTAGTTTGTTTCAAAATTAAATATATATTTTTTATTTTTAAATAATGAAGTGACATGAATTTTAATTTTTAATGTATACCATTACTTATATTCTGGATAAATTGAATACTAACATACCTCGCAGTTACTTCTTTTCTAACAAAAATAAATTTTTCCTTAAAACTCAATTATTTTTGGACAAAACTAATGAATTACCCATTGTAGTTGACACGTTTTACTGATTACACCATTGAATTTTTAATTTTTCAAATTACCCCAGTAAACTAATTATTATTTTGAAATTGGGTCATTCCGTTAAAAAAATTAAACGGACGTTAAATTTTTATCAGCAAAACTAATGAATTACCCACTATAGTTGACATGTTTTACTGATTACACCATTGAACTTTTAATTTTTAAAATTACCCCAGTAAACTAATTATTATTTTGAAATTGGGTCATTCTGTTATCTATACCTCACGACTGTTAAATCGTTTTAGTTTTTATCCTACATGGATGTGAAAAAGAAAAAAGAAAATAAATAAATTTAAAAAAGAAAAAAGAAAATAAATAAATTTGATTTATTCTCTCTCTTCCTCCCTCCGTCTCTCTCTTCTCCCCTTTCTTCTAGATCAAATAGATCTGCGTATTTTCTCTCTAAAATCTATAAAAATTCAGAGATTCGATTACTCAAAACATTGAATTGAGCTTCAAAGTTCAGCATTATATATAACAATGGAGTCTGAATCCCCAACAACAACAACAACAACAACAACAACAACAATAACAACAACAGATGAAGTAAATGGTGTTACAGTAGGATTCCTCCCTCTTGCCCCCGACTCTCAGCAGCCTTATGTCTTCGAACTCTTTTCCTTCACTCTCGATCGCCTCCATTTACAGGTGGATGTAGAGAGAATTCAGAGGCTGATGCAAGATGGTTGTTGACAATTATCGCGCTTTTATTTCTGCTGTTGATGCATTGCTTTCCATTCACGAGCAAATTTCTTCTATTGATAAACATTTGAAATTTGAGTACCCAAAATATTTTGATCTTTTTGTTTTCACTTTCAAGTTTTTTATTATTTTTTTGCCACATAAGTAATATTTTTTTTATTTTTGTATTTCTTTTCCAAAGCCACGTACATAAAAAAAATAATGTTTGTTTAATTTTTTTTATCGGAATGACCCAATTTCAAAATAATAATTAGTTTACTGGGGTAATTTAAAAAATTAAAAGTTCAATGATGTAATCAGTAAAACGTGTCAACTACAGTGGGTAATTTATTAGTTTTGCCGATAAAAATTAACGTCCGTTTAATTTTTTAACAGAATAACCCAATTTCAAAATAATAATTAGTTTACTGGGGTAATTTAAAAAATTAAAAGTTTAATGGTGTAATCAATAAAACGTGCCAATTATAGTGGGTAATTCATTAGTTTTGCCATTATTTTGGCATGTATCTCTAAAGGATGAATTCTGAGAGTAGGACTGCTGCCAAAATACTCTTCCCCTCAGGTCCTCCTATATCAGGATTCTTATATCTCTATTTTTGGAACTCTTTACCCCTTAAAAATTACAAATGAATTTGCTAAATCAAAATAATTACCGTATATATCATTAGTGAATAATCCACTTAAATATTTAAGTTGATCCTGTCGAATGCATTGTGAATAATTACGTTATAAGGGGCAAAATGATGGTTAGCATCTGAAACAAGCTTACTGACATGTAATAAATCTAAATTAGAGAATAATTAGTATATCAGCTAAAATCTGAGAGAAAATAAAGTCTTCTTTATTAAAAAAATAAAATAAAATAAAGAAAGTATGCTGTCTTTTAAGTAGTATATAGATAGACCAATTTGGCCCCAATAATACATGTGATTGAGGTTAACTGGTTGGTATATGGAGCCAGCACACTAGAATCTAACTTTGTCTCATGCTCAAGAAAAATACTCCCTCTGTCCCAGACTCCTAATAACAGACAAATTAAAAAATAAAAAGAAAAGAAAAAAATATAAAATAAGTATCACTTTTTTTCTCTCAGTAGTTCTCATATAACTATATTAATGAATATGTCTTTTTTAAATCTTGTGAACTCCGCTTTATGTATAATTATATGCATGTTTTATACTTCATCTGTTCCGAACCGAATTATAAGATAATTGTTGATTTTTTAAAAATCAATTAGATATATTTTTAAATTTAAAATTAACATGACTTATTTAATTTTTTTAAAAAATAATCTTATAATTAACAATACTTTATAGATAGTTTATGATATTCATAATTGTATTGACATAAATTAAATAAATTCATCTCAATTTTGAGTTTAAAAATGTTTGAAATTGACTTTTCAAAAGTCTATAGTGATCTTATAATTTGAAACGGATGGAGTATTTAATTTATATACTTTTAGATATTTTTTGTGAACAAAAAAAATATTATAATTGAAGACATGTTTTTGAGTAGGAATGGAGTAAAATATAAATGTATATATAAATATTAAAAAAAACATATAAATTAAGTAGAATGAGTGGTCCTTGCTGTTGTCCGCTACGATCAGCCATCCACATACCACATTTGAGCAAAGATCAAACTACTTTTCTCAAAGTGGAGGGCCTGGCCCATAAAATGCTAAGCCTGTACTGAAGAAAATAAAAGGGTAAATTACATATATTAGTACATTTTTGAAAATAATTACAAAAATCATACATTCATAAAAAAATTACAAAAGTATTTTCTCTCCTCTCTCTTCTCTCCTCTTTGCTTTCTCCAAGTTAAAAAAGCTATAGTTACAAGTTTATATTTATACGGCAAGTATGAAGCAACACTCCATTCTTAGTCTGGGATGCGCCTCGTTTCCCCTTCACTTTCACTTGATTGCCATCGTCTTCGCTTTCTTCTTCATCGTCATCGTTGTCATCATCTTTGTCTTCGTCGTCTTCACTATCTTTGACCTTCATGCTCGTTCATGGCTACTCCATGCTCGTTTTCTTCTTTGTTTTCGGACAAATGGTTAATGGATTCGACAAACCTTCATACAAAGGTAACCATTTGTATTAAATATTGGTTAACTCTGTATTAAGGTTTTGTTACATTTGTATTAAGTTTAGTCACCTTTATATTAAAGGTTGGTTACCTCTGTTTTAAGGTTGGATACATTTTGTATTAAGTTTTGGTTACCCATTGTATTAAGGGTTGGTTACCTTTTGTATTAAAAGTTGGTTACCTTTTGTATTAAAGGTTGGTTACCTTTGTATTAATGTTTGGTTACCTCTGTATTAAGGTTTGGTTATCTTTATATTAAGGGTTGGTTACCTTAGTATTAACGTTTGATTACCTTTGTATTAAATATTGGTAACCAAACCTGAATACCAAGGTAACCAACCTTTAATACAAAAGTAACCAAACCTTAATACAAAGGTAATCAGCCCTTAATATAAAGGTAACCAAACTTTAATACAAAAGTAACTAAACCTTAATACAGAGGTAACCAACCTTAATACAAAGGTAACCTTAATACAGAGGTAACCAACTTTCAATACAAAAGGTAACTAACCCTTAATACAATGGTAACCAAAACTTAATACAAAAAGGTATCCAACCTTAAAACAAAGGTAACCAACCTTTAATACAAAGGTAACCAACCTTTAATACAAAGGTAACCATGAAAACGGGCATGGAGGAGCCATAAATGACAAGAGCCATGAACCCATTAACCATTTGCTCCATCGCAGTTTCTACCATTTTTAACGGCTAAAAAAAATTGAAACCCGTCGTATTAGAATCTAGCATGATAAATGAGAATAATACAAGTGTGAATAGATGAACAGGGTACTGCTATCATCCTTATACTAAACATGATGGAAAGATTCCTTCAATAAAAAAATCAAATAGTACACCATTTAGACAGTGAATTTAAAATTTCACATGTCAGCCTCAAACAAACAGAATAAACCAAATCATTAGCCCTACAGAGCCATTTATAACCTACTGAAATACTGCCCGGACGGGTGATGGGTGTTGGGTGAAGAGAAAGGAAGTTTAATTATAGTGTTATGCCGTGTTTGCTTTCTGACTTTCTTCGACCTCTACTTTGTTTGTCATATGCATGTTTATTGATAGTTGGGATTTTGAACGAGGAAAGAGAAAAGGGGTGATGATGGTTGGGATTTTGAACGAGGAGAGAGAAATGGAAGGGGAAAAAGGAAGGAGAAAGGGGGAAAATAAATGGTAGCCAGTCATTACGGTAAAGTTAATGTGTTGTGTTATTTTTGTAATTATTTTGTGGATATTTTATTTTTGTAAATACTTTAAAATTGTTGTATATTAGTGTTAAGGACCCAAAATAAAATCACCTACAAAAATTCTCTCACTGTGACCAATCTAAAATTTAATATCTATGAGAAATATAAGGAAATATTAAAAAAATAGGATTATTTTGTCCGACGAATGGAATATTCCACAGAAAAAAACCATCATCTCCTATTTTTTTAAAGAATAAAATACACTGACATTTTATGTAGATAATCATAATAACACTTATATAACGCCCACAAAATAGGTCCACACAACTCATTTTGAGTCGCCAAAATACATACTACAAAATTCAAATACAAATTTTTCTATTTATAACTATTAAACTGTCATGCAAAATATGACAACACACATACTGTGAGTTTCAATACAGATATTGTACCATATCTAGTATGACAATATTCACACCTAACTTAAGTTCTCAATACAATTATTGTCACACTATTTTATAATGTATTGAGATACTTCTACAGTCTCAAACCATCACTCCATTCCTCGGCTAGTCCCAGCTACACTCTCATTTCCTGAAAAGAACAATGGAACAAAAAAAAAGGGTGAACTCAAATAACCCAATAAATAATATCATGACTAAGATAACAAATAATAAATTATCTTTAGCCTTCAACAATAATAAATCAGAGAACTAAGGATAGTAAATTTTTAACAATAACTACAATGGAACAAACAATCCATTAGAAGAGTCAAGTAGAACATAATGTCTACTATCTTCTCTTATTTAAAAAATTCACCATCAATATTTTATGCATGTAACATCAATCAACAGTTCTTCGCTAAAGAAAACTTTTATCGGTTGCTTTTGCCTGTAATACCAAAGATCATAATTTTACCAATACATATTTCCTATTCATAATCATGTAAATCAACAGTTTATATTTGTACTACGGGTCAAATATATTAAAATATATTCAACAGTCCATCTTTGCACTACGGGCCAAAGAGAACTTTCACCACGTGTCGTTGTCATACCGACCAAAGACACCAAATAATTATATCGTCTTTGCACCCAGGCCAAAGACATTCACCATAACTTGATTCTTTGATGATTGGCACAAGTAACAATAATATAAAGAATGAACAGAAGTTGTAAAAATGATAAAAGAATAAACATTCAAAATTTGACATTTAATTTGTCCAGAGTTCAATAATGTCCAAATTGTCAACATGATGACCAAAATTTGGAGTCAAATTCAAAAATGATGTTCAAGATTTATATTTCATAGATAACGATTAAAATTTAATAAGAAGGTGCAGATAAACAAAAAGTTTAAGTGAAATGATATTAGATGAAGTGCAAACCTCAAAAGAATTTCTAATTATTTCAGGAATTATAGAAGCAATACTTACCGTAGTAAGATTTAGGAGTATGAAAGAAAATGATATCCCTGACCTTAGTAGGAGACTAGATCTGACTGGTATAAAGGAGATTATCTTAAGAAAATCTTGCACTATTAGCTACGCTCAAAGTATCCTTATATTCAAAAGAAATACGCACAATATTATAGAAAAAGAATTTTGTGATTTCAGTGTGTTCTTCATTGCTCAACTAAGCAACATATTTATAAGAAAATACTTAGCACACCAAGTTTGACAATTACGCAGGCTAAGCACACCAATGGCGAAAATCGTTCGTCTGATTTTTATTTTTTAATAAAATATTTTAATAAAACAAATAACTTTATATATAATATAATATATTCTAATAAAACAAATAACTCTATATATATTATAAAAAGTTTTCTATTTTATATAAAAAAAATTCTGTTTTATAATTATTATTATAATATTATAATAATAATAATAAAACTTTACTGTTTAAGACAAGTCGGTTCCTCAGAAGGAAAAAGAAAAAAGGAACCACGCTTTGAAAACTTTTGGCTAATTTAATAAAATAAGTGGGTCTCACAGAAGAAAAACCAATCCTCAGGTAAATTAAATTTGATAAAGTATGAGTGGTGGGTCCCAATGAAAAACTAAGTCAAACGTGCAACAAACGTCTTATGTTAAATCCTTCTATTTATAAATTAAATTGAACAATATCTACCACACATCATTTAGTATATTTATCTCTAATCAATACCTTTTATTCATTACTTATTCACACATTTTCAATCCTTCAATAATTATTCACAATTAATATTACACACTCATAATATTGACAACCAGATCGTTCCCAGGAAAGAGTGAGTCTTCTGTAGAAACGATGCACAATTAAATAACTCATTTCCTCGACAGAACTTCTATACATTGTCAATAATGATAATCAATCTAATTATATCGTTTCAAATAATATGAGTTACCGTGTCATGACAATTTTTAATCTAATAATGTGAAATAATGTGCAGTTGTTACTGTAATAATTATTGAGTCAATAATATAAAATACTATACAATTGTCATTGTAGTAATTATTAAATCAATAATAAAAAATACTATGCAATATTGTGTGTTACTGTGGAATACCGTGTACTACTGTAGAGTACCGCGTTCTACTGTAAAATAACGCGTGCTACTGTTCTTTTATTACTGAGTATTTCAACAGTTGCAGGGGATAGTACCGTTGATAATTTTTATAAAAATATTATTTATGTCGTTTTTCGTATCCGACAATTAGTCATTATAGAGTCCACCAATGATTGGTTATTTCGGCGTCGTCGTACTTTACTGAATATAATATTCCCCGACAGAAAGAATATTTCCTGACATGTTGTTTATTTCTTATAAATAACACATATCACTCATAACTATAGAATTTATCAAATCAACACCTTACTATTTAGAATAATATAAAAAAAATTAAATCTTATTCATAAAAAGTTGGGGTCTTACACTTATTACCTCTCTAGTTTTTCAAGTAACAGTGAATACCCCTCTAATCTACATTATGTAACATTCACTACCTCTAATGTGGTTAACCAATTAATATCTAAAAATATTTTTAATATAATGTCTAATACACTCTTCAAGTTATAATATTTAATATATCCAATAAATATAAATTTGTACATCATAATTTTCACTTAACTTGATTAAATTAATTAAATAATGAACTTGTGTAATAACTAACATAAATATCAAAAATAATAAATATTCATTTTATCGAAAAAATAAAGTCACACTTTTTGCTAAGTAAATTTCTCAAAGATTAAAATTTACATAATATACATTCAAATATATTTTTTTAATTAAAAAGTAAAATTTTAATACTCATAAAAAGTACAAATTAACGTAAAAAATTTATAATTATTTTTGTCAAATATTAAAATTTACGTAAAATAAATTTATTATTACAGAACAAATCTTATTATTCATATAAAAAAGTATTAAAAATTATATTAATTATTTTTCTTAAATATTAAACTAAACATAAGTCACACTTAGACATAATTATTTACAATAAAAATGACATATGTTGTTACTTGAAAAAAATATTAAAAGAAAAATCTTTTTACAAGATAGAGGTAGTAATAAATATTATTATATTTTTTTTATTCAACATTGCACAAAAACACACCAACTGTATATAAAAAAAATGTAATTAAAATCATAAACATCCCAACTTTTGACATATACTTAAAAAAATTTAACATATAAAAATCATAATATGAAACTAAGAATTCAAAAAATAATTTTTGTTATTAAACACAAAAAACTAAACTATCAATATGAGACCCCGAATTTTTAATAAAGAGAATTTAATTTTCTTATAATTATTATTCTAAATACTAAAATATTAAGTTGATAAAATGATAAAGTTACAGTGAGATGTGCAAATTATATTATAAAAAGTATGTCGAGGAATATTCGTTCTGTCGGGGAATATTTCTTCTGTCGGAAAATATTCCTTCTGTCCGGTAATATTTTTTCTGTCGGAAAATATTCAGTAAAGTACGACGGCACCGAAACAATCAATCATTAGCGGTCCTCACAATTGTCGGATATAAAAAATGACAGAAATAACCTTTTTGATAAAAAAAATGTTAATAGTACTATCACTTTTTACTGTTTAAATACCCAGAGATAAATGTACAGTAGCATGCAAGCGATAGTCTACAATAGCACATAATATTCCACAGTATATCATAACTATTGATTCAATAAATGTTACATTAACAATTGCATAGTATTTTAAATCAATAATTGTTACAGTAACAAATACACAGCATTTCATATTATTAAATCAATAATTGTCATGGCACAGTAACTCATATCATTTAATATGATATTAGTATTAATGGTAATGTCTAGAAGTTTCATCCAAAAAAAAGTTATTTAATTGCGCATCGTTTATACGGAAGACCCCCTCTTTCCTGGGAACGATCTAGTTGTCAGTATTGTGAGTCTATAATATTTATACTTAGAAAGATTTAGTGTTGGATAGTGAGCACCAATCCACTATAGCAAATACATGGATTTGGGGTTGTCACAATAATTGTTACAACATTTCATACTATTCTCACAATAATGAAAAGTTACATGATTAAAAGTCACAGGCATTAAACTGTGAGACATACTCATTATTTGAAGAACACTAATAACTGTGATAGTAATACATTTAGAATTGTGATCATAGTAAAGAAAAATGTAATCTTGAAATGTGAAAAATGTGAATATGTGAATAATTAATATGTGGTAGATTAAAGATAATTTTTTTTTGTGAATGGTAGAAATTATAAATAATGATAATGGATTAATCTTTTTAATTAATAATGATAATAGATTAATCTTTTTAATTAATAATGATAATGGATTAATCTTTTTAATAAATAATGATAATAGATTAATCTTTTTGAATAGATAATGATAATGGATGAATAATATATTTATTAAATGTGGTGGATTTTGGCTATAAATAAAAAGACTTAACATAAGGAATTTCATAACTTACTTACTTACATTTTCTTCCATTCACTAAAGATTTCTTAATGTAAGTTTCTCTCCAAATATGCTAGACTACCTCAACTGTTAGTAAATATCAGTTAGAGTGTTATATTTATATTTAAGGTCATTCTTAGTTTTGAAATCTTTGTTGCATTCTTCTTTAAATTCCTGAGTGAAATTTTTTTATGTTCAGCATCACTTTAAAAAAATAATAGAAAATTCATCATTTGTCGAAATTGAGTGATTCCAAAGCCTGTTTTCATCAGTTTTTCGTACTCTACAACTTTGAAAAAGGAAAGAAAGTCATTTGATGCAATCTGCATACCTTAAAATGCTAAAAATCGCAACATGTCCAGATTTTCGTCACTATTTTCAGCCCAAATCTATAAAAAAAACATAATTTAGTCATATTAACTTTGAATGGAGTGATTCTTGAGTCTATTTCAGGTACCTTTTCGAGAGCTACAACTTATGTGAAAACATAAAGAGATTTTGAAAACTTTAAAAGATCCGAAAATCAGATTCTTTACTGCTGCAAAGATGAACATAGAAGAATTTGTTCAGCTATTAATTTTGTGTTTCATAATATCAAGATAAAGGGATATCATTCTATTTCATACTCGTAAGGGGTGTTATTTTCTTTCTTACTCGTAAATGAATATCATTTTCTTTAATACTCATAAGAGGTATCATTTTCTTTTATAAGTGATACCACTTTTTCATACACGTAAAGGGTTGTTATTTCTTCATACTCGTAAAAGATATCATTTTATTTCATACTCTTAAATCTAAACTTACTATGGTAAGCATTACTTCTATAATTCCTGAAATGATTAGAAATTCCTTTGAGGTTTGCGCTTCATCTAATATCATTTCATTTAAACTTCTTATTTACTTAAATTTTCTTATTAAATTTAATCATTATCTTTGAAATATAAATCTTAGACATCATTCTTGAATTTGACTCCACATTTTGGTCATCATGTTGACAATTTGGCCATTATTGGACTCTGGACAAATTAAATATCAAATTTCGAATGTTTATTTTTTTATCTTATTATTCTTACAAACTCTGTCCATCCTTCATATCATTGTTATTTTACTAATCATCAAGACTAAGTGGTTGTGAGTGGCTTTAGCCTTTGTGGTAAGAACATGCGGTGAAAGTTCTATTTAGCCTTTGTGGCAATGATATATGATGAAAGTTCTCTTTAGCCTTTGTGGCAAGAACATGCAGTGAAAGTTCTATTTAGCCTTTGTGGCAAGGATATATGTGTTAGAGTTTATGCCCTAAAGGCCAATTATTTGATATAATTGCTTAACATTTCTTTTGATATTATATTTGATTGAATAAATGAATTATTTTATTATGATTTTATTTACTGTGTTATACAAATGTTAGCATAATAAAAGTCCTTAGAATAATGATACAAATTATATAGCTTCAAGTATGTGACTTGAACATGAGATTATATAATTACAATTAGTATCATTACTCTTAATGTCCCTAGTCGAGTATCATTGTTAATGGGACAACAATGATACATTGAGACTAGTATGTGGATTGACTGATGGCCAAATCGCATTGGTCATTAATATATGAGATATTGAGTCAATGCATAGGTACATGTTAGAGAATAATGTATTGGACAGACCCACCATAAGAATTCTACGTGGAGCATTATGCAAAGTGTCATAAGCAATTCTCATAGTGACAATGATGTAATGATCTTCTGACCTGAAATTACTATATTACTACACGGGAATTTATGTACTTTGATATCATCAAAGGTCACCTTTAATAGAGTGGACAATAAAGGTGATTATTGGGTACATCATGAATCGTGTGAGGAATATGAGTGATCTAGATGGAATTTAACTCTCCTATATATATTAGGGATGATATCTATAGGTCTCTTGATTGAGTAAGACTACGAAATACATGACCATGCTCAAATAGTGATTTGTTTGATATAGTCTACTCATTGATCAAGAAAATTCAGATTAAATTATGAAGAGTATGACACATTTTATGGCTCGAGTTTAATCTAAGATGTCAATGTTAAAAGGATTAAATTACATTGAAACATTGGTCATGAAAAGGTTGCATCGAATCATCGATCTTATTACTACTTGGGTAACAGTGATGCATTATTAGATGCCACTCACTGTATATAATTTTATAATATGATTTTAAAATTATTGTCAATATAATAATAACCTATAGGGTCACACACTTAGAACGTAATTAAAAGGGAATTAATTCAAATTGTAAGGATTTAAATATGTCAATATGATTGATAGTATTTAAATTACGAATTTAAATTAACAGGATAATTTGTATATATGTATATTAATTAAGTAAGACTTAATATATATATATATATACATATATAAATTTGAATTTTACTTTTTTAATAGGATTAGGGTTTTGGTAATTCTTTTAGCCTGCTATATATATATATATATATGATATATCAGCTGTTTTAAATGGCTAAGCAGAGAAGAAAAACCCTAGCCATTTTTAGAAAAGAGAGTTGAGAGAAGAACTTCAGAAAATTCAGATCTTGGCGGCTAGTACCGGAGTTCTCTTTGCTGCAGATCGTGTGACGATTTTGTGGGACGTTCGTGTGGATACCGTAGAGATGCAGTTTCGTTGGATTGCGTTGAAGATTCGAAGCCGTTCCAGAATTTCATCGTTCCATTCAAACTCGGATAATCGGTAAAACAAATCTAAACCTCTGAATTAATTTGTTTTCACATGGATCTTGTTTTAAGGTTTCGAAAATAGTTTTAAAAAATTTTAAATTCCGCTGCCTTTATGTGTCAAAAACCCTACAATATGATGAAAATTCTCTTTAGCCTTTGTGGCAAGGAGAAACTGTTGATTGGTATGATCATAACCATTTGTGTTACAATTTACTATTTTGGCCCGTAGTGCATAAACAGTATGATTGTCGGGTGTCTTTAGCCTTTGTGGCAATAACACGTGGTGAAAGTTCTCTTCGGCTAGGGGTGCAAAGATGAACTATTGATTGGTATGATCATGACCATTTGTGTTATAATTTACTATTTTTGGCCTGTAGTCAAGGGTACACAAACAGGCTGCCTGACCTGAACTGATCTAGGTCTGCCAGGCTTTGACCGTTGACCAGGCTGGGCTTACTGGCTGGAATGGTGGTATGAGCGAATCTGCCGGCCAGGCCAAGCCAAGTCCAAACCAAGGCCCAAGTCAGTACAACCAACCTATACAATCATCACCACCATCTCCAGCCACAACCAACAAATATTTGGATATAGAAAATTTTTCTTAGTTCCTAAGCAGTTGGTTAATATTAGGCTACGAAAAATTATGTAAACGCATTCAATTTGACAAGAAAAAGAATCAATTAGTACTAGAAATTAAGTACTAGAAATGCGCATTGATAATTAACTGCAATTTAACAAATAAATAAGAACACCCAATTAGTTGAGAACTTTAACAAATTCAGAATCAAATACGTTAATTTTAATGCAAACTACCGAACAATCTTACATTTCTTGCAACGAATTTTAGATAATTGTCCTGGAGAAGGGCGATAACTTGTTTTATGGCGACACGAACCTCCTTCTTGGATGGTCCAAGGGAATTCTTGAGATCATTAATTTGAAGCAAAGAAGTGACACCAACAAGCTTTAGTTTAAGTTTCTAAATTCCCTTTTCCATCAACTGGAACCTCCACCTCAAGAAAAAATCACGCTTTTCCTCAATCACCTCCTTCTCTCTTATCTCCTCCTCTTCCATCTCCACATTCTCTTCCGTATGTGGTTGTGACTGTGATTGATGAAGGAAGACGACGAAAAACACACATATTACACGGAGGATCCAACGATGTCGGATGATTAGGGACTCCTCCTATCGCCATCTCTCTCCCTGATTGATTTAGATTATAGTTCGATCATATGGGAATATTGGCTTGGAGGCAGCCTTTTTAATTCCTAGGGTTGCTAGCTTAATTTTGTACAGAAATTGGGTTGGGCTGATGGATGGATAACTTAATTTATTTGGGTTGGGCTGTACAGAAGTTGGGGTTGGCTGGGGGTTGGTGACTGGTGACTAAGCCTGCAGGCCAGGCCGTTTTAGATAATAGGCCAGGCCAAGCTCAGGCTTTTTTCCAGACCAAGTCAGACCACATGCTAAAAAATGAGGTCTCTTTGGGGCCTTCAGACCGGACTTTTTCAGGTCAGACCTAGACCGGACCAAGGCCAGGCCTCAGGCCTTTTGTGCACCTCTACCCGTAGTGCATAAACAGTATGATTATTGGGTGTCTTTAGCCTTTGCAATAATGACACGTGATGAGAGTTCTCTTTGGCTAGGGGTGCAAAGATGAACTGTTGATTGGTATATTCATGACTATTTGTGTTATAACTTATTGTTTTTGGCCCGTAATGCATATACAATATGATTGTTGGGTGTCTTTAGCCTTCGTGGCAATGACACGTGGTGAAAGTTCTCTTCGGCTAGAGGTGCAAAGAAGAACTGTTGATTGACATGATTAAGATTAGGAATTATTGATTGGCATGATTATGAAACTGTCGATTGACATAATTATAAGCTTGGTGTTACAGGTAAAGACATGTGGTGAAAATTCTCTTTGGCCTAGGTGCAAAAAGGAACTGTTGATTGACATGATTATGATCAGAAACTGTTGATTGGTGTTACGGGGATAAAATATTAATGGTAAACTTTTAAATTGGAGAAGATGGTAGACATTATGGTCTACTTGACTCTTCTAATGGATTATTTGTTCCGCTGCAGTTATCGTTGAAAACTTATAATCTCTGATTTATCACTGTTGAAGATTAAAGATAATTTATTCTTCATTATCTTAGTCATGATATTATGTACTAGGCTATTTGAGCTTACCATTTTTCTTTTTGTTCTATTGTTCTTCTCAGGAAATAAGAGTGTAGTTAAGACTAGCCGGAGAGTGGAATAATGGTCCGAGCTAGTAACTATAGTGGTCCGAGTTAGTGGTTGTTATCATCAAGTTATAAAATAGTGTGGCAAGAAAATAACACCATTAGAATGAGGAGGACATATATCTTTTCATGTTCCTTTGAGGTCCAATGGGTCAACCAAGGCTAATTTTTCAGTCCTATAATATCTATTATAACTTAGAAGCATGACCTCCAATATACAAAGGTTTCCTCGATCATTTTTCAAAGATTTCGATTCCTAAAACAATTATTGACTGTACTTACATATAGGATATTATTGAAATTGGGTGTGAATACTGTCGTTGCAATAAATTTTAAATAAAAGAATTTGTGTTTGTAGTGTAGGTGTATTTTTGGCGACCTAGGTTCGGGTGGCGTGGTTTAGACCCGGAATCTGGGGGCGTCACAATCAACATACTCAATTACTCTAAATAAAATTACTCCATTAATAATTTAATTTAAAATTTTAAATATTTGTATCACTTATCCAAAAATATGTGTTAATTTAACTAAATTAGTTTTATTTTTATAAATTATCAACAATTTGAATGAGATAGTCTTAATTGCAAAAACAAAATTATAATTAAAATGTATTGTATTAAAAATGATAATTAAACGCGCGCGCGCGCGCACACACACACACACACACACACACACACACATATATATATATATATATATTATCCAAGAATTAAATTTGATAACATATAAGGGTAAATATGTAACTTTATCTATTTAGTCAATCTTAAAATTTTGCATGGATACTAACTGTTACTTAAAAAACTAGAAAAAAAAAATAAGTGTTATTATAATTATTTAGAAGAGTATTTTATTCTTTTTTTTTAATTTATTTTTTTTTGAATACTCTCACCCATTTTAGAGAGATATAAGTATAAGTACTACAAGTAACTTATATAATTGTATCAAGGATTTCTCACAGTATATCTCCTATTGTAACTTTGCTACAAGCAACCAACAGCATTTTTAGTATTTTTTTTATGGATAATAGCATTTCAATTATAAGAATTCAGGTGAGAACTCAAGAGAGAAACTAAGCGAAAATAAGGGAATCGATAATTTATATTTATTATAAAAATTTTGTGTTAAATTTATTATTTACTGAATAGACTTAAACATACGATCATACACAAATTAAAGAGTAATCTTGTCACTAGACAATCAAGGTCAATTTATTTAATAAGCTTGCATGATATTTTATAAAACAAACATTGGAACAATAACTCAAATCTTAAAGACTCCTGACATCTCATCTCTTTGCTGCTAATTAATTACAAGGCATAGTGTCTTCAATTATATTTGCTTAAAGACCCCTGACATCTCATCTCTTTGCTGCTGGTTGGTACTCCTGCCGACTACGGCTCCATGTTGCCAAAATTGCCTACAACACCTTTTGCCATCTAATTCTTCCAGGATTTAGCTGACCCAATAATGACAAAATTCTCAAGGTCTTCAATGTACTTGCAAAAAGCAATATTTTTATGCATTCTTTTTATAAAATGATCATGAACTGAAAATGAAATGACTTATAAATTTTATGACAAATTATATTACGATTAATATAAAATTTTAAGATAAAATAAGATTAAATAAATTAGTGGGACTCTTTTCAATTCCCTCATATTTTATATGTTCACATATATCAGCAACTATTATCGATATAAATTTATTGTCATATATATAAGAAGACTTGAATTAAAACAAGTATTTGTGTGCATTATTAAAAGTTTACAAAGAGTCGCGAAATAAGACGGACATGCTAGATTTTCCCTTATCATCATTGTCTGTCCTAAAATGAGTATTATGTTCAATGATATGTGGCGAGAATGATATAAAAAGTGTAAATGATACATTTAAATTAATATTATGATGCTCGATGTTTAAATGTCTGTCTGTACCTCTTAGAATTTTACTTTGAATACAACACTCAATTTAGGCAGATGGGATTATCATAAAAGATATAGAAAAATTGATTAGACTCTATAAGAACAGTTCTAGGCATGCATCAAGAACTTTTGATGTGTAGATAAAATTACCTTCACCCTAAAAAGGTAAGTAATTTTTTTCTTTTATTCTTTTTTTTTGTGGAATGAATTTAGAGATAAATAAAAAGCTATATGTACACTGTAATTTTTATTTAACAATTTATAATATAAAGGAGTGATCCATACTCCATAACAAATATTTGTTACGACACTTTTCAAATAAATACATCTCTGATAGTTCATAAAAGAAACACACGATTCATATTTAAAATTTTTAACCTTTCGGTTATTATTAGAACAAATAATACTTCTTTTTTAAAAATTATAATGGTCAACGATCATCAAACAAATGAACCACGATACAAATGCTCTATCATTGGAAGTGTATTTTAAAAACAAAGGATAAACAAATAATCAATAAGAATTGCAAACGCTTATTTATGTTACTAATATTTATAATACCCAAACCCAAGCTTAAAATTACAGACATCCAAAGAAATTTCGAAAAATAATAAAGATATAATTTTTATTTTCTATACAATCGTCATGAAAAAAATGTGACACCTGTTGAGACAATATGAGCTCAACAAATACAATATTTTTGTATACTATTATATATATAAAAAATTACATTCGTACTATTTTTTATTTGAAGTTTCTTCTAATATCTCTTTATCATATATGAAATATATTGCCAGCATGTCCAAGACCACTAATTTTTAGTAAGACAGGTGGCAATAGAATTTTATAAGTTTAAAAGTTGAGAATTAATTTTTACACCTACTACCTGGAATAAAACGTACTCATACAAATTTAGTACTTGAGATGAAAGCGTCATGCTAATGAAAACCTCTTGCTTGTTGCTTCCAACCAAATTAATCTTCTCTCTCTCTCTCTCTCTCTCTCTCTCTTCCACCACGTTTATCCCAAAATTAGAGTCCCACGTTCCTTTTTCATGTGTCCCCAAATGAGCGTCCCATATCCCTTTATAATTAAGTGCCATATATATATATATATATATATATATATATATATATATTCCAGATTTTATTTGAACATAAAAATGGTTAAATAGAGCTTTCATTTAATAAGGGGTGAAATGAAAAATTAACTACTTTTTTAAAAAAAAGAAAAGAAAAATAATATATATATATATATTGCGAATGTTTATGTTATTTTTTTTTGTCAGTTACTTGAATAAATATAAATGATAATTTTTTTTGGAGAAATGTATAAAAAAATGATCCGTCTTATAATTCTATATATTTCACAATGGTAAGTCCTTATAAAATTATATAACAAAATTCAAAAATAAAAGAATTTACGGATGAGACTCACATTTTGGGACAGGGGAGATGGTCAATATTATTTTTTAATTCTTATTAATCTAGAAGTTTTCTAAAGAAAGAAATTATAATTCTGTGTTTCTTCATGATAAAAAAAATTAAAAGCATGGTAATTAAGAGGGATGAGAAAACTCAGTACGTACGTACGCATGCATGCTGCCTCCCTTAATTCCTCGATCTTAATGAACCAACAACATTAATTTATTCATGTCGCCGCCTGTCCGTCCAGATCTGCCTTGCACTATTATTAGCATTCATAAACATGGTTCAAAAAGCTTTTTGCCGCCGCCCGCCTGCCCGCCTGCCGGGGACGAGGCAGGCCACCTTGTAATGACCCCAAAAACTATTCAACTTAATTTCAAAAGCTGTCAAAAATAATTTTTTTTTTACCTATATAAGTTGACGTGTATGTGTATGTGTACGTATGATCTGGTCAAATTTGACAATATTTTTGACAATTTTTAAAAGTTAAATAATTTTTGGTGTTAAGGAAAAGGATAGTATATATTTTTTTTTGATAGCTGGATAACAGTTTAATGATTTTTTTAATCATCAAGTCAAAATCGATCATAGTTATTATATTGAAATTTAATAATAGCTTATTCTTATTAGTCTTCAGGGCTGTTCATAGAAATTTTTAAATACTAAAATTTTAAAAATATTAAGATCAAAATATAAATAACAAGAAAAACTTGAGATAATGAGAAGATGGAAAGATACTAAAGAGTGATAATCGTGAAAAAGTGGGAGCAGTGTAGAGAAGAAACTTATAGATTGATATTTACTTTGGGGACTGAGAAATTATGCAGAAAAAAAAAATTTACCATAGGGCTTCACCAAGAGTGGGCAAGTCTCCCTTCTCAATTATTAGATATAGATATTATTATAACATGACTGTTGAACTATCTTATTATTGAGAGAAAATTTTAAATAAGGGTTGAAATTCGATACTCTCATTTATTACATTATAAATTTTTTTTATTTTTTGGTTGAATGATTCTTCGAAGAAAACTATAACTATTGAGAAGAGTTTACAACCTATGTATGTTATTGTTATGTACACGTTGTGTTTAATTGACCACTAGAATAATCCATTTTAATTTAATTAAATATATGCGACTTGCCATTGTTTATAGGAATTTAATTTATTTCTGCACAAAAAGATGGCTTGATAAGGGCCTTGTTAAAAGAAAAGTCAAATAGTACTCTCACGTAGTTAACAATATTAAAAGCACTTTAAAAAATAAATTTTGACAATTACTTTTAAAAAAAATAATAAAACAACAATATGTAATTTGATAACTTCTCAAGTTTAAATGGAACTAAAAATATATTTATTATTTGGACATGTGATAATTACACAATGGTAATTTAATTAACATTAAATTTTTTAGATTATCCTAAAAATTGCTTTATATTCAAATATTTTATGATTAAAATCATTTTCAATTACTTCTAGGCCATCAAAAGGCAAGTTAGTCTATGCCCTCTATAAAAATCTGTTCTGGCCCTTGCTTGCTGCTGGATAACAATTGGCTCTCATTTATCTTTCTACAACTACTCTATAAAAATAAGTTTTCTTCACCTTTTTTGCTATCAGTTTTATACCGGAAAGATTATATATAAGAAATGGAAGTGATAATACCAGGGGAGAGCAGCATGGATTTCGAGTTCAACGAGGGGAAATCTTCCCCTCGTTTCACCCTTCCTTCTACGCCAAGGCTGACCGGAGAATACTACTTCAGCGCTCCGGCTAGTCCGAGTCGGATATCGCAGTTTTACCGTGATTTCGACGAGTTCTTGATTAACAACGACATCGATGAAGTGAGAAGAAACAGTGTCCCATCAACTGTCCCTTTTGATTGGGAAGAGAAACCAGGAACCCCTAAATCAGAAGCAAAGGTGAAAACCATGTATGAGGATGATTTTGCATTTGATTTCAGTCAAGAATTGGAGATGGCTTCTCGCCCTGCTGACGAGCTTTTTGATGGTGGTAAAATTCTGCCAATGAAGCCGCCGCCGTCACCACGGTCACAGTTTCCTCATCACAACACAACTAAAAACACCCCAGTGGCATCACTTCCAATATCAGAGCATAAAAGAGGAAGAGAAAGATCAGTATCTTCTTTATCTTTGTCGAGATCAGGCCACAGAGCAACACGTTCACTTTCTCCATTAAGGGTTTCGGAATATCCCTGGGAAGAAGAATATCAGCAGAATCAGAACTTAAAACAATCATCTACAAGCTCTAAACCAACCTTGACTTCCACCAATTCGGTCCTGTCATCTTCTTCTTCTATGAAAGGTAACAAAAAATGGAAATTGAAGGACTTTTTCCTATTCCGAAGTGCGTCAGAAGGACGAGCAACGGATAAAGATCCTTTGAAGAAGTATGCATCTTTTTTCAAGAAGAATGAAGATCTCAAGAGTTCGAGCTTTAGGTCAATAGACAGCCCTGGTTCATCAGTTTCAAGCTCCAGAAGAAGGGGACATATTTCAGCTCATGAGTTGCATTACACAATGAACAGGGCAGTCTCCGAGGATTTGAAGAAGAAAACCTTCTTGCCTTACAAACAGGGTATTTTGGGGAGTCTGGCATTCAATCCTGCTGTCCATGCAATATCCAATGGCTTTGGGTTTTCGCATAAATGATCCTCCACAGCTTTAATTTTCTATCCGTTTGTAATTTTTTATTTTTTTGGTATCTGCTTGTATACATAATTATTAGCTCCAAGGTGTGTGAAACTTGGCCATTGAGGAATTATTAAATTTTAAGCAAGAGTTTGATGTACAGCTTTTGGGGTGCAATATAAAACAGTATAAACTTTAGCAGATCATTTCCACTCATAGATTAAAACTACAAGTTACAATTGCTGCAATCTGCAAATATAGCCAAGACAATATTTTACTCGGTTTTTACTGAAACCATATAAGCAAATTTAAACGAATTGTGAAAATTTTCTGCCAACTTAAAATGTGACTTACATCAATATATGGAATTAGATATTATTATAAAGTTGGCCCATCATATTATATATCTGATTAGAAGACTTACCACTAACAGTTATCCACATATCTGATAACAAAAAAAAGTTTATACATAAAGTGCCCAATTTAAATTTCCCTCCAATATTTTTATGAATGCAAGTTTTTTGTATTTGATGTTACATGAATCAAAAAAATAATTGACAAGGGGACCCTATTGCATAAAAATTCTACGTTCTGAAACTTATCGCCTTCAATAGAATCTAACAAGTACTTCAGCAAAATATGCAGGGACCACAAAAACACGATTGTAAATAAATTAACACCACCAACGAAGTATTAAATTGAACCTACACTAGCTAAACTATGAATCTGATGAAAGGTTGTTGGGAATAATTAAATAAATAATCAAATTGTCACGCATCATTATCGTCATACTGAATAAAAAAGTTTAAACAATAAATAATCTAATGTTGTGGTTTATATGTACACGCAACTTCCTATTTTATAAAGTCAAATGGGCTACACAGTGACAATTGTCACGTTTGCTAAATAATTGATATGCTACAAAATACAAAAGGGCAGCTACTATATGCATACGATACATGGCTGAAACAAAATATAAACAACTAAACGTATACTGTTTGTCTTTTTGTTTATATTCTTAAGGTGGCCATCAGAATTAGAATAATTCGATGTCGAAAATTCATATTGACAAGTCACAGAATTGAATCCAGAAAACCAAATCCATTTTGAAAATTAAAATATTTTAGTATTTCACAAATTAATTAGGATCAAATCTGAGTAGAACTTTTTTTGTGAAACAGATAAAGAGTATTATATTCTTTCAATCGTCTCTTAGTTAAAGACAACTTTATTCCAGTTAGCAAACACCCATATCTCAGCAATAGAATGACATTCAACTAAAATATGTCCTATGAAATGAAAAAAGACTCAATTCAATGGCAAAGAGGACATATAATCGGCACAACCATTAGCTCATTAACTTATAAAAAAAAATAATAAATAAATAAAAGAAAAGAAAAGTGGCAATGTCAAGTCTTACAGCCGCAGAGAATGAAATTTAATTATGTTTATGTTTGAACTGACTGCAGATCCAGATAATCCCAATTTCATGCTCCTTTCCGACACAAACAAGTTTTCCGTCGCACCAAAAACATCAAACACTTCCACGATCAACCAACAAAATCGCAATAATGATGCAACATCCGCAGAAAATTACCAGGACAGATGAAATGCGGAGCCCGAGCAGCCGGCGAGCGAGCGAGTTGTGAGGGGCCAATAGCACCCTAGTCAAAGTTATCAATTTTGATGGGAGTGATTTCGTCTGCCACCTTGAAGTGTCCCACCAATCGTGCAAAAAACAACATTTGTTGTTCCATTGTGAACTTAATGTTTTCGGCCTGTGAATTATATATATCAAATCAAATTTAATATTCTCCTAGAAGACTAAAGTTTTTTAACAATTATCTAGTATACCTTGCGGAAACCATGCTGCTCTCCTTCATACTCGACCAGAGCAACAGGCAATCCCTTCTCCTTTAAGGCCTGGTAGATTTTGCGTGCTTGATCCGGTGGTACAACCTGCAAACATGGAAAAAAATATTATCATGCTCAAAATTGGATATTATTTTACAATCAGAATTACAAAGACATGATAAGCTTGTACAAAATAACAAACTGATAGTTGGAAGATATGAACCACCATTTATAGCTTTTAGTGTATAGATGTATGCTTTTCTCACAGATTCAAATACATACAATTATACAAGTTCATTCTGGAAAGTGGATTTAAAACAGATGTTGCGCCTACCTTGTCTTCCAATCCTTGGAAAAGGATTATGGGGCATGAGAATTTATCAACAAAATTGATGGGTGACCTCTCAAAGTATTCCTTTTCACTTCCTGTGACATGTAAAATTGTTTCAGTGATAAATTAAATGAATCAAACAGTCTAAACAGGAAATGCAATTATGCAATGCAAAATTAAGTTGATCAAACACACGAAATGAGAGAAGTTACCAATGAGATTATCCATATAGCGAGATTCAAATTTGTGAGTTTCTTCTTTCAACAATTTTAAGTCCGCTACCTGTTCATCGATCATCAAGATAAGAAATTGTTAGCTTAATAGGAAACATATTGAACTCTGAAATGGTTCATCTTATAAAATAAACAAGGAGTACATGTGTGAGTAACACATACACGCTTGACTCTACAGCTCAAAGTTTTTTCGGTTTTTAGTTTTTTGGCTTTGGGGTAACAATAAATTTAATTTTTTTACAAGTAATATGTTGAACGTATTAGAAAAAGATTAGCAAAAAGCTCCACACATCATTAGTTCACATATATATACTGCCAATCCTGATAAGCAGATAACTACTTGATTTTAAAGTGGTTAGAGCAATATATTTTTGCATTATTAAATTCATTTGATAGTCAATTTCACTGTAATCCTAACAGCGCAGAGCGATTGGTTATGCATTTACTAATGAACATAGATCTAGGGAAAGTGGTTTAAAGGTATCTAGCCAAGAATGATAAGAACCAAATAAATGGGGTTTGGTGAAAACTTTGTTAAAAAGCTATGAGCAAGAGGGCATGAAGTTGGTCTGAAATATGAACACTGCACAACTTTCTATAGAAAGGCGTTGAGCTCAATCTGGTGGATTTTAATTGGGTACTTTTCCGCTATAAATGGTGGGAATAGGGTTCATAACTGCATTCTTGTTCAAAAGCTAGGTAATGAGCTGTGTTTTTATGGTTCTGGACACAGGATCCACTCCAGGGATGACAGCAAGATATCTTGTTCTAGTGTCAAAGTATATGACTGCAGAAAAATTCGTTCTAAAGATCCATCATATGCTTCCCTAAACATGACACTGGATGTGTATACATTTTAAAGTTAAAAGGAGTAAGGCCTTAATTGGCATCAATCCAAATTCATATTACATCTATAAAACTAGTTCTTTATTCATAGTTAACACAATGACCATATGACTAAGCACTCACACCGTACAAGGAAGCTCCAGCCTTGAATGTTTCTCTGAAAGCAAGAGCAGCCAACGTTGTGTACCCACCAGCTGAGCCCCCAGTGATGCATAGTCGTTCACCATCTGCCTTTCCACTGTCTAGCTGGATGAGAAAACATATATTAACCGTGACTCACACTACTAAAAGGAAATCATCACAAACATGGGGGGGGGGGGGAGGGGGAGAGAGAGAGAGAGAGAGAGAGGGAGGGAAAATTTTCTGCAAAATTA
Organism: Aralia elata; assembly: GCA_034770075.1. NCBI lineage: Eukaryota > Viridiplantae > Streptophyta > Magnoliopsida > Apiales > Araliaceae > Aralia > Aralia elata. The sequence goes on from CM068385.1 coordinate 88,238,315, forward strand.
CCAAGAATTCAGCACAACTACAACAGTCATCAACATCAACAATACCCCAACGTCCCAATAGCCTTTCTCGATATTCTCTGCCATAACCTTCAAAATAAAATTCAATCCATCCTCATGAGAAGAAATAAGGGGTCCGATTATTAAATGTTTCTGTCCACTAGTTAATAATTAATAATAAGTAATAGCCATAAAAATAATTCAACATATTTATAGAAAATATATGGTGATAAGATGCAGCTAAAATTTAGATCACTAAAATGTAGTAGCAGTTGGTGTTCGATCAAGAAAAACTACTGGATCAATAACTGTATCAATTAAAAACCAAATTATTTCAACAGATATATAGTTTGGACTAAGACTCACCAGTACTTCCACCATAATTTACATCCACATAAGCCCAACCTCGACTAGTCCAATACTGGATGCTAAGATTTAAGATTCCACGTGTTTCAGCTGTAGGCCCTCCTACAATAATCAATATTATGTGTAAAGTATTTATATCCTGGCAACCGGCAAGGAAAAGCCTTATCTAATTGTTAGTAGATAATCTAGAGAATTCTAGGATATTATTCTAATAGCATGATTGCATGATTAAAGGGAGATTGCATGATTAAGGAATGATTTATTTACTTTCCAAATGTACTGCAGTTTTAGGCCTATATAAAGGCTCTCTATTGTATATTGTAAGATATATAATAGAAAACATCTTCCCTTCTTTATTTCTCCACATGGTATCAAAGCTTGGTTGATCTTGGCAATCAAATCAAAAGATTTTGCTTCCGCCACCGCCGGCACATAACTGGCGGCGGGTATCTTTTCTTTTTATTGTTTAACTTCATTTTAAAGAAAAATTAAGTAATTAGGATTCAGTTCTGATTTTTTTTTTGTTAGAGTTGAAGTTTTTTTATATTTTATTTTCTCATTTTCAAAAAGACGACATGTCAAGAGTAGCTAATTTCTCGGGTTGAAATATGTAAATGGGTTGTTGATTAGAGAGCAAGGATTTTCATGGGCCAAAGTTTTGAGGAAGACGTGTGTCTTTCGATTTGTTGGGAGACTTAAGAGTCCTCCATTATTGAGGAAGGCAAAGAGTCCTTCATCGTTTTTGTTGGAGATAAGTGTTTTCCGTTATTGCCTGCACATAATATCCTTGGAAAGTAGATGTGAAGTTATGTATTGAGGGTGAGAATCAACTTTGGACATACACATCATTTTTTTCTTTTTCTTTCTTTTTATTTTATTCATGCAAATTGAAGAGGGCCTCAATTTGAAAGGGAGTATTGGAGATAAAATATTTTCCTTTTAAGTTTGGTTTGAATCTTTTTAGTTTTGGGTTATGTTTTGTAACAACCAGCTTGAGGGGGAGTGTTAGTAGATAATCTAGAGAATTCTAGGATATTATTCTAATAACATGATTTGGGGGATTGCATGATTAGGGAGATTGCATGATTAAAGGGAGATTGCATGATTAAGTGATGATTTATTTACTTTCCAAATGTACTGCAGTTTTAAGCCTATATAAAGGCTCTCTATTGTACATTGTAAGATATATAATAGAAAACATCTTCCCTTCTTTATTTCCCCGCACTAATCAAAAGCAAAAGAGTTTTTTCTCCTTAAGTACAGCCTATAATATTGTTTACAGTATTTCAAAACTCTGCTCTTAATGTATTCAAGGAAAAAATTTCAAGTACACAAGTCTTGAGTAATTATATGCCATTTTAAGCACCACAGCTTGTTTGTCAATCTTTCTATTTATATGATATCACTTAACTCAATATGTACTCGCTGTGATGCTGATACATTTATAAATGTGTTGCCCTAAGTAAACAAATCATAAGATATATGATTGGATTCATCCTTCTTTTGTCAACCATGAAGGTTTTATCACAGTGGACAAAAACAATATACATACCATGGCTTTTCAATAGTAATGGAGGTTTTTCATCTTGACTAGCTTGATAGATGGGGTTGGTTGGTGGATAAAAGTATGCATATGCATTTTGACCAGGCACTTTAGTTGGAAACTCGATCAACTCTGGAGAGCTAAAGTATGATTTGTACTTTGAAATATTAGCTGAAGAAGACCACAAAATCCTGAAATCAACTGCTTTCAGTTTCTGATCATCTAAAGTTACCTGACATAAGAGAGGAATAGTGAGTAACACGAACATTTAGACATAGGATAACTGTCTGTGTTACTTCAGAAATTTCAAAGAAAAATGAAGATAATTTATATATGAGGAGGAGACCTTGGCTATTGACAATGGAAGAACTGCAGATGCCCCCTCAATGTATAAGCACTGAAACCCTGAGGTCTGCACAAGCAGGTAGCCACACATTACCAGCCATAACAATTTTATCAACTTAACAAAAAACCTATGCAAACAAGTGAATGTTTCGTGAGATTACAATATTATTTATATCCGTGAAAAGAATATCAAGAATGGACATTGTGCTTTGAGAATCGTCCAGAATTCCAATATACGACCTTCCGTTTTGCCTGCACAGTCACCCACAACTTTGATTAAACTAAAGGTAATAGGTATACTATATTCCAGATGGAAGAACAAGATGAAACCATAGATAAGCATGTTCTCAAAGCCACCTGTAACTGCAAGCGATTAAGTTTTTCTGCTCATCACTCTGTATAAATTCATACGAATTCATGCCAAAAACCCATAAAGGCCTTGCAAACTCAGCATGCAATGGATACACTGGCAGCACCTTATTATCTGATTCAATCTGTAATCAAATATAAAACAATGCTCTCTCATTTTAGTAAGTCATAGTAATGAAGGTCAAGTCATTGCAGCGATTAATCCCTCTAGCAAGTGGTAATTTCATTTTCTTCTACATTAGGTTTCATTTTAATTTTATGGACGGATCTATTGAGTTTTTAACAATGAGAATTTTCTTGAAGTTCTTAATGCATAATATGCATTGTGAGAATATGGTAGATTTACCGGGTTTGACCAGTTAAAACAGTAACATATCCCCAGGCGCGGGCGCGGGTGGGGGGCGGGGGGAACAAACAGACTTAATACTAAATAAATACAACAAAAAATTAATTTACCCATTTATAAAGGTTCCAAAACCCATGTTCCCTGTCCGTGATGAAGAATAGGTCCCCTGTAGAAATATAGCAAATCAATAGATGCAATAACCTAAAGTCACTCAGACTTTGCAGCTCCTAATGTATTTATTTTTTGGATAAAAAAGTTTGCAGCTTCTAACAAAAAAATGCACACTTGTAAAGTTTTGAATTGACTGATGAGCATAATATTTGAATCGATATTAAAATGGAAGTGAGAAATTAAGAAAAGGATACAAACATGGTATATGATCAGTTTCAAGTATATGCAGCAGGAGTTTGAGAAAATTCAGATCCTAGGACAATTATCCTGTTTCAAGACACTTGCACAAGGATGTGAGAATTTATAGTTAATAGTGCTATGCTCATTTAGTGCACTTTACAAATTAAGAAAACCTAGGATTGATATTAAGTTTGTTTGGTCTGATTGCTAGTTTCAGAAAAGATGCAGAAACACTATGTAAGGCATGAATACCAAAACTATAAATCTAAATTTCATACAATTATATTTCAGTCTGAAAAACAATCAGATCTGCCAGTACACATGCGAACTGTACAAAATGCATATACAATTTATAACTAGGAAGTAGTAAATTTGACTCCAATTTTCTTTTGAACTATATATCCAAAACTTGACCAAAGAAAAAATACATTAACCAAAACATGCAATGGTAGAAGTAGCTTGATGTCACCTTCACATTAAGAACTCTTCAAATCAAAGTTAAGAAAATTCAAAAAAAACTATATAGCCTAAAATATTTTGTTTAAAGAAAATATGAAAAACTACTAGTATACTGCCATTTTAATTCTATAAAATATGTGTCGAAATTTTAATAGATGTACAAAATTAAATACCAAAATCTCAAAGTCCTAACAGTATGTGTCAAACTAAGAGGGTCAAGTACAAACATATTTATGTGTGGGTGTGTGGGTGTCTAGAATTAAGGTGTCAAAGTCTGTAATTTATTCAACCCACATTTGATTTTTAAAATTTGAAGAGTACTTGCTGAAAATAAATTAAATTCTTGCCACAATATAAGGGGCCAATCCCCATACCATACATGCAGCCTAGCCCCTGCCTGTCAATACTAGTTTTCAATGTCATAGCATAAAATGTGACAAGAATGGCAGACTTTTGAACTCTTTCAATATTCAACGAATCATTCCAATAACTAGGTACTGTTACTCAGAAAAATTGCGAGAAATCCAAAGATCACAGCAGGAGATGTTAAACACCTAATTCCATCATACTGGAAGGCTTGAAGGTATATCAGAATACGATATTTATTAAGTACTCACACCATACGGATATGTAAGTCAAAATTAACCAACTCATGGCAATAATCATTCACAGAATACAAGGAAGGTTTTGTATATTTGCAGAATTTTCATCTAGTATTAACAAGAAAATCTTACCCTGAGAAGACCACTTTGGTTCGGTTGGAGATTCAACAAGGTTAGGATCACCTCCAGCAACACAGATGCGCTTGTAGACATCTCTGCACAATAAAAAGAAAGATTATAGAATGATAAGCATATTTATACATGAAAAGAAGTTATTAATTCTTTCTGTAGCAAAAAAGAGACATGAACAAGATTTCAATTTTTCCATAGGTATATATATATATATATGCCTGGAAATTTTACCTGACCCTGTTGGGACCCTCTTGAAACCGACCCTAACGGGACCCAAATTTTAAAATCCTTCCCCAATCCACTCCTGACCAGATTATCTATCAGGTGCAAATTTTAGAAAAATATCTCGTTTTATGCGTATAGATTCTCCTACGGTCCTAGCACAAGACAGAATTTTATACTGCCAAGAAAAAAATTAATTAGCCTAATTGGAAAAATAACTCAAGTATGCAGGAACCCAACTAATAAGATTGAAAGATCCATGTTACCTTTACCCAAAGAAAAATTTGTATTCATACAACTACAATGTTACACAAATTCTTAAGCAAGAAAAGAAAACTTGATTCTAGTGAAAGATAAAATCAACAAAAAGGATAAGACTATAGATTACTTGAACACTTTACAGCAAAGAAGGTATCTTACTCACCCATTGTTTGACATATAGCCAACCCAAAGTTCTGATCTATCCCATGGCATGTTAGGGTGGCCCCATTCAATCCATGCCATCCGTTCTCCTTTGGGATCAATGCGGGGGAAAGCGTAGAAGTCATTGCCACCAACTAATATTTTAGGCTCTGCATGTTATATGGAATAAATAAGGAACTTGTTTTTCCCCTTAAAGGGCTAAACAGAAACATTAGCCAATAAATAAAAACCCAAGCTTCATTAACAATTCCAAACTACATAAGAACCTGGTTATGAAAACATGTGGATACTGTTATTTGTACATAACAAATACCTACCGTGGACACTGTTATTTTTGAGGTCTATTGATACAATAGTTGTAGTTGCATTCAAGCTACTTTCACGACGATCTAACAAGACAAAAAACATCAAAATGAACAAGTATATGAGTAAATGTGTGATGAAATGAAATGAAATAAATAGCAAAAACTATCACGGGCCCTTGGAGGAAAAATACTAATTATCTACCTTCTCTCACAGTGACATAACGGTCAAAGCGTGTATCAAACTCTCCATCTGCATAGCACACTAGAGGTCCACCATAATCTGGTGTAACTGCCACGGGTGTAGAATCTGACAGCATAAAAGAGCTCTTTATTTATATATTTGAGCATATTATAGACATGATAGCTAATCCATGAACAAGATTCCATAATCAAAACGTATTAAAAATAAACTAAAATTCTAAATTCATTCAACCAAAGCATATAGCCCAGAAATTTCACATGACAACATCAAATATTGAAAAACTATTCAAAAGATGATCTCATGCTCATATAAAATTAACAAAATACCAGTGAATAACAGAAAGCAGTAAAACAATGACCTTTAGACTCAATTGACTGCTTGTACAATCTCTGGTCCTTGTAATTAGAAAATATTAAAGTGTCCCCTGAAATCTTGAATGCACCACCTCCATATTCCTGAGCCACAGTCCGCACTGCAAAGTCTTTGGGTGTAATATCAGTAGGCTCATCCCCAGGTCCCTGTGGTTCCTTGACAAGAACCGATCGTCTTAACACATGCCAAAAAAATTAAGAAAAATTGAGTATGCAATCTTATAAAAGAGTAAAACTGAAACCAAAATGTTAAGCATATTGAAATTAATAATTATTAATATCATTGAAATTGCATATGAAATCTTTTAATCTTTTTCACCAGGTAAAGTAGTCAGCAATCACATAGCATACCCAAACCAATAGGTATAAAGATTGAAATTTTAGGGTTTATGGGGTTTATCACCATATAAATAATACTCCTAAAATTCAAAATTGATGTGAATTACTTGGTTATGTTTAATACACTACTTAATTCTAAACTATTTAGCAACCCAGTATAAAATTGTTATTTCAAAAACCAAAATAAATTCACATCGCAATTTAAATTCTAGAATTTTGCAAATTAACTAAGGATCAAAGCCAAATGGGACTCTTTTTGTGGAGGAGGGAGTAGTAATTAATTACCCAGATTCGGTGGGGCGGGATTCGAGCCAGAAGAGGTGGCCGAGGGTGTCGACGGCGAAGCCGCCGAGACGCTTATCGGAGCCGGAGACAACGTCGGAGGTGATGGGTGACTTCCACGAACCGTATGGTGCAGTGAGCTTTTCTTCAGTTGGAGTGGAGGGTGAAGGTGAAGGTGAAGGTGAAGCCATTCGCTTCCAGTGATGATGATGATGATGATGATGATGATGATGAGTCTGTGTTTTAGTTTTGACGAATGAGAGTACTATTCTCAAGGAGGAAGAAGAAGAGGAGGAGGTCGTAGTTGAGCGAATTGGGTAACAGTAGCGACTGAGAGTGGCTATTGCTATGGCCGAAACTACCATTTTACACGAGCAGTGCCCAATAAGGAAAGGATCTAAAAGTCTTATTTTGTCGTAAATAATCAAAAACAATATACTTGAAATACTCCCTCCACCCAAAAGAAAAGAGTGCTAGTATTTCTAAAATTTATAAATATTAAGAAGATATTTTATTCTGTTTTTTACTCTTAAATTTATTAAATATTGATTTTAACAGTAATTGTACTATATCAAAAATATTAAGAATATATTTTATCTGTTTTTACTCTTAAATTTATTAAATATTGATTTTAACAATAATTGGACTACATCAAAATTGTGATGGTAGGTAGTACTGAGGATCATGGATTATTTTATACTACCACTAAAAAATATATGGGATTCTTTTCTTAGAACAAATTTGTTGGAATTAAATTTTTTTCTTTTTGAAACGCGAGTACAATTGATGAAAGTGATTGTAAATACATCACTGTACTTCCCTCGTTTGGTACTAGATAGCATAGCTAAACATATATCATATAAAAAAAAGAATTATGTATCTTACTTGTATGTATCTTGCACTTAATATAACGTAATTTGAATTGACAAATTGATGAAATATCAAAACAACCATTAATAAAATAGTGAAATGCCAAAAACGTCATTAATAAAATCTCTTAAAATAATATAACACACAAATTTATGTGTGTCTAAGAATTACGCACCCTTTTATCCTATGTATATTCATATTGAACTATAGTCTTTAAAGTACCTGGATAGCTAAACATGTACATTCATATTGAACGATGCTTAATTTTAATAAGAAAAAGAAAATTACAGTATATGTTGAATCTTAGTGTAAATATTTACACCATGTTACTTGTATTTATTAAATTAAATGAGTTTTTAGCTGGCGAATCCTATGTTTATCATATTTACACGGTTACTTTTGGTTTATATACTTTTAAACGTCTTCTGAAAGTAAAATCCCGATGCACTTTTGGATATGCTTTTAAGGACAGAAGGGGTAAATTTTCATAAGAACAAAACTTTTAACTTAAATACTCTCTCCGTCCCAGGATAAAAGTTCTTATTACTATTTTAAATAGTCTCAAGTTAAATGTCTACTTACATTAAATAATCTATTTTTTACAATAATTTACCCATAGTACCCTTAGTATTAATTGTCATATTTTTATTCCCTATGCATATTTATAGAGCATCACTAGTCATATGCAAAAAATCTATACAATTAAATGAGAATTTAAATATGGACAATTTTGTCATTTTATTTTCTTTCTTAATATGCGTAAAAAGTCAACCAAGACTTTTATCCTGGAACGGAGGGAGTATAAAATAAGGACATTATTAAATTTAAAGGGTAAAATACAAAGATATTTAAACTTGGGAGCTAAAATATGAAGAATAGGTAACAACATTATTACATAATAAAATAACAATGACAATTGTTTTTCTCCTGTCAGTCGGGTGTCTATATAAGAAATGCAGAACATAGGAGATTGCAACATGCGAACAAAAAATTATGCTTATACAATTTGAGCCAAGAAACTGTACTTAACTGGTACATTGTTTTGAAACAAACACCGGGTTACACACTCCTTTATTTCCCATGCATTTTATTTTTAGTTGTGCAACTGTTGCGTACTCCTTCATTACTTCCAGATTAAGTTGTGAGTAGCCAACGGGTCGTCCTCACATAGCTGCCCCTTGGCATGTTAGGATAGTAAACTCGATGACTGATAAGTTGATTTATATCATACATCCAACAATAAATATATGCGTTCTCAGAAAAATTAGCCAGAATTGCCGTCCCCTCCAAATGCATTCTCCAGAAACCCAGTTTTGTTAAGATGGTTAGTGTCGCCCCATATTTTTATCAACCACTCATCACCCGATAAGTGAAATATATTTACAGATGCATTCTGTATCTTTCCCTGAAACACGTCTGTTGGAGCAGCTCGCTTGTGAAGTGCCCTCAGGACTCCACCGTGGGTAACCACTACCACACGTTCACCTGGGAAAAAATGCAACAAAAAAAAAAAAGAAAAAAAAAGGAGGTGAATTAACAAGGATTTTCCAAGAGAAATACAATGAAGCTACTGGCTTCAATAGAGAATTAACTAGACTCTAGCTTAAGGTAAGTAAGTGTTCCAAGAAAATGAAGTTTAGGGAAATACTATTCGGTTGGTCCACCCAAAGATTTTAGACAGGGAGTGGCAATATGTAATCGTTTGAAAAGGAATATTGTTCAGGTAGATTGAGAATGATAAGGCCTAAAGGCATGCTTAAGGATCTTTGGGTCTAGTTTACCTAAATACAATGAAGCTACTGGCTTCAATAGAGAATTAACTAGACTCTAGCTTAAGGTAAGTAAGTTTTCCAAGAAAATGAAATTTAGGGAAATACTATTCAGCGGGGTCCACCCAAAGATTTTAGACAAGGAGTGGCAATATGTAATCTTTTGAGAAGGAATATTGTTCAGGTAGATTGAGAACGATAAGGCCTAAAGGCATGCTTAAAGATCTTTGGGTCTAGGTTACAAGGAGTATGGTCCTTGATGCTATATCCACTTTGTTGTGTTATAGTCTTGCACTGAATTACCATAAGATGAGAGAAAGATAGTAGTCTCAAAAAAGACATTAGACCATACCTATATGTTTCATACCAATCTTCTGCAATGAAGATGTGCACCTCTGATAAAGTTGCTCAAAACTTTCGCCACCACCCTGAATATCACAAAAGTTTTTTTGTGACCGTATTTGATTGCTTAGAACACTTACTGGCCATAACAAAAGTAGAACTATGTTCTTCCAGAAACAAGTAGCTGCACTGACATCACTTATGCAAACTTTAACTGGCTCAAAGCAACAGCAGAATTCTTTTATACATTGATTATAAAACTACAGATTTTTTTTCCACTAGCATTATCATATGATACTGAACCTGTCTCAAAGCAAAGACAGATCCAATATTGAATTAGTTACAAAATCGTAATTTTTCCCATGATTCTACAAACCGGATTTTTACCAAGTCTTGGACAATATTAGTCATTAGAGTTTAATACTAGAGAAGCAAGAATGCTTTGGCTAAATCACTGTAGTGCTGACGCTTCAACTAACAACAACATGGTTTTAGGGCAGAGGGAAATTTTCTTACCGGGATTGCTTGGTCTGTCCTAGTACATCCTTGACAAGTGTTTGACTTGAGCTTGGATGCTTCATCTGATGTAAGACCTTGAAGATCTCCAAGATGTCTTTCCCTCAGGTCCGGATCTTGTATAACCTAAGTAAATTAATGCATCAACACAAGATGGGCATGTAAGGCTTCAGACAATGCATCAACAGGTAGTCAAGATTCCAAATGAAGTGGTCACGTTATCAATTTGATTCTTGTGAAAGGAACCAATTGCTCAGGACAAAGATCTCCTTATTCCTCCTCACTTATGCAATGAATGTCGATGCATCCAAGAAAAGCAACTAATATCTCAAGTCAAAAGAGGTATAGTTAAAGAAAATATCTCGGGATATCATACCTCAGCAACACCACAGCTGCTTGCTATAGTCTGAGCAGTTTCAAGAGCGCGCTTCAAATCAGATGAGTATACAGCAGAAATTGAACTCCCCTTAGAAAGCAGGTCAGCCACCTAAGAAAAAGCAGGTAATTTAATGAGCACAATGTGTTTCATAAATAGATAACAAGTCACACCATGACAACTTACTGCCACTGCTTGCAGTCTCCCAACATCATTCAATTCAACATCCAGGTGTCCCTGATTTTTGGCATAAAATCGAAAGAGGCATGTAAATACACTCAACTGAGGATGGTATACAAAGTACAGCAGTTAGCATGATGCATAGACAACAAAATATCAGCTATATCAATATCACAAAAATGTGACAGAAATGGTTTGTATGTTACAGCATGTTTGGTTACAGAAATACAAGACATTCTCAACGAAACAACTTTGATCAGTAATTGTTACGCAGTTAACTATGTGAAATATATTTTGTGCAATAATAAATACTATTCTTTATAGCATATATAGTTACACTATAAAAGGTTACTTACATTCACAATAGCAACTGATTTTTTTATTTTTTTTTCTTTTTGAGAAGTACATCCACAGTAGCAAGTGCTAGTTTAGAAGTGATCCAAATACGGGAACTTTGGTTGTTTTTAGTGGATGCAGAGATAGAGTACAACAGGATTAGCACATATAAGTGTTGCAATTTCCTCATTCAACTACAGATTAGAAAGGATAAGGCAAATCAAGATTTTACATTTGATTACCCACTTTAAATAAGTAAATTCTAAAACACCGAGCACTAAGAGGTAATATTGCGGCCACAATAATTTGACATTATAGTGTTACTGAAATCTCTGCTTGGATATTAAACAGAGACAACAGTTGTGTTTAATAACTATGAGCAGGAAGCAGTCTTATGTTGTATGAATGGAAAAAATAAAACTTTTTTTTCCCAAGCAAATAACACAATGTTTGATAAGGAGAAAATATCCCGCTACAAAATTTTGAGTCATTGATGCCAAGGCACATGAAAAAGCACTAGAAGAAAGCATCATGAATTATTTTGGACCAGATGGATGATATATCAAATGGCTATTGTTGGGGCATGATTTTGGGGGCCCGAATGATTCGGTGGGCCAAGCCATGTGACAGAATATTCCGGTCAAGAGGCTTGACTTTTGAGGGATTCACAGTCCTAATTGACTTGTAATTCCCATACTTAATTTGACTTCCTACTTCTAAGGAAACCAAATCCAATTCAATCATGAGGATTGCGGTTATAATAGGACTTTACATAAGGACTCCTATTCCTACTCAGGGAAGGGCGTAGAAAATTAAGTAAGTGTGATCAACTATAAATACACGGACATAATTCAGGTTTCAGGTACCTTATATATTATTTACTTTTACGCACTAGAGCAATTACATACCTCCATTGCTGACATTTCTGGCCTGTACTTACTCTCACACCGGAACTATCCCCCAGCGGCCCCGGCCGTCAAGCTTCTTAGTGTGGTCGTTTTATTCCTATGCAGGTTTCTCGCTCGTTGTTTGGTGATCTGTGGGCAGACAGATTTTGACATTAACATTGGCGCTACAAGGAGGGCCTGTTCTAGTGTCAAATTAAAATCTCTAACAAAATTATCAATTGACATCATCGCTTGTACGAGACAGCGTATCATATCAGTTATCGCATAAGGCTCTGATTAATATTAGGGCGGTATATATTCTGAAATTGATGATTTACAACAATGGCTTTAGCTTATTGCAGTTGATTTTCTATGACAAGAAGGCAAAACCTACATAAAAGATAAGTTGCATTCTTTATTAAGTCAATGATATACGTGCATATATATGCAGCATAATCATGTGATTATTATTCTGCCAATAGTAATTGAAACATGATTGTAATCAAGTATTGATACTACTTTACATGTTATATCTCTTATATTATGCATGTAGTGGTAATATTCATGTGATACATATAAAATCAAAGCATTATTCACTTTGATTATTGGTCCAAGTGTAGGAGGGTCTGTAAGAGGTGGGAGGAATTAACATCAACATCTCAATTTGCGGACTTGCATCTCAAAAGTGTTAATCCAGGTGTTTTTATGCAACATGTGTCCTACAGTTGTATGGTTGAGCATGAGTGAATTTTTTATTTTTTTTGTTTTTTATCCAAGATCTGGAAAGGAAAAGATGGTTACTAAAGAGCAAATAACTTTAAGGAATCCATGTCAGACGGATTCTATATGTGGGATCTTCTTTCAACCATTAACTAGTGAATACAAGTTGCTTTATGCACAAGTTCGAGGGAATTTTCTTGAGGTTTCGGTGGGTAGTTTGGATTTTTATTGTGGCGCCACGTTCGGGGCTGTGCAAATCCCGTGCATCTCATACTGTTGTGTTTATCTCAGTTCGGGAGGATAAAGCTAACAAAGACCCGTGTTGGTCTTCTTCAAACTTATTGTTGTGGCAGCCTCGTCACCTTTGGCAGGCGCCACTTCAGTGATTTTGTGGAGTTTAATCACAGCTGAAGCGATCCACATCTGTCAGCACGTTCAACCATTGCAGTTCGTTATGTACTTTGGTTTTTTCTTGGGCAGAGTTTAGGCCTTTCACGTGTCTTTGATCTTCAAATACTTATCTTCGACATCGGCAAATCCAAATTTTCTTCGGCCACCAAAACCAAACTCCATCGTCGGATGACAGTCATGTCTTTGCGGTCAATCGTCTTTGTCGATCATCTCTCTCTTCGGTGTGACAACATAGTTGGCGAAGGAGAAAATATTCTTGAGCAAAATATAAGGTTGGTATTTGTTCGGCGCTATATTAGATTCGGGTTTCTTCTCTTATTCGGGCTAAATTGGTTAGGGGCAGGATATACAAGCCTGATATGAGCTTCGACGATCCAGAATGTTCACCCATGATACTTCGGGTAATAGCAGCCCACTTCGGACTATATCACGTTGGCCACTTTCATTATGTCTTCAGCTAGTCCAAATTGCCGCCTTCACAATTTAATATCGCCAAACATAGAACTTCATCTTCGGACAACAAACTCTAATAGTATTGCCATCCACCCCAATTTGGACTTCGGCATCTTTGGCGGTTATAAGATCGGTCATCCACATTCGGCAATTATAAGGTCGGTCATCCACCTTCGGAGGAGATAAGGTCGATTGTCTACATTCGGGGGAGATAAGGTCGGCTATCTACATTTGGCGGAGGTAGGGTCAGTTGGTGGTTGGGAACGTCGTGGAGATCGACTACCCGACCAAGATTTAAGCGTTTTTTGGGACGGACGAACGTCCTCCCGAATGGACTTAACGTTCTTCGGGACGTATAAACGTCCTCCCGAACGGACAACGTTCTTCGAGACGGACTTAACGTTCTCCCGAATAGACTAACATCCTTCGAGACGGACAAACGTCCTCCCGAATGGACTAACATTCTTCGGGACGGATAAACGTCATCCCGAACGGACTAGCGTTCTTCGGGACGGATAAACTTCCTCTCAGATGGATAAACGTCCTCCCGAACAAACAACATTCTTCGGGATGGACTTAACGTCCTCCCGAACGGACTTAATGTCCTCCCGAACGGATAACGTCCTTCGGGACGGGCTAACGTCCTCCCAAACGGACAGCGTTCTTCGGGACTGACTAATGTCCATCGGAGTAGATGTCCATCGGACTAAATGCCCTTCGGCTAACGTCCACCGTGACTAATTGATGTACTCTCTTATTTTAAGCTCCTTATAATAAGAGAGTATAATAAGAGAGTGGGGACAATGTTGGAGTATGATTTTGGGGCCCAAATGATTCGGCGGGCCACGTCACATTGCAGAATATTCCAGTCAGGAAGCTTGACTTTTGAGGGATTCACAGTCCTAATTGGCTTGTAATTTCCATACCTAATTTGACTTTCTACTTCTAAGGAAACCAAATCCAATCAAATCCAATCATAAGGATTGCGGTTATAATAGTACTTTACATAAAAACTCATATTCCTACTTGGGGAAGGGCACAAAAAATTAAGGAAGTGTGATCAACTATAAATACACGGCCATAATTCAGATTCCAGGTACCTTACATATTATTTACTTTTACGCACTAGCGCAATTACATACTTCCATTGTTGACGTTTCTGGCCTGTACTTACTCTCACACCGGAGCTATCCCCCGGTGGCCCCGACCGTCAAGCTTCTCAGTGTGGTCGTTTGATTTTTAAGCAGGTTTCTCGCTCGTTGTTTAGTGATTCTGCAGGCGGACAGATTTTGGCGTTAACAGCTATATTAAATCAGAGGTGAATCAAATGATCCCTTAAAATATACATAAGGAGATTCCTTTTGTGCTCTTCACACATTTGCTCGTATACGAGGGTGTAAATGAACCGAATCGAACCGAATGTTGAGTTTCTCAGATTTGGTTCATAAAATTTATCGAGTTTCAAATAAGGTTTGATTGAGGCTCATTTAGCTACCGAGTCAAGCACGATCTCAAATCGAGCCCGAACAGTTTGAACTATTCGAACGAATATGATTCGAATATCAACAAAAAATTGTAATTTAAAAAGGCTCAAGTAATTTATCAAACTTTAAAATTTGCTCATATTTGAATCGTTTATATTTCGAGTCAAACTCGAATCAAACTTTTAGTCGAACGAGTACGAATCAAGCCAAAACAGTTTGGTTCATTTTACAGCATTACGTGTATATAAGTTGGAGATACAAAGTGAGCAAGGATTTCAAATAAAAACTTATGGTAGTTAATCTTGCAATTCAACTATTCTTTCGTCAACGCAAGACTCCTCTTCTAATGTAATAGCACGTATGATTCTATTATCTGTACTCAAAATTAAGAAGAAGAAAAAAAAGAGCAACCCTTAATGAGATGAAATTAAAATAATAAATACAGTATATTAGATAGACAAAATCAAATTATAGAATATGATACGTAGGATTAGAAGTCTGCTCCTCCAATTGCATTATCTCATATGTGTAACCCATTGAAGATACATGGGACACCCAAGTTGGGTACTTTTATATTTTAGGAAACAAAATAAAAATTAATAAGAAAATTGAAGAAAAAGAAAGACCTGAATTCGTCCTTGAGCATTCCATGCTGTTTCACCATGGCGCACCACGATGATCTCCGTATAACCAGAACCAAGCTCCCGATCACTACCCATTTATTAATTTTCAGAAAGATCTACCCACCATAAATTATACTGAACAAGTATATATATATATATATATATCAAAAATACGAAATTAAATAGATGAAATACAATGGGTCGGGCATGGGTATAGTTGGTACCTGTCCCTCTCCCTTGTGCAGATGGCGGCGGATAGAAAATATGGGATATGTCATTTTTCTTTTTTCTATTCTGTGCGGCTTCTGTACGCTATGACTACAAAACTAGAAAGACGGATTCGGGTTCTTATTCGGTTTATATTCCCTTCTTTATTATTCACTGCTGCGATGATGTACGGCAATAATTAAAATATAATTAAAAAGTACAGTTATTTATTTATTTGTAGTGATAGTTAATCAAATCGTTAATTATATATATATATATATATATTTGATAATATGGAGTTTTTCGACCGTAGTCGGACTAAATCTCTCCACTTCGGGTCAGACTTTTCATACGAGCTTTCGTCCACGTCCCCGTAGCCCCATGAACCATTTTTGGCCTTGACAAATTGTAGCAGAATTATATTTGCTATTATAATTCTGCTCCAATAATCATACGCAAACAAACTAATAAAAGAAATATAAATAATGT
The DNA here is from genome assembly GCA_034770075.1 of Aralia elata. NCBI lineage: Eukaryota > Viridiplantae > Streptophyta > Magnoliopsida > Apiales > Araliaceae > Aralia > Aralia elata. Next base: position 88,254,632 of record CM068385.1, read on the forward strand.
ATATTACAAATTTATTTTTAATTTATCTTATTATCAATTACGTAAATAATTATTAATTATACCTTTTCTAAACAGATGTGTAATGAATCCCATGTATAAATTCATGTATTTGACAATTGCAATTTAGTATAAAACTTTTCGAACACAATCCTAAAATAAAAGCAATTTATTGTAATACCATTATTAAATATAAGTAAATATTTCAAATAAAAATACATTTCTTACAGTCAAACAAACAAAAGAAACTGCACAAAATTAAAGATTGCATTTGTAGTATACCTTCAGAACAATTTGTTATATAACTAATTTTTTGATATTAATTTTATCATTAAAACTATGTCCCCAGTTGAACAAGTTATTACCACAATTAATTAACTAGGTTAACCACAATCATGTCTTCTTTTTCATATAAATGTAGTAAAATGGATATATGAAATTCATTGTATTCCTTTGTCCATCTTTGTGATAGATAAATCTCCATAAAAAAGTCAATTTTCATGTAGTTTGTCAATTTTCATGTAGTTTGTGATTAGATGTAATAGTTAAAATTTTCTCTCGAATAAATCTTTCTCTTAATAGATCTCTTATAGTTCCTCAATTTTTGGAGAATGCGACATTGTATTATTGTAAATTCTATGTTCCAAACATTTCATGAAAGTAGACGACAAGTTTTAAATCTTAATGCATGCAAGGCATATCTCGTTGAATCAGTCTCTTTCGCCACATCGGCGCAATGGGAGTCGAACTCAATTTTTTCATGACTCCCCAGTAACCGAAAGTCTTAGACTGAAATAGCCTTCTTTCTATTTTGAAAAGAAAAGCAAGTTGTTCAACCGTAGGCAGGGGTAGGCAAGGGTGCTGAGGCTTGGCTTAGACTTTCTACCTGAGATCAGATAGCTTCGTTTCAGGTAGGCTTCTATTGAAAAAGTGAAATGAAAGACTTCCTGCTTTTGGAGAATGAACCTCCTTACACCGGTTCAAGTTCATATAAGGTAATAAGAGAGGATTGACGCGTCCACTTCAAGGGCATTTCTTCCACTTGGTGAATAGTGTCTCGGCTCGGTTGAGTCATTTTGTTCACTCGGCTATAGAAATTAAGCTAAGAGATGTTTTTACTTTTAAGGTTAGCTAGAACATCAAAATTTTAAACTTTAAAAATACATTTTGGATATATATACATGGTTTTCAAACTCGGACCGGTCATCGAACCAGAAAAGGTACTGGGTGGACCGTGGATGGGTCACTGGTCCAACGAGTGGTCGAACCGTTATTGACCCAGTGACGTCATTAATATATAAAAAATAAAAAATAATTAAGTATATTAATTATTATTATTTAGTATATATAATATTTAGTAAATATGTAAAGTTAATCAATTTATCTATAAAAAAAACTAAACTTATTTATACAATGTTTATTTTATACAATTTAAATAAATATTAAATTTATATGAAAAGGAAAATATTAAACTATGATTATAAAATCAAATATGAATGAACATAAAATATTAAGAAATAAATTCAACCAGTTTTTATTGTTTTAGATAACAGGAAAATGACTAGACCCAAAAGTTCAGTGCACCTAACTTTTGGGTTGCGTTAGACTTAGGGCCAAAGCTACCACCTAATTTATCAAAATGACCAATCCCTTATCCAACTATACACGCGTCAACAAGAAGGATTAAAAAGGAACAAAATTTCAAAAATACCCTCCATGTAAGTATGTAAGTGTAACCATTATCAAGAGGCTAAATTTGTCATATACATTGCTGAGGCACCGAGTAAAGAAAAACCATATTAAACTGGTATTATTAACTATCAAGACGGATCTATCAAGACTAAGCAAACTAGCAAAGTATTTGAAGCCGCAAAATGCTTCAGGATGAATGATTCAGATTTGTCTTGTAGTTTGTTTCTCAGAAAATGCTACTCCACATCCAACAACGGTTGATGAGTCCGATCTTCTGAAAATTACTTCTTTTTATTTCTTCTTCTTCTCTTTTTTTTTTGTTTTTTTTTGTTTTGGCTCAGATCTGGGTGATTATTATTTGTAAATAGTGTTAAGACTTATTGGGCATGAATAATGGGATCTAAAGTGAGTAATTTTGTGTTATTTATTAGAGTAAGCCATACATTAAGTATTAATTTGGGCGCAACGGAGAAGAAGAAAAGTGCAGATCTTAAGGCTAATTTTTTTTTTTATTTAAGTAGGGAACCGGTCTAACCCGCGAACCAGTCACCGGTTCGCTGGGTCAGGCGGTTGAACCGCTGGTTCGACGAGTTTGAACGGTTTTTGGACAAAAATGAGTTATTGGTCCAAACCGGACCGGAGAGCCGACCGTTTCCGATTTTTACCGGTTCGACCGCCGGTCCGGTCCGGTCCGGGTTTGAAAATCATGTATATATATATATATATATGTGTGTGTGTGTGTGTGTGTGTGTGTGCGCGCGCGCGCGCACGTGTGTGTGTAAAGACCAGAAAGTATACTAAATAAAAGTTCGCTCTGAAAATTATAGATTTACTTTTTGTCTGAATGCTCTTCTAATGTTTTGATACATACAAACGGGCTATTTGATTGGACAAAATCGTTGTAGGGCGGAATGAAATGATGGTTAGAATCGAAAGCAAGTCATAATAAAATCAAAATCGAACATTTTATTCATGCGTTTGGTACGTTACTTAAAAATTATATTAGAATGAAATGACCTAAATATCCCTAATATATATATATATATATATAATATTACTCAATAACTAACATATACAACTTGATTAATTACCGCCATAATTTAACAGTGTATTCACTCAATATGCACACTCGGTCATAGGGTTGAGTAAAAGATAGGTAAAATCAAATTATTGAACCGAACCGAAATATTTTTAACCGAATTATTTTGGTTATTTTGTTTAATTTAGTTATAACTGTTTAACTATTCGGTATTCGAGTTTGGTTTCGGTTATTAAAATTAAGCTATTCGGATACCCGTATAACCGAATTAGATATTTTAAAAAAACAATTAACTTTGTCCTACGGTTATGTACTTGTATATTTTTAATTTAAAATTATTAAACTAGTTTATGAATTATTATGGTTGTGGATTATGGTTAAATATTATTTGGAAACTCTAGTGTGAAATTTGAAATTAATTTTTTTATTTGGTAAAAATATGTTCATATTTCGGTTATATACTGAATAACCGAACAATGTAATTCGATTATTCGGTAAGTACTCATTTCGGATACTTGTTCGGATAGTGAAATTTAATAAAATTTAGTATTCAGTTATAACCGAATAGATAATTCAGTTTAGTTATAACTGAATACTCACCCCTACTCGGTCATTGATCAATTATATATAATAGTCATTTTATACACAGTCAGACACTACACGTTATGTTATGTTGTGTGCAGACAAAAAAAGGAAATAAAAAATAAAGGGGAAGAGGTTATGAGAGAAAGACAAATGAAAATAGAGATAAGAGAGTAAAACATAAAAGAAAAAATATAGTGACACAGTTTAAAAATAATAATAATAATTTTTTTTTGCTCTTTTTTTAATAAAATAGATAGATATTTTATGCTTATATTCGGTAAGGATAAATCTACATACACTACTCCAAACACTATATTTTACACTATATTGCATATCCAACCATTAAAAAGTGAGACCTGACGTGGATTTCCATGTCAGATCCCACTTTTTAATAGTTGGATGTGCAATACAGTGTAAAATGTAATGTTTGGAGTAGTGTACATAAATTTATCCATTCAATAATAGGACTAATGGCTTTCCTTTTTATTTTTTGTCGGTAATGGCTGTCCTTCAAAATTGTTTCATCCTGGTTGTACTCTTTGGAAAGAGGACCCTCTTCGTTTATCTTGTATGCTGAAACCCTTAAGCTGAGGCCAAAAGTAAATAAGATTGAGGGGCTCCACCCGGCTCATCAAACCAGTCGAGTTCAGGGACTCTTAGAGCTCAAGGAATTGGAAATTTGGAATGCGAAGTTCTAACTTTGCTATATCTCTTACCGGATTTGAGATTGCTTAAATAATGTAATTATTAATTTTGATTATTATTTTTATTTATAAATATTTTAAAAAAAATAAATTTACCCATTTAAATTTATAAAATTCTTATTGACTTTTGAAAATTAATTTGGGACTTTTTCAAACTCAAAATTAAGATGATTCACAAAAAATTATGAAAAAATAAATCTTACAATGAGTAGTATTTTTTATATATTTTACAATAATCATCATTGTATTAATTAAAATTAAAAGAATTCTTGTTAATTTTAAATTTTGAAAATACCTTAAATTGTCTTCAAAAAATCAATAAGACCTTATATTTTGAAATAAAAATAAGTATTTGATAATTGAATAATACTTAAACTAGTAAAAAAATTAAGAAGTATTTGGTATTAAAGAAATTGTGTATCACTTATTTTAAGTATAAATTACTAGAGAAGAAGGTTTCAAAAAATAAAAGGAGTTAATGACGGGAATGAGTACGAACTTGGCTCTCTTTAATTACATTTTTTCTTTGAGTTGTATACATTAACCTTGGGGTGCATTTTGACTCGTAAAAATCTCGAAGGGTGCATTTCGACTAGCGAAAAGAAATTTAGAGTCCGCTTAAATACGTTTTAAATATTGTCATATTGAGATACAAATTTCAACAATCTTCCAAATTTATAATATAAGTTGTATTTTAGTCTAAATTAAATAATTATTGTCTATTTCATTTACAATATCTTGCTAATTGTTTGAATGAATTATACGTGTACTCTTTCATCACTTACAAGCTTACAACTCGTGCGAGTCACGAGCTAAATTTTAAAATAGTTTAAAAAAAATTTATTTGTACTATATTCTATTAAATGTCAAAAATTTGGAGGTATTTCTCTTATTCCTATAAGTTTTATATAAACTATATAATTGAAGAAATTAAACTCGTAAAAAAAAAGTGAAGAATTTTTATTAATTATTTTTGCAGAATTTCATTTTATACATACAAAGTAGTGGTGCTAAGCTATATCACAATGACAAATTAATTTTACGAAAAGAAAAGAATTCAGGAAAACGAATGAGTACTTATATCTTTTATCCATTATACACACACACACACACAAACACACACACACACACACACACACATATATATATATATATATATATATATATATATATATAAAACATGTGCGTGTGAGTATGTTGATAAATAATATTAATTATATGTATTTTTTTAGTGAATATGTATAAGTCATATAGAGAAAAATATGCATTTATATAAATTTGAAAATATGAACAATTAAATATTTTTTAATTTAATTTATATTATTAAAGTTGTGAAGTTACATATTAATGAAGTTAAAAGTTATTAGAATTAATTTTGGGTTTTGTTACCTAATAAGAAAGAAAAAATGAAGAGAAATAATTAATATGGTAGTGAGAGAAAGTGAATTGAATGAAAAATAAAAGTTCAATGAACAATTCATTAATGCAAGTTCAATGAATAATAATTTATTAACTTAGTTTGAGTTAACTCGACCAACTAAATTAATCTAATTCAATTGAGAAGTGGATAACTTCTTGACTTATTATATACTAGTGTTAACGACAAGATTTGTCTGTGTTCAATCACCAAAGTATCGCGCTAAATCCTGTACATAAACAAAATCACACTGAGGAGGCTGATGGTCGGGGCCGCCGGGGGATAGCTCTGATGTGAAAATAAGTACAGGTTAGAAAATAGGTCAACAATGGAGGCTTAACACTTTAGTGCTCAAAGTAATGTTACCTGTGAATTAGGGTATAACCTTGTATTTATAACTGATCACACCTCCTTTAACATCCTGTCCCCGAATTGAATTAGGATTTCTTATCATGGTAGTTACCATAATAGGATAAAAGTCAATCTCTCTAAAGAAAGGAAGTCGAATATAATCATAACTTTTTTCTTAGGAATTAGAAGTTAAATACAATTAGGATTATAGATTCATTAACTGCCAAATATCCCAATCAAAACATATCTCCACTTGAAAAAAACTCCTCCACGTAGAATTAAGCCCATCGAACTGTCCAGGCCCACAAAATCATGCTCCAACATTGCCCTCCACTCTCTTGTAATAAAAAACATATAATAAGAGAGTACATAAAAATTAATAAGCAACCAATCATCAGCTTTGGAACCAAACAGTCCGTTCTTGCTACACACGCTAAAATTGGGCCCCACCACCATCATCATCAACCGTAGCTCAAAAAACGTGTGAATTAGAGAGTCACATCAAAAACTCATTCCCTCCAAAAAGAACCACAACTTTTGTCAAAAACTTTCCCCTTTTCATTTCTCATTTCTGCTAGTATCTCCTCCGATTTACTTCCCTGCACTAACTTTTTCCTGCCAACCCCAACCCTTTTTCTTCGATCTTCAATCAACAATGGCAGATTCCACCAATCAAGCACCTCCCTCTACCGTTCTTCCCATCAACGATCCTGACTCCTCGCTACCTAACCCCCAACTGAAAACGCCCCATCCACCGCCATTAACCCTCAAAACACCATTACCATCGCTATTGACTCCCAAACCACTTCCTCTTCTGCCACCTCATCTCCGATCCGAACCGAGGTTGAAATCGCCATATTAAAAATGTAACAAGAATATTCATCTGAGAAATCATTTACCCACATCAACACCAAATCCATTATCAACGATCAAGCTCTCACAGACATTCGCCAATAATATAACATTCCCCCCACATACGAACTCCGCGCCCCAACCCTTCGTAACAGAATGTACTGCAGACCTAACGGTTGAACCGCCGTCTCCCTGTATGCACTAAGGTATGAAGTGAGATTCCCTCTCTATGAATTCATCTCCACTTTTCTCGGATTCGTAGGAATCGAGTTCGCACAACTAGTGTCAAACTCCTTCATTCATCTTATCTGCTTTATTGCCTTCTGCCACGAATGTGGTGTTCCACCCTCAATTGATTTCTTTTTCATTGTGTTTACCCTGGGTCGATCTAAAGAACCCATATTCTGTCAAATAAACAAACAACCAAACAAACAATTACAAAAGCGATCTTTGATGAAGACCCCCCTCAAGCAACAAAGGCTGACACTCCCACTGGTTTTTCATCCGAGGACTCGACACCCACCAACTTCCCAACTAGGATGAAGCTTCGAGGGCCAATTTCGTCTTTGACAAATTCTCCCGAAGCCGACTCGAAGAACTGAAATCCCTCATCGGTAAAATATCCGAAGAATAATGGAGCATGGATCTTCTAAATGACCAAACCTGACTATATGACCACAAATGTAAGTCGAACTTAACCTCTTCACACAAAATATTCGAATTGTTATGCTTTTTCACTAACTCTTCCCCCATCTACAGTGTCCCTCATCACGTCAACATCAATCAAAAGAGATCGGCCAATCATCTGCCATTGCAACATCCCTTGAATCCTCCACTAGCGCCACTAAAGAGACAGTGCCCCAAAGCAACCGACCGACCGATGCCCCACTCTTAATAAACCTCATTTCTACTGTCTTGATGCCACAATCCTCCTTCATCCAACCTAACCCATCCACCGATATTTCCTACACCATTGTTTACCGAAAAAAGGCCCATCGAGATATTAATTGAAGAAAGAAACACCATCCTTGAGAAGAGACGCAAACTGATGAAGGCATCCATTAAAAAATCCTCTACCTAACCATCACAGACTCCCACCTCCGAACCCATCCAAACTGCTGAAACTAAACCCATCCAAACCCCCAGAACCGAACCTCTCCAACTTATAGACCCCGATCAAACCATCGAAACCGAACGTAACTAAATGACCGAATCCGAACCTAACCAAATGTCGAACCCACACGGACCCAAGCAAAAAGAAAAGAACACGAAGAATCATCATCCGAACCACCTACTAAGAAACCTCACGTTGAAACATTGCCCAAAACCTAACCCCAACAGACAACAACCTCCCAACTAATCGGATCCCCTTCCACCTCGACCCAAGCAAGAGAGGCTCGTGTCTTGACAACACTTTGGCCTGAGGACTTCGAAGACTACCCATATAAGCTTTTCGAGCACTTCATCCTCCCCGCTGACGAGGACAGATTTGAAGATGTCACCCCTCAACAGCTTATCTACGCCAACGTAATGCACCATGGTCGAGTAAGTACACATACTCCCAAATCTCCCTACAAGTATCTTCCATTCTTTATTAATTCTGAATTAAATGCCCCATATTGCAGTCCATCGTTGTTCTTACCCGAACCCTACGCCACTTCTACAAGATAAAGGCTAGGGAGGAGGAACTGGAGGCCAAAATCGCCCGCCTCCAACTCAGCGTCGAGGCCATAAAGTCTGGTCTCGAGAAAGAACGGAGTCTGCATGTCAACACCACTTTCCACTATCAGGAACTGATGAACGATCTAAAGAAAACCAGATGGTAACTTTCAAAAGTAGCCAAAAAAAGCAAACAACTCCTGGTGGTTCAGGTCGAATTGAAGGGCAAAAATGAGCAGCTGGAGAAGGCAATAGTTGGCCTTCAAAAGCGAATTGGAACCATGAACTCCCAAATGATGGAGTTGATGAAGGACAATAAGTCATTGGAGAAGGACTACAACGAACTTAAAGCACAATGTCCTCCGATGACTGAAGCAGCCAAACAAGAGCTTATCACCAAATACCGCAAATCTCCTAAGCCGACTGAAGAGGTAATGAAATAATATGGTGATGGCTATATGAGTGCGCGGGAGAAGGACAAACCCCAACTGCTTGTGGCCGACCTCAATCCTTCCATCTTGGATTCTTGAGATGAAGAGTCTGATACTGAAGAGAACCTTCCCGCCAACTAATGATCATTTGTACTCTTTTTATCTTTTTTATATAACGAACTCCCAATGTATAATCAAAATTAATGAAAACATCTTTTGCAAAAATAAATTATTTACTTTTATTGATAATTTGATCAAATTACATGAATAATAAAAAAAATACATATCTTATTGATAGTACTTCTGAAGTCTCCTAGTATGCCAAGTGTTTTTCACTTTAGACCCATCCATCGCTCGAAGCCGGTAAGTACCTGGCTTCGGTACACCAATGATTTCATAAGAACCCTCCCAGTTAGTCATAAGCTTACTTGTATTCTGGGGGGTAGATGCTTCGGCCTCCCGAAGTACTAGATCTCTAACCTCGAACCTCTTGAGCTTAACGTTCCGATTGTAATGCCAAGCCGTTTTACGTTGATAGATCGCCAACCTTACCAGAGTTGACTCCCGAACTTCCTCTAACAAATCCAAATTGAGGCGTAAGCCTTCGTCATTGTATAACTTCTTGTACTAGCTGAACTGAAGCGAAGGGGACCCGATCTCCACTTGGACAAGGGCATCAGTTTCATAAGCCAACCTGAATGGCGAATCGCCTATTGTGGTCCTCGGAGTAGTCTGATACACCCATAAAACACTGAGTAACTCTTCTGGCCAAAGACCTTTAGCTTCATCCAACCTCCTTTTAATCCCGTTGAGTAAGGTTCGATTAGTAACTTTTACTTGACCATTAGATTGAGGGTGTACTACCGAAGTCTTCCGATGCTGGATATGCAGGTTCAAAATATATTCTTTAAACTTTGAACCCACAAATTGTCTCCCGTTATCGAAAACCAGGACCATAGGGAAGTCAAACCGGAACACAACAAATTCCTTGAAAAACTTCAAACACTCCTGTTCTGTGATCGTTCTAAGGGGCTTGACTTCTACCCATTTAGTCATGTAGTCGATCGACTATCACAAAGCTCATCTAACCCTTTGCTTTTGGTAGCAGACCCAAAATATCGATTCCCTAAACTGTAAATGGGATCAGGGATAAGACTGAAGACAATTCCTCAGGAGGCTGATGTGGAATAGGGCTATTCAACTGACACTTAGGATTTTCACGTAATCCTTGGCCTCTTGGAACAATGTCGGTCAGTAGTATCCTTGTCTCAACACTTTATACGCCAAAGCCTTGGCCCCCATATGATCACCACGGATCCCTTCATACACCTCCCAAAGGACATAAGCCGCTTCGGAAGGCACCAACACTTCAATAAAGGCGAAGGTAATGCCCTTCGGTACAAGTTTCCATGAATCAAAATGAAATAAGAACTCTTATGCTTGATCTTCCTCGCTAATATACGATCTGAAGGCAAGGTTCTATCGTTGAGGTACTCGTATAAGGTGTGAGTCAACAATCCATCTTTTCTATTACTATAACTTTTGCCTTCTGAATGCTCGGAACATCAAGGACTTCTAAGTACACCGAACCATTAAAAGAATTTATTTCTGTTGTGGCCAACCTAGCTAAAACATCAGTCACTGTATTGTCTGATCGACCTACTCCTTGAAATAATAAGAGCTGAAGTAGTGGAACCGATCCTTAACTTCAGCCAAGTACTTAGTCATTCTTGCCCCCTGGGCATCATATTCTCCTCAGATTTGCTTAACAACCATCTGAGAATCACCGAAGATGATCAAACGTTGAACTTCCAAACTTCAAACCAATCGTAACCTGGCCAAAATTGCCTCATATTCTGCCTCGTTGTTGACCACCTTAAACCAAAAACGAATGGCCTATTGAACCTTAAACCCTTCGGGGCTAGTTAAAATCACCCCAACACCACTAACATCCGAAGTCAAAGACCCATCCACATATAGAGTCCATGAAATCTGAACTGGTTGAACATCTGTAACCGAGCCCACGACCGCATCAGGCTGATCCGAAGAGTCTGACTTAGAGAATGAACACTCTATAACAAAGTTAGCTAACGCCTGACCTTTTATAACCATCCGAGGATGGTATTCCAAAGCAAATTGAGTTAACTCCATAGCTCAAGCAGTGAGTCGACCCGAAACATCTGGCTTGTGCAAAACTTTCTTCAAGGGCTGGTCTGTGTACACTACCACCAACCGACCCTGAAAATAATGCTAAAGTTTATAACTGGCTATTATCAATGCGTAGGCGAACTTTTCCAAGTTCGAATATCTGGTTTCTGCATCTCAAAATACATAACTGACATAGTAGACGGGGAACTGTCTTTCTCTTGCCTCTCATACCAAAACTGCTCCAACTGCCAACGAACTTGCTACCAAATAAAGGTACAAAGATTCTGAAGGGACTGGCTTCATCAATAAAGGTGTCGAAGACAGATATTTCTTGATCCCTTAGAATGCATCTTCATACTCCGAAGTCCACTGAAAAGTCTTTTCATTCTTCGGCCCCTTCAGAGTGTCGAAGAACCAAAAGCACCGCTCTGCTGACTTAGACATGAACCTTCTCAATACTGCAATCCGACCCGTTAAACGTTGCACATCCTTGAAAGTTTGAGGATATCTCATATCGAATATCGCCTTAATCTACTCCGGATTAGCATCGATATCCCTCTTGCTTACCAAGTAAGGGTGTAAATGAACCGAGTCGAGTCGAGTATTGAATTGCTCAGATTTGGTTCACAAAATTTATCGAGTATAAAATAAGGTTTGATTGAGGTTCGTTTAGCTACCAAGTCGAGCACGATCTCGAATCGTACCCGAGTAGTTTGAACTTTTTGAACGAATATGATCCGAGTATCAATAGAAAATTATAATTTGAGGAGATTCGAGTAATTTATTAAACTTTAAAATTTGCTCATATTTGAATTATTTATATTTCGAGTTGAGCTCGAATCGAACTTTTAGTCAAGGGAGTACGAATCGAACATGAACTGTTTGCTCATTTTACAACCTTATTACTAAGTACCCAAAGAACTTCCCCGAACCGAGATCGGAGGTACATTTGGTCGAATTCAGGCGAATGATGTGATCCCAGATAGTCTAGAAGCAGTCATCCAAGTCATCCACATGGTCCAGAACAGACACGTTTTTAACGATCATGTCATCAATATATACCTTCATACTTCGTCCTATCTGCTTTCAGAACACATAGTTCATCATTCGTTGATAAGTCCCCTGCGTTAACCAATCCGAACGTCATTTTTTTGTAGACGTAAATACCCTGATGAGTGATGAAAGCCGTGTTCGGGATGTTCTCCTTATACATCAAAATTTGATTATATCCCAAAAAAGCATCCATAAAACTGAGCAGAACAAACCCCGAAGTAGCATCGATTAATTGGTCGATGTGAGGCAGTGGGTAGAAATCTTTTGGGCACGCCTTATTTAGATCAGTGTAATCAATACATATCCTCCACTTTCCATTCTGCTTCCTGACCAACACTACGTTCGTCAACCACTCCGGGTAGTCAATTTCAAAGATAAAGTCAGCCGCCAACAACTTGGCCACTTTATTGTCAATGATTTTCTGTCGTTCCGGGGCAAAGATCCTTCTTTTCTCCCGGACAAGTTTCCAGACAGGATCCACACACAACTTGTGCACAACCACCGACTCGGCAATCCCAGGAATGTCACTGGGTTCCCATGCGAAGATATTAGCATACACCCGAAACAGATCTATCAATCCTGTCCGAAAAGGTTCCTGTAATCCCGAACTGATCTTGATTATCTTCTCCTTATTCCCCGAGATCAGCTCAATATCCTCTGTCTCTTCGGCTGACAAAGCGAAGGGTTCTGTACTGCCTTTGGTGAATGGTTCTACCTCGATTGTCATTGTTTGTCTCTGCTTGTTGACCCCAACTCTCGATGAGATCAGAGTGTTCCTATAGCACCTTCGACAAATCTCCTTTGACTTCGCTGACCCCATTCAGTGTAGGAAATTTTAGCTTAAAGTGGGGTATGAAACTCACTGCCTGCAGAGCTGTCAATGTCGGGCGACCCAAGATGGCATTGTAAGCCGAATCCACTTGCACCACGAAAAATTTGACATTTATTTTCACCTGCTGAGGGGCTATGCCGAAGATAATTGACAGCTCGATAGTCCCCGCCACACGCACTGGATCATTGCTGAACCTATACAAAGGAGCCTCCTGCCCTACTTGTATTTTTCTTCATTCTAGATCCAATCTTTGGTATGTATGGTTGTACAAGATATCAACCAAAGATCCATTATCGATCATCATCCTTCTTACATCTACTGGTCTGACCTGTGCCGTAATAACAACGCTCCCTCATGTGGTTCCCCATTGACTCGACTGGATAACCATCATCATTAAAAGAGATAACCGTGTCAGGGTAAGCCTGTTCCCTTATGGCAGGTTGTTCCGACACTGCCAGCACCACATCTACTAGACCCTGTCTCTTCTTTCCGGTTACGCGCCCAATCGACCCTCATGTGATGACATCTACTACGTTCCCGGGGGGGAGCGGGTTATGTTCAGTCTGCCTATCCTTCGGTTTCTCCCGATTTGCACCGTCCTGCTTTTTTCCCGATCCTTCTCGACCCGCAACATAATGGATTAACTCCCCACTCTGGACATTCTTTTCTATCAAATTCTGACAATCCTCAGTCGAGTGTCCAGAGGTCTGATGGTAATTGCAATACCGGTTCTGATCTCCTCTCCATGAACGGGTATTTGCTGAGCACGACTCAAAGTAGGGCTTATCTTTCATCTTTTATAATATTTTTGCTCCATCAGTATTGAGGGAGGTATAAACTATATTAACTTAGTTTGAGTTAACTCGACCAACCAAATTAATTTAATCTAATTCAATTGAGGGATGAATAACTTCTTGATTTATTATATAATAGTATCAATAATCTTTTCATGAATTATAACAAATTTAAAATTTTAATATATTTCAATCTTTTTAAAATATTGTAAAGAAATGTCCAAACCACATAAATAAATGCAACGGAAACCATAGTACCCGGAACTAAGAAGAAGCATCATAATTTGGTGTACACACACAGGCTACCCAGTATACAAAACCGGCAAATCGGTGGGAAGGAAACACTGTGGGTCCCGTTGATTGCAATGGATGAAGCCACAAATCTATTGGTCAGATAAATAAAATCTCTTCAAAAACAAACCATGTCCATAGTTTGGCCCCACAAAAGTAGAACCGAACCGACAGCAGATAATAACCACCGTCCGTCTCAGAGAGACTTACGGGCGAATTGACAGTAGGATATTTCGTCGTGTTGAGAGAAGATTAAATGCAACAAAAGTCGGTGAATTGCCAGCTGATGGGTGGAATATGACGAGAGAGAAAGAGCAGAAACTGCATTTTGGTGACTTTTCACAACTACAACACTCCATCTATTATGCAAAAATCTTTTTTAAAAAAAATCTTCTTATATATTGTCATAAATATACGTCGAATTATAATTGTAAATTTTTTTAATTCATAAAATTAGTAAGAATTATAAAAAAGCTTCATTTATTACACATCTTTTTATAAAAAATAACACTAAAATACTACTCCCTCGGTTCCTAAATATCTGACGTATACGTCAATTTTTTTGTTCCTAAATATTTGACGTTATAGAATTTCTAGGAGAATTTATATATATCCATGTAATCCTCTCTCTCCTTTCTATTGGAGTCCTAAAGAAAATTTAAGACTTGAAAATTCTGTCTCTTTTTTTTATTGGAGTCCTATGAAAAATTAAATATTTAAAAATTCTCCCTCTCTTTTCTATTGGTCTCATTTATCTTTTTATGTATATCCGTGCAATTCTCTCTCCCTTTTCTATTGGATGAATAGACAAATAAATTGGAATAATTAAATTTCTTAATTGGTGTGCATTGACGTAAAATGTCAGTTATTTAGGAACCAAGGGAGTAATACTTATCAACGTAACTAACAATTAAAAAATCGATCCAAACATTCACAATATATATTATTTTTTAAAAAAATAATGAAACTCTATCAACATAAATAGAGTAATAGAAGCAAAAGAACAAAACCAAGTATAAGAAATACTAAATTGTTATTTTTACATTAAAATTTTAACATTTTTAAATTTTCTCACATAAATATAAAATTCACTTATTATTCAAAAATCTTGTAAGGTGTCATACAAAAGAAATATCATCATTTCCAAATAGATAAATGAAAAGGTTCATTTACTGGTACGGCTTCCAACATTCCTTAACGGCGAGTGGGACCGAAAGGCGAAAACTATACATAGGGTAGACGCTCCAAAGTCTAAAGTCAGAGCGGATTCAAACTCGTAGCACGTGAGATTCTTCCAGGCTGTTAGTGGGTCCACCCTACGTGGAAGCCATTGAAATCATACGTCCACAAACTGATTATTATTCCTTATTCCACGGTTTCAGAGTCTCGTTTATAAAAAATTATAAGTAATGAATACTTTATGTTAGTTTATGTTTACCAAACCAATATTGTCTCCCTTTCTTTAAAAGTGCCATTTGTATAATAAATGTTTTTTAAGAGAATATATTTTTATTGATGATATAAAATAATAATTTTTTTATAATTTTAATAATATAATTTTATTGTCATATCATCAATATTCAATACTAAACTAATTAAACACTCATAATTAGGGATAAATACGAAAAGAAAATTTTACTTCAAAGTTCATAAATATATGGCTCTCTTAGGTAGTGAATTGTTAGTTTAATATTGTGATTTCATGAATCATGATGATAAAATTCTAACAAGCTTGATTATATTGCGTCATTTTATATTATAATTTATAATTTTATTTATAAAATAATAAATTAACAAAATGACTAATTTTGTCTAACATAAAAAATATTATACGTTGGCTAATAAGTATTAGGTCATTTTTTAAGAGAATTTTTATTTTTACAAGTGTCCGCAGAATTAATATTTTTACAAAGAAGAATTAATAATTTCATAAGATTTAATTTATATATATATATATATATATATGTGTGTGTGTGTGTGTGTGTGTAAATTTCATTTGTTATTTAGTATGACATTTTTGAGATGCTAGAATGAAGTGTTATGCATGAGAGAGAGAGAGTAAAATGTACATGGGGGTTGAATTCTTCCATGTCCTATTTCATTTTCAACTTCTTACGATGTATTGATTGCATACATACATATATAAGTGTATAACAATTCATACTTAACCCTCCAAGCGAAGCTGAATACATTTCATTCCCTACCACAAGTTGTCCAAACATGGCCTTTGATCTATCATCCACTGAGCACCTAATTGTAGAAAGTTAGCGAAACTTTTCCATTAGCTAACAAATGTGAAATGTATTTAATTTATACTCATCAAATTATCCTTTCTTATTTGTCATTATTCAAAATTAATCTTTTCACAAGGACCATAATCAGTTCTGATGCGTGGATCTTCTGTAGCCATGATTTTTTACAAGTACAAAACAAAATCATACTAGTAACTGCTTGGTGTACTTAAACTCAAATTGTGGTTCAATGAATTCTTGTCATAACCTCATAGGATTCTTACTCTCCTACCATAAAGCTATTTACTCTGGGATTAAGACTAAGGTATTATGATCTTTAGGTGTTAGATTCGATTTTCACTTAGGTGAATTTATTATAGAAAATTTATTTTCTCTTTATGTGAGACTTGTTTGTGCGTTAGATGAGTTTATTTTTTTTATTGTGGAAATTTTGTTTCCTTTTTATGTGAGGGTTGTTTGTAAGTTAGGTGAGTTTATTTCTAAGAAGTTTGTTTCCTCTTTATGTGAGGCATGTTTGTGAATTGTAAGTTTATTTCTTTCATTATGGGAAGTTTATTTCCTCTTTATATAAGGTTTGTTTGTAAGTTAGGTGGGTGAGTTTATTTCTTCCATTATGGGAAGCTTGTTTCTTCTTTATGTGAGGTTTTTGTAAATTAGATGAGATTATTTCTTCTATTATGAGAAGTTTGTTTTCTTTTTATGTGAGACTTGTTTGTAAATTGTAATTTTATTCTTCCTCCTTTAGTGAGATTTACTTGATTATGAAATTATATTATATTCTCCAAATATGAGACTTTCAAAAAAAAAGAAGAAGAAGAGTTCCCCCCCTCTACTCATATTATATATATATATATATATATATATATATATATATATATAAAAATCAAACAAACCCTACAATCTAAAATCTTTTGATCAGAAATCAAATTCAAAATATATCTCCCCAAAGCAACAAATATGTGCAAAACATATAGAGTGAGAACCCGAGTGATGTTAATTAGTGATTAGAAAAATATCCGAGTAATATTAAAAGTTCCAGATATCCTAAGAAATGATAGAGGCTCTAAAATTGAAATTTTAGACCTAATTTAATTAATTAATTAGACAACATTAATTTATAATGACACAATAATTTAGATCAAATTTTTTGTTTAGATGATGAAAATTTATGACTCCAATTTTATTTTTAGATGGAGTAAGTATTCTATATATATATATGTATATTATAATTCGCATTATTTTTGATAAAATAAATTGTTCTTGATCTTGTTTTCGTCCGGCTTGTCAAAATAAATAAAAAAACATGAGACTTGATTAATTACTAGGTAGGTAGTAGAACCCCTACCAACTTTACAAAAGGGTGTTTCCAAGAGCCAACCATTTCTCTCTTTTGTTTTGCCGTAAAAGATGTAACGCGGAAGTTCATGCACCCCTTTTCTCTCTCTACAACTACTAGTATATACTAGGAGCAGGATATACTCATCTCGATATTCATGATTATATAAATATATATATATATAGGTATCAGATTGTAGTGGCAGTATTTGGCCTCCTTATCGTTACAGGCTGTAGCGGCAGAAAAGAATTTTTTTTTGCGACAAAGTTAAGTTAGCTTACGATACGTAATTAAACATATCAGTTTTTTTTATCTCTTTATGTATTTTAATATCCAGCTGTCATTTATTATCATAAAGTATATTATAAAATCCTTCAATATATTAAAAACTTATAGATATATTTTATTTTTAAATTAATTTATTTTTAATTATTGCGTCAAATGTTTACTGTGGATTGATACCGTATATATATATCCCAAAATAACACTCCCTTTTAACTTCACTCCACAACTTCCTCTTTTTCTCTCTCTCTAAAAACACGTAGAGGAATTGGGTCTCTCTCTTTAGAAATGGAAGCATTCAACCAGTGTTCATCATCCAGTACTTCTTCATCTAATACATCTTCATCTGACTCTTTATTATCCGGCAAAACGCCAAGAGATTTAAACAAACCGGAGAGAATTATAGGTCCATGGAGCTCCGAGGAGGATAAGATCCTTACCCGTCTCGTTGACCGTTACGGTGCCCGGAACTGGTCCTTGGTAAGCAAATACATAAAGGGCCGGTCCGGAAAGTCGTGCAGGCTCAGATGGTGTAATCAGCTGAGCCCAACCGTGCAGCACCGGCCCTTTTCTCAAGCTGAGGACCAGACCATCTTGGCGGCCCATGCCGAGTACGGGAACAGGTGGGCCACTATTGCCCGGTTGCTTCCGGGTCGGACAGATAATGCGGTTAAGAACCATTGGAACTCCACGTTAAAAAGGCGGCAACATCAAGTCCAAGTTCATCAAGTTGAATTAGAGAGGGACGGATTGGACGGTGCTGATGTGAAGTGTGGTCTATCGGGATCTGTGAAGATGAACGTGGGCCAGGACGAGTCCGACCCAATGACCGTTTTGACGCTGGCGCCGCTGGGATTGAGTGCGCCGGCGGGGGTTTGGGATGTGATGAGGAATGTCATTGTGAGGGAGGTGAGAGATTATGTTACGACGTCGTTCTCGGAGGCTTCGGGGTTTCTTTAGGAGGTTGAGATGTGTTTTTATTGCTCCATATTTTATTGCATGTGTTAAATTTATCTCCCTCGATCTTTGGGGTAGAGAATTTCTAAAAGGGCTGAGCTCATAGTACAAAAGTTTGAATTGTTTTAGGACATTCTTCACGTGGGAAAAATCACTGAAATTTAAAGTAATTCAAGCCAAAATTAAGCTCAGAATGTTTGGGGGTTTAAGCATAACTTATTTTTATTGATGTGAAACTTCTGAGGATACTTCATTCCTACCGTAAAATACTCCCATTTATTATTTTAATAAACTTTACTTCATTCATTTTTCACTTTCTTTTCTTTTCTATTCAATTTAACATTTTGTGTGGAATTTTTTTAGTTTAAAAAAAAAAGATGAAAAGAAGGGAAGAAAATGATACGGAGCAACTCATTTTCTTTTGTTTTACTTTTTTTTAAACAAAAGTGGGAAGAAATTTTTTAGGTCAAATAAGCTTAATTTTCTCTTACTTTCTTTTCTCTCGCCTGTCAACTTTTTTTTGATCAAAGGAGATGCCATATAAATTATTCCAAAATAATAATTTCTTTGTCCAACTTTACTTGTCCTAATTTGAAAATACACGCCTATTAAAAAAAATTGATCTCCAAATTATCCATTTTAATTACTATATTATCATCTTCTTTTTTTATTTAATCTCCAAACTCTTTCTTTGAACAATAAAATAAAGATGAGAGAGAGGAAAAAAAGAGTGTGATTGTGATTCTAATGTCAAAGTTAATAATGCTATTTTTTTTTCAATGTATGTCATGTTATTTTCAATGATTTTTTTTTTAAAAAATGAGGGTATTATTGAAAAAGTAATGTTAAAAATAGCATTAAAAAGGAAAAAAAACAAATAGATTTGGACAAACCAAAAAGAAAATTAGAACAAGTAAACTTGGACAGGGGGACTAATATAATATGCAGATCTGGACCCTTTTTTAACATGAGCAACTATAAAGAACAAGCTACCATGATAATACCACATCCAAATATGAACAATCTATCTTCAATAATTTATGCATCGAAAAAAATCTCACAAACGAAAAAAAATCTCCCTAACGGATACAGCAAAATCTCTCAAGAGGTGATAATGATATCCCCTCACAAAAAAAAAGAAATCAATCATTTTATGGATAAAATACGTCCTACAAAATAGGAAAATAAACTCCACAAAAAGGGAGAATAATTTATTAGATCAAATAAGAGAGATTTAGGGGATGGTATCTTTAAAAGAAAGCTTTCTCCAAAACTAAAATGGAGGCTCGATCCTTAACTAGAGAGAAAAACAATAATGTTATCTACAAGACACACCTTTATTTTGTTTTCTCTTCTATTAAAAAACTCTATTTAACACATTTTCTCTCTCTGTTTTTTTTCTTTAATTTAAAACTCTAATGCTACGTTTGGATTAGATGAATGAAATTGGTGAATGAAGGGAATAGAATGATGAGTGAGATGATTCATTCCCTTCCTGACCGGAATGAGTTATTCCATACCCTCCCCTAAGAAATAAAATTTATGAATTTGGCTCCCCTCCATTACATGTTTCCTCCAATTCCATCTAATACATCAATTATTTTATCTTAGTAATTTTGTTAGTATTGACCAAAATATATTAATAAATAATTGATGCTATTAAGATCATTCATATAAAAAATTATAATCATTAAAAATAATTTTACTGTTAAAAGCTTTAAAGAATTTTCAACCATTGAAATTTTGATGAAATATCCACAAGTTCATCAAATGGTGAAAAAGTATCGGATTACTTTCATTTTTTAAACAACTCTACTACTTAATATTATCAGTTAATTGGTCGCTGTTGATTTTAATTATACAATCTTGTTATTCCCAAATAGGCATAAAGAGATCTAGAAGGGGGGGGGGGAGGGGGAGGGGTTAAATAGATATTTAATTTTTTTTAAAGAGATGTTACCAAATCAGTTAAGCAAGTTAATTGATTGATTAAGCTCAACAGAATTGTATTTTTTTTAAAAACCCTTCAATGTTTATCAAAAAATACAGAGTTCTAAATTTAGTGAGCAAATGCAGAAAGAAGTCACATAAATAAAAACATAGAGTAACAGAATATGAAATGCCGAAAGTAACAAACACAACAGATTTTTAAGAGGTTCAGAGCACAAGTCTCATAGTTCTTTCTTCTACTCCGTGAGTAGGGATATTTCACTAAGGAGGGTAATCACTAAGATTATAGTTCACTAAGAACTTTTACACAAATGATTCACAAATTCACAAAAAATCTTTCAAGTCACACATGCTTGGATTACAAGAGATTACTAAGATCTAATTAAACACTAAGAAAAGATGTTTATTTTGAAGTGCTGTTAAGTTGCTTTAAGGTTTCACTTCAACAGACTTCTGCTAAGTTACTTTAAGGTTTCTCTTCAACAGACTTAGCAGCAGAATGTGTTTCTTGGAATCGTAGAATGGAACTTGTATGAACTCAGAGTTTTAGCACTTGAACTTGATCGATTCGTTATCTTATTTGATGCTTGAAATTATTGTCCTTATATAGAGTTCTTTGTGTGACGCCCCCAAATCCGGATTCCTTGAACCTCGGATCCAGTGCTCACGATCTAACTTAACAACATTCTAACTTCCCAATAACAATGCGGAATATAATTATTGGTAACAACTTTCAATCATCCCAGGTTTTCTAACCTTAATACATCGAAGTAATAACACAAAAGAATTTACAACATAAGTAAACTAAATAAACTAAGCATAAGTCAAACACGAACTTTGTCTCTTTTTTTTCCCCTCTTTATCGTCCTTGGCGTCTTGTACGAACTCGGCTTAACTGAAAATGGTTCATGATATAGCAAGGGTGAGCACAAATTGCTCAGCAAGTTAAAATAGACAATAAAGATATATCATGAATGAAAAGAATACATTTCTTTGGATTTCACAATATACAACAATTGTGAATAGCTGTCTCAACAATATTAATTTCAAGAGCGATATCAATAATGATAATTTCAAATAACACTTGCACGATTGAATAACTTTAAGAATTGATATTCGAAATCAATGGTAAAGAGTATTCACTGCTGAGTTGGTCACTATAGACCCTGAACATGGTTGAGTGTAACAGCTAATGCTACTGTAAACACTCAGGAGTAGTGTAACAGCTAATGCTACTGTAAACACTCAGGTGGATACGCGAGGTGGCCAAACCTCTTGTACCCAATGTATATGCATAACATTAACTATCTTGTGTGCGCGCTAAGTCGAATAACTCGACATCAAACCCCTTTTATAAGGGTTGTTCTGCTCAGTCTGATTATAAGAGTCCGTACCATCAATGGTTTGGACAGCTGCAACAATATTCAACCAAATGAATTTAAATATTCAAATGTCTAGCCGAAACAATTGGCGTAGACTACATTTTTAAAATAATTCTTATGATCTCATGCATAAGACTAGCCGAACTAGTGGCGTAGCCTTTTATTCAAACAGTTCAGGAATAAAGAACTTCAAGTAATAGATGTTCGATAATGAACAGAAATGCAAATGCACTATGTACGAATACCAATAATCGTCAATGAGGTGGCTAATTAACAATAATTAAACCACTAGTATACTCGGATAATCTAGAGTTTATAAATAATTGTACGATTTAAAGTACAAGGTTAAGAACGATCTATAAAGAGACCGACAATTTAGGTTTGGAGAACTGGTCGTAATATAGCAATACAACCTGCTCGAATATACAATGAGTAGGATTAAAGAAAGCTAGCAAACAATTTATGAATTCAAAATTCATGCTTCAATACTTGGTCTAACCGAACAATGGTATAGACCCATACTTATGATGCAATTTATGCGAAATAAAACTATTGGATTCAAGCGATTCAAGAATCTGACAATATCTCAGATGCACATGAGTGGGGACAAGGCATAAATTTAGAATGTGTAGAATCACAAGAAATTGTTCAAATAGGGAACTTGCGATAATAATAGAATACTTGCTCAAAATCGAGTAAGATAGAACCCACTGAATAATAATTTCAGTTAGATTAGAGAACTTGTAATAAATAATAAGTGCATGAATTTGTAATAGTACGGAGTACTTATGTAATACCAAATTCAACAAGGATTAGAAATTTCCTAAATATTCAATGGAGTAAGATTAAAGAAAACTTGTCTGTCGATAACAACTTGCACAGGGTGCAAATATCAATAATTATCAAGGATATGGAATAATTGTTAATAATTAAACCACTGACATGTTTGTAATATAATAACTCGGGTTTGGATTAGGAACTTGCAATACTATAGAAACCTTGTCTAATATTAAAGTAAACAAGAGTTAGAACTTACTCAATAATGAAAGGGGTAAGATAAGAAATATGTACAACGATAATACTTGCTTGAATAAAAATGAGTAAGGTTGAGGAATTTGCATTATAAGAGTAAATACAAGATTCGGTTCAAGGAAACTTGCAATAAAGTAAAGTTTCGGTATAAGGAACTTGCACAAAGTAAAGTTTCAGAAAAAAGGAACTTGCACAATTAAAAGTTCAGGGTAGAAACTTGCATGTCTGCTCAGCTACAAATAATTCTAGCTTTAATTACTTGGCCTTGAAGAACCTAACATTAATAATGTCGATCTATCAATTAGTACTGCGTAGTTGTATATCGACACGCTTACTTAGGCTATTTATTTAACAATTAAGCAAATCACATAGCACACATAAGCAACTAAACTATCGTAAGTCCTATAAGACACTTAATTGATCTTTAGGTTGATGGTTTAATTAATCAACAATGTTTCCCTTAAGTGATAAACACTTATTAAACCTTTAAACAATTAATAATACTTGTTCAATTAGTTAACATTACTCTTTCTTAAGTAATATTCGTTTATTAAACCCTTAAACAATTAATTATAATTATTTAATTAATGAGTTATTTAAACTCTCTCTATTTTAGTAACTCTATCCTTATTTAATTACTATTAAATAGTAATTAATTAATTATCTTTAGTTATTATTATTAATAATAGTAATTAATAACTAATTATATTCACTTATTATTTAATTAATAATTAAACAATAATTGAATTATTACTTTAATTATCTTTAATTATTATTTAAGATTAAATGATAATTAATTAGGTTTATTTATTATTTAAAGTTAATCAAATAATAAATAATTAATTAATAAGTATGAATTACCTTTAGTTATTATTTAATAATAACTAATTAGGTTTATTTATTATTTAATGTTAATCAAATAATAAATAATTAATTAATAAGTATGAATTACCTTTAGTTATTATTTAATAATAACTAATTAGGTTTATTTATTATTTAATGTTAATCAAATAATAAATAATTAATTAATAAGTATGAATTACCTTTAGTTATTATTTAATAATTACTAATTTGGTTTATTTATTATTTAATGTTAATCAAATAATAAATAATTAATTAATAAGTATGAATTACCTTTAGTTATTATTTAATAATAACTAATTAGGTTTATTTATTATTTAATGTTAATCGGATAATAAATAATTAATTACAATTCTTAATTATCCTTAATCATTATTCAATAACAATTAAACAATAATTAATTATTATAATATATTCAGAAAACATAAGATTTAGTGTGCAACTTAAATTTTGTGCATTTACTAATTTTACAAAATTTAATAATATTATTAAAGTATTTTAAATTAATTAAAATAGGTCTGGATGGCAGTATCGTAAATAAGTTGAAATTCGGACGGAGGGGCAGAGATGTAAATTCCCCGCCCGGTACCTTCCGCGCATTGCGCGCCTGACTTTCCCCCCGCCCAAACGAAACGACGCCGTTTGGCGCTTTAAGGCCTGGCAGACTGGCGCGCCATGCGCGGCCAGCCTTTTCTTAACCAGGCGCGCGCCATGCGCGACCTGCCTCACCCGGCCCAAGCGGCAGCCATCCAGAGAGTTGGTTTTCTTTCCTTTTCTTTTTCCTTTCACACCAAATGGATTCTAATCATCATTAAACAAGTTTTATACTCCAAATAAATTCCCAAAAATTACCCATGACTACAAAAATATTTCTAATATTACAACAAAATATTTATGACTTAAATTAATATTTTTCATCAATAAATTTTGTACTCCAATAAATAATATTACCCCCATGTTTTAGCATACAAAACCCACCAAAACATGTTACAAAAATTTTAAAACCTATATATGCTATCAATAAAGCATACAAGACCAAGATCTCTTCTTATATAGCTTTAAACCATATTTGATAAACATATTTTTGCCATAATATAGATCTAGCAAGATAAAACTTAGATCTAGCAAAATAAAGCTTAGATCTGACAAAATAAAACTTAGACCTATACACGCTTCATTCCATAAGCATCAAACAGCAACCAAAAATTAATCCCACACACAACTAGGGTTTTAAAAGAAATGAAGATCCATACCTCGATTTATTGGTTATTCTCCTCTTCTTCCCAAAATAGGGGATGGCCTAAACAATCAAGACCTTCTTCTTTCTCCCACAAGATTTGTTCTTGCTATTTCTTCAAACTCTCTCTCTAACACTCTCTCTATACTTGGTGAATAATGAACCAACCCCTACCATCATTGGTGAGGGGTCCTATTTATAGGAAAGTAGAGACCATGGGCAAAATAGTCATTAACCATGACTAGGCAAGGGCAATTTGGTCAATTCATCAATAATAGGAAGCTTCCTAGCAACTTCCTCAAGGGTATTTTAAACATTTCCCAACTTCTTTTAAGGTTAAAATAGTCTTTTCGCAAAATCTTAATTATCCATTAGTTATTAACCATTCTTCATTGGTTATTAGACATTGGTTATTATCTTGCCATAATTACATTGTTTAAACACAATGGTTATTACCCCGCCATAATTACATTGGTTATTAACCACTTGGATATACAATGGTTATTGCCCCTTCATAATTACCTTGGTTATTAACCACTTTTGGCCATTTTAGCCATTACACACACCAATTCCTACACTTGACTCACATATGGTTATTTCTTAACTATAGTTATATCATACCTGCCAACACAAGTATAGACACATCTTATACATCTCCCACCAATTAACCCAAGCTGGTTTAACTCTCTCCTTGCACATTCGGTCAAAGACTTTTAGTCTAATAATTTTTACACTTTCATTTTAAGCACATGAAAACATTATATCTTCCAAGTTCATGGCCCACTTTAATATCAATTATATTTCCATTTTCCAAACTCATTTTCGGATAACAGAAGGAATAAAGGCTGAAGCCTTTTGTTCAAAATAATTTTTATATATACACAAAAAAACTCTTAGTGAGGAAAAATCATTTAAAGAATAAGGACTCTTAAATATTATTACTCACATTTCACATTATTCTCATTAGTTAACACTTTTATTAATTAATTTACAAAATTTACTCACTTACTATATTCAATTTAGTTGAATATTTAATTACAAGCGCTTTATCAAAATCCTTGATATTAAACTCTAAGGTTAGTCCACTAATTTAAATTATTAGTAAAACTGTTAATTACAAATAATGATATTTAATTATCCTCATTAATTTCTTAGGATATTAATTAATTCTCTTAATCCAATTAGACTTGTTATAACCAAAATAAATTGAATATTTAATTAAACTCATCACCTCAACTATTTATTGATATCAATAATTATCAATAATACTACCAAGCTCATGTTGGTTCCCAAAAAAAAAAAAAAAATTTAGATACAAAATAAGTCATTAGAAATTAAATTCATTATTTGATTAATAATGAACCTTGAAAATTCCGAATCATTACACTTTGGGGATCTTCCCGTTAGAAAATTATTGCTACTTCATTCTGACTTAGACACTTCATGTCATTCTATAATTGTTTGACTTCAAATTGTTGCCTACTTGGACCGCCTTAGGTCGCTTTCTTCAGTACTGTAAACAGTGCAGTACCAACCATGTGTCCTTTGACTCTGCTAATATAGTTGTTAGATAGAGGTTTTGTCGACTTGTTCCTATCGCAAAATCATCCGAGGATAACTTCGGAGAGTCAAATGTTAAGGTTGATGAACCTTGTTATTGACTTGTCAGATGACTGCACTCTACGATTTGAGCTTCCTCAGAGTAAAATCGTAGAATGACTTTAATTTCAGCTCTATTACTTTGAGTGACTCTGTGATTCTGACTCTACGATCAGACTTATATTCTACGATCTCTGACTATCTTCAGTTTACTTTGCAATCTTAGAGTAATATTACCTTTAGCTCTACGTTCGTCTTCTGGTTAGGAACAACATAACTATTACATAGATATAATTCTATGATTTGAATCAACCTAACAAGTTTGATCCATAAACTAAGTCTTTTTACATAAAAAATTTTTCATAAGGACTTTACAAAACCTAATTGCTTACAAATATACATTAAGGCAGAATTATCATCAACTCAAATAGAACTAATCATAAATTGTAAGTACTAACACATCTAAAATTATAAAAATATGATGTATTGGATAGATTTGGAGGAATGTATAATGGAGGGGAGTCAAATTCAAAATTTACAAATTTAGTAGGAATGAGAATGGTTCATTCTATCCCAATGGAACAACCAAACGCAATTTTTTTCATTTTATGGGAATGAGTTATTCCATTTCCAACTTGATTCTTGCAATTCAAGTGTAACATAAGACAAACGTGTTAAGTTATTAAATGTTTAATTAAATAGATATTTAATTTTTTTAAAGAGATGTTACCAAATCAGTTAAGCAAGTTAATTGATTGATTAAGCACAACAGAATTGTATTTTTTTTAAAAACCCTTCAATGTTTATCAAAAAATACACAGTTCTAAATTTAGTGAGCAAATGCAGAAAGAAGTCACATAAATAAAAACATAGAGTAACAGAATATGAAATGCCGAAAGTAACAAACACAACAGATTTTTAAGAGGTTCAGAGCACAAGTCTCATAGTTCTTTCTTCTACTCCGTGAGTAGGGATATTTCACTAAGGAGGGTAATTACTAAGATTACAGTTCACTAAGAACTTTTACACAAATGATTCACAAATTCACAAAAAATCTTTCAAGTCACACATGCTTGGATTACAAGAGATTACTAAGATCTAATTAAACACTAAGAAAAGATGTTTATTTTGAAGTGTTGTTAAGTTGCTTTAAGGTTTCACTTCAACAGACTTCTGCTAAGTTACTTTAAGGTTTCTCTTCAACAGACTTAGCAGCAGAATGTGTTTCTTGGAATCGTAGAATGGAACTTGTATGAACTCAGAGTTTTAGCACTTGAACTTGATCGATTCGTTATCTTATTTGATGCTTGAAATTATTGTCCTTATATAGAGTTCTCTGGGGATCTTCCCGTTAGAAATTACTGTTACTTCATTCTAACTTAGACACTTCATGTCATTCTATAATTGTTTGATTTCAAATTGCTGCCTACTTGGACCGCCTCAGGTCGCTTTCTTCAGTACTGTAAACAGTGCAGTACCAACCACGTGTTCTTTGACTCTGCTAATATAGCAGTTAGATAGAGGTTTTGTCGACTTGTTCCTATCGCAAAATCATCCGAGGATAACTTCGGAGAGTTAAATGTTAAGGTTGATGAACCTTGTCATTGACTTGTCAGATGTGTGCACTCTACAATTTGAGCTTTCTCAGAGTAAAATCGTAGAATGACTTTAATTTCAGCTCTATTACTTTGAGTGACTCTGTGATTCTGACTCTACGATCAAACTTGTATTCTACGATCTCTGACTATCTTCAGTTTACTTTGCAATCTTAGAGTAATATTACCTTTAGCTCTACGTTCGTCTTCTGGTTAGGAACAACATAACTATTACATAGATATAATTCTACGATTTGAATCAACTTAACAAGTTTGATCCATAAACTAAGTCTTTTTATATAAAATTCTTTTCATAAGGACTTTACAAAACCTAATTGCTTACAAATATACATTAAGGTAGAATTATCATCAACTCAAATAGAACTAATCATAAATTGTAAGTATTAACACATCTAAAATTATAAAAATATGATGTATTGGATAGATTTAGAGGAATGTATAATGGAGGGGAGTCAAATTCAAAATTTACAAATTTAGTAGGATTGAGAATGGTTCATTATATTCCAATGGAACAACCAAACGCAATTTTTTTTTATTTTATGGGAATGAGTTATTCCATTTTCAACTTGATTCTTGCAATTCAAGTGTAACATAAGACAAACGTGTTAAGTTATTAAATGTTTAATTAAATAGTAATGTGTTATATTGTAAAGATAAAATTGAAAATATTGTATACTTTTATACTAATATAATTAATAATTTTTTTATAAAATAAAAAATTGACAAATAAATTTTTTTTGTAAACTAGAGAGAATATACTAAGAAAAGGAATAAAAAAAAGTCAGAGTGACTATTTGTTTTAAGGAATTTATTTGATTTGCTTTACGAAAATTATTTTAAGACATCTTGTAAGAGTTTTATGTTAAATTACAATTACAAAAAATATGAATAAATTTATAAGATGGTTCACTTTTTGTTTACAGTGGGTTAACATAGGATTATCTTTACAAAATATGGAGTACTAGCGGTAATGCGTGCCTCCGGCACGAAAAATTTTTTTGGAAAGGAAGAAGAAGTCAGAAGAAGAAGGTATTGGAAATAAAGTTCGGAGAGGAAGAAAAAGATAGAAGAAGAAGAGGAAATAAAGAAGGAGGAAATAATGAACTGTCAGATTTATGCTAAATTTTGGATGACTCAAATGATTTATTAAATGAATGGAAAATTCAAAATTATTTGTATTTTGTGAGATAGATTTATAAACAAACGGGTATTGTGACTTTCTTTCACTAATTTTCTGCCCTTTTCCTTTTCGTTTTTCGTTTCTGTTGTTTTTAAAACTGACGGGCGGAGTGTAATCTGTAATGGTTGTAGTGATCGAAAGAACAACATGAATTCAGTTCCCAAACACCCTCTTTTCTGCTTTAAATGGCCATGGGATAATAATAATAATCTCCCTCAAAACCCCAAAAACCCTAATTCCTGCAACTTCGAGATTCCATGGTTATTCAAATCTGTGCAGAATATTGGCTCCGCAGCTTCCAGTTTGGTCAAATCAATTTCAAAATCCCAACTCCAATTCGATGTCGAAGCCTCAAATTCCATGAAGAAAAAGAAGAAGTTGAGTCCAGAAGAGCAAGGAGAGGCAGAGCAGAGAGCTTTTGCATATGCGTTGGCAAGTGGGAAAGAAGCAACGGTGATTGAATTTTACTCGCCCAAGTGCAGGCTGTGCAATTCTTTGCTTAATTTTGTGATGGAAGTAGAAAGTAGGAATTCCGATTGGCTCAATATTGTGATGGCTGATGCAGAGAATGATAAATGGTTGCCTGAGGTACACCTCAACACACTCTCTCTCCTTAGTTGAAATTGATGTGATGAATTATGCATACCTTAAGTTCTGATTATCTATTTATTTGATTTATGACTTTGTGTAATTTGTATTCAGATAGTTTCTGTTTGTTTATTTGTTTGAATGATCAAAGCAATGTTTTCAATAATTTGGAGGAGAAGTGATTTTAGTATACAAGAGTAGTGTGCGTGTTTTCAGTTAACGGTGGCGATAACATTCTGTTTTATTGGGCAAGCAGAAAAATCGAGCCTTTTCTTTTGGTTAGTATTATGTAGTGTAGGAGACTAGGCCTTTGTTCATGTACTACAAGGTTTAGAGACTATGCAGAAAATGAAACTAAGTTTTGTTTGAGCTTCTCTTTAAGAGTTTAAATAGTTAGTGGTGTAATGTTAGTCTCGTTCTAAGGTTCAAGCTGTAGAATTAGAGAATCCGTGTTTAGGTATGGCAGAGTTGTAGCATGTAGAAATGCCCAACTAGTTTGTGGCTTTGCAAGTGAAAATGGTTTACTGAATTTGTTGCGGTCAGTAGTACTAATTCAAAAAATTCAATGAGCCAAGTTCAGTATCGAGATGCCTTTCATTTGTGTATATCTTAATTTGCTTAGTGCTACATATCAGTTTCTTCTAAATGTCAAGTTGTGCCCATAGCATATTGCTGTAAAGTCGATTAAGATTTGAGGAAGACATCCTTCAGATGTTTAAGTTATATAAACCAAGTATCATCAAGTCTTCTTTGATTAGTATTAGTTGTAGTACATGCCCTGAAAGTAAAGTTTCTTTGGTTGCAAATGTGTGTTAAGGGGGTGGGGGAGTTGTTGCTATATGCCATATAGTTCCCAAGTGCTGGATATTGTTTGTTTTGGTTAGCCCAACTGTACAAACCACTTGTTCTTTTTCTCATTTTTGAGTGGATTAAATCTGAGTCTGTTGCGGTTCTGGCATTCATTTAGCATTTCCTCTCACTCTTTCTTAGCGAGGAGCATATAGTCTCTTCAAAATCTTAACTAAATTCTGTATAGCATGATGCACTTGCTAATCTATAGGCATTCCTTCCATGCAGATACTCCATTACGACATAAAGTACGTTCCATGCTTTGTACTACTGGACAAGTATGGGAGGGCACTCGCTAAGACAGGTGTCCCAAGCAGTCGATTGCATGTAGTAGCAGGTGTTTCTCATCTAGTCAAAATGAAGCATCCATAGAAAGATAATTGACAACTTTATATGGTCCGACAACAGAAAAACTATCTGCTTGTAAGTCCGTGCAAGGTTTTGGTTAATGTTTGGCTTGGATCAATGCTTTGGCGTCACTACACAAGTAAACTTGGACCATCTACTCTTTTACATCTATTTTATCAAGGCATTGGAAATGCGGTTCCTATACGGGTAGTATTCAAAATCCTTGTTGAAACTATTAACTTTTTAAGATTCATCATTGTTAGTGGTGTATACAGCTTTCATCTACCAGAGTTTGTGGTTGTTTTATCGATTGGAAATCAGGGTCTTGCATAAATGTACTATAGCTTCTACGAACATTCGCGGCTAATGGATAGATCGTCTTTCATTTTCTAGTTCAAAATCTCAAAATCTTAATGAGTTACCTTATCATCATTATTCTAAATCTAGATGTACAAAACTGGACACGATTAAATCTGATTAATATGGGATGATGCTGGAAAGTTCCAAGAACCTCGTTGAGTACACCTGATTGTTATTCCCTCCGTCCCAAATTAATTACATTTCTAGGACTTTTTAAAGTCAAATTGACTATTTTTAAAACTAATCTTTTTACTATTTTTGCTAACATGTATGTGAAGATATTATAATCAAAAGAAAGTATATACAATTTATTACTAATTTCAATTTTTATAATTTTAAAAATATATTTATATATGCTTAATTATTAATTTTAAAAATAGTCAATTTGACTTAAAAAAATCCTAGAAAAGCAATTAATTTGGGACGGAGGGAGTATTATTGTTATCGCTTTCGACATGCTTTCAAGTGAATACTGGATATTCCTAACTGTATATAATTTCTCACTAAATATAACAATAATGCCTTTCTTTTTGAAAAATTAAGAACAGATACCGGCATTCTGATGACGTGATTTCACTACACAAGAAGCCAATAATATATACTATTCCAAATACTACTTTGGTCCCATAAAAAAAGTCAAATTTGAGCTTGATCCTAATTAATTAGTGAAATCGTAAAATTCAAAATATGATTTAAATTTATTTTATTTTCTTAATAACAATAGTTTATATTATTAATAACTGTATTAATCAAAATCAAATAAATTCACATGAGTTTTAAATTTTGGAATTCTACAGATTGATTAGAAAATAAATAAATAAATGAGACACTGCACGGAAACTGAGGGAGTTATTCTTTTAACAAAACAAGAGGTCCAGGAACTACCATTGAATGACATTTAATCAAATTGATCTACTTGCAACCTTTTTCTTTACTCTATTGCAAGGAATATCATTGATGAAATGTGCTAACATCACACCAGCATCTTCCGATAATGTGTTCATACTGTCTCAAGATATATGTTTTAATTTGATAATCATTTGGATCTCAGCTTAATGTGTCTATAACACAGAATTATAGATTTACATTAGTACACTGCTAATCTGCCCAGCTAGAATAGATATGAAGAAGTACAGAATTCATATGGCATTCAAATACATTTAATGAAAGTTTGATCAATATACATTTGTATACCCTTTAAAGCTATAAAACAATGACTCAATCAGTAAATGGTGAAAAGTCGGCAAATTTTCACTCATCACACTCTAGAAAGATGGCACCAGGTAAAACTATAAAACTAGGATACCGGTTTCTTGTTCAGAAGTTCTTCAATAATGTTCCTTGCTTCACTGACAGGGTTTGGCTGAAAAACTTCTCGGGCCCATATATTTTGCAATGGAAGCATCGGCATGTCCAGTTGCATCAAGCGTTTCTCTAACTGCTCAGTGGCATTTGAATCCATCAAACTACCAACAACAGTCTACAAAGACAAAGAAACAAGCATTTCATAAACACATTAAGGAATGAGAGAAAAAGAAAGGACTTAAAAAGCAAGCATTCAGAATATTGTGCTCAAGGAAAAGGAGTAGCACTAGGTTATAATCATCATTTATCAATTTTGTTTCTTGTTGCTGAGGGCATAAAGGGTTCCACTATATATT
Organism: Aralia elata; assembly: GCA_034770075.1. Classification (NCBI taxonomy): domain Eukaryota; kingdom Viridiplantae; phylum Streptophyta; class Magnoliopsida; order Apiales; family Araliaceae; genus Aralia; species Aralia elata. Next base: position 88,287,967 of record CM068385.1, read on the forward strand.
TTTATGTCTTGTGAAGAACTTACCCAAAAAGTGGTGCTGAAGCAAGCATTCAGAATATTGAACTTGAGAAATTTCTCGTCTGAGCTGCTAATAATTTTATCTGCACCCACAGAAACTGTAAGGTCTTGAAATGTAGAATCAAAAGTCGATCCATAATTTTTCACGACAACCCTCCCATGCTGCTGTAGAATTTTATCCACTCGGTCAAGTTTTGAGCTTCTGGCATTATTTAGCCAAGCCTGTTTTGATCTTCTTAAAGTTCTTCCAGGAGCCTCAAATAAATTTACTTCATGCAGTTTTAGCAAGGTTGTCGCCCTCTCGTTAGTAGCCCAACAACAGCACGAGGATGATCCATCATCTACACAGGAAAAAGGAGAAAAAAGAAGAAAACTGGAAATAAGAGAAGAAAGTAAATATTTCAGTACACAACTGGAAAAACCAGAATTGGCACAACTATATACATCATTAGGTATTGAACCACACTTATCCACATTAAACCCAAAATGAACAATCCTACATTACTCAAAAAACCTATACATGAACTTAATAACTATCAAGTTCGTTCATGACTAGCGAAATTGCTGCTATAGCTCAGTTCAGCATAACATATTTAAAATGCCTATATATCCATATAGTAAATTGTAAAGATTATATCCTTCTATTTCATTCAATAGAATTCGAGTAAAAGGGATTGTTTCAAAAGATGTCTAAAACTACTAGAAATTTGCTATTTCAACTGCTGTAAAACCTAGGTAGCACATGTCGGATGAAGTATTTGCTAATGTACATTAAATTGTGAATATTTTTAATTCAGTCCCTTCGCCCTTCACTTGAAAATCCATCATCTCATAATCTCTTATTTGTTAAAATTTTTTAAGTCAACAAGAAAGTTCAAAAAGCATTCATGTCCATCAACGTAAAAAACATGTGCTTTATATAAATATACATGCCTTGCTAATCTTCAATAGATAATTCTGTTTTGTATATTGAAGACTGTTCTAATCCATCATTCTTTCGAGAGTTGTCAAGATCAAAATTCCATCTACATGTGTGCACGTGTGTATAACACTATTGCAGATCCGGAAACTTTAGATTTCATACGCCCCAACAAAAAAAAAACAAAGGAAAAAGTATATGATCATGAATCAATTCAAAAAAGACAAAGTATGTATAATATGATCCTTACTTTTTATATATACAAGTATAGATAGAAAATCCTATCATTATTCAGTTTAATCTTAACCTAAAGCAAAGCAGCCGTCACCATCATAATCAAACTCGTTGTACTCTCTCATTCTAATCCCAAAGCCAACTTACTGCAGTGGCTCTTTCATATGCAACACCAGGAGTAACTTCAAGACTGTTCCACACAGTTTATCTTCACGTCCACTTTGAGTTTTTTGCCTCTCAAGGTAAGAAACGAATCCCATTAACATGAAGTAAAATCCTACCTCAGCATCTCTGACCAAAAGAAGGGACCGCCTGAACTTCATAAATTTTTTACAACATTGCTGGACACAAATCCTTGGTTTATTTTTTTGAAGCAAGTATAAAAAGCGGGGAGGGTACAACGATTCAACTTCCACACGAGGATGTAGATGGTTGTTATGAATTGATTCCCGTTGGGAAGGGGGCGGAGATAGGGAATATATATGATTCCGGGGATGGGGATGGGGACAGGGATAGGTAATCCCCGCCTTCCCCGCTCCGCCTTGTTGCCATTCTTGACACCTATCAAGAAGAATAAAAAGCTCTCGCATATTTGTTACTTAGTGACTCTTTACGACAAGCATTCTCTCTCCCTTACTTCTAATCCATCATAATTGGAAGAAATACAAAACAAAAATCATACCCAGTACAAAACCAGCAAGTGGAATATTAACCAAAGGTGGGCAGGAGTAAGTTCTTGGGTGCGGATGCACAACCTCTCTATTCTTCTCCAGCACCAGGACATAAACAGCCACAACCTGTCAAAATTACAAACTACTAAAGTCATACAAAGCAACAATTTATAGAATAAGCTGCATCTGGGGTATACGCCATTCATTGGAAGAAAACAACTGAATCTTAAGTCTGATAAGAAAGAAGCTCAATAAACTTGTGCATCATGATATTTTTAGATCAAACACAATTTACCTTGCAATGCAACTGCAACAGCATATTGTTCAAGCATTGCCTTGTTTCAGATATCAAAGATTTAGGACCAGTTTCCAGAGAGGCAACAGTGTGTAAACCTAAAGCAGCTGATGGACTATCACGCTTGCCTTCGTATTGATCATTGACTACCATTACGGAGTTGATCTCAATGAAAGATGCAGGTGTCAGCATAAGTTCCTTCTGCCCTCTGGGTAGAACAATGTTCAACAATTTGATTGGAAACATATTAATAAAGAGGAAAGTATATTGGTATATATACAACAAATAAAGAATCAATATCTCCTAATGTGTTAAAATATAGACTTAGTGCCAAACTCCTTGCTGGCACTGAAGTACATTATTAATCCTTTGCAAAAACCTCAGCATTTATACCCTCACATGGGTGTCGGCTACATTGAGGGTTCAAGCCATGTTATACTGTCATTCTCTCCTCCTTGAAACTAAATACATGATCTGTATTCAATAGGCAAAAACCAGACCATTTAGCAGGGCTAATCATAGAATAAGGCGTCTATACCAATTACTAACCAAATATACAGATAAAAACTATAAGTTTTAATCTTCTAATCTGGAGTGGTATTAAAATTACTCCCTCAAGGCATCACATGCCTCTGTTTTTTCCATTTTTCACTAGAAGCCAAACTTGCATGCATACATAGCTTAATGCAACAGGTGTTATTGTAACACCATCCTACTATCCATTCACTTATATGAATGCAATGAACAAGTCCCAGTTCCTCCAATAAAGTTTCAAAAAGAGTAGTGTTTCAAGGTCATTGATTGGCTTGGAGGATTAAGGTGTATAAGGAAATTTAAAAAAAAAAGATAAATAAAAGAAAAAACAAGAAACAGATATCAGCAACTACTCAACCAGTGGAGATACAAATTCTAATTTCTAGACAAAAAAAATAAAACTCAGGTCAACCATGTCATAGTTCTCAATCATTTTTTGGCAGTGGGTATGGCTGAACCATCTGTAATGGGGGGAGCTAATGCAGAGGGAAGAAGCTTAGATAAAAGAATACGTTCTCGCATCGCTTTTTTTGCAGAAAGCTCGACCAGCACAGAACTCCCTAAAAGCAGAAAGTTTGAATATCACTATTCGTAAATCTATATATTTTAACCATAGCTTCACGGATTTCTTAAGAAAAAGAGTACGTAGAAATTTTGATTATGTTTCTGGGCTGCTGGAGATGATGCGATGTAATTAACAGCAAACTGAAGCACCAGCGTGCACTTGAAGCTTTAAGGGATCATCAAATTATGAGGATTCAGGAAATAGATATAGATGGTAATATTTACAGATGTTCAGGTTTAAAAAAAAAGAGGAAAAAAATGAGTTTCAAGTGGTAAATATTAAGCTCAAAAAGAGATTACCAACAGATATTTAGAACAAAACATACCCTAAAACAAGTATACGGTGAAAGGTTGCATTTACACCCGCTCCAAGTCCAATAGGAAAAGCATGTTTACTCAGGCTGCCAAAAATCCTCACCTAATTAATTGCAAATATAACATAAGATAATGAAACTTAAGTAAAAACCTTAGCACAGTGTGAAAGATAAGGGGTAAACTGAATATTACCATATGATGGTCCACTAAAACATGAATACAAACCCTCTGCGTTACTTCCTTGAAGAAGTTTAGTAACTGACCATCAGCTGAACTCTTGTGGCCAATATGTGCAGCAAGAGAACACTGGTCAGAATTGTGAAGAGCAACCACATGCCCATGCAAAGATATTAAATTTCCCTCTGGCAAAAGGCAATCAGAGTTTGAAGTTCCAGAAAATTGTATTGATTCAGTCATGCGCTGAGAGATGTTAGCCAATTCTTCAAATGAGGCAGGTGGCTTGACAAAACCTTGCTCCAATAACTTCAGATTAACCTCCAAGAAACTCACAGAATCAGCAGGGAGAAATAAATGCCAGTCTGTACAGAACTGGAGACATGCATTCTTGAATTTCATAAACGGAAGCTCAATTTGATGAGATTCTTCCGACAGGACTTCTTTGATTCTGGAAAATGAACCATTGATTGGAGGAGTAAGTGCTTGACCAATTTCTGGGAGTACCTCATCAGAGGAGAACGAAAAGCTCAACAGACTTGTTCTAGAAGTGATGACTATTTTACTACCGCTAACATCATTGGAGTATTTTGTAAAGCAATAAAGATCTTCCTTATGGTGCTTTATGATGTAATATCCACCAATTCTCATCAACTGCAAAAGATGAAGATGAAATACAACTTCAGTGATATATGAGCAAAACTACCGTGCATATTACTCATCCCTTTAGAAATTAGGCAAGAGATATGGAAAACATGCCACACCTCAAATTTGCAAAAGCTATCAAGCTCAAACTCCAGCAATACCTTACGTGCACCTGGTTTCAAGCAAGAACTAACCTTTGCATTAACATTTTTGCAACGGAACAAGGTTTCTGAACTGGCCAAGCAGTGACAATTAACACTTCTACGAGCAATAAAACATTGTATTTCAAGTGGATAACTCGAACCCAAACATATTTTCTCCCCATAAGTTTTCCTGTAAGTAGTAGAGCAATAATTAGAACTGCCACATAATCCACTCCCAGCATCACTAGAGCCAGAACTTAGAGTTGAAGTTGTTTCTTTAATAGTTTTACATCTCTTCGCCCTTTCCTCGTGACTTCCGGCATAATGTTCCGTCGAGTCTTTTTGATGATCTTCTGAAGTCGTTACATATTCATCTCCATCCTTCTCAGAAAGAAACAGATCCCATGGTAGAATTATGGCCTCGGCAAATATGCTTGACCTGTTTGAAATAACTTGATCACCTTGAAGCTGCTATACATTTGAGATGCAATAATAAATAACCGATGAGATGGAACCACTAACATCACAATTGTGTTACTTATGCTCGCAGTAGACCATACCTTTTGTAGCACAGGATATTTGTGTGTTATACGAAGCATGTGGAATCTTCCACTAAGCTCCTCAAAGCCTTTCCAATGCAAGCCAGGGCAAAAGGAACGATTTCTAGAATTTTCATCACTGAACTGGCAGTAAAGAAAAATTGCCAACTTTCTCTCTCTCACAAAAGGAACATTGTTAAATAGACTTCTGCATGAAAATGATTCACTAGAGAGTGATTCCATATCATCTGCTTGCTCAGATATGCTTTCCATAACAACAGTGAAGTCGTATATCTGAAAAGATGGATAAACTTAAAGTGACAGTATAGGCAAAAGTCTACAGCATACAAATGTTCGCACCTTCAATTCTATCTCAAGAAACTAAAACACAATATGAAGGAAAAACTTTAGAAAAGTAATTACCTTATATATGCTGTCGATGCTCCAAGTTGATGGAAGGTCTGGTGTAACAATGTCAATGCTGCCAGTTGCATCAACCAACTGCAAACTTCCAGAAGATTGGAAACTCTAAAAAGGAAAGGATGATAATTAAATTTCCAGATTTATAATTTCACCAATATATCAAGAATATGAACGAGCAGATTAACCCCAATAAGAGACGATATCCGATTGCATTTTGCTTACTCATATTCATTTTTGCACTTCAAAGTTTTGGAATGTATTTGTTAATAAGGAAAAGCATGACCACTTCTAGGTCACCCGAATGCTAACAATAGTGTTTCAGCTATAGACTGTAGGGGGTTTTACTTTGCCAAATAATTTGAATTTTGATCAATTTTCTTTGAATTTGTTTGATAAATTGAACCTACTCATATTTACAGTCCATCCTAAATAAAGTGAATGGGTCATTGGGTTTATAGTTTATATGTTAGAATTTACCAAAATAAGTGATTTGTTAGATCCGAAGCATTCTCTTTCTCTATACAGAGTTACAATTCAAAGTAGAGTAATCACAAAGCTCCTCCTAAAACTATGTGCTGGTCAAACTTTTACCCGATTCTTGAATTGGGCCGGAGGGAGTATAACAACTTTCAAATATAAACAAACAGCCAAACAGGCATTAAAACCACGTTTGATCCACACTTTCTTTCAAGAAAAACATTCAAACACAGCTTAATATCTACAAAATCACTTTCCTTGTTCTCAAAAATCACTCTACTATAACTACAGCAATGCCAAACTATTCTTAATCCTTCAAAGGTCTTCAAGCATACTACTACAGCACTTGAGCACAAAATATACTAATTTCCTGATCACTCATAAACACATAACAAACAAATTAATGAAGGTTTCTTTATTCTATGCTCACATTTCACATAGAAATTTGAACTCATTCAATTGTACTTGATCTCATCAGTTAAATATTTCATATTTTTAGTGTCAACCAGTGAACACTTATAGATTTATTATATGCTTTACTTGCATTCATACTTGCAAAGTAAAAAATCATAGAACTGGCCAGAGAAAGGCGTGAAGATGTTATATAGCAGAATTATACAAACAAAAGTAGATCGCTAACCTTTAGATTTCCCAGCAAAACAACATCAGTATCTTCACTTTTCAGAAACCTTTTAATCGGCTGATTATAAGATCTCCCCTCACACTTTAGAGGGCTATTTTGATTTCTGTAATCCATTATATCAGAATCAGTCTTCTCTAATATCATTTTTATCCATGTCGACTCACAATGACTGATAAAACTAGATATGGGCAACACCTGAAGAAATGGAACAACTATAAGATGTTATAACTCATCATAACTTGGGAATATATGTACAGTTCAAGAAGAAGAAGAAGTATGTTATACCAACAAATTTCACACCAAAATCTCCAGGTCCAAACTCACCAGTTTCAAATGGCCATAATTTGGTTCAGATCCACAACCACATGAGTCATGCTTGCAGTATTCCGTGAATATTCCAAGCTGCAAAATCTTTTCACCATTAAAGATGACAACAAAAAAGGCATTGTAAGTATATTACTCTGACCAAGAGTAAAGGGACTGATTTACCTGAAACCGGAAGACTGATAAAGGTAAACACGAACTACAATATTTCTGAGCCAGTCCTTGCTTCTGGTAACAATTGTAACTGTCCACATCAGCTTAGCATAAAATATGTAAAGCTAAAAAGGAACAAAAGGGACTGAAAGTATAAAAAAACTCCATGCCAAATCATAAATTCATTAAGACCCAGAGGAAGTAGTTACATGTTTTGATCCTAAAATATCTTTCTCAGATAAAATCCCAGAAAACTTTTTCTTCAAACATGAGACAACAAGTAATACCCTGAAACAAAAGCATGTACCGAAATAGTCAATCGACAATCAGGATTGCCAAAAGAAATTGAAAATACAGCATCTTCGTATATTTTTATTACCACAATCTTGCAGAAAATGGCAAAGAGTCGATGAACTTCCCCAAAAGGCTTTGAGACTGTGAATGGATATGGCACCTGTAGCATAAACAGTAGTAAATTAACACCGGTGGATGAACTCATATAAATAACAAAGATTCAGTTCGTAAGTCCTAACCCAGTTTCCATAGGGGAGAATGATTTCACATGAATGCTAGTTTTAACGCAAGCACCAAGAATAAGTATTTTTGTCCAAGAAAACTTAGGATTCACAAAATGTACATTTCTCACAGATACCTACAAAGAAGCAATCCATTAGAAAAAAGTGATATCGCACAAACTCTAAAAGAGCATTTAAACAGCCATACTGCTCACACATTCCAACATGCCTAAAATTACATTTACAAGAGTTAACTGTAGGAAATGAAATTACAAAAGTTATTTTTACATACAATAGCACCAATTCTCAGACTATGTGTCAGATTGAGTTGCTGATCTGTCAGTAATAACAGCACTTTCTGATCCAACTCAACAACCATGCCCTGCATGTAAATTCCTGTAACCACACCACTATACAGATTACATTCACCCTTTCCTACAATATCAGTCTTCTGGAATGACACAAACTGATTGCGTAACCTAGGAATACGCAACAAAGCTTTCTCAGTGGTTACATACATTAACTGGGACTCTTCTTTCCCAATGAAAACCAACTTCTTCTTCAAACCCGATAGCGAAACAAAATTCCCCACCAGCCTAGAAATTACAGGATGCCAACACGACGCAAACCCGCAAAAGTAAACAATCACATATTTTGTGAAACCATGACCATTCTGTCCTTCACATATATCATGCAATGCCTTAACTGAGTCTCTGGAACTACACAATTTACACTCACAAACTAAAATTTGCGAGAGGAATCCACAAAGTAAGCTTGACCCATTATCACTCTTAACCCCAGTACTACAGGGAACAATCGTGACAGGGCTAACCGACTCTAACACACCGTGAACAAACGAAGGAGCATTACAATTGTCCTTTTTATCGATTAAAGAAGCTGGAATCAAAGGAAATGACTCTGAAATTGAAGAACAGGGAATCCGTGCACTTGAAGAATCTTGAAAACCCCACTTAATAATTTCCAAAAAGCCACCTCCAGATTTTAAAGGAATGAAATTCCAAGCTAGAATACGAATCTTCTTACCTAGAATTCGGGGATGGAGGTCAAGAATATCACAGCAAATGGAGGCGGAACCATCCGAGAAGGAGAAGCAGCTTGTTTTAGGACAGAGAAAAGGTGAATTTGAATTTGAAGTTGTAGTTGAAGGGCGGTTACTGTGGTTAGGGAGATTTAGGGTTCCTATGAGGACTGTGGGTTGGTTTAAGGGTTTTAGGGTTTTAAGGCTGGTGGGATCAGAGGGTGTATTCTGGTTTTCATCGGATGGTCGGGGTTTTGGATTTGGGTTTGAAGGCGAGAGAGGAGTAAAACTGAGAGATGATGCGCCGGTGAGCGGACGACATCGTTGAATGAGTTTAGAAATTGTAAGGATTTCCACCGTATGTTCTTCCATTGTTGATCAAAACTGAATAAAACAGATCAATCTCATATATATACCATTCCTTACGTAAAACAATGTCAGAATGTGTATACAGAGACGGAGGCGATGATGAGGAAGAGATACAAAGTGTTGTAATCTGCGCGGGAATGAGAATGAGGTTCGACTTTTTTTCTTTTTTAAAATAAAATTATTTAATTTGGTTTCTTGTACTCTGCTTCTGAGTTTGGACCCAAAAAAATAAACAAATAATAAAAACTTAATTTATAATAAAAAAATTTTAAAAAAAAACTTATATATATTTTTTTATAAAAAAAAAATAAAGAAAACTTAAATTTTACGTTTAAGTTATTAAGTTACTCCTATGTTTGTTTTATTATGTTTATAATCCAGAGGGTATAATAGAAATTATAAAAAAAATAATCTTATATTTTTAGTTTTTCATCTAAATTCTTTTATTTTTGAACGGAAAATTTTGGTAAGATAATTGGCTAAATTTTTCGTTCATTAAAACATTCAGTAACAATTTTCATCCATTTTTTTTCCATGTTCATTTTAAAACTTACTAACAAAGGTTTTTTTATTTTTTATTTGAAGCCCCACATTAAGGAGTGTAATATAATCTCATAAATTACATCATTTACTATTAGAATATCAAAGAATCAATCAAACCTCAGTAAAAGGAGGAAGAAGCAAACTTACAACAAGTTTTACATAAAGAGGAAAACACATTCAATACATTATTCACTATTACAAGTCTCACATAAAGGAGAAAACACACTTCCCGTAAAAAGAAGAAATAAACTCCCTTAAGTGAGAATCAAACCTGAGACATAAAGTTCACAACACCTGTCATAACCACTAGGCTAAGACCTCACCGACATAACAAAGTGTTAATACAGCCCAATAGACTGTTGGTGCGGTGGGATTGAATTTGGATTTGGGTTTGGGGTCGGTAGTTTGGTATTGGATTTGAGTTTGCGTTTGAGTTAAATTCAAAACTTCTCCAAAATTACAAACCAAAAAATTAACATATTATTTCTAAATTGTTAGGGTTTTAATTTCATTATATAATTGTATGATTGGAAGAATATAAAATAAAATTTTAAACTCATATTACCCCTAATTTATAAGTCAAAGTACACTCTTGGCCCTTATATTTATTAAATTGTAAGGGTTGGTAAGTTAAAGTATTTATTAAACTGTTAAGGGTTGCTATCTCGTGGGTATAATTAATAGTGTGAAATTATACATTTTGGATCATTTTGCACTGTTGTTTATACGTTAAAATGTACGATTTATACTAATAATTATATTCTGAGAATTTTTTTTGCTAATTAGTCAAACTCTAAGATGAGTATCACACGAACAAAAGAGAGTTTTGCATTTTAATCTAATGTATTAGTACTGATATGTTTATGTGGCCTGGACTTTTTAGTATTTGCTCTAGAATTAATACTACTATCGAGTATTTTAGACTTCTGATTATATTTCACCTCTTTTACATGACCAATGGCCAGATTGTTTATATAAATTTAAAAAAAAATCACTTAATTTTGTACTCCGAGTGCACCATTGGATGGAACATAGCCAAATACGCCCTCATTTTATTGTAAATAAGCCAAAAGATTAGGGACATGTTAAGACTCGGACACCATTTTTTCCTCGCCTTATTACAATTAAGACAAGGGGAGCAGGGGCTTGTTAGGGAAGCATGACCCGACTTGATCTTGGGGATTTACCATCTGAGTTCCTGTTAGGGACCCAGTGCCAAAGTTCTTGTTAGGGCCTGTTAACGCCTGATTTTGTCCGCGCGTCCAATCCACTCTCCGCGCGTGTACCTGCACAAAAGTCTCAACGGCTTGGGCCGTGTAGAGACTCCTCGGGTGTAAGAGTAAGTAACAAGCTCAAGGTATGCGAACAATGGAGGTCAAATATTTAGTAGGGTAAAAGTGTTGTACCTAGCCTTCATTGTTACTTGGGTATTTATAAGGATTCACTTGGCTACTTTCTACTCCTATTAGGAGTGTTCTGCCCAGAATCCTTATTAGACCCGGATTCAACTACCTTGATCCGATAGAAGTATTATCCAGTAAGGAACCACAAGGGCCTTGGATACTGGCCCAAACCTTTTCGGACTGGAGAGTCCTCATATAATCCGCTAGGTGTGATTGGCCTTTGGGCCGAGCCCAACATAAGAAGCCTAATCCAGCCTGTTAGGATTTATATCCGAACATTGCCCCCTACTCCCTTAGTATATGATATGTACTGGGGGAGTGAGCCAGAGGATTTGATCAGCCGGAAATTTATAACAAGGAAAGAGGATAGATGCTCTCGGGAACCCGGAGGCGTCAGACCGAGGATATCTCTCCTCCAGGTGTCTTCAAGTGTTAGCCCGAAGATAGGGACTCTCGAGGGCGTCAGACCAAGGATAATGTCCCTCGGGTGCACGAAAGCATGAGAACCGAGGATAATGCCTCTTGGGATCCCTAGAAATGTTGTCCCGAGGATGGAGAACCTGGTCACGATATCGGGCTTCTCTGATGGGTAAGTCCCGCTCACAAATGTGTATTTGGGCCCAGTCTTTTTGTTTCGAAGCCCAATAGTGATATCCCAGCACGAGCAGCCCAACAGTTATCAGCGACTAGGACCTTAGGAATTTCGAACCGATAGACCACCTGCTCTTTAAGGAATTGAAGACATGTCTTCTCAGTGATCTTTGCTAGTGGTTTGGCTTCGACCCATTTGGTGAAGTAATCTATTGCCACAATAACAAATTTTACTACTATCAGCAAAGCAAGCCTTTTCGGACTAGAGAGTCCTCTTGTAAGTCGCTGAACATGATGGGCCTTTGGGCCGAGCCTAAGATGGAGAGCCCGATCAGTCTCATGAAGATTTATATCCGAACATTGCCCCCTACTCCCCTAGTATAAGACATGTATTGGGGGAGTAAACTGAAGGCTCTAGCAGTTCGTAAACTCGGATTACTGAATAGGAAATCGATCTCTTCGGGATCCCGAAGGCGTCAAACCGAGGGCACTTCCTTTTCAGGTGCCCGAAAACGTCAGCCCGAAGAGAGATGCTCCTAGGGACTCTTGAAGGCGTCAGACCAAGGGTGTTCCCTCTTTAGGTGCTCGAAAGTATTTGAGCCGAAGAGGAATACTCCTTGGGATCCTTAGAGGTGTCTCCCCGAAGAGGAATGCTCCTTGGAATCCTTAGAGGTGTCTTCCCGAGGGCGCTTTTTCTTCAGGTGTCTAGAAATGATCAGTGCGTAAGCCAACTTCTCTAAGTTTGGGTATCTAGTTTCTGCATCCCGAAGAGCATGGCTTACGTAATAGACCGGCTTCTGTCCCCGTGAATCTTCCCTGATTAAGGCTGGCCCGACCGCTGGCTGTGTTGTAGATAGATATAACTGTAAATCCTCTTCGGAAAGAGCTTTACAGAGGATCGGGCTACGAACCTCCGAAGAGCAGCAAGTCTTCCAGTTAACCCTTGAACGTCTTTAAAGTTCCTCGGGGACTGCATTTCAAGAATAGCCGATATTTTCTCAGGATTTGTTTTGATCACCAAAGCTATTTACTACTAAAAGGCCCTCCTTCTAGCGCCAATGTTAACGCCTGATTTTGTCCGCGCGTCCAATCCACTTTCCGCGCGTGTACCTGCACAAAAGTCCCAACGGCTTGGGCCGTGTGGAGACTCCTCGGGTGTAAGAGTAAGTAACAAGCTCAAGGTATGCTAACAATGGAGGTCAAATATTTAGTAGGGTAAAAGTGTTGTACCTGGCCTTCATTGTTACTTGGGTATTTATAAGGATTCACTTGGCTACTTTCTACTCCTATTAGGAGTGTTCTGCCCAGAATCCTTATTAGACCCGGATTCAACTACCTTGATCTGATAGAAGTATTATCCAGTAAGGAACCACAAGGGCCTTGGATACTGGCCCAAACCTTTTCGGACTGGAGAGTCCTCATATAATCCGCTAGGTGTGATTGGCCTTTGGGCCGAGCCCAACATAAGAAGCCTAATCCAGCCTGTTAGGATTTATATCCGAACAGGGCCCAAATCATGTTCCGAGTTCTTGTTAAGGCTCCTATACCCACGTACCTTAGCAAAAACCCAAACCTCAGAATACAAACAAAGGAAAAACTCTTTGCAAATTAGAGTCAGAGTAGGAAATGACACTTGAATAAACTCCACGTATCAAAAATGTTGAGTAAAAACAAGTAAATAAATTCTCCTGTGTAGTCATGTTCAATAGTAACACATTATTCGGGAAGGCTAAACCCACCTTTTGCAAAAATTCAAACATCGAGTATAAGCAAAGGGAAAACAACGTACAAATTAAAGCCCAAGTTCCTCTGTAAAAATTCCGAGGTCGGGATAGAAACAAAGGAGAAACTCTATGCAAATAGCCTGAGTAAGGAGTGACACTTCTATAAATTTCGTGTATCGAAACGTAGAGTAAAAACAAGTACAAATCCCCCGTGTAATTGCATTCAATAGTAACGCGGTATTCGGGAAGACTAAATCCACCCTTTAAAAAAAAATCATGTTCTCCAAGTACAAATAAAGGAAAAGCTCCGTACAATTCAAAGCTCAAATTCCTTTGTAAAAATCTCGACCTTGGGATAAAAAAAAGAAAAAACTCTGTGCAAATTTAAAGCCTTAGTTCCTTTGTAAAAATCTCGACCTCGAGAAAGAAACAAAGAAAAAACTCTGTGCAAATTTAAAACCCGAGTTCCTTTGTAAAAATCCCGACCTCGGGACAGAAACAAAAGAAAAACTGCATGCAAATTTAAAGCCCGAGATACTATGTAAAAATCTCACCTCGGGTTAGAAACAAAGGAAAAACTCCGTGTTTCGCAAGTTCAAGCAAATTCAAGGATTCAAGTCAGCCACCATTAAACATCTCGGGCACAAACTTATACTCCCTCGCCTCATTAAAAATAACCTAAAGGAGTGGGGGCCTAATAGGACTTTATATCCCTAAGTGTCCCGAACACACCCCTAAGTGTCCTGAATATATCCCTAAGTATCCTGGGCATATTCCTTAAGGTCCATATCACATCCCTAAATGTCTTGGGCACATCCCTAAGGCTCCCCGATCACATTCCTAAGTGTATTGAGCACACCTTTGAGGGTCTTGAACTCATTGTAGGGGCCCGAATTATTAGAGGGCTCAAACTCATCACTTAAGTTCGAACTCAATGTAGGGTCTGAATCCTCAGAGGGCCCCAAACCTTATGGATTGCGGATTGAGTGTCCATAATGTGGCAAACACATAGAGATTAGACTTCTTACAATGATTGAATATTTTTGGGGTGAACAAGGTCTCCAACTCTGGCATCGACATTCAAGACCAACCACTTACTCGGGAAAGAATGAGATCCTAAATGCTTTACGACTTGACTCCGAACACTTTGGAGATCTTTGACTATGTTACGTGTTGTTTTTAGCAATATACTCTCCCACTTCATTATAAATGAGATGGGAGAGTATGAGCTTATTATGGATTGATACCCCGGATCCCCTTAGGGAACAATACCCCCAGCCGTCTCAGGGGCCCAAATGTGCTCTATTACCCAACCAAACAAATGAACCTAAATCCTATCGAAGGATCCTGAATATAGTCAACATGGGTCTAGTCACTACAACGCTTGAAATACGTACGGATTATATTCCTTCCCACTGGAGCTCTTATCTATATCAGTCCACCTATATTTGGACTTATCAATAACGGCTCCCATCCTAAAAAGAGAGAAATCCTAACATACACATATCCAAATATCATATATAAATACAATAGAGAGATCTCTAGTACGTTTTTACGGACAAACACTTTCAAAAACCTATAACTTCCATAGTTTATCACTGATTTTATCATCAAAGGCAAATTCAGAGACGACGTATCCCTCTGCACATTTGCTATTTTCAAGTTTTTTGGAGCACCAAACATCCAGTGCTAAAGGCTGCGAAAATCAGCATCTTCACTTGACATATTGTTAAATGGATGATGATCAGGCTATTGAAATTAACTTTGCCGGTAAATAAGAGCTTTTTTAAAAAGGCAAAATTGTTACATTTCGTTGACACTGAATTATAATAGCGCCATTAATGTTTTAATTTTTACAATGTCACCCCGATTAAATAAGTAAATTATGTGCATATCATGTGAGGGTTAAAGGGATAAAATAGTTAATTTGTACATTAAAATATATTCTCTCTAAACAAATTAAAGGGTAAAACCTTCGGCACAAACTTATGGGGGATAATCCCACATGGGTTGTAGGGGCATGCATGATGCGATTTAGTACGGTTAGAATGTATTATCATAATCAAATTGCATAATTCAATTAATAATGTTAAAAAAAAATAATTTGTAACCGCAGTTAATCAAACTTAATATTTTGCATTTACAGTTTTTTGTTTGCTATTATGTTATTTATAAAATAAATACAATTTCATAATATATATATATACACACTAATATTATATACGTACATATATAATTAGTAAATTATATATAATACAATATAGATTGTGGTTTTATAGTTATCAAATGACCGGTTTAGATTTTTCGGAGATATTTCTATTTTTTGCGGTTTAGATTTTTGGGTTTGGTCTTACGGTTTTTTTTGAATTTTTTTCTCTCACCCCTAATGGGTTGTAGGGGTTAATTAAATGTATAGTGTTGTAGGGGTTAATTAATTAAATGTATAGTGTGGAAATTGCTGATACATTGCATTTGAATTGAGGATAAAGAAGTAGTTGTAAACTTAATTCCATTAACTTGACTTAATTTTGAGACAAACATGCATGCACGTACCAAGGGACTTAATTAATTAGTGAGGAGATGAGAAGTCTAATTAATCCTTAAGTCCGTTCACACTGCTATATAAATCTCAACCGGCTTAAATAAGTAGTAGTATCTTAATCATATCTTCACCTCAACGAAGGCAATAACAAGAGACAGCAAAGAGTAAGATTTAGCCATTTTTATTTCTTCTTCTAGTTTTTTGTTCACTGCACTGTATATCTATTGTTAACGCCAAGATTCAGCTGCACACTCCAGTCACTAAAAAATGCGCTAATCCTGCACAATAACGATACCACACTCAGAGTTCCGGGTGGTTTTGCCACCGGGGGATAGCTCAGGCGTGAGAATTAGTACAGGCTATATCAATGTCTTGATAACAATGGAGGTTTTTAGTTTAGTGTTTAGTTTTGCATTACCCTTGAATAGAAGGAGGAAGCTCTGTATATATACCTCCTTATGCCATCATCACGCCTGGACCCACTTGACCGAATAAAGTATATGTCTCCATCAACCAAATCATAATAAATGCTTCCATCAGAATATAAGTCAACCCAGTTAGAAAGTAGTTTCCTTAACTGAGTCACTTTATTCCAACTAAATTCCAAATGGGTTCGGGTCCTCCACACCGGGTCGGGTATCCCGAACCCATAACCCAACATTGCCCCCTACTCTTTAATTATAAAAAGAATTATAATAAAAGAGTAAGGAGAATAAATATACCCTTAATCCCTGATCCAATCACACC
Organism: Aralia elata; assembly: GCA_034770075.1. Taxonomy (NCBI): domain Eukaryota; kingdom Viridiplantae; phylum Streptophyta; class Magnoliopsida; order Apiales; family Araliaceae; genus Aralia; species Aralia elata. Next base: position 88,304,510 of record CM068385.1, read on the forward strand.
CTTAACTTTGCAACCGCCTCAAATTATTACCCCCATTATCACCATAACGTCACGTGCCAATAAAAGGGGCCCACCACATTTAATAAAATGGCGCCGTCTGTGGGAACCGTGCCGGATTCAAAGGGCCACTCTCAAATAGAGTTAAATCATCCCCAAATGCAACCGTCACTTTCAATTTGAATTTTTTCAAACCTGTCAAATCTCCTCTGCAACTTTCACTGCAATCCCCATCTTACTCCAACTACTCGAATCCAGCACCTCTCTTCTATTCATCAATGGCGACAAATGATGCCTCAAGCTCTTCCAACCCATCAAAAACTAGTGCCTCAGCCTCTACTGCTAACGAAATCATAGTTCCCATTATAGCGGTGACAACAGAAGCCACCACCGTCACAACCACTGCTATACCAACAGTCGTCGTCTCCGCCGCGCCGGTAGCCATTACTTCTGCCGCTGAAACCAGCTCCACCTCACTGGGACTCAGCACTTCATCCCAAGATCCCATCACTAGCTCTGATTTCCCTGGCAACCCCTTTCCTATTACGTCGCCCCGCACCGAAGCCGAACTTCAGAACATGAAGATGTTAGAGGAATATTCCTCGGAAAAAACTTTCTCCCACATAAATACCAGATCTTCCATTCAGACTAAAGATCTCGCAGCTATCCGGGAACTGTACCAGATTCCTATATCCTACCAGATACGCACAGCCGACCTCAACGAGAGGATGTACCAGCGCCCCAATGGCTGGACCGCCGTATCTGTCCAAGCCCTAAAATATGGGCTCAGATTCCCCCTCAATGCCTTTATGCTTACTTTTCTGAGCGTGGTCGGGGTCGGACTCGCCCAGCTAGTCCCAAATTCCTTCATCCACCTGGTATGCTTTATCGCCTACTGCCATGATTGCCAGGTCGAACCGACCCTGGACTTCTTCTTCGCGCTATTCACGGTCATCCGATCTCGCGAGGCAGGGTTTCGGCAGATCAGCAAACTGCCCGCCAAAGGGGCTCAGAAGCTGTCCTTGATGAAGACCCCCACAAGCAACAAAGGTTGGCATCCTCAGTGGTTTTATATCAAAGGGCCCGATACCAACCTGATATCGGATTGGATCGGCCTTAATAAAAATACCAACAACGTTGAAGCATTCCCAGCCGATCGCATGGACGAGTTCAAGCAGTTCATCAGCAAAATGTCCGACGAGGAGTGGGACTTCGAGCTCCTTGGCAACCATACTTGGTTGTACGACCACAGATGTAAGAACTAGATCCCGAACCTTAATTCATAACTTTATTGCTTATCATCCCTTTTAACTCGAACTAACCCATAACATTCAACTTCTTACAGTAACTCTTATTAAGCCAACCGCCCCGACTGAAGTAGGCCGAACCGTCCCTCGGATCATCGAACCGAATTTCATCAATCCCGAAGGAATCCTAGGAGACGTGCCTCTAAACCAGGTGCCGATAGCGGCTCGCCCAATTTCAGCCATCCCGATGACCCAAGTCCTCAAGAAGAATACTTTAGAGATGAGCAGGTCGGAAAAAATGGCTTTGATGAAGAAAAAACAACTCAAGAAGAAGGTGCCACCGAAGCCAGTAAAGACTCCCGTGGCAATTCCCGATCCGGCTACCCTGGGAATCATCGACGAGGAAGAAACTTATGATGAAGTCCTAGAGCCTTTGACGAAGAGACCTCGTAAAGAGCCTTCGACCAGTTCAGCACTTCCAACTGCACCCACGCATCAGACCAAAATCCATCCAGGTGGAGGCAGGTCACCCGATCCCCGGACTTCGGCTCCTTCATCCAGCAACCCGCCCAAACCCCGAACTCTTTGGCCCCAAAACCGCTCTGACCCCTTTCCCTATGATCTTCTTGAACGCTTCATTATGCCAGCCGATAACGAGCGGTTCAGAAATCATAGCCTAGACCAATTCTTAGAAGATTTCATCAGACTTCAATTCCAGGTAACTCTGTTTCCATCATTATTGTGGAAAGATACTTTACTTACTTACTTATTCCACCCAACTAACACACACTTTTTACAGTCTAGCTCTGTGTTCGCCCGATCTCTCCCATCCCTGCTTAAATTAACAGAGAGGAACAGGGAAATCGAAGCGGCAAACGAAGCCCTAAAAGATGATGTGCAGACTCTGAAGTCTGAGCTAGAGAAGGAAAGGGAACTTCACGCTGGCACCAAGGACGAACTCACCGAAGCCAGTCGTGAGAGTTATCAACTTCGGAATCGGGTCGAGATCCTTCAGGCGGAGATCGTGGAGCATGAGAAACAGATCGACCGACTCATGGAAGAGCGAGTCCTGTTGAAAGAAAACGATGCCGACCAGAAGGAGGCTATTACAGCTCTCGAAGAACAAATGGAGCAGACACACTCCAAAATGACCGACCTGATTCGCACCCTTAATGCATTGGAAGAAGAGCACGCCGAACTAAAGAACCAGGGGCCTTCCTTGACCGAAGAAGCCAAGCTCCAAATAATAGAGGAGTATAAGGCATCTCCTGAACTGGCCGATAAGGTCATCATGCAGTTCTCCGAAGGGTACCAAGGCCACAAAGAGAAGATCAAGGAGAAGATGACGGCTGCGGGGTTGGATACCTCTATCCTTGACTCTTCGGACGATGAAGAAGAACTCAAAGAACTGTCTCCTCCGACCCAATAGGACTATTTTACTTGCTTTTTCCTTTTCAAATGTAAATGGTACAACTTGTAACCCCAATGAACATTAATGAAATTATTTAAACATCTTTCGTCAATGCAATCCGATATCATTTCATTTCAATAGACATAAATATTTACATAATCGGTAAAAAGAAATGAATATGACTCACTGATAATATCTCCTAAGTCTCCCAGCATGCCATGTATTCTTAATATCCGAACCATCCATATTCCGAAGCCGGTAAGTTCCTGGCTTGGGTACTTCAATAACTTCATATGGTCCCTCCCAGTTTGGCATAAGCTTGCCTGAATTTTGAGGAGTTGATGCTGCAGCCTCTCGAAGCACCAGATCCCCAACTTCAAACCTTCTTATTCTCACCCCTTTGTTGTAGTGCTTGGCAGTCCTCCTCTGATAAGCCGCCAACTTTATTAAAGCTGACTCTCTAACCTCATCTAACAAATCCAGGTTGAGGCGAAGACCTTCGTCATTATACAACTCCTTAAATTGACTGACCCGAAGTGATGGGGATCCGATCTCAACAGGAACAAGGGCATCGGTCCCGTAAGCGAGACGAAAAGGCGAATCCCCTGTCGTCGTTCGGGTTGTTGTCCGATATGCCCATAACACACTAAGCAACTCTTCGGGCCATCTTCCTTTGGCTTCATCCAACCTCCTTTTAATTCCATTGAGAAGAGTTCTATTGGTGACTTCTACCTGGCCGTTTGACTGGGGATGGGCCACCGAAGTCTTCCTGTGCTGAATTCCCAAATCTGTGAGAAATTCTTCGAACTTTGCACCTACAAACTGCCTCCCATTATCTGACACTATCACCATTGGAATACCGAAGCGATATACAACAAATTCCTTGAGAAATTTAAGACATTCCTGCTCTGTAATCGCTTTGAGAGGTTTGGCTTCTACCCACTTCGTCATATAGTCGATTGCCACAATAACAAAACTAACCTGCCCCTTGGCCTTTGGCAATGGTCCCAGAATATCAATCCCCCACACAGCAAACGGGACAGGTGATAAGACTGAGTACAACTCTTCGGGAGGTTGGTGAGGGATCGTTCCATTCAGCTAGCACTTAGGACACTTCTTAACATATTCTTTAGACTCTTGGAAGATGGTTGGCCAATAGTAACCCTGCCTCAGGATCTTGTATGCCAATGCCTTAGCGCCCATATGGTCTCCACATATACCCTCATGGACTTCCCGAAGTGCGTAATCCGCTTCGGAAGGGGTCAAACACTTCTGCAACGGTGAAAAAAACCCCCTTCGGTACAAGTCTCCATCGATTAAGATGAAGAACGAACTTCGATGTTTAACTTTCTTGGCTTCTAACCGATCCGAAGGGAGGACGCCATCCGCCAGATAGGAAATATATGGCGTGAGCCAACAGTTCATCCTTTCTATTGGGAACACTTCTGACCTTTGAATACTTGAGTTGCCCAGAATCTCCAGGTACACCGACCCACTAAAAGAAGTAGTTTCTGTTGTTGCCAATTTCGCCAAGGCATCTGCTATGGTGTTATTTTCCCGACCAACTCCTTGTACACTATACGATTCAAAATAATGCAGTCGGTCTTTAACTGCAGCCAAGTACTTTGTCATCCTATCCCCTCGGGCTTCGTACTCCCCCAATAACTGCTTAACCACTAACTGGGAATCGCTGAAGATGATTAAGTGCTTCACTTCCAAACTTCTTGCCAATCGCAATCCGGCCAAAATGGCTTCATATTCCGCCTCATTATTGGTCGCCTTAAATTCGAAGCGAATGGCCTGTTGGACCTTAAATCCCTCCGGGCTAATCAAGATGACCCCTGCTCCACTGACATCCGAAGTCGAAGAGCCATCCACATACAATGTCCATGATGTACGACTTGTCTGACTGGCCGATACCGAACTCACAATTGGTGTATTACCGTCTACATCGGGTTCGGTAAATGAGCATTCCACAATGAAGTCGGCCAATGCCTGACCTTTAATGGCGGTTCGAGGATGGTATTCTATGATGAACTGAGTCAACTCCATTGCCCAAGCAGAGAGGCGTCCCGACAAATCTGGCTTGTTCATGACTTTCTTCAAAGGTTGATCAGTATACACTACCATCAATCTTCCTTGGAAATAGTGCCTCAGCTTCCTACTAGCTATCACGAGCGCATAAGCAAATTTTTCCAAGTTGGGGTATCTGGTTTCGGCATCCCGAAGTACATGGCTGACGTAGTAGATGGGGCATTGCCTGCCCCCTACTTCCCGAACTAATACAGCTCCTACTGCCAATGAGCTCGCCGCCAGATACAGGTACAAGGGTTCCGAAGGAAGGGGTTTTACCAAAAGCGGAGCTGAGGAGAGATACCTTTTTATTCCTTGGAACGCATCCTCACACTCTGAAGTCCACTGGAAGGTCTTTTCATTCTTTGGTCCTTTCAAAGTGTTAAAGAAGGGTAAGCACCGCTCCGCCGATTTCGACATGAATCTCCGAAGCGCAGCAATTCTACCGGTCAATCGCTGAACGTCCTTAAAAGATTGGGGAGACTTCATGTCTAAAATGGCTTTAATCTTTTCCGGGTTAGCTTCGATCCCCCTTTTGCTGAGCAAATACCCCAGAAATTTACCCGAACCAAGGCCAAAGGTACACTTAGTCGGGTTCAGCCGAAGCTTGTACTTTCTAACTGTCTCAAAGCAGCTTTCCAAATCATCCAGGTGGTTCCGAACTCCCATGCTTTTGACAATCATGTCGTCCACATATACCTCCATGCTTCGACCTAATAACCTGGCGAACACATAGTTCATCATTCTCTGATATGTAGCTCCCGCATTAAGCAATCCGAACGTCATTTTCTTGTAAGCGTATATTGCTCGGTGCGTAATGAACGCCGTCTTCGGCATGTCTTTCTTGTCCATGGAGATCTGGTGATATCCAGAGAAGGCGTCCATGAAGCTGAGCATGTCGAACCCTGAAGTGGCATCAATCAATTGATCGATATGCGGAAGAGGGTAGAAATCTTTCGGACAGGCCTTATTCAGATCGGTGTAGTCTATACAAACCCGCCATTTACCATTCTGCTTCCGCACCAATACCACATTTGCTAACCACTCCGGATAATCAATTTCATAAATGAAATCCGCCTTTAGCAACTTGGCAATCTCATCGTCAATGATCTTTTGCCTATCAGGGGCGAAGATCCTTCTCTTCTGACGGATAGGTTTCTTAGAAGGGTCAATACACAGTTTATGAACTGCCACCGATTTATCAACTCCGGGCATGTCAGAAGGCTCCCATGCAAAGATGTCCGCATATACCCGAAGCAGCTCGATTAGATTAGTCCGAAATGGCTCCACCAGTCCCAAACCTATCTTTATCAGCCTATCACTCTTTCCAACAATCAATTCTACTTCTTCTGTCTCTTCGGCGGGCAACGCTAATGGTTCGGAATTTCCCTCAGTGAACGGCTCCACCTCTATAGCCATTGTTTGTTTCTGCTTGCTGACCCCAACCGCCGAGGATATCAGTGAATTCCGATAACATCTGCGTGCCATGTCCAGATCACCCTTTACCTCGCCGACCCCCTCCGAGGTCGGAAACTTAATCTTGAAGTGACCTATTGAGGTAACCGCCTGAAGAGCTGCCAAAGTGGGTCTACCCAAAATGGCGTTGTAGGCCGAATCTATCTGGACCACAAAGAATCTGACTATGACTTCCACCTGCCTCGGTGCCGCGCCAAAGATAACCGGTAGCTCCACGGTTCCGGCCACGCGAACAGGATCGTTGCTGAAGCCATACAACGGAGATTCCTGACCCACTTCCATCTTCGCTCCCCCCAGATCTAACCTGTTGTAAGCATGAGTAAACAATATGTCGACCGAAGATCCATTATCGATCATTATTCGTTTCATATCCATTGACCCGACCTGGGCTGTGATGGCTAGAGCCCCTTCATGGGGATCAATTGGTTCCGAGGGGTAATCTTCCTCGGTAAATGATATCACCGTATTGGGAAATGGGCGATCTCTAACCGGAGGCCGTTCCGAAACTGACAACACGGCATCCATCAGGCCCCTTCTCTTTTTCCCAACTTTCTTCCCGAACGACCCTCCAGTGATGACATCAACACAATTTCTTGGAGGGTTAGGTGGGGGTGGGGCTTCGAGACGCCTTTCTCGGTTTGACCCTCTTCGGCCCTCCGAAGTGGAATCCTGCCGTCCCACCACGTACTGCACCAGCTCACCATTTTGGATTTTCTTTTCAATCAGATCCTTTAGATTATAGCAATCCTCGGTATCATGACCAGAAGTCTGATGATATTCACAATACCGGTTGGGGTTGCCCCGGTGGGATCGGGTTGCGGTCGGACACGATTCAAATGAGGGTTGATTCCTAATCTCTTCAAGAATCCTTTCCCGATCTCTAGTGAGAGGGGTATATACCTTATTCACATTCTTCTTCGGGAATGGCGGTCTGCCACCTCCTGAATTAGCCCCTCCCTGGCCATTTCCCGACCCAAATCCGCCATAGAAGTTGCCTTTCGGTTGGCCGCTGGGCCGAGGAGTGTAATTCCTATCTTTCGGTTTTGAACTATCCTCATTCCGGGCTTGAGGATTTAAGCTTTTGTAGGCTTCTTCTATGGTGATAAGTCCTTCAGCTCGACCATAGGTCTCGGCTAAATCTGTTGGTGGATTAAGAATGAGATCTTTCCACAAGTCTTTCGACCTCGTGGCATCCAGACCAGTCGTGAAGAACCCGACTGCTTGCTGCACATTCAAACTAGTCACGGTACCAGCCATATCGCGGAATCTCTTCACATACTCACCCAAGCTTTCACCCGATCTCTGTTTTACTTGAGTCAGAGCAGTGGTTAGCTTTCCTCTCTTCTTATTGCTCCCAAATCGCGCATGAAACTTATCACTTAGGTCTTGCCACGATCCAATAGAGTTCGGGGGGAGGGATGCCATCCATTCCCGTGCTGCAAGCTTCAGAGTAGTGACGAACATGTGGCACTTGGCAGCATCCGGATGATCATAATAATTCATCACTTGGTTATAGCCGTGAGTATGATCATAGGGATCGCCAGTACCATCATAAGAGTCTAGGGGAGGCATTTTCTTGGTCTTGTCTGCTTTGACCTGCTCGATCTCCCTAGTGAAAGGTGAATTTGTTACGTTCGGCAACTCCCTGGCCTGAACCACCGCGGCTAGTTTTTCTTCTAACTCAGCCAATCGTATAACAACGGGATCGGTTTCGCTTCTTCGGGGTGGCGACCGAGGCCTGCCACCCGAACCGGATCTCCCTCCTTCATTACTATTACCGTGTCGAGAACGGCTTATCCGCCTGTTCCGATCCGGAGTGTGGCTCCTGGGCCTGCTTCGGTCCTGTGAGCGGCTTCTGTGCCTTCTGCGATCAGGGGAGCGGCTCTGACGCCGGCTCTTCAGGCGCGAAGGGCTTTGATGCCTGCTACGGATTGGGGAGCGACTATCTCGCCTGCTCTCATTCTCCGAGCGGCTCTGACGCCTGCTTCGAACTGGGGAGCGGCTCTGACGCCTGCTCCGAACTGGGGAGCGGCTCTGACGCCTGCTCCGAACTGGGGAGCGGCTCTGACGCCTGCTCCGAACTGGGGAGCGGCTCTGACGCCTGCTCCGAACGATTAGTCCTGGACTGGTTCCTGTCAGTGTTCTGTCGGCCAGGGGGTCGGCTTGATGAAACCTCCTCCTGTCCTTCCAGCCTGGCCAAATGCTCAGCTATTTCTCGCTGCTGTTGGCGTAAGGCCTCCATTACTTCCTGATCTTTTGGCCTTCGTTGGGTCAGGATCCATTGTCGTTTATCCCCATGATCGGCATTACTGCCTGAATGAACAAGGGTTCGAGCTGGGTTGGCAGTCATACGAGCCGAAGGTTCTGGCGTCTGCTGGTTTGTGTGAAACAGACGACGACGAACCGGGGCGGATTGGACTTGCAAAGGCACCCTAGTCCGGCCCCTCGGCCCCAACCTCTCCCTAGCCGACGACCTAAGTCGGTCAAGGACCGACCTACGAGTTGGCGTATGGGAACCAGCAGATCCTTCCCCTCCGTTATGGGCTGTATTCACCATATCTGTTTTCTCGTTTTAACAGTGACTGTGAACTAACACCAAGGCCCTCCTTCTAGCGCCAATGTTAACGCCAAGATTCAGCTGCACACTCCAGTCACTAAAAAATGCGCTAATCCTGCACAATAACGATACCACACTCAGAGTTCCGGGTGGTTTTGCCACCGGGGGATAGCTCAGGCGTGAGAATTAGTACAGGCTATATCAAGGTCTTGATAACAATGAAGGTTTTTAGTTTAGTGTTTAGTTTTGCATTACCCTTGAATAGAAGGAGGAAGCTCTGTATATATATCTCCTTATGCCATCATCACGCCTGGACCCACTTGACCGAATAAAGTATATGTCTCCATCAACCAAATCATAATAAATGCTTCCATCAGAATATAAGTCAACCCAGTTAGAAAGTAGTTTCCTTAACTGAGTCACTTTATTCCAACTAAATCCCAAATGGGTTCGGGTCCTCCACACCGGGTCGGGTATCCCGAACCCATAACCCAACATCTATAATGAGCAAAATTCACAAATGTCAATCAGACATAATATACATGTACGTAAGATGCTCTTAGATTTTATGATTCTGTGACGATTAATTTAGTTTTAACTTTTATATACTTTGTTAACAGGAAAAATATTGAATACTAATTTGAAGGTGGTGACCCAACTTCTTCCCAACGAGGCGCTTAATGGATTCAAGAATATTATCGTGTGCTCTCCGTCACTGCTGGAGGTGATGCTGTGCATGGTGGCCAGGGGCGGATCTGTTAAGGGGCAGTATAAACAGTTGTCCCTGTTGAATTTTTTTTTTGTTTTTTTATAGATATAAGAGTAGGGACAGATATGTAAATTAATAAACTCAAGGGAGCAGATTAATGGAAAATTAAACTTGGAGGGAACAAAAATATATATATACACAGGTATCAAGCTTCCTAAAAGGCATACTGATAACTTATAATTATATTTTTTGCACATTTATTTGTATATCTGGTTATAAATATATATACATAGGTACCAAGCTTTCATCTTTTATTGTTTTAATAATGTTTCTCATTCAATTAGGGCATTGATATTTGTACGCACAAGCAAAATTTTATATTTTCACATGTTTCTTTTCACATAAGTGGGACACAATACTATTCATGTGAGATAGAGATCTTGTGGAACTATAACTGTTACTTGCGGAATCGCTTCTTAATTTTTTTGTCAGTTTAATTTTTTGTCATATTCTTTTCATTCAAATATTTTAAGTTAAGTTTTTGTGTGTTTTTTTCTTTGACAGACTGAAGTTTACAAAATCAACCTTGCGTTGAAGAAAATTATGACAATGAATTAAGAGAAGACTTATGACAAAGCTACAAAGTTTTTATAGTTTGTTTTGCTTATCTCTTTACTTGTATTAATGATTAAATATTTTAGGTATTATAACCTTCGGGGAACCTACATATGTTTTGATTACAAGTACGTTTTGTTACTTGATTATTACATATTTAGTTGTGGATTATACAATTGGTTATTTATATAATATACTCCCTCCGTCCTAAATTAATTGCTCAGTTTTGACTTTTTTAAGTCAAATTGACTATTTTTAGAATTAATAATTAAGCATATATAAATATATTTCTAAAATTATAAAAATTGGGGTTAGTAATAAATTGTATATACTTTCTTTTGGTTATAATCTCTTCACCTATATTTTAGCAAAAATAGCAAAAAGATTAGTTTTAAAAATGGTCAATTTGACTTTAAAAAGTCAAAAGTGAGCAATTAATTTGGGACGGAGGGGGTAATATTTTATTTGATGTTGATTACAAATTAATAAATAGTTTTAAAAAATATTTTTAATTTGCAATGATTTAATTATTTAATAGCAGCATTGTCAAAGAAATTTCTCCTCGATAAATTAAAAAAATCACAATATGTAATTAGTGAAGGAAATCTAACCTTTCTCAAGTAAATATGTTTTTCACAAATTGTTATTTATGAAGGAAGACATTTTTACTAGTTATTTCAAAATGTTAATTGTGAGGAAATTATCTCCTGGCCAAACAAAATTAATCTTTTACAATATATAATTTGTGAAGAACATATTCTTCACAATATATCCTTCACAAAAAATATTTAGTCACTAACTTAGCGAATGATACTTTTAAAGAGGAGCTCTAATGCGAGGAATTGTGCGAAAGAAAGTTTTCTTCACAATAAATCTTTTGTGAGTAATATACTATTTCTTGTGGAGAATTTGTCCTTCATTGTCGACCTTTTTTTTTGTAATGAAAATTCGCTTCTGCTAGAAAATATTCTTAGATCCGCCCCTGATAATGGCTGTCGGAGCAAAAGGGCAGACGTTGGAGCAGTTGCTCAGCCTCATTGGAGCGGAAAGTGTCGAGAGGATGTAAACTATAAATCTGCAAGCTAAAGTTACTGCATTAATGTCTAAAGATTGCAATAATAGTGACAGTTTGACACACTATGTTTATGAGTTTTTAACAGTAAAAAAAAATAGAAAACTTAAATCTCAATATAAGAGAAAAGAGGCCATATATATATAATCACTCATATCCGCATATATGTCACTTGTCGAAAACTTAGTGATGTCCTGCCTGATTAATTTTCACCAAAGCTTTACTAATAAGGAAGCATTTTTTTATATTGTTAGTGAGTTCGTAAGGGAAAGTTTTACATTTAAAATATTATTTCACTCTTATATTAATTTTGTTGTGTTTATAATGTAAATTGTACAGTAGAAATTATAAAATATTTGTTTATTTTGAATTATTTGCTAATATTGATTTAGAGCTCAAGGAGTGAATTTTATGAGATTATGATACCCAAGTTTGAGATTGTAACGGAATTGTACGATTTATCATCTAACCCACATCAATATATCACACTAATACAGTGTACATCTGTGTAGACTGGGCCAATAAATATGTTAGATTATTTCGTTACCTAAAAAGTTAACCTATTAGATTAAAGCTCCACCATATATACTTATTATCTCCCATCTATACTCTTGAAAGGTTAACCTATTAGCTTAAGACTTCACCATATATATACACTTATTATCTCATCTACACTCTAGAAAGGTTGATCTATTAATATACTTATTATCTCTCATCTACACTCTTGAAAGGTTAACCTATTAGGTTAAGACTCCACCATATATACTTATTATCTCCCATCTACACTCTTGAAAGATTAATCTATTAGGTTGAGGCTCCACCATATAATACTCCCTTCGTCCCAAATTAATTGACCATTTTTAAAACTAATCTTTTTACTATTTTTTAAGTCAAATTAACCATTTTTAAAACTAATATTTTTACTATTTTTTGCTAAAATATAGGTGAAGAGATTATAACCAAAAGAAAGTATATACAATTTATTATTAACCCCAATTTTTATAATTTTAGAAATATATTTATATATGCTAAATTATTAATTCTAAAAATAGTCAATTTGACTTAAAAAAGTTAAAATGAGCAATTAATTTGAGACGGAGTGATAGTTATTATCCTATCTAAAGTTAACCTATTAGATTAAGACTCTACCATATATACTTATTATCTCATCTACACTCTTGCTCTTACACCTGTGTGGATTGGCCAAACAAGCATGTTAGATCACCTCTTTAACTAAAAGGTTAATCTATTAGGTTAAAGTTTTACCATACTTATAACTCATCTACACTCAAGAATTTATCCTATGTGAAATTCATGTGAAATATCCAACAAAAGTAGAGTATGACTTTGAGTCTTCTAAGAGCATGAAGGAATTGGGCCTTACGCGGCCTTTCCGTTCCGTTAAGTATCTTACTGGAATTGTAGCTTCGCCCCATGGCGATCAACTTTATATTAAAGATATATTTCAGAAGGCTTGCCATCAAAGTAGATGAAAAAGGGACGGAAGCCGCTGGGAGGACTGCAGTGAGAGGAGGAGGTGGTGGACCGCCACCGTACCCAAGTTTCATAGCTGACCATCCTTTCATGTTTATGATTCGGGAGGACACAAATGGTACTGTTCTTTTTATGGGTGCGGTGCTTAATCCCGACGAATGAAGAAAATTATGTAAATTTTCATGGTGAAACGTTTTCAGGTCAGACGTAAGCTTCAAGTCCCCACGAATGAAGAAAATTATGTAAATTTTCACGGTGAAAAGTTTTAAGGTTAGATGTAAGCATCAAGTTATGAGAATTTCCATGGTGAAACATTTTAAGGTTTAATGTAAGCTTCAAGTCATGTTAGTTATAAATTTGAAAATATTTTTAAAAGTTAATATAATAATTTTATATTTTGAAATGAAAGGATTATTAGCTAGTGGAATACAATTATTTGAAATGGTTAAAGAACCATTTTGTTTTGTCATGTGTGCTGATTTGGTGACATTAATTGTAACAATTCGGGTCAAATCCTGTGTCCGAAACAAATCTTAAGTCAAATCCCAAGTCCAAATCGAATCAAAATCCATCCAAACAAGGCCTTAAATTACTAGCCCAATAATATTTTCTTGGGTCATCTTAGCCCACCACAGGCTCACCCAAAATGTCATGACTGAAAATACTATTGATAATAACTCAATTCCTTATATACAGACAAACTTTTTTCTTATCTTTCGATGTGAAACTGGGGTGTTACATTAATGTTGACCGGCCATGAGTTGGCTAGATGGTACAAATTTCTGATTATGTTCCTATATATTGAATGGTATTAACTGTAGCCCGAGTTGATTAAATTGGCTCAATTTTCTGATCATTCTGCTCCTATTTTAGATGGAAGGAAGTTCTTTATTGCATTCTGCATTTGTATCTACATATTTTAGTTTGCTTTTGCTATCTGAAATTTGTAAAATAGATTACCATATTAATTTAGGGAGAAAAAAGAACAATATGTTATCTATTTATCTATATATTATAAAGCCTCCATAGGAGGTTGGTGCAACTTTGTCACATTTTTTATTTATTTTTTTGTCCCTGCAGCTTTAACTATATTACTATTTTGTCTTTTTTATATTAATTTTTTTTATATTTTTTTATTTAGTTATTCAAATTTTATAAAATTTTTATTTTACCCCACATCACGTTGCCACTGGGTGTTAACCAATTATTATCTACAACCAACTATCCTCCTATAATAATGAGTCTGAGGCATTGTGTGTGCCAGGTTACTAAGTATACATATAAATATTAATTAGGGTTAACACGAACTTATTTGATGATTTCATGTAGTTCAAGCTAATCACCCTTTAGTAAAACTGCATAGTTTTTTTTTTTTCAGCTTTCATTTTTCTCTAAAAAAAAATCTATTTGCATCTATTTACTTAATAAAAAAGCTAATTCTACAAGAAAAGATTGGAACATATATAGATAGCTCAAAGAAACATGGCAATAGGAAGAGATATATAGTGTATGGAATTCTATCTCCGACCTTTCCCTTTCATAGGTTTCGGGCAAGCAAAGTAAACCATATATATGGTTCATATCTCTTCAATTCTCTCCAAAGAAATAAATTAAATTAATGTTGACCTATATATTAGTACAGATAGAATTTATGTACACCAAAAATATGAGGAGAGAAAGAAGTTTAATTTGGAGAAAAATAAGACCATTGTATTAGATAGAATAAATCCACGCCCATTGTATTAGATAGATTGCCTGCCCACCGTAATTAGATAAAGGTTGACCCCTTAGTTTATGACATTTTTATATGTATCATATTCAAGGCTGTGTATAGTGACTGCTACACAGTAGTATTGTAGTAGTATACTTGCGATCACGTTGTTTTATTATTAAAATTTAGGTTTTCAACTTATTGCTTTTACTATCTAATTAATACTCTAATAATATATGTATTAATTTCACGCTTTTGCAAAATTAATTACAATAATTTAAGTTTCATGTATTTATAAACTTTTGTAAGACTAATTACAATATATAAATATTGAGTTTCATGTGTTTATAGTTGTAGTATAGCTGAGAACAAATAAACGGCATTATATTAATTATTACATATGTTATATTATAACATATATTATTTTAATTCTTTTATAATCAATATTTATAACTATGATCATGAACTATATATAGATTGATATTTCAAAAGTTTTTACTTTTTTAGTTAAATATTTACTCGTTGTGTTAAGAGTGCTATACCAACAAATTAAAAATTACATTTAGTTTAAAAGATAGCCAAATTATAGAGATGTGTATAATTAGAACTTAGATGTGTGTGTGTTTGTATATATATTGTATAGAAGATGTAAATAATTTTTTTAGAAAAAAGAGAAAGCTGAAAGAAAAAAAATAATACCAAAACTACGTCATTTTACTAAATATGTGTATAGAAGGTTATCTAGTGCTAACACTAGAATGGATTTGTTATGAATTCTTATAGGGCATACACCATCTATACCATTGAATAAAAGAAGGAACGACCATTATTAGAAACTGAAAATCGACAACCGCTACTATTAGTAACGGACAGTAAAAAAAACACATATCATCCGCTACTAATAGTAGCGAACGTCGATCAGAATAAAAGTTTAGCTTTATTCTATGATTTAGGGATTTATTAACCCTTTTTAAACCAAGTTTAGGGTTTATTAACCTTATTAATCTCTAGTTAATAAACCATAAACCTTAGTTAATAGACTCTAAACCCTAATTTATAAACCATAAACCCCATAATAAAGCCAAACCATTATTCTGATCGTCATCTGCTACTAATAATAGCGAATGGTATATGTTTTTTTACTGTCCGCTACTAATAGTAGCGGATGTTGATTTTCAATTTTTAATCCTTACTGTTGCTTCTTATTTTGAATAGTATAAATGGTATATGCACTATAAGGATCCATAGCAAATATATGTTACGGATCATTACTATATATATATGGTTAACAATTGATATAATATAAGTGGGAAAATTTGGAAAGAAACGCCAAATCCGGTAGGGAGAAGGTTTTATTCATAAAATATTTAAGATATTAAAATTTAATATCTTAAAATTGAAATATTAGGGTTTTAAGTTATTAGGGAATAAAAGGGTTTTAAAGTATATTTAAGGCATATATTTATAAGATATTGTCATATGTATTCAGTTTTAATTTTTTTCAGAGCTTCTTTTTGACTAGCGAGAACGCCAAGACCTATCCTATATTAAATCTATAAGCAACGCATGGAGAGTAGTAATTTGAAGGTAGTCATTCAACTTCTTCTTAAGGAAGCCCTTGACGGATTCAAGAACGGCAAGAATATCGCAATCTCTCCGGCGCTGCTTGAGGTCATGACGTTGTTCATGGTGGCTGCCGGAGCAAAAGGGCCGGCGTTGGAGCAGTTGCTCGCCTTCATCGGAGTCGAAAGGGTGGAGGATGTAAACTTCAACTCTGCAACCTTAAACATGATTGCACTCTTGTCTACATATCATAATAGTGATGATTTTTATAAGCAGCAGCGAATAAGCGTTGAGTTATGTTTGGCTAATGGAGTCTGGGTGAATAAGCGTTTTCCCATTACGCCCTTTTGCAAGGAATTTCTGAATTATACTTTTAATGTTGAACCCAAAGTTGTTGATTTTCAACACCAGGTATTTATAATATATATTTATAGTTCTTGGTCTTAAATCAAGTAATTATATACTGCATGCACTTCTTTTTCTTTTCTTTTTTTGTTTTTTTTGATTTTTTTGTATTGAGTTGTATATGCATGATTTTTCAAATTTGAAGGAGTATTTGAGGACAAGTTGTTAAGTTACTACTCGAATTTTATTATGAAAAGGTTTCTTATTTTTAGAGTTAATAGTACATCTAATCTTAATCTTAAAGTATAAATGAAGTTATAATTGGGTACACGGAGTATAAATCGTTTCTCAAAATAAGTCTAAGTAAGGATCAACCCTAAATATTAGTCCGGTCAATTTAGCAAATTTTAGTAGTTTTTCTACAGTGATCAACTGTATTTATATTCATATTGGTCAGAACCAGTGACCATTTTTTCTTTTCGTTTTGGCAGAATTTCCCTCACGGCTAGTATAGGTTACTTTGTGATATATATAGTTGTGGCCTGTGGGTGGGTATCAGGAAGATTAAACTTCATGATCATAATTGTAGATGAGTGTATATTTCAAAATGACATATGCTATTAACCCCTATTTTTAACAGGAAAATGAATTTTATTTTAGATTGATTTTTGTGCACGATTTTTGTGTATAACTTGTGTTCTTAGCATTACTAGTACTTTATGAATGAATAATGATAGGGACACAAGCTATACACAAAAAATATGTACAAAGTATAAAAAAAAAAGAAAATAGAAAGGGAGACTTATGATTAGATACTTCACACATTTTCATTGGTTATACATAAATCCTACTCTTTGTGCACAACTTTTAATGTACAGTTTGTGAACATAATATTATTCAAATTCATAGGATCCTAGAGGAGAGAAGGTCTAATTGGGTTGTACTTGTGTGTCTTTCCAAAAGAGAGAAACCCCAAGAAGTTGGCCTAGTAGTTAAGGAGGTTTATTCCCTAACTTAACTTCTTAGGTTCAAACCTTAGAATCGGCACCCAAGTTCAAACCTTAATTAGGACCAACACCCAAAAAAAATCTCTTGAATATTCTTACCGTTAAACAAAAGAGAGGGATTTTGTAACTTTTATATTTCGTGTAAAAAATTATACTGTTGAGACTATAATATAAATTAGGTCATTGAAATATCGCTAAATCTTGTGTTATTTTATTATTTGATTTTGCATCGATTTACTTTCCAACACAATTAATTCATATTATAACGTTGAACCCATATTTGTGAGTATAATTTCTCAGCCGCTATATATATACACACACACTTATAACAATTCTTTCTCTCAAAATAATTGATTAATGATTATGTAGTGCATATACTTATAATGCATGCACGTTTGTTGTGGTATGGCTTTAATGAAACTACTAATACTCCAGACTAATAGTCCCTCATTTGCAGACTATGAACCCCCAACCCCCGTCGCTACATTGTTTCTTATGTGTAAACACAATAATTAACAAATGCGATATTTTTAAATTTATAGAACTAAGAGTCCAATCCCATGCTCTAAACTTGTAAATAAAAATGCTCATAATTTTCATCTGTTTTGTTTCCTTCATTTATATACGTATTATACTTTTGTGTGAAGGGTGATCAAGTTGTTGAAGAGGCGAATGCATGGGTTTCAAATGCAACTAAAGGACTCATCAACAACGTTCTCCCACCGGGATACCTAGTAGACAGAGAAAAGACCGCATTCATCGTCGTCAATGCTTTATACTTTGAAGGAACCTGGGCCAACGGATTTAAGTTTGATCCTTTATTTACCACAACCGGCACCTTCCACCTTTTGAATGGCAAGAGAATTTCATCGGTTCCTTTCATGACCAAACCCTGGCCGCTTGATTATCTATACGATTCAAGCAAGGGCTTCAAAACGGTCAAAATTCCGTATCAAGAGAACTCATGTACTTATCAATTACTCCAATTTGCCATGTATTTCTTTTTACCAGACAAACTAGACGGATTGCTAGAAATGTGCAGAAATGATCCAGCATTATTTGTTAATATCGATTTTGAGCTCAAGAAGACTACACTTGATGAGGTAAAGATACCAAAATTTAGGGTGGAGTATGAGTTTGCGGCGTCTGAGACCATGAAGGAATTGGGCCTGACGCGGCAACTCAGTACTGGAATTGTAGCTCAACCTCATGAGGGTGAAGTTTATATCGGCGATATATTTCAAAGGACTTGCATAAAAGTGGATGACAAAGGGACAGCAACAGCTGCAAGCATGTCCAGTTCTGGTAGAGTAGGATGTGCAATGTATACAATTCCAAAGCCAAAGTTTGTAGCTGATCATCCTTTCATGTTTATGATTAAGGAGGAGAAAACTGGTAGTGTTCTTTTCATGGGTGCGGTGCTAAATCCCCGGTCATGAAGAATTCAATATTTTAATTTGTTAGGTGATAGACATATTATAAGGTTTGAAGTTTATTGAATGGCTTAATTATTAGGAGTTACATACTTATATTACATGTCAAGGACATGCTTATATTTTAGAATTTAGGGATGGAGGGAGTTGCAAATATGTATACCCGGTACAAAAATATTATGAATAGGATCGCTTGATAAAAACTTCTATTAAATTGCAGTAAAGGCTTAAATATTTAATAAACAAAAATCGTATAGTAATACATATAGCTTTTTTCTAGAATAATAAGAGGGGCACTAGCTGGCCCGAGCATTATGTGCTAGTTCTCAAGCTGTACAATTAACCAACAGTAGAACTCACATACATTCACCGCATCCTGCAACATGAAATAAATGACCCCGAGAGTCTGCATTCAATCTGTTCTAACCGGAAAGGATTTCCCCAACGTTGAAGAGACAGTATCAGAGCCAGGGGCTGTTATTAAGTTGCCGCTATCAGACATGTAGAAGTAGTTGTAGTTAATTCTAGTGACCAAATCAGCCAAATGAGGAAACTGCCCCACATTCAGCTTAAAAGATAGGACCTGCATAGCCAAGATAAGACAGAGACTTACGTTTCTGTATGTAACACACACACACACACACACACACACATATATATATATGCACACATGGGATGTAAGAAAATGCACGTATGCATGATATTGATGCAATATCAAGAATTACTGTGAATAGATGATCAACACAAGGTTGGATAGAAGACTACTCTGAGGAGGAAGGCTATGCAATCATCGAACTGTTTCTCTATCCGGTCCACTTCCATTTCACATCTAGCTTTGATGGCAGAAACTGCTCCGCCGCTGCTTAGTGTCTGCTGAATGGAATAGAAGTCCAGGGCCAATCCAAGGATAGTGTTGATGCGGCTGGCAATGAGTGCCCACTGGAAGCAAAAGAGAACCTCGGTTTTACAAAGGTTACCAACTTCTAAGAAGATGCAAGTGCTGCACAAGTGGATTGCAAAAGCAAAGAAGACAGCAGCAGTTACTAACCAGTTTGTCTGGAACAACAAAGCACTGGCGCTGAATCGACAATAAGTAGGCCTCGTGTACTTCAATGACTTCGTCCAAAGATGCAGCTGCTTCCATACCTTCGCAGAGTTCACGCCATGCACTATGATATACCTGCTTATCAAATTTTGATCAGAAATCTAAGGGCTGGAACTAGTTTCACTCGTAGAAAATCAGTGTAAAAGAGTACTACTTGTGTGAAATTACAGTTGAAAGCAGCAAGCATTCAGCTTACTTATCCTCAAAAGGATTTCAAATCTAAAGCAGCTTAGGTAAAGGGGGCAGGGAGGGAAAAATAGGGGGAGGAGTACGAGGACGTCGAGGAGATAATGAAAGGAAACGAATATTCCGTATTAAGTTACTGAGGTTCTAGTTGTTAATAGTTTCATAAAGTTACCCTCATGATTTTTGTCCCCAACTTGGTTATTTCATACTCCGTCCCGTATTAAACGTCCTAATTAATTTCGACACGCTAATTAATAATATATTTTTTTACCTAAATTGCCCTTCTAAATTATCTTTTAATTGTAGTATCCATTCACTTTTCTATGACCCCAACATTAATTATTTCTTGTTAATTCCCACATGAATAGAAGAGATGTTATATTGATAATATGAGAGAGAAAGTGGTATAACAATACATCACTTCCCAATATAAATATTTTATCATTTTTTAAGTTTCCAACAAAAGTTGACTAATAAGATTATGAGGGTATGAATGGAAAAATAAGATAAAAATAGTTACTAATATCGAAATAGGACATTTATTGTGGAACATTCTAAAAAGGAAATTAGGACGTTTAATACGGGACGGAGGGAGTATTTGATTTTATTTTCTTTTGGACACTTGGCACTACTTTCTATTTTTTTATTTTTTCAAAGTAATATATCTTGTGCAAAGCAACTGAACTACATGCAAGTAATATATCTTGTGCAAAGCAACTGTCTTGTGACCCTTGATTAACAAAAGAGACTCATTATAGTGCAGGTTCAGGCATGAAGACACACATTAGTTCAAGAGAACAAAGTCTAAAGACGATATAATATGGCAGGGCTCCCATCATTTTGCTTTTAGGGATAAGCCACGTCTGACTGACGACTGAACTTAACATAGTTGTAATCAAATTTCATAGATAATATTAAGCCAAGAACACCTTAACCCCCATATATATATATATATATACACACACACACACTGTATACATAATAGCAGTTGAGAAAGACATTACTCTGTCCATCACATATTGGTGAAAGGCATCCACAAAATGAAGGAGTTTTTGCTCCACTAGCCAGTGATGCTTGCGATTGAGTGTTGCAGTGCCTCTATCCTGGAAAGGGCAAACCAATTAAATAATGTAATTTCTCGAACTAAATAAATAAAAATTAACTTTGGTAAGAATAATGACAATGGTTAATTTTCAAAATTGTAGCTTTCCATGTAATATAAAGATAATCCTCTATAAAGCTGCTCATTATTTAATAGCAGTGCTATTACAAATCGGCATATTTAAGCTCTCAATGCTCTTCCTCACGTGTCACCTCCTATATGGCTCATGAAAGACCAAACTAAAGATGGACTATAAGACGGGAAGAAAGAATCATGCAGAGAGACTTGAACCCCATAACCACACAGAACTGTAGCAGTCATGCATGTTAGCTTACTTAGTAGCTCCAAAGCTTGAGCTATTAGGGAATGGGCCAAACATTTATAGGCCTAAACATACACAAGGAAGAATTGGGAAGAATATAATATATGAATCACCTTCCACATCCACCTTCGAGCTTTATCAAGGACAAATTTCGCACGCTTGACCTTCAACAAGAAACTCATCACCTGCATGAAGGACATTTATAAATTTAATTACAAAGTAGGAACATAATAATGGCAATTAGAAAACATCATCGCAAAGTGAGATACCTGGTTATACTTCTTAATTGCCTCAGTATTAGCAATAAGTTCAAGTGGCCATGGTACCTATCATGTTTAATAACAATGACAACTAAATAACTCATGTAAAGAGAATAGACATATATAAAAATAGAAAGCACTTTTAAGCACTATAAAGAGTAGACATTAATTAAATGAGAAAACAAAGGATACTAAACCATAAAATAGACCTTGTATGTGAACTTCAGTGAATCAAGACCATCAATACCAAAGTTCTGCCCTTGACTTTTACGAGGAGTTGAGATTAGTATAGATGTATTTAGTTGCTCATCAACGCTCGAACCATGATGTTTTGTGATAGAAACAACTAATGCATCTGGTGCACTTAGTAGTATGCCATCAGCAGAGTTTCTAATTGATTCCTGAGTCAAATTAACATTAACCTTAGCGTCATCAGAAGATAAATAGAAACAAAAGGGAAACCTAGGGAAATTAACAAGGAACCCATGATCCAATAAAATTCATATGAATTTTTCCTAGAACTAAAGGGCAATGCAGTTGATTTTTTTTTATTGTACTTTGTCTTCACACTCAGTTTTCCTACATAAATGGCAAAGCATAGGGGTATACAGCAGAGAGAGAGAGAGAGAAAGAAAGGAAAAGAAAGTGTAAAATAACATAAGACCGTTACATATTTCATTAATTTGAATAAGTTTAATAGTACAGCTCAACATCAATTGTTTTATAAGAATACATATCTGTAGTTGTGGAAATATCTGTGCAACTTAATAAGATGCGATAACCCATTTTGTGCAAATATCCTAATAGTTCAACTTCATAAGCTGAGCAAATCCCATGCACATTCAAATTTTGATGGTATCTACAATAACATTTTGGTTTTGTTAAGGCCTTATTAACAAAGATGGTGGCTACACTTCAGCTATAAATTACCTAAAAGACTTTAACCATATTCAACTAGTGTTAGGATACCAAAGTCATAGCAAATTTCTTTTGAAAAATACAGAAAAATGCAGAGAATCGAACAAAGAGAAGATGGGGCAACAAATATAGATATTTTAACAAAAGAAAACAACTGATCCTAATAAAACTGATTGATATTTATGTAATTTAACCTAATTAATAACTATTATGAATGTATAATGCTGTAACAAATACTAAGTATACAGTCACCCTTCAAAATGCAAAATAAAAACTTATAACATTTAAAAGCAAAGATCTTTCTACTTTATCATTTACATCCCACAAAAAAGAATATCAAGTAAAATAAAATAAAAGTTGCTCCTTTAAGAAGGAAATGAGTATTTGCTCTTTCTAAGAGGAAATGTGAACCAAACTGATCTTTTCAATGTTCTGATTTGATTTGGACTATTTATTACCAAACCTGGGTGGACAGCATGTACCTATAGAATCAAACTTTTATTGGAATGAGTTTATTTCCCTCCATTTCATTTTAGTTTCCCCATATATTATGGTGTGTGCAACAGCTTTTAAAACATGTTAAAGAAAAATTTATATTCCTCAAAATCTCTGTCACACGCACCAAAATTATGAAATAACTAAAATAGGACGGGGAAGTTCAAACCAATATGTCACTCAACATAAAGAACCAAGTATGAAGTTCTCAAAGTACAATTGGTTAAATGTGAACAGATTTCATGTCCATAAGGCTACGTGGAACTTTTACATGTAGATATCATTTTTCTTAATAGACTAAAACAAGATATGGCCCTCCAAATGGATCAGTAGAATGAAAAGTCCACACAGGAATCAGGATACCACAGAAAGTAGTAATATGGCCTTAAGTTGAGTTGCAGATCACACCTGTAATACCGTGTTCAACTCAAAATCATCATCCCAGGATTCTCCTTTGTCCAACTTGTTGAAAATTACTGTTAAGAAGTGCTGCAGCAGATCACCTAGATATCACAGTTGCAAATCTTTTAGAAATAACTGAGAACCAAGTATCAATGACAAAGTAAACAAGCTCAACATTGTTATTTGTGGAATATACCAGAACCCAACAAGTATATAGCACGCAATACTCCTAGTTCATCCATCAATCTCCAGTCATACAGTAACTTGGACAATATAAGACTGCCAATCTTATCCACCTGCAGTGCCTCCTATTTTAGGATATAGTAATGCAAATATATCTACATTCACAAGATATATAATAAATGATATAGATAACTAGAGTTCTCAAAGAGTGTATGCCTGCTTCTTTATGTAAACAACGAGGCATTCCTGCATAATAACCACGGGAAGAGGAGTAGCTTTTGGTTCGGCACTTTGAATCCAGCCAAGGACTCTTGAAAGAAGAGTGCTGTTTCTCTGGAAAGGTAAAATCTCTGACACATGAAGATCTTCCTGCATCAGGATTAGAAAGAAGTTTCAGAAATCTAAGAACGCTACATATGCTATAGATACAACTGCTATGGGAGCATAGTAGTATGGTACCTGAAAGGACGGCAGAAGAGTTGGAAATGGAAAAAGCTCTTCTAATATTTTTGTCTCTTCCTGTGAGCGAAGATATTCAGACTTACCAAAGTGAAAACCAAAAGCGTAATTTGTTCCTTTAAAGGATGAGACTGGTGTGCTGTTTCCTCCAAAGATGGCCTTTCTTAATCCCTCATCATTTAATGGGGGAAGACCAAAATTTCTGGATACATTTAATGCGTTCCAAGAACCTTTGTTCTCGTGAAGAAACCTTTGGCATACAGTGAGAGCGGGATTTTCTGGACAAAATGGTCCCCTAAGAAGCAGTTCATCCATAGAACCTGCAGCTATACCCTCTCTCTTCACATTAGTAGAATTGCTGGCATCTTTATGCACATTTTCGATATCATTCCCTCTTTTCCATGGAAATGTCTCAACCAAGAACTTCTCAAAGCATGTTACACCTGGCAAGCTCTCACCATTCTCTTCTGGTTTATGTTTTTCCGCAGAAGATTGAAACAACGAAACAATTGCGTCATCCTGCCAAATGTACTCAGAAACATGATCACCTTGGCCAATAAGAGCTGCTAATGATACACAAAATACTTCTGACAAGGTTAAATGAGTTGTGCTCTGCCCAATCTCATGATTACCGCCAGATATCGCTGAACATGTCTTAGGAGAATATCGAATCAGCTGCAACGACTTTCCAGCAGAAATAATTTCCTTGGCTATATCCTTGATAAACAAAGGACAGGCTTGAAGGTCTCTCTCAACCCGCTCTTTTCCTTTTGCAGAAACAGAGACAAAGATGGATTTTTTCCCTGTCATATCCTTCTGATCATCCACAAAAGGCAGAAGATCAGCGGCATAAATCCCATCTAATTTCTGATATTGTACTGGTCTCAATAGATAGCTCTTCTCCCAGAACTCGGCTTCATCTATTGCAATTTCTTTGTTGGCATAAAAAAACATCTGCCAAGAGCGTAAAGATGAAATTACTGTGTAAAGAATGGACAGAAATAATTACTTGGGAAGTAATCACTTAATTTACAAAAACTTGCCAAAAAGAAATTATGGTGATCCCAGTCATACATATATAGAAATTTTTAATAGCAAACACTACGCCAGTTTTACAAAATTAAACTTCAATAGTTTTCGAGATATTAAATAGATATCAAAAGCATAAAATACCTCCTCAAAGGGATCGTTGAGAATACCCTCAAAAAGCCACGAATCAAGACCCTGAATACATGGCAATAGACTCCCAACAAATATATAAAGTAGCATTTTATATGCATCCTCCTGAAAAAGAGCATCAACTTAGTTTTACATCTCGTGGACCGAAACAAACGAATAAATTTGAGTGCAAGTAGCACGTAGCCAAGAAAGTCTCACAACCTGACCCCCTTCCACAAGACAAACTGCATTCAGCTTTTTATATAGATGGTTAAGAATATGAACAGATATGTCAGCAGCGGGGACGGGAGGATCAAGATTAAAATATACTTCAGGGATGGCTTCACGCACTATTTGCAATAAATACTCAGCTCCTGTACAGAGACTAATAAAAGCAGATACAATCAGAGATAACCATGATATGAAGAAAGCACACAAAGACAAGGAAGAGTTTTCAAACTTAATGTGCAAATAAGTTCAGTAAATAATCTGTCATATGTCATGTTTTCGCTGAGATACTAAGTATACAACACAAAACCCCCAAAACAATACCTATCCTTCCAAATGTTTTGGCAGCATAAAAGGGTTTGATATTGAAACATGCCAGTGGGCCTCAGACAAATATAAATTTACTACAAAAAAGGGGCGGGCAACTGAAGACGCGGCAAAAGCATCCTTGTTACAGAGGAATAGAAGAGTCATACATATCAAAAACACCAAAGAATGAGTCGTACACATGAAAAACACCAAATAATGAGTCGTGCACATGAAAAACACCAAACAATCTTCTTTTGACAACACCAATATGAAAGAATCCTCAGGCAGCAGAAAAAGGAAAATAGCAAAATATATGGAAAGAAGCAAGTTATTATCTGATTATCTCTCCCGTTTTTCACATCAAATTCAACTAAAGTATCACAAACTAACAGCACTAACCTTGATAAAGAACTCGCCAATCCCAAGAGGGTTGGAACAGTTCCACCTTCAGAATTGTTTATCCTTGTTTCCTCTTTCAAAGCAATATTCCTTAACCTCTACCAGAAAAACAAGTCAGTCTAAAAGAATGGTATGTACAGTAACCATATTAATAAGTAATGAAAACAATAATGTAGCTAATAATACATAGCATAAGCACATACTCTAAGCCAAGCGGACACAGAGCATGTAAATGCTCTCAAAGTAGGTGGCGGTGATTTAACATATGTCTCCACCTTGTTGACTACAATCTCTACCATTCTTAAACATGTTGCAGAATAAGTAAATTGACCCAGAATGGCATGAAGACTTGTGTGAGAGAGGTGAGTTACAAAAATCCCATAATTAGTACAATAACTCTGTTCCTTCTTGCCCCAACAGAATATAGAACTGGAGAAACCTTGTAGTATTTGTAAGACGCCTCGCACCTGAGAGCAAAAGATATAACATCAAAATAATAATAAGAAGAAGAAAATCATGGATAAGTTGTTGCTTATAACAGTAGTAATGTTTGTGAGTGGAAGCATATAGGCAGAAGATACCCAATAATTGGACGGACAAAAAATATTAACAAAACAAACATACCAATTCAACCTCATTGGTCCTCAAAGAGGATATTGGTGCTGCAAAATGTAAGCCACCAGAGAAGGAGCTATGGATCTTATTAATCAGACTATCAGAAACTTCCATTTTCGTCCGTTGGCTGAATAAAAAGCTACAAGAGCAAAGGTTAACGAATTTTCCAAAACAGAAACAAACATAAACTAAATAATTAAGAGAAGTAGAAAAAGGAAAGTGAAAATGAAGAACAAATAAAACACCTACAGACGGAGTCAAGTTCAACAATGTCTCTTTGCACCCACAATACATCAAATATAACAGAAATCTAATAACATTTACTTAAATTCCAATATCAACAATAATGCTTCTTACTTTTCATTTTTCTTCACCTCAATCTTTTCCAGTTCAAAACTAACCTTACTATATGAGAAAACATCTAGATTAACCTAACAATTTGCTGAATTCTACACTTCTGCTCAAATCCCAACTACTAAAAACCTCATAAAATCTACACTATCCTTTTTCCGCGCGTGTTATGAAATGTTATCAGCAAAATTTACCCATTTTGTAAAGAAAAAGAAACGATCAAAGAAATTACGGAATCCAGAGCAATTAGAGAGGCAATTACCTGGCAATAATCGACGAAAAAATTCAAGCTCGTTGATAATTTTTCTACAAGTAGAAAACTGGGTTTGATCAAGGAGAAGTTGGGTAATCCCAGGTTGAGAGTTTAGTAGAAATTGAATTCACAAAGTTTTGAATCATAATCAGACGGACCCAAAAGAGTACAGAATCCAAACAATGCAAGATGTAAATTTTTGTTAGAGAGAGAAATTCAGAAAATGGAAAGGGGGATTAAAAGTAGAATTGAGGAGGGAAACGAAGAAGACTGACTGTAATTTAGAAATTAGGAAAGAGATTTTCGCTTTTATTCAATGGTTTTTTGGTTATTTTAAGTTTAAATCCGGTTAGTATATATTACCATTTAATTAAGAGATTAAAAAATTAATCGTGTATATACTTCCTCTAGCTATTAAATTCATTGGCCTCCTTTTTAATGTAAAACTAGGTTGGTAGCCGTGCAAAGCACGGCCCTGTTTGATAAATTTATATTTTGTTACTTAAAATAAATACAATCAAGTTTAACAACTGTAAATGAAAGGCTGGGAACAAAAGATAGAGAGGAAAGAACATCATATACATGAGATTGAATACAAATAAATGATAATAACATATTTACATAATAGTTCATAGCAAAGATACACTGTAATTTCATCAAACATGTAATGTCCAAACATGATGATTTTGGGAATTTAAATAGTCAATTTTTAATTGATAATTGATAGGGGATGATGGGTGTTTGGAATATGAAACAAAAGTATGTGAATATAAGTTGTATATGCATGTTGGTGTTTGGAATATGAAACAAAAGACAATTAATTTATCATGGGTGTTTGGAATATGAAACAAAAGTATATGAATATAAGTTGTAAAGGCAATTAATTTATCATGGGTGTTTGGAATATGAAACAAAAATATGTGAATATAAGTTGTATATGAATGTTGGTGTTTGGAATATAAAACAAAAAGAAGTTAATTATGATGGGTGCTTGGAAGATAAAACAAAAGACAATTAATTTACTGTATATAAATAAATGTATTAATTGATAATTAAAAAGAAGTTAATTATGATGGGTGTTTGGAAGATAAAATAAAAGACAATTAATTTACTGTATATAAATAAATGTATTAATTGATAATTAAACCGAGTTAATTGACAATTGAACCGAGTCAATTTTCAATTGATTCCAAATTGATTTCAATTGATTTCAAATTGAAAGTGGATAAGATAGCTTAAACCGAGTTAATTGACAATTGAACCGAGTCAATTTGTAAATTAACCGAGTTAATTGGCAATTGAGCCGAGTCAATTTTCAAATTGATTCCAAATTGATTTCAAATTGAAAGTGGATAAGATAGCTTGTCCTGCTTTTATATATTGTAAAGGCAATTAATTTATCATGGGTGTTTGGAATATGAAACAAAAGTATGTGAATATAAGTTGTATATGAATGTTGGTGTTTGGAATATAAAACAAAAATAAGTTAATTATGATGGGTGTTTGGAAGATAAAACAAAGACAATTAATTTACTGTATATAAATAAATGTATTAATTGATAATTAAAAAGAAGTTAATTATGATGGGTGTTTGGAAGATAAAACAAAAGACAATTAATTTACTGTATATAAATAAATGTATTAATTGATAATTAAACCGAATTAATTGACAATTGAACCGAGTCAATTTGTAAATTAACCGAGTTAATTGGCAATTGAACCGAGTCAATTTGTAAATTAACCGAGTTAATTGGCAATTGAACCGAGTCAATTTTTAAATTGATTTCAAATTGATTTCAATTGATTTCAAATTAAAAGTGGATAAGATAGCTTAAACTGAGTTAATTGACAATTGAACCGAGTCAATTTGTAAATTAACTGAGTTAATTGGCAATTGAGTCGAGTCAATTTTCAAATTGATTCCAAATTGATTTCAATTGATTTCAAATTGAAAGTGGATAAGATAGCTTGTCCTGCTTTTATATATAATAGTAGATTTGTTACATTTGAATATCTTTTGTAACAGTTTTAATATATTTTAATTTTAAAATTATTTTAAAAGTAGAGATATATAATAAATTTTAAATTAATTTATAAAATCTTATACTAATTCGTAATTGATTCGAATAATTCATGTATATTTTGAAACTGATTTTATGCTTGTTGTGGATAGCACAAGACGTACGCAATAGCCTCCAATTTTCTATATGATACATATGAGATAAAGATGAGTATACGATTTAAAGAGAGACCTAACTCGTTCGATTATTATTATTAACATAATTGCCTTAATAGCATAGTAATTAAATTCGGATCGGACTGCCGGTTCGATCGGTAAAAATCGGAACCGATCGACACTCCGATCTGGTTTAAGCAAAAAAAAATTATTTTTGATCAAAACCCGGTCAAACCTAGTGACCCGACGGTTGGACCGGTCGACCCAGTGATCTGGTAACCAAGTCACCGGTTTTATACTTCACTTTCTTTTTCTTTTTTTTTCTAATTTAAGCATTTGAATTTGATTGAATATATTCTTGATTGAGTTTTGAGTTATGATCATGATTTAATATCTTTCTTTTCATATAGATTTAGTATTTATTTGAATTGTATAAAGAAAACAATGTACAAATAGATTTCGTTTTTTTTTACCGAATTTGATTGAATGTATCTTAAAGATATTTATGTTTATTTGTGTTTGATATTAACGCTCTTGAGTCTTGAGTTTTGAGTTATGAACATGATTTAATATCTTTCTTTTTATATAGATTTAGTATTCATTTGAATTGTATAAAATAAATATTGTACAAATAGGTTTAATTTTTTTTTTGTAGATAATTAATTAATTTTACATATTTACTAAATATTATATATAATATATAATAATAATTAATATATTTAATTATTTATTATTTATTACATATTAATGACGTCACTAGGTCAATAACGGTTCGACCACTGGTTAGACCAGTGACCCATCCACCCGATACCTTTTTTAATTCGATGATTGGTCCGGTTTTAAAAATATTGCTTAATAGAATACTCCTGCCATTCCCAAAAGATAAACAAAATACAATTTGCACATGTTAAGAAAAATAAAAATAGAAGAAAGAGAGTAAAAAAGTTTCAAAATTATTCTTAGTGGTCTCACTATATTATATAAAGTGACTGAGTATTTTTATTTTTTTATACTAATAGACCCTACTAAATGACATATTTACCTTTCACTTTATGTACTTTATCTCATATTTTTAAGAACAAAAAAATTTGTACATTTAGTCATTTTTTTGAGGACGGAAGAAGTAGTTTTTAAAGAGTTAACCATTGAGTCTAGGGATGCATATACGGCCTGCGCCTTGGTGTTTGACTTGGTCGAAGCCTAAACTGATCAAGGTCTGGACCGATCAGACCTAGCCTGTTGTAAAAAAACTGTCTTTTTTAACTCAATATTTGACTTAGACTGACCTTAAAAGAGCTTAATTGGTCTGTCCCGACCTAGGACATGATCTGGCTTGGAGCTTGGTCTGTTAATCCGGCTTGAGCTTAATCCTCCCACAGCCCACTGTCACGAGTCCGTAGTTCAAGCTTGATTAATTAATTAATTAAGAATCGGGTCTGGCCCAATTCAAGTAAGAAAAAATATATAAATGTTTAGTCGAGGTTGTGAATGACACTCTCCAGCCCAAGGCCGATGCCTGGCTAGCATGCCCAGCCACTTCTCCAACACAAGTCAACCTAGTTAGTTTTTTTAATATTTAACATTAAAAGTTAGTTGATTAAATATTAATAATAAGTTAGTTCTTGTAAATATTAATATTTAACATTAAAATTTTATTAATATTTCTTGTTACTTTTAACATTAACTATTAATATTAATTAATACATTAATAAACTAACTTTTAATATTAAATAATAATAATAATAAGTTAGTTTCTTGTAAATACTCTAGTTCTTCATTAAAAGTTTTATTTTTATAAAATTTTATTATTTTATATTTTATAATTTTTATTTCTTATATTTAACATTGGAAGAAGAAAAAATGAAAAGTTGACCTGATCGGCCTAGGCCTACTTAACCTTGGGCCTGGTCTGGCCTGCAGACTTAACCAGGCCATAGGCCAGGCTGACCCAGCAAATTAAAGTCAATGGCCTAGCCTAGCTTGGTCAAAGTCTAAAACCTGACGAAGTCAAGCAGGACCAGATCAGGCCGTCATGTTGTGCATATCTATTGAATGAGTATGTCATATTATAAGATTTACTCTTCAACTACAATATAACAAATCTTGATCACATTAATGATGTTATGCTTCTTGATCGAATCTATATTTGCTCAATAGATAAAATCTATTCATAATAAAATTTCTTTAATTGGGAAAAAATTAGGATGATGATATATACACACCCTATATTACTAGTTGCACACTTAAATATAAGTGACTAATTAATTCTTAATAAATGAGACTCAATTCACTTATTTATCATTTTTTCACTTTTGCCCTTTATCCTATTACACATAATAACTATTTAAAAATAGTAATTCAAACAAATACATAAGATGGTTAGACACTACATAATATCTATAAAAATATAAAATGTTCATGTCTTAGAAGAAAATAAAAAGAGTCATCCTAGTTTTGTGATAATAATATAAAATAAAATATTATTCATTTTACATTCATTCATTAGTTTAATTATTTACTTTCAAATAGTGAATTTATTTAGTATTATTATTAAAAAATAGGATGACTTTTTTTCCTCTTTTTTTTGGTCTAATTTCTTCTAACACATTAACATTTTATATTTTTAGGGATCCAATTATGAAGTTTTATTTTTCTTTATGTTTTGATAAGAATTATGTAACATTTAATTCCATCTTCGATATATAATTATTGTGCCCTATAAAGTTCATATGGCCTAGTAATTTTCTAATTATTATATTTCTTAGAATTCTAAGGTCAGGAGCCAACCCATAAGAAGGCTCCAAGTCTACTATATTATAATAATAAATTGTGTTTTGTTTTATAGTTATTATCATAGGAGAAAGGGCAAAGTATAAGTAGGTAAATAAGTGAATTGAGATTTTATTTATAAGGATAAATTAGTCCTTTAATTACATTTGAGTGTGTAACTAGTAATCTAAGATGTGCATATATCACTATCCAAAAATTAAAAGAAGCTATCCACATTGCTTATTGGCAATCTGTCAAAAAATACCAGTTTTGATGCATCAAATATCGTACCTAGTAATTCTTTTTAGTTAGTTGACAAAAGTTATAAAAATCAAATAAGCTTATATCAATCAATTACAAATTTTAAGACATGTTATTAACCAATTTAATATGGAGATAAAATATTAAAACATTAAAATACAGTATAAATTACTTATGTGAGCTTACATTGTACAACTGTTGCTTCAAAGTTCAATAATAATGAAGGGCTTCGGATTAGTTAGTTCATAATGTCTCTAGCCATCAATTTTTATTTCTAGTTTCAATTTTTCTGTCACTGTTTGTGTGATATCCACAACTTGGACCAACATTTACATTGTTCCTTGAAGCTGTATGTAGTATATGCCTTTCGAGAATTACAATAGTACAACTAGCTCCTGATTCAAACTACCCAGGTCTTCCTTCAAATAGAGCATCGAAGAACCCACAAGGATTACGACAATATTGCTCCTCAAAAGTGGCTTCAAGTCTATTCTCCAAAAGGTTCTGAAGTTAAGTTTGCTGAAAAAAATGGCTATTCTCTACATGACTACTGTACATGAGGATTTTGCTTCCCAATGAAAATCCTTGGACCTTTTAGAGGTGCGGTATTTCCCTTCCTCTGAACTTAAAAGCAAGGCGATGATGGTAGTTTTCAGCTCTGGGGTGCCAACTGTTAGAAGCATTTGAATTCATATTATGTAAATTGTAGTAGAGATCCGACGAGTATATACTTGGATGAACTTCAGCTGCTCCTGAGTCTGAAGATTCAGGATAAGAATGTGCACGAGTTGCACTGAAAAAAAAAAACGACGACGTAAGGCCAGATTAGATATGGTAGTTCAACCAAGTATACATCACTCTTAAGAAAGTTTTAGGCCATGTAGAATGAGGAAGCGAAGGAAGAAGTAAAAACCTACCCGTTAGCTGGAGATCTACCCTGCTTAAACAACGTGATTGGTACAAGTGGCTGTGAATCCTTGTGTTTATTCCAATCTCGTGGAGAAATAGATGTGTCCTGGAAAATAGGACTTTCAAAAATTATACTTTATATACACGCGTTACATCAGTATACAAGTAAACATATTATATATTAGTATATGGTTGCACAATTGTTGGGAAAAGAACAAAAGAGCAAAGATAGTATATATGCATCAGCATAAGTTTTGCACAACTGTTGGGAAAAGGACAAGAGATTCTAGCAGTAGGATACTTATAAATGATTGAGATCAACAAATGGCTTTTATATCACTTACATTCAACTTCAGACCAGAAAACTCTCGTCTGCAACTTGAAATGTTTCGATCATGTAAATTCCTCAAGAAAGGATGGTCAAGTAACATTACAGCTGTTGGTCGGTCTGCTGGATTTCTCTGAAAGCACCATCTGAGGAAATCCTTTCCTTCCGCAGATAATGTTTCTGGTATGGTTGGGGATCTGTGCAAGACCTGGAACATAGCTTGCACCTAATGGATATGCACAAATAAACAACTTAAATAAATTAAGTATAACAATTAAAAAAATCACTAGATCAATGTGTACCATTTCTTCTCTATGTATCATTTGTTGAACATAAATACACTATAACAGTCATAACACATTAGAATCAATGGACATTTCATTTTCAAAAACCAATCATGAATTCTTCCCCATGAACTTGCTATACATAGTGGTTCTCATGAACAATTAAGTATTATGTTTCTATTCAACAAAGATAAGAAAATATTAACATGCAATGTTTATTTGTCTAAAAGAAAGAAGAATTATTTCCTAAAATGAGAGGGAATTTTTTTGACATTTCATGGTACTTGCAAAGACTTGAGTTACCACATTGCTCGTGAATTTAAGGAGATAAAAGGAAGGGATTCTTGTGATAATAGAACCAGACAATCATGCCCTCCATTGCATCTTGATGCATAACATGGTAGAATAATGTACATACAGCAAATCATTTAAGATTTGGAGTAATGAAGAGATTTATTGAATTTCTTAGTGTACAACAGTATTAAGTATCAAGTGAGCATTAAGATAGAAGGAAAGAAAACTCGAGCATCTCATTGCAAATCCAAATCCAATATATAAGAGATGATTCAAATGCTCTAGAAGACTAGAACCACAAGCATCTCATTTTAAATCCTGGATAGAAGAGAGATGCGGTCACTTAAATCTTCATTGTGCTCCATAACCTAACGTTAACATTTACAGAAGTTTTGTACAAGCCGATGCATTGGTGCAAGGACAATGTTGCTTTTTTGCTGATAGGTACATTAATGGTCTAGGTCTGCTCTTGATTGGCAGTTTGCAAAAATCACTTTCCAATTGGCTATCTGGTTTGACTTTTCAAACTGGATTTCAAACAATCATAAACACCCAATTTCTTGAAGGTTCAGTATTTCTTTTTCTCAAAAGAATGTGGTCAGATAGGCTGCACAGGATTTTTATTATTAAAAATTATAAAACTAAAGTAAAAAAATAAAATCTTTTTTCCAATTCTTTATCTTGGCACCCAGATTGGAACCTGTGACACTACCTGACTTTACCCAATTGTTACCACAAGCCATTGACTTGTAATACTCCATAATATTTTGTGTTATTTGATAACTTCAGGTAACATTAACTCATGAAGTAAAGGGTACACCAAACAGACATTAAATAAGAATTCAAAGACGTCACAGCCACATACATAACAGAATCCATTTGTTCATAATCAAAGTATAAGAAGACAATAAATTAATAAAATATTCTTGGTGGGAAGCAACACATAAAGATGACACCAAACTAGAAGAAAATGTATTATAACTATCACACCCAGTAGGCTGTTATTTTTTACCAGTATCAACTATCAAGCGCTCTATTTTAAAAATAAAAAAATAAAAAAATAAAACTTAAAAGTAGAACTACAAGCTCTAGTGATGGAGAAAGGCCTGACACTTCAAGTTTTATAACAAAATCAAGTAATTTAAACAGGCTGTCTCTAGATTTAGCGACTCACACAAAAAACAGGAGTCAAATGCCACAATAGGCCAAACAACTTGGTATTAGAAACACACATTCAGGTCTACTCGGTGGAGATAAGGAAAAATTTCAGTACTTGAATCGAAAGCCAAGAATGGAGTTATTAGATGGGAACCCCTTCCCTGAATCCCAAAAGCACGAAAAGCAAATACACATGCAGAAAAACAGTCAGAATAAACAAAATGGGCTCAGTTTGTGGATAGGTCACAACCATACACACTTTCCTACCCACACGAGCATCATCCATTTAAATGCAGGGCCCTCATGAGTACATTCACAAAAAGTAAGGCTGAAATGAAGAAGAAACAAATGGAACCCTTACTTCACTGATCCTGGAATAACAGTAAAAGAAATATCCTTTTCCAGATACCATGAAAGCAATAAGCTAATTGTTGATTCTCCAACATAAAAGCAGGAAGATCAGCATCCTCAAAAAACCTCCTGTCCTCCTCCCAAATATGCCAAAAGAGACAAAATGGGGTCATAAACCAAACATCACATGCTAACAATCATCTCGTTCACCAACTCTGACATACCTTGAGAACCCGAAATAAAGAGACATCCTCTACAACATCCCAGAAAACCAAACATTTTGCTTGCCTAACAATCTTACGCAGAACAAACTTGTCCCACAAGGCATCAACTAAAGAACACACCAAATAACCTCCCACGCAACTTCGAGCTCTCAATTCACATCAAGAATTGTAAAATAGCAAAAAGCACATAAACAAAGTGACCCTCAAATAAACCCTAAGATCAAAAATAGCATCCTTCTACACCCTCCAGACTAAAAAGCAATTACATAGCCTTTCCATCGCCTTGTATCTATGCCAAATGGCTCTCCAAGGTCAAAGTAAATATTCTTATGAAAAATTAGTTAATTTAAGAAAGTTCACGGTACACATTTTTATTTTTTATTTCTACTTTTCTGAGGGATGGAGTTGCTATCAAAAATATCTTTATTAATCAGCAACTATAACCACTCACCTCTCATTTTGAGAAACTATCTGATACTATTGAAAATTAAAGCCTCAGAGCTTGGGTTCAATACTAACTCTGAAAAATATTATTTTGGTGAAATATTAAATAGCAGGAATGTTGACAAATTTTGACTAGACTGACTTAGGAATATATGCAGTTAATTACATGCTTACCCCAGTAAACTCACTCCAAGGGGGTTTTCCAGTCAGCATCTCAATAACTGTGCAGCCCACACTCCATATGTCAACAGCAAAGGCAAGCTCTGGATTAGCATCTTTTCTCAACATAGACTGCAAAACCTGCACAAAAAGAAATAAGGAAAATATTTTACTGTAAAGCAGCTACGAGCCAATCTATTAAATTACAAGTACAACTTGAGATACCTCTGGAGCCATCCAATGCGGACTTCCCTTCAAAGAAAGATTTGTTGCACATCCTGTAAGCTGAATACAACAAACACTGTAACATTAGAGTGGAAGGGGAGTGGAGAATTGATTAAAACCGAACTACATGAATGAAGCTCAAATGAAAAATAAACTCACACGACATACAAATTAATAAAGCAAGTTGATCATCACAGCCCCAATATGCCTCTCCAAATAGATTATAGTCACGTATGAAGTGGGTATTAATCTCGTAATTGCATTATATAATATTCGTGTGCGTTCCGTGCCAAAAACCACTTCAATGATTATGTGTAGATAATTTGCCATTTTATCTTCTAGAGGTGCCTTATTATACCTACAGAAACTTTGTTGCGGCCATATTGACTAGCACATATTTTACATTGCTGTTTTTTCCTGACACAACTTTTTTTGTATAATTTATTCAACTCATCTTATGGTTTAAAATGGTTTCAGTCTTTCTTACTGATCCTCATTGACTGTACGATCAATGTTTTATTACACTCTTTTACATAATTTTCCATATTGAAAGACCTAATACAATGCAACCTAGATACACTAACATACAAGATAATTTTCCATATTGAAAGACCTAATACAATGCAACCTAGATACACTAACATACAAGATAGTACAGTCAACCTCTATTTGAGGAAACAAGTGTGACATTCGCATGCTTCAAATAATAATTGGTTTCTCCCGCAGGAATAATCCTTTTTTTTTTTTTTTGGCTAGTTTATGACTAAACACACACACCCTACTTGGCCACTGCCAAGAATCGAACCTAGGACCTCCTGTTTGGCAGGAGGCCTAGTCCACCAACTGAGCTAAAGCTTTGGTGTGAATAATCCTATTTCAAGTTTGAATCCATTTACACTTGCTTCAATGGTTACCTGACCAAATAAAAAATTCACGCCAAATCTATTTCTCTAAATTCATTGAATTATTTTCTCAATTCCTGAAAAGAAAATTCTAGTCCTTTTCAGAAAGAAAGTCACTGATTATTGTTTATCGTATCAATTTTTCTTCTACGCACCAAGTAGACCAATAAAGGTCGACTACAATAGTGTTGTAAATTTCCAGTCAACTAATTATGCTGGAAGTTCGAGAAAATGTATTGTATGGTTAATAAACAGATGAAAAGTGAAAGGTTAAAAAAATAATTTTAATGCACAAGATAAAGATACAAAGCATGAATTAAATAATATCAATGCTTAAAGAATTTCAGAGCTCACATGTTTTGCCAGCCCAAAGTCAGCAAGCTTGACAACGCCGGATGAATTAACAAGCAAATTTGCCCCTTTAATGTCCCTGTGTAACACAATCAGCAAGCTGAGTCATTACAATCTATATAGAAAACTATCAGAGGTCAATACATTTGATCATCATTTTTAACTACCTCCCAACCAATGAGAAAATAAAACGAGAACCACGAGTAATCTCTTAGTTACTGAATGGCCATTTTAGAAATTAACTTCTCCTTTTAAAACATTGTGGTTGTTCATCAGATGTCAAACAATTTTTTTTATCTAAAACTATCTAAAGCAATCTGCAATGTTGAATAGATTTCACTGCAAATATAAGTTCATCAATTCTAATTTTGGGGGGAAGAGGGGGAGAAGGTCACCTGTGAATTGTCTTTGTGCTATGCAAATACGCCAACCCTGAGAGAATATGTCGGGTGAAATTGCGAACTACAGATTCTGTTACAGCTCCAAAGTGCTCTTGAACATAGTTATTAATTGATCCAGGATGAACATACTCGAGATATATGCAAAACCGATCCTCAACCTGCAAAAGATATAGAGTTTTATCATCTATCGTATTCATGAGACATCTATAAGCAGCAAAGTCAGACTAATACAAGATAATGTGAAACCAAAGAAATACTTACTATTTCACTTCCAAAATACTGTACAATGTTTGGATGCTCCAGCTGCTGAAGAACTTTGATTTCCTGAAACAACATAATAGAGTGAGAACAAGAATATGCTGTGAGAAGCAGTTAGCAGATTTCAGTAATTGTCAATCAGAACGTGTTTATGCATGTTCCTCAATCCTTAATGCATGTTATGAAAAATATGTTTGTGTCCGACACATGTTTAATCCCAAATTACCGATATGACTCCTCCTAGGACACGTCCACGGCTCCATGCTTCCTGGATCATAGTAGTGATAATTTTTCTAAACTTGAAATGTCTATTGCATAACCAGCCCACATGCGTAAGCTAGCTTCTGTGCTTTCTTCATCTACTAAAACAGGGTATTGTCGGAATTTGGATAAACATGCAAGGACTCAAAAAATATGCAAAGCACTTATTGTGTATTGACTACAGACATAATAGAAAATAAATCCAAAACTTCCTGACCTAAGATTGTGGCAACTTGATCAACCTACTTCTGAAATTTAATATAACTCCTTCATGAGTTTATGTCCTCTCATTAATGAGTTTATCTAGAAACTAAATATTAATAAATACAAATCTACAGTATGGAAATACTATGACTGTGCAACAGTGTAGGGATCTACAGTATAACCTGCTCCAACTGCTTTATACATTCAGCGGATTTCGAGTCAAAAGGAATAACATCAACTTCTTTCATTGCACACATAGCTCCATCTTCACTGTACGAGGAAACAACAAAAAAATTGAGATATAGCACCATTTTCACAGATTTATCATACATGACAATACTAAACAAGATACAATAGAAAGAAAGCTTCACTTTTTTTCTTACCTGCTGATTCCAAGATACACGCTGCCATATGTACCACGTCCAATGAGTTTTTCCTTTTTCCATTGACGTTTCATTGATGATCCATCCGTTGTGTGAGAAGAATTACTCGAGTGTGAAGGCACTGGAGATCCCGGTGGAAGGGGTAATGGGTGGACATTGGCACTATTACCTTCGGGCCGAGCCACATAACTTTCTGGGAGAGACTTAAAATGTGAATGCCATGCAACACCATTAGGATTCCTAATATTATGGCGGGGACTTTGTAATGTTGGGCTATGAAGTGGAGAATGATCAGGGCTGGGTGTAATTCTTTCCGGCAACACATGGGAAGCAGAACCTGCAAGCCTATCAAATATTGAAACCTCTGAAGTTGATGAAACCTGAAATTCTTGAGGAACAGAATAAGACGAATGGAGAACATCCACTGAGCGAAATCTTTGTGGGCTAACAGCAGGACTTGAGAACCCACTGGTTGGAGCACTCCTTGCAGGAACATCCAGCCTGAAGCTGTGAGCAGTTCCTGTAGTACCTTGATGGAAACGCCTCCGATGATAAGTTGGTACTTTTGATGATTTTGAGGCAATATGATCTGTCGTCTTCCTGAAGGTTTCATCAGAAAAAATATCTGATATCAATATCATATCAACATTTATTTACTTAAAATAAGGTGTTTTAATGATAAAAGAAGACAAAAAAGAAAAAGAAATGAGAGAATATAAAACATGGCATCCTATTTAGTATTTACCAACATATACATAATTTTCTCTAAGCTACACAGCAAAAATTCTGAAGAAAATAAATAATATTATAAAAATCTAACTTCGAAATCCATAAATAATTTTACACAATCTAAATTCTGATCCTGGTATATCAAGTACAGCTAATCCAATATACAAGACAGTAGAGGTACGTAATACTCGAGTAACACAGTAGACCATCAATAATTTCATTAAACAAAGTCATCAAACCTGTTAACTAATAGGCATAAACATTAAAATTAATATCACAAAATATATACGTTCCTCATTTGATCATTCAGAAATTTGATATATTTACCTCCCCATGGCAGAGCTAGATGAATTCCCACCCCCTGCTCCACCTCTTCCATTACCTCGAGACAGAAAATCATCATTTGCTTTAACAAGTGAAGGCGAAGGCGATTCAGGAAGTGGCAAAGGTTGAGGCACAGCAGACAGAGACCAATGCCTCAAATTAGGGGGTGACCGTGACCCTGAGTTTGGTGAAACAGGCAAGGATTTCGACCGGTCATCAATCGGCTGCAGACCCAGATCAAATTCAGTCACATGGCGGATCTTCCGTTGCCGTGTGAGTCGCCTTCTCGACTCCAGCGATCTTTCACTAACCAGAGGGGAATCAGAAGGTGAAGACGACGAAGAAGATGGGCGAGAAAAAAATACATTTCTCAAAGAAGGCATCAGGCAATACTCAATACTACTTGTTACCAAACAAAATTATCAACCCACCTAACAAAATCCCCAAATTATAACTGAAAAAGCTTAAATCATAACACTACTGTGCAATTGAAGAATAAAATCCTAAAGCTACCAGCACCCAGCTCAAGAAACTAAGTCAACGTTTGAATCAGAAAGCACAGCTTCAATTTCCATGCTTGTGTCATCTCCAAAAAGTCAACAATTTACTCCTTTATATAAGTTGCAACTCGCAATAAACTATATAAAAATAATACTGGAGTCAAGAAATTTAATTTTCCACAAGTATGCGGGGGTGTGGGAGTGAAGTGTGAAACTGAAATTAATGGAGAGGAAATTGTACACACCGGTTGAAATGTCAACTTGAATACCTGTAGAAAAATAAAGGCGTGTTTGTCGTCACCGTGAGAGAGACTAATTAGAATGTATGGACACTTTGTGAAAAGATATGCATACACCCTAAGGTCACGGCCGTGCCAGTTGAGCAAATCAACAATGCACGGAAATTTCTTACATTTACTCTAATTTTGTCCGGTACTGGTGAGATTGTTGGTATATTTTACCGTCCGGCCGACTTACCTCGCGGCGGAGCTTGGCTTGTTTGATTTGTAAGCTCACTTGGGTTGATTGGGTTCCGGAGCATAGGAATAATAGGATGCCACACTTATTTTGGGCAAAATTACAATTATTATAATTTAGTGTCAGAATATTACCCCTCACATATACATTGTAAATGTATTAGATTTAAAGTTTTATTTAAAAGACTAAAATGATAATATAAAATATCTATATAATAAAACAAAACTCATTTTGAATTTTTAATTTAAACATTTAGGAAAGCACAACAACGGTTTAAATTCATTATAACTTAATTATTCCAACTTAATCTAAAGGCTCACATTTTTCCCCGCTCAAATCAAACTCATGTGTCTACATCTTGTATCATGACTTGCACGAAAATCGAGACAAATAAAAAGGATAAAATATTTTAATCCCATGTGAGATATATATTTTCAACTTTTAACTTTTTTAATATTTCTACTAAAGTGCAAACAGGATTAAAAAAGAAGAAGATAATAGTGAAAAATAAGAATAATGACAAAGGCATACAAGGAAGAAAACAATAATAATAATGACAAAGAACACATGTATACACATTGTCGCCAGCTGTCGACGCCAGTTTTTGTCTTTTCCAATTTTAGCCTTTTGTTTGAATGATTTTTTGGAAAAGGTCGACATTACTGTCGACGGGGTTTTGAAATATCGTTTTTTTATGATGAGCCAATTAACCAGAGTCGCCAGTTGGTATGTTTGAAATGGATGTACCAACTCATCCGAGTTTTCGTTTTTTATAAATCGCTGGCTCATATGTGACTCCGAATTAATTGGTCTGCAAACCGAGATTCATAGAGTTCGGGGGTTTGCTTAAGCGAGGGGAAGGTGTTAGGCACCCCCCGACTTCCGTGAAACACGATTACCGCAATCTTGATACTTTCCTATCCTTCAATT
Source organism: Aralia elata (assembly GCA_034770075.1). Classification (NCBI taxonomy): domain Eukaryota; kingdom Viridiplantae; phylum Streptophyta; class Magnoliopsida; order Apiales; family Araliaceae; genus Aralia; species Aralia elata. The sequence continues at coordinate 88,347,267 of CM068385.1, forward strand.
CATGAAATGTGTATGTGTGCGTGTGTGTGTGTGCCTATGTGAATGTCGTGGTGATTTTTCATGAAGAAATCATTTGTGTTTTCGAAAAAATCGTGTCTTCTTTTGGGAATGCTTTAGAATGTCCTTCGGCTTTTACGAGAAAGCTTTATGAGAAAAGGTTTGATTTTTATTGTCAAAACTATGAGATTTCATTAGGTGCTGTTTTGACAAAACGAGAGTTTTTTCTAAACCTTCATCAAAATAGGAATCGAGATCTATACGTTGCTTTCGTGAAACGATTGGGCAATTTCTAGAATCTCTTTAACCCTATGTACAAAGATTTAATAAGACATTATTTATTTTTATAAAACCATTTTTTGTGATGTTTGAAAACGATTTCTTTTGCCTTCTCGTTTGAATAGGAATCGACACTCATTAGCACTTCCAATTTTTAGCCTCGTGAAGCTAATAACTTAGTTTGATTTATTTTATGAAAATCTTTATCGTTTAGCTTTGAAATCCATTTCGTGTCATAAATCAAATCAAACATTAAAATGCGTTGGGGCTATTCATGGGCATGTAAGTCATCAAAATAACCTTGAACGCCCACAATCGCATATTTTCACTATGATGGGGCCTTAACCACGATTCTCGCCTTGGCGTCGTTTTAAGGCCCGACGATTACATATGTACAATAAAAACTACATCCTTCCTACTATCTACATCAAAAGAGGTCCATCATCGGATTTGGACCACGGGGTCGCTTTCCTAGGCTCACAACCAAATTTCCACACACCCACAACCGGATATTACAAGAAATAACCAACACGGATAATCTAACAATACCAAGACATCCTGAAATAGCGATCTAAAGGAACCACGCCCAATATAGCACCGTAAAACAAATAAAAAAATTAATAAATAAATATCATCGGGTTATTAGGAAGAATTTTGTTCCGATGGAACCCTCACTAATAATCCCTAATTCATTGTTCCACCATAAATTACATGAAAACTACAATTTAATTCGACCAAATGATATGATAGAAATTACAAAAATAAGGAGATTTTCACCTTGCAAATGAGATCAAAGTGGATGTAAACTTGTGTATTTTGAATAGAAGAAGAAGTATATATGATACAATCAAATCAAAAGAATATTATTCCTCTCTTTTTTCTCCCTTTCTCTCCTCTTTTGTTGCAAATTTATGCTATATCTCTTCCAATTCCCGAGCTGTTGCTGCTGTTATTCTCCTTCTCTCTCCGCCTGCTCAACCTCCTATATGCTGATGAGGGAATGAGCTGAAATAGGCTGGCCAAAGCCAGCCGCAGATGGATCTGCGGCTGGCTGGCGGCCAACACTCCACTCAAAAGCGCAATCATTGGCCGCAGATCAATCCGCGGCTGGCTGGCTTGACTTTCTCGATTTTTGTGCTACGCCTCGATTCTCGTGTCGTGATGTCGATTTTCGCCGACAGGCTCGAACTTTGCAGTCCGGGAATTACTGGGAGGCGTGCCACATCCTCCGGGAGTGCCCAATTCGGACAGTCTTGTTGTCACGTCGATTTCGGTTGTAAATCGTCGCGGTGGCGTCGAGTGTTCGTACTTGTCCATCCTTTGCTCTCGCAGGCCGGTTCATTTGACGAATTTGCCCTCCTGTCAGGGTTAGTATACGAAGTGCAAAATTTGGGTATCTACACACATCATAAAAACCTTATGATATTATTGTGAAATTAAAATTTTATGATATAATTGTGAAAATTAAAATTTAATACGTCAATAGTATATAAGATCGTTGTTAGAATTATCACATTATTAATAAATAAGTGTGTTGGATGAAATCATCTTTCTTTTAATAATGGGTTATAATCTTAAATTTTACTCTTTTTGTTTTTAAAATGACGAGTAACGTATATTTTTCACACGTATTAGGAAAAGTAAATAGAAAAGAAAAAGTAAAAATATTTTAAATTTATCTTTAATGATCTCACAAGATTATATAAAGGGATGAATATTTTTATTTTTTCTATACTAATGGACTCTATTAAAATGACATATTTATCCTTTAGCTCATTCTTTTGGGGGATTTTTCTTCCAAAGTGACACGTTGTAAATTAATTACTCTTTCTGTCTTTAAAAAGATAAATTAAGTGATAAAAAATAGCAAAATAAATAAGTTAATTAGATCGGCCAGCCGCAAATTGATCTGCGGCCAAGATCGGGCATATAGGCGGCCAACCGCTTCCCAGATCTGTCACTTTCATTCGTACCCCACGCGATTTTCAGACCTTTGCACGCCCTTTTGCCGAGTTTTCCAACCTTTTTTGCAAAAACCGCTCCGGTTAGATCGATCTACGCGTTACAGGTAACACTTTGACCGACTGTTTTTCAATTTCGTCAATGTTTTGCTATACATTTGTTATTCTGCATGTTTAGAGATATAAATGTATGCTTTGACATGCTATGCCATGTATTATTGCATGTATATGCTATGTATGAACTGCGCAAGTCATATTTTATGCTCATGATGCGGTCCCACATTCGTGTTGTTTCTTTTTGGAAGAAAATCATGCATTAGGGTCATTTTCATGCTGCAATTATCCATATAAATGCAATTTTGATCTGTTTTGGCTTGGGTTCTTTGAAAAACATGCTTTGGCTATGCATGGGATGTCCATTTTATAGACGAAACTCTGCCGATTTTTTTTTTTTTTGCACATATAATAAACATGCATCATGTTGCATTAATTCTACGATGAGTATGGGAATATTTGTGACATAATTCAAAAAAAGGAACTTACCTTCCTCCTTGCCTATTCTATTCCAGCTTTGGATCCCGACGCTCCTAATAGCTCCTCTGCGTCTCGGACCTCGGGCGTTCGCCGCCGTAGGGCTGCACCTGCCCCCGTGCTTCTTCGGACCCGTCAGGCTCGCTGACTGGCGGAGGCTGTCATCCGGCCTGATCATCCCGATGTTGAGGAGGCTGTTCTCCCGGATGTTGCGGTCCTCTAGCACACCAGCTCCCTCTTCTCGTCGCGCCCTATCTGGCGTCTCTGTTCAGATACCCGATCTGTTGGGTCGGGATCTCAGTCGTCACCCCTCAGCATCTCTCGTGGCTAATGAGGTATATTCAATTCTACTCTGATTTTATTCTCAATTTCTCAATTCCCGTTCTATCTGGACTGACCCATTGGTGATTGCCACAGGTGCCCGAGTTTACTCAGCCGAGGGGTAACTGGTTCAACATCTACTCCCTCCACACCGCTTTGCACAGTGATTATCGAGCGGTGGTGGATTCTTGGGGCTTTCGTCACTTCTTCACCATCATTCCCCGTCAGTGCCCCTGGGGTTATATGAGGGCTCTGTCCGAGAGATGGTTTCACCAGACCCAGTCCCCTCACCTTTTAGACTGTGAGGTCGTGCTGACTCCCTGGGACTGGAGGTACATCATGGGTATAGAGTTCATCGGGTCTCGTGTCCCCCTGGATCTTGATATCACTCCAGCGGAGGTTCGAGCTTTGCTGGGTTTTGCTGCCGACGACCGGGTCTTTAAGGCCCGCAACATTCGGTCTGGAGCTTTGGCCGTTGATGCTGTGGGAGACATATATGCGACGCCATTCCCCGCGGATCGGGCTACTCGGGACATTCTGCTCCGGCGCCTATTCCTGACCATCATGAGGGGTTGTTTCCTAGGGAACAACTCCTCCACCATTCATTTCAGCGTCGTCGGAGCTGTCAGGGACGTAGACCGGATCAGTGACTATGATTGGGGGTCCTTCACATTTGCCTACTTCCTCCACGGTCTTTGTCTACGCTTGGAGGGACAGACAGATGCTTGGCTCGGATTCTACCACTTTCTGCTGGTGAGCCCTTTTTTCCTCTTTACTTACTGTACTTCCTTTCATTTTGTTTCTCTTTTCTGCATTTGACGGTCACCCATGCCCTGCCTTGCTTCTGTTCACAGTTCTGGGCCTACGAGCGTCTTCCATGTTTGAGGCCGGTCACTACCCTTGGTCTGGATACCTATCCCCGAGGTCGGCGATGACATCATAACACTCTGGAGGAGGTCTCGGTGTCTGGCAGCTTTGCCCATTGCCGCATTCAGCTGGAGCTGATCACTGCTGCGGAGGTTGTTTGGACTCCCTATCTTTCGGAGCATCTGGCTGTGGGGTTCACCGATGGACATCCTTCCGGCCCGGAGTTAGCACTTTCCACCCGCCGCCTTACTTTGCAGAGTGTCGGGGGCTGGGTTATGTATCTGGGAGAGCGTGCATTCAGATGCGTTACTGGAGAGATCCGCATCCCGCACTCCCTTCCTTTCACCACATCCTGGCCTTTGGACTCTCAGCCTTCGGAGATCATGCTTGCGGGGGAGGATGGCCAGACATTATCTTCGGGTCCCAGTACGAGCGAGGCCTTTCGCATCTGGTGGGTGCCCCGCACCATCGGTCCTCAGACTCGGGCCACATTCTTCCTTGGAGACATGGTTCCCGGCTCGGTGATGATGACCGATTGAGCTGCCTGCGTTCGGAGTCCCACTCACGCTGAGCAGATTGACACCTTGACCCGCCAGGTGGAGCAGTTATCCCTGTACCTTCGGGTGTTGGGCCAGACCCCAAAGGATGCTTACGCATATGATCCTGACAGTGCGGATTTCGCCACAGGCCCGAGCTCATTTGATGCCCCAGTGCCTCCTTATATCCCGGATATGAACTTCGGTCCTTCGACTTCGACCACTCCAGGGGATCAGTTCGGGGATCCGGATTTCACAGACGACATTACTTTTGACTAGATCAGGGCTTTTTGTACCTGGACCTGTTAGATGTTTATTATCTTTATTTCATGCACTATGTATTGAACTCATTTGTTTATTTATGCACAGTTTTTTTTTATCATTATGATCGTTCAATTGCTTTATTATTTACTGTATGATGCATACTTCTTTTATTTATGGATAGAGAAATGACCCATGTACAGTCTTTTTGATACTATTTTTCCACAGATGTCGCCCTCAGATGTCGTGGTACGCTTGGATTCCATTCCTTCCACAGGGTTGGTCGGCAGTCTTCTCTGCTGGTTGGACAGTTTATCGCCGGCCGACAGGGCTATCGCAGATGGTCTTTTGGGACATTCTTGGTCCTTATTATCCTTTCAGGTGCCAACGGGCTTTGTGGAGGGTATTCTGAGCTATTGGGCCCCTGCCCGTCAGGTGTTCAGATTAGGGACAGTAGAGCTGACCCCCACTCTCGAGGAGTATGCTCGCTTTACCGGCTTGCCTTTGGATAGACCTTGTGTCAGGGTCACAGTTGGTTCCATGCGCCGTCAGTTTTTGACTTTCACCGGTTTGCAGAGGACAGTTTTGTTATCGGTGATCACATCAGATCATCTAGTTCCCCTACATTTTCTGATTGACCGATTCGGCTCACCCGACAGTTTTCACCTATTTTCGGGTGATTTTTCCGTGTCCGAGGAGTGCTGGGGTGCTTTGAGAGTAGGCGTTCTGATGGCCTGTGTCATTTCAGTTTTGTACTTGCCAGCCGGACCCGATCAGTTGGATATGCGAGTTGTCGTGGCCGTTAGAGCCCTTCAGGAGGGTCACACCGTCCTTCCCATGATATTGGCATATACTTACATGTCAGCCTCATATTGTCAGTCTTTTCGAGGCAGAGTATTCAGAGGGAGCTCTGCTTTGCTGTATGTATGGTTTATGAGCCATCTCAGTCCCATCGGCCATTTCCGTCGCCAAGGGTTTTGCTTCAGCCATGACATAGTCACGCAGTTTCTGTTTCGTCCCGGGAGCTGTACTGATGCGGCCTCCTGGATAGCATTTTTGTCGGTTGTTGAGGACCCTTTTCATCTCCTGATCTACTCGGATTATTGCTCCTTTATGAGCTTTTTGACTCACGTGCCCACCCTGGATTTCATCCCTATTGCTGGCTTGAGGGGCGTGACGACTTATCATCCCTTGGCGGTTATGGGGCAGTTTGATCAGACACAGGATTTGCACCCTTTCACGGGTGCAGTCGCCTACCGATTCATTATATCATCCCAGACAGAGAGGGATCTACTGCGGGTATACGATCTTTGGTCTCGCAGGATCTTTGTCGAATATAGTGAAAGCTGCCACCTCCAGACATTTGCTTACGTGCAGTGGCTGCGCGGAGACTCGGATCCGATGGGTTTGAGTCAGACTGGGGCCTTTGATGACTCTGGAGTGATTTTCCCAGAGGATACCACAGATCATTCCATCTCAGCTGATTCTGCCCCAAGTCGGGTTACTGAGGATACCCGACTCCGCCTGGCCTTGATTACTACTGAAGCTGATAGGGATGCCGCTCTTGTCGAGAGAGATGATACCATTCTGGCTAGAAACGCTGCCATTGCTGACAGAGACACCATTATATTTCAGACCAGGGCAGTTATAAATGCTCATTCTGGGACCGTCAGCCGAGCCACTGCTTTATTGGACCGCATCGACATGATGGGACAGCAGATTTCAGGGGACGCTGATGCCTCGGATCTATCCACCAGTTTATCCATCCTGCTTCAGTTAGTTACAGATTTGTAGATTGTTTTATTTCCTGCATAGACTATGTTAATTTCATCGGTTATTGAAGAGGAAATCTTGTAACAAAATGACTTATATATGTAAACATGCATTTAAATTTAGTCATTTTCCCTTTTTATCGTATCGTTGCCTTTCATTGGATCCTCATTTTATCCAGCTAACCATGATTTTGACATTTTGCCTTCTTTCTCCTCTCAAGTCTTGATGGAGATTTGACAGATATTGCCGCACACCCTGTTGATTTCATCGGATTGAGTCTTAGATTTTTGACTAACTGTTTGGTTGTGCCAAGTTTATGTTATTTGGGATGAAGCTGATTAGGCGGCTGGTTTCGGGAAGGTTTTGAGGGTGTAGGAAGGTTTATCTGGCTGTTGGGAATTGGTTTTGTTTAGGGAAAAGATTATTTTTAAGGGATCGGACTGTGCCATGATGGCTGCCTACGTACCCCCACAAGTTGGGAGATCAAGTCCTACGTAGTTCGTTGCTCAAAGAAAAAAAAGAGAAACTGATTATTCAAGCGTAGAACCGCTTCACCGAGTCAGAATTGAGGGGCTGTGGAAATACCTCTCCATCCATTTCTTGCAATATGAGAGCTCCTCTGGATAGCACTTTCTTAATCACAAAAGGTCCTTCCCAGTTCGGGGCAAACTTTCCTTTGGCTTCGTCTTGACAAGACATGACTCTTTTTAGCACCAAATCATTTTCCTTGAACTTCTGAGGTCTTATCCTTTTGTCGTATGATCGAGAGATCCTTTGCTGATATAACTGACCGTGTCAAACAGCAGCCACCCTCCTTTCATCAATTAGGGCCAATTGGTCGTATCGACTTTGCATCCAATCCTCCTCGCTTATCTGAGCATTGATCACTATTCTGAGGGACGCCATCTCAACCTCAACTGGTAGAACAGCCTCCATTCCATACACCAAAGCGTAAGGGGTTGCCCCTGTAGAAGTACGCGTTGACGTTCGGTGTGCCAGCAGGGTGAGGGGTAGCAAATCCGGTCATCCCCGATGATTAGCAGACATTTTCGCCATGATCTTCTTAATGTTCTTATTTGCAGCCTCCACTGCCCCATTCATCTTAGGACGGTAAATGACAGAATTTAGGTGTTTGATCTTAAACTGGTCGCATAATCCCTTCATGAGGGCGTTGTTCAAATTCTTGGCGTTGTCGGAGACCAAAACCTCAGGTTGCCCGTATCGACAAATGACATTATTCCTGATGAAATCGACGATGACCTCCTGAGTTACTTTGGGGAAAGAAGCTGCTTCTACCCATTTGGTGAAGTAATCGATCATGACGAAAATGAATCGGTGTCCGTTGCTTGCTTTGGGCTCTATTGGTCCGATTACATCCACTCCCCACATTGAGAAGGGCCAAGGGGAGGTCATACAGTGCAGTTCATTGGGAGGCGTATGGATCACATTACCGTGCGCCTGGCATTGGTAACACCGTTTGACATGATCGTCGTAGTCAGCTTTAAGTGTTAACCAATAATGCCCCGTTCTCAAGATCTTTTTGGCCAGCATCGGTCCACTCATGTGTGACCCATACACTCCACCATGTATTTCGTTCATAATCCTTTGGGTCTGTGTATCATCTATGCATCGCAATAGTCCCAACCCAGCATCCCTCTTGTATAGTGAATCCCCACTCAGGTAAAATTTCATTGCCATCTTCTGAATTCTCATCCTCTCAGCTCGGCTCGCCTGGTCGGGAATGGATCTATCCCTCAGATATTCCCTTATGTCGTGATACCAAGGCTGCTTTGGCAGACCCACCTCGTCTGATAGTACTGCAACATGTCCCTCGTATGCCGGGGCATTCTGTACTACTATCTCAATCTGTGGAACATCGTTTCTTTTGATTATATGGATTAAGGAAGCCAGGGTTGCCAATGCATCCGCAAAATCATTCTGTCCCCGGGGAATATGGCGGAAAGCGATATCTTCGAACTCTTGCATCAACTGGGTAACACAACGATGGTATGGAAGTAACTGAAGCTCTTTAGTGTTGTACACCCTGATCGCTTGTCTGATTACCAGTTCCGAATCCCCGAACACTGCTAGTCTCTTCACTCCCATATCGCGGGCAAAACGGAGTCTCAATATACATCCCTCGTACTCAGCTGTGTTGTTTGAATTGCTGAACTACAATTTAGTGGCCGCAGGGTATTGCTCTCCGGTGATAGAGACCAGGACTGCTCCGGCTTCTGCCCTTTCAGCATTCATGTCACCATCAAAATACAGCTTCCAGAACTGCCCCTCGTCATCACATTTCGTGTGTGATACCCAAAATATATCTTCGCCCGGCAGAGGAGTTTCTAACGGCTCCATCCCTCCTGACGGGGCTTCCGCCAACTGATCTGCAATTTCCTGCCCTTTCATGGCTTTCTGAGTTACGTATACCATGTCGAACTGTTGTAAGATTAACTGCCATCTTGACAGTCGACAGTTCAGCATGGGCCTTTCAAAAATATATTTCAGGGGATCCATTCTCGATATCAGGTACGTTGTATGCCCATGGAGGTAATGCTGTAATCTCCCTGCAGCCTAGGCCAAAGCGCAACAGGTTTTCTCGATGGGAGTGTAATTCTGTTCACATTGGCTAAATCTCTTGCTGAGGTAATAGATGGCCTGCTCTTTACCTGCCTCATTCTTCTGTCCCAGCTTACATCCCATTGCGATGGCGTTGACCGATATATACATAAACAGAGGGATCCCGTCCTTCGGGGGTACCAGCACTGGTGCCTCTGTCAGCTGCTTTTTAATGGTCTGAAAAGCCTTCTGACATTGTTCATTCCACTCTTGGGAAACACCTTTCCTTAACAGTTTGAAAATTGGCTCGCATGTAGTCGTCAAGTGGGATATAAAACGGCTGATGAAGTTTATTCTTCCAAGGAATCCTCTTATCTCCTTCTCCGTGTGAGGTGCCGGCATATCCACAATGGCCTTAATCTTTGCCGGATCCAACTCAATGCCCCGATCACTAACCAGGAATCCCAAAAGCTTGCCCGACTGCACTCCGAAAGCACACTTTGCTAGATTAAGCTTCAAATTATATTTTCTGAGTCGGTCGAATAGCTTTTTGAGATGGGTTATATGGTCAGATTCTACCCTTGACTTCACGATAATGTCATCCACGTAGACCTCTATCTCCTTGTACATCATGTCGTGGAACAGGGCCATCATTGCTCTCTGATAAATAGCCCCCGCATTTGTGAGACCGAAAGCCAACCGTCTATAGCAGAAAGTGCCCCAAGGGGTGATGAACGCGGTCTTTTCCCGATCTTCTTCCGCCACCATTATCTGATGATACCCCGTGAAGCAATCAACAAAAGAGTACATCTCGTACTGGGCTGTGTTATCCACCAGGATGTGTATGAAAGGCACCGGGAAGTTATCCTTGAGACTGGCCTTGTTTAGATCTCTATAGTCTACACATACCCTCACCTTCCCTCCAGGCTTCGCCACTGGGACTACATTGGACAGCCACTCTGGGTAAGTGGACACCATAATGATTCCCGCCCTGAACTGTTTGATGATCTCTTCCTTCACTTTTAAGCTCCACTCCGGTTTCAACTTTCTTAATTTTTGCTTGACAGGCCTGAAACCCTCCTTGATGGGCAACCGGTGTACCACAATGTCGGTGGACAATCCGATCATATCCTCATGAGACCAGGCAAAGACATCCTCATATTGGCTTAGCAACTCAGTTATTTCTGTTTTCTGGCTAGGGGTAAGGTCCGTCCCTATCTTGAGTTCTTTTGATTTGTCAGGGGTTCCAATATCTATGGTGATGGTTTGGTCTAGGTTGGGTTTGGGTTTATCCTCGACCCATCCTTTGATCTCGTCAGGCGCGTCGTCGTAATCTGTCTCGTCTTGCTCAATGCCCATTAAATCGAAATCCAGCTCAATGTCAAAATCATAATCATCATTCAAATTTGAAAGACCGTTTGTTAGGCAAGGATTACTCAAATTGGTACACCTGATATGAAACAAAATATTTGTCATATATAAGTTATTTTCCACAACGATCACATTTTCAGATAACATGACGAAACGACATAATTATGCAAAATACAAAACAAAAAAAAATAAACTTCTTCATCCTCCCATCCTCTGGGGTCTACCACCCTGATGTCGGGTTTTACCCTTGTTTGGATATCACTGGTTTCATGGTCCAGTTGTCGACGGTCAGGTCAGATGAAATGCGCTGGATAAAAGGGGGCTTCACATCGGAAACTTCCCCGATGATTACGGTTACGTCACCTGAGTCCTCCTTCCTACCTTCTTCAAGAATAATTAGCCCTGCCCAATCGATGACAGGCACACCCTGTTGGGCTCCCGGTGGCGTGACAACATCCGTCCCCTCTCCATTGCTTGTTAATTATCCGGGGATATAGCACCTGGTCTCAAACTTTTGTGCGACCTCTTGTAGGAAACTTTCCCTCTTGGTCGACTCATCACTTGCGGGGGTTAATTCTTCATCCTCTGCCCTGATCACAGGCTCGCTAGTCCCCTGCTCATTGTTGACCTTGGTCACCGGACTGTCAGCCAATCGAATCGGGGCCACGCCTTGACGATGTCTCCGTGCTGTGCCCTCATGATATCCCAAACTTGCTTTGCCTACCTGATGGGGTAGTTGAATGGGCTCGGTGATTCCTTGACTGCTCTTTCCTAACCCCTGTCCAGGCTGGAACTTCATTTTCATCATTTCCTTTGCAACGAAGGTAAGTTCTGGAGAGACCCTAGGTTTCACGGCTGGAGCTTTCAGGCATCTGTAGTGGGGAGTGCTAATTTCAGTGCCTGAAAACTGGCAGGTGCCACCGACTCGTCCACATTAATCACAGGAAGGCCATTCCTGGAAGGAGAAGGGGCATCACACTCTGCCGAGATCGTCACCAGATTTCCGTCAATGATAAGTTTGATTTGCTGGTGTAGTGTGGAAGGAACTGCCCCGGCCATGTGTATCCACGGCCTCCCCAATAACAGGTTGTAACTTGCCGCAATGTCTAGGACTTGGAAAGAGATATTAAAAGTACAAGGTCCTATTTCCACCGGCAACTCTATCTCTCCAATTGTATCCCTCCGGGAACCATCGAAGGCTCGCACCACTACATGACTGGCCCGTAGGCGCTTAGGATTGATATTCATCTTCTCCAATGTACTGAGAGGACATATATTCAACGCCGATCCCCCATCAATCAGCACCCCATTCATGATATAACCTTAGGAGATTACTGCAATATGCAACGATTTTCGATGCCCCCTTCCCTCCTTGGGGATATCATCATCTGTAAATGATATTACATCACTCTCCAACAGATGGCCCACCAGATGGCCGAAACCTTCCTTGCTAATTTCTTTGGAACGCATGCCTCCTCCAGGACTTTTGTAGTGATCATTGGACGATAACACCAAGTCCATGATTGATGTCAGGGTCGACTCCTCACTTAATATCTGGATCCCTCTTGCTTCCGGATGATCCATCCTCCTCAAGAATTCTATGGCTTTCTCCTCGGAGATCTCTTCATTTTTCTTCGTTTTGTTCTCAAGGACTCGTCCAGGAAGATACATCCCCCTTGTTGTCACAGAAGCACAACTGGCCGCTTCCTCTGACACCCCCCATAATTCCATGGTACCGTCTTTAGACTGCTGACAAGGATTTGCGGTCTCGCTGCAAGGATGAGGGGTTTCAGAGCCGATAACTTGACAGGCCCCTCTATGATATTTTTGCTCACACCCGCCAACCTAATTGGTGCTCCCCGTGTATTCCGGTGATCACTTATCATGTTGATCATTTCATCGATTTTCTTTATATAATTCAGCTTTGACGGCCCCTCGACTTCACTGGCTTCCGCCACATTGACCCCTCCTCTATAATGCCTTGGCAGGGGATTGACTTTGACATTCGGAGAGTCTAGCTGTTCCACCACAATTTCCCCACTATCAATTAAGTTCTGAATTCTGTGCTTCAGCGTCCAACAGTCCTGCGTATCATGACCAGGGGAACCTGAGTGGTATGCGCATCGCTTGCTTGGGTCAAACCTTCTTCCCTTCGGGTCACTTGGGGGTGCCAAATCAACTATCTTCTTTTGGGCTATCAATACCGCTAAAATCCGCTCAAGAGGATCCCCGAGTAGGGTGAATACTCGATTTTGCGAGGTCTCGAATCTCCTTCGCCCTTCCGCCCTCTGATCAGTGAAGTTAGGCTGTCGGGATGGCCCACTCTCTGCACCTGTACTGGAAGATTGTTTTTTGCCTTTCTAGATGACCCCTGAAGGATGAGGGAAACATCCTCTTCCTTTTTCTTTTGCACCCTACGAGAAGTGCTGCCGTAATTTCCACTCTGTATCTGTTCTGCAGTTGTTTCCAAAGCCGTGAAATCCCGAATCTTACCAGACTTCAACCCCATATCCACCATTTCTCCGTGTTTAATCATCTCAGCAAAGGGTCTTCCAATCCCTGATATAACCCGCTCATAATAAGGAGCCTCTTGAATATCCACGAAGGTCATCACCATCTCCGACTCGCTCATTGGGGGATTCACCTGTGCGGCCATACCCCTCCATCGCTGCGCATAATCCCTGAAAGATTCCCTTGGTTGCTTCTTGATTTTCGTCATTTGATATCTGTCAGGGGCCATTTGTGCTTGGAAGCTATATTGTGTTAAGAAGGTGTGGGCCAACTCTTCCCAATTGTGGATCCGGGCATTATCAAGACAGGCATACCAGATTCTTGCCTCTCCCGTCAGGCTCTTTTAGAATAATTGCATTCTTAGACCCTCGTCTTCTGCATAAGATCCCAACTCCCCAATGTAGATTTTCAGATGTGTGTAAGGATCCCCCTTCCCATTGTATTTCTCAAATTCGGGGATTTTAAATTTCTCAGGATATCTGGTTCCGGGAAAGACACATAGATCTGAATAGTTCACCCTGCCTAGGGACCCTATGCCCTTTAGAGATTGGATAGTTTCCTCCATTTGTTTCATTTTCTTTCGCAGGTCATCAGTGTCTCCTTCCTCTGGGATAGTAATCACTGCTCTGTGAGGTATGGGAATGACTTTTGGAACGACGGGCTCGCCCTTAGGTTGGGGTGGATCCTCTTTAGGTGGATCCTGTCTAGGTAGCAATTGTTCTTTTAGCATTATGGCCATTTCTAACATCTGTTTCTTGAAATCATCAAATTCCTCCCTAGATATGGAACCAGGATTAGTAGATGGAATATCAACCATTTCAGATGTAGAGTTCTGAGCCCTTTTAGATTGCGAACGCGTTTGAGGAGCAATCCTACAGAAATAATGGTTCGAAGTTTAGTCATGGGGAATGAAAAATGTGAATGCATGCTAAAGCTGTAACTTTTGTGTTTTTGGGTTTTTTAATCTTTCCCTGTAAAACAGAAAGTTAGTAGTCCTTTAATGCAATAACAAATGCTAAACATGACTTTATTATGCTTCCCCAGATGTTCCCTGCAAAACATAAAGGTTAGTAATTTCTTTTGACAGAAGGGGAGGCATATATGAATTTTGAATGGGACCATGACATTTACACACGCGAATGTAAAAGGGTATGAAGAGACTTTTCCTGCGCTAGGTTAATCTGAGGCTGACCTATCCTAAGGTTACTCTCGCGGACTTTTCGGCATAAAGGTCCCCAAATCTTCGCAATCTACTCGTCTAAAACCTTTCGATTGGAGCGGATTTAGGTGGTGCGTTTCCTGAGCCATCTCCGGGGAGCAGCCCCTTCGAGTCCAGTAATAAGCAACCGACAGGTTCGCCTCAGGAGGAGGTACACTCTCAACATACATTCACATTCATCGTCCTCACCGTATGCAAATGATTACTTTAAAGTAAAGCAAATCCATTCAATTATTCATTTATTTGGACAACACACACATTCACACAACAAAAGTACAAAAAATCAAAATATCGCATGCACACACATATTCATGAAAATTTTTTAAGGATAAGATAGCATCAAGATTTGAACGCAGCTTAAGCCCTCTAATAAGTCCCCAGCAGAGTCGCCAGCTGTCGACGCCGGTTTTTGTCTTTTTCAATTTTAGCCTTTTGATTGAATGATTTTTTGGAAAAGGTCGGCATTACTATCGACGGGGTTTTGAAATATCGTTTTTTTATGATGAGCCAATTAACCAGAGTCGCCAGTTGGTATGTTTGAAATGGATGTACCAACTCATCCGAGTTTTCGTTTTTTATAAATCGCTAGCTCATATGTGACTCTGAATTAATTGGTCTGCAAACCGAGATTCATAGAGTTCGGGGGCTTGCTTAAGCGAGGGGAAGGTGTTAGGCATCCCTCGACTTCCGTGAAACACGGTTACCGCAATCTTGATACTTTCCTATCCTTCAATTCATGAAATGTGTATGTGTGCGTGTGTGTGTGTGCCTATGTGAATGTCGTGGTGATTTTTCATGAAGAAATCATTTGTGTTTTCGAAAAAATCGTGTCTTCTTTTGGGAATGCTTTAGAATGTCCTTCGGCTTTTACGAGAAAGCTTTATGAGAAAAGGTTTGATTTTTATTGTCAAAACTATGAGATTTCATTAGGTGCTGTTTTGGCAAAACGAGAGTTTTTTCTAAACCTTCATCAAAATAGGAATCGAGATCTATACGTTGCTTTCGTGAAACGATCGGGCAATTTCTAGAATCTCTTTAACCCTATGCACAAAGATTTAATAAGACATTATTTATTTTTATAAAACCATTTTTTGTGATGTTTGAAAACGATTTCTTTTGCCTTCTCGTTTGAATAGGAATCGACACTCATTAGCACTTCCAATTTTTAGCCTCGTGAAGCTAATAACCTAGTTTGATTTATTTTATGAAAATCTTTATCGTTTAGCTTTGAAATCCATTTCGTGTCATAAATCAAATCAAACATTAAAATGCGTTGGGGCTATTCATGGGCATGTAAGCCATCAAAATAACCTTGAACGCCCACAATCGCATATTTTCACTATGACGGGGCCTTAACCACGATTCTCGCCTTGGCGTCGTTTTAAGGCCCGACGATTACATATGTACAATAAAAACTACATCCTTCCTACTATCTACATCAAAAGAGGTCCATCATCGGATTTGGACCACGTGGTCGCTTTCCTAGGCTCACAACCAAATTTCCACACACCCACAACCGGATATTACAAGAAATAACCAACACGGATAATCTAACAATACCAAGACATCCTGAAATAGCGATCTAAAGGAACCACGCCCAATATAGCACCGTAAAACAAATAAAAAAATCAATAAATAAATATCATCGGGTTATTAGGAAGAATTTTGTTCCGATGGAACCCTCACTAATAATCCCTAATTCATTGTTCCACCATAAATTACATGAAAACTACAATTTAATTCGACCAAATGATATGATAGAAATTGCAAAAATAAGGAGATTTTCACCTTGCAAATGAGATCAAAGTGGATGTAAACTTGTGTATTTTGAATAGAAGAAGAAGTATATATGATACAATCAAATCAAAAGAATATTATTCCTCTCTTTTTTCTCCCATTCTCTCCTCTTTTGTTGCAAATTTATGCTATATCTCTTCCAATTCCCGAGCTGCTGCTGCTGTTATTCTCCTTCTCTTTCCGCCTGCTTAACCTCTTGTATGCTGATGAGGGAATGAGCTGAAATAGGCTGGCCAAAGCCAGCCGCAGATGGATCTGCGGCTGGCTGGCGGCCAACCCTCTAATCAAAGGCGCACTCATTGGCCGCAGATCAATCCGCGGCTGGCTGGCTTAACTTTCTTAATTTTTGTGCTACGCCTCGATTCTCGTGTCGTGACGTCGGTTTTCGCCGACAGGCTCGAACTTTGCAGTCCGAGAATTACTGGGAGGCGTGCCACATCCTCCGGGAGTGCCCAATTTGGAGAGTCTTGTTGTCACGTCGGTTTCGGTTGTAAATCGTCGCGGTGGCGTCGAGTGTTCGTACTTGTCCATCCTTTGCTCTCGCATGCCAGTTCATTTGACGAATTTGCCCTCCTGTCAGGGTTAGTATACAAAGTGCAAAATTTGGGTGTCTACACACATCATAAAAACCTTATGATATTATTGTGAAATTAAAATTTTATGATATAATTGTGAAAATTAAAATTTAATACGTCAATAGTATATAAATCGTTGTTAGAATTATCACATTATTAATAAATAAGTGTGTTGGATGAAATCATCTTTCTTTTAATAATGGGTTATAATATTAAATTTTACTCTTTTTGTTTTTAAAATGACGAGTAACGTATATTTTTCACACGTATTAAGAAAAGTAAATAGAAAAGAAAAAGTAAAAATATTTTAAATTTATCTTTAATGATCTCACAAGATTATATAAAGGGATGAATATTTTTATTTTTTCTATACTAATGGACTATATTAAAATGACATATTTATCCTTTAGCTCATTCTTTTGGGGGATTTTTCTTCCAAAGTGACACGTTGTAAATTAATTATTCTTTCTGTCTTTAAAAAGATAAATTAAGTGATAAAAAATAGCAAAATAAATAAGTTAATTAGATAATTTTTTGTACGGACTAATTTACTTTTCATCATACATCATATCTTATTTAACTAAATAGTAATTCATTCGCATCACAAATAAGTGATTCACATTAATTATCTTTCTCATTCTAAATCACAAATAAGTGATTCACATTAATTATCTTTCTCATTCTAAATCCATATCTTTTTCTAAATAAATTGATAATTTGTTACAATCTCTCTAAATTCTTAATTATATCAATCTAAATCATCCCCCCCCGCCCCCGCCCCCCACTACATACACTCATTTGTTAGAATGAATCTGAACCGTCTTTGTGCTTTCCCAAATGTTTAAATTAAAGATTCAAAATGAGTTTTGTTTTATTATATAGATATTTAATAATATATACCTTAATATATTTCATAACTTATAACTATAAATAATATAAGTACCCAACACAACCTTGTAACAAAGTCTTTATTCAATTTAATTGATTAAATTTAGAGAATTGTTATTTCTACAAGTAAATATTAATATTTTCACAATATCTCCCATATGAGTGTGAGATTCATTTACTATTTATGTGAGAGGGACCTTGTGAAACTATCAATTTTGCTTGTGAAAATATCAATTCCCATAAATTTTTTTAAACTCCTATCGGTATTAAATTATACATAAAATTTTATATATTTTAGAAATTGGATAATATAGTTTTAGAAGTAATTAATTTTCTATGAAGATTACATTACCCAATATTAATTTATTAATATTTTTAAATATGAATGAACCATAAATTATGTGCGGGTGTGAGAGACACTGTGAATTTAAGCTAGAAATAAAGGAAGTTGCCAGCATCTAACTCATAAAATGAGTTGACAAAAATTTTGCAATTATTATTGAGTATGATTTTAGAAAGAAAATAAAAATGAGTATTTACTAATTATTATATATTTAAAATATTGGAAGAAACTAATTAACATTAGTTTGAGGAGGGTCAAGTTTGTTTTGATTTAAAGTACGGAATTTTGTCAAACTTTGATTCGATTTGAGATCAAAAGCCTAAGTGGCAAGAACATTGACAAGATCTATTATTATAATTGAATGTTCTTTAGTTGCTCACCCTCCTTTCGATTTTAACTACCTACTCATGTATGTACCCCAACATTATAAGGTGGTACTACTATAGAAATAGTATTGACATTAGATTTTATCCAATATCATGCATAATGTATAATAATAATAGAGGTATAACAATTATTAATACTTTAAAAAAAATCATCATAATCAGAATGATTCGATTTGTACACTTTTACAATCCATTAACAGATGCTTCTATCAACCAAGTTGTTTATCTCAAAAGGTTTTTATGCAAAGAAATCTATCTAGAAAGTCTCGTCCAAGAGAAAAGTTTTTGTGTGAAATAATATTATGAAATGAATATAATAATACTATAATGAAAAAATATAAATTCCAAAAATAAGTAAAATAATAATGTGTCAAATTATAATTAATTGGCTTAAATGGATGAATCCAATAGTTTAAACCAATTACAATCATACATATCATTTTGTATTTACTTTAAATATTTATTCTTTAGTCACCAAAACTTTATTAAGTGATATTATTCTTATTCGATTTTAACGGTTCAATCAATTAGATGGATTAAAATAGTGTAAGACTTATCAATTTAGTTAACTATCATAATTTATTTAATTATATAGTTTTTAAGTAATTATTTTCTATAAAATTTATTTACCATATAGTAATTAATATTATTAAGACATAAATGTAAATACAATACAATAACTAATCATATCATTCAATTATTAAGTCTAAAAATAAAACGTAATTACTATATTTAAGAAAATATTTATGAAACTACAGAAAAAAAAATTATCAACCATATAATAATTTTACAAAAAGAACCGCAGCTTATCCCAAATAATGAGTTTGTTTTAAGAGAAAATTGCTGATAATTAATTTCACACCAAAATTCTATCCACACAAACATTTTCAATTATTAGGCAAGTGAAAGAGTGCATTTTCTAAACATGATGAAAGGCAAATTAGCAATGAGCAACCATAAATTATGTGTGGGTATTAGACAATATGAATTGAATGAATTTAAGCTACAAAAAATAGACGGAGTTGTCGCGTCTAAATGAAAATGAGTAAGTATTATAGATTTATACTCCTATTGATATTTTAAAGAGAGAAAAAAAATCGATATCAATTATATTGTTAAAATATTGGAGGAAACTAATTAACATTAAATTTTATAAACCATAATTATGATTGAAACACTGAGTTTAGTTATGATTGAACTACTGAGTTTAGGTTTCAGAACTGTGCACCAGGATGTGATATATGGAGTGAATATGGATGCGAAAAAGATTTAGGGATCATAAGTTTTTTATTCTCTCTTATTATTTGTTTATACTGTCACCCACATTTAACAATGCCAAATTAAGTGTTTGGGTGAGTTTAAATTGAGATGTGGATAGTGTAGAAACTAATGTTGAATGTTAGATATACTGTTTTATGAAAATATATTTAAATATTGGGGTAGTAGGACCTATGAAAAGTGTTAGTCTGGTGAAATCTATTGCTAAAAAGAAGCCAACATCCCAATTGAAGGAATGGTCAGCCTGGCTAATAAGAGAAGAAGAAATTAACAAAATCTACTATTATAACTATTGATTGCTTTTCATTACTCTTTTAAGAAGGTGCTTTACATGTATATGTCCTAACTTTATAATTTACTAGTGTACATGCGGTCTGTGTAATTACCGTAAAGATATTATAGTAATTTTATCAAATTTAGGGTATTCGATTGAAAGATAAAAAAAAATAAGGACAAAATTATAAAATAACTAAACTTGTAGGAGCAAAAAAGAAAAGAAATTTATGACACTGCCTCAAGGCTCAAGGCTTATGTCACCTCTCCTTCTCCCATTATATAATAGATAGATAGATAAATTGGTACTACTATAAAAATAGCATTAGAATTGAATTTTATCAAATATCATGTATTCCATCCGTCTTAAAAATGATGAGTAAAATACATTTTTACACATATTAAGCAAAGAGTAAAAAAAAGTTTAAATTTATTCTTAAAGGCTCCACAAGATTACATAAAGTAATGGGTACTTTTATTTATTTTTTATATTAATGTACCCCATTAAATGACATATTCACCATTCACTTTATATACCTTAGCTTATCCTTTTGTGGACAAAGAAAATTATACTTGTAGTAATTGGCTTAAATGGATGAATTCAGTAATTTAAACCAATTACAATCATACATATCATTTTGTATTCACTTTTAATATTTATTCTTTAGTCACCAAAAGTTTATTAAGTGATATTATTCTTATTCGATTTTAACAGTCCAATCAATTAGATGGATTAAAATAGTGTAGGAGGTATCAATTTAGTTAACTATCATTTTTTTTAATTATATTTAATAATATAGTTTTTAAGTAATTAATTTATATAAAATTATATTTATCATATATTAATTAATATTATTAAGACATAAATGTAAATACAATACAATAACTAATCATATGATTCAATTATTAAGTCTAAAAATAAAGCGTAATTACTATATTTAAGAAAATATTTATGAAACTACAGGAAAAACAAATTATCAACCATATAATAATTTTACAAAAAGAACCGCTGCTTATCTTAAACAATGAATTTGTTTCAAGTAAAAATTGCTGATAAATATTTTCACACCAAAATTCTATCCACACAAACATTTTTAAATTATTAGGCAAGTGAAACAATGCATTTTCTGAAACATGATGAAAGCGTTGATGGCAAATTAGCAATGAGAAACCATAAATTATGTGTGAGTATTAGACAATATGAATCGAATGAATTTAAGCTACAAAAAAAAAAAAAAAACGGAGTTGCCGCATCTAAATAAAAATGAGTAAGTATTATAGATTTCTACGATTTTAAAGAGAGAACGAAAATTGAATATACCAATTATATTGTTAAAATATTGGTGGAAACTAATTAATATTAAAATTTATAAACCATGGCTATGATTGAAATAACGAGTTTACGTTGCAGAATTGTTCACGAGGATGTGATAATAATTGAGATGTGGATAGTATAGAAATTAATGTTGAATGTCGATGTTAATTATACTTTTTACAAAAATATATTTAAATATTAGAGTAGAAGGATTTATGAAAGAGGTCGGTCCGGTGAAAGTATACTAAAATACAAGCCAACATTTCGACTGTGAGAAGTAGAGAGTTGTCAAGTTTATTTTGATTTGAAGTAGAAAAATATTTTGTAGAATAGGGCGAGACTAAAGCAGCCTTTAGACGGCTAATAGGAGAAGAGGAAGAAATTGACATGCGTTTTGTGTAATTACCGTAAATATATTATAGTAATTTTATCAAATTTAGAGAATTAAATTGAAAGATAAAAAAATAAGGATAAAATTATAAAATAATTAAACTTGTACAAGTAAAAAGGGAAAGAGATTTATCAAGTTTTAGTGACACGTGTTGCGTATACAATTATCCTAAAAATATAATAGGAATTTTATCAAATTTTGATGATAGAATAAAAAAATTAAATGGATTAAAAATAGTGCAACGGTTGGGAATTGTTTATCCATAGTTAACTATCATAATTATATTAGTGTATAATGAAATATATTTATTGCTAATACTTATGTAATACGGATTTATAACAAAGTCTTTTTCTAATTTAATAAATTAAATTTATTTTAAACTCTATTAATAATTAATTATACATATATAATTTTATTTGTATTATAAATTAGATAATATAGTTAACGAAGGAACTAATTTAATTTCTATGAAGATTATAGTATCCAATACTAATTTATTAATATTGTTAAGACAAAAATGTAAATACAATACAATAACTAATCATATGATTTAATTATTGTTTAAAAATAAAAACCAATCGCTCTATATAATAAAATAATTTATCAACGACATAATAATTGCACAAAAAGAACCCCTGATTAGCACCAAATAATGAGTTTGTTTCATCACAGAAAGAAAATGGTTGATAAGTTATTTGACGACAAAATGCTACATATCCACCCGCAACCCACACGTACAGGACTACTAGGCATGTGAAACCGTGCATTGTCTGAACATTATGAATGGGCTGATGTCAAATTAGTCATGACCATGAGCAACCATAAATCATCCAAATAAATTTATGGGTACGAGACATTATGAATTTAAGCTATAAAAAATAGCCGCATCTAAATGAAATGTTCCAATTAATTGAAAAAAAATTGATTATACCCATTGTTAAGATATCAAACTAATTAACATCTATTTTTTTTAAAAAGTTTAGGTTTCAAAACAATTCACGATCTATGGGGTGGACTTGTTAATCGAAAACGGAATACTAGTATTGACTAAGAGTTAAGAATCATAAATTCTCATTTTATATTTATATTTGTTATTGCTGTCACTTGCATTTGACACTTTCAAAATAAATATTTGAATGAGTTAGTACTAAATTGAGATACTGAGAGTTGACAAAATAAGTAAATGTAAATTTAATTCGAATTAATGATAGAAATTTGTACTTAACTTTTGAATTTAGAATATTAAAAGTTGATAGGAAATTTGTACTTAACTTTTGAATTTAGAATATTAAAAGTTGATAGGAATTTGTACTTAAACTTTTGAATTTAGAATGTTAAAAGTCTGATAGGAATTTGTACTTAAACTTTTGAATTTTGAATGTTAAATATACTTTTACCTTTCTTGCGAAAAAATATACTTAAATATTTGACCAAGCAACCATCTTGACTGTATTGGGAAAAGTAGAGGGATAGTAATGAGCTGTCAAGTTTTGTTTTGGTTTGAAATAGGGAATTTACCATAATTTCGATTCACAAGCTGCACATTTTTTTTAAATATATTTTATCGACGTCTCCTCATACCCTAACATTATAAACTGTTACCACTAACAAAATAGCATTAGCACTGAATTTTATCTAATATCATGTATAAACTTAATTTATTCTAAAAGGGTAACAGAGTATACCAATTATTTTATTTAAAGAAGTTAGTCTAAGGGTAAAACATGTCATCCGATGAAATGTGATACAAATTATTAATATATATATATATATAACTATTTCATTTGAAAGTTACTGTATTTTAATTTGTAAATGACATATTTTTTGAGAGAAAATTAATAAAAATTAAAACTCTGTATTCCATATGGACTGATATAAGGAGTGATGCTATTAAATTAAGAAAAATGTTATCAATCTTATTATAAAGCGACTATCCGAATCGTTGATGTCAACGGTGATACATGTCACAATTTTTTTTCTCAACAATTTTAATTATATTACTATTTTATATTTTTTATATTTAGTCTTCTAAATTTTGTAAAATTTTTATTTTATCATACATAATTTACATGTGTACTATCAAATGTTAATATATCTATTATATAATGACAAAAGGAAGGAAATGGTGATATCAGCCTTGAAACTATGTCATAAATTCTTTTCACTTTTTGCCCCAGCAAGTTTAGTTATTCTCCTGCGCTCTGTTTACAGATAATATTTCAATCGCATGTAGAGATAAATTTAAAATTTGGTCTCATATTAAAATATAAACATTTGAATTGCAATGGTATGTTTATTCTCTAGTACTAAGTTTAAAAAAAAAAAAATGGACGAAAAACTTAATCAATTTTTTGCCAAACTTTTCGATCCAAAAATAGACAAAAAAGAAAAAAAAGAAAAGAAAATGTTATGGGTCCAATTGTACAAGTATTGAACCGAACAATCGGGTCATAACCCAACCCAGGTGGAGCAACGCATATACTCGTACTGTCGTACAAAAGCATTACCAACCCGCCAAATTCCAGTGATCCGATACGCCATGGAGGCAGTTCTACGCCTCAGACTGCTGCTCAGAGGCGGGCTTTCACGTTCTTCTCAACTTCTAACTCTTCGCTCTTTCTCGTTATCGCCTGCCGCCGAGCGCCAAGGTAACCGGAAGTTCTTTTGCGACAATCACGACAGCGGTAGTGGGAGTTCGGTGTATGAACACGCCCTCAAATTCCAGCGTCCTTCGAGTATAAAATGGCGACAAGAGTTGCGAAACTCCGTCAGCTTTATTGGAACAATCGACGGTCCAATTAAACAAATGATTTCCAAGAACGGTGGTGTAGGTGTCCACGCTGTGCTCAAGGTAAAAAGTAAACGTGAATCGAATCACTCCTTTCGGTAAGGCTCTAACTTCACTAGTTATATATACTCCCTCAGCTCCCAAATTATAGATACATTTGAATTGTATGTTGGTTTGCCCAATCTAAAATTCAGAATTGATGTGAATTGGTTTAAGTTTTGAAAGGAACAAATATGTTAATGACTAGTACTTAATTTTTCATTAGTTTATATTAGTAATAGTTGGTTTTACTTAGTCAAATAAATTTCATTTTATTTAGAAGTTGTAGGATTTGATGAATTTACTTAAAATGTCTAATTTTTGCTATGTGATGAAACCTTCAATTGTGTATGAATGATCATTAAGCTACGAACTAGATCAAAACAAAATGGTGCATAGAAGTGGTACACAAACAGGCTCTAAATACATTAAACAAAAGAAAAACAGAAAAAAAAACATGTTGTTAGTACAGCCATTACATGGAAATAAGAATAGACTATGTCCCAGATGTATAACCAAGGCCATAAACCTTTACAGCAGCAGCATCTGAATAATCCACTCTCATGACAGTACGAAAGAACACGGGAAGGAACTATAACTTTTTCATTGACAATGACATATGCAACTCAAAGCCTGAGATGTAGCACAACTATTTACATTGTTGTTCCATGAACTATGATTTGCAGGATATCGGGTACTACCCTTACTTAACAGCCATCACACAAATAATAGAAGTCTTGGAACCATGAAATGTAAAAAATACGTTTTTAGAAAAAATATGAACATGTGGTCAACTATGTGTTGCATCAGATTAAAAGAACCAACGTAAATCATTAGAGACCAAAGTAATTGCACGCCATCAGCTGTCCTATTATTTGAGACCTTCTTAATAGTTTATCTGATAAGGATTACATTGTGATGTCTCTATATATTTGGTTCCCTCACGTCATTGCTTGTCATAATTTTTCAGTCTAATAGGGTTATGACTTCATGACTCTGATTGTGATATGTTGTAGATACAACAGCCTTTTCATATGCTTTATTCCATTGTATTCTTCACTTGCTCAAAAACGTTAAATAGGAATCAAGGTTATTAAGTTTTTACCTGTAAGTTTATGGATTTGTGTACTATATGTTGGTAGGCAAACTCATGTCCTACAAATTAT
Source organism: Aralia elata (assembly GCA_034770075.1). Classification (NCBI taxonomy): domain Eukaryota; kingdom Viridiplantae; phylum Streptophyta; class Magnoliopsida; order Apiales; family Araliaceae; genus Aralia; species Aralia elata. Next base: position 88,372,692 of record CM068385.1, read on the forward strand.
GAACAGGATTTTCTTGCAGATGTGGGACAAGATGGCAGAAATATGTACCAATCATCTGAAACCAAATGATTCTATTTATGTTTCAGGTCATTTAGGGTCATATTCCAAAGCCGATGAGATGGAAAATCCCAGAACACATCACATGGTTTGAATGCTTGCATTTTCCTGACTCTTTTTATTACACCTCATAAAATGTGTAGCCTATTGTTCATGAAGGTGTAGGACCTTGGAAATATTTCCTTTCTAGAATTTCCTTTTTCTTTTTTCTTTTCTGTTTTTGGTGGACATGCAGAGCCTTAGATGGCCCTTGAAGTAGGGGGGATTAAGTAAATTGATTTGTTCATGAGCCAGTGATCGGCTCATTATAAAAGATCCATCATGAACTCGAACTATAAGCTCGATCAAATAATAGATTCGAGCAAGAACATTTGTGGCTTGGCTCGTGGTCGAACTTGTTTGGCAGATTAAAAGCAAGTGCTCAACTTGTTTGATTTATATGTGTGTTCATGTGTGTGGGCGTGCGTGTAAGATTACAGTAGAGACGATGAATACTCTACATCGTTACTCTTACATGGAACATTGATACTTCCTTCTTCAAGTGGTTCATACTTTCACCTATCCTTTTCGTTCCTAATTTTTTTTTAATTATTATTATTAATTTCCATGTAGCATACGATACATTTATTATATTTCTTCGTTTTTATGGTGCTTTTGTAAATAAAAAAAATATCAATTGCACATGATATACCCATAGGCCATAACTAGTCGCATCGTGTTCTATCTGTATAATTTAATTATTATATCTATTAATAATTTTTTGATAAGTTTTTACATCTTTTATATTTCTTTTACTGTATTTAAATATCTCTCTTGTGTTTAACCAAACTTTTACAGCCTTAAGAACTCATTTGGTATTTACTAGTTGTGTCATCTCTCCACTTACACTTGTTTACCTATCTCACTAAAATACACACCTGAACTGTAGTTTATAATAGAGTAATTATCATATACTACAAATGGTCACAAATTTATATATCATATGATAGCCATTGGTATTCTGTAGCATAACCTAACTTGGTATGATTCAACTCTTTGAGTAATTACTTAAACGTCTTCTTTTGGAATAAAGTGATAGATTTTAAAAATAAATTGTTGTTCATGTCGTGGTTGTAAATGCCAAGTTTACCATCCTTGACTATGTTTTGCAAATACCCAAATATGCCCATACATGGTCGTAAATACCCAAATATGTCATTAACACATACATGGTTGTAGATACCATACTACGTTTACCATCCTTGACCCTAAGGTAGCTCCAAACTATTCAAAATATCCATGTCTGTTTGGTATTTTCATTTCTTGGTTTGGTTCTGAATATATTGATCATATTTATATCTGTGCAGGTAATTGTAAAGGAAATAAATTATGTTGCAAAACACAGCCAAGACCCAACATGCGAAAAAGCTGAGAAATTCAGATTAGAAGGTATGTCTCAGATGTCTAGTTTGAAGGGGGGGAAAATACTCCCTTCGTTCCAAAAAAGAGTCCTAGTTAATTTGCGAGATCCTAAAATTCCTAATTGAAGTGAATTTATTTGATTTTTATTAATGCGATAGTTAATAATTTAGAATATTTAAAAAGTATTACCAAGTACAAAATAAAATTGTTATTTTGTAAATTAAAATAAATTCACATCAAAATTCGAATTTCAAAATTTCGCAAATTAACTAAGATTAAACCAAATGGGAACCTCTTTTGTGGAATGGAGGGAGTATATTATTACAATTTACTCTAAACCTCCCTTGGCTTACCTAATTTTGTGTCTGACACTACAGATGTATATGAAAGGGATTGATTAGGAAAATATGACTTTAAGTAGCTTGTCCAAATGAGGTTTGCACGCATATAGTTCTCATGATCCCAACCATCGCCACCCCAGTTGTCCAACCTGTATCAATTCGAGTCTTAGGAACGAGGAATCAGTTGAAGTTGGGGGTGCTTTGTTGGTTGGGTCATTTACAGCCAATTCTCTTTGACTGATATCAAAAGCTTAGATTTATCCTTGCGACTTTTCACTTGAAGATGTTTATTTCATCGTCCTGTATATTACTTGGTATTTATTCAATTATATTGTGTGCTTATCCATATTTCATGCTTGCAAATTCAGGTGAAACTGGCTTGGATAGATACAAAAACCGCCTTCACTTGTGGCAAGTGTTTTTTGCCAACCCACATGAGTGGCATGATTACAGAAAAAATAAGAAGAATCCAAATTATCCAGATTTTAGACACAAGGGTACTAGGGAAGGTCTCTGGCTGAATCCTAATGATCCTCCATGGATCAGAAAACAAGTCCAACTGCAGGATTCTAGAATGGCAGGAGAAGGCTTAGGAGGACGAGCAAGTTCTTATTCACACTTGACCCCTCTGGTGTATGATGACATCTGATTGCTAATATGGAAGAACATCACTTGATTGACATCTGAGCACAAGTGTGAGACAAGATATGCTCCTTTCTTCTGGTCGCTCGACTGACTTCCATCACTTGATTGCTGTTGATATGAACTTTTGGGGTTCGATAGAATCCACATGGAATGAGAGACGGATAGAGAAGAGTCACATGTTTCGAGCAGCATCAAGAACCTTTTTAAGGTCGACAGTTAATACTCCCATTGTTAGAAAAGGTCATCATATACATAGAAGGGAAATTTGGTCCTTTCCTCATTGGTGTTTCTTTGTAAAGGTTTTTAGTTCACACTTTCTTTAGCGACATAGAATCATACTAGGATTGTTCCTTTACGAGCAATATGCGGCAGCTATGGCTTTCAAGATATTATTGGTTAATTGATCTGATGTTATATCATTGTTCTTGTTTGTAGAAGCTAAACATTTGACCTGATTCTTATGGAAGTTGTATACAGTTCTCATCCAAGGATTGCTACGACATTTGATTTATACACCAAAAAAGATCTCTTTTGTACCCCTTTTCAAACGAAGAAAATGATATCCTTTGCAGTATGTTTCAACCCGATTCAAATCATTCATTCCAAAATATTGTTAGTACTGTCCTCCTTTGAGATGCCTCCACCTATAATTAATATTGTCAGTTTTCAAACAAGAGTTTACAGGCATAAAAAAAAAATGGCATGTATTTAGAGCTTGCATATGTTTGTTAGCCATAAGTTATGCTTCGTCAGGCATGGTATATATGTCGCAACAACACTGCTAGATGTGAACTGGAAAGTCATTACGATCTCCTTCTACAGTGTAATAGCTGGATCAATCTCAAGAAAATACACTAATCTCTCACTATCACTGGCTTCATTAGGGAAAGTGTTCACTTAGGTGCAAAAATCATCCTCAAATACTCCAAATTTCAGAACCTAGAAAGTGCTAGATCTTTGTTTGATAATATCCGGCATGGACCCAATTCGTTCCTATGGAACACAATGCTTCGTGCCTATGCAAATGGTGGAAACTTTTTCCAAACTCTGGTGCTTTACTACCTTATGCGAAAAATTAGAATTCAACCCAACAATTACACATTTCCCTTTGTCCTCAAAGCCTGTGCTGCAGTATCCTTGCCTTTTCTAGGGAAGTTGATTCATTGTGATGTTATAATAACTGGGTTTCATTCGGATATGTATGTGGAGGCTGCTCTGGTTGATATGTATGCCAAGTGTGGCCTAATTGATGATGGTCGCATGGTTTTTGATAAAATGTCTCAGAGGGACTTTGTATGTTGGACTGCAATGCTCACAGCCTATGAGCAGGCCGAGTTGGCTGGTGATGCACTAGCTTTGTTCAACAGAATGCAGCAAGAGGGTGTGTTGGTGGATTTGGTGACGGCAGTGAGTGTTGCATCTGCCGTAGGCCAGTTGGGAGATGCCAAAAATGCTCAGGCGGTTCATGGGTATGTGATTCGTAATACTTTTCTTGACAATGTATGTGTTCGGAACTCGATTATTGCTATGTATGCCAAGTGTGGAGAGGTTGAAAAGGCGTGTTTAGTCTTTGATCACATGAAAGAAAGAGATGGCATAACATGGAATTGCATGCTTTCTTGCTACACCCAAAATGGACTAGCTAGTGAAGCTCTTTCAGTTTTTGAGCAAATGCAGGTTTCCAATATTAAACCAAACCCAGTGACAACACTTATCGTGGTTTCTGCCTGTGCTTATCTAGGCTCTCGGCAACATGCAAGGAAAATCTATAAATTTGTAGTCGATAGTGAAATGAGTATTGACCTGACATTTTAGAATGCAATAGTGGACATATATGCCAAGTGTGGGGATTTAGATACTGCTGCTGAAATGTTCAGTAATCGTCCCTCGAGTGAACTGAATGTTAGCTCTTGGAATGCTTTGATCTTAGGGTATGGCATGCATGGGTTTGGAAGAGAAGCGCTTAAACTCTTTTCGCAAATGAAAGAAAAAGGTGTCACACCAAACCACATTACATTCATATCCATTCTTTCTGCTTGTAGTCATGCAGGACTTATCGATGAAGGTAGAAGGTGTTTTGAGGACATGAAAAAATTCTCCATCATGCCCGAGGAGAAACATTTTGCTTGCATGGTCGATATGCTAGGCCGAGCTGGGCTTTTGTATGAAGCTTATGAATTGATCAAGGAGATGCCATCAAACCAAATGATGAAATTTGGGGTGCATTGCTTTTGGCTTGCAGAATCCATAGAAATACAAACTTGGGGAAGATTGCAGCTGATAATCTTTTCTACCTTGAGCCAGAACATACTGGGTACTATGTTTTAATGTCAAATATATACGCAACATCGAACAAGTGGCAAGAAGTTGGAAATCTAAGACAAGTAATGAAAGACGGAGGACTGAGAAAACCTGCAGCGTTTAGCGTTATTGAGTTTGGTAATGAGGTTCATGGTTTTCACAATGGAGACCAGTTAAATCCATGCACTAGCGACGTTTATAAAAAAGGTCGAGATGTTGGTGGTGGAGATGAAGATGGTAGGCTATGTTCCTTATCGATCTTGTGTTTTGCATGATGTAAAAGAGGAAGATAAAGAACACATCCTGAACTATCACAGTGAGAAGGTGGTTGTAGCTTTTGGTCTTATGAAGATTGAGCCTGAGGTGGAAATTTATGTAACCAAGAACCTTAGAGTTTGCAATGATTGCCATTCAGCTTTAAAGTTTATTTCATATATTTATCGAAGGAAGATTATAGTGAGAGATGTGAATCGATTCCATCATTTTGAAGGCGATTTATGTTCATGTAATGATTACTAATAAAACTGCTTGTGGTATAAAAAAACTAAGAAGAGGTTTCAGCTTTAGATACTATTGTCAAATTTAATTATTGAGCATGAGTGAATATATCGATTAGATTCCTAGGGAACTCTCTCTGGTTCTTATATGGTTTATTACACACTGATCATCTGCCGCACAGAAACAGTTTGGACAAGGATTATGGGGATAACATGAAGGCTATGCCATATTTGTACTCACTAGTAGATATGCTAAATGCGCCAACAATTAGCATATATAGGAGGGGCATCAATATGAAGTACTGCCTAATAGAAACCAAAGCGGTTATAATCTCAGAAAAAAATAGGGGTTGGATGAGAATGGAAGTAAGATCACTAAAAGAGAATTTGTTTTCTTCATCTAGTTACTCCAATTGAGTAAAGTAATTGCCAGTGCTAAAAAAGGAGTGTGATTAAATTTGACATGTTAATCAAGCTTTATATACTACTAGCAATATATTACAACTATTTTCTTAGGTTATACTGGCCTAAATGTAACAATTTTGGTCAAATCTCGAGTCCGAATCAAATTATTACATAATAAAACCTAATGCTCTGTCTCAATAATATCTTCTCGGGTTATCTTAGCCAGACTCACCCAAAATACCATGACTAAAAGTATTAATACCGGGAGGTGAGAACAAAAAAAAAGAAGAAAAGAAAGTATTAACAATAGCATTATACGATGTGAGATTAAGGTGTTACACTACATCTCAATTATAATAGTGTGTACTTCTATCATTATATGACGAGACGAGAGAAAAACACATTATAATAAGTAAGGATGTTATTTAATCTTCCTAGCCCTTCCCAATTGAAATGAAAAAAATTAAGAAAAATAGAAATACAAAGAAGAAATATACTTTGAACAAAGAGCAAGCTCTATAAGTCTTGCCCTATACCCTATACTTAAAGTGGATCCGGTTAGAGCGAAGAAGTAACACCACATACCACCATAAAATTTTATAAAAAAAATTTGCATTGGTTATAATAAATATTCGTGTTAGCCCACAAACAGGTAGCTAGAGTTAAAATACAAACTTTTATCATAACATATATTATAAGAAGCTATAAAACTTTATAGTAGTTTTTGATGCAACAACTTCACGCTAACTTTATAGTACTGTAATGCAATTTCGATAATTTGCGTTTGGTCATTCTGTCATCAATCAGATAATCACTTTCTGTCCATGTAAGTGTTTGGAAATTTCACATTGTTCATCTTTCTGTTTTGTTCATACAATACCTTATTATTGGTCTTTTCCACATCCGTACATTAATTGTATAGGAGTAATTTTCTTCTATTCTTTCTTTACAATAATTTGTAGTGGTATAGCTGAACTAAGAAAGGAAAGGGAAAAATATAAGTAATAAAATTTGACCAGATACCGGATTCAAATACCCAAAAAAGAATCTGAAAAGCCTTTAGCTAACTTGTAAACCCGGAGATAGAAGGGTAGTAATGTCTAAAACAAGCCTTTAGCTAACTTGTAAACCTAGAGATAAAAGGGCACATAAAAAAATTACCTTTGAGAAATGTGTATAAATAAAAAAACATTTTATTTTTTGAAATTTTTTGAACAGGAAGTAATGTACAAACTTGTAGAGTATTTTACAGAAATCTAGTTGGGATATACTCCATGAAGCGATGAGGGAAACTGTAAAACTCCTCATTTCTGCTATCCCCTTTCTTGTGCTGGAAGGGAGCCCACCAGGGAATACCTCTGTCATCATGTGTGTTCCTGGCTTCAAGTGTATTGTCAAGGAGTGTCGCAATTATAATGGCCACGGTAGGAGGAGAAGAGAATATTGTATTGAAAATATCATTGAACTGCAAGAATCAATGAACAATGGGAGCACGATATATTAGCATGATTCAATTATTCCTCATCCGGACAACTTATGAGAATGGCAAGAACTCAAGGAAAGGGCACATAAAAAGTACTCCCTCCATTCCAACATTAAAGATACATTATGCTAGAAATAATAGTGAAAAAGTAATGGCAAATTAAGAATAAATATCATATCACTTTAACATTTCTCAAGACCGCTGTCAAATTAAGCATATTCTTTTGTCAGACCACAGTACTTAAACCTGTTAGTCCTTTCTTGCAAGAGAGGGCTTAATCTTGTGTTTTTTAAATAAGTTTTCCCCCGGCTAATGGATAACCATTTGCTACCAATTCTCCATGTATTTAGGTGATTGGATTTGCATCAATGAAAACCATAAAGTTCAGATCATAGTACCCCCTTTTTCAGAAATGCAGAAATGACAAAGTAGCATTTAGCTAGACAAGTGGAAGATAATCACTAATAGTATTGAGGATGAGGATCTACATCCTTTGTTCAAAGAACCTTTGCTATTCTGTCTTGAGGATTTTAAAAGATTCCCCACAAGTTGTTAGCAGTAGACAATATACACTGAAAAAAAATACCTAATAGAATGTGGAAGTTTGGAAGTGGAACATGGTCCTGTCACTAAAAGACAGAATTGGGGGTAGTGGGTGGGTGCACGAGGCTGTAGGACTTGATGCTTTCAAAAATAACAAAGAATTTATTCATAATTAACAGGAGAGTAATCCTACATATAGTCAACTTCAGTTATCATGAAGTTTGTAATTATCGAAACCAATTACTTTGTTTGTGCCAAGTGATAATGTTAATTATCTTGCTTCTTTGCCAATTCCTGAGAGATACTGTTAGGCTAACCTGTACTGGTGATACATTGCATATTGAACTGGGGTTTAGCTGCAACACGCATAACTCTTTCCCTAGGATAAATCGTCGCACATCTTAAAATTGCAGTTTTTCTACTACAAATTCACTCTTACAGGATTCTATAATTGGTCCGAGTCTCAGACCAAGTGGCTCATCACCTACGAGCATGAAAAGCTGAATGTTAAAGAAGGGAGAGCATTGTTTTTCTTACCCATCCTCCATCGGTTTTGACAGGTCCATGGCCAGCCATATCAGTGTTCATGACAAAATATTGTGGTATTGATATCCCAAGGAACAGAGAGAGGCCCAGTATGTAGATGTTCCGCATGGAATTGTTGTTTGTAAATTGAATGAATGAAATCCCAGTAGCGGCTGTACAAAATAAGAAAACATGTATAATGACCCCTGCAAAGAGACATCAACAATGCATGTGTGGTGAACAGGAACACTCACCAACAATACCATACAAGACACAGTATATGGCAGCAAATATTGGCAGAGGAATTGATGCAAAGAATGCCCCAAACTTTCCTGCAAAGTAGGACATCATAATCAAACATTTGTCGAAAAGTAAAAACAGAAAATCTTCAGAACAGATGAGACGGAAGGATAAAACAAACCAAATATAGAGAAGAAGATCATGAAAGCAGTGGATATCTGAACCACTCTTCTGCTTCCCACATGAGTTAGTCCAAGAAGACCAACATTCTCACTGTGCATTATCATTGAAACATGTCAGTAAAAGATTTCTTTTACATTACTAATTTCTAAGATGATAAGACTAAAAACTGATGGATGAAGAAGGGAAAGGATGTTCTAGTGGCGAAGTACATAAATTGAAACTTGGAATGCCTAGGCAAAGTCTATATTCGTGTGAAGTAAACAAATGAACAAAGTCAACAACAAGAAAGCTCTTCACATACTTGTCAACCAGCGAAGTGTCTTAGATTTTGTATCACTGTGGTGTGTAAAATTTGTAAACTCAAGGGTATGCATAAACCGGATGCTAAAGATAAACTATAATCCGAATGTGTTACGCATCCATAAGTAGCATCGAATCAAATAGGATCAAGATTAAGTTGATTCTCCATTATATACCCAGCTGCCTACATGACTCTTTACAAAAAAATGGGAAAATTTCCAATAGAGGATGACATGTGCAGACTAAAAATATTTCGTGGTTGAGCCTGAGCATAATTAAAGAAAAATAGGATTTAGAGAATGAGGAAAAGAACATCAATTCCTTACACAGATGCAGTAGTACCAACGGCAGCACCAAATATCCCATCAAGCAACTGCCCAATGCCCTGCAGTCCCAAAGCCAACAAAATTAGATATGTTCTCTGAACAAGGTACTACTGCGATGAGAATAACAAAGAACTTATTGGTCTGTGTGTGAACCTGAAGACCGATGCTCCGAGTAAGCACATGTGTTGGGGGAGCAGTAGCACCAGCAAGCCGTGCTGCTGCAAAAAAGGTTCCAGTGGACTGCAGGACAGAGCTCAAAGATGATTTTATGACAGACAAAAAATTCTTTCTACAATGCTTGAGGATGATATATATGTGTGTGTGCGTGAGGGCGCGTGTGTGGGGGCGCGTGCTTGTGTATACACAGTTACACATACACAGTTTTAGATTTGATTTATAAAAATTTCTGGACACCTGGAACTTTGGAGTGTGGCATAATCTAAAGTGAAATGTAAGATGTTGTTGATATAATTGGTCAAGAGGTTTTACATACTTGACTAAAATAAGTTAAATCAGTGTGCATACTCCCCTATGGTTTTAAATATAGAGCAAAACGGCTTTAAAAAATGTATGATGGAACTTAATTATTTATCACAATCAGACTTCAAAGTTATAATGGTAGCATGAGGTTTCGGTGTTACACTTGAGGGGATCAATTGTGAAATGCCAAACTGAAATGGGATCTAACCAAATACATCTTCACTTTTTATCCTTAAGAATTTTGAAATTCTTTGAATCTGCCCAGATGGCTTAATAAGGAAAATTAAGTTGACCTAAAGGGAAAAAAAGAAAAGAGAAAAAGAGAGAGAGAGAGAGAAACAATGTTACACAGACTTAAAAGTGGGGTAGCTACTAACCTCTGCTGATGCAACAATGGCAGCCCCCATCATTCCAAAGACATGACTTGCTCTGAATATAGGTGCACCCCACTGAAATGGATATGGAATCCTGATCCTATATTTGAAGCAAACCATTGAATAAATCAAAACAATCTATTTTTCCAAAAAGAAAATTAATGCAACTTAAGAAGAGATTTATGACAATTTAAAGATTACCATGGAGCAGATGACAAAAGCCCTGAGCGATCTGTACGGCAACTCATCTTTGTTTGCGGGCGGACATTGTTGTACGCACCAGACACAGTAATGATAGCAGCAAAAGCCCAGACAAAGGCTATGCAAAAGAGCAAAGCAAACCTTTCAAGTATGGAATGCGCCATTGGGTGAATGCCTTTCAAATACTGCACAAAACAAAACATTTAATTTCTTTCTGTTTTTTCTCTTTTGTCTTGTCTAATACTTCATAAATAAGTATAAAATAGATATCCCAAAGAAAACATTACCTGTTGGCATACAACCAATAAAATTAGCATGGGGAGGCCAATCTGGACACAGTTTCCAAGCTGTACGAGAAACATGAGAATCGTGTAAGGGTTTGAATATCAAGCTTTAAGTGCAACTGGCATCGGAAGTTCAATAAATGAAAAAATACCTGAGGGAAGCCCCTCCCAAACAAGCCAAGGCCCACCACACAAACTACTGGCACAATTACAACAGGACTGAAGAGCCTGCAAGGAAAATTGAAAGAATTAAATTATGGCACGGATAACCCCTAAACAGGCCAGCAGAACTCTAAAAAACAAGAGCTTTGAAATTTTAATGCTGCAGATAACAGCTTCAATACCTTGTTAAGTTTGCCCATGCCCTACCAAATCCGAGTATAATATTGATGAAGGAAGACACAATTAGAGCTCCTTGAATCGCTCTCATGCTGTGGACAAATCTCTGCAAGCACCCGCATCAAAGCCATTAGAGAAAATACTGCATTAGATAGTTTCCAAGATATCTAAAATGTGAACAAACACTCTTAAACAGGTATCACTCAAGTAGCTAATCCTGAGGAAGGAAGTTCCCATTGAAATCACCAGATCACATCCCAATTAGAAGTCAATATTAGCAGGATATATTAATGATGTTGAGAAGGCTATGTGGCAAAAAGTCACGGAAAAAGCTGAGCAGAGGGCCAGAGGCCAACTAGATTAGCTGGTAATACATGCAACAATGACCATCGATTTTTAAAGTCACTAAAAGAGAAAGAGGAAGGTCCAAACACCAAATACATGTAGAATTGTAGATGCATGATGAGAACACACAAGGAGAAGTCCTAATCAAAAGATGTAGCCCCAACTAGAGCTAGACTAGAGGACAAGAAATTAATTTTGTCACCAAAACCAAGTAGTTGGATTACAAGGTGAATACCCAAAAGACAACCAAGAAAGAACAAGATTGACAAAGAAACCTAAATATAGTAGCAAAAAATTAAAGTCAGGGCAGTACAAAAATTTGCAAGGCCAACTAAGGCCACTATCCCCCGCAAGTAAGCACAAAAATTCATAAAAAAGAAATATGTAAGCATACTTTAAAATTTTCAAGAAAATGATAATTTGTTAATAGCATAATGAATATATTTAGTATTGAGTTTTCTCTTCAATAACGAGTTTTATATACCTCGTGCTCACTTGAAAAATTACTATCAGAGAAATCGCTGATGATCGCCAACACTGATATGACATAAGCGAACGACGGGCCCATCACCGTAGGAAGTCTTGTCCCAAGAAAGGTCTGAAGAAGCGTATTCACTCCAGACATAAACAGCAACGACTGAATCACTCTGGCTTTATCACCCTAATTACAAAGCGATGAAACTTAAGAACTTGATACTAAATTGAACCATCTATGAGGTTCGAAAAATGGGGATAGAGATGATAACAAGACTTACAGGGCCTCCACCCATTCGAGGCACAAGCATGGTGGCAATCATAACAGCACTTCCAAGCATTACAATATAGTGTTGGAATGCCAGTATAACAGTTTGGGCTGTAAAATTTACGAATTATGTAAATCAGCTAATAGAAAGAATAAAACGTAGTAAAACTAAACTAATCCAAATTTTAGAAATCAATATTTGGTTGAAAACGCATGGTAGCCAGAGAATTAAAAAAAAAAAAAAAAACCAATTAAATTACACTAGAAATTTCCACATGCAATATATACCACCCTAAGTAAAAGCATATACACACACACACACACTTATAAAGAAGAGTATATAGATGTATATAGAGTGGGGCAAGGTGGACTGAATATGATACCTAATTCAGTTCAAAATTTGTCAACACAAGATTAAAGAAAAGAGAGTTGGAATCAAGGATTCCATAAAGTAAAATAAACAAATAAATAAGGTAGAATTTTTAAATCAAACAGATAAAAAGCCAAAAACAAAAAACAATTATAAGATCTAGTGGAACCTATAACAAAAATATAAGATCTACGTTTTTTTTTAATTATTTAATTCAACTCAACAAGGCCTATCATCCAGTCTAGTTTGGGGTCAACACCTTTTTCATACTAAAAAACCGACTTTCTGAAACCCTTTTGCATAAAAATGTTAACTTTAATCAAAGTTATACATATACAAAGATGGGGGATGCATATATGTATATATATATGAGAGAGAAAGTGGTACTGACGCCATGAAGGGTTAGAATGGATGCAGTAATTGAGCTGAAGGAGTTGTTCGGCCGGAGGGAAAGCGGGGCCTCTGGCGGCACCAAGTGGTGGTGCGAGTGGCGGCGGAGCTGCTTGAGTTGGCGGTGGATGGTGATGGTGGTTCTCCGTCCCTACCATCTCTGCTTGCTTTTTTCTCACTCCCCTCCTCTTCTCTTCTCTGCTCTGTTTTTTTTTTTTTTTTTTTTGAGTAGAAACAAAAGAACCTACTAGTGGGTGGATTTTCTCCCTCTTTCCTCCGCCAAAATAAAATCACGGACCCAATTAGATTTTGATTATTAAATTTGATGATTTCTTTAAGAAAGTACTTGAGATTGGCTAGATAGTTTTCTTCCAAAAAGCAAAAAAAAATAAATTCATTCGTATTTACTACTTTACTACAATGGCAAGTTTCCAAGAGGCTAATAATAAATAAAATAATAATACAGATCAGAATCTGAGATGCAATTCCAATTAATGGAATGGAGTATCTGACCAGAACGATAGAGGAGAGAGAAAGTAGTACTTTACTACTTTTCAAGACCAGATGAGAGAGAAAAAGGTTGTCGGGATTACTACGTTAAGGTTGTCCGTATCGCATCGCATCGCATGGGCAGGCAGGAATGCCGCGTTCCAACGTGGGTCCTCCTCCGCTCCTCTTCACACTTCTCACTTCTCAGTCCTCTCTTAGTCTAGTTTCCTTCTTCCCAAATTTAATTAATTTTTATATTTGTCCTTTATGAATTTTAAACAAAACGAAAAAGGAAAAAAAATGAAGTTAAATAAAAATATTTATTTATTTATTTTGTTATTAAATTATTTAATAAACGAAAAAAAAAATTAACAGTCACCAATAAGGTCATAAGTATCTTTACTGCTATATTATTTATTTGTTTTGGAGATGAGTTTGGAAAAGAATTCGATCGTAAAATTTGATTACTTTTTTTGTCAAATTTTTTATTTAAAAATAAATAAATTTGCGTAGCTAAAAGATATAAAAGTAAGATCACTCTATTATTAACTAGAAGACAAATAATATTTTGTTTGTTAAAATATTAGAAAGATATAAATCAAAATATTTTGAAGATAAATGATAAGAGATATTAATCCACTCTTGCAAATTTATGTGATTTTCTTTGCCATGGGATCTGTAATACTTAAAATTTAGCCTCCTTGAAAAGTTGAAGAAAGTGGGTCCCAGTAGATTATTGCAATCCAATCACCAACAAATGCAAGAAGATAAGTTTTCTTTCTTTTGTGTGCATTCAAACGAGCCAACAGAAAAAGAACTTAATTTTTTTTATCGTAGTTTATAATATTGTATAAATATAGTGAGATCGTGTGTGTGTGTGTATATATGAAAAATAATAATTTATATGTCGACTAATTTAATATGAATTTTTTTTTAAAAAAAATTAATTTAAATTATATTGTGACCATTGTGAAACCGTAAGGGATAACATAAAATATTAATGTGTGAATTCTCTATTTATTTCTTCTTATCACATCTATCCACATGCATTAGTATTTATTTTTTAAAGAATATAAAATATATATCGATATTTAATATCGACATAAATTTATCACTCATATTTTAACAATATTCTTAATACATTGATCACTTTCTATATTTAACATATCATTATCTTTACTTTTGAATAGTGATATTTTAAGTACAAACAAATATTTTTTAACATAAATATATAATTTCCGATGCCTACAATACAAACTAACAACACACTACGTTAGAAAACCACATTTTCTGCTAAAAACGTTACCCTCAGCCTCACACATAACGATATCACTATTTTGCCTCGCCAACTTTGTAATTTATAACGGGGCTTAGCTGTGTAGTATATAAATCCATAGAATGAGAAAAATAAAATATTTATATATTAATATTTTATTTTATCAATTATAATTTTATGTCAATCACAATTTAAATTCACTATAAATTAGTCTATATATAAATTATTTTTCAAACTCATTTGAGTTTACATCAATATTAGCAAAGAATCACTACTTATAGTAGTAAAATACTAGTAATTCAGTTGGCTTAAAGCATAGACCAACAATTAATCAAATCAAGCTAAAGCTTACAACTTTATCCATACTACATTCCTCAGCTTTAGTACGGAGTATATACTACACATTAAAAAGATAAATAAAATAATAAAATATAGAAAAAGAAGTCATGTCAATTTCAGTATCTAATCCACAGCCGACTTTTGAGGTGTGATCAGTTCCTCTTTATACAAACTTTGGTTTCCCTTTCCCTTCAAAAGATTCCCCCGTCTTCAGCTTATTTCAGTTGCTCATATACTACTGGTGAATAGGCTTATCTTTATTTGGAATAGGGCAACCCTTGTATCCAAAAGCCCGTCAACTGATGGCATTTTTGTAATTTACAGAAAATGTGGTGCTAACCCTGAGTACAAATGCAAGGTAAAGTAGTGGTTCGAGTGCTGTTCATAATGAATGCTTGGTATTAATCTTACGTCTTATAACATTATCGCTAAAATCTTAAATGTTAACAAAATAAGCGCGATGAAAATTTCTTATGCAAAATTATTGTTGTAGCCAATAACCAATATATACCGTTTGTCATTTGGAATACCTAACTTAACTCTTAGTTTTTGCAATAAAAAATGTTTTAAGGATTTAAAATTTTGCGCCAATCACATGAAAGACCCTTGGTTGTGAGCGGAAATACTAAGGCAATGTTTATTTGCAAGGATTACACTTGAGTTAGGATTATTAATCTCAAAGCTATGTTGTTTGCAAGGATTACACTTGAGATAGGACTATTAATCTCAAGTGTCTTGTTTGTTTTTTAATTTGAACTTGGGACTATTAGTTTAGGAATTATAAAATAACTTAAGATGAGTGATTACTTAATACCATGTTCAACCTGATATTATAATCCCCACCATTTGAGACTAAATTTTTTAAAACAAAATTAACCTCATTTTTTCCCCTAAAATAACCATAATATCCTATTCTATTGTTTATCAACCTGAACATACCATTTTTAAACCACATCTGGTCAGTCTGTAAGCTTTTACTTGTCACGCCCATATTTATACATATATACATATGTATATTTATATTTTGTATATATCAATCAGAATATTTCTATTGAAAAATATAACCCATATATGCCTGAACCATTGCCACGTGGAGATTTACTATTTTATATACAACACAGATATGCCAGTGTTTATTTATTGACATAGATATGCCACTGTTTATTATATTATAGATAACCCAGTGGGCTTCTATGTGTACGAGGCCACTTATGAATTACCTACCTCACTCGCTTTAATTACTCAAGATTTACATCTGTATATACATACTTATATCTTTATGTAATTTATTATTTTTTCTCTTGTATTTGTTAATAAATATATTACACTTGTTGTTCTTCGTTCATTAATTGTTGTTTACAAGTAAAGAGAAAATAATATGAGAGTTTAATTTAAATAAGTTAGTAAGTTTATAGTGTGAATCACTGTAAAATTACCAACTTATTTTAGCATTATTTAAAAATTTATAATTAATTATTTATTATTTTTTAATGTATAAACAAGTTTAAATTATAATTTAAAATATGTTATTATTAGTAAAGGTATAATAGTCTAAATGATATTTTTTTATCCAATCCTTTAATTAATCCAGGAAAAAATAAACATAACATAGGATTATTTTAAATTATCCTATGAATAATTTCATAAAAAACAAACATGTAACAATGACTATTTAATCATAAGATTAATAATTTTGAAATTATAATCCTTACAAACAAATATGGCCCAAAAGAATTTAAATTTAACACACTAACATATATACATTAGCAAGATTAAAATATGAAATATTATTAAAATAATAATTTTATTAATTACGTGCGGTAATTTTAACTAAGACAATTTTTTCATAATATAGAAAGTAACTGTATAACTGTATAAGCAATATTCTTGGGTCCACTGGACCCCAGCCACTGAGTGGCCACTAAGCACTTTCCCAAAATCAAATTCAGGGGATGCGGCACAACACCATATTTGCTTCGTTCTTCCGCCCTGATTTGTGGGAAATCGAATGAGATTGTGGAAATTAATTTTATAGTTAAAATTTAATGGGGATATATATGGGTTAATGAGTTTTATATATATTTATTTAAATTACTCATTTATGATTCATCTAAAATTATTCATTAATGACCCAATCTATTAATGGCCCATTATTTATTAAATTTTATTCATTACCCAATTACTCGACCCATTTGCCACCTCTAAGTAACATAAGCTAATATCTAGTTGATGTTCAAGCACCCCAAATGATCTATTTTTTATGCCATCCTTACCACAAAATGAGCCTCTTTTTCCTAGTCAATTTGCAAAATTTTAAATTCAAATGTGAATATTTTGATTAATGCAATACTAAATATGGGTATGATTACGCAAAAACAACTAGAATCAAAGTTAAATGACACTTTTTTTGTGGAACGAATGGCATAAAATCTATAAACAGGGAATACCGTATAATAACGAAAACTGAGATAATCTTATCCAAATTCGGGATTTTGGGTTTAGGGATAAAATTTGTTTTTTAATGGCTCATCTCTTTTTCTTTTTATCTACATTTTCCAACAGAGCCTAAAAAAGATATTTAAGAAATTTAATCTAGCAAAACGTAAAGAATCATCATAAATACCTAAAATTAACAGGAAATCATGAAACCATCTAATAGAAAATTGAATACGCATTAAAGCTGACCTTAGACTGGAAATCAACACGTTTTATAATGGCCTTATAGAGGATGTCCACCACCTGTTTGAAAGAAGGCTTAATAGAGAGAGTGACTCATCAATCCAAACCCCATTGGCGAACGACAAGCAAGGTCCGCCGTAGGGGGTTCCATCGGTGAAAACAATATCAAAGACATGGGGATAAAGGGAACTAAGATCGTGGATCGTTAATTTTGAATCTAAGGAAAGAGAGAAACTGGTCTCGGGTAGTGATCAGGCTCAGAAGAACTTGGATCGACAGCGAAGAGAAGACTACGTTGGGAATCTTTGCCATGGCCTAAGAGAAGCTCCTTTGTGATGCTCAATGCGACGTTGGTTTGGTTGCTGATCAAGCTCTTCTCATTTTTTTCTTCTTCCTTTCTCCTTTTCGTGTGTGTTTTCGTTTCTGGTTTTCTTTTCTTATCCCCATGTGAAATAATATAATTTTTTAAAAAAAAAAAAAAAGAAATTTGGTTTAATTTGTTTTCTATTTTGTTATGCTATATTATTGTTAAACTACAAATAACATACATTTTTCTGTTATTTATGTCAATCTTAAATCATTGATCAAACAATACATCTTCAAATTTGGATGGCATACCCATGCAAACATTGGGAAATGCAAAAAGACTTTTGCGTATTTGTGTAGGAACCACAACAGAGCAGAGGAAGATGAATCAGCAGAACCAAACTTCGTTGTATATGGACTCCTCAAAGCCGCACTCTTCGCAGAAGCACGAATCGGTCTACCACAAGGTTTAGAAGCACTTCTCTCCACTTCAACACAATTAACTATATCCTGAGTAGTTAAAATCATTTCATCAAGTACCGAACTATTTTCTGCCTCGATTTTACCCCCTTTAGCAATTGACAAAACAGATCATAAATACAATTAGAATTTCAACTACAAACTCCAAACTGACTGAACAGTAACAGAAATACTATAAGGAAGTAACCAATCCAATCTATGAAGGTAACTAAGATTGAAAAAAACACGAACCTCAGTAGGGGTAAAAACAACAAGCTCTTTCTCAGAAGATTAGCTTAAAAAAACACGAACCTCAGTTGTTTTGTCATTGTTCTTGCCAATCTGTAAAAATAAAAAACACTAAATAATCAATAAAACAAAAACATATAACACAGAAAAAACAAACAAATATGTTTAACCTTGTCATCATCTCCATCAATGTGAACCCCAGTAGGGGTAAAAACAACAATTTCTTTCCTAAAAGTCTGGCTTAAAATATCAAAAGTTGGTTTGTCATTGTTCTTGCCAATCTGTAAAAATAAAAAACACTTAATAATCAATACAACAAAAACATATAACACAGAAAAAACAAACAAATATGTTTAACCCTGTCATCATCTCCATCAATGTGAACCCCAGTAGGGGTAAAAACAACAATTTCTTTCCTAAAAGTCTGGCTTAAAATATCAAAAGTTGGTTTGTCATTGTTCTTGCCAATCTGTAAAAATAAAAAACACTAAATAATCAATACAACAAAAACATATAACACAGAAAAAACAAACAAATATGTTTAACATTGTCATCATCTCCATCACTGTGAACCCCACCCATACCACCAACATCATCATCAGTTTTTCCATCAAACTGATTTGCATCATCCGAACCATTACCTACATCACCAAACTCATCAGATATATCATCATCATCCAACTCATTACCATTATTGCGGCCTTCTGAACCATCATCATCATCATCACCTTCGTTCCCACTTTCACTAACATTAGGGCGGCCACGTAGCTGTTTTCTCATAATCTTCCTTATGTCCTTGCAAATATCGATATGGAAAACATGCAATTCAAGCTTAAATCAACCCTCAACTTCTCAATTTCTTTCTTAACTTCAATCACCTTCTTTTCCAAAGGCCTCACCCGTACATCGACAATATTTTGACATCAGAAAGTGAAAACCCCAAATCTCTACCCTTACTTGTTTTATCCATTTTCATATCAACAACATTAGAGCCACCATCATGTCCATGAAAAAAGTGAAAACCACCCAAATCCAAATGATTCTTCTCATCACCTGTAGGGATGAACATTTATATCCTCAACTGAAACAGAGTGATAACACTAAATATAACATCTTTAAAACATTGAACAATTAAAAGAAACAAAACAGTACACGTAAAACAATAAATTAAAATCAGTAACCAAACATAATGTTAATGGTAACCGACGTGTCTATCGATAACCAAACACTAAATCATTCAACTTGTCATTTTTGGGAGCCTTCACTAATTCCTTCCATCTAAATAATCTAACTTCTGACAGATTCTCATCAATACAGAAACCTCGGACTTTAAGAGTAGGAATGGTTTCAAACAAGAAAACTTGAAAAACATAGGGCAATCCATTCAACTTATAAGATTTACAATAATTGTCCTTGTAAAAATTGTATATAACACCCCATTCATGCCCTTCTTTAAATGTCCCTTCATTGCAAGGGATAAAGAATTCTTCGTCTGTTCAAAGGCAAATTTCCCCCACGGATAACTATCAAGGTTGCCATAAGAGAGAAAGTTAATCAATACCTCATCAACATGATTATCTGAAACAGTAGCTAGTAGGAAATTGAAAACCAAGAATATAATGAACATCCTGACAGCCTCCTCCTCATCATCAAATACAACCCTTTGATATATCCTCTCGATACTAGTACGGGTCACAACCTCATCTCCAATTTTTTTTCTACTAATTGATTTTCTCTTCCCTTGAATACAGAAATATCCTCATTTCCTTGTCAACTCAAACCAGAAATTAAACAAAATTCTGGCAGCCCGAATCTTACTCATTTCTCACCAAACAAAAACCACATATCCCCTTGTCCCTTTGATAAATTTCTCTCACCAAAGCCTGATGGATTATTTGTGAAAACATTTGCGGCTCCCCATCATCTACAAAGTTCCCAAAACAAGTTAACTTAAGCTTTTCCAATTGATCTTCAATCATAATGACAATGGACATTTCTATGTCAGACCAATAAATTATTTTTCCAGTGAAATTGCAATGACGTTCCTCGTAATATAAATCCTAAATCTGCAAATACAGTACATTACCATAGACAAACAAGAAAAATACTCGCAACCTCAAATTAAACCAAATTAATCAAACACATTAAAGTAGGTAACCAAATCGAAACTGCAGCACTAAAAAACAATAATGAGCATCTGCATTAACATAACGTATACAGTAACCAAATCAAAATCGAACAGTCACCATAACACAACTCTTGAGTAACAAAATCCATTTCAACATTTACACAATCAGCAGTATCCAAATATATCAGCACCAGTAACCAAAACACAATCAGCAGGTTTCCAAAACCAATTTAATCAACCTCTGTATTGTCAAAAAATACCTAGTAACCAAATCAGAATATAATAGTAACCAACCCTCCACTTGGAGGGTACATAACCATTTTAACAAATGCACATTAATCACTTACCAAATATGATAGCACCAGTTCCCAAAATAAATTAACAAGTAGCTAGAAACAACTAAGGATTCCAAATTCTTAAAAACAATTAAAATAGCACACCTTAAGATGTTTTTGGCGGGGGATAATATTCCGACTATAAGTATCATCTTCAGATTCATTCCTAACTTTGTTTGGCGGATCTTCAAAATCAGACTCCAAATCCAGCAAACCGAATAAGATTACAAAGTATATGCTACATCATATCAAATATGATTGGCTTGTATGCATACTACTTTCAAGATGAACTTGAACTTCGGTAGATTTGTTTTAGGAACTAGTGGAAATGTGAAATATACTTTCATTTCATACAATGAACTTATATTTTGTTGTGACGGTACTGATAGAGTTATTTGTGTTGTGGCTGTGATTGTAGGATGTCAGAGATGGGCGAACCTAGTGGGATCATGGAGGAGGAACCTCGTGACATCCACGTGATATTCTAGACACCCTTGATAGTTGAGCCCATTTTGGTTGTTATTCTAGCTGAGGAGGAGCCTCAGTTAGAGTCTGATCCGGAAGAAGATCCAGAAGAGGATCCAGAGGAGGACCCCATAGATAGTGATCCTTTAGATGAACCAGAAGAGGTGCCTCATGTTAACACCACATTTGAAGAAGATTTGATAGAGGAGTATGCTGATCGCATTCTTGAGCAGAGTGATAGGATTCAAGAGTTGGAGCAGGAAGTCCAAGGGCGAAGAGAAGTCTCTACTCAGTTAGGGGCTATTGTCCACCGCCTTGTGAAAAGGAACGTGGATCTGGTTAGTAAGTTAGAAAAGTTAGAACTGCTGATGGAGAGTTTGAAATTGGAAAAGGAAGCATTGCGAGCTTAGTTAGAAGAAGAGGTAGCAGACCGTGTCCAGATAGAAGAACAATGGGATGATGCTATGAGATGTGCTCCTATCTCCCCGATTTCTTATCCTTAAGAGGGGATTTGACCACTCCCTTCTTCCCCTGCTTTGGGGACTTGACCACACCAGCTTTCACATATTTCTTCACATTCCTAAAAGAATCATCCTCCTTAATTCTTTTCATCTTCCCATCATTCTTCTTATCAACCATCCTCCCAACATTCTTCCTCGTAGAAACCATCCTATAACAAACCGCAAGAAATCACAAACGGCGACAACCAGGAAAGAAGAAGACCGCCGCCGCCGACAACCAGGAAAGAAGAAGATGAAGCGGCAACGACCACAAACAAGCCAAACGAAGCAGCGAAGTCTGAAATATTACTACCAGAGGCGGCACACTGAACTTAGAAAAAAAGAAATTTTGTTTCCAAGTTACCAAATTAGAAAATAAGAGTTTTCAATTGAATAAGAGAGAAACGACAAATGGGAAAGGCATGCAATTCAAATTGTCACAGATTATGCACAAAAATCGGGAACAATTACCATTGAAAAAACTGATTGCCACATCAGTAACCCATTAAAACACTCAACTAAATTAAAGGGATACCAAATACACTAATTATGTAAATAAAATATAAAAAATGTATTAATTCTGTAAATATTTTTCGGATGCACTTTTGTTGTAATTTTTTTTAAAAATGTACTAGGAAGTGTAAATAACTCTTTATATTAATATAATAGTATTATGTCATGTAGGTAAGTTTAGGAGAAAATTAGAAAATTTAAATCCAGAGTTTTATCATGGTAAATAATAATTGCATAATCTGTTATTATAATTCAAGTTCCTTTAGTTTTTTTTTCTAAATTTGTATACATTGCATTTTATTATTGGATTGTGTAAAATACTAGTTTTATAGACCATTTTATATAATCTATTCTTATTTTTTATTAAGAAAATCAAAAATTAATCCATAACAACTGAACAAGCACGTCCACAAAACATATCACCCTTATAATCTTATAGTCCACCTTTATATATGTCGTGCTGCTACAAATGCAATGTATATATTAAAGGGAAGGGTAAACAATGTATAGTTCATTTAATTTGGACTTAATTTATTTTCCGAAGTTTGTACGTTTAGTCTGTGAGAATTAAAAAAAAAGAAGCAGAAAGATTATTTGTTATAAATGTTGCCTAGTGAATTTGCATTCCTAGATTATTTCTTGTTATTTATTTTATCTCATTAATATAACTATTGTCTTACTCTTCTTCTTTTTTTTTTTTTTTGTAATTTTAGTTAAATTATTTTCTTCATCTTAAATTCTAGTTCGCCCAAATTAAACTAAGGATATGATTATCAAAATAAACTAAACTAGTTCAATGTGTAATTTGCAACTTGAGTATTCGATAGTGACTTAAAATTTTTACATCATTAGTTTTATTTTGTTAGACTTTACATAATTTATACCAAAATTAGATTTATATTTGTAAGAATTTGGAATATTAGAATAGATGCAATTAATGCGATTCATCTTGGTCACAAATATTTGGTTCGTTTCTTTTTGACCGACGACAATACACATAATATTACACATGACAAAATGTGTCACATCACCAATAACTGACTCACACATCAAATTTTTTTGCTCACATAATATGAACGATTCGGCATTTATGTCAATTTTTTAGAGAGCATGTTAAGTAATAATTAATTATAATATTTTTTAGTATAATAATTACTTTGTATAAAAAAAAGATTCAATAACCAATTTTCAACCCCTAGGACAGTAACCAAAACATCAATTAACCTTTCACGTAACAGGATCTCACCTGTCACATATTCAAATACCCCATTCAAGTACCCCATATGATAGCTCTTAAACGTTAGTCTATGTACTTTCGTCGTCAATTTTTTGAACGAAATGTTAAGTAATGACTAATTTGTAATATTTTTTTGAATATAGTAATATTTTTGTAACAAAAAAAATTAGTAACCAAAATAAAAATACAATAACCAAAATATCAATTAACTCTTCATCTACCATAACCTAAAATATCATCATTATACATTACGAAAAAATGACATTGATACATATATATATGTGATTCCAGAAAAAGAGACATAAAAACTGACCTGATGAAAATCAACGTGTTTTGTAGCGGCCTTGTAGAGAGTGTCCACCACCTGTTTGAAAGAATGCTTAAGAGAGACCGACTTGTCAATCCAAACCCCATTGGCTAACGACAAGCGAGGCCCACCGACGGAACGTCCATCGGCGAAAACACAATCAACGAGATGAGAACAGAAAATGTTATGATCATGGGTAGTTTCGGATTTAAGTAAAGAGAGCAATTGGTCTTGAGTTTCACCATTAGAACCGGCGGTGATCAAGCTCGGGAGAAGTTGGATCGACAGAGGCAGGGGCGGACCTATACTATGGGCAACATCCGCCTATGCTCAAATTTTTTGCCTATGTTCAATTTTTTTTTTATAAGTATAGTTACATGAGCAAATATATAACTTAATAAACTTAAGGGGGCAGATTAATAGAAAAACTAAACTTGGAGGGAGTAAATAAACAATTTCATAAACTAATTTTAACTACAAGACAAGTCTGCCCCACTCTGCAAGTGAATTTGGTTTAAGGCTTTGAGCATTTGGGAAATATCATGACAAGTGAAGTAAGTTTCTAAAATGTATCTAAATATTTTTTATTTTGAAATTCCCTTTTTAGATTGAATTATGAATATTTATTTGTTGTATATTATAGAATTCTATTTATGTTGCATAAAATATTTGGTCTCAATTTGAGTTGTTGTATA
This sequence comes from Aralia elata, assembly GCA_034770075.1. Lineage (NCBI taxonomy): Eukaryota > Viridiplantae > Streptophyta > Magnoliopsida > Apiales > Araliaceae > Aralia > Aralia elata. The sequence goes on from CM068385.1 coordinate 88,397,441, forward strand.
TTTGTATTTTGATTAATTTAGGCATTCATGACATGCGGTCAAAATTCAAACGTTCCAAAAATGAATCATCAACATCACAATCTATCTAAGTTGATGAATTCTATGTACGTTGCATAAAATAATTAGTGTCAAAGGGGTTGTTGATTTGTTTTTATATATATATATATATATATATATAATATTATTACTTGTTATATTAACAATATTGTAACAAAATACATGTTTTACATATGCAACCGGCTGAAAAACACAAAATTATCTAAAAAAATTGGCTCCCCCCGCCAAATCCACTCGAAGACTAAAATCCGCCTCTGGACAGCGGCGAGAAGACAATGGTTGTGACGGAGTTGGCTTTGTTTAAGAGAAGGTGCTTTCGATGTTTAACGACTCTTGGGTTTGGTTGGCGATCGATTCTCGGAGAGAATCAGGCAGCAAAGGGAGACTGGTACTACTAGTCCTCTTCCTTTTCTGACCTATGATATTTCCCTTCTTACCGGCCATCTCTGTGAATAGAAACAAACAAGGAGATAAAAGAGTGTGATGAATTGAGGAACTTACCCTCGAATAGTGGTAGTAAATCTATCTATCTCTCTCTCTCTCTCTCTCTCTATATATATATATATATATATATATATAAATAAAATTAAAATCACAAAACATAAAATAAAAAAAATGGTATGCACCAATATTAATTATCTCCTAAATTTCCTCAGAATATACCTATCTCTTTACGTGCCTTCCATAATAACCACGTCCTCATGCATTGTCGTGATTCAATGCAGTACCCATTTACTTAAAATTTCATTTAATACAAAAAAAAAAGAGAAGAAAAAGAATACACTAAATTACAATTATCTATTAAAAGTGCTAAGTTGTGGTCTTAAAAAATAGGAGATGAGATTATAGCAGAGAAGGTGTAAACTGAGTAGATTAAAAGGTAAATAAAAAAGAAAAAGCTTCAACTTTTATGTTTACACAAAACAAAAAACTACCTCACTTTCCTCTCGTTTTATTAATAGAGATAGTACAAATAAAAAAATAAAATGAATACAACAAATTACAATTACTACATACTACATAGTACATATATACTACATACTATTTAAAAAAAGGTGGAACTTAACCGATTTGGTCGGAGGAGAAGACGTGCCTAGACAAAATCCATATTATTAACAAAACAAAAAAAAGGCAAATAAAAAAAGTATATATGATAAAAAAATATGAATAAATAGTAACATAACCTCGTACTTTACACGTACTAATGAGTTAGTTTATGTAACGATCCGGGTCAAATTCCGAAATTCAAATCAAATCATAGCATAAAAAGGCTCAATAAGTTTTCTCAATAATATTTTTTTAAGTTATTTTAGTCCACCACAAATTCACTAAACATATCATGATTAAAAATATTAATGATAGCAGTTTGAATCATTATATATATATATATATATATATATATATATATATATATATCACATTATCCGACATGTTACACTGGAGTGTTACAATTTATATGAGTGAGATTAGTTCAAGTTGAATCTCGATAAAATTTAGTGTCCGTTCTATTGAATTCAATTGTAATGCTATTTTTATTTATTTTTTTGAAAAAAAATATTGAATTCAATTCTAGTGTTAATTTATTTTTATTTTTTTTTGAAAAAAAAAATATTGAACTCATATTTGATAATACTGACAGACTAATTTTAAGTCAAATAATTTTGCACCAATAAAATTATTTCTTTCTAAAAGTTTATATACTCTAAGAAATAACATAATCTTATTTAAACTCAAATACTGAACTTATATCTTAATTTAAACTAAATTATCAAAATACTAATAGATTCCAAAAGAAACTCAAATAATTATGGTTGTGAGGTCTATTTGAGTCATGTTATAAATGTCTTAGTTTTATTGTCAATACTAAATTTAAGTAACAGTCAAAATAGTATTCGTTTTTATGATATTAGTCTTTTGTGCTTGATATTTCATTCTAACAAATATATAATAGAAATTATATTATTAATGAATTTATTTTTATATTAAACTATACTTTTTAATCTTGCCAAAAACAACCACGTGTTATCCATTCCTGTGCTCTGCTTGAGTGTCATTCTAGTTGTTGTATATAGTATAAATCAAAATGTCGTTTTTCATTCGCCCAGTCAATTGGGCTTAGTTAGTTCTTGACCCAATTTAATTTTCGCCGAATTTAGTTAACAACATTGTTCGTTTTTCATTGGCCCAGTCAATAGCTCTCAGTTAGTCCCAGACCCAGTTCATCAAGCTAGGCAATAGTCATAAGGGACACCTGACATTATTATTTGTTAAATTATTATTCATTCTCAATTCGCTGTAGTGTCCAATATTTAAGATTATTATTAAGGTAAAATGTAAGTTTTGTCGTAACATATTAGTTGCAAAGCATAAACTTGTAATAATTAATACTAGTGGCGGACGCATTCGCGTTACGTGTGTAAATTATGTGAGGATAAAATATAAATTTTATAAAATTTGAAGGACTAAATTAAAAGATTTAAAAAAATTAAATTAAAAAGACAAAATAATAATAATATAGATAGATATAATGTTGGACTCTAGACTTGATAACTTTGAAGTGTTGGATCAAGTTGAGCCCAATAATTACTGGAAGATAGTAAAAAAGATATATGGGTGCATGATTTCAAGGAGATGTATATTAGGTGACCTATCAGTGTCATTAATTTTAATTTCCTTTTCCTCCCAAGTATACAATTTGGACTAGACTGTAATTAAGATTGGGACGTTTGATCTTTAAATCTGAATTTCGATTATTATTTTTATATGAGTTTATTTTTTTGAATTATTATTTTATATGAATTTATTTGTTCTTTTATGTGATTTTTCCCCTTCTTTATGTGATACTTAATTGATACTCCCTCTGTCCCAAATTAATTGCTCAATTTTGATCATTTTAAGTCAAATTGACTATTTTTAGAATTAATAATTAAGCATATATAAATATATTTCTAAAATTATAAAAATTGGAGTTAGTAATAAATTGTATATACTTTCTTTTGGTTATAATCTCTTCACCTATATTTTAGCAAAAATAGTAAAAAGATTAGTTCTAAAAATAGTCAATTTGACTTAAAATGGTCAAAATTGAGCAATTAATTTGGGACGGAAGGAGTATTGTAATTGTGTTTGTTTATTAGGTAATACTCACTCCTTTCTAAAATTAGAGATACATTTTAACTTTTTAAAGTTAATTTATGAAATTCTAAAACTTAAAACTGATATGAGGTTATTTAGTTTTAATACAAAGAAATATAATAATTGTAAACTAATTATAAAGTACTACTTCTCTGTTCCAAAACTAGAGATACATTTTTCTTTTTAATCCGTTTCAAAATTAGAAATACATTTCAGTATCACACCACCACAACCGAATTCCTAGCTAATACTAATACTAAAGCTATATTTGAGAACATAAAATTATCCTTAAAAGTCGTCGTTTCACAAATATTTAATTTTGAAACGGAGGGAGTATTAATTATCATCTTTGTTGTTTTCAAAATTTAAACGAAATTATATCAATTTTGAGTTTTAAGATTTCAATTTTAGAGATACATTTTAACTTTTTAAAGTTAATTTATGAAATTCTAAAACTTAAAACTGATATGAGGTTATTTAGTTTTAATACAAAGAAATATAATAATTGTAAACTAACTATAAAGTACTACTTCTCTGTTCCAAAACTAGAGATACATTTTTCTTTTTAATCCGTTTCAAAATTAGAGATACATTTCAGTATCACACCAGCACAACCGAATTCCTAGCTAATACTAATACTAAAGCTATATTTGAGAACATAAAATTATCCTTAAAAGTCGTCGTTTCACAAATATTTAATTTTGAAACGGAGGGAGTATTAATTATCATCTTTGTTGTTTTCAAAATTTAAACGAAATTATATCAATTTTGAGTTTTAAGATTTCACAAATTGACTCCAAAAAGTCAAAATGTATATCTAATTTTGGGACGGAGGTAGTAAGAATTTATTGTACTCCCTGTTTGGAGCTTGCAAGGAAAAGGGAAAAAAAGAGAAGAAAAAAAATATATCTAGCGATTTTATATGTCAATTTTTTTTGTTATGAGTTACATGGATAATTATAATTAGTAATATTTTAATGATATATTTGATAAAATGAGTTATCTTATAATCATACCCAATTTCATATATCGATATATGTCGTAATCATAATTTGACAAAAAAAAATTGCGCAATATACAGAGGAACTCGAAAAAAATTGAGTTTTGCATCAAGAAGTCGTTTTCATTGGCCATTTATATTTTATATTTATAAGTTTGTTTTAAGACAAAATACTGGTTTATATAGCCTACTAAATTTTGTCTTTAAAGGGTCCTTGACACAAAAACAAATCTCAACCTATTGTCATGTGTAATTCTATCTTAATGCCAAACGCCGTCTAAGATAATTAATGTATTTCTACACATCAAAAAAGTAGTACTACTTTGGTGTCAACTAGGCTTTTTTATAGACCATATTAACCATTTCAACTTGTTTAAAAGACTAATAGAACAAAAGGACAAGAATATAATGTGCTTAAGCTCCATTTTCATGGGAGGTTAATAACGGTCTTGATTCCTCCCAGTACCTTTCAAGATTCAACAAACTCCCTAGCCCCCTCTTTGTTTAGTTTGTTCCAAGTCTCCCATTCCCATCCAACATACTCTTTTTCAATATAGTTGTAACAATGTCAACGATGCGATATTTTTTCTGCCCACAAATAGAGTCCACTTTTTTAGTAATAATATAAAATGACACGCGGTCCTTAAGTTTGGTGTCGTAATGTCATTATCAGACGGTACAAGATTAACAATTTGTTATTTTAGGTCCTTAATATTTTTAAAATTTATATATAGGACTATTTTTATGGAATGGATGAAGTATATCATACGACCAAAAATTATACCATCCCAAGGCCAAAAGAAAGTGCCCATCCTCCTAGTGTTCATACATCATAATTGTGCTTGGCATTAAAGTTTTGAGCCAAATCATATCAATGATTGATTAATAAAAACTCATTATTCCATAACTGTTGGTTGTTACACTATCACCAAGAATCAGACCCTTGAGTCTTTGGGATCTCTTTGTTATAATTGTAATAATAATGGCCTTAAACCTAACAAAATGCAGATGCAATGAAGATTCTGCAAACTTACACACATGAATGTTTCAAGAGTCTTTGCATCACTACCGCAGGCTAAGATAATAAAAGATGAACATAAGAAAATGTATATAAAAATAAAAATCATTACCCGGCCTAGCGCTGACCATGCCATTTATTAATTAAATCATAGCAGAGAATGGGGTGAATGTGCTCTAAATTATGAGAGTACATGACATTACACCTACCCCTCTCTCTCTCTCTCTCTCTAGTTAGGAGGTTAACTAACTCATCTGCAAATAATCAACTAATAAAGTCAAAACATACAAACACGTCGTTGCGGACTTGTTAATTATATTTTTAAGAGACACAGAGAGAGGTTACAATCATAGAAAAAACAAAAAGAAACCATTAAGCCACAAAGTTTATGCAAAGACAGAGATGCCATTTAATTAGCAAAAAATAAAATAAAATACAGATGCCGTTTGATTCCTTTTGGCATTCCTTGTCATTGTGCTGTGCGCAGGCAGAAAATCATCCTTAATTCTCTATATAAACAAACTTGTACAATGTCAAGCCATACTAGCTCCCATTGACTCTCAAGAATACACTACTTCTGCCTTGTGCGCACAGAAGAAAGCAGCTCTTAGACATGTCGAAAATGGTAATCCTCTTACTTAGAGATCTAAGCTCATGAATGCCACATTTCTTCACTACTACTACTACTACATCCTACTTAATATGTATGGCATGCATAAGATTCTGTATTCTCTATTTCTCTAAAATTTAACTGTACATTATATATGCAGGGTATCTTAGGAGAACTCAAAATCAAACAGAAACAACCAACTAAACTCGGAGGAAGAAGAGCATCTCTCTTTGTATATGGTACTTTTTATGGCAGCTCTACAAGAAGAGTTTCTTTTATAGTTTAATTTCCAAATTTCGGATTGCATGTGACTTACTTGTGTTTTGATTCTTGCAGCGACAACAGGGCTTGAGAACATGGCATTTATAGCGAATGCTGTGAGCCTAATAACTTACTTTTATGGGTACATGAACTTGAGCTTGACAAAATCGGCCAACATGCTTACAAACTTCATGGGGGCTTCATATTTGCTATCATTATTTGGAGGATTTATTTGCGATACGTACTTGTCCAGATTCAAGACTTGTATTCTGTTTGGATCCGTAGAAGTCTTGGTATGTTCTTTGCACTTTAATCTGCGCAATCTTCCGCAACTAAATAGGAATCTTTTACATCAGTATTTACACATACAAATTAAGTCGATATCATGGTGAAAATAAATTTCAACTTTCAACTTAGAATTTGCCATACAAAACAAAAGGAAGAAACAAACTTGTTTTCAAAAGAGACTATAACCATATTAAAGATTTACAAGCCCATGATGCAACCATTTTACCAAGAATTTAATATTATTTAGTCAAGTTTAAACGCAATTATCAGTCTTTTATGTATGTCATGGTTGTCAACTTAGACCAGATTATTACCTATGTTTTTGAGATATTTATGGTTACTTTAATCCGAAGAAAAAATATTACTAGTTGACTAGGGAATATAAAAAAAACAATAATACCCATTGTATTATTAATCAATGGTTTATTATTTAGTCACTGCTTCATCATGAACTAACAATACTACAATAGCACATAATGATACGAAGAACCAATGATGTATAAATACACCTACCAGGCATGCATGTATCTTTTTCACCAGCCAGATTATGTTACTTATATAAATATTAAGTTTCCACAAATTCATATATTTAATAACCAAAAAAAATAAAATTAAGTCTTGGATAATTAAGTTGAAAAAAGATAAGAAAGAAGAGATGATCAGAGCCAAATGCCATCAACATATGGTCGATCTCTATGCCTAAACTACAGCGTACAAATTTATAAAGAAATATGAGCTATAACTGAATGTCTGAATCCTAAGATATTCTTTATAAAAACAAAATAATAATAATAATAATAATTCATCATTTATGTAACTGCAGGGCTATGCACTCCTAGCAGTACAGGCATACTTCCAACAGCTAAGACCCTCTCCTTGCAAGGATGTTGCACCAAGCCTAATGAATCATTGTGAGGCTGCAGACAGCGGCCAAGTTGCAATCCTATACACAGGTCTCTATTTAGTTGCATTTGGGACAGGTGGGATTAAAGCTGCTCTCCCCTCATTGGGAGCTGATCAATTTGATGAGGGAGACCCTAAGGAGGCAGCTTTGCTGTCTAGCTATTTCAACTGGTTGCTTTTTTTCGTTGTTACTGGAGCTATCTTTGGTGTGACTTTCCTGGTCTGGATTAGTGATAATCAAGGTTGGGACTGGGCTTTTGGGGTGTCTACTTTAGCGGTACTAATGGCAATTTTTTTCCTATGCATGGGAAAATCAATCTATAGGAATAATGTCCCTAAAGGAAGCCCACTCAGTCGGATACTACAGGTATGCACCGATATATATTGTAAACTAGTTGTTTATACAGGATATTTATCTTCCAATGAGAATAGATAGATATTTTACATGTAGTATACTAATTAAGTAGTAGTTTATGCTGATCTATCCATGTACAGGTATTCGTGGCTGCAATTAGAAACCGAAATCTTTCACTGCCAGAAACTGCAGGAGAGTTCCATGAGATTCACGACAAAGAAGCTGGAATGGGAAATGAGATTCTCCAGAAAACTGATCAATTCAAGTAAGTACTGTTTCATTCATCCAACATTTTGAATTGTTAAATAATCATAGCTAACTACTAGTGGCGCCTACATTATTAATCCAATAAAACGTTGTAGGTTCTTGGATCGCGCAGCAATTATTAGGAGCACAGATTCATCCACACTCAACAATCCCGGACCCTGGAGCATGTGTACAGTGACACAAGTTGAAGAAACGAAAATTGTATTGCGAATGCTCCCAATTATAGTGAGCACTATCTTCATGAACACATGTTTGGCTCAACTCCAAACTTTCAGCATCCAACAGAGCAATACCATGGACAGAAATCTCCTTGGTTTTCAAGTCCCTGGCTCCTCGATTCCCGTCATTCCCCTGATCTTTATGTTCATTCTAATCCCGATATATGATCGCATTTGCGTTCCAATTCTCCGAAAGTTCACAGGGATTCCCACTGGAATCCGACACCTACAACGCATTGCAGTTGGACTAGTCCTCTCAGCTATTTCAATGGCCATAGCCGGAATCATAGAGACACACCGAAAGTCTGTTGCGGTCAAGCATAATATGGTTGACTCCACTGACCCTTTGCCGATAAGCGTGTTCTGGTTAGGTTTCCAATATGCTATATTTGGAATGGCTGATATGTTTACACTGGTGGGACTGCTAGAGTTTTTCTATGCAGAGAGTTCATCAGGAATGAAGTCACTGGGCACAGGCATTTCATGGTGTTCATTGGCATTTGGATACTTCTTAAGCTCAGTGACTGTGGACGTGGTGAATAAGGTGAGTGGTGGATGGTTTAGAAGTAATAATTTGAACAGGGATAATTTGAACTATTTCTATTGGTTATTAGCAGGGTTGAGTGTATTGAATCTTGGGGCTTATATGGTATGTGCATCTTGGTATAGATATAAAAAAGTTGAAATGAAGCAACTAGACGGTGAGAGCAAAGTTGAACTAGGGAGAGTATAAGCTGGTTAGGCCACAGGATTATTCTATCTAAAGCTTATATATTCTCATGTTGTTGTACTTGAGCATATGATGTAATAACCTTAATTGCTGGCTGCTACATTTTATACGACAAACAACTCCACCAATGAGTGAAGGAGGAAGAAGATTGTGTAATGAATTAATGGGTAAATTAAATCTCCAAGTATTTTAATTAAATTATAGAATCTCAAATGGAATCCTGGCTGGCTTTAGGTGAGCAATCATCACATTCATCATTAAAGAAGTTTATTTTTTTTCATTTTTCATCTACTGAAAATTTACAAAACACAAGGAGAATGAATTTTACAAAGCACACGTATTATGTATAAATTGAAGAAAAAAGAAAAATTACATCGATCTATGAAGCCGAGAGTCCTGTCACCTTATGACAGTGAGTCTGATCGGCAAAGATAATGCAGAACACTCTTAATTTCTCCTACCATATTAAGAGCCTCTGGAGGGGCAAGGACAGAGGGTATCATCGTGAAGGAAGGAAACGTTGGCCATTAAATTACTCCAAGGGGATGGATGTATCTACTTCAATGAAAGGTCTCACCTTCTTAATCAACAAGGGCTTTAACCTCTTAGCTTCACTATTTCAAACCACACATGTTCAAAAGTCCTCGGCCAGTGTGGTCAACTATAGATCATTGCTCCAGATATCCCTTTCTAGTTCCAACTGAAAGCGAAACAGAGTTGATGCTCAAAGTTTAGCTTTAAAGAATCCCAAAACTCAATTCTGACAGATCTTGTCACCTAATAAACTCCTCTAAACTTTTTCAAGTAAAGTTATCCTCAATGAATCAATAGGACATACACTGTAACACTTTTCTGGCAGCAACTCAAATGCCGCCTCCCCATAGAGGAATGTAGGCAGCAGGATTTCGAGTCCTGTAGGCAACCTGTTGCACGTTGGCCATCATTGGCTAATATTTTTAGTCTCACCAACCCATTATCAGCCCACCTTTGTTCATGTTTGTCAAAATTAGTGTGCCTTGCATTGCCTATAAATTGATTGCTCCATTGAGTAACAAGACACACCATCAGTTGAAAGGAGCTAGGCTTTAGAGAGAGAAAACTCAAGAAGAGCATTAGAGAGAGATAGTGAGCTAGAGAGAAAATAAACAGTTAGTTTATTTCTCAGTTGAGAGTTTGTATTCTTCATTCTATTTTCATAGTGGATTTCTGAGATCTCTCCCCGTGGTTTTTCCCAGTTGAATTTTCACGTAAAATTTTTGTGTTATTATTTTATATTTCATACAGTAGTGTGCTTGTATTTGTCTTAGTATATTTGTGAAGGCCTGATTTCTTAACAATTGGTATCAGAGCTTTTGGTTCACGTCATTGGTGTCTAGGAAAGTGGTTCGAAAGGCAGTGTCTTTAAGAAAGGTGGTTACTTAATTAGTCACCGTTGCAAAAGCACGGAGAGACTCCCGCCCGACTTACACTTACCTGGCCAACTGGTACGATTCGTTTAGAGAAATCTCGCAGGTCACAAATACGAAGATGACAAGCATGAGTATAAGGTACGAAGTTGAACCATTTGACGGAAAGTCAAATTTCAGTATTTGGCTGTGTACAGTCAGAGATGTATTGGCTCAACAGGGATTGACAATTGCACTAGAAGGGAAAGAAAAGAAACCAGCGGATATGACAGATGAAAAATGGACGGAACTTGAAGCAAAGGTTGTGGCAACAATCAGATTGAGTTTGGCGCCACAGATCAAATATCAGGTTTTGACAAACACCTCTCCGAAGGACTTGTGGGAGAAACTTGAGAAAGTTTACAAGTCGAAGTCTCTGTCAAATCGATTATATTTGAAGAAGGAATTGTACCAGCTTCGGATGGACGAAGGGTCAGATTTGACCAATCATATTAATGAGTTTAATAGATTGGTGACCCAACTTACCAGTATCGATGTAAAGCTGGACGAAGAAGATAAAACCTTATTACTTCTTGTCTCTCTACCAGACTCATACTCAACTCTCCAGACTACTCTCATTGTAGAGAAGGAAAAACTTGCAATTGACGATGTGATGTCAGCAGTCTTGGACCAAGATAAGTTCAGGGGCACTACTTCCAGAGATTAAGGAGACAGTCTTCTTGCTTTTTCAGATGGGCGTGGCAGGGGTCCTAATCGGAAGAATTTTGGCAAGGAACGAGGAAGGTCTCAGTCGAGACCAGGCAAGAAGGATAAATCTCAAGTTGAGTGTTATCATTGCCACGAGAAAGGCCACTATAAAAATCAGTGTCCATTATTGAAGAAGGAGAACAAGAAGAAAGGTAAGCAGATTGAAAATTCTGCTAATGTTGCTAAGCAAGCGGATGTGTGCAGCGACGGAGAGCTGTACATAGTGACAGAAAATGAAGCTTCACAAGGTGATCTCTTATCTGTTAGGGACAGTAGCAACCTTATAGATTGGTACATGGATTCCGGTTGTTCTTTTCATATGTCCCCTCACAGGGATTGGTTTGATACTTTTACATCCTGCAATGGTGGTACAGTTTTATTGGGTAACAATGCAGTTTGCAAAATTACTGGAATAGACACCATCAAAGTTAAAATGTTTGACGGGATTGTCAGAACATTGGGCGATGTAAGGTATATTCCAGAATTGAAGAAGAATTTACTATCGGTTGGAGTACTTAACTCTATGGATTGTAATATCTCAGACAGAGATGGTGTCATCAAAATTACCAAGGGTTCGATGGTAATTATGAAGGGCCAGAAGAAGAGCACCCTCTACAGGTTGATAGGGGACACAGTTAGTGGTGGAGCAGCAATTTCTGTGCAGGATAATTCCAGCAGTGATAGCGCAGAATTATGGCATAGGCGACTTGGTCATTTGAGTGAAGGTGGAATGAAAGAACTTCACAAAAGGCAGTTGTTGAAAGGTGTCAAAACGTGCAGTTTAGAATTTTGTAAGTTTTGCGTGTACGGCAAACAACGGAGGGTAATCTTCAAGGCAGGAGCGCACACCAGTAAAAATGTACTTGATTATGTACATTCAGATGTGTGGGGGCCGATCAAGCATACTTCAATGGGTGGAGCCCATTATTTTGTCAGCTTTATAGATGACTACTCCAGAAAGGTGTGAGTTTATTTTATGAAGCAAAAATATGAGGTTTTCAAAATATTTAAGCAGTGGAAAGCTAAAGTAGAAAACCAGACCGGAAAGAAGTTGAAGTATTTCAGATCAGATAATGGCACGGAATACAGGGACAGGTCATTCCTACAGTTCTGCCAGGATGAAGGTATCACCAGGCACTTCTCAGTTAAAAGAACTCCAGAGTAAAATGGGGTTGCAGAGAGGATGAACAGAACTCTGTTGGAACGCGCCAGATGTATGAGGTTGAATGCGGGTTTGCCCAAGAGTTTCTGGGCTGAGGCACTCAACACAACCTGTTATCTAATAAATCGATCTCCTTCAGCTGGAATTGATCACAAAATCCCCGACGAGGTATGGAGAGGGAAACCAGTTGATTTTTCTGTGATGAAATTTTTTGGTTGTCCAGCTTATGTTCATCTACCGGTCGAAGAGCGACAGTCCAAACTTGATCCAAGGTCAAAGGAATGTATTTTCCTTAGATATGAAGATGGAGTCAAGGGATACCGGTTATGGGATCCAGTTTCCAAGAAGAAGGTTGTCAGCAGAGATGTGGTGTTCAATGAGAAACACATGTTGAACAAATTCGAGAATGAAGAATCTGCAGTAAGTGAGTTACAGACACACCCAGTTGAGGTGGAGCTTCCCAAAGAGACAAAAGAATCTGAAGAGATTGAAGATAATCATCCCTTAGATCCCCAAGAGAGGTCCTATAATTTTGTTAGAGATCGGAAAAGGCGAGTCAGCAAACCAGTGTAGAGATATGGGTTTGAAGACATGGTTGTCTTTGCCTTGATTGCTGGTAGTGGAGATCCACTAGCTATCAGGATGCTATTCAGTCCGAGAAAAATGATAAATGGGCGATAGCGATGGCAGAAGAGATGGAGTCTTTACAGAAGAACTAGACTTGGGAGTTAGTTCAACTTCCAAAAGGATCAAAGGTTATAGGATACAAGTGGGTGTTCAGGAAAAAGAAAGCTCAGTCTGATAAAGAAAGTGAAAGATTCAAGGCCAGGTTAGTGGCAAAGGGATTCTCTCAGAGAGAAGGAATCGACTACAATGAGATCTTCTCACCAGTTGTGAAACACATATCGATTCAGTTGATCTTATCTATTGTAGCATCACAGGATATGGAGTTAGAGCAGCTTGATGTGAAAACAACTTTCCTCCATGGTGATTTAGAAGAAAAGATCTACATGAAGTAACCAGAGGGGTTTATTAAACCAGGAAAAGAGGGCTTAGTTTGTAGCTTGAAAAAGTCTCTTTATGGTTTGAAGCAGTCCCCGAGACAGTGGTACACGCGGTTTGACAGCTTTATGTTAGGTCATGGATACTCTCGTTATGAGTATGATCCATGTGTGTATTGCAGATCACTTGATGATGGTTCTCTAATATTGCTAACGTTATATGTCGATGACATGTTGATAGCAGCAAAGAGGAAGTCAGATATTCTTCAGTTGAAGAATTTGTTGAGCAGTGAATTTGACATGAAGGATCTTGGATCAGCAAAGAAGATCCTAGGTATGGAAATTCACAGGGATCTTCAGGCAGGAAAACTGTGGTTAACTCAGAAAGGATATGTGCAGAAGGTCTTGGAGAGGTTTAACATGCATAATGCTAAACCAGTTAACACTCCGTTGGCAGCACATTTCAGGTTATCTTCACAGTTAAGCCCACAGACAGAGGATGAGGTGGAGTATATGTCCAAAGTACCATATGCAAATGCAGTGGGTTGTCTCATGTACGCCATGGTATGTACAATGCCAGATATCTCACATGCAGTCAGTGTGGTTAGCAGGTATATGGCAAATCCAGGAAAAGAGCATTGGAATGCTGTCAAATGAATTTTCCGTTATCTTGCAGGTACAACCAATTACGGTTTTATGTTTGATCGTGATACCGCAAAAAGTGAGGTTACATGGTTTGTTGATTCGGATTATGTTGGAGACCTAGATTTAAGAAGATCTACGACAGGGTTAGTATACACCTTTTGTGGAGGATGTATATGTTGGAGGTCAGTGTTGCAGTCTACGACAGCATTATCAACAACAAAGGCTGAGTATATGGCGTTGACAGAGGCAAGTAAAGAGGCTTTGTGGCTAAAGGGACTAGTTCAAGAATTAGGTTTCAAGCAGGGTAGTATCCAGATACAGTGTGATAGTCAAAGTGCTATTCATTTAGCGAAGAACCAGGTGTTCCATGCCGGACCAAACATATAGATGTTCGGTATCACAAGATTCGTGAATGGCTGAACAGTGGTGACATTGCAGTTCGTAAAGTTCACACAAAGGAGAATGCCGCAGATATGCTTACAAAGTCGGTGACATCAGAAAAGTTCAAGCATTGCTTGGACTTAATTCACTTCGTCGAATGTTGAGTTCATGGTGGAGTATCCAGAGATAGGGATACATTTATAGACATGAAGAAGTTCATAGTATGGAGTATTTGAAGAATACAAGTCAAGGTGGAGATTGTTGCAGCCTATAAATTGATTGCTCCATTGAGTAGTGAGGTAGAGAGAAAATAAACACTTAGTTTATTTCTTAGTTGAGAGTTTGTATTCTCCATTTTATTTTCATTGTGGATTTCTGAGATCTCTCCCCGTGATTTTTTCCAGTTGAATTTTCACGTAAAATTCTTGTGTTGTTATTTTATATTTCATACAGTAATGTGCTTGTATTTGTCTTACTGTATTTGTGAAGGCTTGATTTCTCAACACAACCATATCATCTTAGGGGATAAATGCACAAGCGCCAACTCTGTTATCTTCCTATCACTTTCAAGCTGTCCACTCTAAAATGTGAACCAGCACACGCCATTCCACAACTTCCAGAAACCAAGACTAAAATTAATGGACAAAAATTGTGTTCTGCCATGTTCCAATATAGCAAAAACTAACCACATTAACAATTATTATTTTTTTATTATTGATAACTACTACCAAATTCATTATTTGCGAAAACACTATAAAATCCCAAATACTGCAACTTATCCCAAAATCAACAAGATCAATCAAGCCGAAACCAAACACCAGTAAATGCCACATAATGCTAATAAGATCAGTACCAGCAACATCAGCTGGAGCTCATCACTCCACCAGCTCGTAATTCGAAAGCCCCCCTTCTATCTTAAAACGTATCCAGCACACATTTGAGCTCACTCTACTCACCAAACTCTCAAAATCACCCCTTTTTCCCAAATTTCTTCCACTTCGATACTCCATCATCCCTTAACTTGAAACCCAATTCGCTCTTCCCGAATTGAAAACTAGTTATCCATGCAAAGTCCCATACTTGGCTTTTTTTCGAATTCAAATTCGTAATCTTAACATTTCGTGGATGGTAGGTAGGATAGATGGAGTGAGAGAGAGCGAATGGAGGAAGGGGTTTTGCGAGAGTTTGAAGTAAGAAGAGAGAAAATGAATCGTGTGATCATCTTCCTTTATTTCTATCCAGTCGGATAAGAAGCTTAAAACTGACGGTATTTGGCGGGGTATGGTTGTTGCCTCGCTGTATCCACTACATTCATTTATTCGAGAATAATTAAATTTCAATACAATTCGTAAATAAAACATATATTTAGACAAAACTACTTGATCAAAGTTGTAAAAAAAATATTTTTATTTAAATTGGGATAATTCTTCAGATATTTTGTGTTTAGACAAACAACCATTACAGATATTCTAACTTAAGACACAAACGCTTACAATTTATTTATTTATTATAAATGTCATCTGAAACTAAAACATGTATTATATTTATCTGATAGATTTTTATCTAAATTCCCCCAAGACTCCTAAATGAATATCACCCCAACTCCATTTGCAATGCCTATCAATAAGTGCACCATCTGAAATTAACATCCAGTTTATATCAACATTTTAATAAATAAAAATGGGAAATTATAACCAAAAATTAAAAACAAGTATGGCTGGACAAATCCAAACAAATCAAATAACTCATTTCATTTCCATATTCACACAATTAATTTTCAGAAAGTCATTACAGAAACCAGCCACAGAAGGGCTGGCTATCAATAAGAACACAAATTGACAAGGTAATAATCCACCAAAACAACTGATCATGCAGTTGTATTACAGCAATAGGATCACAATTCGCAACTGCTCATTGCTCAGTAAGGATCCAAAAAGAAGTGGGAGATGTTTGGAAATACAATTTTGTGAATGAAATAAGTTATCTAAACCATCCCGCTGCAAGCACGGTACTAAAATGGTCAAGAAACAGCAAATGCTTTTTTTATTGTACGTGGTTCATATATAGTGTCTGTTATTTTGGAGGGTGGCCAATATCGAAGAACAGATCTTCCGATTATGTTTTGGATAGGAAGAGGACCCCTGAAAAACATTAAAAGAAAAAGAAAAGTGCGTCAGAATGTATAATACCCAAATTCATATATGATACCAACAACCCCTTGTTACCCAGCCCCAAGCCTCTCTTTTTCTTTATAATAAAAATAAAAATAAATGAAAAAGGCTTCTTCCGATTTCATAATGATTTTCCCATGTCAAATACTTATCGGTTAATAATATTACGGAAACTCCTACTTACCAGTTATGGGAGTCGTAACTATTGTTTCGATTGTCCCCCATCACAAACACATTACCTTCAGGCACAAGCTGTAATATGACAAGAACAATCAGCCAAGACTTCTCAAGAAATGTCTATGTTTTAATCTTTAAGGTAAATAGATGCAATTAAGTAACAATAAAACATCATATAAGCAGGAAGAACAAAAGGTTGGAGAAAATACCAGACGCTTCATGTCATAAGCAAGCGGCTCCAAAACGAAATCCTCGTCTTGAATAATACCATTCACAATCAATTTACCGTCCCGAACCTATCACAGAATATTCAGATGCATAAGTGGTCAGAACCAGCGGAATAGGACTTATCCTTCAAATAGGAGGAGATCTTACCAAAGAGTAGGAGATCTTACCTCAACATAGTCCCCAGCCTTTGCCACAACTCTCTTTATGAAGATGTAATCAGAACTATAACCAATTTTCTACACAGACAAAGGTAATACAAACATAAAAACAACATTGTTAGCCCCCATAAATGCCACGTCCAGATTAATAAAACTGTTCTATAATGTTGGAGTCTTTAATATTAGATTGAACCTGAAGAATTGGAGGTGCCTTGAAAATCACGATGTCTGACACTTCTGGCTTTCTGAAAACATATGAAACCTAAAACACCAAATGAAAGATCAAACAAAATCAGGTAAATATTTTTACCCACCCCAAAAAAAAAATTACATCTTTAAACCAATAACCATTACACTTGTTTAATTGTAATACATTGGACCACAATTAAACAAATATCTTCTTCAATCAATGAGCATTTCCATGGGACAATTTACTCAATGAACAGTAACACATGTAGCATTCTCCATACTAGATTAAACATGAATAGAACGAAAAGAATATATTAGCATAGAAAATTCAGAGACAGGACATCATATCCTGTAAATGCCATTGGCAAGGCAACTTACATACAATAATTAAAATGGAAATAACCATTTCAACACTTCTTTACATAAAATAAATAGATCAGTCAACAGCAGTTAAGATCAGAAGCCTAATTTATGCTTTAATTTGGCATATTGACGACTTAACCAGAGATAGCCTATCTTCCCCTAAATATCCAAGCATGTCAAAACATAGTTCCTAGTCTATTAAGCAAATGAATTATATCATTTTCATTCATTCAAGTAGTGAAGCATGTGAACACATCTTGAAAAGCATGATTTTAAGATCTATTTGCTAAGATTAGAGAGTTCTATTCAGTAGACAAAATCATGTTATGAAGGGTGCGTTCACTTTACACAAAACAATGCAATCAAATGATAAATTAAGTCACAAAAGGGTAAATTTGTAAGCAACAGAGTAATCGAACTGTATGTAGATTATACCTTCTCTGCTAAGATGCGGTCACCCACATCCAGAGTTGGAGCCATAGAAGCCGATGGTATCAAACTAGTCTCAGCCAGCGATGATCTAAAAAGTAAACTAACACTCACAGCCGTGAATGCGGCCTTTGCATCCTCTGAACAGCAACTCAATAGTTTTGACAGCCAATTATTCCTCTCAAACTCCATTCCATTAGACCCTTTAAAGAAATCCTCACAACAATCACTACTAGTCTTCCAATCATCGATTTTAGTTCCACCTTTATCCACCTCAGCCCTCAAGCTCATCTCATTACACGGTAGCCACTTAGATCCTTGCAAAAACGGATCAACAGAAGAGGCTTTCAATGGAGCAACCCCAAAAGCCCCCATCGCAGAAACCCCCGAACCACAGTTCGTTGATTTCATCAGCGAAGCCAATCCGACAGCAATCGGAGACTTCGCGCTCTCGCAGAGGATTTCCCCGGCAAGAGACGCGTACCCGGAACAGTTCGTTCTCGGCCGCCGGAATTCAAAATCCGGTGCCGGATTCGGATTCCCTAAGAGGGTCCGAGATCGGGTAGCACAGTCGTGAAATAACCGCCACCCGCCGGCCTTACTGGCCGCGGATGACGCTAGGTTTTGGGCAACATGGCCGGAGTAGGTGACGGTGAATCGGATAGCCATAACTGCAAGTTTGTAAAAGCAAATAAAGTAATGTAACAGTGTGGTTTTTGTGATAATCGGGGAGATTAAGAAAAACCCTACAACCAAAGAGAATACATTGTAATTGAATGAATCAGTGAATTGGTTATGGAAGTGATGAATTGAAGAGTTAAACTAGGGCTGGGTGAGAGAATTGGGGATTACTGTGAGAACAAATCGGAAATCTTTTGGGGGAGACAATGAGATCGGAAAACCTAGAGATTTCCCTGAGCAAGCTCAGGGAGAAAGAACGTCAATAGAGAGAGAAAATGGATTTAGAGCGACGATGAATCCAAAAAGAATAAAAGGGGTTGGAGAATATGAGGGCTTAATAGTCAGCACTTGGCGGCTTCGCTAGCTGACGATACAAGTGTGTCCTCGATTCTTGTGACAAATTACAGAAAGACCGTAGACAGTTTTAGCTTTGACTAATCTCATCATTTGATTTATTTATTTTTTTAAGTTTTTCTTATTCTTCGGAATTTTAATAAATTTAATACTCTTCTCAATATATTGTATAATATTAAAATTATATTAAATAAAAAAATTAATAAATTTTGCAAAAAGTTCAAAAGTATTTATTTTCCTTCCATCCCTTAAAATTGTCAGAATTAAATTATTTATTAATAAATAACTTTCACACATGAAACTATTACCGTAAGTATTATACTGAGAAATATAAAGAGAATTGATAACGCATATTCTAAGTTATATGAAAGTACGTTAAAGTGGAATTAGTTGTTATACATAAAAATATTTGTGATTATATCATGTTGGGGATATTTTTTGAATTATTTATATAAAATATATTGATTTGTTTAAAATATAAAAATTAGACGTGACTTTTTTTGTCTAAATTATTAATCAATTA
Source organism: Aralia elata (assembly GCA_034770075.1). Taxonomy (NCBI): domain Eukaryota; kingdom Viridiplantae; phylum Streptophyta; class Magnoliopsida; order Apiales; family Araliaceae; genus Aralia; species Aralia elata. The sequence goes on from CM068385.1 coordinate 88,416,898, forward strand.
TAAGCTAAATGAATATTCAGTACTTTTCCTTTTTAATATTCTGTTTAGTTTTATCAAACAACTATTAAATTTTTATATGACATACTATTAAGCTTTTTATTTGAATTTAAATTTATCGACTAAATTTATATATATATATATATATATATATATATATATGCAGTCTATCATGCTAAAAATTATTTAAAATATAACATTAACTTTTGATACTATTAAGAAATTGCATCATTTATAGTCTTTAGCTAAAACGAGGGAAAAGATGAATACCTATTTTTCAAGCACGTGATACCTTTATTAGTACTAGTCAAACTCAAATCACACATAACACAATGTCAAAAGACTTTCTTGGATGTTAATAGTAGTAGTAGTAGTTACAAAAATTAATTTAAAAAGATAAAGGCCAAAGAGGATGAGATTGTAATTTGCTACTACAAGATTTGAGGGAGGGCATATGGCCCTCCTCACTCATAGCCAACTACGCAGCTTTGACCAGCTACTTTCATGTCACCTTCGTCTCTTGCACCCAATCATTCGAGGATATGAAAACCAAAAGTTTCGGAATATGCGTATGGAAGGGAATATATAATTTTTTTTTTTAAATGTTTTTTTAGTCATCGATAAATGACATTAAAAATTAATAAATTTATATAAATTTTTTTAATTAAACATTAAAGTTATGAGAGAAATTTTGTTTTACCTTATTTCGTTAACTGCGGTTAGTTTGACTTGAGTTGATCGTAAAATTTTAATAAGTGACATTTATTATTAGTAATAATAAAACAATATCATTAGATCAAAAAATAAAAAGGAAAAAAAATGAGAGAGTAACGCTAGTCTTATCATCTCCTTCCCATCTTCTCTCTCTAACTTCTTCCCAAATTCTCTCTCTCCATCTTCTCCATGTCTGAATTGTTTCCCCAAATACTTTCAGTTTAAGGGATTTAAAGACTTTTTCAAGGATTTTTCTAATCTACCAAATGAAAGAGAAAGATTGGTACACGGATGAAGTTTTATGATTTAGTTTCATGATTGAATGAGGAAGAAGTTTTTTAATTTTTATTTATTAATATTTTATTTACTATTTTACTTTTTTGCCCTTCTATCTAAATATTTTAAATAAATTTTGTCATGTCATATTGTCCATGCCATTATTTCTTCTTAAAAATTGATTTTAAAAGCCAGCTAAGATAAAATAGACGGTCAGACTTGGTCAACTGACGTCTATTAAAAAAAGGTTAACATAAATTCTCTCTCTTGACTTTGATATTTAATTGAAAATTTTTGAACTTATTTAAAATAAAAAATAAGTGTAATTTTTAGTATCATTTACGCTTTAGTGATTCAATCGGTCCCCATATTGCCTTACTGGTTTATTTTATTTATTCACTTTTACATTAATCAATATAAATTTATAAATAATCCCTAAACTCACATAAAAAATACACGTCTCACGCATAAAATATATACATTATCACATGGGTGGGAATCGAATTTAAAACCAAAAAGTATTAAAGCAAATGTATTGTTGATATTTGAAATAAGAAAATAATATATATGTCGATAAATATGTGACGAACGAAAAATTTTATGAGATAAGATAGATAAATTAAGATGAGACAATTCTTAATTTTTAAAGTATTCTATGTAAATATATACATCGTAATTATAATTTAATTAAAAATTTTAATAATATATAACAAGACTCTTTAAAATACGAATAAGTTTAAAGAGGGTGAGTTAGGAGGGGAGCTGAATATGAAAAAAGTGGGGTCTCACGCATGGGGAAAAAACAAAAGAACGAATTTTCATAAAAGTGAAATTCATTGAAAACAAATACATTTATACACTTTTTTTATATAAAAAAACCACTAACTATTAATCTACTAGTAATTGCATGTGCCTGAAGGTACGGAGTAACAAAAAATTAGATTAAAATTTGAAAAATACTACATTACTTAAAGATTCTTTGTAACCTAAAATAACTTACAATGAGACATAACAATTATAATTAACCATACAACCACAATAATTAATACATACTCAATCATCAACACATATTCAACCATCAAAACATCAAGCTAGTCGTTATTAATTTTAAGAAATTTCGGCAGAGTTTTCTTTAAAAATAGATATCCAGAAAAATCTAAACATGTATACAAAACTTACAATCATCAATACATATTCAAACCACCAAAACAACCACCATTCCATACCAAAAAAATATACACATACAGCCTATAGAGAAACAACTTCATCTTCTTTACAGATTACACTAAGTATCCTCCAATATATACATGAAAATATTTGAAATATAAAAATTATCGAAATATGTGAGTTAAAATAAAATAATTGTAAATCTGAAACATAAGACCCCTTACTTTAGACTAATTAGCAAATTTGACCTTCCTATTTGTCATGTTTTTGCTAAAGTGTTCTTTATATATATATTTGGCACAGTTGTTCCTCAAATATGCATTAGTTGTGCAAAAGTGTTCCTTCTCTATTTTTGGTCAATTTTCGTTAGTCAAACCGTTAGTCAAATGTTTTCTCAAACTTTTATCATTTTTATTTATATATTCACTAAATATAAATATGTATGTTATTATTTTCATTTAACTTGATCTAATTAATTAAATTATGAACTTGTGCGATAAATAAAATAAAAATTAAAAAATAAATTCATACATTTTTTGTTAATTAAATTTCTCAAATATTAAATTTCTGTAATATACATTAAAACATAATTTTTTCTAATGTAAAAATAAAATTTTAATACCCATAAAAAGTGCAAATTAACACAAAAAATTTATATTTTTTTCTAAATATTAAAATTTACGTAAAACAAACTCAGAAAAAATTTATTACGAAATGAATCTTATATATCATATAAAAAATATTAAAATTATGTTAATTATCACATCTAGTATTTTAATTTTAGATATCACATCATGCCAACAATTAACCAATTTTTTAATTTGTTAACATTTGTTCTATTTGATAAAGAAAAAGAAAAAAAAAGAAAAAAGAAAAAGAATATATTTAATTTTTTGATTTTGTAACCATTGATGTTTTTTTTATATATTATACATTTTAAAATATGCATACTACAAAAAATTATTACAATTTAAAATAAAATATTAAAATATTAATTAATTAAGTAAATGGAGGAAGAGGGGAAGAGGGGAAGAGAGACACAAAGAGGAGAGAGAAAAGGAGGAGAGGAATAAGATGAGAGAGAAAGAAAGAAAATAAGATTCAAAATGGATCGTTGGATGTTGAAGCCTTAATTGATTTGAGACCGTCGAATGTTGAAACCTTTATTGATTTACGAGCCGCTCTGTTTTATATTATAGATTATAGTTGGGTTTGAATATTGTCAAATATATCTGTTATAATTAGGTTTAAACATGGTCAAATATGTAACTATTTATAGCCAACTTAGGATCGTTTGTTTATTTTTGAATGAATCTGAATTTGATTGAATAAGTCATTCAAATCGATTATTTTATAATTTTTAAACTCTGAATGCGTTTGAATGTGTCTGAACGATTCATTCAAAAAATTGTAACTGAATGAGTAAGAAGTAGTATTGAATTATATTTTACTTACATATTCTCATAGACAATTAAAAATTACATTCAATATCCTTCTTGTTTTATTGTTGTAAACAAATTTTGTTATGTACAAGTTATTTTTTATTTTTCTTTAACAAATTGGTCAATAATTAATTTAATAAATGTTGTTGTAGTATTTTATTTTGATTTTATGAACTATAAAATGTTATTAATATTTTTAGTGTTTTATTTCTAAAATTATATTACTAATAGTATACTTTATCAAAAATTGTTCAAAAGTTTATTTAATTTTGATTAAATAACATTATTTATTTATAATTACATAATAAATTTATTCATAACAGTTCAAAAGGCTAAAATAGAAAATACATGTATTCAGATGTTTTAATCAATTATCAAACACATCATTTGATTCTGTATTCAAAATTTTTTACTCTATTTAGTTCATTCAGATTCTTTTATATATCCAAAAAATTTTCGTTCAATTTTATCAAACAACACCTAACTTTATAACGAGCTACATTATTCATAAACACTTGCTCCCTCCGTTTCAAAATTAAAGATACAATTTAACTTTTGAGGTCAAACGACGACATATTAAACTTCAAAATTAATGTGAATTTATTTAATTTTAGTTGATACAATTATTAAAATCGTGTAGTATATAACAAAAACTATTAAGTCAAATTTGATATTTAATATGTCATCGTTTGATCTCAAAAGTTAAATTATATATCTAATTTTAAAATAGAGAGAGTGTATTTTATTTAGTCTTATATTAATACACTTATATTGGGTTTGAATATTGGCTAGAAAATGAGTTTAATTTTAAAGGAGTGACAGATTAATGTTTTTGACATAAACACTTATATACAATTTAGTCTTTGATTTCACAAAAATACTTTTACAACCGTGTAACTAAAAATTCTATTTTAATTCTTATATAAAATTATTTTTATCAAAAAATTTATATATATATTTTTAAATCATCAAACTACTTACACCATACCGCTCCCTCAAACAAATAGAATAATAATTAGGGTACTTAACATTAATATACAACAATTAGAAAGTAATTATAAAAATAAAACACACATAAAATAATTACAAAAATTACAAAATAATTACACACAAAATACAGGCAAGAGGAAGAGGAAAGAGGAAGGGGGGAGGCAGGCGGGAGGCGGAGGGAGGGAGCGGGAGGGGAGAGGGAGGGCGGCGAAAGGGAGGGGGAGGGCGGCGGAAGGGAGGGGGAGGCGGTGGGGGAAGCAGACGGAATGGAGGAGGGAGGCGGGGGAAGCGGGAGGGAGGGAGGTGGCGGGAGGAGAGAGGGAGGGCGGCGGGAGAGAGGGAGGCGAAGGGAGGGGGGAGGCGGTGGGGGAAGGGATGAGGGTTGGTTACAGGTGGGAATAACACCCTTAATACAGAGGTAACCAACCTTAAATACAAAGGTAACCAAAAGTTAATACAAAGGTAACCAACCCTTAATATAAAGGTAACCAAACCTTAATACAGAAGTAACTAACCTTTAATACAAATATAACCAAAATCTTAATACGAAGGTAACCAACCCTTAATATAAAGGTAACCAAACCTTAATACAGAGGTAACCAAACATTAATACAGAGGTAACCAACTTTTAATACAAAAGGTAACCAACCCTAAATACAATAGTAACAAAAACTTAATACAAAAGGTATCCAACCTTAAAATAGAGGTAACCAATCTTTAATATAAATATAACCAAACTGTAATACAAAGGTAACCAACCCTTAATACAGAGGTAACCAACCTTAAATACAAAGGTAACCAAAACTAGTTACTACACTAAAACACACACAATATACAAGAAGGCAGGCGGGAGGGAGGCGGGGGAGAGGGGCAGGGAAGAGGAAGGATGGAGAGGGAGGGGGAAGGCAGGCGGGAGGAGGGAGGAGGGAGGGGGAAGGCAGGCGGGAGGAAGGAGGGAGGTGGGGGGAGGGAAGCGGAGGGAGGCGGCGGTCGGGGAGGGAAGGAGGCGGCGGTCGGGGAGAAGGAGGGTGGCGGGAGGGAGGAGAGAGAAATGAAAAGAGAAGAAGAAGAAATGGAAAGAGGTGAGAGGAGAGAGGATACTTTTGTAAATAAAAATGAAAAAGTGTAATAGTTTTGTAATTATTATGGATGTTTGATTTTTGTAATTATTTTCAAAAATATACTAATATATGTAATTTATCTTAATAATTAAGGATCGTATGACCATGACATCATAAAGTTGGCCCACTGGGCCAGTGCCAATGTTAGTGACGTAAGCGCCCACATCATCACTCTCTAAACTTCTTGCACGTCTCCCGGTCCCCAACCAACTCACATAACTTTCACGTAAAAAACACAATTATTTAATTGTTTTGTGAGCTCTAGTGTCAAAAACATTAAATAGTCTCTCTCTTTCTCTATAAATCGTTTTGAAAAAATATTTGTTTTTCTTTTAATATATATCGTTTAAAAATTTCAAATAAATTTTAATTACTTAATTTTTAATATTATCCCAAATATTAAATATAATTTTAATTCTTTCACTATTTTTTACTTAATAAATAACTCTTTCTTTTTTCAATATAAGAACAATATAGACAATTGATATTATATTTAATGTTATACAATTATTTCATTATTATTTATGCACAACTTTAAAATGACTTATATTAAGAGACGGGGAGAATAATTGTTTTGTTAGTTTTTTTTATCGAGAAATGGTAAATTAGTCACATGTTTTACCCTTGTACTTTACTGTGATATTAAAATGAAATAAAATAATTTCATATAGATTCAACCGGTTAACTTAGATTGTGTTCGTTATGTATCTTTTCAAAATTCAAACATTTCTATTTCTATGTTCTATTTCATAATTTTGTTTTTAAATGATTACTAAACTGCATCTATTTGTTATCTTTCTATATATAATATTATCTATATTATTAAGCGGGGGTGAGAAAAATTTTAACGGCTCTTTCAGTGTAATTTTACACAAATCATCTTACAAAATTAATATTTTATTTTTTGTGGACAAAAAAATATATTATCATATTTTTTTTATTAAAAGTTATATTTTATCACATGCACTTACAAAGTTACAAGTGACTTATGATGTTGGTGGATAATTTACTTTTTCTCCTCACATAAAGAGTAAAGTATATTCTCCTTATACAAATTAAATTAAAAAATATGTAAAGTAGAGAAAAAAGAATAATTTTTTTTAAATTTATTTTTAGTAGTCTCACACAATTATATAAAGTGATGATTATTTTTTATATACATTAATGGATCCTACTAAATGACATATTTATCCTTCACTTTATGTACCTTTAGTCATCATTTAGAGTACAAAAAAAATTGTACCTTTACTCATTCTTTTGAGAATAAAAAAAAATGTACTTTCAGTCATTATTTTGAGGACGTAAGAGCAAATCCAATGGGGGTGCTATACTTGGTTCTATAGTCAAATTATAACACCAATTGGCAAAAACACAAATTCAACGGGGTGCTATACTTAGTTCTAAAATGGCAAAGTGCTATACTTGGTTCTAAATATAGAACCAAGGAAGTCATCCTTGATAACTCACAAATTATAGCACTTTACCAGAAAATCAAATATTGGACATACCTTATAGCACTTTTTGGTGCTAATATGGAACCAACCACTGGAGACTGAGTTCTATTTTAGCACCAAAAAGCACTTTTTGGTGTCAAAATATAGCAATGGCTATAGCCATTTTGAAACTTGCATTGGATTTGCTCTAAAGAGTAATATCTGACTCTTATGCTACGTTTGGATTACATGAATGAAGGTGGAAATAGAATGACTTACTCTTATGGAATGAAAAAATTATATTTGATTGTTCAATTGAAATGAAATGAATCATTCACATTCTTGTCAAATTTGTAAATTTTATTCTTAGGGGGAGGGCGTGACGGTATGAAATGACTTATTCTAACTATTATTCTAACTAGAATAGAATGAATCATTCATTTTTCTATTATCACTCCGTCCCAAATTAATTGCTCAGTTTTGACCATTTTAAGTCAAATTGACTATTTTTACAATTAATAATTAAGCATATATAAATATATTTTTAAAATTATAAAAATTGGAGTTAGTAATAAATTGTATATACTTTTTTTGGTTATAATCTCTTCACTTACATTTTAGCAAAAATAGTAAAAAGATTAGTTCTAAAAATAGTCAATTTGACTTAAAATGGTCAAAATTGAGCAATTAATTTGGGACGGAGGGAGTACATTTTTTTAATCCAAACGTAGCATTATATATTTTTTTTTTCTCTTTATTAAGGCTCCATTTTCGAAGAATATGAGTATAAGTACAATAAATTACATAATAATTCCAACAATATTTAAAAAGAGAAAATACAGTTTCACCAAAAAATGAAGAAAAGAAAATATCACAATAAGAAAAAACATGTAACAAGAATTGAACATGTAACATATCAAAACATGAATGTTCTGTGAGAATAATTATATGACAATATGTATGACGGTAGATGAGACGGCAGAATTATTTGCGCCCTTTGAACTAGCAAGATTGGATTGTTGTTATCAGCTTCTCGGCCTTATGAGTGCTAGCATTGGATGGAGTTTGCGAGAAGTAAGCCCTAGAGTATTCACATCGTCTTCTTCTCCAACCTTGAGTCTCCACTCAAACTCTTGGATTAGTCTGCCAATTGCCATACGAGAAATTGTCATGGCTTCTAGAGCACCTGCACATATCCTCTTTCCCCCTCCAAATGCCATTGTTTTGTACAATTCCATGGTATCGGATTTTTCATCTAGAAATCTCTCAGGGTTCCACTCTTCAGGATTTTCCCACACTTTCTTGTCCATGTTACATCCATAAATGTTTATGGCAATCTACAAAATTAAAAAAAAATTAAATTTAAAATGAAAGTAATGCAATACTTTTTGGACAAGTTCAAATTAAATATATATTTTGACTTTTTATAGTTGATCTGTAAAATTATAAAATTCAAAATTGATACGAATTCATTTAAGTTTTTAGTTGAGGGAAGAGTAACAACCTCGCTTCCAGCAGGGACAAAGTACCCTCCTAACTGCGTATCTTCATGTACATATCGGAGAGGAATTATTGGAACAGGACTATGCATTCTCAAAGTTTCATGAAAAACAGCAAACAAATAAGGTAGCTGACACAACTTCTCCTCTGCGATCTTGTCAGACCCGCAAACCCTACTAATTTCCTCATAAAGCCGGTCCTATATGACAATAGGTATAATCAGATTCAAGAACAAATCCGGGTTTTAAAGGAAATGAAAAATATTTGCAACAACCTGTCGCGTTGAATCTTTAGCAAGTTCATACATGGCCCATTCGGTTGCTACCAATGTAGTGTCTGATGTTTCAACAATCACCTCCCAAAGCATCATCTGAATTTGTTCCTCCGATAGTGTTTTTCCCTCGGCTAACAAGTATTCAAGATAACATTTCATACCCTGTTTTAAATTTCACTCAGATTATAATCAAGATCGGGCACTAGAAGAAGATTATACTGTAAAATGCACGGATGCAACTTTTTTCAATACATTTCTATAATATAGTTGCATACGGAGAAGAATCATTTTTGTGCGACACCTAGATGCAACTGTTTTCTATTCCCGCAAAAATTGCTTCGACCTTATCGTGTAATTTTAACCGTTAGATTAATTATTAAGTATTACGCCATACAAAGACTTAAAAGATGAGTAACAATGTGAATTTAAAGGTAATGTATGGTACCTTTCTTGAAGAACTTTTTTTTCTCTGCTCCTGGATGAGGGATTTCATCACTGCCTGTTTGCGGACACACATGTTCTGTAGTTTCTTGTCAAAACTTGTATTTGGAATCCATTTTAGATATGGGAAGAAATCTCTCCAATCTACCTGAATTGAACCCTCCATTGGGTCTTCAACTAGACACTTAAACATGTCATGTTTTGACATTGTAATGCCAAGTTCATCCACATGAATGGCTTCCACATCCTCTCCCAAACTCTGCAAATCCCATGAAAATTTCCAAAATAAATAAATAAATATCAAATACTCACTATCAATACTAGCAAGATGAATTAGATTTAGCTATAACAGATTAAGATACTCACTTGTTTCATAGCTAATCCAAAAAGTTCAGACTGGAATATTTCCCTCAAATTAACAGCCTCCAGAGGACAGTTCTTCAATAAACCATGCAACTGGTTTGATGTGTTTTCAATTAAAGTATCTCTGTGAATACGCTGTCGCTTCTGCTTCCGTAATATCCCGAAGATGTGTTAATATATATCAAAGCTAGTAGCAATAAAAAAGAAAGACGTATATACAAGAAAAGTTTTTAAGGATTTAATTATTCCGCAGCACAAACCTGAGCGTTTGGTCCCAAAATATGTGCGAGTAAATGTTGCTTTACTGTCTTGTGAAACTCATTGTAATCGCTCATTGCAACCATGGTTTTATCAGAAGTAAGGAGCGTTAGTGCATTTGTCAGCTTTCTTGTAGTGATAGATGAGAATCTAGTTACTGTGGCCTAGTAATACGGCCAGAAGGATCGATCGATCCAGTATGGCAACCATAACGCTGTGTTAGTTAATTTGTTTCATAGCAAAATGGAAGGAATGGCGTACTCCCTCTGTCCCTTAATATAAGTCGTTTTACAGAAATATTTTTATCTTTTAATATATGACGTTTGAGAATTTCAAGGAAGCATTATTTGCTTAGTTTTCAATATTACCCCAAGTATTAAATATAACTTTGGTTCTATCACTATTTTTTGCCCAATAAATAAACTCTTTTTTTTTCTAATATAAGAATAATATAGGCAATTGATATTATATTTAATGCTATATAATCATTTCCTTAATACTTATGCATAACTTTAAAACGACTTATACTAAAGGACGGAGGGAGTATAAACAAACCTAGATAATCTGTAAGAATTATACACAGAAGCAATGCATATATAAAAAATATACAGAGACATTTGACCTAGAGTTCCTAAGATCTCTCTCACAGTCTGATGTAGTGTTACATTTATTATTCATGTAACTATGTAAGGAGAACCTAGCTATAAATAATTTACTTCTCAATAGAACTTATAACCTGTATTTTACTTCATTATCTTAAAAACTCAGAAAAAAAATGTCCGGAGTCTTTTTTATTTTTATTTTCTATATTGAAGAATTATTTTGGAACACACCTCACTTGAGAATAAGCCAAAAGAAGCAGGTTTTTTTTTTTTTTTTGGAAGTTGTACGTATAAGTAATAATTGATGTTTAATGATATAAAACATAGTTCAATCAACTGTAATCCAAACTATGAGCCTGTACACCAGTGACGTAGTCAGGATTTTTCTTCAAAGACTATCATCAAAGATTATTTTGGATTGCAAAGTGAGTTCTAGAGAGAGAGAGGGATGAGGTTAATATAATTACCTCCTTGACAACATCGTTAGAGTTGAGGACAACAACGGTGTTGGAGCCAGTTCTGATGGAGTAAATAGGGCCATAAGTCTCAGCCCACTTGGTAAAAGTCTTATGAGGCTTCTTTTCTTTCAGTTGTAGTAGATTTCCTATTACTGGTCTCCCTGGTACCTCTGCATACATTTATTTATATTTATACACCACCCGCATCAACATTAAAATATGTGTGTGTGTGGCACGTAATCAAACAAGAATGAAGGCGCTTTCTTACCGAGAGTTATGCTAGGTTACTAGACGGAAGTTGGATAATTTACCAAAACAAAAGTTTATAAGATTATACGGTACAATTCTGTAAAATTTTGTCCATGTATACCAGATAATTTTTGTCTAATTACCTAACATTTGCATTCAATTATCAATTAAATATATAAATATGAAGAGTTGATGAACAGACCAGGCAGATCTCATCATTACACCTTCCACCCAATTGCACCAACACATGATTTAGTAACAAAAATATTAAATACAGCGACACAGTAACATTCTCGTAAACTGGTGTCATCACTAAAAGATAATATATGTGCTTCACTGTGTATCGAAGAAATTGTGTGAAAAGTGAAATGAAGAGTTTCGTATCCAAGTTCAACTTCAACTAACATTGAGAAAAAGAAAATTTGAGGAGGAATGAATTCAACATATATATATATATATATATATATATATGCGTGCGCACGCGTTTACGTATGTATCTATATATACCAGGTAAAGGCGGGAGATTTGAGGGTCTCTTCCTGCGATCAGAGACATATCCTCCAAGGAACCACAAAGAAAGAACAGTTCCCACAGCAATTGCAATTCGCAAAGCTAATAGTACTTGAAAATTAAGGATTGTATCCATTTGATTTATTGCAATTAAGAAACAGCGGAGAGTTAAAAAATAGAGGGACTGTATTACTTTGAACTTGTAAATGCACCAGTGTGTGTGTATATATATATATATATAGAGAGAGAGAGAGACCTTGAGGTGGAGTTTTATGGGGAAAAGATCCAAATCATATGATGGTTGGTTTTCTTACTTGGGTTGCACTCTGAATTTTGAGAAGGAATATTCGTTTACTAGTTAAAAGTAATAATATATAGTGACCCTTCTATTAGCGTTTTGTTCTCACTTCGTCCATTTTGTCACGGAATCTACCATGATAGATGCTTTTGCTATTACTGCATGCATATTGTTAATGGGTAAGGGCACTCCCTTTCCTTTTAGCAACTAATATTGTTAAAATAAAAATGATATATATTATCTGAACAATTAATATTATTTAAAGTGTTAAAACAGTTATAAAAGTGTCACTGCATATATAGTACTCCCTCCGTCCCAAATTAATTGCTTTTTTAGGATTTTTTTTAAGTCAAATTGACTATTTTTAAAATTAATAATTAAGCATATATAAATATATTTCTAAAATTATAAAAATTGAAATTAGTAATAAATTGTATATACTTTCTTTTGGTTATAATATCTTCACCTATATGTTAGCAAAAATAGTAAAAAGATTAGTTTTAAAAATAGTCAATTTGACTTTAAAAAGTCAAAATTGAACAATTAATTTGGAACGGAGGGAGTACCATTTATGCAATAGGCATGAACTCTTCTAATCTAGACATTACTTGATTCTTCTGTTAAAATGTAGGGGATCCCGGTCCATTTTTGCTCACACAAGTCACAATATCAATATCTCATAGAAAAGAAAATATCTTTATCGGCATTGGGCTATCGTTTAATTTGGTTAGTTGGCCATATAGGAGGCTAGCTACTACCTTAATTAATGGATAATATTAAAACTTGAACCCTTGCAAGTTGCAGCAACACGCTAAACTACCTATATACTTTGTTATGCTATATACCATTCGGTAGTTATGCCAAAAATCCAAATTTAAAGGAAGCCTTCAAGATACTTTAGCTTTATATTACTTGTATCTTATATATATACAAAATGATACCCCACAAGAACACAATTAAGGCGCATTGGAGACTTGGAGCTTCTTATTAACCTCTTTTTCTTCAATTTAGTTACCTTATAATTAAGTATCTGTTTTTTGTATGGGATTTGCTTGTACTTATAGTTGACTAAGTTTAAGTTTTGGTTTTACTTCTTGTATGTTCCCATGTGTTGTATGGAACTTTTGTACTGATATAGTTAGCTAGGTTTGAGTTTTTGTATGTTCGTATGTGTTGTATACATAATTGGTAGCGGTGTCAGCGGCCTTTACAAGCCAATGACGGACAATATGCTGGTTATTGTCCTGAGCTTTCGTTTGCTCCCTCTTTAATTTCTTTTCTTCTTGTAATCTTTTTACAGTACTGATGATAAATGAAGTCCCTTTCGTGAAAGAAATCCAACAAAAATGATACCCAATTTAAGACGAAAATGAGTCCTTTTCTAGCCGACCAGTATGTTCATCGGTTATTAACATAATTCATCCCTCTTTTTTTGGATGGGAGGAATGGAATTAGTGAATGAAGGAATGGTATAGAGAAGTGTTTGATTTAAGATTGAATGATGGACACAATCACATAAAAATTAAATAACATATAACATGTGATATACTCAGGCTTGTCAAGATTTATCAAATTGTGATTAGTCCATCATGCCTGATATTTATTCATATGTCTCACACACTCTATAATAATACACGTCAAACATTGTTTATATGACAACTAAAAAAACTTAACTGTTATAACATAGGCTCAAACACATGAGCCTCAAAATATTAGATAAATTCAAAATCGAACTGCTAATAAATCATCAAGTCCAAATATCGTGTGAGACTTTGACTACCAGCACCGACCCTGGGCTAAAGCCTAAGGTGCTCGGGCTTTAGGTCCACTAAAATTGACAAATTTTTAGGGCCCCAACAGGTATCTGTGTTATGTATATATATACTCAAACAAAAGAGTCCAGCCCACGTCAGTTTAAATTTAAAGGCCCACAAAAAATTATCCAATGAAATAGGCCCAAAAAATTTTGTTGTCGATTTAAGCCCTTAAAAACTCAGGGTCGGCCCTGTTGACTATCCTGTCGTAACGGCTATTAATTGGATTCGTCAAAATATGAGTCAATCCCAATAAGAAGTGAAAAAATAGAGAACGGAATTAGCCATTCTATTATTGATTGATTGGGATGATCATTCCATTCTTAACTGCAATCAAAAAGAATAAAATGATTTTTAACATCTTAAGTGTATGTTTACAGTCTAGTGGGGGCGGGCTTTGGTACAATATATTTAATAAAAAATATAAATAAGTAATATAAATTTAATCACTACATATAAGTTTTTTTCTTCTTATTTTTATCATGAATTCATTAACCACAAAAGAGAAACACCATCTTTATCATAGTTTATATAAATTAGGTAAATTCATTCTTATAATTATGGTAAAGGCCAATGGAATATGGATAGAGAATAAATTTTATAAAGATTGCCGGTAAACTGGTGATAAACTTACATTTTGAGAGAAAATCAAGAAGTTTTGATTATCTTAAAATAACTAAATAGATTTTGACATGGTAAGTAATATTGCATAATCTTTTTTTAAAAAAAATCAAAACTATTTGATTTTCTCTAAAAATACAAAATTGTTAGAGTTGAAGGGTGTAAAAATACTAATTTACGGACAAACTGTATATAATTGATGTTTTATTAAATAATATATAAACTTTGTGTGGGCATAAGAACAAAATGTAAATATACCAAGAAAGAAAAAAAAACTTGCGGGGGTTGCGGCCCCCACTTGACCTACTTGGTTCGTCCTTGCATGTTTGATTATTGGTGCTAGTGTGATAAGATGTCATAATTGTCACATTCATCCATTTCACTGCCTCCCAATTAATAGTATAAAAATCTAGGAAATGAAATGAATTTTTATTTTTATCAAAATGATTCATTCGCCATATCAAGTACACTTTATTCATTTTATTCTTTAGTATTTCACTTTATTCCTTCAATTCAAACATAACACAAAAAATAAAATTCACTGATATGTCAAGAATGGTAAAGGAAATCCAAACATCTAAATTAATTGTTAAGATTAATCTTCTACTATATTTGAGACGTCCCATTGTCACTCGCTCAGCTTGTATTATGATTGCCTTCCTTCAGTTATTGGTGGACTGTTGCTTCTGTATTCCATTCCTTGATAGTTTCGTAATTTTGGCGCGAGCCTTTTGCACTTGGGTAAAATATTTTGAAAGTCGTGGGATGGTCAAGTACTCACTTGTTGATTTAAATTGCTTGGTCGGGGACGCAAGTCCCCAGAAGTCTCTGGAAATAAAACTAAAACTGTGTACATTCATGCATTCAAAAAACTGTTATTTGTGATAGCCTTGTGCATTGAGTGGAAATTTCTTTTAA
The DNA here is from genome assembly GCA_034770075.1 of Aralia elata. Classification (NCBI taxonomy): domain Eukaryota; kingdom Viridiplantae; phylum Streptophyta; class Magnoliopsida; order Apiales; family Araliaceae; genus Aralia; species Aralia elata. Next base: position 88,432,344 of record CM068385.1, read on the forward strand.
TAATTATTATATTCCCTTCATTTTAACATATGAGATCATTATTAAAATTTTAAAATCAATTTAAGATATTTTTAAAATTAATATAAATTCTTTTAATTTTAATTAATATAGTGATGACTGTAAACTATTTAAAATATACTATTCACTATAAGATTCATTATTTCATACTTTTAAAATTTTAATAAATCATTAATTTAAAAATGTCTCTAATTAATTTTCAAAAAAAGTACGAGTATTTATTCCCTTCTTTTGTGCTCATGATTGATCTGTTTTTCCTTTGGATTGCTAGCTTTGGGTTCTATTGTTCATTAACTTGGTTATATCTCCCCCTACAAAATATATTGGCCCAAGTAGCTCTCTTTTGATTTTCAGTGTATAATGATTTCAAACGAGAGATTAATTATGTAATAGCATTTTCATTTGGCACCGTGAGTTTCTGTGGATTTATAAACCCAATAATATATATATATATATATAACTATACAAAACACAAATAATTTTGAATTTAAAAATTTTCCCAACCTATTAACTCATTCGGATCGTCCAAAGTTTCGTATAAATCTAACCCTTCGTTTCTTCGTGTGCCGGAGACACTACGGACAATACTAGTGCGTGTATATATATATATATAGATATATAGAGAGAGAGAATCAAAACCATGCATGTTTATGGGTTTGGCATCCATGTTAAGTGTCCTAGGTAAATGAAAAGAATAAAAACAGATCACACAACTAGTTTGATGAATGTTCCGATAGAAAGTATTAAACACAACAACAACATATCATATATGCAGATTCTAAATAATGGATATTGGAATGGTAATTGAAACAGATTTTTGCTTTTGCTTGTATTATGTTATGTATATATGTCAGATTATATACATTGTGTTGCCATGCCAGCTTGAATGCTTCTATGAACCAAAAGCTTAATTCTCTCTGTCATGGGAATGCAAATTTTTAATGGAACTGAATTCCCCTAAAGTTAGAAAGCAGGTTAGACTACTATGTATGCCTATGGAAAGAAAAGTCACCAAAAGCTTTTTGGATTAAAAACAGGATAGTAACAACAGAGAGCTGTATGTACAACTTTTTCTCTTCTTTTTGTGACTATAACTAGTAAATAGAGTGAAAATGAAAGGTATGGTAAAGTACAACAACCATTTAGTAACCTGGGAACATTGGGGGAGGTGGTGATGAGTACAAGGCTCCAATATTTGGTGGAAGAACGAAGTTGTCGTCCACCAGTGGCGGTGAAGACGCAGGAGGAGGTGAAAGAGATGGTGGTGGCGGAGAACGTACTGGTGGTGGAGGTGAGAAAACTGGTGGAGGTGGGGAGTGAACCGGTGGTGGAGGGGAGGGAATCGGTGGTGGAGGGGAGGGAACTGGTGGTGGTGGGGAGTGGACCGGTGGTGGTGGGGAGTGGACAGGAGGTGGTGGGGAGTGGACAGGAGGTGGTGGGGAGCGGACAGGAGGTGGTGAAGAGTGGACCGGTGGGGGTGGGGAGTGGACCGGTCGGGGTGGAGGTGAATGAACTGGTGGTGGTGAACGGGAGTGAACTGGTGGTACTGGTGGGGAGTGGACGGGTGGAGGTTGTGGTTTTGGTGTCTCTGGTGGTGGCGATGGGTGCGGTTGTGGTGTGGAAGGTGTATGTTTTGGTGGTAATATAGGCTTCTTTGGGGACGCATCTTTAGGCGGTTCAGGTGGTTGTGGTGTCGAAGGTGTATGTTTTGGTGGCAATATAGGCTTCTTTGGTGCCCCATCTTTAGGCGGTTTAGGTGGTTGTGGTGTTGAAGGTGTATGGTTTGGTGGCAATTCAGGCTTCTCTGGGCTCACACTTTTAGGCGGTGGAGATGGTTGCGGTTTAGGTGTAGGCGTTGAAGGCGTATGCTTTGGTGGCATTTTTGGGACCGGGGATACATTTTTAGGTGGTGGTTGAGGTGTAGGTGTAGGCGTATGTTTTGGTGGCAGATCAGGCTTTTTTGGGGATGCATTTTTAGGTGGTTGTGCCGGTGGTGGTTGAGGTGAAGGCGTATGCTCTGGTGGAAGTTTAGGGGGATCCGGTGATGCATTTTTAGGTGGTGGTGGTGACGGTTCTGGTTGTGGTTGAGGTTTGGGCGTTGAAGGCGTATGCTTCGGTGGCAAGTTAGGCACCTCTGGGGTCTCATGAGTAGGTGATGGTGACGGTTGTGGTTGAGATTTTGGTGGCAAGTTAGGCTCCTCCGGGCTAGCTAGGGATGGTGCGCCACACTTGTCCTTGCTACAATCCACCGGCTTGCTCACCACAGGTATGCATTGCTTTTGAGACTTTTGCTTGGGACGATCAGGTAAACAATTGTTTGTATCATCTAATACAATATTTTTCCTCAAAGGTGGCTCACATGCTTTTGCCTCACCGTTGAAATAGTTATTAGCAAAAGTAAAATTTGCCAAGCCAGGCAAATTACAGATGCTATCAGAAACAAACCCTGTAAGCTCATTGTCTGAAACATCCAATTGCTTAATATTTTCAAGGTCTTTGAAGCACTTTGGCAAGATACCGGTTAAAGAGTTTGATCCCGCGTTAATCACCATTGCATTTTTCAGCAATCCGATCTCAGATGGTATGCATCCTGAAAGATTATTGTTCAAGAAAACAATTTCATTCAATCTGTTTGACATGTTACCAATGCTCTTTGGAATGCAGCCTTCAAATTTGTTGTTGGCAAGATTCAACACAGAGACGGGGGAATTCCCTAGGTTTTCAGGAATGTTTGAGGCGAATCGATTGTCGTTCAAGAACAATGCATCGAAATCCTTATTGAAGAGCTCCGGAGGCAAGTCTCCCTCAAAGTTATTGAACCTTATATCAAGGAATTTGAGGCTAGTCATTGCTACAACAACCGTTGGAAAAGGACCAACAAAGCGGTTGTTGCTAAAATCTAGTTCGTGCATAAGAGTTAGTTTTGAGATGCTCTTTGGGATGATTCCACAAAACCGGTTTGAATTGATGTGGAAAAGTGCAGCATCTGTTAATAAACCCAATTCAACTGGAAGGTACCCTGCAATGTCAGCATGGTTGAGATCAACACCAGCTACGACAGATATTTTTGGATCATCAAGAGCCGGGGCACAAAATACACCATTATAGTTGCAAACTTCTGGTCCTTCCCAATTGCTTGTAGTGTTTAAAGGGTCGGAATATATGGCCTTTTTCAAGGCATGGAGCGCAATGTAGGCACGTCTAAGCCTAGGATTGGCAAATTCGAGTTTGAGATCAACCTCAAACTCAAAGTTTGGGGGCAAGTCATCGTTCTCGTGAAGGGTTAAGAGTTGGCGACGTACAAGGAATGATTCTTCGGCATTAGATAATGCGAAAGAGGACAAAGAACAGGAGAAAATGAAAAGAGAGACTAAAAGAATGCAGCTGGAAGCCTGCATAATGGGAGGGGTTGAAATGGCAAAGTTGCCTTGAGACCCCCAAGGCTAAGAAATCAATGTAGGACTACGTATTGAAGAGAAGGTGAATCAGAGGTTATTTGCAAGGCTCTGCATGAATCTTAAGGTTCTGATCATAGGCAGCCTCCAAATGGTGTTTGTAGTTTTAACGCTGCTAAGCTTGTTACATTTGCCTTGGCCTCCAATTGGTGTTTGTTGTTTTAATGCTGCTAAGCTTGTTACATTTGCCTTGGCCTCCAAATTGTGTTTGTTGTTTTGTTGCTGCTAGCTGCTAAGCTTGTTGCATTTGCTATGTTTGGCTTATCTAAATTTATGTGATTTATGGAATGGTAAGAATAGAAAATAATTGTTGTCTAAATGCACAATTGACCACAGATGAGAAACTGCCAAGACCAAGTCAAATATCAATGACCCTATTTTCAAAATACAGAATTCACAACCATTGTAAATTTAGGAAGAAAAAGAAAAATAACTAGCAAAAAATAAAATAAATCACATTGTATTTATTAAGAAAAGGTGATTATAACATATTACAGAACACAATAGATCATTGACTTTTTTTGGTGTGGTAAAACAGTCATCTTGCTCTGGATCTTAAATGAAGCTAATACAACTACAAATTGCATTGCACTAATAGGACATAATAAAACTAGTGATCTACGTTAATATTGTAATTGAGCCTTTAGCAATCTCCCAACTATTTTGTGTGAATGTCTTTTTATATTTACACAAGTTTGATAGTCAGTGCGAGGCGCGAGCTAGTTTATATAATTTTTTTTTACAAAATTTTGATAATTTTTTATTGACTTTACAGATATAATATTGAAGATAATTTGTATCAACATCATATTTACAATCATATAATACACTAAAAAAGAAATAGATAAGCAAGTTGACAATGCTTTTTATGATTTTTCTCTTACTTTATTGTAAGATTTATGCATGCATGTATATGTATAAACATAAAATTATAATTATATTCGTTGTATTTAAACATTTATTATTATTATTATGTAATAATTTGTATTTAAAAATTATAAAGTGATGACCAAATTATCTTAAGATGACCGACCAAATTAATTTGAATAGGATCGCCTTGTTATATATAAGTATACATTCTAATATACATATCATTTTTCACATTTTGTATCCACCTTTTTATAATCATATTTTGTCGCCACAGCATTCCTCTAAATCTTCGTACAAAAAACTCTCAAATTTCTCAATTCTTTATACCATGGTAAAATGATTGGTGTGCTTTTTGCCTGTAAAATGGCTTATGTGCATACCATGTAAATTACACGGATAATATAATATCCAAATATCAAATAAAAATAAAGATAGGAATTTTAAAATTAGGTTAATAAATACCATATGTATGACATATTATTTTCTGTTTTTTCCAAATATAAAATTTTCATTATATTTTTATCAATCATACATCAATCGCATTAGACAAAATCTAAAATATATATCTGCATCCAAAAACAATTTCTCTAGAACTTTTCATTTACTAAAATGGAAAGTATAATTTTTTATTGAATTCAGTTACGGGTTTATTTGAAGGGCCGACTAAAATTATGAAGATGACGTGCAGGTATATTCATTTTCACTACATCACTTAAGAATTGTTAGTACTATTTCCCAAGCACTTATACACCGCTAGTCGGGTTGTCCTGGTAGTCAAAAAGATTTGCTTCTTATTTTGATCTCTTGAATTTAAATTTTGGGATCGACACTCAAAAAAAATATCTCTTGAATTTGGAGTCAACACTCAAAAAAAAATCCTTTAAATGCACAAAATTATATTAAGAATGTTTACGATAATTTTTTGATTACGAATTACGTGAAAATGTATTAATCATAATTCTTTTAGAAAGATATATAATAAATGAGATTTTTTTATAATTTATCTGATTTCATGTATTAATAAATTTAATAACCCTAACTCGACACAAATTAATCGCTAGTAAGAACTGCAGGACTCATTTTTTATACTCCCTTCGTCCCAAATTAATTGCTCAGTTTTGACTTTTTAAAGTTAAATTGACCATTTTTAAAACTAATTTTTTTACTATTTTTGCTAAAATATAGGTGAAGAGATTATAACCAAAAGAAAGTATATACAATTTATTACTAATCTCAATTTTTATAATTTTAGAAATATATTTATATGTGTTTAATTATTAATTCTAAAAATAGTCAATTTGACTTAAAAAAATTAAAACTGAGCAATTAATTTGGGACGGAGGGAGTATATTATAAAATTCAACCGACACAATATAAATCCTCTGATTCTCCCTCTTTCGTCATTTTATATTCCAAATTTGCTTCTAAATCAATCTGATATAGGGCGGGTACAAGATAGATTGCACATTATCCGTACCCGGCCTTAAACCCTAATAAATGCTCATAATATTTATTCGGTTAAATTTGAGTTCACATAATGAGTAATGCTAGAGACACAAACTATTTTACAAATATTTTACAAACTGGCTGATGTGGCACTGTTGTATTGGTGATAGTTAAAAAAAATACCTCCCACTACAACACTATCACCAATACAACAGTGTCACATCAGCAAGTTTATAAAATATTTGTAAAATAATTTGTGTCTCTAACATTATTCTTCAGATAATACCTGTGAGTTTAAGAGCAAATTATCATCTTACTCATTACCTTGTGAAAATTGCTCGGAACCAGTAGCTACTACTCGTGTTTTTGTTTTCTTTTGCAAGGAAGTCTCAACATTTTGTTGGATACATAAATAATTAAAAATAATTTATATTTCGAACAATTTTATATTAAACGTGAGTTTGTCAATATGGAACTATAAATAATAATAATATATGAGTATCTTCTTTATATCATCTTATTTCATACTCTCTCCGTTCAATGTGATCATTGTTGTCTTTTTAAAGTCGACTTAAGAAATTTTTAAACTCAAAATAGTCGTAGATTTTTTTAATTTTAATCAATACAATGATAAATATTATAAATTATCTAAAAATTATTACTCATTATAAGTTTATTATTTCATAATTTTTAATGAGTTATTTCAATTTTTAGTTGAAAAATATATCAAATTGACTTTTAAAAGTCAATAATAATCATATAATTTAGAATAGAAAGAGTATATCCACATATGTTGCTTATTTAATATCAATATATATAGGGACTGATTCATAACCAACGTTATAAATTTAAGATTATCCTTACAACATATCGTGGGTTATCCTTACAACACATTGTGACCGTTCATCCGATGATTTAACGGTTTAATAGAAGTCCCGTCCACAGTTTAGTTTTCAGTATTTCGCAGTTTAATACTGTGGACGAGATAGATGACCAAAATACCCTCTTTGTAAAAGTCTCTCGTCCGCAATATTAAACTGCGGATGCTAAGTATGACTAACCAATTGGGAAACGACGTCATTTTTAAATAAGTGTCGTCCACAGTATTAAACTATGGACGCTAAGCTAATTAGGAAACGACGTCGTATTGGCCAAATTCAATTGTTTTTTTAGTTTTCTAAGTTTTCGCAGTATTAAACTGTGGATGTCAAAGAATTAATTTCACTCTACGATTTCATTGATTCACTCTATGAAGGCAGATTGTTTACCCATTGTGAATGTATGGCATCTGAAACAGGTAATCCAGTCGAAATAATTGTTTTCTATTTTGCTAAAGCTCTACGAAAATGGATCAAAAGAGAAACAAGAAGTTTCACAATTAAGACAATTAGTGAAGAAGTAAGGGAACCCATTGTCTCTCATCAGGTGCCAACTTCACAGTTTTGACAACCCACCAAGGAGTTCCATTTAGTAAGGTGATGCAATTTGCATCAATGCAAACAATATTATATATCGTTTCATTGACAACTAAGGTCCATTTAATTGATCTCCAAATTAAGAGTAGAATTTAATGGACACTCTTGTTGCAAGCTTTTTCAAAACGGAAAAAATCACCCAATTGAGCTTCTTAAGATAACTGCCCTCAATACAACAGATGAACAGAAGGTTGAGAAAACAGACAAGAGGTTAGAAAACTTTGTCGAGTTCTTGAACATTCATTTTTCATTCAAGGTAGTCTTTGTATCGGATATAAAAGATCTCATTAATTTTTTGATATTAAACCTTGTGAAACTGTGGCTATTTACGCTCCAACAGTACTATAAGGACAATGATCCCAAGACCTGCTAGCCTAGGAAATCTAATGGGAGTAATTTAAAGGCTCGGTCCATCGATTATGGTAGTCTCAGCAGTAGAATCAAATCATAACTCAACTTCATTTGTAAGTCGCTTCATAGAGGCACTTTTCTACTGCAGTTCTGTTAAATATTGTAATTTGTAATGTCTTCACGTGGGCTAGTTATGCATGTCTTGGGCTTGTCAAAAAGTTAGGCAAGTTAAGCATGGTCTTCACATATGTTTTTCAAATAAGGCTACATGCATATGCTAGTCACTAATTGTGTGCTGCAGTAGGTAGATGTTCACATTCCTTTAATTGGCTATATAAGTCATGCATTTGTACTTCAACAAGCAAAGCAATTCAGAAATCAAATAGACTTCATTTAGCTTCTCTCTCCATTTCTCTCTCTAAAATATATTTGGATCTTTTAATTTAGGAGCTACTTGTTAGCAATAGTAAGCATCCTATATAAAAATAACCTTGAAACCCAACATTTTTTTGGTATCAAAGCCATTTAACCCGTATCCTTTCTACTCCATATATTCAACCCATTTCAAAAATACATAATCCATGGCATCAACCTCTCTCAACTCAACTTTCAATTATTCTTCTACTTTAGTGCCAATATTTGATGGAGAAAGTTATGACTACTGGAGCATCCAAATGAAGACCCTCTTTATTTCTCAAGATTTATGGGAAATAATAGAGGATGGTTTTTCTGAACCAAAAAGTTCAGAAGTGCTAGCCACATGGACACAAGCAAAGCAGAAGGAGTACAAAGAAAATGTGAGGAAAAATGCAAAAACATTACTTCACATCCAGCAGGGGGTAAGTAAATCCATTTTTCCTAGAATCATGGGTGCAAAAAATTCAAAAGAAGCATGGGGACTCTTAAAAAATGAGTTTCAAGGTTCTGAAAAAGTAATCTCCATTAAACTTCAATCCCTTTGGCGAGATTTTGATAATCTAGCCATGAAAGACAATGAAAACGTCAAGGGATTTTCTTCAAGAGTTTCTGAAATAAAAAATCAAATCAGAAGTTTGGGAGATACTATTGAAGATAAAAAAAATTGTTGAAAAGATATTGAGAAGCTTGCCAGAAAAATTTGATCATGTTGTTGCTGCAATTGAAGAATCAAAAGATTTATCTAAACTTTCTCTTGTTGAGTTAATGGGTTCACTTGAAGCCCATGAAAAAAGAATTAGCAGATTTGCAGGAACCAACATTGAGCAAGCATTCCAAACAAAACGCAACATTTTAGAAAGGAGGAACCTAGAAAATCAAAAAGGTAGCTGGTTTCAACAACAAGGGAGAGGCCGTCAAAATTTCCGAAGTCAGAATCGTGGAAAAGGAAAGAAAATTTTCTACGACCACAAAAATGGTAGTAATTTTAAATCTGATTCTACATGCTATATTTGTCATAAATATGGGCATGATTCCAAAGAATGCAGATTTAGATGCACAAAATGCAAATTGCCAAACCATTCTCAAAGAGATTGCTGGTTTCAACAAAGCAATCAACAAACAATAAATTATTCTGATACAAATTTCTCTAAAGAAAATAGTACCAAACAACTATTTTATTCTTGCATGAGCTCACAAATTGATGCAGAAAATACATGGTACTTGGACAGTGGTTGCAGTAATCACATGACAGGGAACAAAAAGTTCTTTGTTGAAGTAGATGCTTATGTTCAATCTCAAGTCAAGCTGGGCGATGGAAAATTACAAAGTGTTGAAGGTCGAGGTATTGTTGTTGTACAAACAAAGGGAGGTAACACTAAACTCATTCATAACGTTTTATACGTTCCTGGCTTAACTCAAAATTTACTGAGTGTTGGTCAATTAATTCAAAATGGGTACTCAGTTAGTTTTGAGAAAGATGAATGCAATATTAGTGAAATTTTTTTTTTTTTACAAACAGTGAAAATGACATAAAATAAAGTTTTTCCTCTTATAATGCCAACGATCGTCAATTCTGCTTTTTCTAAAATAGACAAAATTGACGAGTCCGAGTTATGGCATCTAAGATATGGTCATCTGAATTATAAAGGCTTGAAATTGTTGAACCAGAAAAATATGGTGGTTGGACTACCAAAAATTGAAATGGAGGATAAAATTTGTGAAGGATGTATTTATGGAAAAATGCATCGTTTGCCATTTCCAAAAATTGCATGGCAAGCAACTGCTCCTCTTGAACTTGTGCATGCAGATATATGTGGATCAACAAGAACATCATCATTTCAAAACAAAAGATATGTTCTTCTCTTTGTTGATGATTATAGCAGGATGATGTGGGTCTACTTTCTCGAACAAAAGTCTAAAGTTTTTTCAAAATTTTTGGAGTTCGTGAAAATGGCAGAAAGGCAATGCGGGTCCCTTCTTAAAATGCTCCGAACAGACCGTGGTGGTGAATTCATTTCAAAAGAATTTATGAATCACTGCAAGAGCGAAGGAATCAAAAGGCAGCTGACTGTTCGCTACAGTCCTCAGCAAAATGGCGTAGCAGAACGAAAAAATCGAACCATTGTCGAGATGGCACGAAGCATGTTGAAAGCAAAAAATCTTCCAAACAACTTTTGGGCAGAAACAGTTAACACTGCAGTCTACATTCTCAACAGGTCTCCCACAAAAGCAGTCATGAACATAACTTCGTTTGAAACTTGGCACAAACGTAAACCACAAGTCAACTTCCTCAAAGTTTTTGGATGTATTGCATATTCTCTTGTTCCCTCGTAACAAAAAGAAAAGTTTGATGAAAAAGGGGAGAAGTTTATTTTCATTGGCTACAGTGATGAATCAAAGGCATATCGACTGTTTGATCCAAAAACTAACAAATTGGTGATTTCACAAGATGTCCAATTTGACGAAATGAAAGCTTGGGAATGGGACAATAAAGAACCCTAAGAACAAAAATCAATTGGCTCAACTACAACAACAAATCAAACAGATTCAAATCCACAAGTCAATCCAGAATCTCATGTAAGATCCCGACTTTATGAAATAAAAGTTTATTATTTTCTTTATGATTATTTTTTTAAATAGTAATGTGCTTAATTGTTATAAATGATAGTTAAGGGTGTTATATGCAAATTATCTGATAAACAGTATGTCGTGAAATATTTCTTTTGTCGGGGAATATTCTTTCTGTCAGGGAATATTATATTCGGTACCGTACGACGGCGCCGAAATGACAATGTTGTCAACGATAGTGGGCCCCATTGTCGGATACTGAAAACGACAGTATTTATCAACAGTATTATCACCTGCAACTGTTGAAATATCCAGTAATAAAAAGAACAGTAAAACGCGTTCTTCCACAATAGTACGCGGTATTTCAAAAGCACACGGTGTTGCACAGTATTTTATATTATTGATTCAATAATTGATAAAGTAGCTATTGCACAGTATTTTGATTCAATAATTGTTACAGTAGCATCTGCATAAGACTTTTTATTATTTGTCATGACACTGTAACTCATATTATTTGATATGATATTTTAGCATTATTGACAATGTCTAGAAATTCTGTCAAGGAAAAAGGTTATTTAATTGTGCGCCGTTTATACGGAAGGGCCCCTTTTTCCTGGGAATGATCTGGTTGTCAATATTATAAGTCTATAATATTAACGGTGAATAATTGTTGAAAGTCTGAAATAGTGTTGATTAAAAATACGTGAAGCGTTTGTTGTAAGTTAACTTATATTTTTGTAGGACCCACACTTTATTCCGTGGGACCCATAATTATTTGATCCGTGGGACCCACAAATTATTTTCGTAGAATAATTTTTCAGATTTTATTTTTTTCGTGGGACCCACATGTCATTCAATAGTAATTACCGTCAGTAAATAGTTAATTCAGTTTTTATTTTACCTTAGGGTTAAAAACCTAAGTGAAAGCATATTCTAAGAATATATTATGGTATAAAGTATATTAAAAGAATATGCCAAGGGTATAAGAGTAATAAACCAAGAAAATTTAGGGAAAAGACTAAAATGCCCTCACCTTGATTTTCCTATAAATAGGGATGGTTCGCTTAAGAAATTTTCACACCTTCATTGCCTATACTTCCTCTCTCTCTCTCTAAATTTCTTAAGTTCTCTTAGTGTGCTAGGCTATTGTAAGTATTTGTGAGAATACTAGTATTATCCGAAGTTAGTAAACTTCATAGAAAGTAATATCCAGTCACTTGTTAACTAAGGTAGGGAATATCATTTCTTTCATACTCATATATAATATCATTTGCTTTCATGTTCGTAAGTGATATTATACTCATAAAGGTTGTTATTCATTCTGTATTAATTTGTGGGGATAACCTGTCTGTGCGGTATGACGCATGTCTAGTGAATATCCTTTTGTATCCATTCCTTATTATTCTGTGGGAATAACCTGTATGTACGGAGTGTCGTACCTGGTGAATAACCCTTTTGTATTCATTCTTTATTAATCTGTGGGTATAACCTGTCCGTGCGGATTGACGCATGTCTGGTGAATAACCTTTGTATTCATTACTTATTAATCTTTTGTGGAAATAATCTGTCTACGCGGATTATCGCATGACGGGTGAAAATCCATTTACAGTTTCATATATTCTGTTATACTCGTATAACGTATCATTTCTTTTGTACTCTTTAAGGGATATCTTTTTCTTTCACATTTCTCCATTTATGATAAGAAATCTTTGTTTGTTTCCAAAACCTTATTTTTAAATGGTGAAAATCCCTGAAAATTAGTAGAATATCCTTAATAGTTTGTGCTTCATCTAATATCTTTTCACTTGAATCTTTCTATTTCGTTTTATACGTTATGGTTGAATCATGAAATAATTTCTTGAATATCATTCTTGAATTTGACTCCACAATTTGGTCATCGTGTTGGCAATTTGGTCAATCTTCGATACTAATTAAATTATAAATCTTTTCTTATCCTTAATCTCATTGTATCATTGTCATCATCCTCATCCTCATACTTAAATTGTGGTGATAGTTCTTTTTGGGCCGTAGTGCAAAGATGAACTGGCGTGACATGATTTTGACCAAACTGTGTATTGGTATAATAATGACTTTTGGTGTTACAAACAAAGGCGTATGGTGAAAGTTCTCTTTGGCCCGTAGTGCAAAGATGAACTGGCGTTTGACATGATCATGACCGGTGATGTTACAAATAAATATCTCTGGCACATAGTGCAAAGAGAGGTTATTGAATATAAACTGTTGATTTGGATGTTTATAAACATGAACTATTGATTGGTGTTACAGGGATAAAATATTGGTGGTGATCCTTTAACTTATAGAAGATGGTAGATATTATAATCTACTTGACTCTTCTAATGGATTGTTCGTTCCGCTGCAGTTGTTGTTGTTGTTGAACAATTATAATCTTTAAATCTCTGATTTATTATTGTTGAAGACTAAAGATAATTTTTATTCTTCATTATCTTAGTCATGATATTTTTTACTGGGCTATTTGTGCTCACCCTTTTTCTTTTTGTTTCATTGTTCTCCTCAGGAAAAGAGAGTGTAGCGGGGACTAGCCGGGGAATGGAGTGATGGTCCGAGATAATAGAAGTATCTCAATACCTTACTATTAGTGTGACAATAAGTGTATTGAGAATTTAAGATGTATTTGTATTGTGTTGTCGTATTTTGCACAACACTTATTAGTTGTAAATGGGAAAATTCGTATTTGTATTTTGTGGAATGTTATTGGCGACTCAAAATGGGTTGTATGGACCTATTTTGGGGGCGTCACATCTCAACTCCTGGAAAATGATTCCAATACGGAGTCACCTATCAGAAAAGTACGCTCATTAAGAAATATTTATGATTCAACTAACGTTGCATTTTTCTCTTGTGAGCTACACAATTTTGAAGAAGTTACAAATGATGAAGTTTGGCAAAAAGCAATGGATGAAGAAATCTCAACAATTGAGAAAAATTACACATGGGAACTTTGTAGATTATCCTGAAAAAAAAGACGTGGTTGGACTGAAGTGGATCTACAAGACAAAATTCAAAGAAGACGGGTCAATTCATAAGCACAAAGCATGGCCCGTGGCAAAAGGATATTCGCAACAGCCGGGGATAGGCTTCAATGAAACATTTGCACCTGTTGCTCGTATGGAAACAATACGAACAGTTTTGGCATTTACAGCACAATTGAAACTACAAGTCTTTCAGCTTGATGTTAAATTAGCATTCTTGAATGGTGAACTCGAAGAAGAAGTCTACGTGGAACAACCACAAGGCTATGAAATTAAAGGAAAAGAATATATGGTATACCGACTTCGAAAAGCTCTCTACGGTTTGAAGCAAGCCCCTTAAGCATGGAACAACAATATTGACAAATATTTTCTCCAAAATGGTTTCCAAAGAAGTCCGAGTGAGCCATCACTATATGTCAAAAATTAAAAGTACAAATGATTTTCTCATTGTTTGCCTTTATGTTAATGATTTGATATATATAGGCACTGATCTGATGATGCTAGAAGAATTTAAAAAGGCTATGATGAAAGAATATGAGATGACAGATTTAGGTCTCATGAAATATTTTCTTGGCATCCAAGTGCGACAATCAAAAGGAGAAATATTTATTTCTCAAGAAAAATACACTGAAGATTTGTTAAAGAAATTTAACATGTCAAAAAGCAAGCTTGTGACAACACCAATGGTGACAAATGAAAAGCTTCAGCAAGATGATGGAGCAAAGAAAGTCGATGCTTCATTGTATCGAAGTCTAGTTGGTTCTTTAATGTATCTCACAAATACTAGGTCCGACATTGTCCATCCAGTTAGTGTAATATCCAGATTCATGAGCGAGCCAAGTCAAATTCATTATTCCGCTGCGAAGTGAATATTACGATATTTGCAAGGTACTAAAAATTTTGGCGTCAAATATGTCAAAGAAAAAGACAACAATCTTTTGGGATACACAGACAGTGATTGGGCAGGATCCATTGATGATAGAAAAAGTACATCAGGCTATCTATTTTGCATGGGCACAAAACCAATTTCTTGGTCATCAAGAAAACAAAAGACAGTTGCTCTTTCCTCAGCTGAAGCAGAATATATTGCAGCTACAGATGTTGCATGTGAAGCAATATGGCTTAGAAGAATTTTTGCAGATTTAAAGCAAGAACAGATGCAGCCCACAACTTTATATTGTGACAACATGTCTGCTATTGCAATGACGAAGAATCCCGTGTTTCATGCAAGAACAAAGCACATTGAAATTCGTCATCACTTTATAAGGTCTCTTGTCAACAATGAAGAGATTAAGCTTAATTTTGTGAATACAGAGATGCAATATGCAGATTCGCTTATAAAGCCGGTTCCCTCTGAAAAATTGGAGCAGTTCAAAAATTTTACCGGCATCACAAATTAAGAGAGGGTGTTAAATATTGTAATTTGTAATATCTCCACGTGGGCTAGTTAGGCATGTCTTGGGTTTGTCAAAAGTTAGGCAAGTTAAACATGGTCTTCACATATGTTTTTTAAATAAGGCTGCATGTATGTGCTAGTCACTAATTGTGTGCTGCAGTAGGTAGATGTTCACATTCCTTTAATTGGCTATATAAGCCATGCATTTGTACTTCAACAAGCAAAGCAATTCGAAAATCAAATAGACTTCATTTAGCTTCTCTCTCCATTTCTCTCTCTAAAATATATTTGGGTCTTTTAATTTAGGAGCTACTTGTTAGCAATAGTAAGCATCCTATATAAAAATAACATTGAAACCCAACAGTTCATGGTTCGATTTCTTGGATGATTGCATGGACCGAGAAAATAAGTATAGAATGGATATTGAAAAAAATTCAATTTAGCTAAGCGATCCATAACATTGTTGCAACGGAGGGAGAGGAAAGGATTAAAAGAAGTGTAAAGACCAACATGTGGAGATCTGAATGAATGAATGAATAAAGTTTTCAAAAAGTGGAGATTTGAATCAATGAAATCGTAGGGTGAAATCAATTATTTGGCATCCACAGTTTAATATTGCGGAACCTAAAAAGTAAAAAAAGAAAAAGAATTTGGTCAATACGACGTCGTTTCCTAATTGGCTTAGCGTACTGCGAACGACACTTATTTAAAAATGACGTCGTTTCCCAAATGGCCAGTCATACTTAGCATCTGCAGCTTAATACTGCGGACAAGGAGTTTTTATTAGGAGGTCCAGGACTTCCAAGGACCTCCCTATATTTTTCGACACGTGTAATGAATCATACATAATTAATACAATCTGGTCCCCACATGTTATGGGCTATTGGTTAAAAAAATAATTATTGTACACGTGTCGAAAATTTATAGGAAGGTCTTTTTCTTAGTTGGAAGACCTGAACCTCCTAATAAAAACTCGCGGACGAGAGACTTTTACAAGAGAATGCATTTTTGTCATCTGTCCCGTTCGCAGTATTAAACTACGGAATACTGGAAATTAAATTACGGACGAGACCTCTATTAAACCGTTAGATCATCGGATGGACGGTCACGATGTGTTGTAAGGATAATCTTAAATTTAGAACGTTGACCATGGATCAGATTCCTATATATATATATACTCATTCAGTCTTAAAAAAGATAAGCAAAGTACAATTTTCACACGTTAAGAAAAATAAAAATAGAAAAAAAAGAGTAAAAAATTTTCAAATTTATTTGTAGTGACCCACAAAATTATATAAAGTGAGAGTACTTTTATTTGTTTATATCCATTAATTTTACTAAATAACATATTTATCATTAACTTGATGTACTTTATCTCATCTTTTTGAAAAACAAATATATGGACATTTATTTATCCTTTTGAAGAGATGGAGTATATATCAACCATCTAAATAATTTAATTACATATGCACGGACATTTTATTTACTAGAAAAAGTTTTATTTTTAAAATAATAATCCCTGTTAATTTTTTTTTCTTTCTATCGTTTTTAATAAAGGAATTTATTAACATGTGCTCTAAGGGCACATGCTAAACACACAGTTCAAGAGAATATTATCTTAAACTATGTGCATATTCCCTTGAACTTTATGCAAATGCAGAAATCAAAGGAATATACACACAATTGAAGAGAATATTCTCTTGAACCGTGTGTTTAGCATGTGCCCTAAGGGCACATGTTAAGAGACCCTTTAATAAATAAATCCTACGTGTATATACATACATATGTATATATAAATAGACAATATATACCCACCTGTATTTTGTTCTCTCTCTCTCTCTCTCCATCCTTCTTCGATTAAGTAGCTAGCACCTTCTAGATTTCAATGTGATTTTCGGTGGGTTTGAAGAATCCATATTTATTCTCAGCCTACGTCTCTCAGATGCAGATTCCCTGAGAAAAATGATGTTGATTAATTTTTCTGGGGGTTCTTCTTAGGGTTTTACTATAATTTCAGTTGACAGATGAAAGAGAGAATTTGGGGAGAGATGGTGAGTGTGAATAGGCCTTCCTTTTTGGAGGGGTTTGACCCTTTTTCTTGCTCTGAACGACTGGTAAATTTCTCTAATCTCAACCTTCTGATATCCCTAACTTTCCACATTTGAATAATGTATATACCCACATACATGCATGTATTGTATAAAAATATTTGAATTGAAATAGAGTGTTCTTTAGATAGAATTCTTAAAATGGCTCATGGGTTTGAATGTATATAGTCTTTGGATGCTGTTGAGCTCTAACTAGTTTTGCCTTAGGTCAGGTTTGCATAAGTAAAACATACTCCCTCAGGTATTATTGTTTGTATTAAAACTAAATGATCTCTTGCTGATTATGAAATTTAGGAATTTGCAAATTGACTCCAAATAGTTGGATGTATCTCTAATTTCTGATGGAGGGAGAATATGGTTTTGGGAAATTTGAGGCCTGACATTTTGGTGTTTATCTGTTGATTGTGTAAACAAGTAGAGAAGCTGACCCACAAATTGAATTACTTGCTAATCTTCAATTGCTATTCCTCAATCTCATTTTGATGCAAAGCTATATATTGCACTGATTGGCCGGATATAAAGAGTAGGACGAGTTTGTTTAATTTTACTCGTTAAAAGAGTAGTTTGCTCATTTTGTAACTTTTTTGCTTGCATTATGTGGTTTATATAATTTGCATATTGAGGAGGTTGGCAATCTGTTACATTCCTATTATGTCAATTTTCTTTAAAGTGTATCAAAAAGATTGGGAAAATATGAATGAATATATTACTATGTATGTAGAACACTTTACACTTGTTTGGCATTGGCAGCATGGAATGTCTGCTGTGAAACTTGAACAGGATGGAAACTAGTTCAAAGCCTGAATAATTTTTTAGCAATATCAATTCCAGAGTCTCGACCCTTTTCTTTCAAGTGATGCTTCACATCCCCTCTTTTGAATTAGCATTTACATAATCGCATGCTATTATTGAACTGTTAGCATAAATTTTGTATATTTGGGGCCTAATAAGTAGGAAGACCATTGCTTGGGAGACTAAATTTCCTTGAGGCATTCATGAATCATGACAGATCTCTTTATATGAATTTTTGTAGCCTCCATAAGCCACATGGGGGTTAATTTACCTAAATGTAGTCCCTTTTCTATTTTCTCTCATGTAGCTCTACAGTGCACATTGGTTACATTATCCTATGTTTTCTCTGTTACAGAAAGTTCCGTCAAAATTCGTTGAACATATGGAAGGATATACATGCGGAGCAATTTCATTGGCAGGCCCTAGTGGGAATACTTGGCACGCTTCCTTGATTCGGCATGGTGATGGTTTATTTATCCATGAAGGGTGGGAATCATTTGTGAGAGATCACTTTCTAGAAGTAGGTGATTCTTTGGTGTTTAGATATGATGGTAATTTGCATTTCACAGTGCAAATTTTTGATCAAAGTTCATGTGAAAAGGAAGCAGCAATTACGGCCCAATGCAGTCAAAACCTAACCAAATTTGATAAACTTATCGGAAAAAAGAGGGAAAGGGAAATTGCAGATTTGGAGGGTAACATTGTTGAATACGTACCGAAGAAAATGAGAAGTTCTCAAGTCCCCTATGAATGCATAACACAGTACCAGGAGTCTAATGGGGAAATAGCCGACGACCAAAGATGTCTGCAAGAAAATGTGGCATTTATGAGTGGAAGAAGCGAATCAGCTGGCTTTCCGAACCAAACTGAGTATCTTGGCACTCCATTGAAGAACTCTGTGACTATTTCTGTGCCATCTGGTGAAAGCTCAGGTAAATGTTGTAAGTGATTGCTAAAATGGTTTTTATATATGATAACTTGATAAGTAGTTTTTGTACTTTTATTTTTATTCTTGACAACATAATAACATTCTCTCTGTCCCAAACTAAATGATTGTTTTTTGTTTTGGATGACCCTAAATAAGTAAATTGGTTTTAGGTTTTTATGTGCATTTGACTATTTATTCTTGCCGTTTAAAACTAAGAGAATACCACCATTATTTGTTGATTTCAAATTTTGCTTGTTTCAAGAGCATAATGTGAACTAAAGCTTTACTTTTGTAACTTTTATCAAATATTCTCTTCCTTAACCGATGTATCAGTCAATCAGTCACTTCTTTAGGACGGAAGAAGTATAATTTAACTTAATTTTGGTTAAATTTACTTGTTTGGACGTTTTCTGTTTACAACTGAAGTGTGATTCTGAATATATTGCAGAGGGAACGGTTAATAATAGGACGTTGTCAGCACCTGAAGCAGATAGAATAGCTCAAGCATTCAGTTCCAGCTATCCTAACTTTACAAAGGTTATGAAAAGGTTCAACATAAGCGGTTCTTACACTTTGGTGAGTAGCTTTCATATTTCATTTTTATCGTTGTGTATATTATATTGTAATTAAAACTGAATAAATCTGATGTTTTGAATCATGAATGAGTGATGTTCTTGCGCTGTCACCTAATTTACAATTCTTACGCCAAAATATTAGTAGCTTTTTCCCTAGGTTGCTGGTCATTTAAATCTGATCCATCAACATCTACATCTAATGAACTGACCCATGTTGTGGACATTGTCAACTCATAAATTTGTGCTGCCTTCCAGAAGGACCAGACATCATTCCATGTGCTCTACAGATAATACATGGGCATTGAACATGGTAAAGTAAGATACTGATTTTTTTTGTAAAATTGTTAATTGGGAGAATCCCGAAAGTGATCCCTGCTGGATCTGCCATTATTTTGAATCATAGTTATATCTTATGGTGACTCTTCAAGCCATGTAAGATAAGGGGCTGTTAACACTATGCACCTTTGTCTTTTCCAGCTGAACTTCCTTAAGTTTGGAGGATCTGCTACTCGAAGTTTTTTATTTTTTATTTTATTATTTATTATTATTATTGTTATTATTTATAGTTTCTTTTCAGAAGTTGACTCTAAATTTTATATTATCAGCTGGTTTGTGTAGCATTAATCCGTCTTGAACATACATGGCTCACTAGCTTCTTGTCGTTTTATGTTATCTGCATTATGTTGACTTGTTTCTGTCATGCAGAATATCCCATATCAGTTTTCTATGGCGCACCTGCCTAAATGCAAAGTAAAGATTATACTTCGTAATGTAAAAGGAGAAAGTTGGGTTGTCAATTCAATCCCAACCACAAGAGTGCAAACATCACATACTTTTTGTGGAGGATGGTTGAGTTTTGTCCGTGACAATAACATTAATCTGGGAGATATCTGCATTTTCGAACTAGTGCGCAAGTGTGAATTGCACGTGCAAATTCTCAGGGTTCGAACTGAAGGGATAGATTATCAAAATGGTAAGCCAGCTTGTAAAGCGTTCACTAATGGATCTATTGCAAGTTCACAGAAAATTTCAGGTCGTTTGACGAAAAAAGTAAGAGGAAATTCTTGTAAATCCCATGTAAATCAGATAACCAAGGCAGAAATTTCTGGTTGCTACGGAAAACAGGGTAAGAACTCTTGCTATTTTGCATTGAAGCAACTTGTATCTACTCGATTCTCTTTAAATGTCATCTAGGGCCATTACCTGGTTCAGTGCATTTCGTTAATGCCGTTGCTTTTGAAATGCAAATGTAAACAGAAATCAAGAGAAAAAACAGCTCACAAGACCAACAGGGTTCACATATGAAGAGCTTTATGTCAATGAAGTCAGCACCTGAAGAAAAAATAGCAGCACAATCTTTTCTTTCCAATTTCCCTCATTTTGTGAGAATCATGAAGAAGTTCAACATTAGTGGTTCATTCACTCTGGTGCGTATTTTTGTTTATGTTTTCTTTGATTGATTTATGACTGTAACTTTTTACTTGTATGAGATGCATATATTTTATGTAAATACCATTCCATGACAATTTATCGGCGCATCCTTGCTATAAGGATTTTTCTTGGCCAACTTGTGATTGTGCATTAGGAACATGGACAGCTCCAGGATGTTCTTCCTTGAACTAGTCTTTTTGGAATGCCACAGCCAACATCAGCATAACTAACCTTTTTTTAAAAAGCTCTATCTTCTCTTTTGGCAAAGCTAACTTCTTGGTTCTGAATACAGTAAGAACAGGAAATATATTTATCTCAAATCTTCTGTCTGCCTTTCAAACCCAAAATGTTTAACGCGTCGCCAATAAGAGCGTGCTCATATACTTACTTTAAAATGGTGGTAAATTATAATAACATCCAGATGTTCTCCCTGATTTTTTTAATTGATCACATGGTGTCTCCCAACGCTCTAAAAATCCCAAAGACCTTTCTACAAAATTGAAATACATTAGTGTGACTCCCTCCATCTGGTTTTCATTATATATTATGGATAGCATATGATGATGTCATCAAATAATTTTTGATAGTTTTTACATTTCATTTACGGAAATATGATTTATCGGACATACAATATTGTTAATGAAGAGTACTGGTTTGTATTCATAAAAGGAATTGATATTTTCACAAACAAATGTGATACTTCCACAAGGTTGGGACTCAATATTCCAATAATGGCGGATTGCACGACTTTAAACAGGAAAATTGAAAACCCTAATTATAATATAAGTTAAGAAACTTAATTCAAAAGGCAAAATAAACTCCTAATTACTACCTACAATAAAGTATATAGCTAGAAAATCTAAAATAATTGACCTACTATAACTAAAAGCTCTACAACAATTGCAATAAGTTTATTCATAAATGTTAGAATATGTTAGGTGGGAAAACATGTTTCCATGTTTTCCTCCCCATGTTATCCTCTCCATGTTATCCTCTCCATGTTTTCCTATATTGTGTGCTATCCTATTTCCTATATAAACCAATGTAATGCTATGTAAATATAACATTTAGAGAGTAATATTAGATAATGGAATTATTTCTATTCCTTATACTTATTTGTTCTATTACATGAACACTCTTAGACTCTCACTTTCTACATGGTATCAGAGATCTGATCCTTTATCAGACGACTTTTTCCGGCAACTTTTTCCGGCGACTTTTTCCGGCGACTTTTTCCGGCGACTTTTTCCGGCAGTTTTTCCGGCGACTTTTTCCGGCAGTTTTTTACCGGCGTGGTTCTGATCATTTATCAGTCGACTTTTTCCGGCGACTTTTCCGGCGACTTTTTCCGGCAGCTTTTTCAGGCAAATTTTTCCAGCAGTTTTTCCAGCGTGTTTTTCCCAGGGAATTCTGTCTCTAAGTGTAGTGCAATTATTTGATATCCTTTGGAAAGTTTATTCTCCTCGGATATATATTGTACTCATCTTTTACATGGCGGAACAAAGTGGTGCTAGCAGTAGGGTTCATAACAGTAGCATGGGACAACAAGGTTCCAAATCTATTTCTCATTATGCACAATCAGGTATACACTCTTGTGCTCTTAATGTCTCATCTACTGGTCCTAGTTGGATCATTGACACAGGTGCTTCCGAGCATATGACTGGGTCCTCCAATCTCTTTACCTCATACACGCCTTGTTCTGGCAAAGACAAGGTCCGAGTAGCTGATGGTTTTCTTTCTCCTATCTCTGGGAGAGGTTCAGTAGTTTGTACTCCTTTATTAACATTATCATCCGTTCTTCATATTCCTTCGTTTACCGCAAACCTATTATCTATCCAACGTCTTACTGAATCCTTACATTGCTCAGTCATTTTTTTCCAACTCATTGTATTTTTCAGGACTTGGTGACAGGGCAAAAGATTGGTAGTGGTAGTGCAGTTGGTGGTCTATATTATTTGGATGGTGTCACATCTAACATGCCTTTGATTACAGATGGAACTGCTACTCAGGCTCTTCAATCTACTTTTGAATCTAACCTGACTTCTCTTCATCAATGGCATCGACGTTTGGGACATCCTCCTTTATCAATACTAGGGTCTTTATTCCCTTCTTTAGTTAAGCAGTGTCACAAAACTCCGTTTTTATGTGAACCATGTGAATTAGGTAAACACAAACGTTCTACTTATTCTGCTATTAACAGTCGACATTCTGAACCTTTTGCTATTATACATACTGATGTGTGGGGACCCTCTCGGGTTATCTCTCGTTCTGGTCATAGATGGTTTGTTAGTTTTATTGATTGCTATTCTCGTACAACTTGGATTTATCTTCTTCATTCCAAAAATGAGGTGTTTGACTGTTTTCAAAATTTTCATAAGATGATCCAAACCCAATTTGAAGCTAAAGTCAAGATTCTCCATAGCGATAATGGTCGAGAATATAGTAATAATAATACTTTTTGCATCCTATCTCTCTCAGCATGGCATCATACTTCAAACCTCCTGTGTCACAACCCCAGAACAAAATGGGGTGGCAGAAAGGAAAAATCGACACTTACTAGAGGTAGCACGCACTCTTATGTTCACTATGAACACACCTAAATTTCTATGGGGAGATGCCGTTTTAACTGCTACATTTCTTATAAATCGGCTTCCTTCTAGAATTCTTGGGAATAGAAGTCCCATTTCTTTCCTCCAACACATGACAAGTCCTTCTCCTTCACCTCGAGTTTTTGGGTGTGTGTGTTATGTTCATGAAAAATCTCCCACTCGGGGTAAATTAGATCCCAAAGCTCTTCGGTGTGTTTTCATTGGTTATTCTCCAACCCAAAAAGGTTATAAATGTTATCACCCCCCTTCTCACAAAGTGTTTGTCACTCGGGATGTAACTTTTTGGGAGTCTGAACCTTTTTATTCTTCTTCACCGTCTCCTCAGGGGGAGGAACATGTTATTGATGAGGAGACGTCTTTTGAAACTAGTACAAGTACAGGTATTATTATACCATCTTCTTCTACTCCTGTTGTTTCTGATAATACTACACAGGGGGAGTTCGAGCCATCTTCCTCTACTCCTGTTGTTGTTTCTGATAATGCTACACAGGGGGAGTTACAGTTACAGTCCGAGCCTGAGTTGAAGACCTATACTCGAAAAGGGAAGAATAAGGTCACCATTGCTGCACCACTACACCAACCTTGCCCTGAACCGAGTCTTGGTAATACTAATGGTATGAATCCTGATCCTATTTGTTCTCCTGATGATACTGACATTCCTATTGCTCTTAGAAAAGGTGTCAGGTCTTGTACACAACATCCTATCTCGAACTTTGTTTCATATGATAAATTATCTGCATCCTACCATTCCTTTGTTTCTTCTCTGTCCTCTATATCTATTCCTCAGGGGTGGAAAGAAGCAATTAGCAACGAGAAATGGAAACATGCTATGATAGAAGAGATGAATGCCCTGAAAAAAAATGATACTTGGGAACTAGTTACTCTTCCTTATGGGAAAAGACCAGTTGGTTGCAAATGGGTATATACAGTGAAACAAAAGGCAGATGGGACAGTTGAAAGACTCAAAGCCAGGTTAGTTGCAAAAGGGTACACTCAGACTCACGGGATTGATTACCAGGAGACTTTTGCTCCCGTGGCAAAGATGAACTCTGTTCGTACCATAATCTCATGTGCAGCAGCAAACTTTGGCTGGGATATTCAGCAATTGGATGTGAAAAATGCATTTCTTCATGGTGACCTAGAAGAAGAGGTATATATGGAAATACCCCCTGGTTTTGCTTCATCTGCAACTGAGGGTAAGGTCTGTAAGCTGCGAAAGGCTCTGTATGGTTTGAAGCAATCTCCTAGAGCCTGGTTTGGTAAATTCCACAAGGCAATGATAAGGTTTGGGTACAAACAGAGTCGAGCAGATCATACTCTATTTGTCAAACAAATAAAGGGTAAGACTACCATTCTTATTGTTTATGTTGATGACATTGTGGTGACAGGGGATAATAGAGAAGAAACAGTTAACCTCAAAGCAAGACTAGCCAAAGAGTTTGAGATCAAGGATCTTGGTCCTTTGAAATATTTCCTTGGTATTGAAGTTGCAAGATCTTCCAGTGGAATTTTTCTATCTCAAAGGAAGTATGTACTTGATCTTTTAACAGAAAACTGGCATGTTGGGATGTAACCTGCTGATTCTCCTATTGAAGTTAATCATCATCTAGTAGGTGGCACAGGACCTACGGTTGATAGAGAAAGATATCAACGTTTGGTGGGACGATTGATATACCTTTCTCATACTAGACCTGATATATCTTATGCTGTTGGTATAGTCAGTCAATATATGCATGATCCTCGACAAAGTCATATGGAAACCGTGTACAGAATTTTGAGGTATCTCAAGTCTGCTCCTGGCAAAGGTTTATTGTTTGCACCAAATGGTCATATGAGAGTTGAAGCTTTTTCCGACTCAGATTGGGCTGGCTCTATAGAGGATCGTCGATCTACATCAGGTTACTGTTCATTTGTTGGAGGTAATCTTGTTACTTGGCGTAGTAAAAAACAGTCTGTGGTGGCAAGATCTAGTGCTGAGGCTGAATATCGAGCTATCGCCTTGGGTATATGTGAACTAATGTGGCTTCGAACCTTGCTAGAAGATTTGGGTGTTACAACTAAAAGGCCTATGCAGTTGTTTTGTGACAACAAGGCAGCCATTAGTATTGCAAATGATCCGGTACAACATGATAGAACGAAGCACATTGAGATTGACCGACACTTCATCAAAGAAAAATTAGTCAGTGGTCTTATTTGCTTATCTTTTGTAAAAACAGAACATCAGCTAGCTGATATTCTGACTAAGGGTCTTAGTGGTAAGATGTTTCATCCCTTGTGTTTCAAGTTGGGTATGCGAGATATCTATACACCAACTTGAGGGGGAGTGTTAGAAGTGCTGCACTAAGGAGGAAAACATGTTCCTTGTTTTCCTCTCCCCATTTTATGCTCCTTGTTTTACTCCTAGAATAGAGAACAATGCAAAATACTTTCCTAATTATCCCTTGCAATTTCCATTAGTCTTGTTCTGCTCTGGATAAAACATGTGGAAAATTGTCCATGTTTTAAGCGTAAATTTCTTGTGTCGTGATACCCTTTTTTAAAATGAATTATAATATTTTGTAGAAACAACACATTTTAGGGAACAAATTGTTTTCATAAACTTCGGAATGGAAGAGTAACAATCATAAATATGTGCATCTCATGTACATGTAATTTAGTTACATACCCATATATCTACTCTTGCACGCGTAAGTTAGATTACATGGTAATTATTGATCTAATGGTTTATAAATTGAAATTTTCACTTTACAATAATATGATAATATTTATTTGCTATATAAATTTAACTAAATATATTTGAAACATATATGTTGATGTGTCATCACGCGTCAGTGTCCTACATATTTAGGATTTAATGTTGGCACGTCCTTGTTCATGCTTCACAGCCGCGGACCTTCTCCTAGTTTGGTTGAAATTTAGGAGATTATATATAACTAAAGGGAGTAATTTTATCCTTTTTCTTGTGGCAGATGCATGCCAGGCATTTTATTCATCTTTCTCTCCCATCTAATTGGCATGAACAGTCAACTGTCCTGCCACAGTTTTTTCCATTATGTGGTTGTATGCTAATTTCCAATTCTCATTATACAGAAAATTCCATATAAGTTTTCCATGGAACACCTTCCCAGTTGCAGAACAAAGATTGTTCTTCGCAATTTCAAAGGAGAATGTTGGACTGTGAATTCAATCCCAACTATGAAAGTGCAAACTTTACATACTTTTTGTGGTGGGTGGATGGCCTTTGTTCGTGATAATAACATCCAGATGGGGGATGTCTGCATCTTTGAGCTTGTTGGAAAATCTGAAATGCGCGTACACATATCCTCCACCTATGGAAGGATAGAGCAGAAATATCAAAGTGGAGGAGTAGCTTCCAATGAATTAGCTCTTATGATAAGCAGCCGTCCTTTATTGCAAGGCGCATGAAGAACTTTAACCTTAACTCGGTGAGCATAATTGGATGCTTTTTCATAAAAAAATGTATTGGTATCTGTGAAGGCATGAACAATAGCATACTCCATACACATTCTATGGTACCTTCGTTTGCAGGTCCAATCAGCCCATAACCACCCCATATGTTTGAGCTATTGATGATAGAATCATAATTATCTTTCTTCTTCTGTCAGTGAAAGGTAATTACCCTAGAATAGCTCTTTACTTGTTCCGACAAAAATTAGTTTTGGAAAATTAAATGGCGCTAGAGTGGTTTCTCTCTCTCTCTCTCTCTCCCCCCCCATTGAACTAGGTTCAACCAGAAGTGTGTTTATGGAAATAGCAATGAGCCACGCTTTTGTCGTCATTCAGTTGTAGATCAAAAGTAGCTTTGTCTTTACTTTTTAGGGTATGCTTTGACTTGAGAATAAATAAGTTAATTTTGATGAAGTTGGAGATGGTGTCTGTTATGGAGACCTCATTCTTGCCACCTTATTTCTGCTGTTAAGTTGTTTAATGAAATGTCTGTTAGTGTTCTGTAACCTAGAGGAGTCATGGAGGTTCATATCTATTTTGTTGAATCTAGAGATGCCAGTATACCACGAAAGGCTAATTGGCCCGAGGAATACATTAAATCTCATTGAAAGCAACAATATTAGTTAGGAAATATTAGTTAGGAAACATTACTTATCTCAAGTGCTTCAACATGAGGTGGAGTAATTTTGAATGTATCCATCCTTGACTAATAATCTGTTTCCAATGTCAATGGCTTTTTTTTTTCCACTTGCCTAGATCTGTGCCTTTATCACATTGGGGCTACTGTTAATACTAATGCATCTATACACTCCTGATTGCCGTACCTGATTTAAAACAAACTTGTTGACTTGCATTTTACCTTTGATTGCTCCTGATTGCCATACCTGATTTAAAACAAACTTGATGAATTGCATTTTACCTTTGATTTGATGTAGTGTCTTTCAGCTGATTGAGCAGAAATTTTGTTCGATATCTATAGTTTCATGGCTTAATAAACTCTGTATTCCTCTATTTCTCAATATGTGTGTGGTGGTTGTGCTGGTGCATTGTCTTAGTGGTGACTAGTAATGTTTATGTGCAGGGTGGGGCTTCTTTTGGGATTTTGAGCTAGCTGCTTACTTGAGCGGGTAGTGGTACAGAAATGCCTGCACATGAAGTTTATGGAGAAATATGTTTAGGAAAGTGACTATAACATCTTATCAGATTGTGCATCCTTGGTATCGGTTTAGTTTTTTTTTGGGTATATAATCTGTTAATCCTTGCTGCGAGGAGTATGTTTGAATTTGTTGTGTTTTTAGTAGTGGTCAAACTGACAGAGATGTATTTTAGCTGGTGATACTGTTAATTGTACATTAGTACTATCCCTAACAGTTTGTTTAGAATCTTTAGATGACTTGGAACTTGTATTTTGAATGCAAACCCCATGCGCTGGGATGGATGAGCACCTATCAGTTTGAGAAAAGCGTGAGGATGGAGGAACACATCTTCTTCTCCAGGGTTCCGAAGAAAGAGAAACTGTTTCGTATCTCCTCTTTGAGCAAAAGGCAAAAAAGATTCTATTGCTGATAGAACTTTGATCATTAGACTTGGATCAAGGAGTTTAGTACAATTTGTCCATGAGAGCTGCAATCGAAGAACATGTTCAGAAGGGAGGAAATCCTATCCTATTCTTCATTTGCTGAAACATCTGTGTGCCCGCTATTTCCCTTCTTGAGGGAGGCAAAGAATTATAAGGCATTGCACTTTCAAACTTTACCACCGACTCACATTACTAGATGAACGCAAAATCCTGCACTAGAAAGATTAAAAGTTTATCACTGACTCGCATGTCTAGATGAACACAAAATCCTGCACTAGAAAGATTAAAAGTTGATGCAAGCAGCACCATCACTTGTTATCATAATATGATGTTCCAAAGCATATTCATCATGTAGCCATTCAAACCTATTAAGGTTGTTAAATTGACACCATCAACTGAGAAATAAGATCATATTACAAGCATTACAATGCTACATTGACTTACTGCAACAAAATTTCCAACTTACCATACTCTGATGCCCACTTTGCAAGAACATTGATTACAACACCTTTAGTGCACAAAGAAAAAGTTGTATATGTATTTTTTCTTTTTACCTTATAACTTATTCTGTATTTTAAGAGTATGTTCGACTTAGATTTTTGTGACAAAAAAGACTTCTAAATTAACTTTAGAAATATTTTAGTGTTTGGTGACTATACGAAAACTAGTGACTATATTTGAACTCCAAAACACTTTTGACCGAATTAGAAAATTTGTACTTTTGACTCAGTTTTATTTTTACGAAAACACAAAATACAAGCTTTTCTTAATTTGTTGAAGAAAAATAAATTTTAATTTTCTTATGAAAATACTATTGTCAAAAGTTTTAAATTTAAAAGTGTTTATGTTACCACATTATACCGTTCCATCAAATTAACATTGGTTTCAACTTGGGCCATTTAAAATAATAATTTAAAATTATAGGCCCTTTAAATTAAATTAGTAAATAAGTTAAGTTGTTTTAAAATAAACCAGAGTCCACACATGATGAAGCCTCAGGGCCCTGGGTTATTTACGGGTTTATCAATTCTTTTAACAAATTCTTCAATTCCGATCATCAGATCTGGAGCAAAACAAAAATCGAATGATTTCGTCTGGAGCTTTGGCTATGCTCGTTAGTAGTGTAATCTTGAATAATCACATACAGATAGAACCCTACTCCAATTCCCAATTGATAAACCTTCTCTCTCTAGCAGAAATACTCAAATACTACTGAGAAAATCTACAACAACATATCTATAAGGTTTGATTCCAGCTTCTCTGGGGAGACAGCCCTTGGATTCTTTTGTGAATGGGTTTTTAGGTAAAAATTTTTACTTCAGAAATCCAAATATGTTTCTTGATTTACCCTAGATGAAGATGCGAACTGGAAGAATTCTGCTTTTGCGTTATCTATAATTTATTAAATTTTGTAGCTTGATTCATACATTATTAAATGTCGGAATTCGGACTCAAATCAAAGTTCAAAGAGTCTAGTTTTCAGCTGAATAAAACGAATTCGCAAGGAACGCATCATTAACATTTAAATAAATTATCCTGAAATGGGCAATTTGCTGTGGTTTTATTGAAATCAAATATTTTAACTAGGAATGCTATATGGTGGATCTTATATTTAAACTAAATATGATATTGGTATTGTTACCTTTTAAACAGTAAGAATTTCTTATTCACTGAAATTAGTTAGATGAGTAGTTACTTTGGGTTTTATGGTTGAACTTCAGCTTTGTGTATTACGGTGATTATCAAGGCAAAAGAAAGTGGACAGATAATGTTTAAGGAGCTTATGTGTTTTTTTTTTTGGGTTAGTTATGTTTACTAATTTGTTATAATATGCTTTTTTCTGGTTTCATGTTGATAATCGATGCACCAAAGCAAACCATTGATGAAATTTGTTAGACACATGCCTATGTTCCTAGCTACTAACGGTAAGTTCTTATACCACATTCTCTTTCTTGCCTATTAATAATATGTACCTTTTTATATCCCCAAATCGATTTTGAATAATTTATGCTTTAAGGTCATTCTAATTTTACATTAATTTTGAGGATTTAAATGCTTGGAAATATTATTTGTGAAAAATGCAACTCATACCTTTTCCCTTCATTTTCCTTTTCATACCTTCTTCTCCTTGTCACTTCATCTGATTCCTTCCTTCTTCTCTCCTCATGAAAAAGGATGATTACAGAGACCCCCTTCATTGGCCTCTTCTCTTCCTTCCTTCTCATTCCCAAAAGGAACTTGGAAGTCAATTTTTGCTCTTCGCTTGTACTCTTCAATAGCCCTGTTCGCTCATGAAGCATCAATTTTCTTGTTGAAAGCCTCAATTTTCCATTTTTACATCAATTTTCTTAAATTTATGATAGGTAAATTCCCTAAAAGTCTAAAACTTAGAAAATCTTGTTGAAAGCATTCATATGGAGTATGATTCGATGATCCAACCATTGCTTGGTTTGGGACCTGGTTGTATTGAATGGAATAGAGTGTACGGTTTTAAGGTTGAGAACAATAAACCTCATAATTGAACCAAAAGATCCAATTAACAACAATCTAATATGATATTTTAGTAATTGGGCTTAATAGCTAAAATCTGAAAACAAGAGATGAGAAAAATCAACTCTCCTATACAACTTCTAATTTTTAATGCTCCTATACGACTTCTAATTTCTAATGTTGGAATCAAATGAATTGTTGAGTAAACAAGTCGACAAAAAGCTAACCACAATAATGAAGTTAGACTGATCTAATATAGAATTAAAAAGGTATTAACTATATTAGACTAGCAATTTTGCTGAAGCAGTGTATGCATAATGAGTGAACTGAAGTCATAATGGAGAAATTGAGTTTTTGGATGAGTTTGATGATTGCAACATGTTTGATTTGTATCTAAAAGATATTCTTAACTCTAACTACCTATAATTATCATAATCAAATCACTAATTGAAGGTATTAATTTTTTTTACCAACACAGGAGATGAGCAAAAAAAAAAAAAGAAGAAGAAAAGATTCAACTTGAGAGATTGGACTTGGATTGAATTGATGTTTGAAACTAGCTTTAGTAGCTTCTAATGAGATAATTGAACCCACAATAAGGCTACTTAATAGTTTCAAGCCAATTGAAGATTTCTCAAAAGAATTGTTGGCAATGAAGATATAAAAGATTTTTAGATTTAGACTTATTTGGATTGTGTTAGCATGATATACATTGTTGAGCCTCCATCTAACAGATTAAGCTTTTAGATGAGTTGGTTACTTAACATGGTATCAGAGCTCTTGGTGTGTAAGGTCTTGGGTTCAAATCTTCCCGGCCGCACAATTGTCTTTATATTAATTTAATAGTGTAAATTCACTTTAATTTCTCCCTTCTTTATAAAAAGTTGCATTTGAGGGGAGTGTTAACATGATATACATTGTTGGGCCTCCATCTAACAACTTAAGCTTTTAGATGAATTAGTTACTTAACAGATTGAATTGAATCATCAAATTAGAGTAAAGAGTAGCGTTTAACAGTAACATCAAGTGAGATGGAGTGGTTTATACCTCAACCAATTAATGGAGATGGTAGGTTTCAATTTCTAGTTCGCAACTGCAACAACAAAAAATAGAGAAATGAGATTTGAGCCTTGATTATTGTCGATTCCATGTTGATGTTGCTCCCTCTTCATGTATTTTGCTTCAATAGGAGAGCCCCAACCTTATTTCCTATATCCTCAAATCTAGTTTTATTCAACAAGTGAAACACTCGACATATGTCTCATTAAATAAATTTAAAAGAATATAACATGATTATGAACTTGACAATATAGCTTATGAGATGAATGGATGATTATTATTCTTAATTTTATGCTGAAAGTTCTTCGTCGTATATATATTTTTAAACTTATAACGCACCCCTAGGCCATGTTTGTTTGCAAGGATTATAATCCCGGGATTATAATCCATGAGATTATAATCCCAAGACTATTAATCCTAGGATTAAATAGTCCTAGTCACATGTTTGTTTTTTATGGGATTATTCATGGGATAACTTAAAATAATCCCATGTTATGTTTGTTTTTTACAGGATTAATTAAATGATTGGATAAAAAAATATCGTTTAGACTATTATACCCTTACCAATAATAACATATTTATTCAATAGCACTGTTAAATATATTAGTTTCAATAGTAGATTGGAGAATGGGTAGAAAAAAAAATATTTTATGCATTATGATTTATGAAAATTAAAAATTAGAAATATTTTTTTAATAGCACTGTTAAATATTTTATTAATAGCACTGTTTAATAACACTATTTAAATATTTTATTTTTAATTTACAATAACATTGTTAAATATTTTTTTAATAGCACTGTTAAAAAATTAAAAATATTTTATGCATTATGATTTATGAAAATTAAAAATACTTTTTTAATAGCACTGTTAAATATATTAGATTCAATAATAGCACTGTTAAATATTATATACATTATAATACTAATGTATATAATGTGGTAACAGGGAGTTTTGCCATTCAATGGTTTGCCAGATGCAAAGTCACTGATGGTCGTGAAAGAATTATTAATATTAACCTGTGCGCATACTTGCAGCATAACCGTGGTTGAGGGTAATTTTGTCAAAAAAAAATTAGTCCCAAATGGTTGGGATTATAATACAAGGTACAACATGGTATTAAATAATCCCTCATATTAAGCTATTTTATAATCCTTGGACTAATAGTCCCAAGCTCAAATTTAAAAACAAACAAAACACTTGGGATTAATAGTCTTATCCCAAGTATAATCCTTGCAAACAAACATAGCCCTAGGGTCTAGCATTCTGAACCCCGACATTGAAAGTAGTCATAGTTAAGTTGGAAGATTTGATCGATATGTTGAAAGGTTGGACAAATTATGACTTATATAAATTAATAACGAAATGATCTTTGGATCCCCCCAGATGGTATTTATTGTGATTATTAATCGCACTGAGCACTTAGTTATTTGAATTTTTTTTAATACATATATTATGTTGTTAAAGCTCTATTTCAATGATTTATGCCTAGCAGAGCCCGCATGGCAGAGCTGAATTGGTTTATGGCTTGTCACTCTTTGCACATGGTTTCACCTTGGGTTCGAGTTGTAAAACACAACAAGCTGATGCCAAGTGGCGAAATGTCAAGAAAAGAAAGGAATATTTTCAACGGCTCTTTTCACCCTTTTATATGCTCCGATCTCATTTCCTGTTTGGCCATATTTCATTAATCCAGTGTCACTACTCTCTTTTGCATTTGGTATTATGGTAAATCTCTCCATCTCTCCCTCTTTGCTCTCATAGTTGTATACATGTATCAGTAGGCGATGATCTTGAATTTCACGCCTTTACAAGCACGACGGTGTCATTTCAGTATGTTATTGCCAATATGGCCTCCGCACCCTGTTATGCTTTTGAAATAAATTTCTACCACTTTTGTGTTTTTCAATCTCACATCTAGCCATCCTGCTATCCTCTAACTACTAAAGATTTCACAAATAAACTTCTGCTCACATTGATTGGAATTTGCTCCTTATTTTAGATCTAGTTACATTTACGCAGATCAAATTAGATCTACTTCAAGCAAAACACAATTCAACACTTCTACTTTCTTTGTCATTAGATATTACTTGATTTTTTATTAACTTTGAAGTTTTATACATTTGAAGTTGGCAACTAAGCTTGTATATATGGACATTTTTTTATAAAAATGTGTGAATGTATATTTGTATGTTATTGATTGCATTTTGTAGTTGTAAGTTAAATTTGGTGAACTGAAAGTACGAAATTCCAAAATTATATGGTAAAACTATGTTTTTTACGGCTTATGCCAAGTGGCAAAAAAAAAAGAAAAGAAAGGAATCTTTTGAACGGCTCTTTCAGCCCTTTATATGCTCCGATCTCATTTTCTATTTGGACACATTTCATTTTTCAGGTGCCGTCGCTCGCTTCTGCATTTGGGATTTACGGTACATCTCGATCTCTTTCTCTCCTCTTCTTCTTTCTCTTCCCTCTCATAAGTTTATACATGTAGAAATAGGCGGTGATCTTGAAAATTCAGCCTTGATGGTACGTTGGTTTCGTATCGGTCTGCTATTGCCGATACGGCCTTCGCACCCTATTACGCTTTAGAAATACCTACTTTTGTTGTGTGTTCCTAACCTAGATCTAGCCATCTTATAAACAACCGAAGATTTCATCAATAAATTTCCACCGACATTGGTTTTTGCTTCTTAAATTTTAGATCTAGTTAGATTTAGATAGATCAAAGTAGATCTACTTCAAGGCTCAAGCAAAATGCAATTTAGCACTTTCACTTTTTTGTTATTAGCTATTAGTTGATTATCTGTCAACAACTTTGCAATTTTATGTACTTGGAATTGGAGACTAAAATTGTAATATATAGATATTTTTATAAATAATGATGTGGTTTTAGTATTGAGAATAAATTCTATATAGATGGTCTGTAAAATTAGTGTTTTACACCATTTAATAGCAACATGCCATGGTAGATAATTTAAGAGAAAATCAAGGATTTCAAATCTAGTATGAATGATTTTATCATGGTAAATAATAATTACGTAATTTGTTACTACAATTCAAATTTCTTGATTTTCTCCTAAATTTACCTACACGAAATGCTTATACTGGATGGTGTAAAACACTTATTTTATAGGCCATCCTTTTATAATTCATTCTCTTTAATAATTGTGTGTTATTGATTGCATTTTACAGTTCTAAGTTAAATTTGGTGGCCTAAAGATATGAAAATTCCTAAATATATGCTAAAACAATGTTTTTAACGGCTTATGCCAAGTGGCCAAAAGTAAAGAAAAGAAATAAATATTTTGAATGGCTCTTTGATTTAGTTATATGCTTTGATCTCATTTCTTATTTGGACCACATTTCATTTCTTAGGTGCCACTGCTAGCTTTTGCATTTGGAATTTCGGGTACATTTCTCTATTTTTTTTGTCCTCATCCTCTTTCTATTTCTCGTCTCGCCTTAGTTTATACATGTATCAATTGGCAGTGATCTTGAATATCACCCCCTAATGGGAATGATGGTTCCGTGTTAATCTGCTATTGCCGATACAACCTCCGCACCCTGTTATGCTTTTGAAATAAAATTCTACCATTTTTATTGTTTTTTACTCTCTCACATCTAGCCATCGTCTAACAACTGAAGATTTCACCAATAAATTTCTGCCCGCATTTGTTTTTGCTCCTTAAATTTTATCTCTAATTAAATCAAAGTAAGATCTACTTCAAGCATAACACAATTTAACACATCTACTTTCTTTGTTGTAAGATATTATTAAGTTTGCAATTTTATACACTTTGAATTGGAGACTAATATTGTAACATATATAGACATCTTTATAAAATGATGTGATTTAATATTTGTATGTTATTAATTGCATTTGCAGTTCTAAGTTAAATTTGGTGACTTAAAAGTATGAAAGCTCCTAACTAATATGCTAAGAGAGTGTTTGAGATTGCTTAAAATCAGTCAAGCATTTTAAAAAATAGCAAGTGTTTGGTAATCTGCTTTTTGAAACTGTTTATAATTACTTTTTATGGAAATAATCAGAAGCTTTAGTTTGGTGCTTTTGATTATTGCCGAAATCTAATAATAAGTTTTGACCAAGTATATAATTAATCTATCTATATTTTTTTTAATAGTTCCAACCATTATTCTTCTTTACTTCTCAAAATCTTTATTTTTAGTAATTTACTCTTTAAATAAGTGATAAGCACTTCCTATAATTCCAAACACTTTTTACTTTTTTACTAATTTAAGTGCTTTTCGTTCCCCGAACTGCTTTTTAAAAACTACTTATAAGCAAAAGTAGTAATCAGAATCAATAATCACATTACTTAAGCAATCTCAAACTCTAAAACTATGTTGATTATATAGTTACACAATTAAATATAGTTGTAATAGCTTGTTATTTTGTA
Organism: Aralia elata; assembly: GCA_034770075.1. Classification (NCBI taxonomy): domain Eukaryota; kingdom Viridiplantae; phylum Streptophyta; class Magnoliopsida; order Apiales; family Araliaceae; genus Aralia; species Aralia elata. Next base: position 88,468,809 of record CM068385.1, read on the forward strand.
AATGAAAATTTAAAGGTATTTTAGCTATCTTTAAAATTCTAATAAAGTGAACCGTCCCTATTAATGGTAGTGGGTGTTGGACTTGACTTGCGAAAATAATTCAGTCTGACTTGCTAGTGCTATAGACAGAATTACATGTGTTATCTATAATTTAACTCTAAAGGTATTGTGTGGTAATTAGTGTGGTATGCGACACTGTGACTGTATGACTAGAAAGTAGAAACTAGAAAGTAATCTTGGATATCTAGAGGGGTGTTGGTGTATGTTGCACCACCACAGCCACGCCGACAACGACAATCGCTATTTTAAACCCTGCTCTCTCTCTCTGTGCCTCAAATTTTCTTGTTTCTTTTCATCTTCCAACTTTGTCAACCATGCAATATATCGGATGCTTTTTTATCCTCACTCTAGAGTTTGATCTGATTAAGAAGTTGAGTTGCAGGTTAGTAAACCTTTACACATCAGGAGACATATAACTGATGTTTACAGTGGTTTCCTCACATTGCCTCACATGTTCATTCAGCTTGGTCTACTTCCTTTGTCATTTTAATTTCTGAGACTTATAACTGATGTTTAAAGATATAATATTTTTTTTTGTACTTAAATTTTTTTTTCCTTTCACTCTACATTCTCAAGCCTTACTTTTTAGTTCGTTTTTGGTTTAGTTAGGTACATCTGAAGCAAATGGGTGAAGAATGCAGTGCTTGCAGGAAATGGGAGGAGCGCATTTACTGGAACAATTTCCACTCCGTGCAGTTCTTTCAATCTCTCTCTGGTCATTTCCATCAGCAGCTTGTAAGCTCGTATCTTTTTGTTTTTCATTGTTTTAATAAGTTAATATAGAGTATTTATTTTTAATAGAAGGGCACTTAACCTGACGTGGATCAAGGCTATTAAGCTTGTAAGTTTATATCTTTTTCTTTATAGTAAAATACATTCTATTACACTTGAACATAATATTATTCAACAGTTTTTTCCTGATAATAAATTTAGTCTTTGAAGTTTAATTTTTGGAAGGAAAAAAAAATCTAGAAAAATTGTTTGACTATCATGTGTAAAAATATTTGTAAAAGAAAGTCAACAAAAAACTAGGATTCTCATTTTAGAAAGAAGGGAGTATATATACCTGAGTGCCAAACTGAGAGTTCTCCTAGACTTTAACCACATGTTAAACAACAAATATAAATATAATACTTTTTCTTTCTTGACGTATGTCTTACATGCATACAAAGAGTACCTAGTGAGTATAAAAGGTTATTTTTGTCTTTCTTTTTTTTTTCCTAACAATTTTCATAGTAATATTAAATTTAAGACTTCAAAATGTGCTGTTTTGGTAACCTGCTTCTGCTTTTCAAGTTTCGGTTGTATTTTAATATTTTGAAAAGTTAAAGCACAGGCCGTTTTGACAGAAAAATGCAAAAGCAAGAAAAGATTCTTCTTCAAAATTGACAAAACTTTTATACTTAACCCGGTAATGTTCCTTTTGACTTGATCAAACAAAAACCTTTCTCTAAGACTCACTTTTTATGTTCTTTTGTTTCCTCACTCTATCTAATTTTCTCTACCTCTTCACCGTTTCTTTAGAAAATTTCTTTCTACTTTCACTTTTTCCATTTTTTTCTCTCTCCAAGTTTTTCTTTCCAATAATTTTCTTGCTTCTCTTTTTAAAAATTTAGCTCATCTGTTTCTCTCTTTAAAAGTCTCCTCTCTCCTTGCTCTCTCCGTAACCATGATCCCTTTTAAAAAATTCTCTCTTAAACTCCCCCTGTCCATTTACATTTTTCTTGCCTCTTGCTTTCTCTTTCCAAACTAGTTCTCTCAGCCCACATTTTTCTTGATTTTTTTTCTTTCTCTAACATCTTTCTCTAGAAAGTTTTCCTTTGTACTCATCAGTCATCTCACAATCTCTCTTTAACAAATAAAAATTTCTTTATCCTCTCATTTATCTCATAAAAGATACTCTTTCCTGTTAACACTTTGTAGCAGCATTTTGATTTACCAAACATTATTTGTGTTTATGTTTTCATTTATCTTTGACAGCATATGGTTACTTAAAATAGGGACAAATTTAGAGTTGGTGCACTTGGTGCACCGGATGCCACTTACTTTTAAAAAATATTTGTTATTATGTTTGAATACATCCCCATGTTGTCACTTACTTTTAAAAAAATATTAATGAATCACTTAATGGATCCTACATGTATCAAATAAAATAGTAAAATAAACTCAGGTAAGGAAAAAACAAGTATTTCAAAGCCCTATCTCTCTGTGACTCTGTTTTCTTCATTATTCTTTATTCCTTTCTCATACTCCCATTCAATTGTATTCCCATTTGACTATTTCTACTTCTCCCTCGGAAAAGAGAGTCTTACATTACATTGTCTTTTTTTCCCCCTCATTCTCTATTCCTTTGCCATATTTTCATTTATTATATTCCCAAATTGTTCTAATTTTGCACGAAAAAGGAGATTTTAACTTGTTTTTGGATAACACTTGTTACTTTTTATAATGGGTGTCCAATAATAAATTTTAGTGGTCAGAGTTAGTATCATAAAAATATATGTTGAAGTGTGCCTTACTTGAATACACACACACACACACACACATAGTAGGGGTTCAAATTTATAAATGAAAGTACTCAAATATGTTGCAAATTTTATTTTTATTTTATGTTATTATATTTACAAAAGTAAGAGTGACCTCATTAAAAATGGTTTCTGGATCCGCAACTGCCAAGCAATGTTTTTACTTTTTACTTCAGTTGTGAAAACAGAAACATATGAAAGCAAGAACATAAAAGCAAAAGCAATCAACTGTGCCCTAAGTTAGGGGTTAACAATTTTTTTCAAACCTTAACATGCAAAAGAAAATTTTCCGGGGAGTATATAAGGTGCTTTGACTATTACCTAAGATTCATATTCTGCCCTTTGCTCTACAAGAGTGATGCTGTGTGGTGTATTTTTTGTTTGGTGTAACTGTTTGTGAGCAAATTTTATATTTTTATTTCTGATACAAACAATCAGAAAGTGCTCTGCATTTTGGTGGGTTACAATGTCATCAATTCTGGATGTTGATTCCGCTATTTGTGTGAATAAGATACGTATTTTTGAGTTAGTATGCTGGTCTGATATTTAATTTAGTATCCCTGTTTACTTTTTGGCTTATGAAGTATTGTGTCAACTTTTATTGCGTAGCTTCATAAATAGACAAATAATTTTTGAGGGCTGCAAAACAACTGGATTCTTAATATAGAATAATATAATTTTTGGATGACATATTACATTTTCATTTAGGTCAGTTCAAGTTCATGCTTCTCAAACTGTGTAATCTGGAAGATGTTTTTGGTTTGCAGGCTATCCCTAAAAAATTTGCCAACAACATGAGGGAAAAGCTATCAGAAACTGTTGCTCTTAGAGGCCCAACTGGCGCTAGTTGGACTGTGGGGTTGACATCAATTGGCGATACCTTGTTCTTTAAAAAGGGTTGGGAAAAGTTTGTCAAGGATAATTCTCTGGAAGAAGATGATGTCTTATTGTTTAAATATAGTAGGGACTCATGCTTCGATGTCCAAATGTTTGACGGTCAAAGCTTCTGTGAGAAGGAAGCTTCATATTTTGTTAGGAAATGTGATCATTTGGAGCTCGACAATGGAGGGGGGACCAAGAAAAATTACATAACTAAAAGTTTGGAAATTATTGGTGATTCCTCCACTGATGATTCACAAAGCGGTCCGTCGAAGGAACTTAGGGCTGGTGAGGCGTGGAGGCCGCCTCAAGCAGGACGCCACCTCCGACCTAAACGACTGATTCAAAAGGCAGCAAGTAGTAAGCTTATTCCGAACTTGGAAATCTAATTAATTATTTACTCCGTGATTAATATGATTTGTTTCATTTCATCCATTTAGTTCTTTGCTCCTCTTCCTGCGTGTTCTAATTGTTTGCCTGTCATTGAAATTTATTGGTGAGTTAGGCGGTGCACAGGAAATGAGTTGCAGGATTTCAGGCTATCCTGTAATATATGAATCAAACAGAAGACCTGTCACTGACGAGGAAAAAGAAAAGGCTCTACAATTGGCAAATGCGGCAGTCACAGAAGGCAGTTGCATCGTAGTTATGCGACCTTCGCACGTGTACAAGGGCTTTTATATGGTAACTAACATCTGATGTGAAACCTTAAATCTGTTAATGTTTAAGATAGTTTATTGTTGGACTTGACTAGTACTGTATTGGTGACATTGTGTTTATTGTTGGACTTGACTAGTACTGTATTGGTGACATTGTGTTTGCAGTCAATCCCTGCTGTGTGGGCTGCTATCCATCTCCCTGGCAAAGCCCATGATGTTGTTCTACGTGTGCCAGATAACACGCACACATGGACGACCAAGTACTATAACAGAGGTCGTGGTTGTGGATTCAGTGGTGGTTGGAAGGATTTTGCTATCGAAAACTTCTTGGAAGAATCCGATGTTTGTCTCTTTAAGATTGCCAGCGAGACAAATATTGATTCTGTGGTCATGGATGTGACAATTTTCCGAGTTGTCAAGGAGGTGGTTGCAGCAACCCGACTGAACCCACTTCTGCCTCGAGGGCTAGAAAGCCATAAAAAATGGAAATAGAACAAGGGGTGGTGGCAGAGGTCGCGTTTTTACAGTATATTTTGGTCTTGACTGATTCTGAACATTGCCAGATTGGTGGGAACTTTTCTTTGGTTGATTACATTGCTGTCTTTTGGAAGTACAAATATTGTTGGGCTAATTATGTCTTCGGTAGAATATTTTAGTGCTACAGATTTATAAACTTGGATATTCTGCTGTTTTTGCGTTTGAATTAGTTGTGGTGAAACCTTTGATTAAGTTGCTGTCCAAATTGTTTTTTTTTTTTGGTTTTAAGAGGAGTTGCATTTTAACTCATCCTGGTGCCAATATGTTTAATTTCATTTCTGTGCTAATAAATTTATTGATGTGTTAGAATGGTATTAAATATTGCTGTTTGCTGTAAGAATATTATGAATATTTTTTGGTGTAGAAGATAGTCTTATTAGAATTCATATTATTATAAGTAGCCTAGGGCTAGGTACCTTGGATAGAAAGGGACGTTATAATTTAATCACGGATATCCCACATTGCAACTTTCTATCATCATTAATCTATTCTATTTTATAAATGAAAAGGGAGAAAAAAAAAACCCACCTTTCTTGAAGTTGTCACTTTTTTTTCTCCTCTTCCTTCAATCTCTTATTCTTATTTTAACCCCCCCCCCCCCCCCACACTCTATCGTAATTTCTTCTCCATTAACTCTTATTTTTATATTTTTCTCTTCTTTTATTGTACTTTCTTATTTTAAAACCAATCCCCCCCCCCCCCCTACTCTATCGTAATTTCTTCTCCATTAACTCTTATTTTTATATTTTTCTCTTCTTCTATTGTACTGAGCGTAGTGTTTGTCAAGTGACTAGTATTAATAGAAGTAGGTAAATCTCTAAACGAATTCAAGGTTGTGATTACCAAGTAAATACCAACTCCATTCAAAAATAAAAGAGCAAAATTAAGTTTGGTTTTGTTTCAAAATAAAGGAACAAAATAATTTCAGAAAGAGCAACTCATTGGTGGTTAGGAAAATAATCATTAACCTAAACAACTCCCTTAGCGTAAGAGAAAACTCGAGTTTTGCAAATTAATTTCTTATATTTAGTATACATAATATTTTTATAAATTTTGTCTAGTAAATTTTGGAGAAATACACAAAACTAAAATAAAGTACTATTCATCTCTAAATGTTGTTTCTAGAGATGTTTAAAAGCAAAATTAATGCAAGTAAATTTATATGTAGTGATAGTAGGGATTATGGTTAAAGTAAATAAAAACTCTTCTTAGTTTTTAATTTTTAAGTTTTTGTAAAATGCTTTCCTATTATGAAATGGTGGGATTGTTATGAAAATGTAAGAAATGCACTATGGTATCATGCGAAAGGACTAAATTATGCTTCTTCTTCTTTTATTTTTTTTCGAAAAATAAATAAAAAATTATGCTTTATAAATTCTACATTGTGGGTCCCTCTTAACCCCTCACCCTTAGCCCTTAGCCCTTAGGTATGAACTTTCTACATTGTTAAATGAAATCTTAACCAAACCAAAAATTTTCAAATTGAACACCCATAAGCGTCTAATGACATCCTAATTCCTAGTTGGTTGGCATGTTGGCGAACCTTGTGATCTCGCTAAAGGGCATGACTTTCAAGTTGCAAAGTGTAGCAACTATTTTATTTCTTTTATATGCTAAAATAGAATAGAAAATTTTCTATATAACCCATAAAAAAGAAAAAATTAAATAAAGAGGGGTTGTTAAAATTGGAGATGGCATTTTTACACCACAACAGGAATATAGTGGAAATAGATGCCTCAAATGGTTGTACGTCAACTTGTCATACTTTCCAACTGATAGTGCTCAAAGTATCATCAACTTTCACCTAATTAGGGTTTTTATTTTAAGTAAAAATGATATTTTTATAAAATTTTCTCTCACATAATTGTAAGACTTATTTGCTATTTATTATGTGAATATGACTTTGTAAGAGGTGACCATATGAATGGGTGGTACTTGACCCCATAGGTATTAACTTGAAATTATATATATAAAAAATTGAAGTCAAAACATAAAAAATTAGTACTTTGATTCCTAATATTTTAAATAATAAAAAAATATTTATTTGATCCCTTTATTTATTCAAACAAGATAAAATTAATGGAATGCTTGAATTATTCTACGCAAAAAGAAAGAAAGAAATATACGTAAAATTATTTACCCAAAGGAATATGCAAGATGTATAGTACCTTCATCTTATATACTTGTACTCCTTTGCTTAATTTAATATCGTTTGTTGAAGAAGTAATTGTACTATTTATTTAAAATTTATTACATTTATAATTAAATTATTGCAATGAATATCAGTCACTTCAATAGTATCAGATTGTGGATCTACTAACATTTTCTACATTTTTGTGCTTTAAAGTTCTAATGCCAAAAGCATAACATCATAATTAAGTACTCCCAAAAATTCTAACGACCCCCCCAAAAAGCATAACATCTTAAAGAAATACATGTTTTCTTCAAATCGTAAGTACTTTAATTAATCTACAATCCTTAAATTCTTAATACTGATCATACTTAACTCCCAACCTTAACGCTCTGTTTCTGAGTTTTGGACGGAAAAGAAAAGAATAGAAAACTTAAATTAGAACAGAAAAGAAAAAAATAAAAAACTTGAAATTTTTCTTTGTGTTGTTTCTAAGTTTTTAATAGAAAATAATAAAAAATTTAAAAAAATTCTTTTCTTGCGTTTTTGAGTTCCAATGAAAAAAAAAGAAAAATATCACTTTTATAAATTTACCCTTTTATTAATTATAACCACTGAACCATGAATAAAAATATGCAAGATAAATTTAATCAAAGAAAAAAAATTCCATAATCAAATAAAAATATCCAAATAAATGTTAAACAAAAATTACTTCTACAAAGTCATTGTCATACCATACCCAAAAGTCATCATACATAATCTATATTAAATAGGAAAAGAAGATACCACCTTTGTTCCATAAAGAGAATTTAATTTAATTTCTTTTTCTTTGTTTCGAGAGAAAAAAAGTTTTATTTATTTTTTATAGAAATATAAAATAACAATTCTTTCACGTTTATCAACAAACATAAAATTAAAAATATATATTATTAAAATTTTTAAATTATGAAAATAAGACTTTTTTATATAAAAAAACAGAAGAGATACTATTAACTAAAGCTGAAAGGGAAAACATGTGCTTTACTTGCATAAACATCGATCAATAACAATTTACAATTTGAAATTTGACTAATAAATTTTGGAGTCTAGAGATCGAAGAAAATATCTGAGTTGATTGAACAAGACTTTAATGTCTTCATGCTAGCAAGGAATAAATTGCAGCTATTTTATTGAAAAAATCTGAATGAAATGATTCTTTAGTATCTTATTTGACAATTAACAAATAAAATAAAATAAAAAGAGTTTACTATTTTAGAATTAGTATGTAACAGGGTCTAAAATAATATTCTCTGAAGAATCTCATTTACTGGGAAAATAAATTTCAATAAAATATCATTTCTTTTGACATTAGTAGTCTGCCAAATTTTTTTTAACGAAGATTCACCCATGAAAAAAATTAAAATCTATATTCACTGCTGTAAAGAACCCTTACATAGTTGCATGTAAAGTACTAAGTTCTTTACTAGAAAAGATAGTTCTTTACTAGAAAAGATAAAGATAATTGATCAACTAATGAATCTGATTTGCTTCTACAGGGTGAGAGAGAGGGAAAGACGTTAAGTGTAGTAGATAAAAATAAATTAGGAACATGAGTTGTAATTTAAAATTTATTATATTGAAAGTTGAGGATAATATATTACTTATTCCAATTTATTTTCCGTCCAAATCAGGTCAATTTTGGACTGAAAACTTTGGCAAGAAAAGTGGCCAAGTTTTCTATCCATTTCTTTTCTTTTCCGTTTATTAAAAAACTCAGAAACATAGGAATTGGAAAGAAAACTTAAATTTTCCGTCCATTTCTTTTCTTTTCTGTCCATTTTAAAACTCAGAAACAGAGCGTAAACATTAATTCCTCACCAGACCTAAACCCATATTTTTTAGTTGAAAACTCCAAATCACCAACTTTAATCAATAAACCAGTTTTTTTATTTTTTATTTTTTAAGAACTGGTTTATTTTTAAAATGATTTCTACCTCATTTTTAAATTTACCATATCTTCTTGCTTTATTACCATTCTTATTACTTATTTCAATCTTCCCTTACAAATAGTTTTTTTTGAGCTTTTTTTTGTAGGGCATTTCAAAAGAATCGTTATGATATCAATTTATTTGATGTTTTAAACACTAAATTTACCAAAAATACTTGCTTATATTGATACACACACTAAAATATTCTTTTATTTTGGAAAATGATATTTACATACGAAATATTTTCATATTCGCTAGTAAAACAAAAGTCCTACATTTTAAGCTTACAATGGAACACAAATGATGAAATTTGGAGCGCATTTATTACTATTATTTTATTATGAGGGATTAATTACTAAGGGTTAATAGCTAGCATATCTAACTCCGAAAGATATATTGAGTTCTAATTGGGATCACCCTCACGTTTAAGTTCTCCTACATTGCTTTTAAAAATACGCGTATATACATATACATATATATATATATACATATACATATACATATATATATATACATATATATATATATATATATATATATATATGGGAATGATCTATAACATGTATTTGCTGTGGATCAAAAATTGACAAATACCATCCTAATCGCCCGTCCCAAAGAGTAATGGCTGAGATTTAAAAAGGAACATTTATATTTATTAGTACATTTTAATAAAATATTACAAAACAAGTGCATGAATAAAATAATTACAAAAAAAGTACATATCTACTTTTTATTTTAGAAAATAGTACAATCTTATCCCTTTTTTTTAGTTGTCTATTTTAATTAGTTAATGATATGACCCATGTTTATAGCTGATTACATATTTTTAAATTGATAATTGTCGTCACGTATATATCGTTTTTATTGAAGTTTCTTCGCTTTGAAACCCTTATTTCGCTATTTGGGAACTTGGAAATCTAGTTTTGCCTTTTATCTTTTTGACACTTGCCAGAGTTATTTCGTTATTTTTTGGGGATTCTTCTTCGTATTTGTTACTGATTTCTTTGATTTAGTTTGGTTTGTTGTGGTTGTCGTTGTCGATTTTCTTCCGTGCGCCGATTCAGGTTAGTTTCTTTGTTCCTTCCATTATGTTTACCTGATAATAATATAGTAGTCGTTTGGGGCATACTGGTAGTTCTTCAATTGGAAACCCTTATTTTTTAGTTGGGAATGTAGAATCCTATTTTTTGCTTATTATTTTTTTGATTTTTGTCAGAGTTATTTCGTTCTTTTTCGGCGAATTCATATCAGTATTTGCTGGTGCTTCCTTTTGATTAGGTTGTGTTTGTTCGCCGATTAAGGTTTGTTTATTTTCTAATTACCATTATCTTTTCGTGATAGCAATCTAGTAGTCGTTTGTGGCATACTGGTGTAATATATTTGATCAGTTGATATTGTGCATAGATTTGGTATCAAATTATGCATTAGAATAGATTTACGGTGTACTAAACTAGTTAATAACATCTGCATTTTCTAATATTTTCAGGATTACCAAATAAGTTGATATTTCCTTTTACTACATCTCTGTCACTTTGCTTAATGAATATTTGAGTTGCTAGCATTTGTATACTTGCATGCTGTTGTTTCTTGTGTTTACTAATTAGGAAAGAATGTTGATGTGCTTGAATGTTTTTGTATAGGATGGTTAATACGAGGAAAAATGTTAGGGGGTGTTGTTAAGAAAAATGATGTGAAGTTAAAAAGGAGTAGGGAGGTTGACTCTAGTTTGGAAGGGAAGAAAGATGTTGAGGATGTTGTGGTCAAGTCTTCTAAGCAATTGAAGAAGGGAGTTTTAAAATCCGATTTGAAGGTTAAAAAATTTGGGAAACTTGTTCTAAAGGAGCATAAGGAGTTGCTGGTATCGGATTCTGATTTTGAAGATAAAGCTAATAAAGATGGTAACGACGAAGCTGAAGTTGCGGTTAAATTCTTTAGCGCGAATGTTATCCCTCGGCAAAAGCTTCTTAAGGTGTGCTATTTTAAATTGTTTTTATGGAATTTTTAGTTGTTTATGTATAATTGTGAATATGTTTTTGAAAATGTTGCTATTATATTTGGTTATTGATGAATGAAATTATGTTATAATTGTTATATACCCTCCAATTTAAGTTTAGTTTACTGTTATATTATGCTTTGGTTACTATGTTCTTTGTGTACACTTTTTTGGCTAGTTTAAATTGTATTTTGGAAACGGCTGCTTGTGTTTTGGAAAGTAGTTTGGTACATACCAGGAAATAACTGACCTTTTATTTGTTTTTGTTGATGTATGATATATGCAGTTTTGGGATCTATATTACAATGAGCGCCACCGCAATTTCTCGACAAAGATTATTTATTGGTGTGATATGGACGTTCCTAGTGTGATCACCAATAAGTTGACTATAACTCAACTGGAAAAGCTAAAGTTATCATGTTTTGGAAAATTTATCAATGTTGGTAATCGTCAAATGTTTTCACAGTTAATCCATCAAGCTTTGGTTAGAGAAGTTTATCAAAAGGACAATAGGGAGATGTGGTTTCTATTTGGTGACAAAAGGGTAAGATTTGGGTTGCCCGAATTTTGTTTGATTTTCGGTTTGCGTTCCCAAGGAGATGAAGACATTTCAGCATTCAAGGGAAGAGAAAATATGTTAGTTTCAAATTTTTTTGGAAACGAGGTTGTTACACGTTCTACTATTGGGAAGATATATCGGGGGGCTATTTTTGATAATGATGAGGAGGCTTTTAGGATGTCTGTCATATTCTTGGTTTTTAACTTTATACTAGCTACTGTTTTAGAAAATCACGTGGATGAGGTATTGCTTAATTTTCTATCTTATGGCGACTTTGATAGTTATCCTTGGGGAAAATTCGCCTTCGAACAAACGAAGAGGTCGCTGTCCGTTGCTATGAAGGGACAGGTTAAGAAGGGCAAGAATGGGTGTGTTGTATATAATTTTTACAAGGACAATTACTGTAGATATTATAAGTTGAATGGTTTGCCGTATGTTTTTCAAATTTTTTTGTTTGAAACAATTATTGATCTGAAAGAGCAGGGTTTATGTATTGATGATCATCAGTCAGATGTTAGATTATTTAAATGGAAGGAATTGGGGAAGACTCCTTCATTTGACAAGCTGAATGATACCATTTTTTCTTCTGCACAGGTATGTTAGTTATTATATATATTATGTTTGGTTACCTTTTTGTCTATATTTTGTTACTTGTATTAAGTTTATATTTTTAGTTTTCTTTTCTGTGTATTTTGATTGTTCAATACTTTAAAGTTTCTATATTTACTGTTAACATTATGTTTCAGCTGAAGATTCAAATGCTCACTCCTACGGCTGATGAGAATGAGCGGTTGGATTTGGGTGATCTTAAGTTTGTACAAGGACATGATGGTGGGTCCAATGTTGAGTACCTAGAAGATGATAAATACAGAAAGGGTGCAGATTTGTGTTTTAAACTTTCTGATGTCAAGCATGCCGGTGATGCACGTGTCAGCATTTTGGAGAAGAAATTGGATGAAGTTAAAAAAGAAATTGAGTTGTTGAGGGCTGATATGAAGGAAGAATTACGGGTGTTCCGTATCGAGTTTTTACAGGACATTAGTAAGATGTTGAGTAAGAAGTTATGTGGACGCCTTGGTGTGAGTGACGGTGGAACAGATGGTGGTGATGATGATGATGAGGCTAAGTCTCATGAGGCTGATGATGTGGCTCATGGTTCAGACGATGAAAAACAGTTTGATGTTAAAAGAGATGATGATTTTGGTGATACGGGTGGCGATTAAACTGGTGGAGCTTATGATAAGGTAAAAGATATTAGTTTTTTTTATATTTGGAATACACTTTTATTTTATCGTTATTTTTTACAACTTGGCATGAAGAATAAGATTCCAACTTTTGATATTTTGAACGAGTCTTCTGGGAAAGAGATCGTTGTTTATACTCCTATTGAGGTTTGTTTTTGTTTTCGAATCAGTTACCTATATAAACTGAATTGGTTACTTTATTCTATTACTTTTTTTATTGCTCAGTCAGTTTGTAATTTTTATATTAAATTTTATATGTATTTGTGACCTTTTTGTCATTTGTTAAAGGCGGGTAAATTGGAGACGCAAACCATTTCGGCGCTTGATGAAATGGTTTTAACTACACAAGATATTATGGTTTGTGCTGAAGTGGAGAGGAATGCGTCCAAACCTCGTGCTAGACCGGTTCGCGCTTCTTCAAAGGGTGCGGCTTTGAGGAGTCCATATACTTCGAGGTTTGGTTCTGCTGCTTCATCTTGTTCTGATGTGGTTCTTTCAAATACACATATTGGTGTTGCTGCATTTCCCGATGAATGCATGGGTATGCCATCCCAATTTGAAAACGCGTTGTTTGATCAATGGTTCAAGATTGGGTTAAATAACAGGAAAAGGTACATTATTTTACATTTCACAATAATATATTTTTTTAACAAATTAAATATTATGTTTTATTTTACTTATATTTTTTTTATGGAAGGCATGAAAAATTTTCTGGACATCATGATAAGATAGAACCTGCGTTTACTTATGGGTCTGTGAAAATAGCATCTAAAATGTGGTTCTACAATCTAAAGACTCCTGGAGAGTGGCTTGACCATGATGTAAGTATCTTTATTTGTGAACCTCTGTTTTGTTACACCTCATTTCATTTCGTTGTTCTCAGAAAGTGGTTTAGTTTTTTGATATAGCACTTACTTATTTTTGGTTACCTGATAGTTGTGGTTTGGTCACTCTAGGTTAGACAATATTGGTTACCATTATCAGAGAGTTTAAATTTACAGCTTATGGATTATTGTTTGTTGTTTGGTAAACTATATCAGTATTGTCTGCTAATGCTTCAAGAAATTGGCAGGACATTATGATATGACATTAATTTATTATTGGTTACCATTGTACATGTGTTTTGGTTACTAATTTATACAATATTGGTTTCTTTTATCAAAATAGTCATACTTTATAGCTTATGGTTTTTGGTTTATTTTTTGGTCAAGCATATCACCATTGCTTTCATCTACTTTAAGAAATTGTCTAGACACTGAGGTTGAATTAAATTATTGTTGGTTACCTTGTATATGGGATTTAGTTTTTTGATATAACACTTACTTATTTTTGGTTACCTGATAGTTGTGGTTTGGTCACTAGGTTAGACAATATTGGTTACCATTATCAGAAAGTTTAAATTTACAGCTTATGGATTATTGTTTGCTGTTTGGTAAACTATATCAGTATTGTCTGCTAATGTTTCAAGAAATTGGCAGGACATTATGATATGACGTTAATTTATTATTGGTTACCATTGTACATGTGTTTTGGTTACTAATTTATACAATATTGGTTACCTTTATCAAAATAGTCATACTTTATAGCTTATGGTTTTTGGTTTGTTTTTTGGTCAAGCATATCACCATTGCTTTCATCTACTTTAAGAAATTGTCTATACACTCTGAGATTGAATTAAATTATTGTTGGTTACCTTGTATATGGGATTTGGTCACTAGGTTTTACAAGTTTTGCTACCTTTAACTGAAATTTATACTGGATAACATATGACTTTTTGTTTGTGTTTTAGTCCAACATATCAACATTGCCTTCTATTACTTTAGGAAATTGGCTAGACACTCAGCCAATATTAAGATCAGAGTCACTACTACCGATTGCTGATTCCATGTGAAGTTGTCGTCGTTATATGGACAATATGGTAATAATAATGCTGATACAACTCTACTGACGGGGGATGGTGATGTCGCTCAGTACATTAGAGGCTATAGTATGGATGCGAACACACCTTGGTTTGATGTTGATTTTGTTATATTCCCCATTCACATGACAGCACCAGATCATTGGTTTTTACTTATTTTTGACGTACATCGCAGAGTTTTAGTGGTTTACAATTCTTTTTGACCTACCAAGACAATAATGCGAACAAGCATAATTGATGTTTGTGAGCCTTACATTTTTATTCTTCCGATAATATTGTCTAAATGTGATTTTTGGAAGGCTAGGTCGAATATTAATTTTGAAAGTTCTCCATATATTCATAAGGGGGAATTGGATTTAATTGAATTGGAGTTTGCTGAAGGGGTTCCTGAACAGATTGAGGGGTAAGGTTTATTTTCTATTATTGCTTATAGTATTTTACATAATATGATGTTTGGTTTGATTTGTTTTGTTTGTTTTCGCAGTGATTGCGGGGTGTTCACTGTTTATTTTGCTGAGCATTTTCTTCATCAAAAGTTTGTAGAAATTCCTAACCCATTCCCCATCGTACAGTACATGAAGAAATTATGTGTCAATCTATACATGCATAGTAGGAACAAGCAATTAGAGGGGTACGATTCAGATAGAGAATATCTAGGCAGATTTGATCCAGCCAAGTAGTTGTATAAACATTTTTTTTGTTGTTTTTTTGGATCTGTTTTTATTTTGAAAATTCATAACCATTTGTGGTGGTTACTGACTTGGTATTGTGTACTGAATTATTATGTTAATGGAATTATGTATTTGATTTTATTACCAATGGTTTGACATGATTTGTTTTTTCATAATGTGTTTGTTGGACATATGTATTTAGTGGTAAGCAAATACTTTTATTTATTTATGTAGTGAATTGGTTACTAATTAAATACAGGTCAGGCATACCTAGGTAACCAAATAATTATATGAAGGTAACCAAACAATTACATGAAGGTAACCAACCACTTATATGAAGGTAACCAATTTAGCAGTATTGTAATAGTTACATGCTGAAGACACTTGTAAAATTGTAGCATTCCCAGTTGGTTATAAAAATGAATGACACTGATAAAACCTAAAAATTGAAAATGAAATCTTGAAATACACTTATTGAAAAAAATACTTATATTTATTTATGTACTGCATTGGTTACCAATTAAATTCTGAACAGGCACACCAAGGTAATTCAATAATCATCCAAAGGTAACCAACCACTTACATGAATGTAACCAACCACTTATATGAAGGTAACCAATTTAGCAGTATTATAACAGTAACGTGCTGAAAACAGTTGCAAAATTGTAGCATTCCCAGTTAGTTAAAAAATCAAATGACACTGATAAACACACATTTGGGATTGAAATCCTAAAAAACGATTATTGAAATCCCAAATGACAGTAACCATATAACCACTACTATATTATTTTATTCAATTTATTTATTCAATATTATCACTACTATATTGTTGAATAAAATTGTAATTAATTATTCATTTTTATAAATTTGAAATAAATGTCAAAAAATATATTCAATATTCTGTATACAAATATTGGTTATCTTACATGAATAATAAAGTTTCCAAATAACTGTATATTGATTACTCAAAGTAAACAAACATATGTTTTCCAACTAATAACTTTTTTTGCTGATGTACCATGTCAAACATTCTTTGATCGTAAAATTGGTGGATTACTACATGTTTTCCTGTTGTGTCCCTTTTCTTGGCACCTGTTGCATTTGTTTTGAATTTTGTTTTCAGATGCGTGTTTGTACCTCCCTATCTTTGGTCTTCCCGCTGGTCTTCTTGAACTTGGTGGTTTTACAAATATGTTTCGTATTTCTTCTGGCACATTCCATTTCTCTTTATCATCTAATGGCATGATGGAAGATGCATAAGTCTTTACCAAAGTTGCTTTTGAGTACTTCTCTGAGCAAAAGTTATAACAGCTCAAATTCCTTTTATTGATAACAGCAGCAGCGTGTGCACAAGGCATCTCGTGGTACTGAAATTTATTGCATGTGCATGTTCTTTGTTCCATGTTCACAATAAAAGTGTGTGTAAACATCGTAAACAGTAAAAACCACCAAGTTTGATATCTCAACCTAGCAAACAATTTAATAATGTAGTTAGTATGTATGCTTATAAATATAAGTATACTTATTTATGTAGTGCTTTGATAACCAATTAAATACTCAACAGGCACAGCTAGGTAACCAAATAAATAAACTAAGGTAACCAAATACTTATATGAAGGTAACCAACAACCTATTAGACGGTAACCAATTTAGCATTATAACAGTTTCATGCTAAAAACAGTAGCAAAATTGTAGCAGTCCCAGTTGGTTAAAAAAAAGAATGCCACTGATAAACAACCATAATTGAGAATGAAATCCTAAAAAAAACTTATTAAAATACCAAAAGCAATAAATTTGATGTATCAACGTACCACACAATTTAAAGATGTAGGTAGTATGTATAATTATAAATATAAGTATTTAGTGTTACCCAAATACTTATATTTATTTATCTATTGCATTAATTACCAAGTAAATTCTCAACAGGCACAGCTAGGTAAACAAATGAATAAACTGAGGTAACCAAATTCTTATATGATGGTAACAAACACCTATTAGATGGTAACCAATTTAGCAGTATTGTAACAGTTCCATGCTAAAGACAGTAACAAAATTGTATCAGTCCTAGTTAGATAAAAAAAAGAATGCCACTGATAAACAACCATAATTGAGAATGAAATCCTAAAAAAAACTTATTGAAATACCAAAAGCAATAAATTTAATGTATCAACTTACCACACAATTTAAAAATGTAGGTAGTATGTATAATTATAAATATAAGTATTTAGTGGTACCAAAATACTTATATTTATTTATCTACTGCATTAATTACCAAGTAAATTCTCAACAGGCACAGCTAGGTAAACAAATGAATAAACTAAGGTAACCAAATTCTTATATGAAGGTAACCAACACCTATTAGATGGTAACCAATTTAGCAGTATTGTAACAGTTTCATGCTAAAGACAGTAGCAAAATTGTAACAGTTCCAGTTGGTTAAAAAAAGAATGCCACTGATAAACAACCTCAAGTGAGAATAAAATCCATAAAATACAAATACAAATTCTGTTATACATTCATGTAATAATTTTAAAAGGTGAACTACTAACCTTAAGGTTCTTTGACTCAATGATATTATTTTGCAGTGTTTTTTCAGCCGTTGTAGATAGTGTACTGAATGTTGATATAACTGCTTGTTGGTTTGTGAAATACCATCTTTGAGCCATGCAATGGAGGCATTCAATTATTGTTATAATTAGAAGATCCCTGATACATTTGATTGCATTGTTGACAGATTCGGCTGTGTTTGAAGTCATGGTTGAATATCTGCTAACAGTACCATGTAGTCTTGTGCATCTCTCTAACTTGACCTCTTCCTCCAAATATGTCCTTATGCGAGAATCAATCTCATCAAGTACAGCCATGTGTCTGTTAAATTCTTCAACAGTGTAAGCTCTACAAGCCCCGTTGTATGCTTTCTTTAGTTCGTCTCCCTTCTTTTTAAATCTATTTTTTATATTCTTCAGAACATGATATGTACATGAACCATGCATCACATCGGGGAACACAAAGTTTAGTCCTTGTATAATTGCTTCATGTCTATCTGAAACAATGCATTGTCATTCTCTTACTCCACAAGCCTTTCTCAAGTTGATGAAAAACCATCTCCAAGATAGTTCATTTTCACTGTCAACCACTGCAAAAGCAATTGGAACAATGTTTCTGTTTGCGTCCTGTGTGCTTGCTATGAGTAGTGTTCCCCCGTAGGTTGATTGGATGAATGTGCCATCAATCACAATGATTGGAAAACAATGATGCCATGCTTCAATGGATGCTCCTATTGAAAAAAATAGATACTTGAAACGTCCATTTGTTTCCAACTCCAAGTTTGTGATTGAACCTGATATTACATTTCGATAATGTCAATATAAATGTATGTAGTATCTATTAAAAACATTTGGTTTCTATATATATTTAATGTTTCTGTTGGTAGCCAGACCTTATAACACAAGTAACCAAATTAAGTAAATTGGGTTTTCAGATATGAATTAAAAATTAAATAACAGTATTAAACCGTTACCTGGATTGGTTTTCTTCAACATGTGCAACCATAAAGGGATCAGAGAGTAGTCGTGTGGGTTGCCTCTCACTTTTTCCAATGCTTTCTCCTTTGCTCTCCATGCTTTTTGGTAAGATATTGACACATTATACTTTGTCATCATGTCGTCTACAATATTTGTTGGTGTGTAAACTTTCTTCAAATTTGATAATTTATGCACTATGCAGTCACTAACCAACTCACTACTTGCTTGTCTATGATCTCCCATCATTATGTCCAACGAAGAAGTGTGTATATTATTGAATTCTCTAACCTTAAACATAGTGGTTTTCTTAAACTTTGATGCTCTAATCTTCCATTTGCATTTTTCATCTTCTACGCACACTAGAACAAAGTCTCTACCACTTGTTCTTTGAACCTTGTGTTGTCGATGTTGTCTAATTGAATGCAGCCTTATTGCCTGTGTTAGGACTTTTTTATCTTTGTATGTTTGGTGTACTTTCACTTCACCTACATTCGGATCTGATATGACATCATCACTTTGTGCTTCAGCGTGTACCATGTCCTGTTGTCTTTCTTGTTCTTGCTCAATAGCTTCAATTGTAAGTTTCTCAGCATATTGTGTTCCACTGTGGTAATCTTGTGTTGCTATTGGTATAAGGTATGAATTCCATTGTGTAGACATGATTGTACTTACAGGTTGCATCCTATTTTCTTCTTCAATACTCAAGTTTTGTAAGGTAGAATTGCCTCCATCGTTGCATATCTCCTCTATAATTAATGGAAACTTGCCTTGTTCGTCTGATTTTCGACACACTTTCATATAAAATCTGAAGGTTGCTTCGTTTGATATAATGATAGGGGGAATGTTGCTTCTTATATGAAATTTAATCGATAATTCTGTTATGTTGGTGTCTACCATTATTGCACTGCATATCAATTTTCTCATTTCTGAGAATGAAACAAGTAGTTGGTACTACGATGCCTGTAACTTCAAAATTGTTGTATTGATTACTGTCAGACCACGATCCGTTGAAATAAAGTACAATTGGAATCATATCCATCGTTTGGTAACTGCATCACATTTAAATATACATTATTATGAATGGTAACCAAATAACTAAAACATAGTAACCAACATGTATCTAAGTGGTAACCAAAAATATGAAGCATTCAATTAGACAACATCGACAACACAAGGTTCAAAGAACAAGTGGTAGAGACTTTGTTCTAGTGTGCGTAGAAGATGAAAAATGCAAATGGAAGATTAGAGCATCAAAGTTTAAGAAAACCACTATGTTTAAGGTTAGAGAATTCAATAATATACACACTTCTTCGTTGGACATAATGATGGGAGATCATAGACAAGCAAGTAGTGAGTTGGTTAGTGACTGCATAGTGCATAAATTATCAAATTTGAAGAAAGTTTACACACCAACAGATATTGTAGACGACATGATGACAAAGTATAATGTGTCAATATCTTACCAAAAAGCATGGAGAGCAAAGGAGAAAGCATTGGAAAAAGTGAGAGGCAACCCACACGACTACTCTCTGATCCCTTTATGGTTGCACAACTACTGGGTTCAAAATTTTTTGTAGAGGTAACAACTACTGAGTTTCCTCCAATGGGGATTAGCAGATGGGTTCTTCAATTGCTTCAGTAAGCAATTAAGCATAGTACAGGTAACCGTTTGAATTCACTCTGTATCCTATATAGTAAACACATAATACTTTAGATTTTGTGTTGCCGAAAATCTGTATCATCAAGCATCGTCATCTCATGTGGATCCAAAACTTGTGCGCGTAACTTTTATCATCACCACCGAATTCGTCAACGTGGTTTGGTTGATGGGTCTTTTCTAACAGAATGATGGAAGTGCAAAACATCAGCCATGAAAATAGAGAGAGATCAGAGAAGGCTTTGGAATTGCGAAAACTGGAGGAATCTGTGAAAAGAGATGGTGTCGATGAAAGTGATAGAAAGAATGGAACTTTTGTTTCTTTTTGATGAGAAATCGCAGCAGCTTAGGAGAAGGGTTAATCGTCGTCCGCTAGTTCTTCTAGCAGTCCAGCGGACTAGGTGTTTTATTTAACTGTTGGGTTTGTTATGGGGGTATAATGGTCCAATAATATGCAATTACAAGTCCGCTAGAATTTCTAGCGAACGACGAGCCAAGTTTTTAAATGGGTTCTTTACAGTAATATACAACTTTTAGTAAACAATTACAAAAAGAGTGCACAAATAAAATAATTACAAAAAAAGTGCAATATGGACAAAATAATTACAAAAACATATCATCATCAAATCCCTGAAAAATAGGAAAAGATAGAAACCGTTACTAGTCAGTTACCATTTTTTTCCAAACCCAAACAAATCGTTCGGGGTAAACAATTCAGAATTCTCCATTGCTGACAACTCAGATTCCGCCATTGCCGAATTCAAATCAAAGTAAACAAATATTTCAATTCTTTGTCAACAGTCGAACTTTTCCACGCACGTTGTCACCTTCTTTCCCACAGTAAGTATAATTTTTACAAACGAATTATGATGATGATGATTATAAATCGATCTGTGTGTTTCGTTTTTTATTTTTTTTAAATTTAATGTTGGTTGAAGTTTGATTAGTATTTTATTGATTGATTACAGATGAGTAAAAAGTATTACTCTATTCTGCAAAATTTGTATGTTTTTTGTAGTAATAATTCACTTTCAGATGAATTTCTGAAAAAATTTTGAATTGGTTACCTTAAATTAAATGTTTAGTTACGTAGTTAGAATTGTTTAAGATGTTAATTGGTAACCAGAGCATGAAACGAATCGCTTTGGGTATTATCTGGATGCAAACAACGTGATCCATAAAATTGGTTACCATTTAGATATATTTTGGTTACTTACATACAAGTAGTTGGGTACTTTAGGTTACTAATTAAATATTTGAATGTTCCCGATATTTTTGACACGACGCATGGAATTGTTTATAGGTTTTAATGTAAAAAAATATGTTTCCAATTTATGGTTACCTGAAATGAATATGTTTTGTTACTATATAGGTTTTGATTTGGTTACTGATAATGTTATATTTTGGTAATCAGTTAGCTATATTATGGTTACTATATAGTATTGATTTGTGTACCAACTAGCTATATTACTAAAATATTTTGGTTACTATCTAGTATTTACTTGGTCACCGATTAGCTATGTATTAGTTATTAATGAATGACTTTTTTTATTTTATAGTTAGATAGAATTTGTTTACTAACATATGCTTAATAGGTTAATTCATTTTACTTGTTAATCATTTAAATGGTTACCAGTTCATGATATACATTGTTTTGATTATTATGGAACAAAGATGTGTTTAATTTTCTTGGTTACCAGTTTTATATATGTTGGTTATTGTGTACTTTAGTATGTTTACCATTCACATAAGTTAATTTTTAAATTTATGTTGATGAGATATTGTTTAATATTTTAATGGTTCTCATGTAATGATACACATTGATGTGATTATAAGCTGAATAGTGAAAATGTGCTTAAAATTTATGTTATCCAATAAGCAGTAATTTAGTTACCATAAACTTTTTATTTGGAAACATATTTTACCAACATATATAATCACATCACTAAAAATTGTTTCCAAATAAAAAGTTTATGGTAACTAAATTACTGCTTATTGGATAACATAAATTTTAAGCACATTTTCACTATTCAGCTTATAATCACATCAATGTGTATCATTACATGAGAACCATTAAAATATTAAACAATATCTCATCAACATAAATTTAAAAATTAACTTATGTGAATGGTAAACATACTAAAGTACACAATAACCAACATATATAAAACTGGTAACCAAGAAAATTAAACACATCTTTGTTCCATAATAATCAAAACAATGTATATCATGAACTGGTAACCATTTAAATGATTAACAAGTAAAATGAATTAACCTATTAAGCATATGTTAGTAAACAAATTCTATCTAACTATAAAATAAAAAAAGTCATTCATTAATAACTAATACATAGCTAATCGGTGACCAAGTAAATACTAGATAGTAACCAAAATATTTTAGTAATATAGCTAGTTGGTACACAAATCAATACTATATAGTAACCATAATATAGCTAACTGATTACCAAAATATAACATTATCAGTAACCAAATCAAACCTATATAGTAACAAAACATATTCATTTCAGGTAACCATAAATTGGAAACATATTTTTTTACATTAAAACCTATAAACAATTCCATGCGTGTCAAAATATCGGGAACATTCAAATATTTAATTAGTAACCTAAAGTACCCAACTACTTGTATGTAAGTAACCAAAATATATCTAAATGGTAACCAATTTTATGGATCACGTTGTTTGCATCCAGATAATACCCAAAGCGATTCGTTTCATGCTCTGGTTACCAATTAACATCTTAAACAATTCTAACTACGTAACTAAACATTTAATTTAAGGTAACCAATTCAAAATTTTTTCAGAAATTCATCTGAAAGTGAATTATTACTACAAAAAACATACAAATTTTGCAGAATAGAGTAATACTTTTTACTCATCTGTAATCAATCAATAAAATACTAATCAAACTTCAACCAACATTAAATTTAAAAAAAATAAAAAACGAAACACACAGATCGATTTATAATCATCATCATCATAATTCGTTTGTAAAAATTATACTTACTGTGGGAAAGAAGGTGACAACGTGCGTGGAAAAGTTCGACTGTTGACAAAGAATTGAAAGATTTGTTTACTTTGATTTGAATTCGGCAATGGCGGAATCTGAGTTGTCAGCAATGGAGAATTCTGAATTATTTACCCCGAACGATTTGTTTGGGTTTGGAAAAAAATGGTAACTGACTAGTAACGGTTTCTATCTTTTCCTATTTTTCAGGGATTTGATGATGATATGTTTTTGTAATTATTTTATTTGTGCACTCTTTTTGTAATTGTTTACTAAAAGTTGTATATTACTGTAAAGAACCCATTTAAAAACTTGGCTCGTCGTCCGCTAGAAATTCTAGCGGACTTGTAATTGCATATTATTGGACCATTATACCCCCATAACAAACCCAACAGTTAAATAAAACACCTAGTCCGCTGGACTGCTAGAAGAACTAGCGGACGACGATTAACCCTTCTCCTAAGCTGCTGCGATTTCTCATCAAAAAGAAACAAAAGTTCCATTCTTTCTATCACTTTCATCGACACCATCTCTTTTCACAGATTCCTCCAGTTTTCGCAATTCCAAAGCCTTCTCTGATCTCTCTCTATTTTCATGGCTGATGTTTTGCACTTCCATCATTCTGTTAGAAAAGACCCATCAACCAAACCACGTTGACGAATTCGGTGGTGATGATAAAAGTTACGCGCACAAGTTTTGGATCCACATGAGATGACGATGCTTGATGATACAGATTTTCGGCAACACAAAATCTAAAGTATTATGTGTTTACTATATAGGATACAGAGTGAATTCAAACGGTTACCTGTACTATGCTTAATTGCTTACTGAAGCAATTGAAGAACCCATCTGCTAATCCCCATTGGAGGAAACTCAGTAGTTGTTACCTCTACAAAAAATTTTGAACCCAATTGAATGATAGTTAAAGATACTTTGTATGATAGACCAATTTGAATTAAGTTGTTAATTAGGATTTGCAGATGGAGAAGAAAAAGATCACATTCTCTCTGTTTGGGTTCCTGGTGTTGCGGATAATAGTCAAGCTTGACTCGGTGTTATGGGGGTATAATGGCCCAATAATATGCGATTACCAGTCCGCTAGAACTTCTAGCGGACGAAGAGCCCAATTTTTAAATCTCAACCGTTGCTCTTTGGGATGGACGATTAGGATGGTATTTGCCAATTTTTGATCCATAGCAAATACATGCTATGGATCATTCCCCATATATATATATATATATATATATATATATATATATATATATATATATTAATATGACCTATTTAACCATCGAAATATTGCCACATGAGTAGTACATAGAATAAATATGCACATTGACCATGTATGACCTTAATGGACATATTAAAATGGTACAAATGCAAAGTAAATAAAAAGTCAATACAAACAGAATAAAATAACTTCCTATATACCATTTGTATGACTAGATTTGAAAGAAAATATTTTAAAACAAAAAAAAATTCACTTTTAGAGTGTTAATTTGTAGCCAAATTTAGTTAAGCCGACATGGTTTAGAATCCCCTTCCTCACATATAAATTACATATGGCTAAAATAATTTTATGGTTTCCATATTTAATTAATTGATTCGGACAACTATCCCAAAAAGATGTAATTTTGATTAATAAAGTGGTAAAATAACAATAACACTATTAATCATATATATTTGGTAATTTTATATATAAAAAAAATAATAATTCCACGAAATACCTTTCACCTGAATATTAAACACCTCCCACAATTATGTGAGAGAAATATTGTGAAAATATTAAATTTTATTTATAAAAATATCAACTTTTTAATAAAATTAAGTAAATAACATATTAGTTATGTTAATATACTTGGGCCACAACTAGATGACTTCAGTGATCACAGCCATTCTAAGCCCATTACAAAAACTATTTTAGGGTTGTGGCATTATACTTGGGCGGCTAAGATATTCTTAAATTCATCCAACGGTCAGTATTAAAGTTGTGGCATTATAAAACCATCTTAGGGTTTCGTGCATCTTCCATTCTCAAATGCAGACTGCTGCTCCTGCTCCTGCTCCTGCTCCTGCAGCATAGATTTCTCCTTCTCTGTCTTCGTGTCTCTCATTTGATACAAAGAAATATATCAGATATCGTTCAAGTAAGGTCCTCTCTCTATTCTCAAATACTGGTTGCTTCTTGATCATTTAATTGGATTTAATTTTTTTACAGACCTATCACTATCCTGGTTCTTCTCAAACTAGGGTTAACAGAAACGTGGATCAATTTGATATGCAGAACGAAATTGAGTACAAGAAACACTATCTATTAGTGAAATACAAAAGATATCTATGTTTCTAAACGCAGATTTGTAAATTGCAGGAATTAAGGATAGGGTTCCTTGATAACTCATTTCAGACTGTCCATCCTTCAGGTAGCTTAGTTTTCTACTCATTTTATTCTCCAAATTTTAGACTTAATGTTTGTACGTATTCTTTTTCACTGTATACTCTAAAACACTAAAAACAGATTGCAGCAAAATTGGAGGAGAAAGTGCATCAGCATCTTGTAAGTTCATATGTTCTCTCTCTCTCTCTCTCTATATATATATATATATATACACACACACACACACACAAACATATATGAAATGTGATAAATAGATACTCCTTCCGTTCCAATACGAATGTGTACATAGTTTTCCTTTGGTCCCTTTTGCTCTACGAATTACGTGATGTTGTTTTGTGGTGTATTGTTTGTTCTAACTTGGCGTGAGCTATTTATAACAGTATTTTCTTTCTGATAAACACTCACAAATCAAAAAAAGCCCTCATTTTCATCACTTAATTCTTTTATTTCTCTCATTTTCATAATAATCCAAATTAAGATAGGACAAAAATTTGTAGACTTGAAAGAAGATAAATATTTTGATGAAAAGGAGATGATTTGCAACTTACTATAAGCAACTAGACTTATTTTTTATCTTTCCTTTTTTCAATATTTAATATTGGTATTCTTAGTTCTTTAACTCCAAATTGTTCCTTGTCGATTAATGTCTATTAGAACAGCACTTATGTTGTTATTTTAAAGATTATAAGATAAACAAATGAAGAACCTAACTAAGATTTCTATAGCATACTTCTTGACACTCACGTTATTTTGTTCTCTTCAAACTTTAATTAGATCTAGTTAAATTTCTATAGATCTTGGTAGATATGCTTCTACCGAACAATGATTTAATACTTTGTTCATTTTCTTTGTTATTACTTGTTAATTGATGTATTATTAGTTTCGGAATTTATAAATTGACTAATTAAGATTGTAAAAATGTAGAATTTAATAGACTATCAAGTAATTTCTATAAAATTGGACAAAGTTTTGAAAAATGCTTAGGTAATATTAGATATATACTAGATTTAAAATTTAATGAACCAAATTAATGTTGGCGGAAGTGATGAGGAAGTTGATTGGAAATTTTTGTTAACTATAAATATTTAATACTAGAATACCTTAAACATAATGAGTTTAATTATATTCATAATTTCCAATCCAAAACCCTAAAAAAAATTCACTCCTAAGTCGTCTATTTGATTCAAATATTGGACTTGCTCAAGTATGACAACATAAGTAGCATTATTTAAATTGTTCTTACATATATACAAGTCCATGTAGTTTATTCCCTATTGCTTTTATAAATAGTACTATATTCAACGAGTAGCTAGCCCTAATTTTTAGAGATTTGGCCTCTGTAAAGAACGTAGATGTGCTTTAAGCGCACTAGAGGGAAGAACAAAATAACATAATTTCAATTGATTTAGAGTCGAGCACTTAAGCTAATTTATGATGATAAGCATAGCAGTAAGAAGTATAACTATTTTTAAAACGAAAATAAGTTTAGAATGAAACTTAATAATAACAGCGTATTGAAATGCAAAAATAAATAAATAAATAAATAAATTATATCTTAGTTTATAACTATTTAACAATAGAATATAATACCAAAACATAATAAGTTTAATTATATTCATGGTTTTCGAAAGATTGCAATGTATCCATCCATAACACTGAAAAAATTTCACCCCTACGTCACCGACCATTGTTATATTTTTTTTTTTGATTTCTTTTTGCAACTGGAGTAAGAGTTCTACTGCGTTGCTGGAATCTAACCTCTTGACAATTTCGGGAATTATATATTACATCCATGACTAAGCATCAATATTTATTTGTTTGAAAATCTTAAAGAGTTAAACGTCATATTCTTCTAAGAAGTTGTATTATAAATAGGCAAATCTTTCCAATTATCGTTCAATCCGCAGCCACGACCTCTATCATAATTCTTAGTTCTTCATGCGCGTGTGTTTAGTCACTCGTAGAATGGCATTGAATGTTTTGCCAGAGAGATGGTTAACTTCCATGTAGGAGGGATTGACTGCAAATAGAATCTCAAAAATACTATCAATAATATTTAGTCAAAAAATAAACTATCAAAAACATGATCATGATTAAGGTTAATTTCACATCAGATGGTTATCAAATAAACGTTCCCTTGTAAATTTGCGAAGATTTGTGTAACTACGATTAAACTGTCTTACTTGACTGTTGTATTATCTAATTGTAGGGTTGTTTCATTTTCCTCATCTATTTCAGGTCTTTTATTGAACTTGTAATTTTACGACTTAGTTCGTAGATAATGCTTAACATACAAGTAAATTTTCATCACGTGAAAAGTAATTTTTTTAGTTTGCCATTTGTTGTCAAGATTTAAATGATCACATTTCCAAAAGAAATATGAAGCTTACTTCGTTCTTACAAAAGCATCGACCATCAAACATATGGACTCAGAAGCTAGCGCGGATCCTTCTTGTATTTAAAGATCAACACATGATCGGCTTCTTCTAGAGAATAATTTTTGTCAATTTTTTTTGACCTTGTTAAAGAACATGATATCGTCACTTGATATCAATCCTACAGTCCAAGTAGAGTCAGTTAGGTGCCTTCAAGAACAACAATTTCCACTAGTTTCTTTTTTATATCATGGAAATTTTTTAATTTTCTTAGGGACAGCATGCAACAGTTCTTTAAATAATTTCTTTGAAAATTGTTTATGGCTTTGTCGATTGTCCCTAAAAAAAAATAATTCATCAATATGAAGGAGAAGCTAGCAAAATTTGTTGGTTTTAAAGGCCTATTAGTATTGACCTTATTTGGGTCGTAGGATTGATAACAAGTGTCGACACATTTTTCTTTAAATAAGGTCAGATTTTTTTTTTAACAAATATGATTCTCTAGAAGATGTTTTATTGATCTTTAGATACATTAGAGACTCCTGCTCAATGTCAATATATTTTACGTATGAAACTTTATATGTCGTTTAGAAACGTCGTCATTTAGAGGTTAGTTTACAATTGCAATGGAGGCTGGATTATAAAATTACAAAGTAGAAAGTTTTGAACTTTTTAATAAACCCTTCAATTAATGTTGGTGAAGAATACACTACATGCATCAAATTAACTTAGTAATGATAAGACATGGACACCACCTTTAGCAGGGTAATTTGCCCCTCCTCTCACTTGTTCTAATTAAAAAAAATTTCGTGTTGATGAAATTTTACCTTTAAGTTAGGTGGGTGTTATATAGGAAGTGAGTAGTAAAATTGCAAGTTACCCTCTAAAACAATTGAATCAATATGTATAAAACCTGAAATAGATGATGAGAATGAAAATACCCTGTAATCGGAGAATGCAAACGTCATATTCTATTAAGAAGTTGTATTGTAAATAGGCAAATCTTTTCAATTATCATTCAATCTACAACCATGACCTCTATTATAATTCTTAGTTCTTCATGCGCGTGTGTTTTGTGACTGTCACTCGTAGAATGGCATTGAAGGTTTTGCCAGAGAGATGGTTAACTTCCATGTAGAAGGGATTGACTGCAAATAGAATCTTATAAATACTATCAATAGTATTTAGTCTAAAAATAAACTATCAAAAACAAGATCATAATTAAGGTTAGTTTCACATCAGATGGTTACCAAATAAATGCTACCTTGTAAATGTGCGAAGATTTGTATAATTACGATCAAATTGTCTTGCTTGACTGTTGTATTCTCTAGTTATAGGGTCTTTTCATTTTCCTTATCTGTTTCAGGTCTTTTATTGAACTTGTAATTCTACAACTCAGTTCCTAAGTAACGCTTTACTTACATGAAAAATATTATAAGAAGCGAGAGTAAGGACAAATATTCCAAATGGATGAAACTCGAGAGCAAACACTTAATATGATTTACAAGCTTTAAATATGCTTATAAACTATTTGTTGCCTGTTGAATCACTCGCTTAGCTTTAAATATGAAGCTTAATTCCTTCCTTCTTACAAAAGCTTTGACCATCAAACATATGGACTCAGAAGCTAGCATGGATCCTTCTTGTATTTAAAGATCAACACATGATCGGCTTCTTCTAGAGAATAATTTTCGTCAATTTTTTTTAACCTTGTTAAAGAACATGATATCGTCACTTGATGTCAATCCTACAGTCCAAGTAGCGTCATTTAGGCCATCAAGAAGAACAATTTCTTGTAGTTTCTTTTTTATATCATGGAAAATTTTAATTTTCTTAGGGATAACATGCAACAGTTCTTTAAATATTTTCTTTGAAAATAGTTTATGGCTTTGTCGATTGTCCCTAAAAAAAATAATTCAGCGATATGAAGGAGAAGCTAGCAAAATTTGTTGCTTTTAAAGGCCAGTAAGTATTCACCTTACTTGGGTCGTAGGATTGATAGCAAGTGTCGACACATTTTTCTTTAAATAAGGTCAGATTTTTTTTTTAACAAATATGATTCTTTAGAAGAAGATGTTTTATTGATCTTTAGATACATTAGAGACTCCTGCTTCAATGTCAATATATTTTACGTATGAAACTTTATATGTCGTTTAGAAACGTCGTCATTTAGAGGTTAGTTTACAATTGCAATGGAGGTTGGACTATAAAATTACAAAGTAGAAAGTTTTGAACTTATTAATAAACCCTTGAATGT
This sequence comes from Aralia elata, assembly GCA_034770075.1. Lineage (NCBI taxonomy): Eukaryota > Viridiplantae > Streptophyta > Magnoliopsida > Apiales > Araliaceae > Aralia > Aralia elata. The sequence continues at coordinate 88,499,185 of CM068385.1, forward strand.
TGGTGAAGAATACACTACATGCATCAAATTAACTTAGTAATGATAAGACATGGACACCACCTTTAGCAGGGTAATTTGCCCCTCCTCTCTCTTGTTCTAATTAATTTTTTTTCGTGCCGAATTTTTACCTTTAAGTTAGGTGTGTGCTATATAGGAAGTGAGTAGTAAAATTGCAAGTTACCCTCTAAAACATTTGAATCAATATGTATAAAACCTGAAATAGATGATGAGAATGAAAATACTCTGTAATCGAAGAAAGTAACCGTCAAAAAAAATATCGTATAAGTTATAAGACCTACACACATTTAGAACGGAATTTTTATTTGATAACCATCTGATGCGAAGTCTTCTTTTGAATAGTTTATTGTTAGACTAAACTAGTAGTACTATATATATTTGCAACATTTTGTAATTTAAAGTTAATATAACTCCCTTTGTGCAACAACACACACGTACGACTAAGTATTATAATAGAGATTGTGCTTGCGGATTGGGGGTGGTTGGAAGGATTTTGCTACTGGCAACTTTTTGGAAGTATGTTTTTTTTAGTGAAACTAACTAATATTGGTATGCGGATCAGGGATTTGACAATTAATTTTTCTTGTTGTATGTTGTCCAAGATTTGATTCCTACAATTCGATTGAACTCTTATGCCCTAACGGGCAAAAAGCAATCAAAAAGAAAATATAAGGGTTGGTGACTCAGGGGTGAAAGCTCTTTGGTATTTTTGATGGATACATTTAATCGATCCAATAAGTGCCCAATCTATTATATAGAATGTATTTTTTCTAAGTAAAATAACTCACCACATGCTCAATTAAAAAATCATGATTAAAGGTACTAATAATATTAGTTTAGAATATTCTGTATGTATGTATTAAATTACCCAACATGTTCTGATGCGAGATTGTGGGTATTACAATCTCCTCCACATAATTAAACATAATAAGTTTAATTATATTCATAGTTTTCGAAAGAATATTGCAATGTATATATCCATCCATAACCCTGAAAAAATTTCACCCCTACGTTACTAACCATTGTTATATTTTATTTTTTGATTTATTTTTGCCACCGGAGCCTGAATGCATAAGAGTGTTCAACTGGACTACCGGAATCTTACCTCTTGACAATTTCGGGAATTATATATTACATCCCTGGCTAAGAACATTTATTTGTTTGGAAATCTTAAAATGATAAACGTCATATTCTTCTAAGAAGTTGTATTGTAAATAGGCCAATCTTTTCAATTATCATTCAATCTACAACCACGACCTCTATTATAATTCTTAGTTCTTCATGCGCTTGTGTTTTGTGACTTTGTCACTCGTAGAATGGCATTGAAGGTTTTGCCAGAGAGATGGTTAACTTCCATGTAGAAGGGATTGACTGCAAATAGAATCTCATAAATACTATCAATAGTATTTAGTCAAAAATAAACTATCAAAAAAAGATCATAATTAAGGTTAGTTTCACATCAGATGGATACTAAATAAATGCAACCTTGTAAATGTGCGAAGATTTGTATAATTACGATCAAATTGTCTTACTTGACTGTTGTATTCTCTAGTTATAGGGTCTTTTCATTTTCTTTATATGTTTCAGGTCTTTTATTGAACTTGTGATTCTACAACTCAGTTCCTAGGTAACGCTTTACTTACATGAAAAATATTATAAGAAGCGAGAGTAAGGACAAATATTCCAAATGGATGAAACTCGAGAGCAAACACTTAATATGATTTACAAGCTTTAAATATGCTTATAAACTATTTGTTGCCTGTTGAATCACTCGCTTAGCTTTAAATATCAAGCTTAATTCCTTCCTTCTTACAAAAGCTTCGACCATCAAACATATGGACTCAGAAGCTAGCGTGGATCCTTCTTGTATTTAAAGATAAACACTTGATCGGCTTCTTCTTGAGAATAATTTTCGTCAATTTTTTTTGACCTTGTTAAAGAACATGATATCGTCATTTGATGTCAATCCTACAGTCCAAGTAGCGTCATTTAGGCCTTCAAGAAGAACAATTTCTTGTAGTTTCTTTTTTATATCATGGAAAATTTTAATTTTCTTAGGGATAGCATGCAACAGTTCTTTAAATATTTTCTTTGAAAATAGTTTATGGCTTTGTCGATGGTCTCTAAAAAAAATAATTCAGCGATATGAAGGAGAAGCTAGAAAATTTGTTTCTTTTAAAGGCCTGTAAGTATTGACCTAACTTGGGTCGTAGGATTGATAGCAAGTGTCGACACATTTTTCTTTAAATAAGGTCAGATTTTTTTTTAACAAATATGATTCTCTAGAAGAAGATGTTTTATTGATCTTTAGATACATTAGAGACTCCTGCTTCAATGTCAATATATTTTACGTATGAAACTTTATATGTCGTTAGAAACATCGTCATTTAGAGATTAGTTTACAATTGCAATGGAGGTTGGACTATAAAATTACAAAGTAGAAAGTTTTGAACTTATTAATAAACCCTTGAATGTTGGTGAAGAATACACTACATGCATCAAATTAACTTAGTAATGATAAGACATGGACACCACCTTTAGCAGGGTAATTTGCCCCTCCTCTCACTTGTTCTAATTAATTTTTTTTTGTGCCGAATTTTTACCGTTAAGTTAGGTGGGTGTTATATAGGAAGTGAGTAGTAAAATTACAAGTTACCCTCTAAAACATTTGAATTAATATGTATAAAACCTGAAATAGATGATGAGAATGAAAATACCTTGTAATCGGAGAATGTAACCGTCAAAAAAAATATCGTACAAGTTATAAGACCTTCACACATTTACAACGGAATTTTTATTTGATAACCATCTGATGCGAAGTCTTCTTCTGATCATGTTTTGAATAGTTTATTGTTAGACTAAACTAGTAGTACTATATATATTTGCAACATTTTGTAATTTAAAGTTAATATAACTCCCTTTGTGCAACAACACACACGTACGACTAAGTATTATAATAGAGATTGTGCTTGTGGATTGGGTGGTGGTTGGAAGGATTTTGCTACTGGCAACTTTTTGGAAGTATTTTTTTTTTTAGTGAAACTAACTAATATTGGTATGCGGATCAGGGATTTGACAATTAATTTTTCTTGTTGTATGTTGTCCAAGATGTGATTCCTACAATTCGATTGAACTCTTATGCCCTAACGGGCAAAAAGCAATCAAAAAGAAAATATAAGGGTTGGTGACTCAGGGGTGAAAGCTCTTTGGTATTTTTGATGGATACATTTAATCGATCCAATAAGTGCCCAATCTATTATATAGAATGTATTTTTTCTAAGTAAAATAACTCACCACATGCTCAATTAAAAAATTATGATTAAAGGTACTAATAATATTAGTTTAAAATATTCTGTATGTATGTATTAAATTACCCAACATGTTCTGATGCGAGATTGTGGGTATTAAAATCTCCTCCACATAATTAAACATAATAAGTTTAATTATATTCATAGTTTTCGAAAGAATATTGTAATGTATATATCCATCCATAACCCTGAAAAAATTTCACCTCTACGTCACCGACCATTGTTATATTTTATTTTTTGATTTATTTTTGCCACTGGAGCCTGAATGCATAAGAGTGTTCAACTGGGCTGTTGGAATCTTACCTCTTGGCAATTTCGGGAATTATATATTACATCCATGACTAAGCATCAACATTTATTTGTTTGGAAATCTTAAAATGATAAACGTCATATTCTTCTAAGAAGTTGTATTGTAAATAGGCCAATCTTTTCAATTATCATTCAATCTACAACCACGACCTCTATTATAATTCTTACTTGAGTCATAGGATTGATAGCAAGTGTCGACACATTTTTCTTTAAATAAGGTCAGAATTTTTTTTAACAAATGTGACTCTCTAGAAGAAGATGTTTTGTTGATCTTTTGATGCATTAGAGACTCGTGCTTCAATATCAGTATATTTTACGAACGAAACTATATGTCGTTTAGAAACGTCGTCATTTAGAGGTTAGTTTACAATTGCAATGGAGGTTGGACTACTATAAAATTACAAAGTAGAAGTTTTGAACTTATTAATGAACCCTTCAATGTTGGTGAAGAATAAACTACATGCATCAAATTAACTTAGTAATATTGATAAGACATGGACACCACCTTTAGCAGGGTAATTTGCCCCTCGTCTCACTTGTTCTAATTAATTTTTTTTCGTGTCGATGAAATTTTACCTTTAAGTTAGGTGGGTGCTATATAGGAAGTGAGTAGTAAAATTGCAAGTTACCCTCTAAAGCATTTGAATCAATCTGTAGAAAACCTGAAACAGATGATGAGAGTGAAAATATCCTGTAATCAGAGAATGCAACAGTCACAAATAAAATCGTATAAATCATAAGACTTTCACACATTTACAACGGATCTTTTATTTGATAATTATCTGATGTGAAGTCTTCTTCTGATCATGTTTTGAATAGTTTATTGTTAGACTAAACTAGTAGTACTATATATATTTGCAACATTTTGTAATTTAAAGTAAATATCATTCCCTTTGTGCAACAACACACACACATGGACGATCAAGTGTTATAATAGAGGTGGTGCTTGCGGATTGGGTGGTGGTCGGAAGGATTATGCTATTGGCAACTTTTTGGAAGTATGGTTGTCTTTTTTAGTGAAACTAACTAATATTGGTACTCTGATCAGGGATTTGACAATTAATTTTTCTTGTTGTATGTCGTTCAAGATGTGATTCCTACAATCCGGTTGAACTCTTATGCCCTAACGGGCAAAAAGCAATCAAAAAGATAATAGAAGGGTTGGTGACTGGGGTGAAAGTTCTTTTGTATTTTTGATGAATACATTTAATCGAACCAGTAAGTTCATAACTTGCCAAGGCCCAATCTACTATCTAGGATGTATTTTTTTTAAGTAAAATGACTCATCACTTGCTCAATTAAAAGATCATGATTGAATGTACTAATAATTTTAATTTAGGACATTCTGTATGTATTAAATTACTCAACATGTTCTAATGCGAGATTGTTGGGTATTAAAATTTCCTCCACTTAAAAGCCCGATGTCATCATCATGCCTAAATATAGCCTAAAATCTATGCCTCTTTAACCATATTAACCTAATTGGATGTCTTTACTCGACTCGAGTTTTCGAGAATTAGATTTGAAATAATCTATTGTCTCAATAATATCTTCTTGTGTCATCCTAACTCACCACAAAGTCCAGTGTTCTAAAAGGCCTCGCCTAGGCGCTAGGCCTCCCCTGACGCCGTGTCTATTCAAAAAAATCCCCTAGGCCGCTCACGCCTAGGCAGGGCTTATGCTGCCTAGGTGGCGCCTAGGTGCCCCTAGACGAGGCAAGGTGGACAAAAAAGATTTTAGTCTGATAATGACACGGAGAAAGAGGGAGACGAGGAATGCGAGTCCAATGGGGACATTATCTTAGAGGGATATGGAAAAGAAGAGTTAGAGATATAGAGGGATACAAAGATGAGGACTATTAGTTTGTATTTTTTATTATTTGTTTGTGTTTGAACTTTGAACAGTTGCATGTTTATTATAGATTGTTTTGCTTTATATTATTGTTTTGTTTAAATAAATATAAAACAAAATATTAAAATTGACTTGCCTAGGCCATGCTTAGGCCCCCAAGGTGCTAGGCCCCCGGCCGCCCGCCTAGCTCCTTTTAGACCCTTGACAAAGTCATTCAAAAAGTCATAAATAAATATGCTATTGATAATAGTTTGAGACCTCATTATATATATACGTATCAATTTTCAATGTGCGACTGTGGAGTGTTACAATTTCTTCTGAATATTTGAATACTTCTACTTATTATGTTTTTTTCTAATATTAAATTTAAGTGCTACATATTTAAAAACTTGTTTGCATTGTGGTCATTAGCATTGAGTAAGTTTTCTTTTAAATCAATCTTTGTTTTAAGGATAAGTCATATTTTAACTTTGTGCTTATCGTCATTTACTAAGCCAGTTGATTAAAATTTTGTTTTGATGACCTTGCAGCACATAACTTTTTGTTTATTAAGGCGACAAATATCTGATATTTGAACCTTAATTCGCTTTTAATATAGAACTGGTAAAAGTTTAAATGGAATAGACCTTTTTTAATTCCCAATTCTGGCGCCCTTTGTCTTAGTTAGGTAAGCTCCCTGGTTTTTCTCCGGGAGGATAATCTGCCCTTTGGCGACGTGCAAATTGGAGAATATGGCCTCTATTTTTGTGGTTGTTGAAATGTGTATGATAGAATTATTTATAATTTATGATGTTTGTACCAAATAGTTTTGCATGTTTGATAATTGTGTTGTACATGAATTAACGTACGGAAATTAAATTGTGTTATTTAATGATGATTATCGATTCAAATCCTACAAACATAATAACTGAGGGAAAGAAGGCCTTAAAACTAGCAAAGTTTTATAACTTACACATGCATTGCCTTGGACAGTTGGGCGTTTTGATATTTTCTAGTTGTGTCCATTACTTTAGTAAAGATTGCATTTTGACATTTATACGGTATTCAAATCAGTTGTTCTACTTGAGTAAATTAAAATGCAAGGAAAAGTATTTGATACTCCCTTCCAAAATTAAAAATACTTTTTAATTTTTTAAAGTCAATTTGCGAATTCTGAAATTTAAAATTGATATAAAGTTATTTAGTTTTAACACAAACAAATATAACAATTGTAAACTAACTATAAAGTACTACCATCTTTGTTATTTTCAAAACTTGAACGAAATTATTTTAATTTTGAGTTTTTAGGATTTTGCGAAAATTTTCGAACGAAGATATTATATAATTGCGAATTTTGTATCAGTATGTTTTGTTGCTAGCTAGTTTCTTGGATGATATTACTAGTCACTAGGCACACAATGTTTTTTAATTGTAATATAAAAAATATTTAATTTGTTTAAAAATACAATAAACCAAAGATAAAATAAGAGATGTGAGAGACTTTCTTGGAGATAAAATAGTTGATGTGTGGGATTTGTAAAGTCTCATGCTTTATTAATAGAGAGATAGAGATCAAGTTTCATGTGTTGATGTATTTTTGCGCTTATAATTCTGTAAAAAAATATATTTTACAATACATAACAAGACTCTTAAAATGAAAAGAAAAACATTAAACTTAGTAGCCATAATTCAATCCATCGTCCCTACTATTGTATAAACATCCTTGGACAATTTTCTTCGCAATAACATTCCCACCTCTATTATTTCTTATTTTTTTGCTAATTTAGGGGAGGAGAGATTCGAACTTGGGACCTCTTGTTTGGCAAGAGACCTAGAATATCATTCAAGTCACAGGCTTTCGGTCAACCTCTAATCTTTGTTTAAAATTTATTGATGTTACGTTTGAATTCAAAGAATGAAGAAAGAAATAAAATTATATTTAGGCATTTTAAGTGTATGTTTGATTGTCGTTGGTGTTGGTCAGTGGTATGATAAGATGACAAAATTGTCACATACATACATTCCATTAGAATAGATTGCATAACGTCACCTCCCACACAAAATGAAAATCAAGGGAATAAAATAAATTTTTGTTTCATTAGAATGGTTAATTCACCAAAAATACTACTTTATCTGTTCTGAATTATAAGATCACTAGCTCTTCGCCCGTGCCTCTGGCACTGTGAAGAGCGGAGGAGAAGAAAGGGAACGGAGGAGGAAAAGAGAGAGGTGAAGAAGAAAGGGGAAGGAGGGAAGAAGAAAGGGGAAGGAGGGTAGAAATATAAAAAAGGAAGGGTTAGATTTATCCGAAACTTTGTACGGTCCGGATGATTTAAGAGGTTGAGCGGAAAAAATTTTAGATTCAAAATTATTTGTGTTTTGTTATATAGATTATTATTTTTTTAAAAATCAGTTTGAGATATTTTTAAATTTAAAATTGACATGATACATTTAAGTTTTTAAAACAATAAATCTTATACTGATGATAACATCGGATTACGGGTCACTAGCTTTTTAGCAGCTGATAGTTAGTTCTGAAGAAGACCTTCAAGTCGAGCTTCTAAGTTTCCTCTTTAAATAAATATGTGGATTGTTAAAATGCATTAAGAGGTGAGCTCTTAAGATGCATTAAGATGTAATCAAACACCACCTTACTAAGAATATTGTTCAACTTTTTCTTTATTTGTTAAGCGGGCAAAGGTGCAAAAAAGCCCCTGTGGTTTTTCCCGAAGTCCCACTTCCACCTTGGACTTTTTTTTTTCAAAAGTACCCTTGACGTTATAAATTTCAGGTCAACTCTGCCCCTCCCGTTAAAAAAATGCCAGCTAGACAAACGGATGTTAATTTATTTCTAATGTGGCTGACACGTGGCAAAAAAAATTAATAAAAAAAAATCTTTTCTCTTTCTTCTCCCTCTTTTCTCTCTCTCATCTCCTTCCTCTATTTTTTTCATCACCGTCATGGAATACAAAACCTCCATGATCAAAAAAACCCCAAATTAAAACCCCACCAATTAAGATCTGTATACAAATCAAAGCCACATCAGCCTTCGTCCCCCGCTTACTCCTCATCAGATTTTATACCTGAATTGATGAAAAAATTGGCTAAAAATTACCTCCGCGATAAGAAGTTCGCTATCATACTTTTGAGGCAAGATTTGATCATTATTTTGAGCATTTTGTTGCGGATTTTGGTTTAATTCTACTCGAAATTTGTTGGGGAATAAAGCCCAATCATTTGCAAGCTCTAATGGAATGATTTGATGGGATTTGAAGCAAAATTTTAGTTTTTTTTAGAGTTTCGCGATTTAGTAGAATTTCTGGATTTTGGGGTTGATTTTGAGATGATTTGATAATGTTTAAGCTCCTAATCTTTTTGAATTTTCTGTTTGGTTCGCTTTTCGAACTTTATTTTAACCGATTGGCGTCATTTTGTGTGTGTGAGTGTGATGGAGATTATGCAGATTGTTTTGCCTTTTGCATTTCTCTGTTTTTGGGAATGAATGGAGGAAGGAGATGAGAGAGAGAAAAGAGAGAGAAGAAAGAGAAAAGATTTTTTTTATTAATTTTTTTGGACAATATCACCGGTCAATATCAATAGTTCAATAAATCTTCAACAGATCATTAGTTCCAGAAGTTTTAGAGAATGGGTTTAGAGAGAAAAATAGATTTAAGAAGAATGAGTTTATAGAGAGAACTTTAGATAGAGAAAATGGAGTTGGGTTTAGAGAGAAAGATTTAGAGAGAGAATATAGATCTGAGAAGAATGCCTTGTCACCAAATTTTGTCCAGCCTCGTCAGCCACGTTAGTCTAGGTGGCCCCTCCGTTAACGGGAAGGGCAGAGTTGACCTGAAATTTATAACGTCAAGGGTACTTTTGGAAGAAAAAAAAGTTCAAGGTGGAAGTAGAATTTCAAGATAAACCACAGGGGTATTTTTGCACCTTTGCCCTTTGTTAAGCATTACATTCAAAACGATAACATTAGCCGACAATGTTAGTGGGATTCGAACTCTCATTTCCATAGTAAACAAGGAACGTTACCAGACAGAAGGACCAACACTAGCTCTGTACAAAATGAAAAAAATGAAATTAACACATGAAATTTGATCTCTCTCTCTCTCTCTCTCTCTCTCTCTCCATCTCTCTCTCTCTCTCCTCTCTCTCTCTCTCTCTCTCTCTCTCTCTCTCTCTCTCTCTCTCTCTCTCTCTCTCTCTCTCTCTCTCTCTCTCTCTCTCTCTCTCTCTCTATTAATAAAGCATGAAACTTTACTCTTGGTGAATTTATGTCGCAAGATGTGATAAAAAAAATATTATTGAGTTAAAATAAATGAATATTAAATTCTCTATCTTTGTTCTCCTATTTTATCTCCATAAATCCCTCACATCGACTATTTTATCTCCAAGAAAGTCTCTCACATCTCTTTTTTTTCTTTAGTTTATTGTATTTAAAATACAATAAACTAAAGATACAAACATGAAAACTCTTAAAATACAAACATGTCTTCCAAGGTTTCACCGTCACATGAAAACTCTTAAAGCGAAGCCTTTACTTTGGGAGTTAAGCACAAATTAGTATGAAATTTCAAACATGCTTTTAATTTGAATTCCTAGTCTTGGAGTGGAGTTGTCAATTACTGGAACGGAGGATTACAGCAAATGGCAATGTGCAGGGTTAATTTCCAGGTGGATTGTCCCAAAATGTAAAAAGTTCTGCAGTGACTAGTGATAAATTAAAAGTTAGAATTGTATATCAGAGACTATCATCCAAAAAAATCTCTTGAACTTTTCTGTTGCCCTGCAAATGTGAGTTGGTAGATTCTAAAAGAGTCTACACGAAAGGGGAAAATAAATAAATAAATAAAATGTAAGAAATTCTACAGAAGCTTCCTCAAGATGAATATTCAAAACTTGAAGTCTGTACATAGAATCATCCTGTCCGAAAATCTCTTTGTTAACTCTTTAATTCTTACAGGCGCTCTTGGGTCTCTCAAGCTGATGGTCTCTGGCATGCAGAAAAGAGCTGCAGGCTAATAAAAGCCATCGCTAAGGAGGTGAATATTTCAAAACCCACTACCTCTGGAAAGTGCCACCCTAGGCTTCGCCTTAGATAGCTGCAAAATACATAATTCACCAAGAAGGGAAAGAATGGTTAACTATTAAATCCTATAAATATGAAACATTCGTTAGTGACTAATTTCCCCAACCTTTTTTACTTTTTGACAAGTAATCATGTATTGAGCAATGAATCTTATTAGACCTCTGACATTCTTGAATAAAAATAAAATACCAGATCAAAAAGTGCCTAATAATTAGCACATAATAATTGATATCTATATTTAGTAAAAAGGGCAGTAAAAAATGGGATTACTGTTAGATCTTCAGAGAAAAGTAATTATATATAATATTTTGCATGAATATTTTCAAAAGTAAACTAATTAAAATTTCATTTTCTAAACCATTAATTAACTGACACTGCTTAATGATTCACACACACACACACATATGTTTTGTGTAATACCTTGAACATATATTAGAATATATTACACTAAAACTTTATATTTTCCTTACAAATCAATTTCAATTGCAATCCTATGCTATTTTATTATTATTATTTTTTTTGACTTTGATAAAAGAATAGTGAGGACAGCTCGACCCAGTGTTTGGCCCCTAAATATCCAATAGTCATTGATCCGTTGATACTCTTTTTAGCATGAAAGTAAGGCCAAAAAATGGCAGTCCATATGTATTGTGAAAAATTACTCCCTCTTTTCCATATTATAAGATCATTATTGACTTTGTAACATAAGATATTTTCAAATTCAAAATTGACATAGATTCCTTTAACTTTAGTCAATATAATGATGAATATTATAAACTATATAAAAAATATTACTCATTGTAATATTTTATTGTTTCATAATTTTTAGTGAATCATCTCAATTTTGAGTTTGAAAATGTCTTAAATTGACTTTCAAAAGTCGATAATTATCTTACAAGTTGGAATGGAAGGAGTATGAAAGTGCAATGAAATCATACGCCTGTATCACATATGCTCTCAGGTGTAGGTTTTATAAGCCAGTGTGGGAGTTGGTATGGCAGACCAAGTATCTAGTCATGCTTCAATAATATGATGTAAACAATTAAGCAAGGTAGGCAAACAAACCTTGTGATTGATGGCATCGTTGCCACTATCCCTGTGCATGCATATATAATAGGAATTAAAGTCTTGGGTTTGTTTTTCCGAAGCCACATCAAAGATCCCAACGCAGCAAGTGATATACTCAACACCTAAAGTCAAAGTATTACAATACAGTTTTACATTAGAAGACAATAGGAAGTACTGTGTAATAAACTCATATAAGACATGATTCTTCTAAAGATAATATATGAACTCAAATTAACATCCTTCACAAATTAACCCAAACTAACAAGCTAATATGAAAGGAAGCAGCTATACCAAATTTGCATTTGCTTCAAGTCCTTGTAGAATGTAATCCCAGGTGAATTCCAATCCTCTGGCACCCACCCAAAGGGGTGCCAATCTATGTAGAACAGAATCAGCAAAAGCCCAACCTGCCAATACAGAAAAATGGTGACATGGTAAAAGTAGACAACATAAAAGTATTTGAAATGAAATGTTGATGCCTTGATCTATGAGTGCACATCAAACCTACATGCAGATTACTACTTAATAGTATATCTGCAATCACACATGAGGCCCCAATCAGCTAACCATAGAATTCTTCAAAAATTAAGTCAGAATTAACTGTATCCACCTTTAGAACTGATGTAGGACAAGGATGGGGAGAATAAAGAAAAGAAATTCAAATAGGGTTTTTATCTCATGGAGATCACTACTATCTCCACAACCAACAAACCTCCAATCATCCAATTACCATAATCCTTACAAACGAACTCATATACTGCCACGATGTAGCCTCTTAACAGAAAGTGGTAATAGCACAATCACCATTATCACCAAAAAGGTAATAACTCTTCACGGCTATACTCTTATGCCACAGTGCGGCTGTTGGATGCACCAGCACCTCCATCAGCATTGCCCACACATGGTTTTATGTTAGAGATGACAAATAAGCAGAGATAAAAAGGTTTGATTTTCTAACTTTTGTTACTTCTAAATCTGTATCAAACAAGTTGCAAATTATTCGCCTCAATTTTTTTCCCTGGATTTCATTTGATAAATAATCTAAAGTTTTTGTTGCAAATGATTCCAATGACTAGTTTCCTATACAAGTTCTAGTTAATATTTTGTTTGTAATTCCACAACATTTTCTAAACATGGTATATAGCTAGATAGTACAACCCCAAATTAATAGTAAGCAGCCCTGAACATTGCTTGCTGCCTGCCTAAATATAATGCAAATTTATATGCAAAACATATATTAAATGAATACAGAGACAAAGTTTTACCTTAATAAACCATAGTGAAAAGTAGTTCATAAGCACTATGACAGTATATAAAATGGGTGTAATATTATTATTAAAGAGAAAAAAAAAATGTGTAATCAAACTTCAATTATACGTACTACAAAAAATTAGAGGAAAATCCAATTGGTGAATATCTGAAGATAATGAAATCCTAAGATAGGATCAAATAGTCAGAAACAGAAGGGGAAGAAGTGGAAGCTCTTAAGAATGAGATCAAGATTTACATACCTAGTCCAACAGCTTGGAACTTATGATTTTGAGAGATGTTCCTGTGAGTCAACTGGGTCAAAGCAAAATAAAGCCCAGCAACATCTATAAAACCAATTAAAGCTTTCAACAATTCCTGTAAGAAAAAATTATAAGTTTCTCATAGTTTAAATTAAACAGAACTTAATAATATATATCTTGATCCAGCAGAATGTAACCAGACTTTTAACTAATAAGAATTAAAGTTTAATAGACTAACAGTGTATACACTAGCAGTGTTAGGATTATGACACATAATTAATGAAATAGGTGGTGTGTTAGACGAAATTACCCTTGTTTTAATGATATGTCATAATCTAACGCCGCTCGTGTATATACTGTAAATATATCAAATTTTAACTCTTTAACTAAATAACGTCCCTCTCAAGAAATCTAATGCCATGTGATAAAGCAGAGTTTTCAATTAAGGCTATCCATATGTGTGTGAGTGTCATATAAATATATATTAGTATAAGCATATGCAAAGAGAGATACATATAGTTTCCAATGACAAATGTAATTTAAAGGTGTCAGGAAATATTATGTCATGCCCTGTAAAAACTGCAAAGTTATCAAATTTGCCTGAAAACTGGTTAGAAAAATCCTTTTTGCAACCATTATCCAACAAACTTACCTCCTATACAAGCAAGAATTATGAATAGACGTTAGAATCTTTGTTTTTCAGTGGTTCAAATGAAAGGTTCGCTCTTTTATTAGGTTTAGATTTTCTATGATAAATCAACCCAAGCAAATAAAAGAAATAGAAGCAAAGAAACCGAAGAAATGAATGAGTAATAAATTCCAATGTACCAAACAGACACTAAAGGATTCCTAGCTTCAATCTGGAATGGCTCATTTCAAACTAAAAGTTCATCAAACCATAGAATTGTAAAAATGACTGATAACAACAAAAGGAAATTATTGGTGCTTAAACCCTGCTTATTTGCAGTTGCCTTATGCACCAGGTACGCCATCTTTTTTGTTTTTTTTTACACAGATAGTTATGGACCAATACTATATCTTATAGAAGTACAAAGTGGGAAAGTTGAAGCTAGCAATTTTATTTTTATTTTATTTTATTTATTTTTATGATGGTTTTATAAAACCATTCAAGTTCAACAGATCCATTTGCGTTGTCTTGATAATGTAAATTTTTTAGTGATGCTAGTTAAAGTTTTTTAGAGAGCATAAGAGATAGCAATTCTTCTCTCCGAGATGGGCAACCATTTTTTTTAATAAAATTTTTGTTATCATTCTTTCTGCTTTCCGACAATCCACGCACACCAGAAAGGTGATGAGTTGATTCCTTATGAATGTTATTAGCTTGGACGACTTATCCAAAAATGATGTTATTAGCTTGTACCTCAATATGTATCTAGCCAAAGTTAGGTGCTGCATGAGGTTCCAATAGTATCAAATTTTTCAGTGACACTATAAATCCTGTTTGGAATCTCAACCTCAGAGGCAACAAAAAACAAAAAAAACAAAAAAAAAAAAAAAATGTTTGGCACACACACCATACAAATGTTTGGCACCTGTTATATTTTGCTCAATTTCAAGTGCAATCATTTATTTCCAGTTGTCACTAATAGCTTAACATATATAATTTCACTCCTAATATGCTATGCGATAATAATCTAGTCTAGAGATGAAATACCAAATAAAATCAGAAGTCCACTTCCGAAGAATAATAGAATAGATAGGATGTAGGAAGGAAAAGTCCTTTTCAGTGAGTGCAAGTTCCACTACACTTCTAAAGCCTGGGTCTCACATGATACATTAACGCATCATTTTCTTCAGTTTTTCAGCCTAATATTAAAAAAACATATATATTCTGATTAATAATACTTGTATACCCATGCCCCAATATGGACCTAAAAACTGTATCTACGCTTTATAAACAGTATCCAGGTTATTATTATTATTTAATTCCATGAAAAAAGGAGAAACACACATTTCTCCAGAAGAAACAATACTAAAGGGTGGAACTATAAATAACTGCAAAGAAGAGACTAATGCTTCAAAATAAAATTATAAAATGAGAAAGGTGAGAAGGTTACCTGATATGGATCGAAGCTGTCACTTTCAGATACTTTAAGGAATGTAGCCAGACAAACAAGCTGCTCAAAAATATATATAAACATTATATGTTAATGGAATTGGAACTGTGCTGCAGATAATGCAACTGCACAGATAAACTTCAGTCTAAATTTAATCAAATGAAATGTCAGGCAACCAGCAGGGTCGATCATAATTACTAACTTTTACTAACGCAGTTCCGAGATAAACAAGAGCAGCTTTGATGGAAGTCCCAAGTGTATCATATTCGGATCTGCACAATAAGTACTAATTACTACAAAGGCATCTCATAGAGTAAATGAGTTACACTAAGAAGAACTCCCTCCTCCCGCCCCCCTCTCCCTATCTCTCTCTCACACACAAAAAAGGTAATACCTAGCAATATGTAACTGTGCTAGAAATAATGCAGGCATTTGCACTAGTAAGAAACAGTACAACCATATATATAAATATATAATGTATTTTAAAAAAAGTAATGACATGATTAAGAATTCAAATATCTTGTTATTAACAAAAGAGAAACTTTAAACCCATTTGTAAAACATATTCATCTTTACTGGTAGTCTGGTCCCAGCAGCCATTAGTGATCAATTTAGTACAAAATGACAATCAGACCTCACAACAGAATATTCACATTTTTGCCAACTATAACAATGATCTAATATATCTAATAATAAGTTCGAGTTAGTCATTAACTACTGCACAAGTTGTCTACAATATTTGCATAATACGCCTCATACATAGCGCTCATACCGTTCCACAGAATGAGTCCCGTTTGAAAATTTTAAAAACTTTAAGAATATGTTTTTGTTCTATATCTACCCATATATTTATCCAGTGTTTAGATACTTGTGATGCCATGATCATGAAATTGCGATGACAAACATGAGTACATTGTGCCATTTTATATTACCATCAAATGAAAGGGGACTTTTATTCTGGGACAAAGAAAATTGACAAATGAGTATCTAGTGTGAAAAATGAAATGCATATATATTTCAAATTTTAGTACATGAACAGCATTATTATTAGATACATAGCTGAATAGCAAAATTAAATAAATTAGATAAGTATTAGAGCAAGTATAAAAAGTAAGATGCAAGACTACTTAAGGAAAATATATAAGTTAATTGTTACTAGGTAATTGTTACTTAAATATACATAATAATACAACAATATTCCTACTAAATAAACAATCATATGAAATTTCTGATGAATTGGGGTTTCATAAGAAGATCTGAATATGGTTGCTGGAAGTAGCTATAAACTTAAATTAATGAAATAAGAGAGATAACTTATAGAAGAAAACTCACAGGGGCGTGGCGGAGTAGTAAACGGCGTGAGGACCAAACGTTAGAATTGCACAATTAAAGAAGTGGAACATCGTCATTATTCTCTCTCTCTCTCTCTCTAAAGTTAGAGATCCAGACGGATTACAAAACGGGAATGAAAAAATCGGAATTGAATTCCAAAACCTCGAGAAATGAATTTCCAATGTTCTCAACGAGGGAATTGGCGAAGACGCTGTACCTAGCTAGTAGTTGGGGAGTTCACGGTAAGACGAATGAGGGTGCCCTCATTTGAGCCTTACCGCGAGGAGGATGATGTGATTGGGCTGTAATTGTTTTGGGCTTGAGCCTTGTATTACTAATGCAAAGTTATGGAATAAAGGCCTTATTATAGCCCAGGAAAGACAATAAGATATCAGTACAATTTAATTAGTCAATTATAGGATACTCTGTGTGTCTGTTCATTTCAGCTGAAAAATAGATATAGTGATTGTTGTTGAAATAACCACAAAAGTCAATTTATTTAACTAAAGTAGTAGTATTTGTTAAAATAGCATTTTTAGAAATTATTATAGGATTATTTTTGTTGTGCAAATAATGACAGAAATTTATGTTATTCTTACTGTGTTTTTTATACAAAATGTTATTCTTACTTGGGGGTACTATAGATATATATTATAATCAATTTTAGTTTAGGATAAATTAAAAGAGTCTAAACAAGATGATTTTCAATAAATAGTTTTGAAACAACCCTAACAAGCAAAATTTTACCCATTTATTGGGTTACATTTAAACTTTAGCAAATATGTGACTAAGGCATATATATTTAGAATTGTTCTGTTGCAAGCTAATGAAGCATTAGCCTGGTGGTTAAGATTGAAGCATTATAATCTTTAGGTCTCAGGTACTGTGATTTGAATTTATTTTTTTCTTTATGTTAACTTAGTTAAATTAAAAAAACTTATATTTTTTTATTCCCGGAAAAGGTCAAATAAATCTTCTCTCGAATAAACATTCCTTTGACATGGCACTAAAACACAAAAATGCCTGAGGCGGTAGACAATGATATTGCAAAAACTACATTTTTTTTTCGGGGGTTATACTTGTATATATAGGTAGATGCTGAAATAGTGACCATTCAAAGTGTTATAATATGATCACTATAAAAAATAAAAATTAAAAGTAAATTATGGGATATTTAGTTTAATTAATCAATGCTACGAGTCATGTGAAAAAATTCAACTTTTTCCTAGTGAAAGGGAGATGGAGCTAATTTATTATGGGTAGATGCTGAAATATAGAATTAACAATTTGTGTATTCAATTAATTAGGACAATTAGATGTGACAGCATAATTAGGACAATGTTTTTATGCAGTTTTTTCGGATAGATTGAGTCAAAGTAAGGAGCCTAGACATTTCGTATAAAATTGGATCTGGAAAAATATTGCATGAGACAACTTGAAGGGACCTTCTGAAGCTACAAAGAAACTCGGGAGGATATAGACGTTATAGATTTAATGACATTTGACAAAAATATATTGTATGACAGCTAGAAATTAGAATTGGGGTGGCCGTCTATACATTTCTTATAATTTTGTTTTTATTGATATGAATCTACTTAATTATATTATTCAATTGACTTTAAAATATAGGATTAATATTGATATTTAAACCCAGTTAATTACATTTATGTTTTCAATAACGGGTTTAGTCATTTTTTGAGTAATTTTACACTCAACTGCGAGTCAAAGTCGAATCAAAATAATTTCACCAATAACAAAGCTTTGTCTAAGATTAAGTACATGCATTTATGATACTAACATGAAAATGAATATGTTGTATTTATTAAATAAAAATAAATAACTATGATAGAATAATAAACTCACTTATATAATTATGATAGAAAGAAGTTTAAACTAGGACAGCGAATCTTCTGTAGTATTTCTTTCCCTAGCTAGCTTCATCTTTTGTACTGTCATACAGAATATTACTATTGTCTTAGCATAATTTCAACGTCATCCAAATTTCTTATTTGATTAATGGCCAGTTGTTTAAATGTCTATATATATATATATACATATATATATATATATATATATATATATATGTACACACGTGCTGTAACGGCAGTTCACAAAAATCAATTGTTCCCAGCAACCGATTGCTGTGGATTATCTTCCATATATATATATACAAAAACTAATTTGCATGGCATAATTTGATTTTCCAAATCATGATTCATGTGGGTGATGTCAGTCTACTTTTGGTAGACCCTCAAGCCATCATTCCATGCATTTACAGCACCCATATTTTCAAAAAGTTGGAGAATTTATGATGTTTCTGCTCCTCTTTTGTTTACGAGACATAGTGGGCCTGTAGCTCAGAGAATAGTGACCTGTTTGGTTTAGGAGAAATGAATGCTCCTTTTTATGTTTATGTTTGGTTATTTAAAATAAGAAGGAATGAGTATTTTAATAGAATGACTAATTATATATATAAAAGAATGTTTATTTTATCAGGATAAGATAGAGATTGATTATTCCATTCCAATCGATAAATTTGAAAAAGAAAAAAAAAAAAAGCCTTCAATCGATCAAAATCGTGTAGCTTCTCATTTTAACTAAACATATGAACAAAAATGCTCATTTTATTGTATTGTAGCTTCTCATTTTAACCAAACATATGAACAAGAATGCTCATTCTATTGTATTCTCATTCTCATTTTCATCCCAATGTTATAACCAAATAAACAAATTGAGCTCCATAATTTTACGAGCTTTGATTAGATTTAGTTATAGGTAGTATAATTATTTATAGTCTTATAAAACTTCTCTTGTTTTCAATATTTCATCATAGACAAATTTTTTCATCACTTAAATTTTACACTATTTTTTTTTTTAAATGTTGTAACCTTATGTGTTCATAAATCCAAACCAGGACAACTAATTGAGGCAAAGTGGGTATGATTTGTGAAGATTATCAATAGTATAACATCAAAGTTATTCATTTGGCTACATTTAAGAAAATAAAAGAAAATAACTGAGAGCATTTCTTGATCCCAGCAAGAGATGATTGGGGCACATGATGTGGGGATGGATGAACCACCGCAACGGATAGGATACCAGAACTTGGGAACTTGAATAAAAACCCTACATACACTTTTGGTAAAAGTTAAGTACTTAATTAGTTAATTTATTTTAGCAGGCGTCAATATCTTCGCACGTTGCATGAGGCCCCATCCATGCACTATCTTTCTTTCTGCCTATCATTATGTGTCTCTAGTCTCTAGTCTCTAGTCTCAGTACAATAGTACGACGTGCTCAATATTGGAAAGAAATTATGACGAACCTCATGTATTCAATTTTTACTCCATTATAGGTGTGGAATTCAGGATGGCCTTCTCTCTATACTCAGTGTGTGTGTATATATTCTCCTTCCCCCCTCTCCCCCCACACATACACACATATATATATATATACATAATGATTCATACTTGTATTTGGGGGCAGGGATAGAAATTTGGACAGGAGGCTATTCTTCCGACCCCACTAAATTTTTCATGACTTCACTGTGTATTATATTGGGGCCCCGGCCCTCCTCGATTTTTTTTGTCTCTATCTATAATTTGGGTGGGTGGCCGACTGTCATTACGAAACAATTTGGCCCTCGTTAAAGTTTACTGACAAAAGAAGGGGAAGAAAAGAGGAAAAGAAAAACAAAAACAATTCCCATGCGATAAGAGATTAAAATCTAGTGATAATGTAAAATCTAATAGTCATTCTCATATATATATATATATATATATATATATATATATATATATATATATATAGAATGTTTCATAATAACCGATTGTTATAAATATTATTATAATAAACGTATCTCTTATCGTCTAATGTAAAATCTAACAGGAGAGATTGAATAAGACGTGAGCTCGACCGCTAGTAGGACCTGTAACCAGTGCAACTCTCACTAGTGGCCAGTCAAAATGATGTCGTTTTGTCTGACCACTAGTAGGACTTGCGACCAGTCGAATTAAAAATCAGATCTAATCTGGTTGCTTCATAACTTGCATTTGCTGCAGAACAAAGAAAGAAGAAGAACACACAGGTAAGACCTGCAGTCAGAATACAGGGAGATGGGTCTGGCTGCAGGTAGGTTTGCGGCCAGAATACAAGCAATAGGCTTGGACCTGCGGCCAGAATACAGTGAACTGGCACTAACCCAGACCTGTTTAATACAAACCAGACATGTTCAATACCAAAATTTTCAACAACAATTGCTAAATAACATCACCAAGCTCATGATAGAAATAAACGATCATCCATTGAAATTAAAATAACATATATTGAACTAATTTAACTTGCTTCGATTGAAATTAAAATATGATCATCCTTTTACAATTAAAAAATAATTAGCGTACATTGAAAATACATATCAACATCTAAATAATTTGTGCCCTACGTATACCTCTAACCTAACATTTGAACAATTCATACGTTATCCTATACCTAAACATCTAAACACCGATACATCCTCAGTTGACCATCTTTCCTTGGTAAGGTCAAGGTCGCCCCACACGTGGTAGTCGACGTACTTGCAGACGAAGATGTTGCAATCGCATGTGTTTTCCTGCATGGGGCAACCCTTTGGTGCATGGACCTTTGGGGATGTACGAAGCCAACCACCCAATGAGTTACCAATTCACAAAATCAACGGTATCAATTGTATCTACAATAAAAGAAACCTCATGAGTGCGTACATATATATGCTATATTTAATTGAAAATCAAAAAATTACACATACCGCTACATCGACGTACTCTCTATACATATCAGTTAGCTTGATGTAATTAAAGTGTGTCATTATATAGCGGGTCGAGGATAGAAATCTTCCAATCTTTGACCGCGAAGATTAACAGTATGAAATGACGGTTACTAGGTATACACACAAGCATAAAGACATAATCGCATTCATGCAATGACGGTCCCAACTTGAGGTTCAGTATATGTTTGGCAGAATTTGGCTCCGTGATTTTGGTCCCGTTGAGACAAGACACCTTTCCCTAAATGTATGAAATAGAAGGGCTTGAACCCAAATTTGGCCCATCTCTGTATCCCCTCACGTCAATATTTTTCTTCACAATCCCGCAAAAGACACATATATGCGTCCATCACATGCTCATATATTCAAATTTCGGGTCGCAGAGAATTTATCACTTCGTGAGTCAATGTGTACCACCTCTGGGGGTGCTCAATGGGAAACATCTGGAGATTGACAGGAGTTAGGGAGAAGAAGTTCTCGTTGATGATTTGGATTTTCTGTCCACGAAGTCTCTTTGGTATAGACCTTTTATGTCCATATTCAATCTGCATGGGGACTTCATATACTAGAACCTTATCCCTAATGAAAGAAGATGCACCCTCGTTTGTAAGCTGAGGCATATCGGCATGGGTGCTAGGTACGTAGATGTCCTGTATGGCCAAGGAGCTAGGCATAAAGGTGTAAACGAGTCGAATCGAAACGAACAGTGAGCTATTCGAATTCGACTCGAAACTTTAAATTCATACTCGAGTTCGACTCGAATTCAAATTATATTTGAAAAATTCTACTCAGATTCGACTCGACTCGAATATTTATTATTCGAAGTCGATCAAACTCGGATCGAATTATATTTAAACTACTCGCGCGCTTTAAATTCAAGCTTGAATTCGAGTCTCCACATAATAACTAGCTTTATAATAAATATAATTATAAATTGAATTTATTATTTTACTTAGAAATGAGAAAATATATTTACTATTACACTTTACAAATATAAAATCACAATTAAAATTAAAAATAAAACAAAATAATAATAATTAATTATCCTAATTTAATTTAATTTAATTTTGTATATATTATAAGAGAATGTATTGATTATCTAATCGAATTTGTATCAATAGAATATGTATCGAATCACAATCGATAATTCGAGTAGTTTGAATCTTAAACGAGTTGAGTATAACCTTGCTCAGATTCTACTCATATTTTTATTTGAACTATTTTTTATGCTCATATTTGGATCATATTATTAATGAATCTGAGTCTCGCTTGTATTTTTTCTAGTCGAGCCCGAACTGTTTAGTTCGTTTACAGCCTTAGTTGGGCATCTCTGTCTTTTCACCCCCCATATATTCCTTCCCTCAACCCCTGTATACTCCTCCTCCCCCCTTCACATCTGCATCGTACATTGCATACAGGTGGTCCCGACCCTCTTTCATGAGTTTGTATTCGGGAGGAAAGTCTTGGTTGAGTTTGAAGACTTTATCTAAGAAGGATTTCGCGCTCTCAATCTATCTAAAAAATCATAAAAATAAGAAGACAAAAAAAACACATTAGCATCAAAGTATACAATAGATTATATCAATTGAATAATTTGTAAAAATTTAACTTTCTTACCATGCTAACCATACGATGTTGATTATATACGAATCGAGGCTCGTACAAAGTGTTAGGATCTCCTTCACGTCGAGAGCGGTGCAGATATCGTCGGGTAATCTTATTGTACCATTTGAAGTATGTATCCATGGGGATAGTTTCTGCAACCTCCATTGTTTGTCTGTCGAGATGGTCCATATACTTCTCCCATTGCCCAATGTATTCCCTTCTCAATTCCATGTAATTATCCGACTCGAATTTCTGTTCCGTGGGTGCTCTAAGAAAATCATGTCTTTCTACCGAGGACGAAATACATTGTATATACCCGTATTATGTCATTATCTGGTCGGGCATTTGATATTTTATAATATCAAAATGAATCAATGAGACTCAACCAGATCTTGCCATTCTCGCCTCATAATTATACCCAGTCCAATCATCATCCCATAGTTGTTACGGTCGTCATACTACCTCCCATTTAGGTTGCCTATCAAATTCGCTCCAATAGAAAGATAGATGGTGATAGGAATTTGGCCGCCTATCAGGATATTGATGTTTGGCCGAGTATACCCAGGTCGTTGCCCTAGGGAGCCAAAATAAAGAAGTTAGCACAGGGTTAGGCCTTCCAACTAGAAAACGCTCGTATGACCAAATTTGTAACAAGGTCACACAACCATTGACATACTTAGTCCCTCTCCTAGTAGCTATATACAAACTCCGGTATAAATAGGCCAAACATGCGGTACCCCATGCATACAACAATCTTATTTGAATCATATACAAAATACATATACCCAGGGTGTGCATTATTTCTTAACCTAGTTGAAAATAAAATTGCCCAACATAACCAAAGGAGGCATGTCTTTGTGTAACGCTTAACCACATCCGTACTTGCTTTTTTTAGGCACTTAGAAAAAATTTTGTGCAACCAAACTAATGAAATACCATAAAAATTTCCTTAAAATATCTCAATGGAGCATCAAATGAGGGACAAGTTAAGGGATTTCCTAACACCGACAAGCCAAAAATAAAATGGACATCCTCTAACATTATTGTTATTTTCCCACACTTCATATGAAAAGTATTTATCTCCGCCCGCCATCTCTCAATTAGGGTGGACACGAGAGTGGCATCTGTTTCAGTGACTACTGTCGGATGACTAAACACCCCAAACCCCCACCCCATTAATAATTTTTTTGTGACTTGGTCAGCTTCTATTTGTCATACGTTATGGCAGTAGTTTGGGTCAACATTAGTGTACTCCTATCAACCCTGTTCTATACATCCTCCGAAACATGACTTTCTTGGTCATAAAAGACACTGCGGTCAATGGGCCCAAACAACCAGTTGTCCATATTTTACTTAAAAATACCAACAACAACAATAAAACTAATATTCAATGTCTAAATATATGCATGACCAATTATTCAATGTATATACGTAAACCCCAATTATGTTATATTATTAGTCTAAATTATCATACATACTACACAATAAATTAACAAAAAATTGTAAAAAAATTAAAAAAAATACCAACAACAACAATAAAACTAATATTTCATGTCTAAAGATATTCCATTATCATATATTCAATGTATATACGTAAACACCAATTATTCTATATTATTAGTCTAAATTATCATACATACTACCCAATAAATTAACAAAAAATCGTAAAAAAATACCAACAATAACAACAAAAATAATATTTCATGTCTAAAGATATTCTATTATCATACATACTACCCAATTTGTTATTGCATACATGTAATTCTAGTAATATTTTATGAATTCACAAAAAATCATATAAAAAAATCGATAAGAATATTCTTACTAGTATTTGAAGTAGATTAACCCGTTTAAAGTTGAATTTTGATGTCCTATTAGTGCTAGTGTAGCGGCCAAACAAGCTGTGTGTTTTTCTTCTTTCTTTGTTCTGCAGCAAACGCAAGCTATGGAGCAACCAGATTAGATCTGGTTTTTAACTCGACTAGCCGCATGTCTTATTAGCGGTCAGTTTGAAAAACTAAATAAAATTGAGGACAGTATAATCAGTACTTTGACCGTTAGTGGAAATTGCGCTGGCCGCAGGTCCTACTAGCGGTTGAGTCCATGCCTTATTCAATCTATCCCGTTAGATCTTACATTGGACGGTGAGAGATGCATTTGTTGGAATAGTGTCCATAGCAATTGATTACTACGAAGCATTTCCATATATATACATATATATATATATATATATATATATATATATATATATATATATATATAGTAAGGATCTTAGGCTCACCTTTAAAAAGCTCACCCCAAGCTCACCCTCCTTTTGCGACGGACCCGGCGACGGTTTGGGTGTACAACCGTCGTCTATACTTTTAACGACAGACAATATATAGCTTCGAAAAATTTATAGACGACGGTTGTACACCCAAACCGTTGCCGGGTCCGTCGCAAAAGGGGGGTGAGCTTGGGGTGAGCTTTTTAAGGGTGAGCCTAAGAAATGGACTATATATATATATATATATATATATATATAATATGTTATAATTATTTAATTTAGTGGTAGGTGCCCATCCGTCACCTTCATTTCCCTCAAACCAGAGGAATTTATAAGGAGGACAGGGACAGATCATGGAAGCTGAACAGACCAAGCAAGCTACGCATGCATATATATAATTATAACAAGTCAACCTTAATTTTTACCACAAGTAAATTTCAAGATTTGGATTGTGAACTCCAACAATAATAATGCTTTTGGGATAGTATATTACTAGTGGATACTATATTTTAATTGATCTCTTTACGTACTAATATTCCTATATATCTTACTCCTGTTACCGTATTAACGGGTTGGTCCAACCTTTAAGTTATTTAAGCAATAGTTTGAGGTCTTAAAATTGAAAAGATCCTCAAATTTTAATAATTCATATATGTTAGAATCCATTAAAAAAAAGAACTCATTTTAATAATTCATATATATTAGAATCCATTAAAATTTGGGGGTCTTCTCAAAGTACTGGGTTGTATCTGATTCTCTTTGAAAATAGACTTAATTTCTAAAAAACTCAAACGTTCAGGAAATTTTAATAATTTTGCATCTAAAAGAGAAAGAAAAATGAAATTCTAATTAAAAAAATCATAGATATTAATTTAATTTAGTATTGAATGGTTAAAAAAAAGAAGAAAAAATGCCCCAATTTAAAATTTGACTTGAGACTCCCAAAAAGTTTAGACCGGCCCTGCGTATTAATAAATATCATGTATATTAGTGTATATGTACTACAAATTAACATGTGTGCTTCATGTATGGCTTTTACAATTACACAGAGCTTACTGTTAACGCCATATAGCTACATACATATTGGTTAGTTACTGCTCGGTGAACCTACATGCATGGAATAATACTTGTGAAAAAAGTGGAAAAGAAAAACTATATTAATTGAAATATATAAGGGCATCGTTTACCCTAGTTCAATTACACGTGTTTGTACATGCATATATGTATTTAATTATTTTTTCTCAAAACAGTACAAGTTTCTTCATAATGTTCTTATATTTTTGAATGTGAATTGTTTAATAAATTTTTTATAAACCTGAAATGATCATGCTTATATAATACGGTCTTTCAGGGTTAAAAAATGTTTATATAATACAGATTTGTTTATATATATGCCAAAGTTTTTTTTTTTTTGGACATTCTCCTAATAGATCAAATTTCATAGATTTGCAGGTCCCTTGCCTAGTCTCCTCCAGGTCTACCTCTGATTCATTGCACTAAATGAATTATGCTTAATATATCCTCCATTTCAAAATATAGGATTAGTTTTATTTTTTTGAAGTAATTTTAAAATATTTTTAAATTCAAAACTAATATAATACGTCTAATACGTGCAACGGAGCAAGTTGCAAGAAAATGCCATTGGCATTATACTATGATAAAATCATAACACGAACGTTTTGACAAGTTAAAGTTTATTTTGGCAATAATGTTCTACATGTAATCACTACCAGAAAATAGAGTATTTGAGATGCAAATTTAGAGACGGACGAAATATCCTTTCAAAATCGTCAAATTTGAGACGGATTTGTCACCAAATATATGTGTGTATCTATATTATATATATATATATATATATATATATATATTGGAATTGTTAAAAATTAATGTTGAAGTTTACAACTATAGGACTGCTTAATTTTTTTGAGTAATAGTGCAGCTTTACTTATTTTTAATTTTTCATTTTGTCAATCAAATGCATTGTAAAGATTAAAAAATCAACAAAAGAATATATATATATATATATATATATATATACACACACACACACACACACAATAACGTAATCTATGAGACTAGAAGGAAATTTACAATAACGCAAGTGGAATTATTTTGAGCTCATACAGTGAGATTGGGGCTGCACGGTTGGTGGTGGGGTTGGTGCATGTGTGGTGGTCGTGAAATGGTAGGTAATATGCTGTGGTTCTTTCTACTTAATTCCAAGTAGACACTCTTTGTCATCTTTACAAAATTATTATGATTTTGTCTCGCCCATTTCTTATTGATCTATTTAATTTTCATCTCAGAGGTTGGAGATCAAGATGATTTTGTTGGTTTCTTGATTTTGTCTCTATTTTTTTTTTTTCAACTTATGATTTAATATTGAAGATCTAATACGTACGTAGATATCAATGTCTTGCAAACTCATAGTGATTAGTTTAGCGCGCATGATGGTCTTTGATATTCTCTAATTCTTGATCGAGCTTATTATATATTAGAAACAAAAAAATACTCATCGTTACCCAGGGTATGACTTAATTGCTCTTGTTAGTTTCTTGATTTGCTCTGTCCTTTTGGATGATTTTACAATTTAAGATGGTAAAAATTGTTAGAATAAAATGGTAGCAATATCCATATGCTGCGTCTGGAGTGAATGAATGAAATGGAGGACAGAGTGAAATGATTTTAAAGTATTTTAAGTGTATGTTTGGTTGTTGATGATGGTGAGTGTTGTCATATAATGACAAAATTATCACATATATCCATTCCATTGAAATTGATTTTATTCCACCTTCTCTACATGAAATAAAAAAACAAATGGATGGAATTGATTTTCATCCTATTAGAATAGTTTATCTTCCAAAATAATCATCAAATACACTATTTTTATTTTATTTTTTTCTTTATTTCATTCTCTATCTAGACGTAGCAATAGGGTTTTGATTTGTGTGATAGGGTGGGATAGGGTACGACTTAATTGGTTTACTCCTCTAGCAATGTGCAAATTTTGTGCAGATGGAAGGGGAGAAGCAGTAGCTAGCTCTCTAAATCTAGCAGTGCTACTGGGGAAATGTTGCTATCAAAGTGACATTGAAAGCGATGAACTACCCCCAAATTTAAGTTCTCAGAAGGTATTTATGCTGACTTTGACTTTTGATCGCCTCTCTCACTCATTAACTCATTATTATCACTTTAAGTTCCGTATTCTCTCTCTCTCGATTGATGAGTAACTGAGGATATTATATTTTAAAAAAGAATTAATTTCAACTTTAAGAGAATTAAATTTTAAATATTAGTAAAATCAAAATTAAAGTTTAAAAATAATAGTTAATAATATATTAAATTAAATTACAATATACACGATGGCATATGTATTGATTAAAATCAAATAAATTTAAATTAATAAAAAAGTCGTAAATTGATTTTTAAAGAAGTATATTAGAACTATTTAAGCACTGAAGGGAATGAATGAATTTAATTAGATATTCAAACTTAAAAAGGCAAAAGAAGTTGCATGTTGCAATAGTGACCTAGCGGTATAAAGCATGGAGCCATGGAGGTAGGAGTTTTTCTTTGTTCTACAATGCTTTTCTACCAAAAGGCAAGTAGATTTTATTTCCCATAAAAATCATAATCCAAAAAGCATGGAGTATAGTAAAAATTGAAACAAACAAACTACTCATTCCATAGTATTTATATAATTTGATGTTCCTTTCAACACATTTGTATTTAACAGCTGGCTTATCTTTTAACTTTTTGAGTGATAGACTCAAATATGTGATTTTATATATATATATAGTATTAAAAAAAGAAATCTTATCACTAGGCGCGCTATTATATTTGGTCGAATTAATCTATAAACTTAGTTCAAACAATATACATATTATGTTAAAACCAAGTTTAATGTCTTAAATTAGAACATTAATTATGTCAATTTTCAATCTCTTTCTTTTTTTCTTTTTTCTTTTTTTTTTATCTAAGAAGAGTCTGAAGTTTATGATGCACATTGCACAAACAAGAAAATGACACTCATTTTTTTTTGGGGGGGTGGGGGAGGGAATGAAAAAAGTGTAACTACTAGTCTCATTATTTTATAGAGCATGTAATGTCGTGATTCACGGCTCACATCCGTCGAAACGGCGTTGATTCCGGCGATTCCTTGCTTTCCATTTTGTCCTTCTCTAGTGTACTCAAACCTCAAGAGGCAGGACGGAATATGAGAGAGGAATTCTTCTTCAGATTTCAATGCAAACACATGTCTGTATATCTTAATCTTACAGATAACTAGAAAGAACCTAATATTCTTCTCATTATTATAGCTGTTAAATTGTGCTAAAGACAGAACATGAGTATTAAATCAGTTATAAATATATATATATATATATATATATATATATGCACAAATTTTATTACTACTACTACTACTACTTGTACTTATAAGCATAATCATAAACATTCCCAATATCTTGCTTGATCACTGTTAACTTGCATGCTAACTTTAGTGCAAAAACACTTTGCTCTATCTTTTATAAATCTTGACAAATCAATACAAGTGCACGTTGGCTCTTTGTCTAGGTATCAACCAATTGTTTTGTGCCGCTTTGAAATTTTAAAACTCAACTAATAATTTTTTTTTTCTTCTAATTATAATGATTAAAAACTCAAGTATGATTGAGGCCCATACAACATAATTATTTTGCTTGATGATCATCATTAAACAATGCCTATTACATTAAATTATAACATCTCGATCCCTCCTAAAATACGTATTCAGAATAACTTCTTCGAAGAAAATTAATTATCGACCAAGTTCTTAAAAAGAGCATTTATCAAATGTTATTACGGAATGAGCTATAATTTTCTATTACAGTACGTGGAACTTAAATGTGCAATGGGCTAGCCACCAAATACACGTACCTCACAAATTACATTCACAAGTTGTAAGCTATAATCATAAGAAACATGCAACTTACTAATTATGTTTATTAATTTTTGGCTTATGTATTTAAGTACACTTAGTCTTATAATTAATGCTGAATTTAATTTCACAAAATGGAGGAATGCATACCTCTATATCTATATATATATATATATATATATATATATATATGAGCTTTTCTCCTATAAGTACTCAAAATAAGGACCTAAAGTAAGGACCAATTTTTTTATTTTTATTTTTGCTTTTTTTTAGAACAACTAAAAATAAATAAATAAGTAATTATGGAACTGAAATTTTTACATAATACGTACAGACTGTACATACATGTTTTGTTATATGTATCCAAATCACGCCCAAAACACTGTATTATGTAAAAATTTCAGTTCCATAATTACTTATTTATTTATTTTTAGTTGTTATAAAAAAAAAGCAAAAAAAAAAATAAAAAAATTGGTCCTTACTTTAGGTCCTTATTTTGAGTACTTATAGGAGAAAAGCTATATATATATATATGTGTGTGTGTGTGTACAAAAGATAAACAATAAAAATAAATAAATAAAAGGAAAACCAAAAGGTGAGGAGTGGGGGTGGGTAGGACATGCAATGCAGAATTATAGAGACAAACGCAAGGAATATGGAATATAACGCAAAGCATTACAATACATAGAAATCAAACCATGGGGAGACATTTTGACCGGATTTTATTCTTACCCTGCCGATCGATTTGGACTCTACTTAAACATATTTTACTATAATCCCTCCAGCGTAAACACGATCGAATACTGATTTAACACTAATTAATTAACAGAAAAAAGTTGAAAATTTTAATTTCCCAATGAATCTAGAGCGCATCAGGCGCTGACCATGGCTTTGGAAACAATATAATTTTTAAAAAAGAATGATTAACTCTTTCTACTCATCTTGTTCTTGCTGTGATCAATCGTATAAACTATTAACATAAAAACAAGTTCAATATACCATTGGGACTAGAGCTTATTTTAATTATTTTATAATTAATTATAATACCATAATAAAACAAGAAAGAATAATGCTTTGTGAAGGAAACATTTATATATAGGAGTGTGTAATTGAGAACAATGAGAAGAGAACAAATTAAAGAGGAAGGTATGTATATATTAGCTATGACCTTGACAGGGTCACGCCTATGGCTCACGTGATAGGAACCATGTTGACGCCGAGGAATATGGTCATTTTCTTGGCTGGACAGGTGGGTTTAACCGAGGAATATTTGGACACGGAGAGAGAATATTGGTATTGGTGGTGAGAGAAATGGTAGCTATTTTCCAATTGAAGTATTTAATGTACCATTGGAAAAACTCTCACCCATTATTTTACACGAACCCCCTCCTAAAGACATGACATTTATGATCGACTATGTCATAAAATATTATTTTTGTCACATTAATTGAGACATACTTGAAACAAAAACTTTAAAATTTCTAACGGTAGATATTAAGCTATTAAACAACTACTTATTTTTTTAACATGGTGATGAGGTATCATTGTTTAATGGGTCGATCACTAAAATGTTGCTTGCAACGGTGTGTAATGAGTCAATTACTGTTGCTAGCAACAACTCTAAAACCTCCCAAACATATCAAGCTCATAATAATCTATGTATGGTTGAACCAAAAGAGCTCGATAATGAATAAAAAATTTGAAGTGGTTATAACTTTTTCATGATTATGGTAATTATATGGTAAGATTGTGTCAATCTTAAGCTTATGAGACATGATGAATTAATTATCACGACAAAGAGAATAAAATGTTGTAACAACAAAAAGAGAGAGAATAAAATGTGAAAAAGGAGTGAATGTGTATGGATGGTTAGTTAAGAAGAGTGAATGATTAAGTGGGCTATAGTATCATTAAGGAGCTAAATGGAATGGGGGGCCATGGTCAGTTTCCACGTGGTCTGACTTATGAGTACCTCCTTATGTCGCTGGAGCCCCTAGCCACACTCTGACAAATGACAACCATTTCTGTCTATATATTGTTAATAAGAATTTCTTAACATGTGCCCTAAGGGCACATGCTAAGCACAAAATTCAAGAGTATATTTTTTTAAACTGTGTGTATATTCTCTTGAACTTAGTGCAAATGCGAAAATAAAAAGAATATGCATACAGTTCAAGAGAATATACTCTTGAACTTTGTGCTTAACATGTGCTCTTAGAACACATGTTAAAAGGACCCTTATTAATACTACATTTATTCGTATAAGATATATAAATCTAGTTATTCCGATACATATGCACCTTATTTTTCACGAGTCTATAGATAATTTATCACAGAAGGGCAAATATCTTATTATAATTGTCACATTTTTAATATTTAATTATTTATTTTTAAAAATATGTAATTAACATATTATGTTAGTTAAAAATATATAATTACATCATTTTGTTAAATTAATTAGACGGCTGTTAAATTGAAATGCATATTTTCATTCGTGACAAAATTAAAAGAAAAGAAAAAAAAACATATACTTATGTGGCCAAATCCCATGTGAGAGCCACGCCAGAATTAAAAAGTAAGAAAAAAGTAGATAATTTTTTTTCCTTTACCTCATCTCTCTCTCTCTTCAAAATTCATCTTCTTTATGCATCTGGGTCTATTTCGATAGCCCTAGAATTTCAATGACTAGGGCATAAACACATTTATACGTGTAAAGACATATATAGAGAGAGAGAGAGACAGAAGGAAATTAAGAGCGGAGAATAATAGTCATAGGGATTTTAGAGTGAAGAAGCTTGCAAAATAGATGGTCCCTCCGGGCCTAATTAAGTGACGCATTTTCATCTCCATTACTGTGTCATCGACGACCACCAAAAGGTCGGAGCTGTCCAGCAGAACTACCGTCACTCCACCGTTCATTTCATTTCTTCGATCTCCATGCTTTTCTTTCTCTTAGTCATTTTCATCTTCACCTAGTAAAGATTTAAATTTCTCTTCCAATCGCAAGGATTACCCACGGAATTATCGTATTTTTGAACAAATTCCAAAGCTCAATCATATGTCCAGAGCTCAATCATATCAAATCTGAAGGAAATTAGAGATGAATTTAGAAAATTTAAGAGTAGGTGAACGGTTTGATTGAAATTAAACGGAAGAAGTTGAATTCGAAAGAAAAAATGAAAAGGATAACAGAGAAAAATAAAAATTTAAAAATTTAAATTTTATTCATTATATTAAAAGTTTACTGGCTGCTTATTTGTTTGCATGTCATCTCCTTTATTTTTATTTTTATTTTTATTTTTATTTTAAAACAACATATGTCATTTTTTTTATTTCCAAACTGTTACGTATATAATAAATAGACCAACGTCTAATTAATTTAACAAAATTATGTGATTTTAAAATTTTAATTAGTTCAATGGCTTGCATATTTTTAAAATTGAGTAATCGAATTCTGAAAATGTGAGAACTAGTATTTACTCTTTTTGCCGATAATTTATTATTCCCTTTGGTTTGGGGCGGTTCCTCACGTGTCCAGCCTAGATTTTTATTGGTCTACCGTTGCTCTAGCTACAATCACTCAAAGATGGGCATAATAATTTCACCCGAATTCCACGTGTCTCGTTGGATTTCGACCCTAATAAAATTTGATTATTAAAACTTTACAGGATTATACTCGGATCGGATATAGGATAGTATCATCTCACCTAGCTCTCGACTTATTTTTATATATATATATATATATATATATATATATATATATAAAATTTTTAAAAATTAACATTGTATATAATTATGTAATTGTTTAAGTTATTCATTATAAATTCATAATATTTATAATATAATACGTTGCTAGTAATAAAAATATCACACTTGATTTTGAATTAAAAATAATTGTATAAAATAATATAAAAAAATTTAAAAATTTTAATTTGAAAAAAAGGAGAGAAATCTGAAAACGGGACAGGCGTGTGAGACGAGTATTAAGTAGTGTTTTCGGATTTGGGTCTGATTTGAGGGGAGATCTACATATTAGGGTTGTCAAGCTTACTTAGTCTAATGAGTAGAACCTACACCAGTATGATTCTCATTGTATCTACTCATTTTAATTTTCTCAAATTAAAAATTCCGTAAATTAGTTTTAAAAAGTAAAAATATATCTTCATTTAGAGTAGCAATCACTTAATATTGTTTGATGAACGTGTGACAAAGCTGTATTATTATTTTCTCTTTATTCTTTCTACATATGAGCTTTTTCCAAGATTGAATGTAACTAGAACTAAGTTGAGTTTAATAAACTCCAAGTTTTAGTTTCTGTGTTGTCAATTATGAATAAGAAAATAACATGGAGTTTTGAAAAATAAATTACTCCTTCCGTTCTCAAAAGAACGAGTAAAGTACAATTTGTACAATTATTAAAAAAAATAAAAGTAAAGAAAAGAGAGTAAAAAGGTTTTAAATTTATCCTTACTAGTCCTACAGATTACATAAAGTGATGAGTACTTTTATTTTTTTATACTAATAGATCACATTAAATGATATATTTACTCTTTATTTTATATACTTTATCTTATCTTTTTAAGAACAAAAAAAATTGTATCTTTAGTCATCTTTTAGAGACGAAGGGAGTATTAAATTTTTTGTCCAAAAACAACTCATTATGTAGAATGCATGGTCCAACAGATAGATTAACCACTAGAGTAGCTCTCAAGAGTACACCAATAAGGGAAGGAATAAAAACTTATTGCCAATTTTCGGTACACTTTGGTTAGGAGTTTAAAAGAAAAGGGAAGATGATCATCATACTCTTTATCTCACTTTCTTTCCGAACCGAATTAAAAAGTGAGATAAAGAAGGTAAGGAGAAATTTTCTTTCAATTTCTCTTCCTTTTTTATATTTATCAACACTCCCAACTCCCAAGAACGGTGTACAACAAAATTTCATTGAACAAACTGGTCGTTGTGTGAATTTCTTAATTCTATCAATTAGTTTTTTCCTGTTGGTGGTTGTGTGATTGGCTACATGGGAATATCTACCTTTTACATTATTCCACATGCAAAAAGTGACATGTAATTATAAGCATACAAGAGTCTCCCAAGTCCTCATTGAGAAACAAGGAGGGATATTTTGGTCTGTTGTTCAATATTTTCTCCGTTATTAAAAAATGAGAAAAATATAAATTTTATGTATATTAAAAAAATAAGAATAAAAAAAAAGAGTAAATAAAATTTTAAATTTATTTTTAATAGTCTCACAAGATTTATAAATTGATGAGTAATTTTATTTTATTTATATTGAAGGACTTTACAAAATGACATAATTACTTTCACTTTATATATTTTATTCTCATATTTTTGGAGACAAAAATAATTGTATTTTTACTCATCATTTTAAGAACGGAGAGGATATCTATACTGAAAAAAGATGGGAATTTTCAAAAATAAGGAAAACATAAAGAACTTAAATAAATGTCTTAAAATAGATAAAAAAGTGTAAAGAATTTATATAGGTCACTATCCATAAAATTAGTGAGACAGAAAATAGAGACTCAATATATCCCATTCCATTATTCCATTGAACAGTACCCCTTTTGTTTTCTCGAATTCCAACCATTCCCTGCAGAACTACCCTCCCCTCCATTATATCTCTGGACCTCCTTTTTCATTCCCCCATTAGAAAAAAGATAAGGAAAAGAAAATCTCCTTTTCTCTTTCTCTCTCTTCTTTTCTTTATTTTTGTGGAAAGGTCTCTGATCCTTCTGCATCCTTAAATGCACAACTTTTCCTTTCCATTACCTTTTCCTTCATAACTTCTTCATCCCCCAACCCAAAAAACTCTGTTTACTTCTTCTTTTCATTCTTTTATAATCAAACCCTAGCTTTGCTATCCTACTTCCTACCAAAAGCCTACTACTTCTTTACATATATATATATATATAACCATGCAGCAAATCATAAGGCACTCATGATATAATCACAAATTTACACTTAGAGCTCCTCCCTCATCTTCACAACTTTCAAGAATTTAATTCCTCATTTGTCTCAAAACTTCTTCATATAATGAGAAGTACTACATCTTCAACTATGCCTGACCTTTCATTACAAATTAGTCAACCCACCGCTTTAGATTGCAAGACGAAAGAAATGGGCACTCATCGCGGAGGGGTAGTGATGATAAAATCTCCCTACAGTGAGCGGAGCTCGACTACAACAGATTCCGGTAGCAGCGGAGGAAGTGATTTAAGCCATGAATATGGATTCTTGCCACCGGAGATGAGGGCTTTTAGTCATGGGCCTAATTTGAGTTTAGGGTTAGAAATGATGGCAGCAAATTTAAATCCTCCACGGCCTCTACAACTTGGGAATATTCATCAATATCAACCTCAAATTTATGGCCGTGATTTCAAAAGAAGTACTTCAAGAATGATGAATGGGGTTAAACGGAGCGTTAGGGCTCCTAGAATGAGATGGACTTCAACTCTTCACTCCCATTTTGTTCATGCAGTTCAGCTCCTTGGTGGCCATGAAAGTATGTTAATCAAAACCCAAGTATATATATATTAATTCTTAGATCAAACATTTTACATTTCATACTAATCTTGATTAATTTTTGACGATATTAAGAGAATTTAAATCTTGAGAATGGGATAAAAACTGTTTTCTGGTTACAAACTTACTAGACTACTCTACTCATTGTCAATTAATTTTTGAATCAGAAATTTTAAAAGATTCATAATTATTTTTTGTTACTAGAAAGAATCCAAAAAAAAGACTTTCCTTTTTTATCTCTGTCTATTTTCTTTGTTCTACATTTAATTATAATGAATAAATGGGTTGTACATAAGTTTATAATAATGTTACACTTGGTATATGTCACAGGAGCAACACCAAAATCTGTGCTAGAGTTGATGAATGTGAAGGATTTAACTCTAGCTCATGTGAAGAGTCATCTACAGGTGGGGTTTACTATTTTCAATCACTACAATCTTGACAATTAATATAAGAAGAGAAATTGATGTGTGTTTCTGATTTTCATGGTTGCTTAATTTCGTACATTTTTGTTGTGTCCTATATATATGTATTACATTGCTATGATTATCGTCTAGTGGGGGTGGAGGACAATGGGTAAGAGGACAAAAAGGCATCAAGAGGGGGTAATCTTAGCAATGAGGACTTTTTCTAATCCTTTTTTTCTGTTGGTGTTCATGCAGATGTATAGAACAGTGAAGACCACTGACAAAGGACCAGGTATAATTTGGATTTTTCTCTCTCTAATAAGGACCCCATTTCCGTTTCATTTCTCTATTATTCTCTTTGTTTTTAAGCTTGATCAAGATCATTTGCTAGAAAATCTTGCTTCTGTCCTGCGATAAATGCCATAATTGGTGTATTTAAAAAAATAATAATTTATTTTGCACTACTTAAAATGATTCAAAAGTAATTGTAATTTTGTTCTAATAACTTTATATTATATGGAGTTAATCCTGAATCGCAAAAAATAAAACTCAGTTGTAACATTCTTTACAATATTACATATTTCACTTCTCTATTGTTCTCTTTGTTTTAAGCTTGTTCAATATTCTTTGCCAGCAAATCTTTATTCTCTGTTCTGCAGTGAATGTGACAAATGGATTTTTATTTTTGCAGTTTCTAATAATTTTATATCGTAAGAGTACTAATTTTGAGTCGCAAAAATTAAAACCAATTATGACATTCATTGCGGGTCGCAATATATAAATAAGCTAACTTGAGTCTTTTCAACTACATGTTAGTGGTTTAGACATGACCGACTGACTTAATATTGTCCTTTTTGTAAAATTATTTAGTTTTTTTATTCCTGGGGTGTCTGATAAAGTAAGAGCAATGGCTCTCCATGATTATAAATGCTGCAGGTCAAGGGCAGACAGATATTGGATTGAACCAAAGGACAGGGCTAGTAGAAGAAGAAGTTGATGAGGCCTGTGACAATCTGCCTTCTTATTCAATCAACCCATTATTAACACCAATACCAACTCCAACTATAATACAGAAATCCCAGAGGTAAAAAAATTGTACTATATATTTCCATTCTCCTAATGCATCATTACTATTTGAAAATAAAAATAAAAATAAAAAATTACTAACTTACATGAAGGCATCTAATCAATGCAAATTTCAAACACTTACTCAACTTGCTCTAGCCAGCAAGTTGTCTTTTTTTGTTAATGGTGTAGATAATGTGAGCTTAATTAATTTAACTAGTGAGAAAGGATATATATATATATATAGAGTTGCAATTAAGTACATTGATTTTGAGGAACAAATATATATGACCTAGGGTTTTGTTTTGTATGTGAAGAGTAGTGATGAACAACAAGCACCATCCTACCATTAGATTATGAATATACAGATCTCAAGGTAATCTAAAAAGTCAAGGAGACGGCTCGGATCTTGATGTAGTTGTATATGTAGGGTTGGTATAATACTACTAGAGTACTTAATTAAATTAGTGAGGGCATTCAATGTTTAAATTTTTTGGCTTGATTTTGTTGACCTCGCTCGTGGACATGCATGGGACGGCTATGAATATACTCTTAATACAAACATTATTGTAATCTTATTTCATTCTTTATATTACCTTATTACAATGGACAAAGCATATATATGAGTATATATCTACTGTATAGATTCATATATATAATAAGACAGAATGCATGGATTCTATGGTCTCTGTAATGCTGGCTCCATTAATTGCCATTATATTAGATAGAAAATATTAGGAGCTTTATTTGCAAAGGGTATCCAGACCTCTTATAACATTAGATTATTGTCTAAAATAACTTCGAGTGTTGCTATATATGATCACAAATTTATGTCGACATTAAATATGAACGTATATGGATACATGAAATAAGATGGTGTAAAGAAGGGACTTTGTTCTATTTTATATTTTTCATGTTAGTTTGCAATCTACATTCGACATAAAATTAATCAACATATAAATCATTTTCCAAATATCTTTTAACTCCTTTAAATATAACTATATATTGAAATTGATTTTTCTTTATATAGTTCAAGTATATTGATTGGAATTATATCTAGTATAAGTTTTGTGATTATTTTTTTCCAAAATCATGATCAGGGGTTCATGGTTATCATCCTTGGAGACAAACGAATGGAGCCACTCAAGTGAAGAAAATGCATTAAGTTATTCTCATATCCGAAAAAATGATACTAAGGTATGATCAAGTCAAATGAGTTCAATATTAATTAATTACAAATTACCATGCTGTTTACGGCATGTTATAGTAATTGATAATTTAATTTAATTTAATATTAGATGTTGATTAAATTTGTAGGTGGAAGAACATGAGGGAGCACTCCATCTGTCTGAAAAGGAGAAGAAGGAGAAGTTGGGAAGTAGTTCCTTGTCAAGTTCTGATAAGATGTTACTAAATCTAGAGTTTACCCTAGGAAGACCGAGTTGGCAAACTAACTGACTATGCTGGATCCTAAAATGACCTTACGGTTCTCAAGTGTTAAATTTTAGGTACCAATTAATTAATCATCTCGATCTGATCTGATCCGATCTGATCTAGCTTGTAGTATTATGTTATTCTCTGAGAATGGTGCATGCATTTGTCCCAATTTCTCTAATTTTGTCTCGAACGAAGAAATTATCCGAGGAAATTAAATTAATAATAGCTAGGCAATATGTTTGATGCCTTAATTCGGATCATATATTTATAATTTGTTTGGAGGAGCCTTTGTGTGAATAATAATTAATTATGACTTGTCGAATTCATGCGTCTAATGAACTTCCTCCACAACAATAATCATGCATCAAACGGTTTCAGTTTATATATGATATGATTCTAAGTGAAGGATCGATGGTGGATCATTTTGCAGTCTAAAATCCATTGAAATATTCAGTTTTCAGGTGATAGGTCTATCGAGCAATACCATCTCTAGACGAGATCTGCAGGGCTTGATACACTATATATGTGATACTAATATATATATATATATATATATATATATATATATACACACACACACACACACTAATATATATATAGGAGAATTTTCTCCAACGAACTGGTTCGTCAGCGAATCGGCTATGGCGACGGTTTTTTGGTCTATGGCGACGGTTCAACCGTCGCCATTGAACCGTCGCCATAGATATGTATAGCTATGACGACGATTTGAACCGTCGGCATAGACCAAAAAATCGCCGCCATAGCCGGTTCGCTAACGAACCAGTTCGTTGAAGAAAGCTTCCCTATATATATATCATGAAAAATGGAAGGTTACATACTTATAACACATTAATTTAATTTTAGAGGAATAGTTAGTCCTTGAGAATTAACTAAATCAATATAATTTAGATGATTAATTACCACTTCTACCCTTTAATGCATGCCTTGAGCTTAATTGCATCAAAAGTGTATGAACGATAGCCATTTTTCACATTAACTTTAATTTGCAACATTATCTTCCAAATTTGGATGTTTGTCTACCATTAATAATGGAAGTTTACATTGTCGCATGTTAGCATAATAATAAACAGAAAAACATAAGCTTGAATTGAACTATGATCATTTAATCCATTACTTTTCTAAAATAATAAAGTTATCTATCGAGCTATTTGAAGTACTATGCTTGAATTTATTCCATTAAGGCTCTCGCTACTTGTATCATAAATATGAAAAGCTTGAATTTCAAGTTAGGTTTGTTTCTGAATTTCAAATATATGATGAAATAAAGCTTTCTATCATTTATATTAGAAAAAGGATATTCTGGATTAATTACTGCCCAATTAAGAAAAAGATGAAGGGATTAGGGAAAACTGAAAATCTAGTTGGCCGGGTGATAAGCCCCATCTTTCTCCCACTTAATCGGCCAACATCAGAGACTCTAGAGGCCAGACTAGTGTCACCACCTGGACTGGTCCATCGGTGGGATGTGTAAATAAACTCTAATTAAAAAACATTCTTATCTGATACTTAATTCGTTTCAAAATTAGAGATACAATTTAATTTTTAAAATTAAATCACGATATATTAAATTTTAAAATTAGTATAACTTATAAAAGTTTAGAATAAAATTGTGATTAATAGCTTTTGTTATATATATTATACAATTATAATAGGGTTAACTGCATATTTAACCCCGAAATATGCACTTTTTTACACTTTGCACTCGAAGTATAAAAGTTCACATCTCGGTCCTTAAAGTAATGTTAAGTAAGCACGATGGATCCTTTTATAAAATTCCAACCAAATTTTCTACCGAAAATTGACACGTGTCCCAATTTACGTATAAATATGCTTTGATTGTATAATGACCATAATTGACGTATTTAATTAGTACAAATATGCAATAAATACAAAAAGAAGAATTATTAAACTAAATAAACTATTCAACTCAATTAACTAACAAAAATGAATAATTAACATAGCATATTATCATAAATAAAATAATTAACTCAATTAATTAACCAAATAAATAATATGTCCACTAATTAAGCTAAATCAAATACTAAAATGATTAACCAAATTAATAAGTTATTAAACTAATTAGTTCAAATAATAATTAAAAATTAAAAGCCTTAGCAAAATAATATTAACTAATGTTGAATAATTAAAAACAATATTTACTTGACTAATTAACCCAAATAAGTCATTATCTCCACTAGTAATCCAAATTAAGTAATTTGTTAAACTAAATAGCCCAAACAAATAATTAAAAATTATAAATATCAAAAATAACAACCCCCTCCTCTTCTTTGCCGTAAAGATCAAAATCAAACCCATGTTAAAATCACTGTACCTGGTCAAAATAAAGATAGACCACATGGAATCGGCAAGGGAATAATAGTGGATCTAGACAGAGATGATGATGAAGAGACCCTTCAATCATCATTGTTGAATTTGCATGATTTTCTCAAAATCTGCTAATTAAAGATTCAATATTTTGTTTTCTTTTAAAGTTTTTGGAGCTTTAGAGGTTTCTGCCATTGTTGAATTCCCTTAAAACTTTGAGCTCACTGCAAGTATATTATAAGGTCTTACGAGAAGAGTCAATTCTGGAACAAATACTATAGAAAATTGTCTAAGGTTGTGGGTTCAATTCCGACATAAGGGCAATTTATAACTAACTCAACATTTTTTTAAAGAAAAATCTAATTATCTAGGTCTGATTTATGTAATTTTGAGGTCGATTTGGAGATTTTGTGGTTCATGAATGGACAGATCTATATCTTGGTAGACTTATTTAATTAGTCTTCTTGACCATTTATTCATCATGCTTAAGATCAAGCTCATGTTTCAAGAATCTCCAAAAATGTGAGTTTACATATGGAGCAAATGCATGGGACAAAATTTAGTACCAAAAGGGAAAAACTCAATATGATCAATCTGACCATGGTTGGGGTGCAGATCTGGATGGTAGATAAAAGTTTTTGGGGTATTAATTGAAGATGGGTTTGATTTATAATGAACAATCAAGGGAGTTTGATTTTTGGGTTCAGTTGTTAATGGTTGTATATAAGTTTGTAAAAACCTAATATTTTGATCTTAAAATCTAAGTTGAATGTGTTTGTTTTATGTTTATTTATTTATATGTATGAATTACAAGTATTTAATTTAAACCAACAATTCGTATTACAAAACTATTAAATTAATTGTCAAATATATAAAAATACGGTCAAACTATATTTATACGTACTTGTCCCGAGCACGTGATCACTCCAGCGACTTTTTCCTCCAGAATTTTCACGAGCGTGCGTATCGGGATGATATTGCTACCGAGATGAGAGCTTTTATACTTCGAGTGCAAAATGTAAAAAGGTGCATACTTCGGGGTCAGATATGCAGTTAACCCGTTATAATAATTGTGCCAACTAAAATTAAATAAATTCAAATTAATTTAAAGTTTAATATATCGTCGTTTGACCTCAAAAGTCAAATTGTATTCCTAATTTTAGAACAACGAAAATATAAGATTACCTACATATCTGACCCTGGCATATGCGGTGTTTTATAATAGGCTAATAACTGATGTTTAATTAACCTAGCTTAGGAATGGTGGATAGAGATGATAATGTTGCAATATTTCAGATTTCTACTTTGTTGCTCTATGATGAGGTAAGCTCCACTCCAATTAATCTTGTAATCTGAATAAATTGAGACTTATTAATTTGGGTATAATGTCATGAGAGTTGCATGTTTAGTGCTTCATTTTAGATACTTTGATTTTGGACTGATATAAATGTTGTTTCTAAAAGATTTTTTTTTTTTGCCTCTTTTATGTTTTAATTTATTTATTTTTATTTTTATCCACTTAATTATATACTTTTGTTCTTAGGGTACATGTTATATTGACGTTGAAAACACGTCCTTGACTTTAACTTTCTATCTCCAGTTTTATAGTTTACAGTGAAATTAAATTCATTAACTAGTGAAAGGATAATATAGAAATAATCACTACTGTTAATTAAATTCATTAATATAGAAATAAAAAAATTCCAACAATATGTATCAAAAAAGTTATTCAATTTGTTGCTTTTGCATGAAAATAATTTTGTAATCTGAAATTTCCGCATGGGAAGTGCTGTATAAATGCATCAATATCTTCAGTTTTGAACCACTACTCCAACGTACGTATGCTTTCATTTGATCATTTGAAATTTGTTCAAATGCAGGGGTTACCCTGGGAAGGCGGACAGATGACAGGTTTTAAGCACAAGT
The DNA here is from genome assembly GCA_034770075.1 of Aralia elata. Lineage (NCBI taxonomy): Eukaryota > Viridiplantae > Streptophyta > Magnoliopsida > Apiales > Araliaceae > Aralia > Aralia elata. Next base: position 88,543,057 of record CM068385.1, read on the forward strand.
AGGTGGCAAAATCGTCTAAATAGCACAACCCATGCTTTCTATAAAGAGACATATATAGACAATCCAAAACTATACTCCCCAAGTAAACACCTAGGCGTAAGGAATCTGGTTCTGTCAAAAACAAAAAAAATTAATTTACAAATTAAGTTCACTTTTTAGTGATAATAGTATAAAAATAACACAATTTTCAAAGTTTGTCATTATAATTTTTAATCATATGATCCACGCTATTAAACTAACAACATATTATTTTTATCTTAATTATGGGTATACATAAAACAAAAATATATCTCATAATGTTTTGCAAATAATGCCCTCCGGAATGGATCAAGTATTTTTTTGGGTAATAATATTTTATGATATCCCAGCATAAATGTATAACTTTATGTATTGCATATATTGTCGGAAAATCATCACTAGAAATATCATTGCCCTATATTTATAACTCGATTCCCAATAATTTATTTTTTATGGGATGATCCAGTTAGGGTGAAGTTGACATCAATTTTACCATAGTAAGTTTATAATTTTTTATTATATTAGTTATAGAAAATGTTACATTGATAAATTTTATAATTTTTTATTGTATTAGTTAATGCAACATTTTCTATAACCAATACAATAAAAAGTTATATGAACTTACTCCAACTTCACCCTAACTTGATCCGGGATAAAACTACGAATACTTGATAAAAATCTTAAAAAAAGTACCGATCGATGCAATTTTTTTCGTATACAATAGATGTAGAATCAAGTTGCATCTCATGAACACGAATCAATTTTAGTGCCATACATCATATGCAACCCTTTATCATGCCATCCTTGTGAAAAAAAGTTGCGCCCGTGTTTTTTCGTTGGCTTAAGCGTCTATTATTACTATAAGAAATGTTTAAATAAATAGGCAAGTCAAGCCCCCGTCATGCAGAAACTTCTTATAGGATTAATTAGCCTCTGGTGTGCTTCATGCTGACTGTCACTCAAAGGGTAGTTGAAATGGACTTATAAATTCATGACTAGTACTGGACATGAAAATCAAACAATTCAATTCAATATATCAAAATCATGGATTCTTCTCTCAACATTCCAACAGTTTGTCTCCTCATTTCTTTCATCTTTCTCTACTATATATTCATTCGAAAAACAAAAAACACAAAAACCAGCAAAAGTACCAAAGAAGCTCCTGAACCAGCCGGTTCGTGGCCAATAATAGGTCACCTCCACTTACTCGGCGGCCATGATCAGCTTCTCTACCGAACCCTCGGAGCCATGGCTGAAAAATACGGTCCAGCATTTAATATCCGGCTCGGCAGCCGCCGTGCATTTGTAGTAAGCAGTTGGGAAGTAGCGAAAGAATGCTTTACAATCAATGACAAGGCCCTTGCCACCCGACCCACCACAGTAGCCGCAAAGCACATGGGCTACAACTATGCCGTATTCGGGTTCGCCCCCTACAGCCCCTTTTGGCGTGAGATGCGAAAGATTGCAACACTTGAACTCCTCTCAAATCGTCGTCTTGAAATGCTAAAACATGTCCGAGCATCAGAAGTTGACATTGGGATTAAGGAACTATACGGCTCGTGGGCGAAAAATGCAAAAAATGGTACTAAGCCTTTGCTTGTTGAGCTTAAAGGGTGGTTTGAGGAATTGACACTAAATGTGGTTGTTAGAATGGTGGCTGGAAAGCGTTATTTTGGTGGCGGAGCAAATGCATGTGATGATGGCGAGGCGAGGCGGTGCCAAACAGCGATTACGGAGTTTTTTCGTTTGATTGGTATTTTTGTTGTTTCGGATGCGCTTCCTTTTTTGTGGTGGTTGGATTTGCAGGGGCATGAAAAGGCTATGAAGAGGACGGCTAAGGAGTTGGATTTGGTGCTTGGGGGTTGGCTTGAGGAGCATAGGCAGAGGAGATTAGCTGGTGAGGTGAAGGGAGAGAGTGAGCAAGATTTTATAGATGTGATGTTGTCTCTTCAGGAGGAGGGGCAGCTTTCGAATTTTCAGCATGATTCTGATACTAGCATCAAGTCTACTTGTCTGGTAAGATTTATGTGCATGTTACTAGTTAAGGAATTTATTTATTATACATTTTGGCCAAGGACAAAACTATGATCAAAGGAAAAATCTCGAAAAATATTAGGGATGCAACTTTTTTTTTATATATAAAAGCAACTTATTTTTATATTTCAGGAAGAAAAAAAAATTGACCAACAAGATTAATACTACACCTTTTTATTATACCAGTTGTACGTATGAGAAAAATTGCACTAGGGTATTTGTCTGCGATTTTGTCCAGTGCTCCAAATTTTATTGTTTGGCCAATTGCACTTGGGAAAGTCCACTAGTATGTTGCTATAGTGAGTAAAGAAGGTATATTAAAGTTGGATGCATGATAAATAATGTGTCCTAATCTAGAGTCTAATTTTAGACGGACTTAATAATTATAACCAATTACATTCGGTGCATTATTAATATAAACTTTAAATATCCATTCTTTACCCACTAAAATTCTCTTGATGTATATTACTTTGGTCTTTACCCAATTAACTTGCGTTTCGTTTAATAATTTAGACAGTAAAATTCTCTTTATTTAATTTTATGCAGGCACTTATACTAGGAGGCAGTGATACCACAGCAGGCACATTGACCTGGGTAATTTCCTTACTCTTGAACAATCGCAACATATTAAAAAAAGTCCAAGAAGAATTAGACCTCCATGTTGGTTTGGAGAGGCAAGTTGATGATTCAGATATAAAAAACCTCGTATATCTTCAAGCAGTTATCAAGGAAACATTGCGCCTATACCCTGCCGGTCCCCTACTAGGACCCCGAGAGGCCATGGATGATTGCACCGTAGCCGGTTATAACGTTAAGGCCGGCACTCGTTTGATAGTTAACATATGGAAGCTTCAGAGGGATCCGAAAGTTTGGACAAATCCGTCCGACTTTCAGCCCGAGAGGTTTCTCACAAGCCATGCACATGTTGATGTTAGAGGCCAACAATTTGAACTAATGCCTTTTGGCTCTGGCAGGCGCTCTTGTCCCGGAGTGTCATTTGCGTTACAAGTTTTGCACTTAACGTTTGCTCGCCTTGTTCATGCGTTTGATTTGGCAACACCGTTGGATGAGGCTGTTGACATGACGGAGAGTCCGGGATTAACCATTCCCAAAGCAACGCCATTGGAAGTTCTCCTTACTCCGCGCCTTCCTGCCAAGCTTTACGGCTTTTGAAATGTGTCTTGTTAGAGAGGCAGTTTAATAAAATAAAGGAGGATCCAGACTCTGTGAAGTTAAGTGTTGGTCAAGTTTAATATGGAACAAGTTGCACTGTATAGTACAAAATTACATTGCAACAAAAATATAATATAAAGTTAAAAAAAAATGTAACGTTGTATTATGCAAATGCAACTTTTCCTTATATGAACTTGACTGATGGTCAAGACGTTCCAGCTGCACCAAGCTAGGATCCTAAAAAGGGTTATAATGGTTTTTTTTTCTTTTCAGTTTTTGCTATTTACAGTCAGGTTGCTAAGGGTTTCCTTATATGGAAGCTTTTAAGTGGATAAGTGAATTTGTTTTACATGGGAAGTTGGCTTGTCCTAGACTTCTTAAATCCTAATATGTCATGTCTACTTTTTACTCTTATATGATTATATATGAAACACAGAAGTTTTTTTCATGTCTCTGGATTTGGTAGTAACCCTTAATAAAGCATGTTTTGTAGAGATATATTTGAATTTTCAAGAAACATATTTGTGATTAATTAAAATCTAATTCACTAACTAATTATGTTTTGTAAATATATTTAGAAAATTAATACTTCTACAAGAAAAATTAATAATTCTACAAAGGTCCTCTCAAATAAATAATAAATAAGATCCATATTCATATAAATTTAATTTTTTATAAATATATCAATTATTCCTTATAAAAATAACAACTTCCTATATTAAAATGTTATCAGCATCTAATTTATGGGCTAATAGATTCTCCGGCTTCGACAAAAAGAAACGAATTTGTCGCTGATATGATAAAAATAATTTTTTTAACTGTACCCCAAATTCAACAGTTCAGCCACTTAAAACAGAAAATCTAAAAGATTGTGAACATATAAATTGTTTATTGCATGCAGTGTAATACTGATAAAAGTAATCATACCTAACCTAATAATTGTCACTTAAAAATGTCATGTCACAAGAACGACAATCTGTTTAATTTTATTTGTTGGTATTACACAACTTTAGAAAGCACAATTAATTAGACTTTTGAGTCCAGGTGGTCATAAAATGAGGAAAATTACATAATCTATATGTATAATCATGCATACACCTGTTTTAATCCGAGTAAAAGCATATTTACCTTTATACATGTAGAATCCACATGCTACTGGCAAAATTGATCCGCTTGTTTATTTGGGACGGGGCTGAAAACTTGAAATTCTAGAATTTTGTGTTTGAAATTTGGAAAACTTGAGAAAATAAGATTGGAAATGAAAAGCAAATGAAATCTTGAAATTCAATGGAGCTTTTTTAAGTACAAAATGACATAATAAATTAATAATTTATCATTATAATTTTACTATTTTGTCAACATTGTTAAACTAAGAATTTATCACGCCCTCAAATATTCATTTTTAGTTGACGTTTTAGGAGTAAGTACATAGAAAAAATATAATTAATTGTTTAATTGATTAATTTGAATATAAAATCTCAGATAGAAACAAATTAGTGTTTATTTTATAGGGATATAACGAGAAAACTTTAATTCTTTCAAAAAATCTAAACCGTCAGATAAAGAGGAATGTTGTCTTTAATTTAAAGTATAATAGGAGAAAAAAGAAAATATTTGAAAAAATTCTAGTTTTTATGTCATAATTGTACTAAAACAAAAAAAAAAATTAATGCAAATAGAATAGGTGCGTGGTGTTAAAACATCCTAATTAATATACAATATTAATATATATTATAAATTTTCACAAATAAAAAATTAATTCTTTATTAAGAAAGATTATTATGTGAGACTTATTACTTTTATAAGTCATAATGATCGTATTTCAGTTGTGAAATTATGACTAATATGCTCCAGGTAGTCATACTTTTATTTTCAATTAGAAATGCATGAAGTTATGTAAAGCATTCACTTCTAATTAAGTGTAATGATATACATCTTGGCTCCTTCTTCTTTGAGGGTTAAGTTATGCTATTGAACATATATACACTAGATGAATGACACATGCTATGTTTCTTCATTCTGTTGTATATGGGTTTTCATGATTTTTATTGTTTAGTAGTAATTTTCAGATTGATGTTAGAAATTTTGAGTTTACTGATAATTTTTCACACGAGCAATCCCAAATTCTGTGTTTATTTTCATATTTAATTTAAAAATGAGAATATGCTAGCTACTCTAATATTTTTATATTTGAATATAAACTGTAGGTACAAAGTTTGGTCTTTATACTATTTGAACCTATGAGTGTTACACTATTTTATCGTTTACAGAATAGAGCTTATGTTTCTTTATTTTTATAACTTAAGCCTTTATCTCGGTAGGATATATATAAATTTAATCTCTTTTTAGTTTTATTTTGTAATAGCTCCTAAAATTGATTAGTGTAATTTTTTATTTGTAATAATTAATTTTGAATTTTAAAACTTACTGACTGTTAATAATAGAATATACATATAAATACATTTATTTTCTCCTAACTTGTTAAACATATTTGTGATAGTTCATAATGTCAAATCTTGCAAAACTCGAATTTGTGGCTCTTGATATTACGGGAAAGAATTATTTATCATAGGTGTTAGATGCTGAAATTCATCTAGATGCAAATGGTCTCGGTGATACCATCAAAGCAGGGAACCAAACATCTAGTCAAGATAAGGCCAAATCGATGATATTTCTTCGTCATCACCTCCATGAGGGACTTAAAATTGAATATTTGACTGTTAAAGATCCACTTATCCTTTGGAACAATCTAAAGGAAATATACGACCACCAGAAAACTGTAATACTTCCTAAAGCTCGTTATGATTGGATGCGTCTAAGATTACAAGATTTTAAATCTGTAAGTGATTATAACTCAGCTATGTTTAGAATCAGTTCTCAATTACAATTATGTGGAGAAAAGATCACTGATGCAGATATGTTAGAAAAAACATTCTCCACCTTTCACGCATCTAATATGCTCCTGCAGCAGCAATATCGTGAAAAGGGCTTTAAGAAATACTCTGAACTGATTTCATGTCTCCTTGTGGCTGAGCAAAACAATGAACTATTGATGAAAAATCATGAGGCCCGTCCAACTGGATCTGCTCCATTCCCTGCAGTGAATGCTGTAACATATAATGAAAAAAACAAAGGTCACGCCAGTAGTCGTGGACGTGGACGTGGTCATGGTCGCGGACGTGGTCATGGACGCGGACGTGGTCGAAATAATCATCAAGGTAGTCATTTCTCAAATACATATACCCACCAGAAGTGAAAATATAAAGATGGAAAACGCGAAAAAGGTGATAAAGATAAAAAGATCATGGAGAATTTGTGTTATCGTTGTGGAGGTAAAGGTCATTGGTCTCGTACCTGTCGTACATCAAAACATCTTGTTGAGCTCTATCAACAATCATTAAAAGATAAAGGGAAGAAGATAGAGACTAATTTTGCTAGTGACGATGGAAAAGATGAGACCAATTTTGCTAATGAGGATGAAAAAGATGAGACAATTTTTGATTGTGGAAATGATGATTTTAATTATGGTTATATTGATACTACTCATCTAGATGTTGCTGATTTTTTCTCATATCCTGAAGGAAATATTGGTCACTTGTCTGGTGAGGAGAGTGTCCAAAAATATAATGTTTAGATATTACTTATTGGGGAGAGTGTCCAAAAATATAATGTTTAGATATTACTTATTGGACTTTATTTTAAGCATGCTTCTTATTAATTTTAGTAGGTTTCTAATTATTAAGTATTTGTCTTGTTTAGATGTTTTATTATGTATAAGATATTTTGTTAATTCGATTGTATATTTCTTATTTTCAATGAAAAATATAGATACTCTCTTGGTTCGATTTGCGATGAATGGTGGAGATATATGTCTCGCAGACAGTGCTACTACACACACTATATTAAAAAATAAGAAATATTTTTCTTCTTTCATAATGCAAAAGGTCAATGTTAATACTATACCGGGTAGTGCAAAATTGATAGAAGGCTCTGGAAGAGCTAACATATTCTTGCCTGGAGGAACAAAATTTGAAATTTATGACGCATTATACTCTCCCAGGTCTCAAAGAAATTTATTGAGTTTTAAGGATATCCGCCGAAATGGGTATCATATTGAGACAACATGTGAAGGAAACATTGAGTACCTTCACATTACGAGTATAATCTCGGGTAATAAAAGTGTCTTAGAAAAATTACCGGCTTTTTCCTCCGGTTTATATTATACGAGAATTCGAACAATTGAAACAAATGTGGTCATTAACCAAAAGCTTACGAATCAAAATAACTTTGTTGTTTGGCATGATCGGTTAGGCCATCTTGGATCAATAATGATGCGAAGAATAATTGAGAATTCATGTGGACATCCATTGGAGAGCCAGTAGATTCTTCAATCAAATGATTTCCCCTGTGCTGCTTGTTTTTAAGGCAAGTTAATTGTTCGACCATCACCAGCTAAGATAGGGACTGAATCCCTTACTTTTCTGGAACGAATACAAGGTGATATATGTGGACCAATTCATCCACCATGTGGACCTTTTAGATATTTTATAGTTTTAATTGATGCATCCACTAGGTGGTCACATGTATCTCTATTATCAACTCGCAACCTGGCGTTTGCGAGGTTACTTGCTCAATTAATTAGATTACGAGCACATTTTCCAGATTATCCCATCAAGAAAATTCGTATTGACAATGCTGGTGAATTTACTTCCCAAACTTTCAATGATTATTGTATGTCTATTGGGATAAGTGTTGAACATCCTGTAGCACATGTTCACACACAAAATGGCCTTGCAGAATCATTTATTAAGCATCTTCAATTGATTGCAAGACCATTACTAATGAGATCAAAACTCCCAATTTCTGCTTGGGGTCATGCTATTTTACATGCGGCCGCACTAGTACGCATTAGGCCAACAAGTTATCATAAGTTCTCCCCTTTACAATTGGTTTTTGGTCAGGAACCAAATATTTCCCATCTAAGAATTTTCGGATGTGCTGTATATATTCCAATTCCTCCACCACAACGTACTAAGATGGGTCCTCAAAGGAGGTTGGGAATATATGTTGGATATGAATCTCCATCTATAATTAAATATTTAGAACCATCAACGGGGGATTTATTTACAGCTAGATTCGCTGATTGTCATTTTGATGAATCAGTCTTCCCAACATTAGGGGGAGAAAATAAACAACTGAAAAAAGAGATAAGTTGGAATGAATTATCATTGTCTCATTTTGATCCTCGTACAAAACAATGCGAACTAGAAGTTCAAAAGATAATTCATTTACAAAGTTTAGCAAATCAATTGCCAGATGCATTTACTGACCCAAGGAGTATAACAAAGTCACATATACCAGCTGTTAATGCTCCGATTAAAATTGATGTCCCAGAAGGACAACCTTTTATTGCCAATGAATCCAAAGCACGCCTGAAGCGTGGTAGACCAGTCGGTTCCAAAGATAAGAATCCTCGAAACAGAAAAAGAGTAAAGATTCAAGATGGCCAGGTCGAGGAAATGGTAACTCCAGAAGAGTCTACAGAAGAACCCATTGACATGACTAACAGTCAGGTACCTGAAATTAGTGAAAATGAAGAGATCTCGATAAATTATGTCATGTCAAGAAAAATATGGAATCGACATGAAATCGACGTCGATGATGTTTTTGCATACAATGTAGCGCTAGATGTTATGAATGATGACGAGGATCTTGAACCAAGGTCTATTGAGGAATGCAGACATAGACATAATTGGTTAAAATGGAAAGACGCAATTGAGGCAGAATTAAAATCTCTTGAAAAGAGAAATGTTTTTGGACCAGTAGTCCGTACACCTGATGGTGTAAAACCAGTAGGGTACAAATGGGTTTTTGTGCGAAAACGAAATGAAAAAGGTGAAATTGTGAGACATAAAGCACGTCTAGTTGCACAAGGATTTTCGCAAAAACCTGGTATTGATTATGAAGAGACATACTCTCCAGTGGTGGATGTGACTACTTTTCGATTTCTAATCAGTCTGGCAATAAAAGATGGACTTGACTTGCGTCTAATGGATGTCGTTACAGCATATTTGTATGGCCCACTTGATAATGACATTTATATGAAACTCCCAGAATGCAGCTATCTTATTCTATACATAGTATAAAAATCATTTATCGTCATTATTATTTTGCTGTTGATGTAATCTGTAGTTATATTTTATATTGTTATTACAATTGCTCACATGTTCACCTGGTGCGTGCAGTGGTATTATATATATATAAATAAATAAATAAATATATATGAATGATTTCTGTTTCAATTCTATAATATCAAATATAAAGAGACAAAGATATACCTTCTTCTTGCTACAAACAAAATATGATTATCTTCGAGACGAAAGTGATGAGCAATTCGTGCTGATAACGTATTATAAAATTAGAGAGAACACAAGGATAGAGAGTAAGAAGAGAGATTTTCTTATATTCTTCAAGTGTGTCCAATACATGGATGGTGAGCCTCTATTTATAGGCCTCACAAATACATGAATGGAAGATGGAAGATTAAAGGGAATACAAACTTAAATAAGGAGGAGAATGAATAATTCCTCATTCATGTACCAATATGTAGAGTATGGGAGATGTATGGACATCCATATTTATAACTATTCATAACAGTTTTAGGATTTTAAGGTAATTTTTATACTTTCTTTATACTTGCTTCTAAGGTTAAGAATTAATTAAGGTTTCATCGTTACTATTCTCATTCATATTCATGTAGCTTAACCGATTTCGTCAATGTACTATGAATTCTTGAAGTGTCTCTCTATTTATTATCAATTGATTTTAAATTGAATGTTTAAAACATAGTATCAATTTGTCTTTACCTTATCTCTTGAGCAAACTGTTGATATTTTTATTAAAACTCATCCACCCAGATATTTTTGTGATTTAATTGGAAACCTAAGTATAGCATATTAAATTTATTTTTATTAAGATATTTTTTCCCTCTTTTATTTTTCCTTTCTTTTCCTATGTGTTTTTTAAGTTCTAAGTATACCAAAAAATTAGAATAACATAAGGGCATATGTGAAATTATTATTATTATATAAAATAATATAATATTGTTCAATTATTTTTTTTATATCACCACGGTTAAAACTGAGAAGAGTATTAAGTATGGCATAAAGTAAATCTCTAATATTTTATAAATGAGACTGATTTTAGGGGAGAAGCTAAGTATAACAGTAGAACATCTATAAATTAATATTGTTGGGATTGAAAATTTTTATTAATTCAAAGAGTTATTATTTAATCGATAAATTAATAATTTATTAATTTAAAGAGTGTTTTTTTATTCGGTGAACATAAATTTAATTACATTAAAATTATTACATTTTATTGATGTTTATATCATACTTTTTTTGATGCAATGTATCATACTTATTAAATTAATGTAATAATAGAATTCATTGTAAGTGATATTAATTATTTTTAATAATTAAATAATATTCATTGTATCCACTTTTCAAAGTACATTCACATTTTATTTCAAAAAAAATACTTTTGGAGCCAATAACGCGAAAAGAAGCACTCATAGCGTCAACAACTCTTCACAAGTTTTTATTACAATTCGAAAATACAACACCTGAACTTTTGGACGCAATGAGAAAAATTAAGGATGAAATTCAATTAGATTTGAATTTCAAGACAAAACAAACGAGAATAAAATTATATTTTATAAGATTACCCTAGATATATTTGTAATTTAAAAGAATTATTAATTTGTGATATTTTATTATTTTATCAAAATTATTAATTTATCTTATTAACTTAAGTTGGGATTAAAAAAATATTATTTTAAAAAAAATTATTAATTTATCGAGTATTAATTTACGGAGGTTATTGTTTGGTGATGTCAACTTTCTTCACTATGCAACACTACTAATCAGTGTCACAGTCCAAATGGTGATAATTCTGAGCTCACCCATGACTATGCAACACTATTAATCAGTGGAAGTCACAGTCCAAATGGTGATAATTCTGAGCTCACCCATGACTATGCAACACTATTAATCAGTGTCACAGTCCAAATAGTGATAATTCTGAGCTCACCCAGCACAAGCCACCTTAAAGATTCCAAAAAATAATTGTAGTTCTTATCTCACTAATAAATACTAGTATTATGACACATTGACACAGCATCTATAAATTATGTAAAATAAAATAAAAAATTTATAAAATTTAAAGGACTAAATAAAAAAATATAAAAAAAAATAAATTAAAAAATAAAATAATAATATAATTGAAGATGAAGAGAAAAAAAAAGAAAAAAAATAAATGCGACCCAAAATCACCAAAACTTTTATAAAAATTTTATAATATAGATATAAATATAGATGCTTATCTTTGATCTATTTGTAACGTTGAAAATTATTCATATAAGACAATCAACTGGTCCATATACGGAGTATATAATATATTACGTAGAAAACTTTGCCTAACCTACTCTTATTTATATGTTAAGGCACCAAAGAAAAATCCCACAAGTATTAAATTACTTAATTCTGCCATGGAGACCTTCCTCACACAACTATACAGTACTACAATAGCTGGTCTGTTTGCAATACTATTAGTCCTTTATTATTTGTCAACTAGAATTAGTAAAAAAAATGTAGCACCTGAAGCTGGTGGTGCATGGCCTATTATAGGTCATCTACACCTCTTAGGAGGCTCAAAGCTGCCCCATCTTGTATTCGGATCCATGGCCGACAAATACGGGCCGATCTTCACAGTCCGGCTTGGAGTTCAGCGGTCCTTAGTGGTGAGCAGCTGGGAGATGATGAAGGAGATTTTCACTACTAATGATGTAATTGTGTCGGGTCGACCCAAATTCCTAGCAGCTAAACATTTGTCTTACAACTATGCTATGTTTGGGTTTTCACCCTACGGTTCATTTTGGGTGGAGCTCCGAAAAATAACCACTCTCCAGCTACTCTCCAACCGGCGGCTCGAGCTGCTCAAGCATGTGCGAGTCTCTGAGATGGAGATCAGTATGAGACAACTTTACAAGCTTTGGTCCGAGAATAAAAACGGGTCGGGTCGGGTTTTGGTGGATATGAAGAAATGGTTTGGGGAATTGAATCTCAATGTTACGTTAAGGATGGTCTTCGGAAAGCGGTACTTTGGGGGTGGTGCCGCTAGCAATGACGAGGAGGCGCGGAGGTGCCGGAGGGTGATGAGGGAGTTCTTTCGGTTACTGGGGGTTGTGGTGGTGGCTGACAGCCTTCCGTTTTTAAGGTGGTTGGATTTGGGTGGTTATGAGAGGGCCATGAAAAAAACGGCTAGAGAAATGGATAGTATTGTTAGTGGTTGGCTAGAAGAGCATCGGATAAAGAGTGATTCATCTGGTGAGGCTAATATGGAGCAAGACTTTATGGATGTGATGTTATCGGCAGTTAAAAATATAGATCTTTGTGGTTTTGATGCTGATACCGTGATCAAAGCAACATGTATGGTAAGTATTCTCACCTCTTTAAATTTAAATAAAACTTCCAACTCTTCTTCTTCTATCATCTCTATCATTAAACATAATTAAAAATATATTATTTTTATTTTTTATATAGTATTATATTAGATATTATTTTAGCCAAACGAGTAAGTTTCCAAAAGCATATGTACAAAAATAACATAAGTCAAGGAGATTATGTTTTCAAAATAATAAATATGTTAAAATAAGTGTAAAAGTGTTGTTAATTATATATTTACTCTAATAATATAAATATTTCTCTGTTATTATCGATAGTCAAAATTAAACATGTTTTCAAGATATATATACCACGTAGAACCATCAAAGACTGTCAACTAAAGTTTTTGTCCAATTTCATTAGACATTTTTTATTAATTGTATTGAACAACTGGTGATGAGGATTAACATAATTAATTATTAAACCTTTGTCCAGATGAAGTAGACACCTAGTTACCTATCATTTTTGGCAGAGGTATTCATCGATAATTTACCGCACCGAACCGGTTACCGAAAGTAATCAAAACTATATACCGGTAACCGATTGAACCCGTATTCCGAACCGGTTCGTCGCTTCGGTACCGGCTCGGTGCCAGTTTTTACCCAAATATACCGGTTAATTGAAGCAGTAATCCCATCAATGGTACTATTACGGCAAAAGAACATCGCCATCCCACCACCTCTGCAATCAACATCGCCGGAAAAAATAAAAACACACAATAAATAAAAATTACCATATCTTTACCAAATCATCACCGTCAAATTACCATATCTTCGTTTCAGAAATAAATAAAAACAAACAATAAACAACACCATAACATCACCAAATATTAATAAAAACAAACAATAAATAAAAAATTTCTGACTTGATCTCAAAAACGCAACAATCATCACCAAATCTTTTACTATAAACAACACCATCTCCGATTTGCTTCCGTAACCAATAAATCGACCAACGGATCTACCAATAAATCAACCACAACCATGAGATCGAGACAGCGACATCCCCACCATAACAAGTAGAAAAAAAAATAAGAAAGAGAAGAAGAAGACAATACATGCAATTGCCGATTGATGGACTCCATAACTTATTTCATCAAATTACTTGCATATAATTCTCCAATTCATTGATTGTGTGAGGACTGAGATGGTTTATTCTTTTGCTCCGATTCATTGATGGTCTGAGATGCCTAGATGGGTTTTACTTTGATGTTGATGCTTTGTATTGCTGAGAGAGAGAAATAGTGAAAAATGGAGACCAAAGGTAGTGAGAAAGTAAGAGAGAAAAGTGTAATAAATTATTGGCCCACCAATATGCATATAACATATATATACGCATAATCAAATTTCAGATAGAACCGGACAATCGGTATATCCGGTACGGTCTGGTATAAACCGAATACAGAAAAAGGGATACCGAACCCGAGCCGGTTAATCCGGTATTTACCGGAAAAAATTACCGATATCGAACCGGATTTATTTTGTGCAGAATCGGTCGGTTCGAACCGGTTCGATTACCAAAAAACCGAAAAAACCGATTGGAATGGTCATCCCTAATTTTTGGTCCAATATAATCATATTTTGAAATAAATAAGGTTAATTTGTAAACTAATCTTTGATATTGGGTGACACTTTTTAGGTTATAATTACCAGCGCCACCGATACCACTGCGGTTGAGCTAACATGGGCACTTTGCCTGCTACTAAACAACCGCCATGTACTAAAAAAAGCTCAAGAAGAACTGGACAACGTTGTTGGTAAACAAAGACAAGTGAAAGAATCCGATCTCAACAATCTAATATACCTCCAAGCCATAGTCAAAGAAACATTACGGTTATACCCAGCTGGTCAACTCGCAGGTCAAAGAGAATTTTCCGACGACTGCACCGTCGGCGGCTACCATGTCCCGAAAGGAACACGGCTCGTCATAAACCTATGGAAGCTCCACCGTGACCCGAGAATATGGTCGGATCCAACCGAGTTTAGGCCGGAAAGGTTCCTTGAAATGCACAAAGAAATTGATGTGAAAGGGCAACATTTTGAGTTGATTCCATTTGGTGCCGGTAGAAGATTATGCCCCGGAATTACTTTTGGCCTTCAAATGTTGCACTTGGTGCTGGCTACTCTGCTACATGGTTTTGACATCTCGCCTCCGTCCGATGCTCCTGTTGATATGGCCGAGGGTGCTGGATTAACAAACGCCAAAATCACTCCACTTGAAATTCTCATTGCGCCGCGCTTATCGCCTAGTCTTTATGAGTGAAGTTGGTTTAAAATAAAATAAAATAGAGCCTATGTTGTTACTATCTTTTATGTTCTGTTATAATTTCTAGCTTTTGTTCTTATTGTTCAGTTTTGTTTGGCAAATTTTCTGTGCGTATGATTCTGAAAAATATTCTCTATAATATTAACACTTGTTTATCCACGAAAATGGTAGCAGAAAACTGAGGAACCGATTACGTTTATTGCATTTAATTAAGAGGATGTTAAAATGGTATTTTACACTTCTAATGTACCTTTGTCATAATTTTGGGAAGAAAATGTATAGTGTTGTGTCCAGTCAATTTAGTCAATGGCGTTTGGACAATCATTTTTAGCTTGTTGTCTACGGAAGATTTTGATTGGACAAGTCTATGTCTTGAAACCACAGCCATGAAATCTTGTGCTGCTCCTTTGGGTAAGGGAGTTGTTATTTTTATTAGAAAATTTTAATATTTCCGTAAGGTATTATTTACATCTTAATTTAAGTTGCACAATCTAGCAATAACTTAATTGAAATGTAAAAGCCGAATAAATATGGGTAAAATGGTAATATCTTAATTTCAAATACGTCCGTTGCATCATTTTTAAGATTTAATTAAGTGGGATATAATTATATAAATAAATTTATTTATCTATAACACGTACTTTTTTTTTTGAGTGCTTCTACACGGACCGGCCAATTTGACATGAAAATTGGACCGGTCCATGTAAATATCCATGTTCCCTTGGTTTTTTTTTTTTTTTTTTTTTTGGTATTTATTCCAAACATATTTATATTATGGATTTTAAAAAAAAAATCAAAAAAAACTGAAAAAATTAGGTGTAATTTGGATATATATCAAAAAAATGGTTGTATGGGCCCATACAACCATTTTTTTGATATATATCCAAATTACACCTAATTTTTTCAGTTTTTTTTGATTTTTTTTTTTAAAATCCATAATATAAATATGTTTGGAATAAATACCAAAAAAAAAAAAAAAAAAAAACCAAGGGAACATGGAAATGTCTAATTTCCATGTCCCAAAAACATGTCAGTGTAGACTTATTGTTTTTTTTTTAGGCCGAACCACAAAGTATAACAGTCGCTGTAACGTGAGTTCTGAATTAGCCCGGTGCCGGGCATTGAAAATGCTTGCCCATGATGAAATAAATAACTATATATGTCGAAGGATACGGACAAATGGAGGATTCAGATACGGAGAACCTAATCTACCTCTAAACGATAACTAAAGAAGCAATGCATCCATCTCTATCCGCTCGCACAACTTGGGGAGTTGGGCCAGGACCACACTTAGGAGTAAGGTTGTACTTCGAGTTTGGTTCGTATTTAATCGATTAAAAGTTTGATTCGAGCTCGATTCAAAATATAAACGATTCAAATATAAATAAATTTTAAAGTTCGATAAATTACTCGAATCTTTTCAAATTATAATTTTTTATTGACACTCAGATCATATTCGCTTGAAAAGTTCAAATTGTTTATACTCGATTCGAGATTGTGCTTGACTCGGTACCTAACGAGTCTCAGTCAAATTATATTTTAGATTCAATAAATTTTATGAATCAAATCTGAGTAACTCAATATTAATCGACTCAACTCAGTTCACTTACACTCCTACTTACAAGGTTATGGCCTCTGGATGTATTTTTGGTGGCTACAATATTGATTGGGACCTAAAGGGACTACATTAATTGTTTGTTGTGGAACTTGGAAGATTCATCACGACCCTCATCTATGCATGCACAATAGGTTGGTCTGGTCTGGTATAACCTGGACTTGACATTTGACAGGCTTTGGGTGTTGATTAGATCAGACTAGGCCTTAACCTTTGGTCTGGCAAGTCAGACTAGGTCGAGCCACAGAAACGTGATCTGTTTAGGCTTCCAGACCAAACGGCCAAGCACAAAGCTAGTCTATTCCGGTCGGTCTAGCCTTCCCCTTTCTTTCTTTTTTTATAATTTTAATATTAAATATTAAAAATTAAAATTAAAAAGTAATTTCTTTTATAAAAATTAAGATTTTCATGAAGAACTAGAGTATTTACAAGATTCTAATTTATTATTAATATTTAACATTAAAACTTAATTTAATGATATATGAAATTTTATATGTGTACACCTAGAAGGGGGGATGAATAGGTGGGTCAACGAACTATGTCAAATTTAAAATTTTTCTGTTTCAAAAGTAATCCAGACAAGTAAATTTAGTTGTCTGTTTTAGAACCTATCTGCTTTCAATTGTTTGCTTTAAGTTATTCGTCTAATTCTTCCTGTATTACTTTAAACTAACGTAAGCCATGCATGCAATGATATTTTTGGATTTTCTAATGCAGAAAACAAGTAGATGTCAGAATTAAATAAACTGAAAAGAAAACAACAATCAAGCACACATGCACACCAAGATTTATACTTGGTTCGACCCCTTAATCCTCTACTCTATGGGCATACATCCAAGGTCAGGTATCAATTAATACCCATCAGGTTTTCTTTAATATGAATAAATTAATTACAATAATATCAACTTTCTATATAATAGAATTTAGAAAAACTTCCTGAGCACACAGCTCCCTCGAGGAAACTTCCTTGAGCACCTCTACTCTCTTTGAGTACTACTACTCTTTTAGACACCTCTGTCACCTTGAACTCTCCTTGTACAATATTTAAAGAAACTCCTTGCCTCACTCTGAAACCCCTTTTACAAGATATGAACTTTAAGAATAAAAGGGATTACAACTGAACACTATGACTTCCAGCAATAATACTAAAATCAAGGCACTTATAATTTTGCTAGAAAAATTATAACTTTATAAAGGTCTGTTCAATATGCATTAGTTGTGTTTTGGGTTACTTAATAAAATTTGAAAACCATATATATATATATATACACACACACACACACACATATACGGTAAGCTTTTAAAGCTAACCAAAGACGAATCGTCGTCTTTGGTGCCTATGGCGACGATTCGACCTGTCGCCGTAGCCATGTAGTCTTTGACGACGGGTCGAATCGTCGCCATAGACACCAAAGACGACGGTTTGTCTTTGATTCACTTTTTAAGGTTCGCTTTAGAAGCTTACCGTGTGTGTGTGTGTGTGTGTCTGTATATATATATATATATATATATATATATATATATATATATATCACCCAACCCAACAGATACCTTGTTGAAGACTAACAAAGTTTGTTTAAAATATATCAAGAAGATTTTGAAGAATAACAAACTTTAGAAAGACCAAGTCTTTGTTTTTAGTTTTTTAAAACAAACTTTTGTTTTATCAAGTTAGAAGGAATTCCAAGTATACCAAGTCCTAATCATAGTTACTAGATAAAAAATATCATCCCAACAAATTAAAACTTAGTCTCACGGATTTGAAATATTCTGACCATTTTCCTTGTTTGAAAATATATATAATATAAAATCAATTTTAGAGATAACAAACCATATCAGCACAAAATAGGTCTGTTAGAAACTTTTTAATTAAAAGAATTTTTTTAAGACTAGAAGACCAAGTCTACTGATGTAACATTTCTTGCCAAATAGGATTCTTATAATAAAGAATAAAAATATGGAAGGATAAAAATTTAAAACCCAATCAATTTCCTTTTTAAAGTTCTCAGCAATAAGGAAATTGTTTTAAAACATATTTCTTTTGAATTCAAGCTATTAAAAACAACGTTAACTTTCCTAACTTATTATTAGAATAATATGTAATCTTATCAAAACAAATTTTACCAAGTGAAGATTAATATTAATTATATTATGTCTCGATTCTAAGAAAAATGCTAGAAACATTACATTTATTTCCTAGACTCAATCACTCTTTGATCTTCATAATCATTTGTACTTGAGTTATATATTGAACTTTTGAAGCTTCAATAAATCACTCAACATGTAAAATTCCAAGCAATCAAAGTCTAAACCTGTAAAAATATAATAACACTATAAAGCAACTTGTCATCATTAAAATCAAAGGCATATAAACTAACAATGTACTCCCTTCATCTCCAAAAGGATGACTAAAGGTATAATTTTTTTTGTCCCCAAAAGAATGAGATATATTACATAAAGTGAAAGATAATTAGGTCATTTAGTAGGGTCCATTAGTGTGTGTGTGTGTGTATAAAGTACTCATTATTTTATATAATCATGTGTGCGAATAAGAATAAATTTAAATTTTTTTTACTCTTTTTCTCTATTTTTACTTTTCTTAATATATATGTTGATATGCATATTGTACTTTGTTCATCCTTTCGGGGACAGAGGGAGTACTGATTAATGTTAATATCTAACATTAAAAGTAACAAGGAATATTAATAAAATTTTATTAATTGTTAAATATTAGTATTTAGAAGAAAATAACTTATTATTAATATAAACTCACCAACCCCGTGCGAAGTACAGGCGGAATGGATAATAATTTATTATATTAATAATTAAAAAAATTAATTGTGATTTCGAGAAACATAGTTGTAACTATTAAATAGTTAAATATTTATTTAAATAACTAATGATTGAATTATATATTGTAAGTTATTTCAATCAATTATTAAGCTAAAATATTTGAATAGATTATTGTAAATTTATTTAGTTATGATTATGTAAAAATAATTATTTTAATTCTATTTAAGTTTGTAATGAAATTCTATATTAGCATTTATATTGACAAAATATGCTTGAAATTCTAATCCGAAAAGAATTATGAAACTCATATTTTAATAATTTTTAATTTAGTTATGATAATTAGTTTGGAATGAATCCACTATAATTTTTCAACTAATGTTACAGGTATTATGTTTCAAATTCACATATATTATTAATATAATTAATCATGTGTTTTGATAAATTTTCAAGTTTAAATGAATTAAATTAGTTAGGATATCAATTTAATATTAAAATTCATGACTAATATTAATATAATTAAATTGCGTGATATATCTCTTTAGTGTGTTTGATTGATTGTAATTGTTTTGCAGGTATTTTTTTAGCGAAGTGTGTTTTATCAGTTTTGTAATAAAATTGGTAAAACTGAAAATAAAACTTCTTTTAGAAGTGACTTTTTCTATTAAAGATTGCTTGGGTTTCTTTTGAATACTTTATAAATTTAGATAGTATATATTTAATTATTAATTATTATAAATTTGTATAGTACTTGTACTAATTTAAATAGGAGAGAAAAAAAATTATTTTTTTCTATTTCTCTTAGAGATAAAAATATTTTTAAATTTGGATAATATTTAATTGATACATATTTGGATAGTACTTATGCTAATATGAATTAGGAAAGCTGAACCAAAAATTGATGGAACCAAACCAATCTAAGTTTATGCTTTTAATTATATTAATCAACTAATTTTTAATGTTAAACATTAAATAAGCTAACTACTTCCTATTCATTGAAGATACAATCATCTATAGTGCAAGGGTTTGTATGGTATGCCCACGGTTCTCTTGTAATTACTTGATTTTCTCCTAAATGAATTAATGAATGAACAATGTAGATATGACTTTACGTAATTAGTGGAGTGCTTAAATTTTTATTAAGCAACTTATATTTAGACATTACTTCAATGCATATATTAATTAGTTATCTATTAATGTTAATGTGAAGATTTTAGATTCAAACAATCTTACGTAGAATGATATATTGATACTTTAATAATAATTTTGATATTATGTGGTTTTGCATGAAAAGAATTGTTCTGGTTGCTTGTTTCTTGAATGTAATTGGTAGCTGCTAAGTGCAAAGAAAGAGGGTTACCATGTTAGGCCTTAGGCGTAGAACTAGGTCAGGCCAAACCTAGACCGTAAATTGAGTCAAGCCGGACTTTTCACATCAAATAACAGCCTCTTTAAAGTCTCCAAGCTTTGATCAAGCCAGGCTTTAACCAGACCAAGCCAGGCCCAGAAAAAACTAAGGCCAGGTCGTGGATTGCAGGCTTTTTGTGCACCCCTACCTTCAATTATGGTCGAATTCATATAAAGATAAATATTTATATATGTGGTCCTTACGTTTTTGTGAAAGTTTCATTTGATTTATTGATTACTTTTATTATATTGGAATTAATTTGTCTATTTTTTTAAGGGCAAAGGTGCAAAAAAGCCCCTGTGGTTTCACCCGAAATCCCACTTCCACCTTGAACTCTTTTTTTTTCCAAAAGTACCCTTAACGTTATAAATTTTAGGTCAATTCTGCCCCTCCCGTTAAAAAAATGCCAGCTAGACAAGCGGACGATAGTTTATTACTGAACGACTGACACGTGGAGAGAGAGAAACAGAAAAAAAAAACAAAGAAACAGAGAAATACATACATACACACATAAAACACTGAGATACAGATCTGTTCTTCTAAGATACAGATAATAAAACCTAGCCCTAGTAATTCACTTCAATCCCGTTTTCTCCATATCTCAAATCCCATTTTCCCTCTTTATATATAAATTAACTTATATCTTTATACTTTCGGCAATTATGGGTAGCATAAAGGAGGTGAGTAGATCGACGGTGGTGGCGTTTGCGCCGGACAAATCGTACCTAATGGCGGGGACAATGGCGGAGGCGGTGGATATATCCTTCAGAACGTCTGCGAATCTCGAGATCCTCCAGCTTGATTTCCAGTCGACGATCACCAATTGCCGGTAGTTGGTGCCGAGCCGAGTTTGGAGCCATTTAACCGGTTGTCTTAGGGGAAGAATCCGGTGGGCTCGGATGAATTCTCGCTGGGGTCTAATTGTCGGTGGTCTTAACGATGGTAACATCGAGATTTGGAATCCTGCTACACTGATCGAGTACTGCTCTTGATGAAAATTTGCCGCATTGTTTTATTCTATTGCTACCATTTGTGATTTGAATTTGATAATTTGGGGAAAAGTTTGATACTTTCGTTAATTTGAAGTGATTTTAATTAGATTTGGAGGAAGAAAAAAAAGTAAATACCCAAGTACCTTTGGAGTAACATGAGGAGAAAAATCAACTGGGTTGTTGCTGCAACAGCCCTCATCACTTCCTTTCTCCACAAATTTCTTTTCAGTGGCTTCCATGGAGTTTATTTGGGAACCAATTAATTAATTGTTTCAGTAAGTTACGTATTAAAACCAGCTGATTATTGTTCAGAAAAGGGATAAATGAACAAAAGACATACACCCAACTCTGTTTTCTGTGTGCTTAAGAGAGAGAATGACGGAGGTGCTGCTGGTATTTACACTTTGTTAAGAATCATAATACTTTCCTATACTTTCCATTTTCTCACTCTAAACCTTTTTCTTTTTGTTAATGTTTCTCTCTCCATCTCCATCTTCATCTCCATCTCAATCTCAATCTCAATCATTTCGTATTAATTTTTTCAAAGTGGGTTTCAAGCATAAAGAGAGAATAAAATAGATAGTGGATGAACATGGGAGTATAGAGATAAGATTTCCTGTAAGAGAAGTTAAAAATCTAAATGAATTACAAGAAAGAAAATGTTTTTATTAATCAAATATTGGGTGAAAGAACAGGGGAGTATAAAGATAAGATTTTATGTGTGTATGTATGTATTTCTCTGTTTCTTTGTTTTTTTTTTTCTGTTTCTCTCTCTACGTGTCAGTCGTTCAGTAATAAACTATCGTCCGCTTGTCTAGCTGGCATTTTTTTAACGGGAGGGGCAGAATTGACCTAAAATTTATAACGTTAAGGGTACTTTTGGAAAAAAAAAAGTTCAAGGTGGAAGTGGGATTTCGGGTGAAACCACAGGGGCTTTTTTGCACCTTTGCCCATTTTTTTAATACAAAAATTTTCTAAGAAAAATAATAAGTAATACATAATAGCACCGCTTAAATCGTGTTTGTTTACAAAGATAACAAGATTGTATTATTAATCCTAAGTTTCTTGTTTGTTTTAAAAATTAGACTTGTGACTATTAGTCCCGAAATAACAAAATAATTTAGAAAGGTGGACTATTTAATACTATGTCTAACCAAGTATTATAAGCTCTACCATTTGGGATTAAAAATTTATAGACAAAATTAAACATTATTTTTTTATAAAAAAAATGACTGGTGTATCATATTTTATCCATCTATACTCACACCACTGAGAATACAATTTTTTTTGTTATTATTGGTAAGTGTATAATAGTCCAGACGATAAATTTTATCTAATGTTTTAAATAATTCTGAATAAAATAAACATAACATGCTATTATTTATATACATATATACATTATATATATAGCGACGCAACTTGATGATCCAAGATCATCATTTTGAAGAGTTCCCTTCAAGCTAGCTAGCTGGTCCATTATAAATATTTGCATGCATGCATAGTCGTTTTCATCTTTCTTTTTACGGTCAGACTGCGTGCTTAGAAAAATTATCGACCATGGTTCTTTGATTGCAAATCCGATAGTGTTCTAAACTGGAAAAATGATTATGTGTTTCTGGTACATTTTATCGGATAGTAATTAAACTCCAGATTCAATATATGAATTTAACGAATACTTCTTCTATTTTACAAAAAATATTGTGTTTATAGTAAAATTTTATTACATAGAAATAGAAAGAGTCTTTCTTATTGATAACAATATAAAATAAATACAATATTTTTAGATTTATAATCGTAATGTTATCGGCATGACATCACTACTAAACTATTAATTTATTATTTTTAATTATATTAAAAAAATTTAGATTAACATAACTACTTTTCTGAGACATAATAAAAATAGAATGAATATCAAAAGGGAAAACTATGACAGCAAAATTCCCAAGCATTACCCGTTAAGAGTACGCTATGTTAACCAATGGTTGCACGCGATACCTTCATAAATTATAAGTTTATAGTAAATTATACAATCTCTCTCTTCCACAAAAGTTTAATTTCTTATTTGTTTTTTAGTAATTTATGAAATCTTAAAATTTAAAATAATTAATGTAAAATTTTTAATTTTGATTAATAAAATAATTAATATAATAAGTAAAAAATTATTATTAAAAAATTAATATATCACAATTTAAAATTTACAATTTAATTAGGATTAAAATTAAATGAGACTATTTTTATTGATTGGAATAGTATTTGGATAGCCTTGTTATCATTTGTGGGATTTAAATAAATAAAAAAATACTATAATCCCGGGCAAACGAATTAAGGCCCAGCGAGGATAACGTGATCATAAATAAGGCTAATCTGAATTATTAGGCAGATGGGCCCCCAATATTTATAATTTCTCGTCTAGATAAAACAAGAACAGGGAAGCCCAGCCAACCACTCTACGAGACTACGACTACGACTACCAGCAGCAATACACTATTATTTTCTCTCACTAGTCACTACATACATTCAGTTTCCTGATTTCTCTGTCGGTCGAAAATTAACTGTCGACGTCATGTTCCCGCCAAAAACTCCGAGATCAAGAACGGCGGAAACGGTGCCGGCGAAGGTGATCGTCGCCGTGAAAGCAGAGAAGGTGATGTCCAAGACGGCCTTGGCTTGGGCGCTCACTCACGTCGTTCGCTCCGGCGATTGCATTACTCTGTTAGCTGTCTTTCCCGGCGAGAAATCTGGTAATTTTTCGTTTACTCTGAACAAAATTGCGTTTACGCCTTCAATTATGTTTGTGTGCGCCCCTTTAGGAATTGTATAATGGTGGTTACAGGTAGGAAATTTTGGAGTTTTCCGAGGTTGACCAGAGATTGCCGGAATGATGGCCGGACAAAATTTCCGGATCGAGTTTTCCAGATCTCCGAGTCTTGTTCTCAAATGGTTCTCCAATTTCATGATCAAATTGAGGTGATTGAAGATTTTACTGAATTGCCACTTACCTGCTTTTTCTTCTGTCTATTTTGTTTTTGATTTCAAGAGGTATGATGGTGAAGAAAACGTCAAATCTGCTTTTTTCTAAATTAAAGAAAACCTTTAGTAATTTTCTCTCTTTCTTTAACTGTTATTTTCGACTAATCATTTTAAGTAGAATTGTGCATCAATGAAATGACTTTGTACTATAATTCATGAAACTATCTGTTCATGGAAAGCACTTGATTTTTCATGATTACCATTTTATTTAATAATCAAATTGAGCATAATGTGATAGCATAATTTATTTATTTTTTAAAGATTCTATGAAGGAATTGATGATTGTTAAAGGCTATTGTTGCCATGCCATCATTAAATCAATGTGAGAATGTGATAGATATAACAATTTTTTATTGGCTTTCTGACTTTGATTGAGTTGTCAGGGTTTTAGAAGATTCCGAATTTGTCGGGATCCAATGCAGAATGCTTACAAATTAATTAAAGTAATTTGAGAGCTGCATGTGCCTTGACTATAAAAATTAGATTAATAGAATCCAAGGAATCTTAAACTTCTTTATGCACATATTATTTACTTTATGATCCATCCCTTCTTTCAATAATACTATCCTGCTTATTTAAGAATATGTCTATCAAAAACTTACTTCTTGGTTTTACCAGAAATTATTACTATGAATACTTTGAAGTTCTGATGTGGCTCACTATGATTAATGCTCATATTCTCTTTTAGATATTGTGACTATTTACATATGGTAATACTAAATTATTTCTACATAATTTAACAAATATCTTTTACTTTCATGGTAATCTCTAAGTGGCTGAAATTCTCCACTTGTCAAGTTTACTTCTCTCCCTCAAGGAGCATGTATGCCATGCCACTGAAATCTTCTATAGGAATCACTATTTTCCCTTCTTTTGGCTGATATGTTGAGTTTTTGATTTGGTGTGTTTTCACTTTAAATTAATCAACCTGTTATTATGAAAATTCACAGTGATTTCCACCCACTGCTTTCTTTGTATATAACAAGTAATGGCTAAAGGTTGTCACTTTAAAATTAATGCTGATTGTAGGTCATAGTGCGGATTAAGGTGGTGTCAGATACACCTTCTGGTGCCGTGGCAGCTGAAGCGAAAAGGAATAAAGCCAACTGGGTCATATTGGACAAGTAATCAGACGTAAAGTTATTTTCTTTTACTTATCTGTTAGTTTAATTGATCAGGCAATTATTTCATTCCTCTTTCCTTGAGAGTTTGTATTTTCCTCTAACTAGAAACAGGGATGGCAGGACCCCCCACCCCCGAACAGTATTTTGATATCTTAGATATCCCCATTGGTTATAAGAGTATTTGTAGAATAAGGCCTCATGTAGAACTGGTCACAAGTGCCCTACTTTATGTATGTGATATACACATACTTTTCCCCTCCTAAGCCCGATTATGGATTCTTCTTTGTTTTCACCTCTTTGGCAGCATCCTCAGGAAATAGGTCATGATTGTTGACTGTGTGGTGAATTATATGAGCGTATCGTAGTTTTAGCAGTACTTTTATAATAATCTTTTTGTATCCATAGAAATATGTTTGGCATGTAGCATGCAAATTATACCTAAAATGATTACTTAAACGGCCAAGCCATAGCCCTTTTATCTGGATAGGCCACCCACAACCCAGTAATTTTTATTCCTTACAGAAATGGTGCGAGGGAATCCAAGTAGACGTTTAATTTTCTTGGTGGACCTGATTGTAGCTGACCCATTATGAGATCCAGGTATCGTGCCCCGGTTTGATCGACTCACATGAACTTTGCTGCAATCTTCGAAAATAAACTGGTATGGATGGACCAAACTGCTAATATAAAGCCAAGTTATCAACAATGTTCTTTGTTTTAAGCAGGCTAGCTAAGTGACCTTAGCTGAACCCTGGTAAACGTATTATTCCAGGTCATGAAATACCATCTGCAAATCTTCCATGTGCAATTATAAGCCTCACTGGGACTCAATGGCCATTCTATTTTAAATCATATAATGTGAACTGCTTATCTACAGTTTCCATCTAATAACGCCCACTACATAATAAAGAACTTATCACTGTTACAATACTGTAAACTTTGCACTTCAATTTTGAATTTAAGTGGGCTTTTTATCTGGTTCTTAATCAGTATTGTTACGTTCTAATCAAGGCCATGTATCCAAATTTATTTTTCATACTATTACTTAAGTTTCTAATTTTTAATATGAGTTCTGTACCTTGTTGTGTTTCAGTGGCTTGAGACATGATTTACCCTGCTGGTTCAGAAATGTTTGGAGAATTTAAGGTCTAACAATCGCTAACTGTTGTGCTGAAACAGAAAATTGAAGCAAGAGCGCAAACATTGCATGGAGGAACTTCACTGCAACATTGTAGTAATGAAGGGTTCTCAACCAAAAGTTCTTAGACTCAATTTAGGATGTTCAGATGAAACTCAAACCCCTTTCTTTTCTGCTTCTTCATCGCCAGACGCTGGAATGCTGCAAGGCTACAGTAGGAAGCATTCTACTCCTTCAAGCAGTCCTGAGGAACCATGTACCTCCAATACAAGGTCATCGGGAGAGATTTCACTATCGAGTTCGGACACGGTGACTTCTCTTTTCCTTGTCTATGAACAAAATCCGCTTTTTGAAGGACTGCACAGAGGAAAACATGTGCCAATTAAACGAAATGAGTCGGATGATCCAAATACTGCTCTGGGTTCTGTTTGGGAAAGGGTGATAACTCTCTCAACAACCACAAAATCATCTATAGAAAATAATCCTAAGAGGGTCTTTTGGATTCCCCAAAACCACATTGTCAATCAACAGAATCCAACAGCTAGAAGCTTCAGGAATTACCCCAAAGTAAACTCTTCTACTAGCAAAACTGAACTAGGTGCAACTGTTGCAGGAACTAAGCTCAATCAGACACGTAGCACAGAACAAATACGTAGCTCTAGCATAAGAGAGGCAGTCTCTTTGGGGAGAACTTCCTCAATACCTCCTCCTTTATGTTCACTATGTCAACATAAGTCACCAGCTTTTGGAAAACCTCCGAGACGCTTCAATTATGAAGAGCTAGAGGAAGCTACAAATGGGTTCTCAGATATGAATTTCATGGCAGAAGGTGGGTTTGGATTGGTCCACAGAGGGATCTTAAAGGATGGGCTGGTGGTTGCAGTCAAGCAGTTAAAGTTTTATGGGTCTCAAGGAGATGCTGATTTCTGCAGGCAAGTGCGGGTATTGAGCTGTGCACAACATAGAAATGTCGTGCTGCTTGTTGGATTTTGTGTTCAGGGAAATAATAGAGTACTAGTTTATGAGTACATATGCAATAGCTCTTTGGACTTTCATTTACATGGTATTATCTGTTTGCTTTCATTTTCTATAACTACATGGGCATTGCAATTAGAATGCGATCTTCTAATTGTGTCATCAGCATTGTGAAAATTTTGACTTGTTCCCTTGTGCTACTGCAATTGACAGGAAATAAAACAACACCTCTGGAGTGGCATTCACGTCTAAAGATAGCTATTGGAACAGCGAGAGGGTTACGATACCTTCATGAAGATTGCAGAGTGGGTTTTATAGCACATAGAGACATGCGACCTAGCAACATCCTTTTGACCCACAACTTCGAACCTTTGGTACTTCTTCAAATTGGTTTTTCCAGAAGTAACTACTTTGAATGTATAAAGGGGGTTATAAAAATCTAACCTTTTTAGATGAACTAACATATGCCCATTAGAACGATAAGTGTTCTCCAAGAAATTAAAAGACACCTTATTTAAATATATCTGTGACGCTAATATATTTAGCTTTTAAACTTCGTAGTCTAATTCAGCTTTAACATTCTAATTAGTCGACTTATTTATTCAGGTTGCTGATTTTGGGCTTGTAAGGTTGCACACTGAATGGGATATTTTTTATGAGGAGCAAATTGTCAGAACTTCAGGGTACTAATAATTTCCTAGGCCTTACTTTGCTACCATGTTTATTTTCTATCAGTCTACTACACATTTTTCCTACTATATGTATCTATGACCCCAAAGAACTTTTCAAATTAATTTCCAGTTATTTTTCAACTGAAAACCAGCCAGAAGATGATTTAATCTCTTCTAAATTGATTTAGTTTTTGAATAAGTCTTAGTTTATTAATTCAATCAAAATGCATATGCACCTAGAATTAATTTAGATTTTTGAGCTATTTTTATGAAATTCATTTTTTCTGAATAGGTACCTTGCACCAGAATACTTTGATGGTGGGAAGATTACAGAGAAAGTTGACATATATGCATTCGGACTGGTATTATTAGAGCTAATCACTGGTCAAAGAATCACGGAGTTGCAATGTTATATGGGGCGGCAGTACCTCTTGTCTGAAAACCTTTACCCTTTAGCCTCATTGGAAGCAGGCCATATTTTAGGATATATACATCAACTGCTGGATCCCTCCTTGGCCTCTCATCAACCCCATAACTTGCCCAATGAAGTGCAAGCAATGGGTCAGGCTGCCTCCTTGTGTCTACAAAAAGATCCAGAATCCAGACCCCTCATGTCTAAGGTTTAATTGTTGCCTCTCTACTAATTCCAACTGTATATTATTTAAATAATTACTTCATTCTTCAAAACTTGAAAAGTTTTCTAGTGCTTTTAACCATTTTCTTAAGATGCAAGGGGTCTTTCCTTCAACTGAAAAGTTTGCTTCTTTTTTCTTTTCCAATGATTAGGTCCTCAGAATACTAGAAGGTGGAGAAGCAATCATGCCTCTGGGTTTGGACTTGAATTCAGTTGGTAGTAGAAGTGCGCACATGAGGGGTCTAATATCAAATGCACACCCTGAATCAAGAAGGGCACATTCTCGCCAGCTTTCTCACTGATAATGGTTTAGAACTTTCAGTGGTGACTGGTGAGTTATCTCGCTATAAGTTTTTATGAAGTTACCAATCCACACGTGTAAAATCTTCTTAGCCGTGTTTTTCTTCTCCTCATTTATCTTATTCTTCAGTTAGTAGTATCTTTCTTTCATCATTATTCTTTCAAATATGTAGTTAGATCCTTGTTGTAATTCAGTTCTTCGTACAATTGGCTTGTGTTCTATTTATGATATTTATAGTTGTTGGAAATAAATTTAGAGGGCAATGATCCTTTCATTTTTCTTGTAGCTGTATTCTGCTCATGTATCTCTCCCCCTTTGTCTGCATCTGTTTTCACCTTATCTGAGATTTCTCTTTTGCAATAATGCCTCAGGAAACAGAAAAATTTAAGAATCTAAGTTATGGTAGGAAAACAAACTCTAGAGAACAATTCAATTACAAGTCACTGTTACATGTTTACATGGATTGGGTGTATTATTTTCAGTCATGTGAGGATTCCAGAAACTTGTAGTGTGGCTGAATTTTGCCTGTTTGGAAATACTTATGTCCCATATAGAGAGAAATGTGGAGAGAAAATATAAAAGTAGGAGAGGCATATAATAGGTGAGAAATCTTAGAGAGCTTTTAGAGGACGAGGGTTGGGCCATGATTTCCTTCTATATGTTAAGTATGTCAAAACATCTTATACTTATCAGTAGAATTAGGTAGAGCTTGTTGACAAAAAATGAACTAATATACTTTTTTAAGTTTAAGATGATGGTAGTTAAGCATTCTAGCATGATCACTCTAAACTAGCCTTCTTGTGCTGCCCCTTTCCTTTCTTACAATTTCAAAGAGTAGAAGGTATTGCTTTGGCTTACGTAGGAGGTCGTGTTACTGCAACTGCAACTGCAACAGGTATGATGATGAAAACATTGGTGTAGGATCAGTTGCAATAGAGTTATACTATGAAAAAATAGATTTACAAATAATACATATACAAGACCGAATATTCATACCAAAGTCGAGTTGAAATCTATATTTTGTTTAATCAATCAACTTTAGTGCCAAAGTATAAGACAAGGTCAATCCTGATACCTTCTGACAGCTGAAAATAACATATTATAGGTTATCAAATAATTTCATGCATGACATATAATTCTCTGTCCTTGAAGCCACTAAGTAAACAATCACTTAAAGATAGAGGTAGTTCACCAATATAATCTCAAGAACATTCTTAGTTTACTGTATCTCATATAATTTTTATATAAAAATGGTGGGGGAAAATTCAATATTTCAATACTATTGTCCTATATGCCTATCCAGTCACATTATACTCGTTAGGCCACATACAATTTTATTCCCTAAAACCCACCCCCAGGCACAAGTCTGGACCAAATCAAAACCATCACAAAATCATGTATAGGCAGTACACGTGGCACTTACGTAGATCAGATTGTTGATCATCATCACAGGCCCCACCATGTTGTGGTTAATATTTTGCGGATGGTATTGAATCCCAACTTGAATCTCCTTGTTGCATAGCCATCTGATTCAAATCAGGGGCTTGCTCGGTTACACTCCACACCTTCACTGATTTGTCCAGGCTGCCACTATACACCACCCATCGTTGATCACTAGCCGTCGATTCCTGATCCTTCTCGACTGCCAAACACTTGACCGGCCCATTGTGACCGGTCAACACTGACAAACACGTGTGAACTGATCCGTCCCTCCTCCACACACAAATTGTTTTATCAGCTGATCCGCTGAACACCAGATTCCCTGCAGCAGATAGGCACAAAACCGCCAGCTTGTGCCCCTTGAGAACCCCGCCGTGGGACAACTGCTTCTCACACTCCCAAAAATTCACAAGTCCGTCAGAGGATCCGCAGTATAAGACTGAATTGGATCCGTTGACAACTAAGGCTGTTACAGCGGACTCCTGATTCAGGAGCGTCTGTACAAAAGCATGTTTGGTAACTTTCCCATGTGCCTCTCTCTTCCACACCTTAAC
Source organism: Aralia elata (assembly GCA_034770075.1). Classification (NCBI taxonomy): domain Eukaryota; kingdom Viridiplantae; phylum Streptophyta; class Magnoliopsida; order Apiales; family Araliaceae; genus Aralia; species Aralia elata. The sequence continues at coordinate 88,574,725 of CM068385.1, forward strand.
GCTGCCATCCGCGGAGCCAGTGAAGACCATGTTGTCTGCTCCTGCAACAATGGAGTTGACAGCATCGTCGTGAGCTTTAACCGACTCGATGCATTTTGAGTTCTCAACTTTCCAAACCTTGAAAGTCCTGTCCCATGAAGCAGAATATAGAAGGCCTTTCTCCTGGCTCATGCTCAGAGAAGATATGGCGTCGCAATGTTTGATCCAAATAGAAGTCTTGTTACGCTTAACCTCGATGTAGTTCTTGGGTTTGATTGAGCATTTGAAGATATCCATCATGGTTGGCAATGTGCTATACCTTTTGTGGAGACTAGGATTCTTGGAATGGACCTTCCACACACGAATCTTTCCGTCCTGATGACCTGTAAAAATCTTCTCACCGCAGATTATTATAGCCTTAACCAATCCGCTGTTGGACTTGAATGCGGTAAACTCCTTCATATTCTTCCACACGCGGATGTTTTTGCTGTCAGAGCCAGTGTACAGGAGATCACGACATGCAGCCAGGGAATAAATGTGGCCCTCTTCGCGAACAAGGGATCCGATGAGGCCAGTTTGTGGGACATTTTTGGCGTCGGTTTCATCAAAGTTGGACCAGGGAGATTTTGTGAAGGGAGTGTTTTGGTTCCATGGGGACATCATCATGGGAGAGCCCTCACCGCTTAACCTGGTAGGATCGTAGGCTGAGAAGCTGCTGTTGCGTTTACCGTAATCAGAATCATCCGACGTCGATGACATGTTAGGATCCGGGTGCATCATGTTGCCTACTTTCGAAGGCATGCTAGCGGCTTCGCCAAACATTGTACTATCCTCTCATATATTATACATACATATATATCCCCAGAAATTGGAAAAGTTTTATCCCCTACAATTAAATTCAAGAATGAAAAATGAAGATGAGCAGAAGTTTTGATAGAGGAATATGAGAGGAGGAGAGAGAGAGAGAGAGAGAGAGAGAGAGAGAGTTTGTAGGGAATAGAATGTGACAACTAGAGGCGGGAGAGGAGAGAGGAGTTCATAAATATGGAAGAGAGAGAGGATTTGTAAGCAAGTACAGAGCAAGGAGATGATGGCAAGTGGAAGCAGGAAGACTGATCTTTGCTTGTAGAGGGACTTTCGGGTATAAAGAATCAGAGTCCAATGATAAGTATATATAATTTGTATGGGTAGTTTTTTCTGTTAAAAGAGATGGTGGGGTGGTGAGATATTTATGGTGGTTGGGTTAAATTATTACTCTATTCTGGGAATAAATATTCTGACTTCTGAATCGCGTCGTACGTTTGTTATAGAGCATTAGCCTATGAATATAACTGTTTGTTTACTTGTAGATTTTAGGGTGATGTTATTGTCACAGGTGCATTATTGATTTCATTGGCAATCATATTATTTGTAATTTTTAGAATAGCCAAAAATGACTAAATTGGATGAGCAGTGTCGCATCTTAGCTGTCCAATTATTGTGCAAATATGGAATTGGCTTATCCCATTACCAGTTATCTTTAAATATAAATTTGTGAAACATAATACTCCCTCCGTCCCAAATTAATTGTTTTTCTAGAACTTTTTAAAGTCAAATTGACTATTTTTAAAACTAATCTTTTTACTATTTTTGCTAACATATAGGTGAAGATATTATAACCAAAAGAAAGTATATACAATTTATTACTAATTTCAATTTTTATAATTTTAGAAATATATTTATATATGCTTAATTATTAATTTTAAAAATAGTCAATTTGACTTTAAAAAGTCCTAGAAAAGCAATTAATTTGGGACCGAGGGAGTATATAGCTAGCCGCACGACGGGATGTTGGAGGCATTATCCCATTTACCAGTTATCTTTAAATATAATTGATGAGAATGCTGACTAAACGTTGAGCAAAGGTCTTTAAAAATTCTAAACCTCCATATAATCCAAAAGCTCTATTGCTGCATTGGCTTCTTGCTGGAATACAAAGTTGCCGACAATCACAATTCCATTGAATTTACTGCATTTAACTGTGTGATAACTCTTCTTAACAGATAGTACATGCGGGTCGGCCCCAAAAAAGCCCAAACATTCAAGTGATAGCTCAAAGGCCAGAAGGCCCAGAGCCTTCTCCTAATTGTCGGGCTTACGATTCATTGAGCCCATTTGGATATTCAAGGTACTGTTGTTTCTAAAGGTACCCTTTAATATTCTCACGAGTCTCCTCCTCTACAATACTATACTGTGTGTTTGAATTGAAAGAATAAAATGCGTAAAAGAAATAGTTTTTGCACACATTTTAAGTTGCGTTGAAAACACTTCTACATATTAAGTTTTATGCACTTTTAATTTTCAATATATATTTATAAATTAAGATTTTATAATCATGTTATGAAAACATAATACTCCCTTTGTTCCAAATAATAAGATCATATTAATTTTTAAAAGTCAATATAAGAAATTTTTATACTCAAAATTGAGATGATGCACTAAAAATTATTTCCTCCGTTCTAAAATTAGAGATACAATTTGACTTTTGAGGTCAAACGACGACATATTAAACTTCAAAATTGGTATAACTCATAAAAGTTTAGAATGAAATAAATTTTCTGATTAATAGTTTTTGTTATATACTATACAATTATAATAATTGTATTAACTAAAATTAAATGCATTCACATCAATTTGAAGTTTAATATGTCGTCGTTTGATCTCAAAAATCAAATTGTATCTCTAATTTTGGAACGGAGAGAGTATATAACAATAAATTTTACAATAAATAATGTTTTCTGGATAATTTATAATATTCCTCATTGTAAGAATTAAAATTATTGACGTTTGTCAATTCTAAATTTAAAAATATCGTAAGTTGAGTTTTTTTAATCTAATAATATTTTGGAGCAAAGGAAATATATACTACAAATGTAAAGGTGTTTTGGCACATTAATTAATTATAATTAAATTACATATCCCCGCAAATTAAAATTGACGTGGGTATATAAATTTGGACAAAAGAGTAAATGATCATCATCAATACAGACTGGATGATTGAGACGATGCATCACGCATGGTAGATTAATGGTATTAATAATGGAAATTCAAAGACAACATGATTAAAATAAAATAAAAATAAAAAAAGGTCAAAGAAGAATACAAGGGAGCAAAATAAGGGATGTGTTATAATGTTACGTCAAAAACATTGTCCCTTTTGTGGTGCTGGTGGGGGATGTTTATGATGGATGGCTTGAATATATACTTCCAAGTGCACACACCACCATTATTTTCATTCATTTCCCGTCCAGATCCGCATCCTAAGCCATCAAAACAAATTACTACTACTAAATTATTATAGGAAGTTCTCGCGTACAGTCAAAGTCAAATTATGTCATACCTATGTGCTGCTGATGCCCAAAAATTAAATGTATTTTTTTCGTTTGTTTGTTGTGTCAAATATTTTAAATATAATATTACTTTAGGGTTTAAATTTTTTTAAAAATCTTAAATGATGTAATATTAAATATTTTGTGGTATAATTATTTATGAGAATAATATATATTTAATTAATATAATGACAACACATTATTTATACTTATGTAACGCGGACACAACGGGGCAAAACTCAACTTGAGGTTGTCTTTACTTTTATTGTCGGAGTAGGGTTAAGGAACTTATATTACATGCATGTACTTTAATTTCAACAGTTGATAGTTTGTAATTCAGTCTGGTCAATTCTCCTTTTTAATCAATTCTCACACTTGATATATTTTTTATAATTTCTTTTTCAATGCATTCAATTCACAGCGTTCTGATTATTTTTGAACAAGTTTTTGTCTAATAAGTGATTTTCTCTACACAAGTGATATATTTCAAACCTATAATTATAACCCTATAAATAAATTTCAAACCTAATTCTAGCTAGTAGTCTAAAAGAAAACGCAATATTGTAGCTATGTATGATTATGGAATATTATGTTGCACGTAGTATTCTATTCAAGATCCCTAAGGTTATTCTAAAAAGTGATAGTCTATGCATTATTTCGAGACTTAACTCTCCTCACCCATGGTTTAGCTAAATTAATCTATTCTCCTAATTTTTTTCTTTTTCGTAGTGTCTTTTAAAGGAAGTCCCCCCTTGTATTCTTTCTTTTGTTACTTCGGATGTTCATAATTTGATTAAATCAACTAATAGAAATGGGTGATTATTATTAGTATTATTATTATCAGGGTTTTATTTTAATGATCCTATCTAGGTTAATTAATAACCATGGATCCAAAAGTCAAAATTTAGAGTAGTGAGATGGTCAATGACTCAATGTGGATAGGTAGCGCCGTAGCGGGCATAATACGGTTCCGTGCATGGCAATGCCATTGCAGACAATGTTGCTTGAAATTAAATTGCTCTTCTGATAGCGAAGTTATTAATAATTAATAGTTGTCACATGGAATTTGTTATATTGTTCAAAGGGGATGGGCCCAAATTTACAACTACCATAAGAATTCTGTAGATTGGCTTCAAAAAACAAAAGAAAAATAATATTCTGTAGCTTGACCTTATTGTTCTCTTACACATAAAAAGAACTTAACCATTTGACCCTAATCACAATCAACACAAACAAATTCACGGATTGAAATAGGAATGAATTAAATATTCGTTCAATTTTCCCAGAAAAAAACCATACAAAGACCACATATATATATATATATATGTGTGTGTGTGTGTGTGTGTGTGTGTGTGTTGATTGCACTATAGTACTATATATATACATTTGTGCACGTGTAATCAATTGCATTAATCTAGAGCTTGTATATCCTTTTCCTATATTACTGTGCTATTAATTTATTAATCGAGATGTCATATTTTGCTGTAAAAATTATAGAGATCCTTTAATCCATGCATGTCTTTTGGATTAAGAATTGATTCAGAAATAAAAATTAGTTCTTTACTTTTAATTTTGCAAAAAATAAAAATAAAAGGACAAAAACTAAATTAAGAGTACCCAAAAAAATAGAAATGAAAATTATTGTCCTCGGATATAATATATTTTTTATAAAAATGTATAGAGGAAAAAAGAGTTGCATGTTTTACATCTCTGAAATTATATATATTCTTTTGAATTTTATTTCCACTTTCTTCATTTCTTCTTCTAACAAGTCCCAACCGTGGCCTAAAAAGGGTTAGTGGATTTGGCTCGAAACTCCAAATTCCAAAAGTATCTTCTTTATCCCCTTCAAAGGATCTCTTCCCATCTAACCTCACATTCCAATTATTTTACTTACGTATAACAATCAAATAATAATTTAGTCAAATATGCACAAATTTGTTCCGTTACATACATCATACATGTCCCACACACGTTAGAAAAGAAGCCAAATACAAGCGTAGAAACAGAAAATATCTCCAAAGTTTGTTAAAATATAAACTCTCTTTATCACTATTTTATTTCTTTTTCCTCCTCAACCAAATCAATATTCCATCCGTAACCCATATATTCCCTCAAAATATTTCTCCCCTTCTAAATATTTATTATCCCAAACGTGGATACCACTTAATTCTTTGCTAAAAAATTCTCTTCTTCATCCATCATCAGTCTTGATATAGATATATATATTCATTTAATTTCCCAGCTTTCCGATTTTCAATTTATCATGCCAATTCCTTGATTTCCAAAAATGGATCTCAACACAAAGAATATCATCATATATGTTATTACTCTTATTTTCCAATCATTTTTATTAATTCATGCATCAACAAAATGCCAACGATCATGCGGCGGAACAAAACACATCCCTTTTCCATTCGGCTTTTCCTCCGGCTGCCAAATCCGGTTAAACTGCACCACAAACGGCACAATATTCATCGACAAATTTGCCGTCCAAAAAATCACCACCGAGACCATATTAGTCAACCTTCCGGCCAAATGCGGCCGGCCCCTCCATACCCTCCGCCAACTTTTTAACAAAAACTTTGCTCCGACGGCACGCAACGGAATTCTCCTCCAAAACTGCACAACTCCGGTAACCGGATGTTTGATTCCGACTACTATGGTGCAAACTCATTTGGAGATGTTGGATTGTGGCTCATCGACAATAAAGAACAATAATAATAATAGTATTAATAATAATACTATTAGTTGTTATTCGGAGCAAAATAATAACAGTTTGTTTATTGATTATGATAGTGTTATGAAAACTAGTTGCCAATCGTTGATCTCGGCGATATCGACGGAGACTTTTAGTAATAGCTCCGCCGTGTCTTTGGAAGTTCAGGTGGTTCAGTTGGGGTGGTGGCTTGAAGGGACTTGCCAGTGTTCGAATCATGCCACGTGTACTCCGGTCACGTCACCGATGGATGGGAAGGATGGATATCGGTGCAGCTGCAATGAAGGATTTGCCGGCGATGGGTTTCGTGGCGGATTTGGTTGCCGGAAAGGTATGTCTCAATCACCGGAGATAAATTGTTCATGGTTAGAGAAGAGGAAAAAAATAAATAAGTAGTTCACTCAATTTTTATTACTGCACATTTAGCGGTATAAATAATATTTTTAACCACGACACTAACAAATAATAATTAGTCAAGATTATAGCAGTAAATATATTTTTTTTAATTACTAAATATATATTGAAAGAAATTGTGCGGAGATTGTAATTATAGAGTGGATACAAGCCTAGGCAAGGATCTCAAATTTGTGGTAAATGGTATTTTAAATGAATATTTTAATGTTATTTTTATTTAAGAAAAAATTGTGTTAAAAAATATAAGTCAATTTTTGACTTTTTAATTCTTTTAAATTTAGTCAATAATCGTGAAAATTTTAATTTAGCAGAAGAAATATTGATAGTTACAAAATATTTTTTTCAGAACTTAAATAACTTCACATCAAATATAAAATTTTAAAATTTTCAAACATTTTAAAATGTTAAAATGAGACTCATTTTGTTGAATTCATAGACAATTATTTTATGATATGAGTAATTAAAAGTGATATAAAGGATTAATGTAATAATTACGTAAATTATTTTCAACACAATTTGGGATTTAAAATTTGAAACCTCCTAATATTGTTCTAGTAATAATATTCCAAAAAGGTCAAAACCTAATTTAATAGTTTATAGATGCACTCCACTTCTTATTGTTTACGCCCACTATAAGGTAAAGTTAGAACAAAACAAATTTTATTTGAAATGCAATTGATAAAATAAAATTTTCGTTCCCTAGTTTTTTTTGTTTTTTTTTTTGACGTCAATATGAGTTCATCTAAACGTGTTGCATCATGATACTTTACTGCAACTTTAACATTAATACATTTTAATTTAACGGTTGCCAGAATAATATTAATTATGGTGCTAACATATTTACACTTAGTTTAATACTATTTTAAATTTTTAGTAACACTTATTTTTTTAATAATCTAATTATTACTCTATCATTATTAATAACTTTAGTTTTATAACAATAATTACTATGACAGCATAATTTTATCAGAATAATTTCTCAGGCTAAACAATAAACATGAGATCTCCGGAGTCAGTTTTGAAGTATGGTTATATTGTTTAATATTATCTCCTTAATTATTAACTAATTAAACAAAATCATGCGAATTGATATGGTGGGTAATTGAGAAATATTATTTATTGTTGATGGAGTATTATATTATATCTGGCCCATCTGAATTGATTTTTTTTATTTTTTATTTTTATTTTTGTCCGGAACGATCAACTAGCTATTGATTATTCAAACATGGGGTGGTTACAAGTGTGGTAATTTACCATCATTATACTGGATGCCAAATGGTGGTCAATTATGTTAATTAAAGTAATGTCACCCGCATGCAATAATAAAAGTTTCTCATTTTCTGTTGACTTCAACAAATCCATCTTTAATGAGTGAAGCCACAAACACCATATATTCATATCCAATAAAACTAATAAAAGAGATTTTTTTTATTTTATTTTTTTAAAAATGTCCTGATCTATTGTATAATAATTTAAACTAATCTAGAGGGATAGGTTTAGGTGGAGGAAAGAATAATTTAACGTTTTCATCACGCGTTTCTGTCTTTTGGACCTGTCTTCATAACTTACTGCTGTTAACAAGAATCGAATCTTCAACATTTAGTGAACCAAGTAGTCATAGGTAAAAGGGAAATTAATAGAGAGAAAACAATATAGTGAAATTTTTTATGAATTTAGCATTTATATTACCTCTGGAAAAATTACACCTAGTCCTTTGTGGTGGTTATCATCAATTAATTAAGTCAATGTGTTGTTGTGATCATAGTTGCCTAGAGCTCACGTACATGTTCTTTCCATGAGTTATTTGATTGGCAGTCAGTCAAGTCCACCAAATGTATCATCAGCCAAACCAAACTGTCCAAAATCAATATTTGCATTCATTACATTATTGGATGGAATTAATATTTCTATTATTTGGGTGTGAATAAGCAGATGGGTGGTTGGTTATGAGTAGATCACCTAATACCCACTACTAACTTTATGATCAAAGAGATCCCCTTTCTCTTTCTAGCTACATTTTCTATTTTCATTGATTGATTTTTTTGCTTGTGTTTTCACTGCCATATCAGTGTTGCTATGGTCTGTAAGGAATTATGGATACTAAAATTAATTAATATATAATACTCAAAAGTACCATGAAGAAATATTCTAGTGAAATGGAAGTGGGAAATAATTTTTATTAAAATCCTTTCACCAGATTTAAAGTTTAAACATTGAGACAGGTTAACAAATTAATTCTGCTTATTGCGCGAAAGCTAAATTATACTATTATTTGGTCGACCACAAAACTGTAGAGAACATAGATTTTAGGGTGGTGATTAACTAAAATTAATCGGAATCGCTCACTTGTTGTTGGTGAATACAAGGAGATTCTTTGAAATCTAAGTAATTAAACTTTGATTATGATCTTAGGATTTCTCCTTTTGATTATTAAAACCCTTTGATTTTTCTTATGAACAGAGTCAGGGTGCAGTGCTTCAAGGTACCTATCAGGCCATTGTGGTGGAACAACTAGAGTTGGCATATTGATTGGAGGTAATGGCCTAATTTTTGTCTCAAATTATATGCACTATGGTACTAATTTTGGAAGAATGATTTATATCTTGACTAATTTTATGTCGAGCTTAGATTGAGACTTACATGGAAATTTTATTCTTTTTATCTCATTTATTACATGATATTAAATATCGACCTGAAATTATTCATCTTAATTTTGCCCATATATATGTCATATTATAATATTTATTTATTCAGTATAAAGAGAAAATTGGTATCCAAAATTTCTCAGGTGTTGCCGCTGGAGCTTTGTTAATGGTCAGTCTAGGACTGATCTGCTGTTTTCTACGTCGTCGCTCTAAATCCAAGACCGGAAAAAGAAGAAATCGCAAACTATTGGAAACCAAAGGCATCAGCATTCCTGTCTATCCCTACAAAGAAATTGAAAGGGCGACACACAGCTTCTCCGATCAACGTAGGCTAGGCACCGGGGCCTATGCAACAGTATACTCCGGAAAACTCCACAACGACGACCAATGGGTGGCCATTAAACGGATCAAACACCGAGCAGACACAGACAGCATTGAGCAAGTCATGAATGAAATCAAACTCCTCTCCTCTGTTAGCCACCCGAATCTCGTTCGCCTATTAGGCTGCTCCATTGAAAAGGGTGAGCAAATTCTGGTATATGAATATATGCCTAACGGAACTCTATGCCAGCATTTACATAGAGACCGAGGCAGCGGCCTTCCCTGGCCCGTTCGCCTCACAATTGCCACCGAAACAGCTAAGGCCATCGCCTATTTGCATTTTGAAATGAACCCTCCAATTTATCATAGGGACATAAAGTCTAGCAACATTTTACTGGACTATGACTATAAGGCAAAAGTCGCGGATTTTGGGCTTTCTAGACTTGGAATGACAGAATCGTCTCACATTTCGACTGCCCCTCAGGGGACACCGGGGTATTTAGACCCTCAGTATCATCAGAATTTTCATCTTTCGGATAGAAGCGATGTCTACAGCTTTGGGGTTGTACTTGTTGAGATCATAACCGCATCGAAAGTTGTGGATTTTACTCGAGGACAAAATGAAGTAAATTTAGCTTCACTTGCTATCGATAGAATTGGAAAGGGGCGCTTGGTTGAGATCATTGATCCGTTTATCGCCCAAACTTTAGACCATTCGACCTTGTCATCGTTGCAAAAAGTGGCAGAACTGGCATTTAGGTGCCTAGCATTTCATAGTGAAATGAGGCCTTCGATGGCAGAGGTAGCAGATGAATTGGAGCAAATTAGGCTTAGTAAATGTGCATCTGTAGACGAACCTTCGTCTAATTTAAGCAAGATTCCGCTAAGGGTAATGATTGCTAAGAAGCCTGAATTTGAGAGTAAAGGTCTGTTTGGCAGTTTGAATTCAGTGGACAGTGAGAAGAATTATTCGCCTGTTTCTGTGCAGGACTCGTGGTTAAGTGATCGAAGCTCGCCTTCATCAAATAGTCTACTCAGTCATTCAATTCACTGATGTAAAAACTCTAATCTACTTAACAAGGATTAGCATCTGCACTGTTTGGATGGATGGAATTTTTGTGGATTTTTGGCATGTTTACTTAAGTAGTAATTGTATATACTGGTTTGCCTGCTGTCCATTTCTTTTTAGCTATATGGAGTCGTATCATATATACAGACCATCTCATACATTCCTAAATATTTAGTTGTAGTGATATTTCTTGTCAAGACTAATTACTCTGTATTTGTTCTGAAATTTAATACTCTTTCCGTTTTACAAAATTGTAATCTAATTTGTCAAGAAAAAAAAGAGAAGAAGATTCATATCAAGTGTCACATATGCATGGAGGAGCATTTTCTTGAGTAAAGGAATTAGCTTTAATGATTATGTAATTTTTGTCTGCTAGCTTGGATTAGTGTTGTTTTGTCATTTGTGCTGCAGGATAGTGTGGAATGGTTGTCATTTGGTTCCTTAAATTTAAAAATTATCAGTCATATACTCATATCCATTGCCATCTTTGAATCCATACCTTTCGGATTAGGGGATGTTTCAAGTATTATAATCTTTCGCTTTTTGTACAATAATAAGTAATAATAAATAAATAAAATGAAAAAAAGAAAACTCAGTATGGTTGATTGTCTAAAATCCGTGAAAACTTACTAACCATCGGAGTTTGCCATTGGGATCGTCTCTTCTACTGTGTTCGTGATTGTGAGCTTAAGGAGGGAAGGAAATGGTTTAAAATTTGGAGGGACGAGAAAGAAAGGAAGAGTATAATAAGAGGGGAAGGGATATGAAGTGGTTTTAGCTTTTATTTTGTCATGTTTGTAAGTTTAAGGAGGGAAGTAAATGATTTTAATTGAACAAAATATGTAATACACAATTGTAGCATGTGTATTAAAAGTTGTACGTTTATGTCCAAAATAAAAATTTTATACCGAAAATATCATTTTTCATTCGTTGTCTACAAAAATGAAATAATAAAACACACAAGTCATTGTGGGTCTCACCAACTGCAGTGATAGTATAAAATTGTTAGTGAGCTTCATGTGTATGTTTGGCTATTCAGTATTTACGGTGTTTGCGTTTATAACGTTTAAAAATTCAAACGTACTTAAAAATCTTGTTCATCTAGTTTATTTTAAACGCAACTTATTTAATTCACAAATACAATGTTTGATCCTCAAACACAATAAATTAAAATTAATTCAAACGCTATCGTCACAAATCCTATGAGAAATGAAATATCTTTCTTTAATGAAAAGCTCTACGTGCCATTTAACTTAAACGGAGAGCATCTTTCCTCAAAGGATGTGTATTGGTTGGAAAGGACAAGTGATAATGGGAGCCCCGAGTAGGACGTACCAAAAGAAAATTAAAAGGTTAGTTCCTAACTTCTTATTACTCCATAGGTTCCGCGATAAAAGTTTTTGTTGATTTTTTTGTGCATATTAAGAAAGAAGATAAAATGACAAAATTGTCCTTATTTAAATTCTCATTTAATTGCATAGTTTTTTGCACATGACTAGTGATACTCCATAAATATGCATAGGGAATAAAATATGACAATTAATACTGAGGGTATTATGGGAAAATTATTATAAAAAATAGATTATTTAAGGTAAGTAGACATTTAACTTGGAATTACCTAAAATAGTAATAAGAACTTTTATCTTGGAACGAAGGGAGTATATGTTATCCTACGGGACCTCCACCTACAATATTGCATTCACCAGCTAATATTAATCTACTGAATAAATTCCTTTTAGGTAAACAATTCCCTAATTTGTTTTGTTATTCCAATTTGAGTGATAATCCCATCATTGAGAAGAATATATAACTGATTTGAGTACCTCTTGACTCCCTCATGAGTGTACGAGGGTGTTGAGTCCTTGTCTATCAACATATACTTGAACCATTTCACTAAAACTATTTTTATTTAAAGAATTTACAAAATCAAATATATATTTTTATGACATATTTCTCTAAAACTAAAAATAAGGAGTGTAGTAATGAAAAAAAAAGTTGAGTATATTTTAGTACAAGTACCAAGTAGTACTATCATTGTCGATACTTGACCTATTGAGTTCCTGTATGAATAAACTACTTCATTTCTCGGACTACCCTTATCATTTTACCAAATTTTGCTCCTACATGAAGAAATCATCTTAAGATTTGTTCCCTCAAAAAGAAGAGTTTGTGATTGTTCGTAAAGGAACATAAATGAAAAATATAACAATCTATGCAAGTTCTTTAATTTAGTTACACAAACATTTCCTCTTGAATGCTTTCCTGCATTTTAGTACGAGTTGTAATGTCAACCAAACAATTGTAAAAGTCCAATTTTCTGTTCTTGTTTTTTTTTTATTCATGATTTATGAAATCCAAACAAAACCTTGTGGTTCTAAAACGTAGCTAAGCCCAAGTTTTATTTCTAAAGAATATTTTTATCTGGATTGAGATATATATCATTAAACTAGGAAATAACAACTTTATAAGTTACACTACTTTTGTCCAACAAATAATGTTATAATTGGTGTTTGTACACGAAGTAAATTAATTAACTTTTAGAAATTAAAATATTAAATTATAAAGAAATATTAATATTAACTTTAAAACAACTAATATATATAGAGAGAGAGACATATGAACGTGTGTTTGTTCGAGTCTTGTAAAAAATACTCCCTTCATTATAAAATATAAGATCATTATTGATTTTATGAAGTTAATTTATTTTCAAGTTTAAATTTAACATGAATATAATTCCTTTAATTTTAATTAATACAATAATGAATACTACAAACTATTTTAAAATGGGTAATACTTAATGTCTTAAATTTTTGTCTCAAAAAATGTCTCAAATGATGTATCATAATTATATTGATGGGCTACATCTCATATGATAAGCTCTCCTATAAAGCATCAATAAAATATTTAATATCACGTCATTTGAGATTAAAAATTTGAGACCATTATCATTATTATTATTATAGATACCCTAATTTGTACTTTTCCATTGAAATTAATAAAAAAAAATTAAAACCGGTGGCTAAATTGTAAAATCTCATGTTTTAGGGACTTAAGTGAAAGATTGAAAGAACTTAGAATATCTAAAATATAAAAAATTGGACCAAACTAATTATTAGAGGTCATAGGGATCCCTGAGAATTTACTAAGCATCAAAATTTGCCATTGGGGCGGACGTCTCTAGTACTACGTTTGTGAGTTTGGGTAGACATGAACGGAAGAAAAATTATAATAAAGGGAAGAGTTCTGATATGTATTACGAAAATTTTTAATTGAATTATGATTGCGAGGTATGTGCATACATATAATAGATAAGAATTAAAAAGAGTTTCACTTTAATTTATTTTATCTTATCATATACATTTTTATGTTAGTCGTAATCTAACATCGTCAAATATTTGTCGATACGTATATTATTTCCCTAAAGAGAAAGAAAAGGGAAGGGTTTTAATTGTACAAAATTCGTAATGCATAATTATATTATGTGTATTAAAATTCGTATATTTATGTCGGAAAGAGAAATTGTACGTTGAAAATATCAGTTTTCATTCTTTACCTAAAAAGAATGGAGTAATAAACTAATAAGGATATATTCATATACACAATATTTAAAATGTTTAGTATATTTGGAGTATTTAAAAATTTAAGAATGTTTAAAAAAAATTATTTAACTCAAAAACAAAACGCGAACCCTCGTATGCGACAAAAGAAAACATGTTGAGTTGCATTTAAAAATTCTGAAGCACTAAAAGGATATCGGTGCAAACGCTACAAACATAACAAACCACCTTAATGCATTACGAGTCCCACCAACAGACAACAGTAGTGGCAGCACAAAATTGTTGGTGAGCACTCACTATATATGAGATGTCTTTCTTCAGTAAAAAGCTCCACGTGCTTACTTAAAGTTTGAGAGCATCTTTCCTCAAAGGATGTGTATTTGTTGGAAAGGACAAGTGATTAGTTCCTAGCTAACTTCCTGTATCAGATCGATGTTATTCTACACCTACAATAGTGCATACACTAGCTGATATGAATCTACTGAACAAGTTCCTTTTAGGTGAATAATACCATAATTCGTTACTCCAATTTGACTCATAATCCTATCATCGAGAGGAATATACAACTGATTCTCTTCTTTCTTATACAGGATAGGACTTCTTCCTGACTTTTTTTATTCTTTTTTTTTTTGTTCTCACCTCCTGGTATTGGGTAATCATTAAGTCCCGATTAATTCAAAATCAAGTTACGGTCGAACTCACAAGAAAAAGAGCTCTCCTTGACATCATTTTTTCCTAACACTATTTTCATTTTTCTCTATTCACAAAACTCGAACTCAAGACCTTACTTAAGGAGTACCGAATTATTTTCACTCGGCCCGACGGATGTTGGTAGGACCTCTTAACTCACTCGTGAGTGTGTTGAGTCCTTGTCCATAACATATACTTACACCACTTCACAAACACTTTTTATATTTAGAAAATTTACAAATTTTAAAAATATATTTTTATCACATATTTATCTCCTTAAACTAAAAATAAGGAGCGTAGTAATTTTATATAAAATAAAATAAAAACTACCTACATTATGTTATTTTTATACTATCATTTGAATGAGACTGTTTTTTTTCCCATAAAACGGAAAATCATAAATGAAACTTTTTAGTGTATAAATTAGGGAGTATCATTTTAGTATGAGTACCAAGTGGCAAGTAGTACGATATATCATTGTCGTTACTCAATTACCCGATTTAGCTCGTGAAGAAACTATTTCATTTTTTGGACTACCATTATATCATTTTCTTGCCAAATTTTGCTCCTACATGAATAAATCATTTTATATTTGTTCTGCCAAAATAAGAGATTGTTATATATATATATATATATATATATATATATATATATATATATATATATTATGCTGCATGCATTTGAATTTTGATTGTTGATAAAGTAACATAAATGAAAAATATAGCGGTCTATTCTTTTCATTTGTAAATATTTGCCTATACTGGAAATATAATACTACCAGTTTAATAGTTACAGAAACAATTTTTTTTTTAAAAAGCTTTCCTGCATTATACAGAAATTTATACGGTGACAAAATTTGTATTATGCGGTGATTTGTTACCCTTTCCAATTTTAGCCTTTTGATTTAATGATTCTTTGGAAAAGATCGGCATTGATGTCGACGGGGTTTTGAAAGATCGTTTTTTATGATGAGCCAATTAACCAGAGTCGCCAGTTGGTATATTTGAAATGGATGTACCAACTCATCCGAGTTTTCGCCTTTTTTATAAATCGCTGGCTCATATGTGACTCCTAATTAATTAGTCTGCGAATCGAGATTCATAGAGTTCGGGGGCTTGATTCAGTGAGGGGAAGGTGTTAGGCACCCCTCGACTTCCGTGAAACACGGTTACCGCAATCTTGATACTTTCCGGTACTTTAATTCATGAAATGTGGGTGTGTGTGTGTGTACGCGTGCGTGTGTGTGTGTGCCTATATGAATGTTGTGGTGAGTTTGTATGAAAGAATCATTTGGATTTTTAGGGAAAGTCGTGCTTTAATTTGAAAACGCTTCGGAATGTCTTTTCAGCATACACGAGAAAGCTTTATTCTTTATAAGAAAGGTTTGATTTTAATTTGTCAAAACAATGAGACTTTCATTAGGTGTCGTTTTGGTGAAACAAGAGTTTTAAACCTTCGTCAAAATAGGAATCGAGATCTATTACGTTGCTTTTGTAACTCAAACGATGGGCAACTTCTAGAATCTCTTTAGCCCTATGCACAAAGAATTTAATAAAACGTTACATATTTATAAAATCATTTTATGTGATATTTTGGGAAACGATTTTTCTTTAGCTTTCTCGTTAAATGGGAATCGACATTCGTTGGCACTTTCAATTTCTTATCTTCGTGAAGCTAATAACCTAATTTGATTGATTTTATGAAAATCTTCATGGTTTAATCTTTGAAATCATTTTTTGTGTCACAAGATTTAATCAAGCATGAACACGCGTCGGGGCTATTCATGGGCATGTAAACCATCAAAATATCCCCGAACGCCAACAATCACATATTCCACTAGTACGGGGCCTTAAACCCGATCCTCGCCTTAGCGTCGTTTTAAGGCCCAATGGTTACATGTTACAAAACGAGCATCTTGAATCTATCACATACATCAAAACGTCCATCATCGGATTTGGACCACGGGGTCGCATTCCTAGGCTCACACGAGATTAATACATGCCTACAAAATGAATCCTACATAACTAACCAACCCGGATTTATCTAATATACCATGATATCCGGAAATGACAATCTAAATAAATTACACCCAATAAATCACCCTAAACAAGCTAGAAATTTCATCACTTGGATATCCTCGGGTTATTAGGAAGAATTTTATTCCGATGGAACCTTCACTAATAATCCCTAATCCATGATTGTTCAACAATATACATGAAAACTACATCCCATCTAAGCAAATAAGATGATATGAATTGTTATAACCAAAGGGAATTTTTACCTTACAAAATGATCTCAAAAGGATGAAGTCTTGGTATTTGAATAGTATGAGAAATATATTTGATACAATCAAAATTAAAGGAGTAAAAATTTCTCTCTTTTTCCTCTCTTTTCTTCCTATTTTTGTTGCAAAATCTACTATTTTTCTCTCAAATTCCGTGCTGCTGTTGTGCTGAAATCCTTCTTCTTCCAAATTTCTTCCAACCTCCTGTATGCTGCCCGAAGCTGGGCTTAAATAGGCTGGCCAAAGCCAGCCGCAGATCTATCTGCGGCTGGCCGCAGATGGATCTGCGGCTGGCCAGCTGGCGCGCCTCCCATCGCACTCAGCTGGTAGTGCTGATTTCCTGGTTTCCGTGCTGGCGCACCCACTTGGCCGCAGATCTATCCGCGGCTGGCGGGCTTGACTTTCTCGACTTTCGTGCCACGCCTCGCTTTTCGCGCCGCAACGTCGGTTTTCGCTGTCAGGCTCGTATTCTACAGTCCGGAAATTTCCGGGAGACGTGCCACCTCATTCGGAAATGCCTGCCTCGGACGGCTTTATTGTCACGTAAACTTGGGTTGCCCAAAACATTGCGGCGGTGCCGGGCGCTTGCCCTTGTGCCCGCTCCTTTGCTCCCGCAAGCCAGTTCAATTGACGATTTCGCCCTCCTGTCATGGTTAGTAGAAGGAAACGCAAAATTTGGGTGTCTACAGCTGCCCCTCTTTATCATGTTTATGAAATGATAAATGAAATGAACAGGATAAAGAATAGACACTCGATGCATGAATGACAGTGCGTAAGAATGACAGTACATACATGATGCCACACATATAGCTTATGATGCAACATAAGATGTAATGCATGCAAGACATTCGTAAGAGTGTCAATGTATCAACCCCTTGACCGTGTTTGTGAGTCTTTGGGTTCACTCTTTCAATCTATCGTCTCGTTCGGGGCCGGGTATCGTCGCCGGTCACCCATCGCGTAACCCCCGGTTATCGTCGCCGGTTGGTTATCTTGTCGGAGCCGGTTTTCGTCGCCGAACATCCATCTCGTGATCGCCGGTTATCGTCGCCGGTCGATCGTCTCGTCGGGGCCGGGTATCGTCGCCGGTCACCCAACGCGTAACCCCCGGTTATCGTCGCCGGTTGGTTATCTGTCGGAGCCGGTTATCGTCGCCGGACATCCATCTCGTGATCGCCGGTTATCGTCGCCGGTCGATCGTCATGTCGGGGCCGGGTATCGTCGCCGGTCACCCATCGCGTAACCCCCGGTTATCGTCGCCGGTTGGTTATCTGTCGGAGCCGGTTATCGTCGCCGGACATCCATCTCGTGATCGCCGGTTATCGTCGCCGGTCGATCGTCATGTCGGGGCCGGGTATCGTCGCCGGTCACCCATCGCGTAACCCCCGGTTATCGTCGCCGGTTGGTTTATCTGTCGGAGCCGGTTATCGTCGCCGGACATCCATCTCGTGATCGCCGGTTATCGTCGCCGGTCGATCGTCATGTCGGGGCCGGGTATCGTCGCCGGTCACCCATCGCGTAACCCCCGGTTATCGTCGCCGGTTGGTTATCTTGTCGGAGCCGGTTTTCGTCGCCGGACATCCATCTCGTAATCGCCGGTTATCGTCGCCGGACGATTGTCTTGTCGGGGCCGGGTATCGTCGCCGGTCACCCATCGCGTAAACTTTTCACTTCAATACGTCAAATGGCTTCAAGGGAGCAAGATGGGGCCCACCAGGGCCAGCCGCAGATGGATCTGCGGCCAGCCGCAGGTACATCTGCGGCCAAGATCGGCCTTATAACCAACGCGCCTCCTCCAGATCTGTCACTTTCAACTTGCAATCCTCAGAGATTCTCTCGATTTTTCTTGTTCGCAAGGGCTTTTTGTCGATTTTTTTCAATTTTCCTGCAAAAACTGCTCCGGTAGGGTCGATCTACGCGCTACAGGTAACACTTTGACCGGTCACTTTTCAATTTCGTCAATGTTTTGCTATACATTTGACTATTTGCATGTTTAGACATAAAATGTATGCTTCACAATGTTCATGCAATGTACCATCATATATACATGTTATGTATCAACTGTGTGAGTCCTATTTTATGTTCATGAGGCGGTCCCACATATTGTTATTCCTTTTCTACAAGAGAAACATGCATTACATGATGTAATTACACATATGAATGCAATTTAAATCTGTTTGAGGCTTTGATTGATGGAAAACACGTTTGGCTTATGCCTGGGATGTCCATTTTACAAACGGAACTCTGCCGATTTTTTTTTTTTTTTTTTTTTACCATAACCATGCATCATGTTGCATTAATCATATGATGAGGCTAGAAATTTAGAATGTTCATTACATAATTTTAAAAGGGAACTTACCTTTCTTTCTCGCCCGTTCTATTCTAGCTATGGATCGTGATGCGCCCAGTAGCTCCTCCGCCTCTCGGACTTCGGGTGGTGTTCGCCGTCGTAGGGCTGCACCTGCCCCTATTCCCCCTCGTACCCGTCAGGCTCGTCGCTTGGCGGAGTCTGTCATCCGTCCTGATCACCCGGACGTTGAGGAGGTTGCTCCTCCGGAGGTTGCGGTGGAGGAGCTGTCTTCCAGCACATCAGCTCCCCCCACTCATCGCGCCTTATCTGGCGCTTCTGTCCAGATACCCGATCTATTGGGTCGGGATCTCAGTCGTCATCCCTCGGCATCTCTTGTGGCTAATGAGGTATCCTCGATTCGGCTTTTCATTTGTTCTTGATTTCTCAATTTCCGGTTCTATCTGGATTGACCCATTGGTGATTTTCACAGGTGCCTGAGTTTACCCAGCCGAGGGGTAATTGGTTCAACATTTACTCTCTCTACGCGGCCCTGCATAGTGATTACCGGGAGATGGTGGACTCTTGGGGCTTTCGACATTTCTTCACTATCATTCCCCGTCAGTGCCCCTGGGGTTACATGAGGGCTTTATCCGAGCGATGGTTCCACCATACGCAGTCTCTCCATCTTCTTGACTGCGAGGTCGTGCTGACCCCCTGGGATTGGAGGTACATTACGGGCATAGAGTTCACCGGGTCCCGTGTCCTCCTGGATCTTGATATCACTCCAGTGGAGGTCCGAGCTTTATTGGGCTTCACTGCTGATGATCGGGTCTTCAAGGCCCGTAGCATTCGATCCGGCGCTTTGGCTGTCGATGCTGTTGGGGGTCTGTACGCATTGCCCATTCCCGCGGATCAGGGCACCAGGGACATTCTGCTACGACGCCTGTTCCTGACCATCATGAGGGGTTGTTTTCTGGGGAACAACTCCTCCACCATTCATTTCAGCGTCGTAGGAGCGGTCAGAGACGTGGGCCGCATCGGTGACTATGACTAGGGGTCATTCACCTTTGCCTATTTCCTCCATGGCATGCGTCTACGCTCAGAGGGACAGACTGATGCCTGGCTCGGCTTCTACCACTTTCTGTTGGTGAGTCCCCTCCTCCTCTCTCTTACTGTATTTCTTTTCCTTTCATCTCTTTTCTGTATTTGATAGTGACTCATGTCTTGCCTTGTTTCTATTCACAGTTCTGGGCTTACGAGCGGCTGCCATGTCTGAGGCCTATCACTACTCTGGGCCCGGACACCTATCCTCGGGGTCGGCGATGGCATCACAGTACTCTGGAGGAGGTCCCCGTGTCGGGCAGCTTTGCACATTGTCGTATTCAGCTGGAGTTGATCACGGTTGCCGACGTCGTCTGGATTCCCTACCTCTCCGAGCATCTGACTGTGGGGTTTGCTGACGGGCATCCTTCCGGCCCGGAGTTCGAGCTTTCCACCCGTCGCCTCACTTTGCAGAGTGTTGGAGGCTGGGTGATGTATCTGGGAGAGCGCGCATTCAGATGCGTCACTGGGGAGATCCGCATCCCGCACTCCCTTTCTTTCACTACTTTCTGGCCGCTGGATTCTCAGCCCTCGGAGATCATGCTCGCCGGGGAGGATGGTCGGATGCTTTCCACAGGCCCCAGTACGAGTGAGGCTTTCAGGACTTGGTGGGTACCTCGTACCATCGGTCCCCAGACTCGGGCCACTTTCTTTCTTGGAGACATGGTTCCAGGCTCGGTTACGATGACCGATTGGGCTGCCTGTGTTCGGACCCCTACCCACGCTGAGCAGATCGCCACATTGACCTGTCAGGTGGATCAGTTGTCGCTATTTATTCGGGGGTTGGGCCGGACCCCGGAGGAGGCTTACACCTACGATCCTGACGGTGCAGGTTATGATGCAGGCCCGAGTTCATCTGATGCCACAGCGCATCCCTACATCCCCGATATGAACTTTGGTCCTCCGAGCTTGACGACTCCGGGGGATCAGTTCGAGGATCCTGCTTTCATAGATGATACTGATTTTATTTAGACCAGGATAGGATAGGGCCTTTTGTATCGGCACCTGCTTAGATTTCTTTTTCATTTATGCACTATGTACTGAACTCATTTATTTATTTACGCACAGTTCCTTTTCATCTTTATGGGATTCACCTGCTTTATTATTAACTGTATGATGCATGCTTTTTATTTATGGGTAGAGAATGACCCCTGTACAGTCTTTTTTTGATACTATTTTTTCACAGATGTCGTCCTCAGATGCCGTGGTTCGTTTGGATTCCACTCCTCCCACAGGGTTGGTTGGCAGCCTCTTCCGCTGGTTGGACAGTCTACTGCCAGCAGATAGGGTTATCGTAGATGGTCTTTTGGGACATTCTTGGTCCTTATTAACCTTCCGGGTGCCAGCGGGCTTTGTGGATGGTCTTCTGAGCTATTGGGCCCCTGCCCGTCAGGTGTTTAGGTTTGGGACAGTAGAGCTGACCCCCACCCTTGAGGAGTATGCTCGCTTCACCGGCTTGCCGTTGGATGGTCCCTGTGCTAGGGTTACCGTTGGTTCCATGCGCCGTCAATTCTTGACTTTCACCGGTTTGCGGAGGGCTGTCTTATTACCGGTAATCACATCAGACCATATGGTTCCTCTTCAATTCTTGATTGACCGATTTGGCTCACCTGACAGTTTCCGTCTTTTCCTCGGTGATTTTTCCGTGTCCGAGGAGCGCTGGGATGCCTTGCGAGTGGGCGTTCTGATGGCCTGTGTCATCTCAGTTTTGTATTTGCCTGCAGGATCCGATCATTTGGACATGCGGATTGTTGCGGCCGTTGGGGCCCTTCAGGGGGATCACACCATTCTCCCCATGATATTGGCGGATACCTATATGTCGGCCACATATTGCCAGTCCTTCCGAGGGAGATTCTTCAGAGGGAGTTCGACCTTATTGTATATGTGGTTCATGAGTCATCTTAGTCCCATCGGCCATTTCCGTCGCCAAGGGTTTTGCTTCAGCCATGACATAACCACGCAGTTTTCGCTTCGTCCCGCGAGTTGTACTGATGTGGCCTCCTGGACATCATTTTTGTCTATCATTGAGGACCCCTTTCATCTATTGGTTTACTCGGGCTATTGCTCCTTCATGAGCTTCTTGACTCATGTGCCTGGCATGGATTTCATTCCCATTGCTGGGTTAAGGGGCGTGACGACCTATCATCCCCTGGCGGTTATGGGGCAGATTGATCAGACACAGGATTTACACCCCTTCGCGGGTGCAGCCGCATACCGATTCCTTATATCATCCTGTACAGAGAGGGATCTATTGCAGGTATACAAGCTTTGGGATCGCAGGATCTTTGCCGAATATAGTGCGAGCTGTCACATCCAGACATTTGCCTACGTACAGTGGTTGCGTGGAGACCTGGATTCGGCTAGTTTGAGTCGGACTGGGGCCTTTGATGACTCTGGAGTGATTTTCACAGAAGATACCACAGACCATTCCATTTCAGCCGATTCTGCCCCGAGTCGGGTCGCTGAGGATTCCCGACTCCGCCTGGCGCTGATTACTACTGAAACCGAGAGGGATGCCGCCCTTGCCGAGAGAGATGAGGCCATTCGGGCTAGAGATGCTGCCATTGCTGATAGAGAGGCCATTGTATTTCAGACCAGGGCAGTGGTAGATGCTCATTTTGGGACTGTCAGCCGAGCTACTGCTTTACTGGATCGTATTGATATGATGGGGCAGCAGATTGCAGGAGATGCTGATGCTTCAGATCTATCCACCACCCTGTCCATCCTGCTTCGGCTAGTTTCAGATTTGTAGATTATTTTATTTCCTGCATAGACTATGTTGGTTTCATCAGTTATTGAAAGAGAAATCTTGTAATAAAATTACTTATATATATAGACATGCATTTAAATTTAGTCATTTTCCCCTTTTGTCGTATCATTGCCCTCCATTGGATCATCATTTTATCCAACTGACCATGATTTTGACATTTCGCCTTCTTTCTTTCCTCAAGACTTGATGGAGATTTGACAGATATTGCCGCACACCTTTTGATTTCGTCGGATTGAATCTCAGATTTTGGATAACTGTTTGGGTTGGATCAGGGTATGTATTCTGGGATGAAACTGGTTAGGCAGTTGGTTTCGGGAAGGTTTTGAGGGTGTAGGAAGGTTTTATCTGGCTATCAAAAATTGGTTTTGGTTAGGGAAAGGATTATTTTTTTAAAGGATCGGACCGCGCCATGATGGCTGCCTACGTACCCCCACAAGTTGGGAGATCAGGTCCTACGTAGTTCGCTCTCAAAGGAAAAAAAGAACTGATGATTTAAGCGTAGAACCGCTTCACCGAGTCAGCATTGAGGGGTTGTGGAAATACCTCACCATCCATTTCTTGCAATATGAGGGCTCCTCCGGATAGCACTTTCTTAATCACGAATGGTCCTTCCCAATTCGGGGCAAACTTCCCCTTGGCTTCGTCCTGACAAGACATGACTCTCTTTAGCACCAGGTCATTCTCCTTGAATTTCCGAGGCCTGATCCTTTTGTCGTATGATCGGGAGATCCTCTGTTGATATAGCTGGCCGTGCCAAACAGCAGCCACCCTCCTTTCATCAATTAGGGCCAACTGGTCGTATCGGCTTTGCATCCAATCCTCCTCGCTTATCTGAGCATCGATCACTATTCTGAGGGACGCCATCTCAACTTCAACTGGCAGGACAGCCTCCATTCCATATACCAAGGCGTAAGGGGTTGCCCCTGTGGAAGTACGCGTTGACGTTCGGTAGGCTAGCAAGGTGAGGGGTAACAGATCTGGCCATCCCCGATGATTAGCAGACATTTTTGCCATGATCTTCTTGATGTTCTTATTGGCAGCCTCCACTGCCCCATTCATTTTGGGACGGTAAATAACAGAATTGAGGTGTTTGATCTTAAACTGGTCGCACAACCCCTTCATGAGGGCGTTATTCAAATTCTTGGCATTGTCGGAGACCAAAACCTCAGGTTGCCCATATCGACAAATGACATTATTCCTGATGAAGCCGACGATGACCTCCTGAGTTACTTTAGGGAAAGAAGCTGCCTCTACCCATTTGGTGAAATAATCGATCATGACGAAGATGAATCGATGCCCGTTGCTTGCTTTGGGCTCTATTGGTCCGATTACATCCATT
The DNA here is from genome assembly GCA_034770075.1 of Aralia elata. Lineage (NCBI taxonomy): Eukaryota > Viridiplantae > Streptophyta > Magnoliopsida > Apiales > Araliaceae > Aralia > Aralia elata. The sequence continues at coordinate 88,599,271 of CM068385.1, forward strand.
CCCCACATCGAAAATGGCCACGGGGAGGTCATACAGTGCAGTTCATTGGGAGGCGTATGGATCACATTACCGTGCGCCTGACATTGATAACATCGTTTGACATGATCATCGCAATCGGCCTTCAGCGTTAACCAATAATACCCTGTCCTCAAGATCTTTTTGGCCAACATCGGTCCACTCATATGTGGCCCACACACCCCACCATGGACTTCATTCATAATCCTTTGGGATTGCGTTTCGTCTACGCATTGCAACAGTCCCAACCCGACATCCCTTTTGTAAAGTGAATCGCCACTCAGGTAAAACTTCATCGCCATCTTTTGAATTCTCATCCTTTCAGTCCGATTTGCCTGATCGGGAAGGGATCTGTCTCTCAGATATTCCCTGATGTCGTGATACCAGGGCTGCCTTGTCAACACCACCTCGTTTGATAACACTGCCACATTTTCCTCATATGCCGGGGTATTCTGTACGGTGATCTCAATCTGTGGACTGTCCCTACTCTTGATCACGTGGATTAAGGAAGCCAAAGTCGCCAATGCATCGGCAAAATCATTTCGTCCCCGAGGAATATGGCGGAAGGCGATATCTTCGAACTCTTGCATAAGCTGGGTGACACAACGATGGTATGGAAGTAACCGAAGCTCCTTAGTGTTGTATACCCCGATTGCTTGTCTGATTACCAATTCTGAATCCCCGAACACCGCTAGTCTTTTTACTCCCATGTCACGGGCCAATCGGAGTCCCAAGATACACCCCTCGTATTCAGCGGTGTTGTTCGAATTGCTGAAACGAAGTTTAGTGGCCACGGGGTATTGTTCTCCGGTGATAGAGACTAGGACCGCTCCGGCTCCTGCCCCCTCGGCATTCATGGCACCATCAAAATACAGCTTCCAAAATTGTCCCTCGTCATCACATTTTTCGCGCGACACCCAAAATATATCCTCGCCCGGGAGAGGAGTTTCTAACGGCTCCATCCCTCCTGCCGGGGCTTCTGCCAACTGATCTGCAATTCCCTGCCCTTTCATGGCCTTCTGGGTCACGTACACCATGTCAAACTGTTGTAAAATTAACTGCCATCTTGATAGTCGACAATTCAGCATGGGCCTTTCGAAAATATATTTCAGGGGATCCATTCTTGATATCAGGTACGTTGTATGCCCATGGAGGTAGTGCTGTAATCTCCCTGCAGCCCAGACCAGAGCACAACAGGTCTTCTCAATGGGAGTGTAATTCTGCTCACATTGGCTAAATCTTTTGCTGAGGTAATAGATGGCCTGCTCTTTTCCCGCCTCATTTTTCTGTCCCAACATACATCCCATCGCGATGGCATTTACCGATATATACATAAACAGAGGGATCCCATCCTTCGGGGGTACCGGCACTGGTGCCTCCGTCAATTGTTTCTTAATGGTCTGAAACGCCCTCTGACATTGCTCATTCCATTCTTGGGACACCCCTTTTCTTAACAGTTTAAAAATCGGCTCACATGTAGTCGTCAAGTGGGATATAAAACGGCTGATGAAGTTTATTCTCCCCAGGAATCCTCTTATCTCCTTCTCTGTGTGGGGTGCCGGCATATCCACAATGGCCTTAATCTTTGCTGGATCCACCTCAATGCCCCGATCACTAACCAGGAATCCCAAGAGCTTGCCTGACTGCACTCCGAAAGCACACTTGGCTGGATTGAGTTTCAAATTATACTTTCTGAGTCGATCAAATAGCCCTTTAAGATGAGTTATATGATCGGATTCTACCTTTGATTTCACAATAATGTCATCCACGTAGACCTCTATCTCCTTGTGCATCATATCGTGGAACAAGGCCATCATGGCTCTCTGATAAGTAGCCCCTGCATTTGTGAGACCGAAAGCCAGTCGTCTATAGCAGAAAGTGCCCCAGGGGGTGATGAATGCGGTCCTTTCCCGGTCTTCTTCCGCCACCATTATCTGATGATATCCCGCAAAGCAATCCACAAAAGAATACATTTCGTACTGGGCTGTGTTATCTACCAGGATGTGTATGAAAGGCACCGGGAAGTTATCCTTGAGACTGGCCTTGTTTAGATCTCTGTAGTCTACACATACCCTCACCTTTCCTCCAGGCTTAGCTACCGGGACCACATTGGATAACCATTCAGGATAAGTGGATACCATAATGATTCCCGCCCTGAACTGCTTGATGATCTCTTCCTTCACTTTTAAGCTCCACTCCGGTTTCAATTTCCTTAATTTTTGTTTGACAGGCTTGAAACCCTCCTTGATGGGTAATCGGTGTACCACAATGTCGGTGGAAAATCCGATCATATCCTCATGAGACCAGGCAAAGACATCCTCATATTGTTTTAGCAGCTCAGTCATTTCGGCTTTCTGGCTGGGGGTGAGGTCCGTCCCTATCTTGAGTTCCTTTGGCTTGTCAGGGGTTCCAATATCAACGGTGATGGTTTGGTCCAAGTTGGGTTTGGGTTTATCCTCGACCCATCCTTTGATCTCGTCAGGTGCGTCGTCGTAATCTGTCTCGTCTTGTTCAATGCCCATTAAATCGAAATCCAGCTCAATGTCAAAATCATAACCATCATTCAAATTTGAAAGACCATTTGTTAGGCAAGGATTACTCAAATGGGTACACCTGACATGAAACAAAATACTTGTCATATATAAATCATTTTTCACGACAATCGCAATTTCAAATAACACGAAGAAACGACACAATTATGCAGAAATAAAACAACAACAAAATAAAACTTCTTCATTCCCCCATCCTCTAGGGTTAACCACCCTGACGTCGAGCTTTACCCTTGTTTGGATATCACTGGTTTCTGGGTCCAATTATCGATGGTCAGGTCAGATGAAATGCGCTGGATAAAGGAGGGCCTCACATCGGACACCTCCCCGATGATTACGGATACGTCGCCTGAGTCCTTCTCCATATCTTCTCCAGGAATAATCAGCCCTGCCCAATCGATGACAGGCACAACTTGTTGGGCTCCCGGTGGTGTGATAACATTCGTCCCCTCCTTACTGCTTGTTGATTGTCCGGGGATATAGCATTTGGTTTCAAACTCTTTTGCGACCTCCCGCAGGAAACTTTCCCTCCGGGCCGACTCATTACGTGTGGGGGTTAACTCTTCATTCCCTGCCCCAATCACAGGTCCGCTGATCCCCTGATTATTGTCGACTTTGGTCACTGGACTGCCAACTAGTCGAATCGGAGTCGCACCCTGACGGTGTCCCCGTACTGCGCCCACATGGTATCCCAATCCTGCTTTGCCTATCTGCTGTGGTAGGTGGATGGGCTCGGTGATTCCCTGACTGCTTTTTTCCCTAGTCCCTGTCCAGGTTGGAAGTTCATTTTAATCATTTCCCTTGCCACAAAGGTGAGTTCCGGAGAGACCCTTGGTTTCACAGCTGGAGCTCCCAGGCATCTATAATGGGGAGTGCTAATCTCTAGTGCTTGAAAGCTGGCAGGCGCCGCTGACTCATCCACATTGATTACTGGTAGGCCACTCCTGGGAGGAGAAGGGTCATCACATTCGGCCGAGATTGTTACCAGATTCCCATCGATGATCAACTTGATTTGTTGGTGGAGCGTGGAAGGAACTGCCCCGGCCATGTGTATCCACGGCCTCCCTAACAGCAGGTTGTAGCTTGCCGTAATATCTAGGACTTGGAAGGATATATCAAAAGTACAGGGCCCTATCTCCACTGGCAATTCTATCTCTCCGATGGTATCCCTCCGGGATCCGTCAAAAGCCCGAACCACCACATGACTGGCCCGTAGGCGCTTGGGACTGATGTTCATTTTCTTCAGCGTGCTGAGAGGACATATATTCAATACGATCCCCCGTCGATCAGCACCCCATTCATGACATATCCTGAGGAGATTACCGCGATGTGTAGCGGTTTTCGGTGCCCCCTTCCCTCTTTGGGAATGTCCTCATCCGTAAAGGATATTGCATCGGTTTCCAATAAGTGGCCTACCAGCTGGCCGAAACCCTCCTCACTAATTTCTTTGGACACAAATGCCTCCTCCAGAACCTTCATCAGGGTTTTGCAATGCTCACTGGATGACAACACCAAGTCCATGACTGATGTTAGGGTTGATTCCTCATTTAAAATCTGGATCCCCCTCGTTTCTGGGTGATCCATCCTTTTCAAAAACTCTATGGCCCTTTCCTCGGAAACCTCTTCATTTTTTCTCTTTTGGCTCTCAAGGACTCGCCCGGGAAGATATAAGGGGTTCCCCTTGGTCGTCACGGAAGCACAACTGGCCGCTTCCTCTGGTATTCCCCCATAATTCCAGGGTACAGTCTTCAGACTACTGATAGGGAGTTGCGGCCTTGCTGCAAGGATGATGGGCCTCGGGGCTGTCAACTTGACAGGTCTTTCCATGCCATTTTGTACTTATCCCTATCAACCTGATGGGCGCTCCCCGTGCACTCCCATGATCATGTATCACGTTGATCAATTCCTCAATTTTCTGCACATAGTTCAACCTTGGCGGCCCCCCAGCCTCACTTGCCTCCGTCGCATTAACTCCCCCTCCATCATGTCTTGGCAGGGGATTTGCTTTAACATTCGGGGAGTCCGGTTGTTCCACCACAATTTCCCCACTGTCTATCATGTTTTGGATTCGATGCTTCAACGTCCAGCAATCTTGTGTATCATGGCCAGGGGAACTGGAGTGGTATGCACATCGTTTGCTCGGGTCAAACCTTCTACCCTTTGGGTCACTCGGTGGTGCCAGACCAACTATTTTCTTTTGGGCTACTAATACCGCTAGTACCCGTTCAAGCGGCTCCCCGAGCGGGGTGAATACTCGATTCTGCGAGGCCTCATATCTTTTTCGCCCCTCTGCCCTTTGATCTGTGAAGTTTGGCTGTCGGGATGGCCCTCCCCTCTGCACCTGCACCGGAGGATGACCTTCTGCTTTTCTGGATGACCCCTGTAGGATGAGGGAGACATCCTCCTCCTTTTTCTTTTGGACCCTCCGGGAAGTGCTACCGTAGTTTCCATTCTGTATTTGCTCGGCAGCAGTTTCTAAAGCAGTAAGATCCCGGATTTTACCCGATTTCAACCCCATGTCAACCATCTCTCCATGTTTAATCATTTCAGCAAAGGGTCTTCCAATCCCCGAGATGACCCGCTCATAATACGGTGCCTCCTGAATGTCTACAAAGGTCATTACCATCTCTGATTCGCTCATCGGGGGGGTTACCTGTGCGGCCATGCCCCTCCATCGTTGCGCATATTCCCTGAAGGATTCCCTAGGCTGTTTTTTAACCTTTGTCATTTGGTACCTGTCAAGAGCCATCTGGGCCTGAAAGCTGTATTGGGTTAAGAAGGTATGGGCCAATTCCTCCCAGTTGTGGATTCGGGCGTTGTCGAGGCGGGCATACCAGATTCTTGCCTCCCCTGTTAAGCTTTTCTGGAATAGTTGCATTCTTAACCCCTCGTCTTCGGCATAAGACCCGAGTTCTCCAATGTATATTTTTCAAGTGTGTATAGGGGTCTCCCTTTCCATTGTATTTTTCAAACTCGGGAACTTTGAACTTTTCTGGATATCTGGCTCCGGGGAAAACACATAGATCCGAAATAATTAACCCTGCCCAGGGAGCCTATGCCCCTTAGAGATTGGATGGTCTCCTCCATGTGTTTCATTTTTCTCCGAAGGTCGTCATTGTCCCCTTCTTCTGGGATAGTAATCACTGTCCTGCTAGGTATGGGAACGGCCCTTGTAATGACTGGCTCGTCCTTGAGTTGGGGTTGGTCATCCTTACCCAGGTTTACAATATTTTTAGGAGGATTCTGGTCACCCCCTGGTGGTGGAATATTATGTGGTCCTTGGCTTGGCGGATCCTGTCTGAGTAGGAACTGCTCTTTTAGCATCGTGGCCATTTCCATCATCTGTTTTTTGAAGTCATCAAACTCTTCCCGAGATATGGAACTATGATTAGGAATATCAGCCATTTCAGATGTAGAATTTTGGGCTTTCTTAGACTGCGAACGGGTTTGAGGAGCAATCCTGCAGAGACAATGGTTCGAAGTTTAGTCTTGGGGAAACGCAAAATGGATGCATGCTAAAACTGTAATTTTTGTGTGTTTTTTGGGTTTTTTTTTTTTGCCCCTACTCCGGGTTCTTTGTGATCGTTATGCCACGCTTTCACGGTTCTCTAATCTTATCCTGCAAAACAAGGTCAGTGTTTGATGACAGGATAGTATTTAGAAATTTTAGAAAACCCTGGTACGTGGTATGGATGGCCTTCCTGCAAAACCATGTCAGTATTCTCTTTATATGTGCAGGTGATGTAATCACATGATACAGGACATATTTATTATGATGATGCCGGTATGACAGTTGTATGCCATTTACATGACATTTATTTATTTGACTGAACGATAAAAGAGCATGAAGAAGCTTCCCTTTCGTTAGGTTTATCAGAGGCTGACCTACCCTAGGGTTACTCTCGCAGGCTTTTCGGCATGAAGGTCCCCAAATCTTCGCAATCTACTCGTCTGAATCCTTTCGATTGGAGCAGATTTGGGTGGTGCGTTTCCTGAGCCATCTCCGGGGAGCAGCCCCTTCGAGTCCAGTAATAAGCAACCGACAGGTTCGCCTCAGGAGGAGGTACTCTCTCAACATACATTCACATTCATCGTCCTCACCGCATGCAAATGATTTCTTTTAAAGTAAAACAATTCCATTCAATCATTCATTCATTGGGCAAAACACACATTCACACAACAAAAGGTAAATAAAATCAAAATATCGCACACGCACACATTTTATGAATTTTTGAAGGATAGGATAGCATCAAGATTTGAACGCGGCTTAAGCCCTCTAATGGTCCCCAGCAGAGTCGCCAGCTGTCGACGCCGGTTTAATCCGCTTATGCGGTGATTTGTTACCCTTTCCAATTTTAGCCTTTTGATTTAATGATTCTTTGGAAAAGATCGGCATTGATGTCGACGGGGTTTTGAAAGATCGTTTTTTATGATGAGCCAATTAACCAGAGTCGCCAGTTGGTATATTTGAAATGGATGTACCAACTCATCCGAGTTTTCGCCTTTTTTATAAATCGCTGGCTCATATGTGACTCCGAATTAATTAGTCTGCGAATCGAGATTCATAGAGTTCGGGGGCTTGCTTAAGTGAGGGGAAGGTGTTAGGCACCCCTCGACTTCCGTGAAACACGGTTACCGCAATCTTGATACTTTCCTGTCCTTTAATTCATGAAATGTGTGTGTGTGTGCGCGTGCGTGTGTGTGTGTGCCTATATGAATGTTGTGGTGAGTTTGTATGAAAGAATCATTTGGATTTTTAGGGAAAGTCGTGCTTTAATTTGAAAACGCTTCGGAATGTCTTTTCAGCATACACGAGAAAGCTTTATTCTTTATAAGAAAGGTTTGATTTTAATTTGTCAAAACAATGAGACTTTCATTAGGTGTCGTTTTGGTGAAACAAGAGTTTTAAACCTTCGTCAAAATAGGAATCGAGATCTATACGTTGCTTTTGTAACTCAAACGATGGGCAACTTCTAGAATCTCTTTAGCCCTATGCACAAAGAATTTAATAAAACGTTACATATTTATAAAATCATTTTATGTGATATTTTGGGAAACGATTTTTCTTTAGCTTTCTCGTTAAATGGGAATCGACATTCGTTGGCACTTTCAATTTCTTATCTTCGTGAAGCTAATAACCTAATTTGATTGATTTTATGAAAATCTTCATGGTTTAATCTTTGAAATCATTTTTTGTGTCACAAGATTTAATCAAGCATGAACACGCGTCGGGGCTATTCATGGGCATGTAAACCATCAAAATATCCCCGAACGCCAACAATCACATATTCCACTAGTACGGGGCCTTAAACCCGATCCTCGCCTTAGCGTCGTTTTAAGGCCCAATGGTTACATGTTACAAAACGAGCATCTTGAATCTATCACATACATCAAAACGTCCATCATCGGATTTGGACCACGGGGTCGCATTCCTAGGCTCACACGAGATTAATACATGCCTACAAAATGAATCCTACATAACTAACCAACCCGGATTTATCTAATATACCATGATATCCGGAAATGACAATCTAAATAAATTACACCCAATAAATCACCCTAAACAAGCTAGAAATTTCATCACTTGGATATCCTCGGGTTATTAGGAAGAATTTTATTCCGATGGAACCTTCACTAATAATCCCTAATCCATGATTGTTTCAACAATATACATGAAAACTACTACATCCCATCTAAGCAAATAAGATGATATGAATTGTTATAACCAAAGGGAATTTTTACCTTACAAAATGATCTCAAAAGGATGAAGTCTTGGTATTTGAATAGTATGAGAAATATATTTGATACAATCAAAATTAAAGGAGTAAAAATTTCTCTCTTTTTCCTCTCTTTTCTTCCTATTTTTGTTGCAAAATCTACTATTTTTCTCTCAAATTCCGTGCTGCTGTTGTGCTGAAATCCTTCTTCTTCCAAATTTCTTCCAACCTCCTGTATGCTGCCCGAAGCTGGGCTTAAATAGGCTGGCCAAAGCCAGCCGCAGATCTATCTGCGGCTGGCCGCAGATGGATCTGCGGCTGGCCAGCTGGCGCGCCTCCCATCGCACTCAGCTGGTAGTGCTGATTTCCTGGTTTCCGTGCTGGCGCACCCACTTGGCCGCAGATCTATCCGCGGCTGGCGGACTTGACTTTCTCGACTTTCGTGCCACGCCTCGCTTTTCGCGCCGCAACGTCGGTTTTCGCTGTCAGGCTCGTATTCTACAGTCCGGGAATTTCCGGGAGACGTGCCACCTCATTCGGAAATGCCTGCCTCGGACGGCTTTATTGTCACGTAAACTTGGGTTGCCCAAAACATTGCGGCGGTGCCGGGCGCTTGCCCTTGTGCCCGCTCCTTTGCTCCCGCAAGCCAGTTCAATTGACGATTTCGCCCTCCTGTCATGGTTAGTAGAAGGAAACGCAAAATTTGGGTGTCTACAGTTACAGAAACAATTTTTTTTTTAAAAAGCTTTCCTGCATTATACAGAAATTTATACGGTGACAAAATTTGTATTATCATTATAATATAATATATACTACTTCTTCATAATTAATTTTGGTGTGATAAGTCTAGTCAGCTGCATTTACAATTAATTGTGTCAAACTAAAAAATAACCTTTCACTTAAAAGAAGTGACTCTTATCAGAATAATTTTACGCGGATCGATAATTTGAACATTAATATTGGACCGTGGGTCCTCAACCGATTTCTCCTCCTTTCTTTATTTCTCCCTCTTCCACTTACCAAAGTCCCCTCATTTCTTTACCGATTTGCCCTCTTTTCTTTCTCTCTCTTTATTTTGTTTACTTATTTAATATTAATTCATCGAATTTATTTTTTTTATTTATTTAAAAAATATTTCTTCAATAAAGTTTAAAAAAATTACCACGTAGACAACTTATAATCGAAGTCAAATTGTATGGGCCCCATACAACTATTTTTTTGATATATATCCAAATTACACCTAATTTTTTTGATTTTTTTTGATTTTTTTTTATAAATTCATAGTATAAATATGTTTGGATATATACCAAAAAAAAACAAAAAAAAACCCAAGGGAACATGAAAATGTCCAATTTCTATGTTCAAAAAACATGTCCATGTAGAAGCACTCAACTTTAAAATGAGTACCCTCATTTTTCTACTCTCGTGCTACGGGTTAAACTTCATTTATAAAATTTAGTGATACATACATAACCTTGATAATAAAAAAAATGAGAAGGTAGGTTATGCGCTTCAATGTATAACGAAAGCAATTACTATCTCCCAAGTCACCAAAATATAAATTAACATAAGTTTATTTGACACGCTAATTGATGTATAAAGTATTATATGCACATTATTGGTAACTAGATGAATACTTGAAAATGATGGTTATGAAATCCATGCACCCTCATAAAACCGAAGCACAATTTTTTTTTATAAAAATAAATAAATAAATCGAGTTTTAAGATTTGTTGGGTTATTAATATTTGGTGCATTCGGAGTTATAGTATTTAGTCTGTTTAAATTTTAAACGTTACGTTTTTGAGTTAAATAAGTTATAATTAAAATAAGTTGTTTAAAACGTACAAAATTATTAACTGTATGTTTAATTTTGAAACTTTTAGAGCTTTAAGAATTTAAACGTTTTGTTCATCTATATGAATTTATTTTTAATATAATTTAATTTAAAACGTAACTTTTAAATCCCAAATTTTGGTGTAATACATTCTAAGGCTTAAAAATTACATAAACAAACTTTTTTAAAGCACCAAATAAATGCATTAATGCACCGAAACAAACAAATTACTCATTTGATACATTTAAAATTTCATTTAGTGAATTTAGAAGTCTCGAACGCACTAAAAGCATAGACTAAAATTACTAGTTTTAAAGATTGGTTGTACCAAAACTATATCTTTATTAATTCAAATTGTTACAAAAAACTTAGATACATAGTTAACATCCGAATCACCCCTGTAACAACCCAAAATTACAACCTAACCACCAATAACTAATGCTGTGGCGCCGACAAATCCTCCACCACACAATCAATCCCCTCCCCGGAAAATTAAACGAGGATATATCCACTGATCTCTGCCGTTTAAAAACTAGCTCTCTTCAATGACGTTACCGTAACAGCAACCCCTATCGGCGACTTAGCCACGTCAATCTCGAAGGAATCATACCTCATAAACAGCTCCACCAACAACAACCTCGACGCCAGCACCACAAAATCTTTTCCGGCACACTGTTTGTTCCCGACCGTTGGACTCTCCGTCTCCGGTCCGTTAGACCAGAGCACGTGCTTCAATAATTCTTCTCTCTCCTCGCCCACAAACCGGTCCGCAACAAACTCCTCGGGACGGTCAAATATCTTCGGGTCCTTGGTCGCAAATGGTTGGTACCCGAATAACAACTCCCCCTCTTTGACTTCAAACGCCGCGTCATGAGTTTCAACGATGAGATCACGTTTAGCTCTGCCGTATTGTGACGCCACCGGCGGCTCGATCCGGAGCGATTCGTATACGGCCGATTTCATCAGCGGCATTTGCTCCATCGCCGCCATTGTCACCTTTCCGTCGTTGGATCTGATTACCGATCTGATCTCCTCAGCTAATTGGGTATGGAGTTTGACTCCAGCTCTTCCAATCGATTTGATCATATTGGGGAAAAGAAACTTCATCCCGCCGAACGAATTAAAGCAGGTGGCAAATAAGAGATTATGGCAAGCTTCTTCTTTCGAGATCCCGATTCTTTCAGCTTCCTCAAAGACAAAATCTGACGATTGAAAAAAGAATTCGTACAATCTGTTGTAATCCTTTTTCACTAGAACTGGAGGCAGAGAGAAAGTGTGGATCAGCAATTCTTCTAGAAGCTTTGGGAGGCCGAGGGTTAGTAATGGATGAAGATTGAACAAAACCCATTTGCTGATCAGTTTGGGTCCGTCGAGTCCGAGTTTCGTATCGGCCGGATTTGTATCGTGGAGTGACCGAGCCAGGAAGTTGAACGCGGCTTGATCGTTGGCTTCGCTGAAGCTGGATTTGCCTTGACTAGCTATTTCGCTCTCCAGCTTTTCAAACAGCTCGCTGTAGCTGGCTTGGAACTCCGGGATCACTTTGTCGCGCCGAGATTTGAGGAGGAAGAAGAGGAGACGCTTGAGCTTGCCGTGGCTCGGCTCGCTGGGATCGAGATAGGAGAGAATACGGTAGCCGCCGGTGAGTTCAGTGGAGGGCATAAATGTCCCGGTGAAGAGATTTTTCTTTTCTACCTTAGTAACGTCGAAAAGAACCGGAAAACTTTTGCCGTCGAGGAGAACAACGACGTTTGGGTTGGAAGAGATGAATGGGCCAGGCGGCATGTTGGCTCGGAAAACAGTTGACTGGTATTTTTGTATCCGGGACTTGAAGTATTCATCTCGGCCTTGGTTGTAAAAGTAGTCGAGACGATCATTTAATGGGCCAAAGAAGGGTAGCCCGTAATCTCCCGGGACTTTACGGATCGGGAGCCTGGTGGATTCCGGTGGCGGCACCGCAGCGGAAACGGATGGTTTTTCGGACACCGAGGCGGTGATAGGCCGGAGAATGAGGCGACGGGAGTTGGAATACTTAGCTGGGGATTTTGATGATCTTTGCAATGGGAATTGTTGGAGTTGGAGTGAAGGAAATGGTAAAGAAGAGGATGCCATTTTTCTAAAATGTGATATTACTACAATTTGGCTTTGAATATATATGTAAATTGTAGTAGTAGTAATAGTAGCAGTAGATGATCAAGACTCAATTATGCAAGTTGTATGAATTATGATGGTGTGATAGATGAATTTTGAAAGAGCCAACCTATCTACTTTTATATATATATATATATTGATGTGGCAAAGGGTAGTGATGGGATGGAGCCGTGGGACAGGTGATTGTAACATAAATTAATATATATATATATATATATATATTCTCATATTCTATAATTAAGCAAAAGGAAATATAGATTATAGAGTATGAGTTTTGATTTAGAGTCATGGAAGGTGTGCATGAATTCATCAAGTGAGGAAAACAAGCTATTTTTTGATTTTACTACAACCCCACTTTCGTTTTGGGTTCCTTTCATACAATCTCTCAAAGCAAATTTACATCACCTTCTTTGATTCTTCTTCCTCGCTATTCCTTTCATCCCCTTTGAAACACATGGTTAGACTTGACCGAAGTGGCCACGATTAGTATTGGCAATTGGCATGGCATGGCATGACATGTTTGATACATTAAAACTTCAAAGCATGGTATTCATTAAATTTTACTAATACTTAGGTGGTGTTTGATTGCATCTTAATAGTTTTAACAGTACAGCTCTTAATACATTTTAACAGCCCACATTTTTGTATGACCTCTTAATACAAAGATATGAACTCTTAAGATGCATTAAGAGGTGAACTTTTAAGATACAATCAAACATCACTTTAGTTGTTCATTTTCTTTCTATGTTATTGTAGTTGTATTGAGAGCGTCAAGATCAATACGCATTATTTAATCATCTTTGACATAAGTGAAAAATACACTATATTTCTACTCTCGCTTATGATTAATTTTGTAAAAATTTCAGCTTTGTTTTGTGAGTCCGTGACTTCTGTCGATATAATTGTTTAAATATGCTGGGGGTGTACAGGGCAAGGCGGGGCGAGAATATCTGTTTCTTCTTTATATTTTGCATTTTTTCTCAAAGTTAGAGTTTCAAAATAATAATAATAATAATAATAATATTTGTGCGGCTTAATACGAGTTTTTAATATATTAAAACCTGAAATGGAGGTCAAAATTATCCTTCATGAAAGTGGTTAGCTAATAAAGCCTAAAATAAGGAGGTAGAAGAATGAAATTTTTTTATTGTACACTTCTTAGCGAAACTCTCGTTTTGAGATGAAAGAATTGTGTAGATGTATTTTTAGATGTGAAGTTATTTTTTATAAGGGTGGAGCCCACATACATCTCAAATATGAAATTAATTATCAAGATGTCAAGCTCAAAAGTATATTATTGCCAGAAAAGTAAAAGTAGACGTACGAAAAAAAAATTTAAATTTATTTTTATTGACCTCATAAAATTATATAAAATGATAAATATTTTTATTTTTTTATACTAATTGATTTCATTAAATGACTAAATTATCTTTCACTTTATGTATTTTATTTTTTAAGAAACAAAAAAAAATTATATTTTTAATCACCCTTTTAAGGCCAGAGGAAGTGTATTTCTTTTTCTTTATTTTTGTAAAGGTAGAGTCCACATTCATTATTTTGCTATGTGCACAAATAAATCACAGAGAAGTAGCCTTTTCGTTCTTTTTTATTTGTTGATTTAGGAAAAAAACATAAAAATTAAGAAATACAACTAATATTTTGTCTGATTAACCAAAATAGTTATAAAATTACAATACTATCCTTCTAAAATTTATTGAAAAAAATGAACGAGAAACAAGTTAATATTTAAGAATAATATGAGAAATTAAGTCATTAACATTTTCTTAAAATCTACAAACTACAAATAAAAAGAAACAAATTTAACTCTCTACAATGACAATTAAAAAAGAACATAAGGAGCACATGGTAAATTTTGTTTGAGATTTAAATGTGCCTAAAATGAATTAAAGTCATTACACAAAATATATATATATATATATATATATATTCACAAATTTGACCATCACTTGAACTAACCCATTAATATTCATTCACCTTGCTTCATCTTTGACCAAAGGACCGTTCATATTCTCGTGACCAAACAAGGAAGAATAAAGAGTTGATGTTGAATATCATCTTTTACTATCAAATTATACTATTTGATATCCAATGAAGGGGTAAAGTCAAACACCTTACACCCCACCCCCATGCTTGAATACCGTCCAACAAAGCCCAACATATCTTTTGGTTGATTGGATTCCCACTGCCGGCCGATAATGCGCCTACTTTATTTTTTTATTTTATTTATTTAATGAGAAATTATTACTTGTATTTATCACAACCAAATAAACATGCTACTTTCTTCATCATTTTTCAACCTCTCTAGTGAAAGTGCATCCACTTATTTCCTTTTCTTTATTTCAAAAAATCCAAGTTGGGTAGATTTTTGCTCTTTGTTTATTTCCTCATTTCACTCTTTACATTTTTATTTTATTTAACTTACTTAACACGTGTTTTTATATTCTCTAGACTATTTTTTTTTGGACATCTATATATAATTTATAATATTATTACGTGTGTTTTTATATTTTCTAGACTATTATTTTTTTTAACATCTATATATAATTTATAATATTATTACGTGGGTGGCACGTGAAATGCTTGTTGTTTGTATATTTTTATTTGTTAGAAAATGAAAAGATTTCTACATAGATAATTAGTCTATATTATCTTGTGATTTCAAATAACTTGTGATTTTTATAATTTTATTCTATATTATAATTTTTTTCCATATTACAAAGTGTTTGTGTTACTACTTTGGACTCTGTTTGGACCTTGAAAAGTAGTATAACATAAAAAGAAGATAATAAAATATGCGACAGTTATACGCTTGATTTTGAATGCTGCACGTATTGTTATTTGTTGGTGTATAACACATTCTAAAGACGGACCGGACCCTCTATGGCCATCAGCCTTAATTGTGACTTGCCAGCCAGGGTCCGTCTGGTCCAACAATTACCTACGGAACATTTAATAAAAAGTACAGTATACAAATGTCCATGTCAGAAATAAATGAGGATATTTTTTGTCACCCTCCACACGTGGTTGAAGACACGTGACTTGCACAGAAAAAGTGATACACGTGGTTGAAGACACATGAGTCACGTGACTTGCACAAAAACAAGAGAAATCGCTCTCTCACTCTCACTCTCACTCTCACTCACTGCTGTAAAACCTCCTCCGTTAACATAAATCATTGTGCAATTTAAATTAAGTATTGTCCGATAAAATTGATTGAAAAATTTTGTATATATAAGATAACTTGAATTAGCTAAATGAAGTAGAAATTCTAAATATAGAAAGAAATGATGTAATTGACAACTGTCTGTCTAAAACATCTGAATACATATATTTCCTTATTTTAACCTTCTAAAATATTATGAATAAATTTATTATGTAATTATAAATAAACAATGTTATGTAAAAAAAAATTAAATATAAACTTCTGAACAATCTTTAATAGAGTATACTATTAGTAATATAATTTTAGAAATAACTACTAATTTTTTTTAATAACATTCTACTAGTCCATAAAATCAACACAAGACTACAATAACAGTAATTAAATTGGTTATTGACCAATTTGTTAAAGAACAAAAATCAAAAAAATAATTTGTACATAGCAAAATTTGTTTACAATAATAATAAAAAAAGATGAATATTAAAAGTAATTTATAATTGTATATGATGGTAAGTAAGTAAAAATAACATTCAACACTACTTCTTACTGATTCAGCCACAATTTTCTGAATAAATCATTCAGACACATTCAAACGCATTCAGAGTTCAAAAATTACAAGACAAACGATCTAAATGACTTATTCGGTCAAATTCAGACTCATTCAGATATAAACAACCAGCCTCTTACTATCATATCAAAAACTACCGTTGGATCACCTATTTGTTACTTGTGGATGCCAAAATCCCCCGGATGAAAAGTAGCGTTAACAATGAAAGAGCCAGCAGCAATAGAAAGCCTGAAAGCACTTTCTGAATATATGAAGCACTCGTTCAGAAATTTCAAGCAAAGTTTGTTTATAAAAACTATCCAAACTTCTGAGCTGAAACATCTGCAATTACATGGGTACAAGAAGGCCTTGAAAACGAAATCAATAAAATGAACCCTCCCAATAAGTGAAAAAGAAGATTCTTCATTTGATGGCAGTGGTTCAACCCTCTGTAATGGATGTAAAGTTAAGCTACTAGCTACCATATATAGTAGGACATCAGTCAAATAAACACTTGAATTTCAGTCCCCTGATAATGGGAAATTTGAGGTAATAGGATTCACAAAGCATGACAACAAACAATAACCAGGTGTAAACTTGAGTTCTACGTAATTAATGTTGATGGCTTCCCTTCTGAATAATTCAATAAGGGGATAGGTCTGTTACAGAGTTTAATTTGGAAAACTTCGCAAAACTCCTTGACCAATGATTTATAAGTGATGTTAACCAGTTGATGATCAGCGCAAGGTACTTCTCCACATTCATTAGATGACAAAGGTTCTTCTTGTAGCAACCCCTTTATGCTTCCAACTCGACGGTCCTGTATCCCACATGGAACTATCCGGTGGAAGGGTGTAAGATCTGTGGTGACATTCACTGCTATGCCATGATATGTTATCCATTTTGATGCACGTATGCCAATGGCTGCTACTTTCTGATCTCCTGAAGAAATCAAAGATGTGAACTAAACATGCTGAACGATAGAATAACCAGTGTTCTAAAAATTCCCGCCTAGGCGGTCCTCTCCTGCCTAGATTTGGCTGGGCGCCTACGCCTCCGCCTAGGCAGAACCAAACCTCTACTTTGAACCTCTACAATACTTAAAATGATTTTTTAAGTCTTAAAAGATTATTTTTTTTTTGTTGATAATTTTCATGTAAAATTTTAAAAAATTACATCTATTTTATACTTTGTACAGTATAACAAGTATGTATAACAGAAAAATAAATAAATAAGACCACCTAAGAAAACGTCTTACCTACCTAGGCGGCCTAGACACTAGGCACCCCTTTGCCGCCTAGGTCCGCCTAGCGACTTTTACAACACTAAGCATAACTATTGTAATACTTACCATATTATTTATTAATGCATAAGGCATAAAGGAGTTGGTAACTCGTACATTTTCCATAAAATATTAACAATTAAAATAGGAGGATTAATAAGTTATCTTCCAACATTTGCAAGAATTCTAATTGTTAGCAAAGTAAATATTCTAATTGGCAAAACTAAGGAAAATCCCACTGTAGTTGGCACGTTTTACTTATTACACTATCAAACTTTTAAAAATTGAAATTACACCATTGAACTGATTAAAATTTTGAAATTACACCATTCCGTTACTAAGATTGGACGTCCGTCAAAATGGCTCAGATTTTTTCAGACGTGGCTGCTGAAAAAAAAAGAAAATGACATGTGCCATTCCTACGTGGATTAGGCAGTAAAACCAACCCATCTCCCAAGCACATCTCCAAAGCCTAAATAAAATACGCAGAGAGAAAACCTACCAAATGTAGGAGAAGGCGGTGGCACAAGGTGAGGCAACGGTGGAGGCTCCATGTGGTGGCGGCGGCGGCGGCGGCGACGACGACGACAGTGGATGCTCCTTGTGGTGGTGGCGACGTTGGAGGCTCCTTATGGTGGCGGTAGCTCCTTTGGTGTTGAAGCTTTTAACTTCGGTGATGGGTGCACAACTAGCTGGTTCTCTTCTCCACTTTTTTTTTTTGATCTAGGCTATGTGGGTAGATATTACAGCAGGGTTGGTGTTAGTAATTGGGCAAATAGAGGCTGATTTGGGGTGCTGGGAGCTGATAATGGGGCTATATTTTGGTAAATAGAATTGGGGGATTGAGAGAGGCGGCCAGGGTTGTAGAAGTTGTGATTGCAAAAGGTAGGCGGAGGAGGATCGAGAAGAGAAAATTGGTAAAACTCACCCTTCTGGGTTTCATCAGAAAGCTCATTTCTACCTTTCTCCGCTCTCTGGGTCTCGGCGATTTCCTAGAACCCGAAATCTCTTGGTCAACCCGACCCGACTACGTCAACGAGGTCTCCCAACGTCCGCCGCCTTGATGCAAGAGCTGCTGCTGGTCGTCAAGTTCTCGGAGCTGGTGGACCCGCCGGAGAGCTGTGCCGTGTGCTTGTATGAGTTCGATGTGTGCGACGAGATCCGACGGCTGACGAATTGCCGACACATATTTCACCGAAGCCGCATGGACTGTTGGATGGACCGCGATTAGAAGACGTGTCCACTTTGTAGGACGCCGTTTATTCCCAATGATATGTAAGATACTTTTAATGAGGGGCTTTGGGCTGCTTCCGGGATCTCTAATTACTACGGCGACTACTCGCCGATGACCACCACTTTGTAATAAAATACCACTGCTTTTATTGTTTCCCCTTAAATAGCTAAAATGTATATATACAACCTTTATATTTAATTTAGCCAAATAACATCATTAATTTTATTTGGTTCAGTTATTGCTATGTTGGTGTCGATGGTGGTGGCTTACAGTGGTGGTGGCTTACGGTGGTGATGGCGGATAACAAAGAAGAACGGGAGAAATAGTTTTTGCTTTGAAAGCCATGTCACTGTTCTAAGCTCTTTTTTATTATTTTTTGCCACGTAATTTATCTTTTAATTTTATTATTTTCTTCATGATGCCATATAGATAAATAATAGACGTCCATCCAATCTTATTAACGGAATGGTGTAATTTCAAAATTTTAATCAGTTCAATGGTGTAATTTCAATTTTTAAAAGTTTAATAGTGTAATAAGTAAAACATGCCAACTACAGTGGGATTTTCCTTAGTTTTGCCTATTCTAATTCATTTACTAATTTCTAGTCTTTTTCCTAAAACTGCTTTGCGATACCCAGTGTTCTAAAAGATGCTAAGCGGATCTAGGCGATGAAGGGAGCTTCAAGTGCCTAGGCCTTGTAGGCGTGGCCTAGGCGGCTTTCCTAGGCGGTTTAGTTTTATTATTACTTTTTATATTTGTAATGAAGCTAAGGTTATTCTTTTGTATTTATAATAAAAGTAAAGTTATGTTTGTTAAAAGGTAGGAATTGATTTAAAAAATTCTCAAACAATGGGCCCAAGTTTAAACTGCTCAAAATTTATGGGACTTGGAAACAATTTTAACAAATTAAAAGGATAATATCTAACGGTATACCATGCCATCTTTTAAAGAAAACAGATCGCAGTTGTACGTATTATTTGGGGAAGAGGAGGAAACAAGTTGCAGCGACGGTGGTGCATGGTGACAGCAATGGTGACAACGATGGTGGTTGATGGGCATCACCTAGGTGGCTATGTGGGCGCCTAGAATAACATCATTAATTTTATTTGGTTCAGTTATTGCTATGTTGGTGTCGATGGTGGTGGCTTACAGTGGTGGTGGCTTACGGTGGTGATGGCGGATAACAAAGAAGAACGGGAGAAAAAGTTTTTGCTTTGAACGCCATGTCACTGTTCTAAGCTCTTTTTATTATTTTTTGCCACGTAATTTATCTTTTAATTTTATTATTTTCTTCATGATGCCATATAGATAAATAATAGACGTCCATCCAATCTTATTAACGGAATGGTGTAATTTCAAAATTTTAATCAGTTCAATGGTGTAATTTCAATTTTTAAAAGTTTAATAGTGTAATAAGTAAAACGTGCCAACTACAGTGGGATTTTCCTTAGTTTTGCCTATTCTAATTCATTTACTAATTTCTAGTCTTTTTCCTAAAACTGCTTTGCGATACCCAGTGTTCTAAAAGATGCTAAGCGGATCTAGGCGATGACGGGAGCTTCAAGTGCCTAGGCCTTGTAGGCGTGGCCTAGGCAGCTTTCCTAGGCGGTTTATATTTGTAATGAAGCTAAGGTTATTCTTTTGTATTTATAATAAAAGTAAAGTTATGTTTGTTAAAAGGTAGGAATTGATTTAAAAAATTCTCAAACTATGGGCCCAAGTTTAAACTGCTCAAAATTTATGGGACTTGGAAACAATTTTAACAAATTAAAAGGATAATATCTAACGGTATACCATGCCATCTTTTAAAGAAAACAGATCGCAGTTGTACGTATTATTTGGGGAAGAGGAGGAAACAAGTTGCAGCGACGGTGGTGCATGGTGACAGCAATGGTGACAACGATGGTGGTTGATGGGCATCACCTAGGTGGCTATGTGGGCGCCTAGAACCTCCTTGGCAAGGTTGGGCAGCGCCTAGACGGGCACCTAGCCCGTCTTTTAGAACACTGACTTAACGCATTAGAATCATAATATTTTTCTCTTGTTTTTGTTTTTTTCCCTGTTAAATCTTAGAACCATCAATATTAGGATGTCATTAGTGAGGGCAGATCATGGACAGTAACTCTTTATACTAGATTTCTGAACTGATTTCCCAAGAACAAACATTAAAAGGAAAAACAGTTATAGGGAAAAAAGAAGAGAGACAATTATAATGGTAATGGAGGATATCCAATAGATCTCTGCAAGATACACATGACGATACCATACAACCATTAAGTTATGAGTTTGTGCTCTCAGTTATCATAGCATAGGTTCCGGTACTAATCAGATGAAGCAAGAGTGTTCAAAATTGGATCTCAACTTTCTCTTTTTTCCAGAATTAGATAATGCAAAAAAGCTTAAGCTATTATTTGAGGAGCATACCTCAATTGGTTAGGGATAAAATGTGTTGTTGAGTTGAGTTATTATCTTGAGGAATCCTCTTTCTCCCCGTCTTTTTACAATAGTTGGCAAACTTTGGAAGGGTTGATTTTTTTTAATAACAGTTGCAGTAGTTAATTTGATACAAATTTGTTGATATTAGACATTCAACTCTTTACCACAAGTTTGCTAACGAGGTCTTTATTTTATTTAACACTCAAAAACTAGTTAAGGAACACTGATATTCAACAACATTGAGGTTCTTTATGTAGGAATTATACTTGAAATCTGTTCTGAGGTACAATTTCTTTGAAGGTTTCTATGACATAGGCTCACACTTAATTCCTCTCTTTATGTTCATTTTATTCAAGACGCAGTAAGGGAACTCTTTCATAGCTATTTCTACTTTTGTACATGTGCTTTTAGGGGAGGAAAACAATACATTGACATGCAAAGAGTGGTCAATTTGATTATACAGTTTCCATCTAATGTATCTCCATCATAGTTGTCAGAATCTAACGATACGCGATACGTATCGTACGATACGATACGTAGACAATTTGATACGTATCGCAAGGTGAATCTAAAATGACACCGTATCCTATGATTCGATACAATTCTTACGAAACGATACAATGCACGATATTTTTTAAAGTTAGCAATCGACTTGAAAAAGTTTTTATGTAAAACCAAAAGTGTAAAAACAAAACTTTTAAGCCTTCTACTATTTCAAATGAAGAGGTTTTTTAGTATAAACATATTCTATATAGCTTGATAAGCCTTTAATCACTTTTTAGAGTTTTATATCTTCTTTAGAATGTCGCTCTATTTTTCTCACGACACTTTTTATAAGTAAATATATAAATCTCCATTTGTTAATCTGAATTATTCTCTTTTGTTTTATAGATAAAGGTGAATCTGAATTTTTTTTTTATCTTGTTACTCTATAAAGATTACTAAAATAATATCTAAT
This sequence comes from Aralia elata, assembly GCA_034770075.1. Taxonomy (NCBI): domain Eukaryota; kingdom Viridiplantae; phylum Streptophyta; class Magnoliopsida; order Apiales; family Araliaceae; genus Aralia; species Aralia elata. The sequence goes on from CM068385.1 coordinate 88,621,176, forward strand.
AAATCAATTTAGAGTATTTTGAATACTATCTAACTATAAAATTTAATTTTAGTCTATAATAATATTTACTTGACTACTTTTATGTATAGTCAAGCTAATATGCTTGATTGTCCAATAAATTATGTGTTTATATGTTTAAACATATATTACCACATTTTTCATTTCATTTCCGTATCGTACGATATGATTCACGATACGATACATGAAATACGATATAGGGGTCTTCGATACACGATACGATTCACGATTTGACAACTATGATATCCATAATTACCATTCCTACGGGGAACCCATGGACTAGAGAAGATGCCCTGTGCAATGGTGAGATTACAAGCCAAAAAAGAATCTAGTATGTGGATAGTTTGGCTCATCCAAAGAATTCAGTAATTTGCCTATCCAACCAAAGAGGATAGGTTTGTGTTATTGTAACTTCAGTTTCTGTTTAAAGAGGCATAGATTTATCATGTTAGGACAATGATGTAAGATTTGAATAACTAATAAGCGAATATTCTTAGAAAAAAATAAGTGTACTAGACAACATTATTGTCATCCATTTAATAAACAAAAAATAATACAGTTATATATACACACACATGTATATACTTTAAGAAAAACACAATATATACGTATATATCTTTAGATAAAGCTTTGTTCACAAAATAATTCTCATAAAATCATTATTTTGCGAGTAGACACATGAGATATTTGATCAAGCATTCCAAGAGGAGGCCATTCTTGTGAAGCATTTAGTTTTTAATAGATAGCATCTTTTAAGAGGAGGGGTTGGGGGAACAAGACCTAGGCTCCTTACTGACAATATTAAGCTGACCAATTCCTAGAAACGAATGAATGAAAATCCAAATCAAATATCTTTTTTGGTAAACTACAAATTCAGAACTACTATATAAAGATTCAATAGAAACACCATTATTCATATATTAGCAAATTAGGACATGTAGTTGGTGCATCAGCTTAAACCTCAAGCATGAACAATTTCAAGCTAATGAAGACATACTATTCTAACAAGCAAAAACCGATAAAAACATCAACGGGGAAGATTATGACAACATACCAACCCAAACACCAGTCAACCCCTTGTGTCGTGAAGCTTTGATAGAAAACGTTGAGGAAAGTACATGAATGATCACCTCCTCAAGTGCTCTGAGGTACCAATGAAGATCCATATTGTGATAGCGAAGATTTAGAATAGGGTATATAACTAGCTACAAAGAAACAAATTAAAATCAAATATTTGGGAACTAAATTCAAAAACTGGAGATAACTCCTTCAATAAATTGATTCAAAGAACTCAACTAAGAAAACAGGTTAGCATCAAATAGTTGGCACTAAATTTAAAAACTGGAGATAGGTCCTTCCATAAATTGATTCAAGAACTCAACTAAGAAAACATCTGAAACTACTTAATGTATAGCAAAATCATTGATTTCTTCAATTGATAACTAACAAATGATTCAGAATTATACAATTAAATTTGAAAAAGCACATGAATTTAACAAAGTAGAGTACAGAATATACCTGTCCTGGTCCATGGTAAGTAACTTCCCCACCGCGTTCTGTTCGATAAAAGTCTTTAATGTCTTTCAAGTGACCTTCAGAACTAGCCGTTCCCAAAGTATAAACAGGGGGATGCTGAAGGATAATTAGAGTATCAGAAAAATCTTCGTCTTTATCACTCAATAATTTTCTTTCTTCAACAATGGATTTCTGCCAAGACCATGCCTCAGCATATGGAACTAGCTCATTGTGCAAATCAAATAAATCGCACCTGAAAGACCACACAATCCTCACATAACCCAGCTAAGATACAGTCGTTATGCATATAAAATATAAATTTTTGTGCAAAAATGCTTATTTTACCTTCTTTTTCCATTAGGGGTTATCAAAATGGCCTGCGGAGTGTTGAAATTAGAGAACCGATTTGATGGGTGTGCTCTTCTTGATGAATTTCCAATTGGGTGAATCGGAATTGAGCCGAAACTGGGATTTGTCACAGCAATCATGTTGTGCACTATATTTCATAAGCAGAGTAATCCCATTTGATTGCTATATTTCAAGAAAATACAGCTTTCGGAGTTAGCGGAGTAACCAAAGTTTGAAGCTTTGCAGCAACAATTAAGTTAAAATTTTGAAATATCAAAACCCAGAGCAGAGCAATTGAGCTCAAGTCTCAAATGCATTCTATGGGATCAAATTGAGCTCATGGAAAATTTGAATGTACTGTTTGGCAACTGAAGGGAGGAGAGGAAAATAAAAGCTAGGGTTTAATTGCTAGTGTGGACTTTTTCCAAAGGAAAATAAAGGGTCAGTTTTGTAATTTCATCATTGAGGAGTAAACCCTAAACAAAGAAACCCAAACGCCTATAAATAGAACTTACAATGACAAGGGTTTATCTTACAGCAGTCGTCTTCGTCTTCGTCTAGTTTTATGCATTCTTATTTTATAGTCTAAAATATTTCTTGATTAGTTCTTTTACGTATTGTATTTTTTTGTGTTTATTGTAAAATTTTGGGGGCGTTTTCTCTATGATGATGAACAACGATGACGAGTCCGATCTAATCCATTCCATTCAATAATGACGACAATTCGAGGCATTTGTCTGAGAGGAAACACCCCTATCCCTCCTTTTTTTTTCCAAAAAAAATTGAAAAATCTAATCCTGTTTTGTCACAGAAGTATGGATTTCGATCTAAGAAATGTTATCCTAACTTGTTCTTTCTGTTTTTGTTTTTAGAGATGTGTTTCATAGTTCTTATTAATTTATTTTCTTTTTGGTGATAGTGGTTTAGCAGAAATCTTTGGTTAGGCGATATCCTACAAATTATACATAAAGATGATAAATATTTGAAGAGCTGATGGTTTAATTTAAAATAATTTATAAATTATTTTAAAATGGATTTAATAAATAAAAGTATTTGGTATCGTTTTGACTTGGAAGGGGGATTCTTATTACAATTTACTTGATAACCAGCATAATATCCCAACATAGCAAGTTTGTCTGCCCATTTGTTAAACAGATTTTACAATATTTTGTTACAAGTCGATTTATAAGTTATATTTAAAGTTTACATTTCTTACTTGAGTCAATTTTAGTAAAAAAAAAAAAAATTAACCTCTTTAATTAATAAAAGATAATTTGATGAGAATTAGTAATTTATCTTGGTCGTTTATCTTTGTGAATTCTAACATTCTCTTTTCTGACTTTTTTTTCCCTTGCATTTCCATTGTTGTGAATTTTGTATGCCTAGAAATATCCACATAAATGTTCTCTCTGTTCTAAATTAATTGCTTAATTTCGATTTTTTAAAGTTAAATTGATCATTTTTAAAATTAATATTTTTACTATTTTTGCTAAAATATAGGTAAAGAGATTATAACCAACAGAAAATATATATAATTTATTACTAATCTCAATTCCATTCTACTTGTATTCTCGTTTGATACGATTTGGACAGGATAGAGTAGTGTATACTCGAGAGATGGAAAAAAATTGCTAAACTTTTATTAATAACAAATTTTAATCTAACGTTTTCTTAGTAACAAATTTTAATATTACAGTTTAATATTGAAAAGATAATTATTTTATAAATAGTTACGTTCGAGTGTGTCCTACTAACATGACTCATTTAGGACAAATTTAGGGGAACTTATATTTGCTGTTAGGGTATTAATTTTAGTGGAAGATGTACTCTCAAATTTACACAATAAACAAAAAGACTTTATTATTACCTATCAGTTATCACCAATCTCTTATAAAAAATTAAAAAAAGAATTTAATATTACTAAAGACTATATTTCCAATATTCACGAGTCATGCGGACAGTCCAGACTTCTTATGTATAATTAATAACATGAAAAAAAAGTCATTATTTTTCTCTTTCACACTCTTCTTTCTATTTTTCTCTCCTCATAGCCCCTTTTCTAATTTCTTAAATTTAAATCTTCTCCTTATTCTCTTTAATCTTTAAATTTCTCATGCAAGATGACCAGTAATGATCAGTATTTCGGTAATGTAGGATGGATAACTACATAGATTTGAAATATATATATATATATATATATATAGGTGTCTTAAAAATTATGCATTTATGATAAATGACCTTTTTTGGCCAAAAATATTAAATTCGTAACCCCAATACTCTCTTTCGTTAGTACTACGTTTACGTGTGTATATTATACACGTGGACGGCCTATTTTTTTTTTTCTAGTTTCTACTATTCAAAGGAACAAGACAATGTGTTAGGACAACAAAAGGAATCAAAATTGAAGAAACTAAACAAACGGTCCCAATTAGCTGCCTGGCCAGTAAAACTAAAAGTCCGCAAAAAGGTTCAGCCGAGGGGAAATGTTCGACTCACAATGCTCGAGGACCCACACGCTGACCAAACCCAAATCATGCCACATGACATTTGGAATGGTCAATAAGCACACCAGGAGAAGTATCCAACCTCTCCAAGAAAAGTGAATTGAACAAGAAATTAAGGAAATATTTATAAATTTATGTCCGAATTATTTGAAAATGCTTTTAAAGTGTTGTACTGCGTAATAAATACAACACTTTAAATATTTTCCGACAATTCCACACAGTATCATTGTTCAAAAATTAAAGGAAAGAATTAACATTATTATATTAATTGTGAATTAAAAAAAAAGTACGTGATATATTGCCTTCTTTTGTTCACGCACATGTAATTTCTCAGATGCCCTCCCCCACTTCAAGACAATCCCCAACTAATATGCCACGAATCTTCTTCCTCTTTCACCTACACATGTATAAATATCATCATACTCCCACCTCCAAAACAAACCAACCTAGACAATTCCAACAAAAAGCCAATTTAAGATAGAAGAAATGGCCACCAATAATATTACTAGGTTGTTAGGCAAATCTAGGCCTTTGGGTCTTGGTGCACCTTCTTGCTTAAACTCGAAAAGTTATAGGTCAATGCCCTCAACTTTCATGGTACTAAGCAAGGTGGGTTTCCAAGGAGAGAAGATTAGGGTGACCGGAGATCATGGCGAAAAGAAAAATCCGGTGAAGGCGTCTCATGCGGCGGCATCGGAGAGTGTAATAACTTCAAAAACAGAAACAAGCGGAGGAGTGGATATAGCTTTTCTATTGGCAAATGTTACAGCTTTGGTATTCCATGGCTTGAAGGTGGTTACTAGATCTAGGCCATGGAAATTACACGTTCAGATGTTCATCGAAAAGGTAAAACCATATTTTTATCTTTATACCTTCTTTTACATTTTTGTCATAGGTTATGTGATCTATAATAAAAAAATTAAAAAAAAAATAGTTATAATCTATCATTTAATTTGTATGACAATTGCACTTGAAAACTTTTTGGAGAATACAAGAAGTATATTAAGGAACAATTTATTATGGCAAAGCATGTCTAAAAATTCTTTTTATTTTCTTTTATAACCACGTTTTTATTAATTAAACTTGTGAATTATTACAATTTTTCAGGTTATTATCGACTGCCGATTTTTCACAATGTTTGCGGTGGCAGGAACATTACTTGGTTCAGTATTGTGCTTTGTGGAGGTAAGAAGATCGATACACAAAATTATATATAAAGTATATTAATTCTTCTTATTTAATTTGGTAGAATCAGCTGGATTGTAGCACTGCTGCTACCTAAAGAATTAACACAAGTTTGTATTTATTTAGAAAGAGCTTGAAAGAGAAATATTTATATGCGTATGAGTAATTACAATGAGATAACTGCATGCAGGGTTTCTTTAAGATTCTGGAGTCATATTTCCAGTATTTCCATGCTCTCTCACATGGGGCTGCCTCAGATCATGGTCATCATGTAGTCCAGCTGCTAATTGAAGCCATAGGTACCCCCTCTTTATTTTATAAATACTCACTTTGCTCCAAAATAAGAGATGTTGTTTTCCTTTCGGTCAATTTCCAAATTAAAAATATTTCTTCATTTTAGAACTATAAAATAACATGATTTTCTTTTTTCTTTATCTTTTTTGAGAACCTATTATATATTCTTGATTAATTTGCTATTATTTTTTTTTATTATCATTTCTAACATCACAGGACCATCACTTTTAACCTCTTAGTTAATATGTATTATGGTATATTTAATTATTTAAGAATACAAAATTATTTTTAAAAATTATCGTTTCATAATCGTATTTTTAATTTTATAAAATGAGTAATTAATGAGCTAGCGTGAATATTGGGGACAGATATGTTTCTAGTGGGAACAGCCATGCTTATATTGGGGATGGGATTGCATGTCATGTTCGTGGGAACACAGCTGAACTCGAAAGGAAAAGGATCCTCCGTCATTCCAGCATCTAACTTCTTTGGCCTTTTCTATCTCCAGGTATATATATATATACACACACACACACTTGTATCTTTCTGTACGCAGCTTCATATTTGATTCAAATAAACTGTATAAATATCTGTACGTTTGCATGCACGTAATGTCGCCAATCATTATAATATCCTCACTTTTAACACCTTATAAGAATAATATTACGACGACACTAAGTGTGCATTAACAATTGTGCACTAACATAGAGAGAATAGTATGTTGATTTTATTATTGTTTTCTCTGTTAATAATTAGTACATATAGAATAATTCTTTAGATGAAATATTATTTCTAGTTGAATGCATACAATGCATGCAAAGTTATATTATGTGCATTAAATGTTGTATATATCAAAAAAAATACTAGAATTTGTACGAACTAGTCTGCATTAATCTATTAGTGAATTTGTTTGCATAGATACTCTGATACTCATCATATGCCCAAGAACTAACCAGTTTAATTAGATATTAATTTGAGAAATTTTTGTGTGTGTGTGACTAAATAACTGATTGATCCCTCACTCCCTAATTAATCTTGTATTCAGAAACTCCCAACATGGATTGGCATGCAGTCAATAACACAAGCAAAGTCAAAAATCGGGCATGCTCTGATGATGATACTACAAGTGGGAGTATTGGACAAGTTTAAGTCCATACCTATGGCAACGGGGCTGGATCTCGCCTGTTTCGCCGCAGCTCTATTCATTTCCTCAGCTTCTATATTCCTTCTCTCTAAACTTTCTGTTGGTGGCTCTAAAACAGACTAGTTTTTATTCATCATTCAAGTTCAAACCATACGTGTCTCTTAACCAACTCACAATTGAAGGAAGGAAGGAAGGAAGCACATGCTAAGCTATCTAATCACACATTCTTTTTGTCGCTATAGTATAGTATATGAAATATATATATATATATATATATATGTATGTATGTATGTATGTATATAGATGAAAAAATACATGAGAGTAGCTAGCTAGCCAGATGCTGTATAGTACTTGGAAACGTTCTTTAATTTATTTGTAACCTTTTCCTTTACACTAGTACTAATTAAGAGTTTTGTAAAGGTTTGTTTTATCTTATTTATATATACCTATATATTTAAAGGTTATGTTTTATGTTCACTGTGACAGGTTTTGTCCAGCCACACAACGAATTTATTATGTGACAGGTTTCAATTGACCTAAGCGGAAAATATTGAAAGTCTAATTCCTTGATTGCAAAACTGAAAATACAATTCCTCAAGTGGAAAAGAGAGAGTTTGGAATAATAATTTATATTTCGGACTTCAATTATTAAAACTAAAAATTAAAGTTATTATTGAGAAAAAAATTATGTCCAATTTTATAAAATTTACCCAGGCTATAGAAAGTTATTGTGATCACATGCATGGCATATGACTGATGATAATAATTCCATTAATATCCTTGAATCCCTAATGAAGGGGGGAAAGTATATACACTTCATTCAACTCCGTGTACAAACATCTTCAAAATATTCAGACCTGTGATGAATGTGATCCGAATAGCGATTACATTTTCCTTGAAATAAACAAGAGAAATCAGATTAACTGCCTATAATAAAAAAAATGAATACCCAACAAATCAACACCGTGAAATAATTTACGACCAAATCAACAAGAACTCAAACCCTGAATCTATTTTACCGTGAAATAATTTACGACCAAATCAAAGAGAACTCAAACCCTGAATCTATTTTACCGCAAAGTCTTCAATGGAGCTGAGCCGTTAACAAAAACAATTTCACACCAATACGGCTGAAGGCATCAGAATTTTTATCAACCTGAAACCGAAAGAGCCCAATCCCTTTAGGTGAATTGAAGGATACAGCATGCCAGAAAATGCAAACTTATGAACAACCCAGAGGCATAACTGGCAAGATCAGAAAGCTGAAACATTTAAGAGTATAAATGTGGGAGCCGGGAGGACAGGGAGAAATAATAAAATTCTAAAATAATTCTTACACAATCGATCTTTTGCCCATGCGAGGATTAAATAAACTAGAGTATATCAAAATTCTCGTCAGATATAGAAATACTGCTGAAATGGTACGTAGTATAACGAAATGGAGGGTGAAAGGCAAGACATGTATATATTTACATATATCAATTGAGAGTTGCCTAACCAACATGGGAACAAGGTCAAGTTGTGTATCTCCCAAACTCTCGAAATGTAATTCACAATTGTGTATAAAATTTATTTCTTGACTGCAAGCAAATCCAATTGAAGGTCAAGTTATTGTCCAAGGAGTGCTAAGAAACCTCAAAGATCATGGACATCAAGTCCTCAAATTCCATAACACGCCAAATCAATCGATTCCAGCTAAATGATTCTGGAGAGAAATACGTATTATACAATGCTTTTGTGCTATTGTAATTTGTAAGATTAAAGATGAAATTCTTCATCCTCCATTTACTTTGGTAAATCTACATATATGTTTATAAAAAGATGAATATACATTATCATAGAATGAATAAACAAATATCAGTTTGTAACATTTGCAGGGGAGAAAAAGCAAGAGCAGTAAATAGCATCCTAGCAGGAAGTACGTATCACCATTAAGTAAAGCATTTACCTTCTAAGGAAATCGGAGGTTGCCTGTATGTTTGCAAGTCCCTCCAGAATAAAAGTAATCACGCTCACCATCAAGTAAAGCATTTGCCTCTTGAGGAGGTGTTTGCTGTTTGTATGCTTATAAGGCCCTCCATAATGAAAACCATGGCACCAGAAGCAAAGCAGCAGTAAATCAAATTATTAGAGGCTTAGCCTTGCGCATGTGACCCATGCTATTAACAAGATCTTTACGGGTGCAAACAGGGAACATATTGATATTCTTTAACGCTTTCAACCGCCAAAGAACATATGGAAAACTCAGTTGATCCCGAGAAGTGAACCGAACAGCCTCATTAAACCAAAGGCACATGAGCAGATTAGTCAATGGTGTATGTTCCCTCACAATTACAGAAGCCTCAGCAAGAGCTGCATAGATAGATATTGAGGAAAGACTATTAGAAAACCTCATTGAGCTTATACTTAATACACCAAAATGATCGATGCAAGATTTCTGCAGCTATGGAACGGGACTCCAGCTTCTCTGACCCCTAAAATTGCATCTCCCGGCAAATGATTGTATATTTCTATTAAACTAGTTTACCACTTTTGTCTATGGCCGTGGACAAATTGTTGCTCCCCATGTATGTGTCCATGCATAATATGTTTAGTCTATAGGCAGCAATGATGAATTATGATTCTCGGAAAAGGAGTGGCAGCTGCCAGATAGAAGCATACCTTTCTTTCCATTAAACCTCTTATCCTCTGGGAGGCCATCCTGGCGGTATTGAGACAGTTGTATCTCCACTTCTTCTGGGGTGGCTTTATTTTTCTTGACAACAGCTTTTGCTTCATCGTAGACACTACTACGAGCTCCATGTTCTGATATTGCAAGTACAGAATTTGAACGCCAGAGAAGGGCTTCCAACACGCCCAACGGGTCCCTCCTAAATTGAGATTTTGAATCTACCCAAATAGAATATCTTGCATGAGGAAAGAGACGATGGGCCAGCATCTGGTAAATAAAACACAAGCACCAAATACATGAATCAATATCTTGAAAGTAAATATAACACAACCATCACAAATATATATACATATTACACAATAAACATGCTTCATAGATATGACACCAAACCCATACCTAAACAGTTTATATGAGTTCCCATATGAATATGTGTGTACTTAATATATGCACCCTAACTAAAGTTATATGATGTGACCAACTCTAATTGATGAGTTCAGCAGTGGTCTTATAAGCATCCTGACACTTAATTATTCAACAATGATTGTATGACATATTTATTGACAATTAAACCTGAGATTCATCATGCGCAATGTCTGATCCGAACTCGAGTCATATACTATTATATATATACATACATACATATACATATATAGACAGACAGAGAGGGGGGGTCCTCCTGGCCATTAGGATATACACGTATGGATGGCATAACTCTCGAAAGAACAAAACTGCAAGGTTGTTTTAGAAAGAGATTGGTCCAAAACCCCTTGGCAATTTTCAATCAGAATGCATATAAATATCTTAAAACTTTACTGAACCCGAAAAGCAACGCCCTAATTTATTTGATCAACAAGTTGATTACCAACAACAAGAACTTTGATATGCTAGCTGGGATATGTAATGTTATAACTGAGTCAATCAACCTTGTTTACCAGGACACTATACACAACAGAAAGCATATGTTCGACAAGTTGAAAATTATTTCAGAACTTGCCAGTATCACATGAGCTTTCTAGAGTATGATAGTCAAACTGAGAAACCCATAAAAACTTAGCGAAAGTTTCTAGTTTTTAGCATTATATTGGTTATGAATTTTGAACAAAGAAAGACAAAAAAAAAAAAGTAAGGTTCATGGTTGAAGATGTTTAAAGTGTCAGAATTGGCTCCCTATCAAAAGGACGGTAAAAGCAGCTAAGTTATAGCCTTTCCGGAGATTGAGCTTTCAATAGATAATAGTCATTTTCTGTCTCTATTATGAGAGAAGTAGCAGCAGTAAACATTCTGCAGTGTGTGGGTGCTAAATCACAAGGGTAACATGACTGAGTTGATGAGGTTCTACCTGCATATACAAAGTAGTCCGGCTTAAAGCAATGTCCAGACACTGGTATATTGACATTGCGAAATTGCCAAATACGACTGTTTGGAAAGATCACATGCTAATGTGGTTTCAGGCATTACAATATTATAAAGTTGCCTCTTATTTCTAAGAAACAAGATACACCAACTTTTGTTAGAGCAATAGCAACAAATAGTGTCTTAGCCCAAATCAATGCACCAAGAGACTGACACTAAAAGTGAGCTACATCAGAATATCACATCAAAATGTTCATTCACTTTCAACACTTTTTCCCATGTATGATTCATAATTATTACTCATTTCAGGGTGAAAGAAGACATTAAAAAGTAAGTATATAATATCATATACATCCAGGAGAACAGAATAAAAAGCCATCTACAACCTTCCTACCTTTGGGATTTTACCATTCAACCTTTGGTCTCTGAAAGGGAGATTCCTAACTAGTACAATGTGCCAATTTCCAATAAAGTTGTCCTTAACAATCCTGTTTCCTGCTGCTTCATGTGCAGCAAGAGTGATTTCATCCCAAAATGCCACATAGCAAACCTGCATCAATGCGAAACTATAGTATACTAAAATACAGAAAGAACTAGCTACTTAATAGAATACTGCATATGAGATTACTACCTTTTGAAGTGATGCCTCTGACATCCCGATAGGTTGATAAAGATCGTCTCCACCACCAAAGGTACAAGTAGACACCACAACTTTGCATGTTTTCATAAAACTTTTGTCTTCGTCGGAAATTTTAAATCCGCCATTCTCACTATAGAAGCCACAATGCACCCTGGAAGTTTCACTCACCTGTGAAATTCATTCAACATGAAGAGATAAGAGGATAATAACAGCAATAAGAAGCATATTTTGAAGCAAATCCAAAGATGATTGATGAACATGATAAAGGTTCAATTATTGTTCATGTATAGAATTCTGGTACTAAAGCAAAATCCAAAGAAGTGATTTTATGTTGAACTTGAACTCTAACAGGATATCCTAATTCCTAAGGCCTAAGATTATAGTGAAATTGTGAAAATACCAAGATGTGGAATACAACCTTAAAAGATTGTTCTCTTTGCTCAAGAGTTTGGTTTCCTGTGAAAAGATTAAATCTTGTGGCCTCTGTGTTCTGATGAGATAGTTCCCTGTAAGGTGTATTGCTCTCAGATACGTATACCACTTTATTAATAGCATTAGCGACTTCTTTTTCCCTGGGAATATCCAAATGCTCTAGTTCTTCAGGTGGTAGGAGCTTCAAGCAACCTGATAGGACCAATTAAAGTGCGTTATTAAGTTAGATGTTTTCAATGTCTGAAAGATGTTAGACGAGGAATACAAAAATAAACACACTAAATTTATATACATATATATATATATATATTGGTAAAAACACATCAGAAAACTATAACCATGATTCTCTGCTAGTTGTCTCTGTTTGGGAATATTGCCAAAGAGGGGGGGGGGGGAATTTATATACAAAATACCAGAACTTAATTTGGCTCCAACTTCTTTCCACGTCTTTCCACTCCAAATCTCCACTTAACACTTATCTCTTGTTATTGTTACCAGTCATTCTGTCATCTAGAGCTCTTATCAAGTGCAAATCTCTACACACCCAACAAGTATAATTTTGAACCTAATGAAGTAAATAACATAACAGATGTTTGACCAGTGCTAAACAAACTTGTAGCTCAAAATGCAAGTGGTACTGTTCAAGACTGTTGTTGTCAATACACATCAATATTGCAATTAGTTTCAGTGGAAGTTGGAAGAAAGAAGTCTTCAAGAATGGGAAAAAAAATTGCGAAATATTTTGATCAATGATGTCAATGCAGACTGGATTTCAAACAGGAATGGCACAAAAACAAGCAAGGAATTTTAATCTCCCTTGTCCATGCGCAATCAGCAATGGATAAAGTTTTATTCTAGTCATAAACATACATTACTGAACAACTTAAGGACACAATGCAAGGAAGTAGGAACGGTTAGAGACAACAAAGTCTTACTCATGAGTCATGACAAACACCTCAAGTAGACACATGACCAAGGTTCAAATATTAAGGTATTATTTCAAGAATTTTGGACCAGTGGCAGAAAGTCCGAAAGCTTAGTATCTGTCCAAAACAAATAAGCACATGAGAATCCATAAGGAAGACCTTCAAGTACTAAATTAGATGACTGATGTAGATAAAAATCCATGCTGAGCAAACAAGATCTCGACAGGAGCCATCAATTTCTTATTTAGATTAATCTTATTTTCTGCAATAGATTAGAATGCACATAAGTTTAAGCAAGCGAAGAAAGTTACTAAGCAGCCAAGAGGAAGCCCTAAACCAAATACCCTGATCAATCTGCATTTTTGCAAAATCAGATTTGAGCAATCATTCAATGAGGTACTTTTAAAAAATCAATCATTTAATAAATTTAAATGAGGTACTTTTAAAAAATCAATCATTCTAAGAAAATTGTCAATATTCCATTTAGCTCACTCCTCAATTTGAGAAATATTCTAAATAAACAAGCAAAGTTTAGCCACTCTTCATACTAGTAAATCTTAGACATTATCTCATGTTTGAATGGAGGGAGATAAATTTATTAAAAACAAGCTCAACTATGAGAATGCTTCAATAATACAAAATCAGCTAAAATGCAGCTTATCAAGCCAGCAAAACTATAATTTTATAACGATATTCGAAAGGGCTTACGTTGTCTCACTCCACCAACAACCCGAGTTGTCGGATCTAAACGATTCAAGTTCCCTTCCGATTTCTTCTCCACAATGATTTCCGGGCTCTTCTGAGTGACGAGTTCCGAGTTGATCACTGGACTCGGTTTTCGTCCAATTCTCGAGGCCTCGAACACGAGCAGTCCGGCGGCGGGAAGGAAAAGCAAGACAGGCCACCATCTCCGAAGCTGTCTCAAAATTTGGCGAGCTAATTCGTTTTTGCCCCGGAGTGCTGATTTCTTGCGTTTTCTTCGGACTCGTACCCTCATTTTTCCGGCGACATCGTCGGAATCTTCGTCGGAGATCATAATTGAAATATTGTTGTTGTTGAACATTGAAGAGGACATTGATCCGAGGGTTTGAGCAGTGGACAATTTTACTGTCGAGTGACAGTCCCGACGCTTTTGGTTAGAATAAACAAGTCAAACGAAAACATAACCGACGTTTTTTGAGTAGCCAGGGCCTGTTCGGGGCCAACTAGTCAAAAAAATTTATTCGGGAATAATTTTTTTTTTATTTATAAGTTAAAAAAATAAGTAACTTTTAGTTGCTTAAAAAAAATGACTTATAAGTTATTTTTTAAGTCATTTTTTTAAGCCAGTCAACAACTATGAAATGACAGAAATGTCCCTTTTTATTTTTAATGTTTTTCTTATTAAATAACATTTTAATAATTTTTTTATTTTATTTTAACTTATAAGTCATTATTAGCCGAATACATCCACAACTATTACTTATAATTCCCGACTTATAAGTAAAAATGATGCCGAACACTATTACTTATAAATTTACTAAAATTTTAACTTATAAATCTACTAAAATTTTAACTTTAAGTTAAAAAAAAATAAATCATTCCCAAACAAGCCCCTAGTCTAGGTCGCTCAATACATAAAAATAAATGATTTGAAGACGATGATATTTTGAAATCATCAAAAGAAAAAAGTACTGGAAGAATGTTTCCTATTCGGGAATGACTTATTTTTTTTTTACTTACAATTAAAATTTTTAGTAGATTTATAAGCTAAAATTTTAGTAGATTTATAAGTAAAAGTGTTCGGCATCATTTTTACTTATAAGTTGGGAATTATAAGTAATAGTTGTGGATGTGTTCGGCTAATAATGACTTATAAGTTAAAATAAAATATAAAGATTACTAAAATGTCCTTTAATAAGAAAAACATTAAAAATAAAAGAGGACATTTCTGTCATTTCATAGTCGTTGACCAACTTTAAAAAAATGACTGATAAGTCATTTTTTTAAGCAACTAAAAGTTACTTATTTTTTTGACTTTTTTTTGAACTTATAAGTACAAAAAAAATTGTTTCCAAACAATTTTTTTAGTTAAACTACTTATAAGTTGGGGATTGACCAACTTATAAGTAGCTTCCGAACATGCCCTTAATGATGTATATATACATGAAAAATGATCCATAGCATACACTTAAGTAACGGACACTAATCAGTTTCACGCAAGTAAAAATTTGACTTTATTAACCAGAGTTTAGGTATATTGACAAATATTTGGAATTTATAAATTAAGATTAAAAATTTATTAATTAAAATTTAGAGTTTATTAATGTTTAAGATTTATTAATCAAGAGTTAGAGTTTATTAATTAGAATTTATTAATCAAATTTAAGATTTATTAATTAGGGTTTAAGATTTATTAAACAAAGATTAATAAGGTTAATAAATTCTAAATTTTAGTTAATAAATGGGTTAATAAATTCTAACTCCTGATTAATAAATCCTAAACTCTGATTTATAAACTTTTAACCCGAGTTAATAAACTTTAAAAGTCAAACCTTTATTCTAATTGACATTCACTACTATTAGTAACGGATGGTAAGTGTTTTTTTTTACTGTGATGTCGATTTTTTAATTTTTAATCATGATCATTCCTTCTTATTTTTAATGGTATCGATGGTATATGCATTATAAAAATCCATAATAATACATGTTATGGATCATTATATATAGGGCAATGATTCATAGCATGTATTTGCTATGGATTAAAAATTGGCAAATACCATCTATATCATCCATAGCAATGATCAAGGGCCCATATTAAAAAATGAATTTCAACTTCAGCATTAAAAGTTTTTGGATGATTATGCCCCTCAACGCAAGTCAGCAATTCAATTTTTAAGGATCCGGTTAGTATGAAGTGAACTTCATGGTAAGTTCACTTCATTTTCAATACTGTGATGACACGTGGCGAAGGATGATACGTGTCAACACAGTATTGGAGATGAAGTGAACTTACCACGAAGTTCACTTCATGCTAACCGGACCCAATTTTTAAAATGGTCCGCTAGATATTGTAACGGACCACTAGATATTCTAGCATTATATTAGGTTTCCAGCTCCAATACACGCGTTCCAGTAAGGCTCAAGGCTCATGTTTTGATGACTGTAGTACATTAGGAAGGCTCATGTTTTAATGACTTAACATTAGGAATCCGAGCTCATGTTTTAACGGAAATGACATCGATAACTATTTACAAGCACTGAACAAACTAGTTGGCCAAACTCTAACAAGAACATTGATTAATGAATGTATGTCAAATGTATATTGAAAAAAAAAGATATTGAAAAATAAAAACCATTACCGGAGAACATGAAACAATGAAGAGGTAGGAACGTCACTGTATGAGTATGAATTGTACGGAGTTCTCTCTTTCGCGCCGATCTCCTCTACATAAATGATGACCGGGATTTGCAGGGCCATACTCTTTGATAATTGAAATATATGGATAAAATTATAAAACTTTTATTAAAAAAATATACAAAACTTCAATTAAGAAAGGAAATTGTAGTATCAAAACTTCAAGAAATCCTTCTACAAAAAGTCAATCACATAATAATGTCAGAACATACAACAGCTCCAGAGTTGTAGGGATTTTGAAAAGAAATAGATTTATCTTTGTCCAATGAACTCGGCTGCAAAAGAACAAGAAAAGGATAACTATTGGAAATTGAAAATGAAATACTCCCTCCATCCCAAATTAATTGCTCAGTTTTGACTTTTTAAAGTCAAATTGACCATTTTTAAAACTAATCTTTTTACTATTTCTGCTAAAATATAGGTGAAGAGATTATAACCAAAAGAAAGTATATAAAATTTATTACTAACCCCAATTTTTATAATTTTAGAAATATATTTATATATGCTTAATTATTAATTCTAAAAATAGTCAATTTGATTTAAAAAAATCAAAACTGAGCAATTAATTTGGGACGGAGGGAGTAAAAGATTTTGAATTGTACAAGTCCCGCAATAATATAAGGGAAGTCCCAATACCATCCAATCTTTGGCATATAGAGTAATACTAGTTAAAGACATTTGAAATCATGAATTGAGAGTATTCTCCATTCTATTCAATCTAATCATTTAATGCCTTAACATAACAAAAAATGTCATAATGAATAATATCTTACATCAATCTGTCTATCAAAAAAATTTAATCCATCACTTCAG
This sequence comes from Aralia elata, assembly GCA_034770075.1. Lineage (NCBI taxonomy): Eukaryota > Viridiplantae > Streptophyta > Magnoliopsida > Apiales > Araliaceae > Aralia > Aralia elata. The sequence goes on from CM068385.1 coordinate 88,638,416, forward strand.
AAGGGAAAAACCTTCTACGAGAATATGAAAATCTTGTAAAAAGAAGCATAAGACACATTCTCAAAGATATTAGATAGTTTAAGCTGCCTCCAAATAAAGAAAAAAGCTTCCAGTAAATTTCAATGCAATTGTTGGCATCAATGCAGGGGGGAAAACTTTTGTTTGCAGCATAAAACTAAAGCTACTATTACTGTAAAATAGTGTGCAGAACATTATTTTCATCAAAAAAAGAAATGTAACATACTTTTATAACAATAAGTTCCATTGTCAAACACAACTCTTTCCCATGCTTTTTATACAGCTACCCACATGGAGTTATTAAACTCGACCAGGATTCATATCTGATATTTTGTCCATGACAAATATGTTCTTACTCAAGGGTGACATGTTAGTTTGTGCATTCCTCTTGGCATGCTCAAATTAAACCCCTACATTTGTTTATTTATTACTCCATAGTCCACACATTACACACAACAAACTATCTGCAGGACTTCTCCTTTTCGTCTCAACAGTTGGCCTAGCTCCATTGCTCACAAATGCAATTATCTCAGGTCGCTGCTACTTATCCATATTGACATATTCATCTCAAGCATAAATGAATATAGTAGTTGTTGAAAGCACCTAAAGTCTGAATATTGAGAAAAATAATTTCAGCAATGCAGTCTGAATATGAACTCAGATTTTTAATGGCAAGTCATTAAAACACGAGCCTTCCTAATGCACTGCAATCCAGTCATTAAAACATGAGCCTTGAGCCTTACTACATAAGCTTAATACTATAGCCTTCCTACATAAGTCTAGTACTATAGCCTTCCTACATAAGCCTAATGTACTGCAGCATGGCCTTCCTACATAAGCCTAGTACTACAGCCTTCCTACATAAGCCTAATGTATTGCAGCCTGGAATTGCTAGAATATCTAGTGGTCCGCTAGCATATCTAGCGGACCATTTTAAAAACTGAATTGTTGACTTGCGTTGAGGGGCATAATTGTCCAAAAGACTTTTTAATGCTATCTGCTAGTAATTCTAGCGGAAGCTGAAATTCGTTTTTTAATTTGGCCCCTTGATCATCGCTATGGATGGTATAAATGATATTTGCCGATTTTTGATCTATAGCAAATACAAATACATGCTATGAATCATTGTCCTTATATATATAAAATTAAAATTTGACATTCCTATTTTAGGACAAACTATTGTTTTATACTTCCTCCATTCTAAATTATAATGTTATTATTAATTTTAAAAAACTTATTTAAAATATTTTTTAATCTCAAAATTAATATAATTTACTTAATATGTGTGTGTGTGTGTGTGTAATAGTTTGCAGTACGGAACCTTCTCTTGATTCCCTAACTCTAGAACGCTGCTAGCGAACTATTGTATGAACACTATTGTATGAACTAATTTATCTAATTTTGGCCTTTGGCCTCCATTGCAAAAAAAAAAAAAAAATTGTGTACGTCCATATGCAATTTGTTTTCTTTGGATATTCCTTCTGATTTGTTTTCTTACTTAATTTGTTTTTCTTTTAAGGTTTTTCTTGCCCTTTATTTTGACACTTATTACATATGGATTTAAATATATTTTACCCTGCCCAAAATTAGTTTGGGATAAAATGTGTTTTTGAGTTGGAAACTTGGATCATTAACTAAAACCAAGTAAACATTTACGTCCATAAGCAATTAATTAAGTTCATTACTTTGTGGTACTAAGTGTGACAACTGGCTGGTTACTTCTTTAGTTATAGTTTATCTTCAGAAGAACATAATAAATTAGACTGAATTCAAAAAAAGAATTTGCAAAAATATAGAAATGACAGGTATCAAAACCATCCTTTGAAAGGTGAAACAATCAACAAGAATCCTGTAGAGACAATTAAGTCATACTTTGGATATTTTTTTCTGATTGTTTGATTGTTCTGGAAACAATCCACAGCCCTTAATTTTGATTGTTACTGCTTCGAAATGAAATGAAATGAAATGAATTTTGATTATTAAAAAATCATGATTGGAACTCAAAAGATTTGGCAAGGTGAAGTAAATCCCTCATGTCCATCTCCAACCAAATAGACTGTAATATAATTGTTGTCAAAATCCACAAACCTTTAACCAGGTAATAAAACAGAACATATACCAGTGAAATGGTTGAACTGGAAGAGATAAAAGGAGACCTCGACTGCGCTTTACTTGGAGTTATCATATGCACAATCCCACAGTGGGTATATGTTACTGATGTCTACTTTTTGTACAGATGCGGTTTCAACTAACAAAATCGCATCTTATAGGTGGAAACTGCAGCTGGCTTAAGTTCAATGAGGCTGATTCCACCAGAAACCGCCATCCTTGAACTCTTCTCTCTCTATTCTTGCTCGCTTCAGAGAAAAGCCCCTACCATTGTTTGAACTCTGAGAGCTAGAAGTAGGTTGATAAGGTCTTGCGGTACATTTTCCTATAATAAATTTGGTTACAATGTCAGTAGGTAATTTTGAAAGAAACTTAAAATTTATATTTTTCAATCTCTTCCGATTGAACAATGAATCTAGAAACAAAATGGTTCTATTTGTATATGCAGAAACAATCCAAAGGATAAGTTATGCAGACAGATAAACAAAGGTTAGCTGAAAAAGAGCTCCGATATCCTTACCATTTGTATCAGAAATTTTTTTAGGAATTTCAGAAGCTCTCTCCACACCCTTTGACCTATAAGGAGCTATAATGTGAATTGCCTGCTGGAGTTCACCTAATAAATCAGTGTCAATGCATTCATACCTGCAAACAGTCCATATCTAGAAATGAGCAAGACAAACTTTGAAGGGAATGCTTTAAGAAAATATGGAATAGGAAACAGGAAGTTCAATTTGTTTTCATGGCATTTGCATCAAGTTTGTTTGTTTTATTATTTCAACTAGGAGTTTTAAGTTTTTCTCTCGACACAAATTTGTAGCATCACAGAATCGACTAATTACTCAAAAACTATTTTGAAATATTTTATAATTTTTTTTGGTAATTTAGGGTGTTTCATTTACATTATGAAATAATAAAGTTAACCCCCATGAATTAAAACAAGCCATCTATTGTCATGATATTACATAGATCCTGAAAAAGAGAAGTTTGAATATAGTGCAGACTCACAATTTTTTGCAGCACTTATCGGCGATTCCAGATAGATCAATGATCTTCACTTTTGTTTCCAGAAATTTATCCTCAGCATACTCATCAAACGGCAGTTCTAGAGACATTGAGAGTTGCTCAACAATCAACTCAAGCTGCTCCTGTTGGTCCTCAAACAAATTTTGTTTCATTTCCCTATCATTCTTTGTCATTTCATTCTTGAACAGTCCATCACCAAACATGTAATATGCAAACGGGTAGGAATATGAGAGAACCCGCCTTGACCTGAAGAGTCTGTAAAGTCCATTTGTCACCCAACAGAAACTCGTGGATGCTGATTCCCTTGCTTCCAGATTTGCCGTCTTATCCTGTATTATTTCTTTCAGCTCGACTTCAGCTTTCAACGAGTCTATATGAGCTTTGTACCGATTATGGTAGTGAATATAGCGCAAAAGTTCTGTTCTTGCTTGTTCAGTATTTACTTTATGCTGATCATCTTTGTATCTTCCACAACTGTGACCTTGAATACCATCCCATGTGTATTCACAAGCACACAGCCAACTACAAAATAAGGAAGGAAGCAAGGAAAATAAATAAAATATCACCCTCAAATTTTCTATTCATAAAAACACGATTGCAAGAAAAGGATTGAAGACCAAGTATTAAACAATCAAACATGAGCCTTCTTTCATGTAAAAGGTCAGCTGAACCAAACATCAAGTGAATCATAATATTATTGCCCTGGAACTTCATATGCACCAATATTGATGCCTTGGTTGTTCACATTAAAATATTATTGCCCTGGAACTTCTAGCTTAGAAGCAAAAACTTAAGAGGTACTAGCTTTTACTTGGCTAGAGTCCACTATACACTAGCATAGTCAAATGTTGTCTGACTTTCAAAACGTTGTGTTAAATCATATTACTTAATAAATTTCATAGTAACTATGAGGCTGGCAGGGAACGATCAGACATCTTCTGCTGCCAAATTCACCATCATATACAGAAGAAATGATGTGATAATATTCAAATTATTTAATGGCGTGGCAGAAGTATCACTAGGATAGCACAGTGGGTTTGCAAAATAACACTGCTACATTTGGTTCAAGGAGTTGCACAAAGAAGGGTCACATTGGCACTTCAACCATGCAAAGAAGAAAAAAGAAACACATCAACAGAATGTTCAACAAGAATTATAAGCCAGTTTATATGGGTAACAGAAGAAAGTATAAAGTATTTCTATATGTAAACGCAGCAAATAAAAAAGTATCATCAAATGGAACAGAATTGGCTAGTATGAGAGATCAATAAGAATTCTCACCAGAACGCTTGTCCACAGATACAGCGTACTCGGTTGCATCCTCCATTCTTCTCCACTGGTTTGTGACAATGTGGACAAGGCTTAGTATTGACCGTAATCCAGTTAACTGTCTCCGATTCATCCTTGCACTTCTTGGCCCAAAGCTCCCACATTAGACATGAGCAAGGTGAGTGTGCTTCAGATGAACAATTAAAGCAGAATTGTAAACCACATGCACATTCAACCTCGCAATATTGGTCATCCTCAACACGTATTGCATTTCCACAATGTGGAATGCTAGGGCACCATTTTACCATCTTATTATCGTCAATATATGACTCTAGGAGAAAGCGATCAAATTTCTCAGCAAGATCAGGATCTCTAGCACTGACTAGACTTTTGATCTTACCTTCATCACAAATTCCATTGCACTTGTCCGCCATGCATCTGACTCGTCTACTCTGACCCTCATTTATTTTCACAATGAAATGTTCTGTCCAACCTAAATGGAATGACACAAGTAACAGTAAAGATTCTATTAATCATTCATTGTAGAAGAAAAGCTGAAAAGGAGAGGAGATTAAGTAAAGACTAAAGAGCTGCAAACATTGGCCCTCAAGGCGATGATCTTGTCGTTGTAAACTAACCTAAGTCTAAAAGTGAGTTTGGCCACAAGACTAAAAGACTCGAGCAAGAGCCATGACCCTTGACCCTTGTACACAAACTTAATGTCCGACTCATTCCACAATGCACTATTAGTAAGCATGTCAAGCAAATGTTTATCTTTTATCCTTACAAATTTCAAACATGGTATATACTCATCATCCAAGATTGAACATCAAAACATACAGCAGACAGAAGTTCCACATTCCTTTGCAGTAAATTGATTATTCAATATATTATCTGAACCATATTTAAAGTAATGATTTTAAGGAGTTCATATTTGTAGGATCCTTTATATATGGGTGCATCAACCAGCTAGTGCTGACCAAACTTAGAGGTCTGTCACCATTAAGTATGGTCTCCATGCCGTTCAAGTTTCATTCATTGAAAGTCTAATATATTCAAGAATACATAATTTTTATTATAAAAAAAATCAAGAGAATGGATCAAAAGATGTAATGTAGTTAATTATATCATGTGATTATATTATTGCAACAACATTAATTAGAAGGACCCTGTAATCATGTAATTAAGGAAACAAAAAGAAAAAAAGCAGAATGCTCACAGTTGTTGCAGTAACAGTGGCCACACTCCATTGTTGTTGTCTCAGTGGCAGAAACTCTCTCTATGCAGATTTCACACATTACTTCAGAAGAATATTGAGACAAGGAAAGGCTATCACGCGGCCCCATTGTTACACCTGCTTCCGCATACAACTTGTTATTTCCCTTCTCCACAAACACTGTAAAGACCTTTTCAACATTCCAACGATAATGAATGAGTATGGTCCGTGCATGATGCTCTTTCAAAGATAGCAAATCCATTACTTTTTGCAGGTCTTCTCTCTTCAAAATGCAAATGTAAACAATTCAACATTTTTTATATCCATCACGCAAAAAATGAGCCCAAATTAGGAAAGTAAAAACATTGTAAACAGTAGTTCACCTGTGCAGCCAACAAAGACTCTTTCCTGATTACCTGCAAAGGCAAAAACAGCCAAAAATAAATGTATGACTTAAAATTAATGAACACATGCACCCCATAAGACTAAAATGGAATAAATACCAATTAAATTTGACCTCTTTGTTCAATAATCAAAATATATGAAAGAACAAAATTGGGCCCTAGGGAAACTTCATATTTGCATGCAGCCACTTTCAGTGAGTTCTTAAGCAAAATCTTTTGTTATTTTTGCAAAATTTCTATAATTTTTTCTGGTAACTTCAAGTTCCAATGGCTAGCTTTAGTCGGGATATATAAATTTCCTAGAGACTTTAGCTGATCAAGAGAGCCTAATCGCCACCATATTACAAACCTTCACCATTTTATAAAGTTTGTAACAAAAGCTCACATCTAAAGAAATATTTAACCTGAAATCCTCTTAAAACTAGAAAACAGAATATAGAAATGAAAACTAAAATATATGGACTTCAGTAACGAACTAAGTTATAAAATCCACATAAGAACAAAACCATTTTTGGGTCTCTTTCTCCACCAGTTGCAGAAAAAACAAACAAAGGAAGCATATATTCTCAGTCAAAATTCAATTACCTTGTATGACGAACACTGGCTGGTAGAATGCAACAATTTATCGAGAACGACACCATCATTATCATTATTACAGTGCTTTTTGATGTTTCTTTCACAATACTCCATTGAATATGTACATATACGTATATGCTATAATTAATATATGTGACTGAGAAATTTGAGGCAATGATGAATTTTACAGCAAGCTTTTTCCCGAAAAAAGACTGTGGATGAAGCAAAACCACTGACCGGAGAGAAATGGTAAAGTTTGATTGTGATTTTTCTCAATCTTTCAGATAAAGAAAGAGATTGAAGAAGCTCAACTGAATTTGGGTTTCTATGGACACCTCATTAAAAATACTAGTACAAAGTGTGCAACTGGGTGGCAACTTCTTTTTGGATAGTTCTACATGTTTTCTATGAACTTTTAATAGTCATGAGTAATGGCGAGAGATACGTTCTAGATTTTTCCATTATCTATATTTTTATTACCAATTTTGGATCTCTTTCTTTACATTTGCATTATATCCTCGACACCAAATTGAGCCAAATTTCATTTTTATACTAGATAAATTAGAGAGAAAGAAATTCTTTATTTTCAATACGACTCAAATAAAGAGTTTAATATATCAACTACTAACCAATCATGATAGTTGACTAGTTAAAACGATTTTTTGTAACAAACTCATTTGAAAATTTATATATATATATATATAAATTAATGCATTAGTTCCGTTTGTTGAGGTGGGAAATAGTAATTTTTCTTTATGCTGTTCTCTTTTGGATATACGTCATGTTTGTAGCAGCTGGAGATTATGATAATCTTTTTGTGACGTTTGTCATAGAGGCTAAAAATCTTCCACGCTCATTGTTCTTTTAGGCAAGAGTCATGAATCACATACCCTCCCACCAAACTCCGACCATGTCAACAAAAACCTTTTCTTAAACCACATGTTTTGCAAACCACAACGCACTTCGATCAGGGTTACCAAGGAACTCTTATTAGCATGCGTTCCGCATAACGGGTAACTATCATTCCGAATCATGATACAAGAGCTTATTAGATGCCTTGTACAGTCTACCAAACAACCATAGGTGGTGTTTCTCATACCCGGTTTTGTTCTGCGTACCTAGTTAATTAGCGTTCCTAATAAGTGATAACCATGCTTTGATGCGCACAAATTCCACTGCTATCCAACACTAAAGAACGTAGTCTAACACTGATCTAGTTAACCATGACTAAGAAACATACGAAAACAGCTTCTCCCAATCCAGAAAATTGTTGAATCCATCAAGCCTCGACATAAACTAAAGTCACTACCCCGAGCCCAAGTAAAGGATCCATACTCCTCCAAATGTAAGTCCAAACAAGCTCATATCCCTAGCGAAGTCATTAAACTCATGCATCCGCATAAGAAGCTCTAATACAACCCATCATCTCCGATAGAAATCCGACCACATTGAATCCCCTGCAATGCACCTTAGAACCTCCCATATACGCGTGGAGCCTGCTAACTTCTCTCATAATTCCCACCGATTCCTATCCTCCGTAAACCCATAAATAAACCCCCGAAAAGGACAACAACACCCACATCTCAACCGTTTTACAAGGACACGGAATAAAATAAGTGCCTCTCATGGCCTCCACCAAATGCACCACATAACCATCCCACGACATTAACACCCTCAACTATCCCAAGCATCAAAACACCCTTGGTTATCCCACAACATCAACACACCAAACTACACCGTCAATTCCCTAAAGAGATTTCACCACCCCTCTATCATAATCCTCATTTAAGTTTCTTGGAGGCACATCGCCATCAAATTTAAACATCTAATAGCATCTTTGAGACTTTGACTAGTGATCACTTCAAAGAATCAGTAATCCCCTTACTGCATTAATCACTTAATTAAATGAACTTAATCTTTTCATTTCTATTAATTTTTACAATTTCATCCCGTTTGTCACCCTTTTACAGAATTAAGACACAGATGATATGTACTCAATGTTTGGATTTGGGAAAAAAAATAAGCAAAACATAATGAAAAAAGAAAGTAAAGAAACATAAGACTTTCTTGAAAGTTCATATAATTGATTTGATTAATAGTTATTTACTTTAAATTTATCGAATATGTATAGTTAGTTTTGTGCTAATTATCGGGGTTTTACCTTGCACTTTTCAAATCCTTCCCTTTGTTTTCCATTCCATCACTCTTTCTGAATTTTAAACATACTAGTATATGAAAAAGAACACCCTTTCATCCATAACTCAAACTATCACTAATTTTTGTGCCGCAAAAAAAGAAAAACAAAATGCATGAAAACACTGATACAGGAAAAACAGAAAAACCTCATCAATGAGTACATGAAACTGCCAAGTAACTGAGCAATATTTAGTGTTAACTAAAGAAAATTTTAAAGTTGCAATCTTTTAACAGATTCATTAAATTTCAAGTTATGTTTAATATAATCCTGAATAGAATTTTTTTTTAAAAGATTTCAGCTTATCATTAGAGCCCATAATTACCATTTCACAAAGCTGCAGCCAAAATAAACATAATTTCATTAAATTTACAGAATACACCCATTTCACCAATAAAACTCAACTTAAAGAATCATTTAACCCTAAACCCTCTTTTGGGTTGGCAAAAAGACAAGAAAATCAGTAAAGAACCAAACAAGAAAACAACTTTTTCTGCTGACTTCTATTCCCACCACATTGCACCAAAACCCAACAGAGGTAAAGTCATTCATATGCGAAATTGAAAATTACCTTACACGATGAACCTTCATAACGCGGCAATTCATCGAGAAAATCGCGATCATCATCGCCATTATAGTATTCATCGCCGCTGCTCTCACAGTACTCCATCGCCGGTTTGTCAATATGTTATAAATACAGTTACTCTGCCGGAGAAATTAGAGGAGATCATAAAGTTTCCTGCAATATTTTAGAGGGAGAAACTTGTATGTAAAATTCCCCCAATTACAGAGAAACGGTAATTAGTTTTTCTTGATCTTCTCACACTCTCACTCCGCGTGTTGATGAAGAGATTAAAAAGAGCTGAATTGTGACTTTGGGAGTTTATGGACTCTGACCCGCTAAAAAGGCTACTTATAGGTCTGATATAAACTTTTCATTAATGGAAGACTTGGAAATCTTAATTAGTGGGAATCTTTTAGCCTTTATTTACAATTTTTCCTTTTTGAGAGACATAAGAGAAGGAAAAATATAAGAGTTTTTGGTTAAACTCAAAAATAATAATAATAATAATAATGTTATATTTACCCCCAAAAAACATGCTAGATATAATGGTATATTATGTATATAATTATAATTTTGTGTATATGTACGGGATTAGGATAGTCAAGTGGAGGCCGATGTCTCCACCGGTTTTTATTTTTTTTATTTTTTAATATATTTATATTTTCATTCATGACTTTCACTAGATTTATATATTGATTAATTTTTATTAACCTTTACTCAAATTAGAATGAAGTTTACCTATTTTATACAACGAAATAAAGAATTATGTATGGTTCCCACTTACAAATGATAAAAAAAAATTATTTCTTTTTTGTGGTTAATGAATTTGTAGTTAATAGTTAAATTTAGATTTATTTTTTATATTTTTTTGTTATTTATATTGTACAAAGGCCTCCAGGCATAACTCGTCAGTCTCTATTTGTGTGTTGTGTTCCTTTAGATGAATCAAATGATTTTGCCACTTGAGCAATAGTTTAGTGGTAGTCTTGGCCTCTTGCAAATTCAAACTCCAACCCCCAAAATTAGTAAAAAATAAAATAAAATATTAAGTAATTAGACAAAAATACACGAATAAATCAAGTACCACTAATGCTTGTCTAGACAAAAAATATTTTATAACATTTAGTTTGAAAGACTAATTTCATATTTATAGAAAATTATTTTACAACTTTTAGGATCAGGTTGCAATTGTGTTCCTTATTCCATGTTTCTTAATTTTCCCAAGTTCCAAAAAGTGATTATTTTACGGCATTAAGCTTGAAAGACTAATTTATTATTAGAAAAAAGTTGTTAAAATATTATGTCTAACTATTGTGACGCCCCCAAAATAGGTCCATACAACCCATTTTGAGTCGCCAATAACATTCAACAAAATACAATTACAAATACGAATTTTTCCATTTACAAATATTAAGTGTCGTGCAAAATACGACAACACAATACAAATACATCTTAAATTCTCAATACACTTATTGTCACACTAATAATAAGGTATAATAAGGTATTGAGACACTTCTATTATCTCGGACCATCACTCCATTCTCCGGCTAGTCCCCGCTACACTCTCTTTTCCTGAGGAGAACAATGGAACAAAAAGGAAAAGGGTGAGCACAAATAGCCCAGTAAGAAATATCATGACTAAGATAATGAAGAATAAAAATTATCTTTAGTCTTCAACAATAATAAATCAGAGATTTAAAGATATTATAATTGTTCAACACAACAACTGTAGCGGAATGAACAATCCATTAGAAGAGTCAAGTAGATTATAATATCTACCATCTTCTATAAGTTAAAGGATCACCACCAATATTTTATCCCTGTAACACCAATCAACAATTCCTACTTATGAACATCCAAATCAACAGTTTATATTTAACAGCCTCTCTTTGCACTATGTGCCAAAGATATTTATTTGTAACATCACCGGTCATGATCATGCCAAACGCCAGTTCATCTTTGCACTACGGGCCAAAGAGAACTTTCACCATACGCCTTTGTTTGTAACACCAAAAGTCATGATAATACCAATACACAGTTTGGTCAAAATCATGTCATGTCAGTTCATTTTTGCACTACGGGCCAAAGAGAACTATCACCACAATTTAAGTATGAGGATGAGGATGATGACAATGATACAGTGAGATTAAGGATAAGAAAAACTTTATAATTTAATCAGTATCAAAGATTGACCAAATTGCCAACACGATGACCAAATTGTGGAGTCAAATTCAAGAATGATATTCAAGAAATTATTTCATGCTTCAACTATAACGTATAAAATGAAATAGGAAGATTCAGGTGAAAAGATATTAGATGAAGCACAAACTATTAAGGATATTCTACTAATTTCAAGGATTTTCTCCATTTAAAAATAAGGTTTTGGAAACAAACAGAGATTTCTTATCATAAATGGAGAAATATAAAAGAAAAGATATTCCTTAAAGAGTACAAAAGAAATGATACGGTATACGAGTATAACAGATATATGAAACTGCAAATGGGTTTTCACCCGTCATGCGGTAATCCGCGTAGACAGATTATTTCCACAAAAGATTAATAAGTAATGAATACGAAGGGTTATTCACCCGTCATGCGGTAATCCGAGTAGACAGATTATTTCCACAAAAGATTAATAAGTAATGAATACGAAGGGTTATTCACCCGTCATGCGGTAATCCGTGTAGACAGATTATCCCCACAAATTAATACGGAATGAATAACAACCTTTCTGAGTATAATATCACTTACGAACAAGGAAGCAAATGATATTACATAAGAGTGTGAAAGAAATGATATCCCCTACCTTCGTTAATAAGTGATTGGATGTTGCTTTCTATGAAGTTTATTAACTTGGACAATACTAGTATTCTCACAAATACTCACAATAGCCTAGCACACTAAGAGAACTCAAGAAATTTAGAGAGAGAGAGAGGGAGTATAAGTAAGGAAGGTGTGAAGATTTCTTAAGATAACCCCTCCTATTTATAGGAAAACCAAGTTTCATTAATTGCACAATAAGGGCTCGACTTATTACACTTTAGTACCTTCATCTTTGCCTCTACTTTTTAATATAATCCCTCAAGTATTATCAATCTTGCATAATATCCCCTAATAGTTCTCACATGTGAACCAATAGTTCCCACATGTGAACCAATAGTTCACAACATGTGAATTTTAAAATTTCAATTAGGTACCCCTAAGTTAGACTCCACTTTTAATCCATCAATAATGCTAAAATATCATAACAATTAATATGAGTTACAGTGTCATGATAAATAATAAAATGTACCATGCGGATGCTATTGTAATTATTGAATCAAAATACTGTGTAATTGCTACTTTATCAATTATTGAATCAATAATTTAAAATACTGTGCAATACCGTGTGCCTGTGAAATACCGCGTACTACTGTGGAATAACGCGTTTTACTGTTCTTTTTATTACCGGGTATTTCAACAGTTGCCGGTGATAATACTGTTGACAAAATACTGTCGATTTCAGTATCCGACAATGGGGCCCACTATCGTTGACAATATTGCTATTGTGGGGCCCACTAATATTTTGTTATTTCGGCGCCGTCGTACGATACCGAATATAATATTCTCCGACAAAAAGAATATTCCCCGACAAAAGGAATATTCCCCGACATACAGGTTTGACTTTTTTTTTTTGTATAAATGAATAGTATATTCGTATGAATAGTACTTTCGTATTTATACCGTATAATTTTTGTATCCAACTCATATAAATGTTATGACGTAATTTGAAGGTCGAAGAAAGTGTAAAAGCATTTTTAGCGTGAATAGTCTCCCGTGAATAGTGATTTAGCGTTATTACTAGACTTCTCAATTTTTCACATTTCACTAGTAACTTTATCATTGTCGATGTAACACCTTTCTGTTTAAAATAATAATAAGAAGAAAATTAAATTCTATTTATTAAAATTTTTGGGGTCTTACAACTATCTCTTATGCATTGCAAATCTTAATATTTGGATTGAAAAGAATCAGTAAAGTAGACTAATTTCCATACTAATGGAATGTTTGTTGTATATGGTAAGAAAATAAAATTAGATTGCAAGTGAGAATGTATCGAGTTTATCACTTTTAGGTGCGTTTGTTATAGGTCATTTAAAGTGGCCATATTTAATACTTGATAATGTGGCCGATCATCTTTATAATTTATGTTTGTTATATTGATAATCTTACATTTTCGATAATCAGATACTCGATAAAGTATCAAAATTTTAGATAATTAGATGACCAAAAAATATATGATAATCTGATATTACCACATAGTAGTCATTTTTAAAATTTTTATTTAGACAAAAATATTTTTTATATTTAATAATTAAGACATAAATATTCACATAATTTATATTTATTTTTTAATTTTTTGATTTTTTTTGACATGTTTAGTTTAACTAAAATAACTTACTCTCCATACAAATTATGTGGTGTTACTTGTTATTTATTATTATAAGTTTAATGTATTATTGACGACATACTTGAAATTTTTGTGTTTAACAATTGAATAAATTATGAATTGTTATTTTATAAACATATTAAAAAATCTAATACGATTTACTAATTAATACTGAATTAATTAGTTTGATAGTACTTTGATAATTGTTGATAATTATATTTGACAATAATCATATGGATATGGTGAATCATTCAACTAAAATTAGTACAATGACATTTTAGTAAAAAATTAATATTAAAAAATATATACTTCCAAACATTCACAATAACAATTACGAAATGACACAATATGACTATTTTCTATTACCAATAATTATATACACAATAATCTATATTTAGGTAAATATCCATTACATTTAAAAAAAACATCTATCGTGATTTGTAACAAACACCGCTTAATATCTTGTTATACTCGTATAATATTAGAAGGTGAGTTTAAAATTTAAAAAGTTATCACTGATTGTTAACCGTGACAAAGCAAATTGGATGTGATAACAATACAACATTATATAATTACGATGAATAAGATGATATATTGACAAACTATCATCAATAACGTACCCACAACTACATTGAATTATTGTCATAATAAAGTTATCGAATGTGTTAAACTTTTAACCTGCATATACACATGAGGATAATGCACTACCATGACAACATCACAAAACCATATAATTTTATCATTTCATTAGACATTTGTCATTTTATATTATTATTTTATTAGTCAAACTAATGTTATTTTGCCAATTTCATAGATAACTAGTTTTGAGAATCACAACACAAATATATATATATATATATATATATATATGTATATGTATATGTATATATATATAGGGAACGGATTAAGAGCATACCCCTTATCTGACATACCAAACATACCCCTTTAGCGACGGACCGGACGACGGTTTAGTCCGTCGCTATGGGTCCGGTCCGTCACTATAGCTTTTAGCGACGGACAAACATATAGCGACAAACCGAAGTTATAGCGACCGATCGGACCTATGGCGACGGGCCAAACCGTTGCCCAGTCCGTCGCTAAAGGGGATATGTTTGGTATGTCAGATAAGGAGTATACTCTTGATCCGCTCCCTCTCTCTATATATATATATATATATATATATATATATATATATATATATATATATATAGGGTACCAATCCACAGTAAGCGCTTGCTGCAACAACCAAATTGTTCTCTGCCGCTACAGGCTGTAGCGGCAGTAGTGTTTGGCTTTTTAGCTTATCTGCCGCTACAGGCTGTAGCGGCAGGAAAGAATTTTTTTTTAATATTTTATATTTTAGTATTTCATAAATTAACTTAAAAATAAAATATATCTATAAGTTTTTAATATATTGGAGGAAATTAAAATTTTGTATATTTTTATAATATACTTCATGATAATAAATGACAGTTGGGTTGAGTATGAAAGTACATAAGGATAAGGAGATCAAAAAATTGATACATATTGTAAGCCAACTTACCTTTGGCGCAAAAAAAAAATTTCCTCCCTGCCGCTACAGCCTGTAGCGGCAGATAAGCCAAAAAGCCAAACACTACTGCCGCTACAGCCTGTAGCGGCAGGGAACAATTTGGTTGTTGCGACAAGCGCTTGCTGTGGATTGGTACCCATATATATATATATATATATATATATATATTCAAAACGGGAGTTACATTACCCTGAAAATGAAGTTTTAAATAGAACAACATATCATTTAGAAAGCTCCTACAATCGAATTGACAGATTACAAACAGGCAATGCACTATAACATTAGCGCACAAGTGACAGGATTTGTGTACAATGTCAGGTATTTCATGCTTGAACATATTCCAGTTGTTTGAAGCACACTACAGATGACAATAAAAATTTAATTTACATGGAATGCCGTAAGGATAACATATGAATATGCCAAATTTTCAGCTCTTCTAGTATACATGCACCTGTTGCTACGTGAATATTGCCTTCACAAATAAAAACTCTTCTGCTAGATTCTAGATCTATGAAACAAACCTGGAAACAATGCAAAAGAAAAAATTAATTAAAACAAGAAGCTTTAGGTCAGAAGACTCAGAACATAATACGAAATAGTTGAAAACATTTCCTAAATGTTAATTAGTCGATAAAAAAAAAGTTTGGCAATTGCCATAGCACAAATAGCCTCCAAAAGTGGTCTACAAGTTTAAGAAACAAAAAGGATGAATAGCTTTAAAAGTCTCTTGTCCCATACTTAGCTGATTTTATGTGTAAATTTATAGTATTAGCGAATTCAAACAGGTTTAGAAATGTTATCTCTAGGTAGCAATGATGGTAACAACTATGACATTCAACATTCTAGTGAAGATGCAAAAAGTTGTCCATAAAAAGATGTAGGAAATTTCTACCATTCAGCCATTATTTGCAGGTAACTGAAATACCCAATCATGATTGAAGAAGTTTGGTAGAGAGAACTGAGAAAGATAGAAGCTTGAAAAATTCTTTAATCCGAGTATTAAGGACACCTGAAAGAGGAGGCAGATGCGGTGATAGTTCTTTCTGTTCAGCTCCTCAATTCTTGACCTTCAAGGGGAAATGAGAAAGCACTAAGGAGGAATGCTTCGGGATTTTCAACTCTAAAGCCAAATTTCTCTATACAATTACGTAAGATCACCATCCCAAGTACTCCAAAATTAATTAAAATGTGCAAAATGTCCAGCATGCATTAAAGGAAAACAAGGGTTGCAGTTTCTCTGGAGTAAACCAATTACACCCCTTCCTGTTCAAAATAATGCGGGTTTAGCAAGTGAAGGTATTTTAGCCAATAATGTATATCTATGTATCTTTGTATTACTAAAAACCAGACACTTACGAAGATATCAACTTATCAAGTTACTAATCTTTAATCTATATGAGCCAGGCCAAACACGGATAGCATGCAAGGCACTTAAAACTATAATTTAAAAAGCTTCAACTGACTTCAATTCTCTGTCATATAAACTGAAAATTCATGTTCAGTGGGAAAAAACATCTTCAACACAATTTTACACTTCTCTCTACACTTTTAGAACCTTATGCAACCAATGTCAACGACCAGAGAGGTGCGATAAGTATTAAGTAGTCTAAAAAATTAAGAGAAACCGCTTAATAGATTCTGAGAAATTATTAGGTTCAAAATTCTAACCTCAACGTTTAGAGAATTGTGGGGCTTTTCGAGCTTTCTTGAGACCAACTTTCTTCCTCTCAACTACTCGCGCATCCCTGGTAAGAAGACCCTCCTTCCTCAGAGGTGTTCTATGGTCCTCACTAACCTTTAGCAAAGCACGTGCAATACCAAGAGTGATTGCTTGAGCCTGCCCAGAAAGACCACCACCATGTGCCTTGACGAATACATCATAACTACTTTCATACCCCAAGGTCACCAAAGGAACTTTGACATATTGAAGCCACAGCGGATTCCCTTGAAGGTATTCCTGCACAGCATTGACATCCCAACCAGAGGAATATAAATACATAGTTCATTGAAGTAACTTAAAAGGTGAAATTTTTTGGCATATTGTCTTAAGATGATCCTTCAATATACAAGTCTACCATAGTATCGTATCATGCCATGTGCTCACAAAAGCCAAAGGCACATAAGCCCATATAAATAACTCAATGTCCATCACTTCCGTTCTGCGTCACAGTATATTTTGGGCCCAAAAAGGATAACATCATAAGATCACAAAGGTAGGAACCTCTAGTGATAAAAATGAACAAATTTTATAAGCAAATCAATTAATGGCTTCATCCTAAAGCACATGCTTGCTGGGATATTTCTAGGAAGACTAATCTTGCAAATGCCTAATTTATGCGCTATTGCACCCGCTGATGACTCATTGTATCTTTAAGGAGTTAATAATGAAACCTAACTATTGCATTAATTTCAGCAATTTGACACATTAATGAGTGCACAAAGGACGAAAGATTAGGTGTATTTAACATTTTCCTTTCTATTCTAAGATAACACAACTTTCTTTGAAAAGTCCTTTTTTATGGAACACTTCTACTTGACCAGAGAACTACAAGCCAGTAACCTGCTCATCACAACATTTACTCAAAATTTTCATCTTGATGCAAGTTTTACCCAAGGACCTCATATCTTTCTTGCCTAAGGTAGACAAGTTTTTCTAAGGACCGCTAGAATTTTTTAAGTTCAAAAACACAAGCTGGTAACCCACTTGGGATAATGCATTTTAGTAATTCGCATTCACATCTATTGTTCTTAATTCTTGAGAATCGAACTGCTAAACATAAAAAACAAACAAACATTAATGTCACAACTCGCATCACTTCGTATACACACAAAAGCTTATAGAATATACAATGCATTTTAATATCTTCCGCCAATTCCAATTCAAATCCTTTTCCAGTCTCCCTTCCAAATAAAACACTATATAAAGATTTTATTTTTCTTAAAATCTCCATTCTCATTGAGATAACACCCTCTAGAATATAGACACATTACTTAAATAGTTAAATGTGCAATTCTATATTGAATCTTCAACATTTCAAGCTTCTAACCTCTTGTATAAGAATAAACATACCATGTTGTGCTGTTGCAAATGGAAAACCTAGTATTCCATATTAAATAATCCCTCGAAATACATTCAAGTTTAATCAATTTCAACTTTTCAACACAAAAGCTACAACAGAACACAAAAAACATAATTTAAAAAAAATGTATACAGAATATGTAAGTGTAGAATTCACCTTGGCGTCACGGTAATTGATGATGACTTTTCCAGTACCTTCCTTAAGAACCACACGAGCAATGGCGGATTTCCGTCGACCGGTGCCGAAGAGTGTCTGAGCAGCGAATCCACCGGGAAGCGTTGTCTTTACGAACTTCTTGAGGTCCTCTGCCTCCGATGCGACGGCGGCGTCGGCATTGGCGGCGGCGACGACGACGAGGGGAGATTGTTTTCTAACGTGTGATAAGGATATAGGCTTAGCAAAGGAGAGAGAATATGAGTTGGGTTTTTGAGAAATTTGAGAAGAGAAAGAGAGAGACGAAAATGAAGAAGTTAGAGAAGACATTGAAATCGCCATTTTTGCTGAGCTGCTCACTCTTCTGTTTGTGTGGAAAAGTTTGGTTTTTTGAAGGGTGAAAAAAGAGCACGAGCATGCGGATTGCGAGTACTGGATAATGTAATCTAAACTGACGATAATACCCTCATTGATCGAGGTAATGGACTGTTTTACGATGAATTATTATTTTTATTTTTATTTTTTTGTTACTTTTATTTATATATTGCTTGTTTGTTTGCTTGAGGAGAGATGTGGGTTGGAGGAAAATAGAGAAACGAGGGAGAGGAGATTTATTGTTTTATAATATTATTATCTCAATTTCGAGTTTAAATATATTTATATTTGATTTTTAAAATATAGACTTCACGAGGTATTATTAGTGCATCAATAGTTCTAGAAATCAAACTAACACCAACAGTGTCTCTTATTTAAAGAGTAAGATGCAGGAATAGAAATATGATGATTGAACTAACAATTTAAAGTGCAAAAACAGTTGCTATATCCGTCTTATAAACATAATAACAGACTAGAATGTTCTACATAGCATAGCATAGCATAGCATAGCATAGCAGACACACACACGTGTGTGTGTGTGTGTGTGTGTATGTGTATGAGACTGACTCAACTTCCACAGTGAGTGAAACTAAGCGCTTGAAGAAAATTATGGGTCCAAGTAAATAATTTCAGCTAGTACTGAAGCTCGTCTGAAACGAAGCAATTCTTTCATCAACTCCCATGCTCCATCTGTTGAAGCAGGTTTCACAGTCATCTTCTCTAGCACAGGCGAATTCGAAAGCAGAAAGTTGATGAAATTCAGCTCCCATTTAACATTAGAAATACCCGCTATTTTCACAAGTTGCAGTTGGCTAAATGAGCAATTGTTATAATACTCTTCCGAGCTGCGTGTGTCTGTTCTCACTGCAGTGTGTTCCTCCAGCCGGGTCTACACAAAGTTAATTAGAAAATTCTTAAGCTCGTCTCCTTACACATAAGAATTGCTAAGGCTGGGCTCCTCACAAGTTTTTTCGAAAGATGGATATACACAGTGTCAAGGTAAAATTAAGGTCAAATGAACATCAGAGTTGATATTCATGAACTTAAAGTTATACATTAAGAAAACTCACCAAAATCTCGAGCTCTTGCAGGTTAGGTGAACTTCTAAGAATACAAAGAGCCGCCAAGCTCTCTGCCCTATCATTGAAATTTATGCGTAAAGATAGGTAATTTAGCTCGATACACGGAGTTGGCAGTCTTTCTGGGACCTTGCCAGCAGCTAAATACTGGACACAAATTGAAGATACCAAAACACATTCATCAACAGCTGATGTAAGAAAGTTATGCTAATGATATCTATAATTAAATATGTGCACTCAAAATAGATCTAATCCATTGGGTTTTGCAAACCTGGTAAGATGGCGAAAACAAAAATGCAAGATTGTTCAATGGAACCTTAACTTGCCATTGTTTTCACGAAACCTTTAGGATAAAGAGAACAATTTTAACCATGATGACTGATGAGGATAAAATCCTCTCCTGTACAAAACCCAATGAACCACTCAATCTGCATGAGCTATCTAAAACCTCAATAATGATAATTATGAAATGTTACCTTCAGAAATAAACTCTGCACCTCAAGCCTTTGAATACGAGGCAGTGGAGCAAAAAACTTGATCATATTGCCAGTACTAACAAGAGGCAGAGTTTCGTCATATTCAGTATTTACATACAAGCCAATGGAAACAATAGCCAGATTGAATGTACTATCAAAATTGACATCTTCAAAAACACCTCCAATGTCAAAGAATAGAAGATTTGGGGCATGGATGTTAAGATGGGAGAAACCATCAAAATTCATCAATGTCAACCGTTCAAGTAGAGCACAGCCAGATATCAGATATTCAAATACATCTTGGTCCATGGTAATGTGCTGAAGATCGAGGCTCTTCAAGCTCCTAAACCCATCAAATGTCGAGGGAGGTTTTAACAGACAGTTAAATATTTCTAGATGAATCAACTTTTGACAAAAGTACAAAGAAGATGGTAGCTTGTAGCGATGACCCTTCCATATTTCTAGGACAAATTCTTTGACAGATCCTCTTGACAGGAAAAGAATCCATCTATCAATGTCATTTACGCCTTGAAGATCTCGGTGAGACAGCTTGAACTTGTGTATAGGGCCAATATGAAGCAAGAAGACATGATCAACAATGTTAACAAGCTTATTTCTAATGACTGCTTGATCTTGGGAAGATACCAACACGGACTGATTGTCAAATGTAAGATGTGGAAGACTTGTCCATTTGTACCTCCACGTTCTTGACAAAATACTTGTCCTCACAGCATCCCTCAGTGATAAACACGTCAGAATTTTGTCCGTAATATGGCCTGGTAAGTTGCTGATATTGTCTACATTCATTTCCATTTTGCAGGGGACCTTGGGTGGTTCTCTTCGCTTCTGAAAAAAGTAATATTAAGAACAAAATCAGTCACAATAATAAGGGGGATCCATGTCCTTTTGCACGTATATTATACAATCATGGGTGTGCTACAAGCATGCACATGCAGAAGCACAAGACGATGCACAAATGTAATCACTCCATTCCAAATTGAGTGTAAATCTATATCTTGGACTTGAAGGCTGATGGCACATATAGATATTCTTTTTGGCGAATAGCATTTTTTGTGCAAAAACTGTTAGGGTTTATGTGTGTACAAGAAAGGGGATATGTTGTTGTTCTGGTTATATGAAATTCTCTGTACTTATCCCAAAAAAAATACATATTTGAATACCCTGTGAACTGTTTCTATGGGTATTGTGTGTTTAAAGGCAGCTAGGACTGAGTGTTGAAGAAGGGATTATTTTGTGCTTACTAGTATGTGATGTTAAGGGTTAAATTAAAGGCTTTCAGATCTGATTATAGAATAAATTCAGCAGAAAATAAAAAGAAGAAGAGAACAAGATGGAATCTCACTAGATTAATTGTAATAGAAGTCTCACTAGTAAAAGAAAGACAAATCTGATGGAAACCCTATTCTAATTTTCCATAAAATGTGTGTTTACATAGAAGCAAGGAAATATTCCTTACTAGGAAAAGGGTTTCCTATATCCTATTAAAAATTATAGGAAATTAAATCAAAGAGTTTCAAAACTCAATTATTTGTTAAATCCATTAATTTTCAAGTCTTGTGAATAGAACACGTCCTATCACAAAGGACAAGAATAGAACACGTCCTATCACAAAGGACTACCAAACTAATAAAGACTAAACTAATCCAAATAAAAGGGCCTAATGAACTCATAAAAAACTAGTAATATGGACATTAGATAAAACCAGAAGTACTACTTTACCCCTGATCTGCAAAACTGCCAAAACTGTCCTTACCCTTAAAACACAAGGAAATATATATTAAACTAACTTTCGAAAATCCCAAGTAAAGGCAAAAAGAGGACTCTAATCTAAAAATAAAGTACACAAGAACCTTAATATGGCAGCCTTGAAAAAAGGTCAATTTTCAGAACTCCTATCTTCTTTGATTTCCTTTTTAATGATAGAAGAAGAATAAAAACAAAGAATTACAATGCAGGTGTAGGACAAGAAGTCCTCCCAAAAGAAAAACTAAAGAAAGCATCTGGAAAATCATCCACGCAGTCATGAAGCATTAACCGCTAATCTTATGCAAATCAGTCAATGGAACTCCTCGAAAAGCTCCAATTGCGTGAACCCAAAGGAAAGAAATTGTCCTTTTATTTTTTCTTTTTTTTTCCATGGGCTGCATCACTTTGTTTAGTCACTTGTACTTGGTTTCCCCTCTTTTGTAGAGGATTTATCTTAGATATCACCCAAAACAAGAAGATGTGTTATCCTAATAAATAAATTAACCTAAACAAGTCCATAAAGTAAAAGTACAAACATCTACCTTAAAATATGCCCTAGTCAAATGTAAAAGGAAATCAAAATTGAAGATTAGCGGGCAATTCCAGTTGTTCCTGTGTCATCACTACGTGCACCGATCAGATTGAGGATGTGCTTGATCATGAGATCATTGCAGCGCAACATGGAGGATACTAACGGTTTCTCATCAAATGGAAGGATCACCCAGACTCCGACACAACATAGATAACCAAGGAGGCGAGGATGCATTTTGCAGCCTGGAACCTGCCCTTTTGAAAGTAGTACCTCAACTTTCACTCTCGTGAGTCATGAGGCTAGTTCTTTTCATCCAGGGACAAAAGATAAGGACTACAGACCAACCTATTGTAGACAACGTGATTCCAAATCCATATCCCAGGCCCATTTACAATTTTTTATTTAATTATTAGGGATTTATTGACGTTATGCTTTATTTATGATTATTAAGTATCTTGGTTGCCTATATAAAGACTTAGATGTATTGGATGGTCAGTTTTCATGATTGATTAGAGATATTATATTTTCTCTAAATTTCTCTAGTCTCTATCTTCTTCTTCTGCTCTTATATATTATTTTCATCTTCTCCTTCTTCAATATATTCTGCATCACTTTCATATGCAAAGAGGTAACTTACCATGCTACTTGTTTACAGCAATGCGGATATCCGAGCAGGAACTTTGCAGTTGCAGGCAGATTGAAAAATCATTAGCAGCTTAACTCAACAACTTCTACTGGCCAAAATCTGATTCAGTGAAGGAACATTGTTAACTGTGCATTACAGTCTCAAGCAAGATATAAGCATTAGAAATTTAGGAGCTTGACTAGTGCGAAAGTCAGTTAAAACAAAACAAGTCCAGCAATATTTGTAATTTAAAACATAAACTAATGTCACAGGTTTTTGATTGTCTGCAACAATCTATCTAAAAGGAATTTGATCATCTGCCCATTTCTTAACATATGAAGGAAATACATTAATTTAAATAATTTTCCTGCATTTACCACAGTTCCCTATGCATTATAATATCATCTAAACAATCAGTAATACACCCTCTGTCCAACAAAGATCGTAAGTTTGAGTTTTAATTTTGCAAAATATGATTATATTTTTGTCCAGTAAAAGTGATTCTAATTTTTTTCCATAAAGACGAATAATAAACAATCATTCCAAACAAAAATAAAACTACAAACTGACATTCTTTGCAGGATAGGGGAAATACATAATACGAAATGGCAATCTCATTTCTTCTTAAGAATTTTTACTTTCAGATATTCATAAACTATAACATTTAAGGCACACCCTCATCTAAATTTATATAACAAAACCTAAACATGGACATTAACAACTAGTATTCAATGAAAACTAAATTATTCTGGTTCAGACAATCACAGAAGCGATGATTCACAAAAGGGCTCATCTTTAAGACTACAGCTAGTGATCAAGACCTTTAAAGTACAAAAATCTCAAATTTTACCACAACCTTTTTGAGATACACCTAAATGAGCCATCAGATAATTAACCGGTGCTAGAAAAATGAAGATATGACTTCAGAATTACATATGACCAGAGTAACAATACAATGCTATATAGCGCATTCCACAGGAAAAACAAATTGAAGATGGACACAAACAAATACACAGAATTTTGATTTTATATTCCTTGAATTGATAAAATTACTGTAAGATAGAATTGATTGTAATGGGTTTTTGAGAAAAAATTTGCTGAAGCAAGAGTGTATATACTTACGGATACGAAGAATGTCCAGCTAAAAATGAACCCCTTTTACTTCTTACTCCGCATTTAACGACTCGTTATAATTCAAAACCCGATTCTAGAGAGAGGCCCAAGAAACAGGTACTGTCATCTTCTTTCCTCTGGTGGCAATTGGAGATGCATGAGGCTGAGGTATATTTAGGTTTTCTAGAAAAAACCAAAAACAGAAATAAACATAAGGTAACATACATTACATGGCTTGGATTTGAACCCGGGTCGCATGGTAAAAGCCATGTATACTAAACCGGAGTAAATTATAGTTCGGTTTACTGTTCCCTCCAGGCAAAAGCCGCCTAAAATGTCCTTAAAAACTTGACAATCTGTCCCAATTATAAATAAGTTACCACACACCGGATCTCTGTCATTCTTTATGAACATACGCTTTTTGTTATACAAAAGAGCATTATCTGTCATTGCCATGTTCATGTCTCATCGATCGGAAATTCGCCTTTAACTCTGCTTGACATATGCTATAAGTTAACTTCTTTAGTTGATATCTGGTTTCAACTGATTCTAATCTTTGACTGTTTTAATTATTACTCCAGGTTCATTTCAAAATGTCTTTTCTTTGTTGAGTTAGGAATCTACTTTCCTTACAACTTCATCTGGTTCCTCAACTTATAATTTTGGTCTCGCCAATGTCCCCTCCTTACTTGGGTGTTATTGATGTCCCAATTTTCACACTTTCCTCGTCTCCTTGAATATAAAAAAAACTTTCCGCTCTTTTTATCTTTATCTCTCTGTTGTAAGCTCCTTATTTGTTTGAGGACTAACAACGACAGTAGTGGCTTCTTTTTTTTCTTTATCCAAAATAAACTTAAACTTGTTTACTCTCATTCTTAAGGTTGAAGCAGCTTGGCTTGGCTAAAATAGTCAATACGCTAACTTTTTATCTTTGGCTCCTGTTGGGATATAATATTCACTGGGAACTACAATTCTACTATTACTTTGATTATTTGGACAAATGGTGAGAGAATGTAGAAGGTTGGAACCAAAGGTTGAAATGGTGGGGGCCAATAGAAAATAAAAGGTTGGACAACCAATGAATTCATAAAGTTGAAGACTTTTCATTAAAGTGGGAAACCAAAAGACTTTTACCTTTGTTATAAAAGTGGGAGGCGGGTATGACATATTAACAACATCAACATAGACACTCCCATAGTCCCATCTGACAGTTTAGAGAGGGAAAAAAACTCTCCATCCAGGAAGAGAAAGGCGAGAAAAAGTAGAGAACAAATATCGAGTTTATTAGTTGAGAACTTGTATTACCCATATTATTTTCATAGTAAATTTTTGAGATCTCCCCCGTGATTTTTTTCAATTGGGTTTCCACGTAAAATCTCCGTGTTATTATTTTATTTTCATGTGTCATTATTTTATTCTATACACACTAAAACAAATGCATATCCTTCACCATTAAACGTCTTTTCAGCTCGTTATTTGGTGATTTAACGAGCGGTCAGAATTTGGCGTTAACAGTTCACTTTCTTAATGCAGTTTAGTGACTTGTCTGATTCTATGATTATAATTCAATTCTTATTGGAAATCAAATCATTAGAAAATATTTGTCTGCAGATTCGATTTCTACCCTATTTTTCATCTTTCTAAACCAAAAAGTCACTTCTCTACCCAAAGAAAAATACTCTCTCAGCTTTTTGGTCACAACTATTCAAAATTTTGTCCATTTCACTAACACACATGCCATAACATCGAAAAGAGTAATACTTTGTGCCGATAGGTTAACAGTAAACTTGGAACAAGGTCTTCACCTCTTGAGTCATATGTGGGGGAACTCGCAAGTGCGATTCTTAGGAGGAGAGCTAGTAAGAGTTATCCTATCCCACATGGGGTGCGATATCTGTTTGTTTTTTACTTATATAAAGCATGTCTGCTATATACCTACCAATTGAACTTGCCAAAAAAAGCACAAAGTGATTCTCTTTTGAGTTAATTTATGAAATTTTAAAATTTAATTTAATATGAATTTATTTATAATAATTTTATACGTAAAAATTGTGCGCAAATATTTATGCACAAATAGTATTAAATATGAAGTAAAATGTTTATAAATCGTACCAATAAATTGAATTGTAAAGCTCATATAATATTTTTCTCAATGGCAGGCACACAACTATTTGTATTTGTATGTGGTTTATGTACACAAAATTAATCAACTAATTTCAATTTTAAAATTTTGATTATTATTTAAAATTTTTAAATAATTTGCAGTATTAATATGAATTAAAATTAAATAAATTTACTCATCGGTTTTAAAGGGATAAACAAAGTACAATTTGCACCAATATTAAGAAAAATAAAAATAAAGAATATGTTAATGTTTTGTCCAATGATATCCAAATTGACCTTGAAAAAAGTAAAATATAACTCGATTTATAAGATAATCAAATATAACTCAATTTATAAGATAAGTAAATTAATATAAAATAATACTATGATTCTTATTTTTTTTTCATTCACAAATAAATTATATATTTTATAAGTGACCATGTCACACTATCTAATTTATTACCACTGTAAAAATAAATCTTTTTACCAAATATCCAACCGTGTGTCCTTGTTGTTGCCCTCCTTTGACCAATGACTTTTGTGTTCATATTGAAAATTAGTAAAATTGATGAAGAATCGTATAAAAATTGGACAACAAATGTTAACAAACCCCACCTTTTTCAACTAATCCATCCCCTTTCCCTCTGTCTCAGCTTCAATGCTCGATCCTCTCAGCTGAGATCTCGTCACCCATTTTTTTCTTTCAATCTGAGGTACGTACTTTCTTTTTTATTCCTGTTGTTCTGCTTTTGCTTCCGTAAGAAATTGCATGATGATTTCTTGATTCCTCCGCATTCTGTATTTTCTGCAAAATTTATAGACTGTTTTGTTTGTAATTTGAAGTTCTAATTTGTGGTTTTGTAATTCCATGTTCTAATGATGTTATGATTTGATTGTTATGTGATAGCTAGAAAACTTTTAAAACATCTTGTG
The DNA here is from genome assembly GCA_034770075.1 of Aralia elata. Taxonomy (NCBI): domain Eukaryota; kingdom Viridiplantae; phylum Streptophyta; class Magnoliopsida; order Apiales; family Araliaceae; genus Aralia; species Aralia elata. The sequence continues at coordinate 88,666,010 of CM068385.1, forward strand.
TTGTGGCTATAGTTTGGTACTTTTACAATAAACAAAAAAGAAAAGAAAAGAAAAAGAACTGGGAGTTTATGAACTGCACCTATTGTCAGTTTGTTCAAACTTTTTGGTTTATTAGAGTTTCCATTTTTATATAGGCTAAGCATTTGCTTTATAGGATATTTTTTTCATGTTGGCTAGCTCCCTCATGTTCTAGGAATCCATGCATTAGCATTTAATTCATAAGATATTCTATAATAAGTATTTTTTTAATGTAGCTGTAATCTAAGAGAGTTATGCCTATTTTTCTCATGGTAGTACAATTTATTTGCCCAATAGGAATGGTTGGATCATGGAATGTGATTTATTTTGAGATGGACTATGCTTAATTTTAGGAAAAATTTCACTTAACCACCTATGGTTTACACGTTTTCCCATGTGACCACCTGAGTTTCAAAAGTCGACACTTAAACACTTGAGGCTAAGTGAAACTGTTACATTTTTCATCAAAATTGACCATGTGTGTCTGCTATTCTCTAAATGTGCGTGAAGACCCACTAAAATTGTAAATTTTTGAAATAAATGTCCAAAATACCCAAACCCACTATCTCTCATCATCTTCCTTACTAAGTCACTACCACCACCTTCTACCATAAAACCTCCATAGCCACCAACATTTTTTTTATACTATATTCAACAATGAATTCTATTTCACAATAAACTTGAAACTCAGTTAATGATAATATACCAGATCTTGTGACCCAATTGAATCTAGAAACATATTGAGAAAGATTACAAAATCTTAGATGAGATTTTAGAATTTTCTAAATGGAAGAATTTCCTCTCTTCTGCCATGTCTCTCTAGATGAAAATTACATGCTATAAATTGAAATTCGAAGAAAACGTGAGATTTCTTAAAACCCATTTCAATTGTAGAAGAGAAAGGGTTTCTTCTTCGATTTTGACCCAATTACATTTTGTTTTTGTGCATACCTAATTGCATTTTCAGCTCCATTAATATTCTACCAAAGACACATAAAAGTTTGAATTTTTTGAGTTTGATTCAATGTTTATTTCTCTGCTATATTACTTTTATCTTCTTATGATTCTAATTCTCCATTGAAGTCTCAAGTTTCCTTTTTCATCATTTATGTTTTTAAGGAATATTATACATTAATTTTTGTGGATATTTCAAAGCCTCAATTTGATTTTTGAATTTGGGTGTTTTTGGTTAATTTGAAATTCAATTGTAGGTGTTTAGAAATCATATATTAATTAAGAAGATGGTGTAAGAGTAATTGTGAGTGTATTCAAACCATAATCAAGAAAGATGTGAGATTTTGCCAAAGAAAAATAAAATATGGGTTAGTGATTACTTGGGTATAGGTGTTTGAGATTGGGGATAAGGTTCTTGGGGGCAAAAATGTACTTGCAAACTTCAGTTAACGGAGTTATGATGGAAAACGAGTTTTCACTTAGCCTCAATAGTACAGGTGTTTAAGTGTCGATTTTTGAAACTCAGGTGGTCGTGTGGGTAAATGTGTAAACCTCAGGTGGTTAAATAAAATTTACCCTTAATTTTATTGCGCATTCTATTGTATTTCATTCATGTCATGTATTTTAGTTTGATTTCATAATTCTGCTCCCTCTATATATTTGTACACACACAAAGACATATATTTGATACGGTTAAGTTTTCCAGGGTCCTCCATAAAAGATGCAGGATACCTTATATGCCATATACTGATTACTTAAAATCCCCAGCTGGTTTGTTGATTATTTGTCAAACTCTGTTGGTTAAACCGAAGCATATAAGAGCTTCACTTTTACTTGCATTTGGCTTTCAATTATTGTGCAATTTTTATATATTCTAATTTCTGAATTTTTTATATGTTTATATACTTACATATATGTTTATGGGAAAAATGAGGTTGCGGTAATCACAACTAGTTGATTGTGTCAATGGCTACAAAATTACGCAGTTTTCTTTGATGAAATTGATGAAATGACAAAATTGCTATGATGAAGTCTCCAAAATTACGCCATTATCCCATATATATATTTACATTTTTTTTCAGGGGTACTTGAAGATTTAAGACATTTATTTTTCTTTTTCCTGAACAGTTTTTGGATTGCTAAATTCTTTTCTGGATTGAAAGAAATAGAGGGTGCAACTAAGAATATTTTTTTGAGCAACAATTGCTCTGGATGACTTTTTCCGTGCTAATCAGTTCTATGTGAGGTTATTTTAAATCCTTCATTTATGCAAATTGTCTGTCAGTTGAAGGTGCGTCACTATTTCTTATCATTATTTTGTTTGGATATACATGCTTATAGTCATGAATGTATTTGACATTTTTGATTTGGAAGAATCTTCTGTAAGAAACATTTTGTTTTACTAATTTTGTTTGAGAACTGAGGAATAGTAATATGATTATGTATGGCTATGGTTGAGGAGTGAATTTGCTGGTTGTGGATCTGAATGCCCATTATTAAGTGGTTTGAGGCTAATCCTGATTTCCCACATTTTAAAGCTTTTTGCAGATGTAGTTTCTTTTCTTGCATTGCTATGTTTACTTTTTCCATTGCAAATTGCTTTAAAATCAATTTGAAAGTGCCACAGATTCCTCTTTTTCTTCCCTAATTTATATCTGTTAGAATATGTTAGGTGGGAAAACATGTTTCCATGTTTTCCTTCCCATGTTATCCTCTCCATTTTTCCTATATTGTGTGCTATCCTATTTCCTATATAAACCAATGTAATGCTATGTAAAAATAACAAGAATTAGAGTAATATTAGATAATGGAATTATTCCTATTCCTTATACTTATTTGTTCTATTACATGAACACTCTTAGACTCTCACTTTCAACATGGTATCAAAGCTTGATCCTTTATCAGACGACTTTTTCCGACGACTTTTTCCGGCGACTTTTCCGGCAACTTTTCCGACGACTTTCCGGCGACTTTTTCCGACAAGTTTTTCCAGCGTGCCTTTTCTCTCTCCTTCCATCTGCAGTGGTCGATTTTTCCGGCGACTTTTTCCGGCGACTTTTCCGGCGGTGATCCATTGATTTTCAGCCGCTTCTCGAGTGTCCAGTATCTCCCCATGTTGGTTTTCTTGCTGGTCCTTTGCTGTTTTCCAGCTTTCTTCTTTGATGCACCATATTTGCTATGATTTCTTCCCATATGTTACCCATTGTTGATGTCTCTTCCAACATGGAATCCATTGTTGATGTCTTTTCCAACATGGTCCCGGGTCTGAATTGGTTAGAATCTGCAACTATGTTGTTTGCATCTTTCTGATTTTTTTTTTTTTCTTTTTTTTGTCCTCCTTTTTTGTCAAATGCACTTTATTTTGTCCTTTTTATATAAAGCTGCATTTGAGGGGGAGATATAGGAGATATGAGATATGATATGGTCTAGGTTGCATGAGGGGTTGTTCATGCTACGTCATGCTCATTTGCAGCCGTATGGTTTTTCGCTTCGCTTCGGTTTGTTGTTTGTTGGCTTGTGCAACTTGGGTCTCACATGGGGGCAACATTGGTTCTCGGCGTTGGCTGCTTCTTGGTGATTCCAGCTCACTTTCCATGGCGCTTTCCTCATGTTCTTCAGCTGCTTGCTAGTCATGATGGCTCCTTTATGTTGTTGCAATTTTTTCTTCATATTTTTTGTCAAATGCACTTTAGTTTGTCCCTTCTATGTAAAGTTGCATTTGAGGGGGAGTGTTAGAATATGTTAGGTGGGAAAACATGTTTCCATGTTTTCCTTCCCATGTTATCCTCTCCATGTTTTCCTATATTGTGTGCTATCCTATTTCCTATATAAACCAATGTAATGCTATGTAAAAATAACAAGAATTAGAGTAATATTAGATAATGGAATTATTCCTATTCCTTATACTTATTTGTTCTATTACATGAACACTCTTAGACTCTCACTTTCAACAATATCTAATACTCTGGGTTTCAACTTATCATCTTATGGTGGTTGAACTATTCAGCTAGAGAAACAACTTTAAAAAATTTCGTGCATCTTAACCATTTGTATAATGTTGCATGATTTTTATTGTTTCTAGAGGTAAGAAGCAAGTCAATATCTTTGATGATGATTTTTTGGCGATTCATAGCATTACTAAATACTCCAACTTTGTGTCAGTTACCACATACAGTAACAAGTATGTGCAAGTCAGGGTTAAAGCCACCTCTTCAGAACTGGGCATAGGGAAGAGAATTCATATTAAATGATATATGAAGTATAATATTTATATGCTAAAAGATATCTTCGGGTATAGAGCTAACAGGCGGAGAGAACTTAAATTAAATGACAGATGAAGACTAGTTTAGTACCCGTTTGTAGATGCTACAAACAGTTTTGCTTCCCCTACGCATCAAGTGGAAAAGGAATATAATTTATAGTTGTTAACAAAACATGTAGGCTTTGACATTAACATCCATGGTATATAGTTCGTTTCCTCTGCTTAAGTTGGTGATTTCTTTTGCAGGTAAAAGCTTGCTTAGCCACGAGCAAATAACATTTTCCATAATGGGTTGGCTTAGCAAAATTTTTAAAGGCTCTAGTCATAATGAATCAGAAGGGCAATATGATTGGGGATATGGCACGAACTCAGTTGAGAATTATCCTTCTACTTCATGGGTAACTATTCCTGCTAACTCTGGACATGTTTTAGTATTATTTACTTATGAGCCACTGCATGGATGTGCTATATTGTTTTCTCATAGTTTACTCCACTGAGGGTCGTAATTTCACTCTTCAAGTTAATCAAAGATGCTAATGTGACATTTTGAGCATTTTTTGCATTACTATGCTATGGTGTTTATATTCTGCCATATATCCCTTTTTGCCCTTGCATTAGAATTTTTTATTATTTTAATCAAAATTTTATGGTAATCTTCTTTATTGGGGAACTTGGATGTAGGATGCATGGTCAGGGACTGAAGATATTGAGCATTACTATGCTATGGTGTTTATATTCTGCCATATATCCCTTTTTGCCCTTGCATTAGAATTTTTTATTATTTTAATCAAAATTTTATGGTAATCTTCTTTATTGGGGAACTTGGATGTAGGATGCATGGTCAGGGACTGAAGATATTGACCGTGCTATTGCATTATCCCTGTCAGAAGAAGATAAGAAAGGGAAAATTGTGATTGGTGAGTAATTTGACTTTTCTAACTATACAATCTGAGGAAGGAAGTTAGTTTGAAGTAGAAACTGCCTATCATCTATGTGTTAATTTGTTGATACTTTCTGCGTAAGGCTACATCTCTCATACTACTTCCAATAATATGTTATAGCATAGTAACTTATCAAAGAGTAACTAAACAAAATTCAGGATTAGTAAGAGACAATTTGTGAAATAGATGCGAGTCCTTTTGTTATCCATGTTTTTCTTATGTGTTTATACAACTTGCTACTGATCCAACTTTTTGGGCAGATGATGAATCCCAACTGAAAGAAGATGAACAACTTGCTAGAGCTCTACAAGAAAGCTTGAACATTGAGTCTCCACCTCCGATTGGAAACAGAAATGGAAATGTAAGCGGAAATGTGATCGGAAATGGAAATGGAAATTTTTATCAACCTATACCTTTCCCTTATTCCACTAGCTTCAGGTATAAGAGCTTATTATGTCGATTATAATTTTGTCTTACTTTTTGGTGGCAACATTTTCAAGGGAAAACTTTGCTAAAAGAGCCTTGTTTTCCTTTACTTTCCCTCATTTTTCTCACATTTGCAATTGGAATCGATCAAAATTAATTGTTAATGGTAATCTTAGTTTGCAACTTTAATTCCTTTGATATGAGAAATAAAATAGCCTCATGCTGGGGTGAGCTGGGACTATAAAGTTAAGAGTTTAAAATTTTGGCCTAAGCCCTAAAGCAGCCCATGATTATCCGGTTCTTAAGAAGCCCAGACTTAGAAGAACAAAATGCATATAATTCACCACTCTTTTTACTAGTCCAAGTTTTTTTGATAAGTCAAGCTTTTTGCATTTTAAGATGGTCTTTTAGTTTAGCTTAGACATGATCCAAATCAATAACATGTGTAAATTTGTCCAGTCAGTCTTTATGATTATTGCATGTTACTGGGGTTGTTCTTGTTCATTTATTTTTTATTTCCCTGAATCGTTGCTGGCATCCTATATTGAGTTTGCCCTATTGCATACGCATATGCATTCAACTTCTTCTTGCATATGAAGAAGGAAAAGAGGATGAATTCATTATTTTCTATCCATTTTCCTTGGGCATTATTGATTCATCAAATAATGATACTCCATCCATGTTTTGCTTCTGTCACTTTTCTTCTTACTTTTTTGTTATTCTACTAATTTCCTGGCCTTGGTGGCTTACTTGTTAACATGACACAAGTACACAACTCTAGTTTGTCTTTTATATATTCTGTGTAAGAATTTGTATACTTATTTGACATTATGTATGCTTGTGAAAGATGCATAAAAAATTATGTAAGTTAATGCAAGAAAAACTAAGCTTATATAATCAACAGTTGGAAGGAACGAAAGACTTAAATTTTCCTGTTTACATTTGAAGCGCTGTTGCTTCTTTTCCTAATTAGAAAAAGAGACAGATTACTTTTTGAGTGAAAATGCAAATACATTCTAATATAGCTGAATGAAAAAAATGTTTTGCATATCAAGAAGTTATAGAGATACAACTTATTTTTGTTATGTCACAAAACCTGCAGAGAATAATGTTACGTCTTATTTTCAGTAGCTTTTTCTCGTCTTTTTTACCTCTCGTCTAAGCATAATTCTCCCATTTCTAATTTCTATACTTGGGAGGGAGATTCATTTTCTTGGGATTTTCATTTTTTCCGTAATTTAAATGATAGGGAGACGGAGGAATTCTTTTTATTTATTCAACTTCTTAATTCAGATTCCTTTTCTCAGTCCTTGGATTTGCGTGCTTGGTGTTTTGATTCTTCGGGAATCTTCTCGTGTCGTTCTTTTGTCACATATTTATTGGGTTATCGTCTAGTTCATCATTTTCCCCTAGCCTCTTATATTTGGAAAACAAAGGCTCCCTAAAAAATTAAGGCTTTTATGTGGTCCTTAATTCTTGGTCGGCTTAACACTAATGATATGCGTCAAAGGCGTTTGAGGCGCGCGCCTCGTAGCGAGGCGGGAGGAACTGGAGGCGAGGCTACCGCATCAGGGAGGAAAGTAGGGGCGTGCGCCTTTTTGGGCTGAAGCTTACGCCTCAGTGCGACACGCCTCGAGGCGTGTCGAGGCGCGACTGTTTCTTCAGACTCCGAGGGTAGAGGAGGAAGAAGAAGAGACGCGAAAGGAGGAAGAAGAAGAGATGCGAGAGAGGAAAAGAAGAGAGCGTTAGATTTGATGGCAAATAAAATATCCCATGGCAAATTACAGTTAGGTACCCCATAGTTTTTATAGACTTTTAATTTAGTCCCCATGTTTTTTGAAAGTTCAAAATAGCCCCTGTAAAATTATATATAAGTCCCTGTAGTTTTGTTTTCTTCCATTTCAGCCACTGAAGTTTCAGTTCTGCCCCTGTTTCTTCAAATTAAGTTAATAAATTAATTTGTAAATCAAAATCTTTTTGTAGATACGATTAATAATTTTTTTTTTGGGGACTTTTAGGTCTTCAAATCGAGGCTTCCGCCTCGCTCCGCCTCGAAGCTTACGCCTCGCCTCGTCCGGAGAAAAACGCTTCGTACCGCTTTTAGCTTTTTCGAACCTTGGTCAAAAGTGTAGGCCTTACAAATCTTTATCCCCAGATGTGTGTGTAATGTGTTTGAAGGATAGTGAGTCTCATTCTTATTATTTCTTCACTGTTCAATGGCTTGGCGGTTGTTGTGATGTTTGTTTAGTGTGATGGGTGAAAGTTGGATATGTCCCTCTTCCACTTTTACTATGCAAATTCAGGGTTTTGGTCTTACGAATGATAGAAGGATTCTTTGGAGATGTGCTTGTTTTGCTATTTTGTAGGGAATTTGGATTGAGAGGAATGCTATAATTTTTTGCGATCGGATTACAAATATTGAGTTGCTTTGGGATAAATATATTTCTTTGCTTCTCTTTGGGCTTATGCAATGGGAGCTTTTGGAGGAATTTTTTTGTCCGATCTTCAAAGAGATTGGCGGGCGGTGCTTCATTAATACCTAGTTATGCTCATTTTGTTTTCTTTAATTTCTTTTGGGAGGACTTCTTGTGCATTGAAATTTTCTCCTCTAATCAATAAAAATTCTTCTTTTCTCTAAAAAAAATAATGTTTAACAGGGGACTGTATATGATGGATATCTATGGTAGGACATACGGGAAAAAATTCAGCTTCTTGTTCCCGGTTTTACATGTAAATTTTGATACTGAGGATTAAACATTCGTAACTCACTTAGACATGCTTTGTTGCTTGAATTTAATTTTAAGACCCTGTTTTCTTTGAAAAAAAGATTTAAGCAAAAGTTTGTTTCAACTTTCAACCTTATGCGCCACAATTCTATACATCAACACTATCCTTCTGGATATCAGATTTACCAGCTCTCATTATTATTGAAGATGTCCAAAAGTGCAAGTGACTACAAAACATTTATTCAGAAACATGTTTAAACATTGGTTTGTTAATTTTAATTTTCTTTTCTGTGGTAGGATATGTGCTGGTTGTAATGTTGAGATTGGCCATGGGCGATTTTTGAGTTGTATGGGTGCAGTTTGGCATCCAGAATGTTTCCGATGCCATGCTTGTAACCAACCAATATCTGATTACGAGGTACTAACTTCTTTAGGCAGACTTCTAAAATCTACTTGTGAGCTGATTCTTTGACTTGCACTGGTTCTTACTACTTTTTCTCTCTGTCTCACAAAGACCATCCCCTTTGAAAAAAGCCCATTTGGAGATCAAACACCAACTCGAAGGAATGGCAATGACCAATGTGAACTCATGTTTATAACTTCGACCATTGTCAATAAATTGGCGACTCTTTTCCTAATTCATTTTGCTGTGTTTATACACTTAACATAAAGCAACGGTGATGTCATAGTATAATAATGATTAGTAGATCTAACATTGTAATGGACATATGTTACGGGACCCACAAGTAAAACCCCCTCTTGTAGGATGGAGGTGGTGTATATAAATGCAGTATATTGGGTAATTTTGCTTTTCTTTTTGCTCTTGCAGTTTTCTATGTCTGGGAGTTACCCTTATCACAAATCTTGCTACAAGGAACATTATCACCCAAAGTGCGATGTTTGCAAACACTTTGTAAGTACCTCTTGGTATAAAAAAAAAGAATCTTACTATTATCCTGCACGTGCCTGGAATATTGTTTACTGATTTTATCTTGAAAATGTGTGTTTTATCCTGATGTAAATGGACTGCCAACCTAAGCCTTTTCTGAAGCTTGCAGTTGATGATTATTTAGCCATTTACCGTAATGAATAAAAGGAGCTCAGCCACTGTTTTTTATTTTATTTTTTGGGTTCTTCTTTTTCCAAGTGACAACTGAATGCTGATTTTGTTTGTGTTAACAAACCTAAAAGTATATAGAATGACAGATGCATTTAAATATCATATCATGGTGACCTATATTACTATTGTAATTAGTATTATGCATTACAAATAAGTTTGTGCTTTGGCATGGACTCATATAGCACATCACATGAGTGAGTGTTAACTAATTAAGCACAAAAATGAAGATGGTGAAAAGTTAATGCAGTTCATATTCTTCTACACTCACGAAATCGCATGCTGTTTCATTGGACCTTCTTCAAGTTTCTGTTTCCCCCGGTGGTGCATATCATCTTCTAGTTAGGCTTCATTCTATTAATAATTTTTGAACTGACAAGTGCATATTAAGTATTAACGTAAGTTTCTTCATCCTATTTTAGATATTTAGTAATTCTATTCTTGTTGTTCCTTAAAACACATAAAATCCTTCTACAGATTCCAACAAATGCTGCTGGTCTTATTGAATATAGGGCACATCCTTTTTGGGCCCAAAAATACTGTCCTTTTCATGAGCATGACGGAACTCCTCGCTGTTGTAGCTGTGAGCGTATGGAGGTCAGTTTGAATTAATTACACATTGTCATGCTTCCCAAATATATCCAGCTTACATGTTTTTTGTTCAATGTTGCTTAATGAATATTTCGCTCGTCAATGCAGCCATGGGACACAAAATACGTTGCGCTTGATGATGGTCGGAAGCTTTGCCTGGAGTGCCTGGATTCGGCAATCATGGATACCGACCAGTGTCAACCTCTATATCTTGATATTCAAGAGTTTTATGAAGGTTTAAATATGAAGGTGGAACAGCAAGTTCCATTGCTTTTGGTTGAGAGACAAGCACTTAATGAAGCCATGGATGGGGAGAAGAATGTAAGGGATTGTGGTTGACACTGTCTCATAAGTTATAAGTTTTTGTTTATTTTTATCTGTGGCGGGCTGTCTTTTGAAGGAGAATAAGTTAACTTTGGATTTTCTTTTTTGACCAGGGTCATTATCACATGCCTGAGACTAGAGGACTATGCCTTTCTGAAGAACAAACAGTCAGCACGGTAAGGACTTTGAAAATCCTTTACTTGTTTCTTTGTCCTTCTTATTCTTAAATTTCATTCAAGAAGATTTATATTTACTTTGGCAAATACCAGATTTTGAGGCGACCTAAAATAGGGGCAGGGAATCAAGTCACCGACATGAGAACAGAGCCTTATAAGCTGACTCGTCGTTGTGAGGTGACAGCAATTCTCATTTTATATGGCCTTCCAAGGTATTGTTTCACTCTCTCCCTACCCATTTAGCATGTCACAAATCACAATAGGAAAATTTCTCTCTCTCTGTATTAATGTATGATGTCATAATCCCTCCTATCATGTGAATATGTGATGCACATTAGCGAACACAATGATTCCAACAAGCTTTAAACATAAGCAGACCATTTTTGTAGCGCTGTTACTGGTCAGGTTCAATAGTTTAATGGCATATCTCTTGTGTATACCTTTATGATTGAGACACAGTTTTGCGGAGAGTGACAAGCTTTTTAATGGGAAAGTGAACGGTTGTCTTTCTAGTTGTCGAATAGTCATAAGTCCATCTCTTTAATATGTTATACTTCAGTTTTATCTGAACATATATGCATACATATATATAAATATGTATATATGTTATACTTCAGTGACGGTAGATTTTAGATTTGACCATAGTTTAAAACAATAGACTGAAATACGCTCCGCATACAGGTTGCTGACTGGATCAATCCTAGCTCATGAGATGATGCACGCATGGCTGCGACTTAGAGGTGCTCTACTATGCTGTGTCATATCTTGCTAATGTGCATTGCATAAACCAGTGAATAGTATCATCTGAATTCAATACTTACAGCCTATGTATTAGTCTGTTTGTTTCCCTCACCAATTGTAAATATGGTCGCATCTAAATTTAAGAAAGCCATCATTTATTACTTGTTTTTTTTTTGTGATGACTTTATTATACATGGGATTTTGTGTTCAAATGTAAAGGTTGAAATGTACTGTAACAACCCGGGTCAAATCCCAAGTCTGAATCGAATCAAATCCATCCAAACAAGACCTTAAATCACTAGCCTAATAGTATATTCTTGGGTTATCTTAGCCCACCACAGACTCATACAAAAGGTCTCATGACTGAAGGTACTATTGTTAGCAACTTAATTCCTTATATACAAGTAAATTTTTCCCACATATTTCGATGTGGGACTGGGGTGTTACATGTATGACCTTTGCCAATTTGGCAATCACTTTTAACTCAAGGTTTTGAAGTTTTTGAAATGCTGATGTATATTTCTTTTGGTGAAAGGTTATCGGACTCTCAGTCAAGATGTTGAAGAAGGTATCTGTCAGGTGCTAGCTCACATGTGGTTAGAATCCCAGATAATTTCTGTATCAGGTAGTAATGTTGCGTCAACCTCTTCCTCCGCTTTCACACCATCAAAGAATGGGACAAGGTCTCCTTTCGAGAAAAAGCTTGGGGAGTTTTTCAAGCACCAGATTGAATCAGATACGTCACCAATATATGGAAATGGTTTCAGAGCTGGCCATCAGGCAGTGCTTAAATACGGCCTTCAAAGGACCCTGGACCACATTCGGTTTACGGGGTGCTTTCCTTACTAAATTCTTGGCCTGCATATGAATAGTTTTTTCCAGTCAGACAGAGTATGCTTAGCTTCTTCATTAGCACCTTAGGGCGGCATATAGAAATTATACCACGATACAGTGAGAAAAGCTCTAATTACAAAACCTCGTTAATTTGTTCACCTTATGTACTTCTCTTTGATATATAATAAAATCAATGTTCATTTTACTTTTTTTTGTCAAAATATTATCTTAATTTTGAATTTAGCTTAAATATGCATATTTCTCTGGTTTCAGTGCTCAGCTGCTGAGCCATGGATCTTCAGCTGTTGTATTATTAGAGATATATAACAACCGAGATATATTACTGTAGATGTATGATTTTCAAGCAACGCTCTGATTCGCATGGAAGAAGTCTTCAACTTTTATTACTAATGGTGAATATTTCCAAGAAATAATAATGGTTTACAACCCTATAAGGTGTAAGGTGCCTTTCTTTACTTGTTGTATTGGAAATCTATGAGCTGAAATATAATATCATGACATAAAGTATCTAATTACTGTAAGAAGCAATAAGAAGTGAAGGGCGAAGATTATTGTCTTAAAAACTTGTAGTTGGTTTATAGTATGGAGATGGAAGCTGTTGCTCTACTTATTTGTAAGCTGAAAGTCAGCTTTAGAATTTGTTCAAAGTTCTTCACCTTCTCCAACTCCAATATGTGAAATTTCTACTAATCCTGTATGCTGTGAACCATAGGATTCAGATGCCTGAGAATTTTTGTTAGCATTGATTTATTTGAAGTTATATAGACAAGGCATAGAGCTGAAAGGAGCTTTTGGTAGTTCCCTCTGCAGATGAAGATTTTTTGTCTTGAGAGTTGAATAATAGGAAGGGAAGACTAAGAATGAATGTTGTAAACTTCCTGACCCTCTAATTCTATTTCTCGCAGATGCTATGATTTTAATTGTATTTACTTTGTTATCATTTTGAAATCCCTGCATGGCCAAGGATGCAAAGTTATGGGCCAGTCACCTTCACTCATTGAGACAATGTAAGTAATCTCTTATATCTCTGTCTTCTTTTTCTCCGTATCTCTATATTTGTGTGTGTGAAAAAGCATGCGTGTTGGTTGGGTCCATTGGTTGGACCACTCAATTTCAGGGTTACTCCATCGTTACCCATATTTCCACTAGTAGTGAAGATTGGATTTTGAACAGATAACTGACCTACAATAAGAATAACATATTGAGCACTAAAATCACTTCAAAATTTTTGCTTTTTGATATATTTACAAGATAATTATATATGTGATTGCTTCTAGTTCTTCGCCTCATGTGTGATGCAGGGACTGGAAAACTAAAGGAAGTCGCTTCTATTTTCTTCAAGCATTCTACAGAAAAGTTGTGAACTTTGTAAGTCAATTTGAATTTTCACCAGACTTGACACTACCTCACTCATACTCAGTCTGCTTACTGGATCCCGTCTCAAGCAGGCAAGACTTAATTTTATCACCCTTGATGCATATTCCATTCCCCCATTTTCTGTCAGCATAGGATCAATGAAGTAACTTAGCTCAATTTCTGCATTTTCTCCCCCTGCGGCAGAGGCAATAGCTGCTGAAAGTAGTACTTCTCGACCTTCCTGTTTAACTACCGCATCTTTTCCTGTGATCAGTTTCAACATCACCACTCCAAAGGCGTAGACATCAATTGAAGTAGTCATCAACCCTGTCTCCATATACTCAGGTGCCATGTAACCTCTGGTGCCCAGAACCCTCGTTGTCAGGACACTACCTTTAGTTCCCTTCATTGCTGTTCTTGTGTGACTGAAATTTGAAATCTTCGCTCTTAGATTGCTGTCTAGGAGAATATTGCTGCTCTTGATATCCATGTGCACGTATGCTGGTTTAGTGAAGTTAATGAAGATAGTGGAGTCCATTGGCGACATCCAGGGCAATCTGAATCCTCTTGATCCAGCAGCTGTCAGATTCTTTGGATCTCTCCTTGCAAAGCCATTCTCTTAGAGAACCATTCTTCATGTACTCATAAACAAGGTAGAAACAGTCGTGATTTTTGCACATACCATGAAGCTTGATCAAATTGAAGTGATAGATCTTGTTCAGCATATTCACCTCCTTGGACACATCTAAGCTCCTCTTTTTAATTGCTAGAATTTCCCCACCAAACACTCCCCTATACACAGAATTCCTCACCTTACTTCTGGAAGAAAAACTATTTGTAGCTTTCTTCAGTTCCTTAAAGCTAAAAACAAGGACTTGTTGAAAACTAGCAATCTCAACAAGAATGTCTTCTTGCAATTCCCCTTCTGTTTTTTCATTTCCATTACTCCGGGAAATTCCTTTCCCTATCTTCTTACAATGATAAAGGGTAGTGGTTAGAATCAAAAGCATCAGAAAACAACTTGTTGCAGCTGCGACACCCACATATAGATTCCCTTTCAATTTCTTCTTCCCAACACTAGAAGTAGGTGGAGGTGAAATGCTAGGTTTGTTGTGGATTATGGTTTGTGAACTCGAAGGTTCAGTTGGCATAGGAATTAGAATGGTTGTGAAAGGAAAAATAGTTGGATTTCCTTCCAAAAACCCATTTGCATCAAGTATGCCTTTCCCACTTGCATTAAATCTCTCACCAATATGCATAATATTATCATCTCTGTTAATCGAGAAAGTAAATATCTTGTCCCATTTGCAGCCTGTCTCTTTGTAGGGCAAGCACAGCGAAGCGGGACTTGCAGCTGAAGGCCAGGACACAAACCAAACTCACTGTAAGGATTTGCACGCTTAAGGGAATCACAAGTTGCCAATCCTTGGTACGTGTCATTCGCTGCTATTAAATATGTTTCATGAACTGCTTCAATAATAAACGTGGTGTTGGCTTGATAGTACTGACCTGAGCAAGAACAGTTCACTGGAACAATAACCTCCTTGCCTACAGGGAATACCGAAATTCATGTGACATTGTTAAATCGAGCAAGCTCCGTTGGATCCGAAGAAGTGAGAGTTGAAATAGTGGAAACTGAATCATAAGGAGGCCAAGACTTGAACAGCAGAAAGGCTTGGCAAGAGGTATATTCCCATTGCAGTGTAAAGAAAAGCCGGAGATGGTTTTGTTTCGTCACTGTTATTGCAACTAAATATTGAATTTCCGGAGTATTCTTGTTGAGCTTTGATGCATAAAATAAGAAAACTGAGAGTGAAGAAACTGAGGTGAACCCAATTCATGTCAAGACTTTTCTTGGAGAAATGAAATGTTTATCTGGGATTTGAGAATGATATTTAAGGTAAAATAGCAGCAAGAATTTGTTTTGAAGTGCGTAAAAGTATAAAATTATAGAATATATTGTAGCAATCATCTGGGAAATTTCATTCCGACTTGCTTGGTTGATTTTATAAAACATATTTGGCAATGGCTGAAGGCAAAATAAACTATATTATTATTGGCCTGACCTCGTGCATGACTTCAACTTTGTTGTGTCTTTGCCGGATACCAGATGTAACAAGTCGCCACAATTTCGATTGTATATTAGTAGAGGGAGAACTATGTTATATCAGTAGTTTTTATATTGCTCTAATGAATATTATGACCCGTTACTTAACAAGATTGATACAATATATTTCACTTCTATAACGACCTGCCCAACACGGCCGGTCAAATATTGAGGAAGAAATTTAGATATGTTGATTTTTTCCATGATGGCAATTTGCGGCACTACGCGACAATTTAATATGAACATAATATAAACTAATTGACATATTTAACACGAAATATTTAAATGAATTAAACACGTATTATAAACAGATAAATACATTTAACACACTTGAAAAAGGTCCAATAAAACAACATATAATTTGATGAGTATAGAAGTTCTAATTAAACATGTGAATTTGTTGACCTAGCAAATTATGTTATTATTTAATAAGTACAATGTATAGTATTATCTTGTTATACAACACTATTTGTATATTAAACGTGTTTAAATAGGTCAATATGTTTAACAAGACGCATTAATTTTAATGTTAAAAATCTTGATACAATTAATAAAAGGGTTACAATTAGTATAAAATTGTTTAGTGTGCTAAGTTAAATGCGTTGTGCTACGTCAAATACTATAAACCAGTCCATATTTAGTGGTTCAGATTGTGCTATCTCAAATGCATATTTGTTACCACCTTGGCTTGGATACCAGACTTTGCCATAGCAAAGACCTGAGTACAACCACGTGCCGTGGTTGTAATGAATTAATAGTACCAAAAAAATAAAATAAAAATGCATATTGTTAGTTAAGTAACACACAAATGGTTAAATTTATCAAATAATAATTTGAATTGTGGATTTGAAATCAATGCTGAGCTGTCAACTTCTCATTCTTAGAACTGAAATCCTCCAATTATTAGTGGACTGGAGAGGATCTAATCCCAATTTAATCACCCATAGGATTATCAATTCTTGGCTTTCGGCCTTGAAATTGAACGTTGCAATATCCACGATTATTTCAGTCCATAAGTTATCTATTTTATAAGCCTCTATGAATCTAACACAAACCCAAGACCAAGTCCAAGCTCAAACCCGATCGAATTAGGGTGCTTGTTTTGATTTGCTATTTTTCTTTTTCGATTTGATTGGATTTTTGTTATGAGAAAATTAGTGGTTAAATTTAAGCGAATTAATAATAAAAAAGTTGGTTTTTTTTTGGGTTGGGTGGGGGGGGGGGGGGGACTGATCTCAATTAAATGCTTTACGAGATGACAGTTTATTGCAACTACACTAAATGCATATCATTTGCAGGTGAGATGTATATTTAGTAGTTAGGTTAACCCTTGAATTTTATTGTAGGTGAACTAAGTATATAAGATAGTAAATGGTCATATAATCCCTTATGTGAAAAAACCGATTTTAGTTAACTTATTTAGAGCATAATATTTTTGAATAAATTTATTTTATATTAAAACATACTTTATTTTAAAAATATTAATTAGAGCCGTTGAACCAAACTAGTATATATTAAAGAGATGGATATATAGAGGCAGGAGAATACTAGCTAGTAAAGTATATATAATTAGATGTAGTAGTAACAAATTAAAGCATGCATTTGCATGCATGTTTGTCATTAATTAATTTCATAATTAATATATACAAAACTAAAATTAATTTGTTAAATTTCATCAATTTCATTTTCAGTACATCATCATCATCTTATGAAATTCTTGAAAATCAATCACACCATTACCATCAAGATCAAACACTCGAATCATGGCCTCACACTCCTCAACCGATTTCCCATCCCCAAGCTTATTCAAAACAAGTTGCAATCCTCTAGGTGTAATGCAACCACACCCTCCATCAACCTCAAACATCTCAAAAGCCCTCTTCAAATGATCATCATCATCACCACTTATAACATCTCCATTTTCATCGCGCTGCTCCACCAAACGAACAAAATCTCCAACCTCCAGTAAATTATCGCCATCCGAATCAAACTCACTTATCGCTCTTTTAGCCTCATCAACAGACATGGACTCGCCTATGGACAAAAAATAAGCTACCAGTTCATTAGCCGAAATCTTGCCATCACCATCCACATCAAAGAAACAAAAAACTTGTCGAAAATCATCTTTTTTTGTAGGGTTTTTGGGGGAGGGATCAGGAGGGGTTGGATATTTGGATGATTTTGAGCCAAGAGATTTGCGAGAGAACCATTTAGATGGTTTAGGAATGGGAATTTTAATGGCCATTATATATAGTTAGGAGCTAGATATATATATATATATATATATATATATATATATATATATATATATATATATATATATGATGCTTTGGTGTAACTTGTAAGAAGTAAGGGTATGAAATACTATTAAACTTGTAGTATATATAGAGTGAGATTTGGTGCAAGTTTACATGGGATTAATGAATAAAAAGCCTACTTGGAAAAGGAGAGTAATGGATATAATTAATTGCGAAGGTGCAAAGCAGCTTCATAATAAATAATAGGGAGTAAAAAGGGAACTGAAAGGCTGATTTAATTTCTCTGTGAAAGTATACATGATCTTTCCTGGAAAGTTACTGGGAAAGTTGGTATCTTTTTTTTACCATTTATTAATCTTTTTGGTTTTGCCTTGAAGTGAATTTTCTAGGAAATTGCTTGGAATTTAATTGGAAGATTACTCATTCAGATTCTTGTACCTACAAATGGGGTAACATTCTCCCAGCAGGTTCGCAATGTAATTAAATTCAGGCACTTAATTTGGTTCCATGCAACTTGCCATCTTGTACAGAATTATTCAATAGGATTTTGTTATCCATTATAGATAAAATGTATTCTCACCACGTTGAAATACTTCATGATCCGTCCAAAATAATGGTCTCATTCTTTTAGGATAATATTAGGATTTTCAAATGGTAACGTGTTGACTAAAATAAATCGTTATAAAATTAATAATCAATCACAAGGGATGTATTCAATTAAATGATAACAATGCAACAATATTTGAAACATTACAAGAAAAAAAAATGTTAAGAAACTTAACATTAACAAAAAAAAACATCCATCATAAAAAGTTGTTGATCTTTCATAAAACAAGTAAAGTAACCCAATTTAATATACATGTATATACAAATATTAAATGAAACTTAGGTTTGATTACTCGTCAAACTTATAATAGTTAAATCTACATTTTTTTTAAATAATGCTAAAGATCTCACATAGTGAAATACACATTTCATCATTTAAATATAATGTAACAAATGCAAGAATCCATTATATCATCATGATTAATAATATTTTTTATATAATTTAAATACTAAAATAATTTTATCAATCAAAATCACATGAATTTATGTTTATCTTTAAAATAATTTTATTTTTTTTAAAAAAAAATCGACATACCAGAACATGGAAAGTATTAAACACTACTCACTCCCAATTGAAAAATGGAGGTTATAAATCCCCAAACACGGAAAAGAAGAGCGGAGGAAACTAATTCCCGCCATGAAAATTCCTCGGCAAGATTTTCCCCATAGCCAAACACACCCTCAGAGCAACTCCTGATGATGGCCAGCAACAACGAAGAAGACGAATTCCATGAATCTCCCAAAGCTCAGGTACACTCATCGACTTTTCTCTCTCCTCCACCACCGAAACTCAATCCACTCATCACCATTCCTTCAATGGAAGCTCAGAGACGAATACAAGCTAACCCGACCCGAATTATGCGACCGCATTTGCCGCCTCCTCATCCTCCGCCGATACGCCGCCATAAAGGACCTTTCTTTTGATTTCTCAGACGAACTCGTCGATTCCGTCCTTCGGAAACTGAAATTGAACCCTAATTCTTCTCTTTACTTTTTCGAATTGGCTTTGAAGCAGAAAAAGTTTCGGCCTAACATAAGGTCTTACTGTAAAATAGTTCACATTTTAGCAAAAGCTCGAATGTTTGATGAAACAAGAGCTTATTTGGGTCAGTTAGTTGGGTTTTGTGAGAATAGGCATTCGAGTTTGTTAATTTGGGATGAGTTAGTTAGGGTTTATAGGGAATTTGCTTTTTCGCCTGCTGTTTTTGATATGATTTTGAAGGTGTATGCTGAGAAGGGGTTGACTAAGGGTGCATTGTACGTGTTTGATAATATGGGTAAATGTGGTCGTGTGCCCAGCTTGCGGTCTTGTAATAGTTTGTTGAGTAGTTTGGTTAGGAATGGCGAAAGCCACATAGTTTTTTGTATTTATGAGCAGATGAATAGAGTTGGGATTGTTCCTGATGTGTATACTTGTACAATAATGGTTAATGCATACTGTAAGGCCGGTAGAATGGGTAAAGCTGTGGAATTTTTGAAAGAAATGGAGAATTTGGGTGTTGAGCCGAATGTGGTGACTTACCATAGTTTGATCAATGGGTATGTTGAGGTAGGGGATGTAAAAGGAGCTGAAGGAGTGTTTAGGTTGATGA
The DNA here is from genome assembly GCA_034770075.1 of Aralia elata. Taxonomy (NCBI): domain Eukaryota; kingdom Viridiplantae; phylum Streptophyta; class Magnoliopsida; order Apiales; family Araliaceae; genus Aralia; species Aralia elata. The sequence goes on from CM068385.1 coordinate 88,686,060, forward strand.
ATGGAAATGGTGTTGCAAAGAATGTGATTACGTATACACTGCTGATCAAGTGTTATTGCAAAGAAGGCAAGATGGAAGAAGCAGAGAAGGTGCTTCGAGGTATGAAGAAGGACCCGTTATTGGCTGTGGATGAGCATGCTTATGGTGTAATAATTGATGGGTTTTGTCTACTTGGAAAAATGGATGATGCTGTTAGGATTTGGGATGAAATGTTGGAGTTTGGATTGAAGATAAATATGTTTATTTGCAACTCTATGATCAATGGTTATTGTAAACTTGGTCAAATTCAGAAAGCTGAGGAAGTTGTCAGGAGCATAGCCAGATGGAATTTAAAGCCAGATTTGTATAGCTATAATACATTACTGGATGGGTATTGCAGGGAAGGTCATATGAATGAAGCATTCAAGCTTTCTGAAATGATGCTCCATGATGGCATAGATCTGACTGTTGTAACTTATAATATTCTGCTAAAAGGTTTGTGTCGAAATGGCGCCTTCAATGATGCTTTGCACCTTTGGTCTTTGATGCTAAAAAGAGGGGTGGCTCCTGATGCGGTGGGGTACAGTACCTTGCTTGACGGACTTTTTAAGATGGGGGATTGTGAGAAAGCTTTAGTTCTGTGGAAGCATTTTCTAGCGAAGAGCTTTAAAAAAAGGAGATTTGCTTTCAATATAATGCTGAATGGATTGTGTAAGATGGGGAAGATGGTTGAAGCAGAGCAGATATTTCAGATGATGAAGGAAGCTGGCTGTTCACCTGATGGCATCACATATAGGACCCTTGCTGATGGTTATTGTAAAGCCGGGAATGTCAAACAAGCTTTTAAAGTTAAGGATGTCATGGAAAGAGAAGCTATTCCTACTTCTACTGAAATTTATAATTCACTTATAACTGGACTTTTTAGGGATAGGAAGTTGAGCGAAGTGACAGATCTACTAGCTGAGATGAATTGTAGGGGATTAACCCCAAATGTTGTAACTTATGGAGCCCTAATTGCTGGTTGGTGCAAGGCTGGGATGCTGGATAAAGCATTTAGTGCATACTTTGAGATGACCGAAAAGGGTTTGGCTCCCAATATAATTATATATAGTGCAATTCTCAGTGGGTTATACAGGCTTGGCAGGGCTGATGAAGCAAATGTGTTGCTGCAGAAGATAATGGATTTTGATCTTCTTCAAGGCCATAAATGTTTTGACATATTACCCAAGTGTGACATGAAAAACCTAGATGCTCAGAGAATTGCAAATTCCCTTGATGAAAGTGCTAAAACTTCTCTTCTGCCCAACAATGTTGTGTATAATATAGCTCTTGCAGCGTTATGCAAATTCGGAAAGGTTGATGATGCAAGAACATTTATCTCCGCTTTGTCTCTAAGAGGCTTTGTTCTTGATAATTTCTCCTACTGTACCCTAATCCATGGGTTTTCAGCTGCTGGTAATGTTAATGAAGCTTTTAACTTGCGTGATGAGATGCTGAAAAAGGGTGTTGTTCCAAACATCTCTACATACAATGCTCTTATAAATGGCCTATGTAAATCAGGAAACCTTGATCGAGCACTTAAGCTTTTCCATAAGCTTCGGTTAAAAGGTGTAGCTCTTAATGCCATCACCTATAATACGTTGATTCATGAATATTGTAAGACTGGAAGAACCGGTGAAGCCCTTAAACTGAAAGAGAAAATGATAGAAGAAGGGATTTCTCCTTCTGTTGTTACCTACACTGCTTTAGTAAATGGTCTTCGTAAGGAAGGTAACATGGGAGAAGCACTGAAGCTTTTGGATCATATGATGAAAGCAAGTTTAGATCCTCATATCAATAAATACTGCTCAATGGCTCAAGGTTACATTAAATGTGGAGACATACAGAAGATCTCCAATCTTGATGACATTATGCATGTCAAGAGTATTTCTTCTGGTGTTTCTGTACATGAAAATCTCAAATTAGCTGAATTCTCAAACTATGGAGGAACTCCTGATGCATGGAACATGTCTGAAGCTGTGTGTTGATGAGGTTGGGACTACAAAAAATTGTGATGAAGGAATGCTCTTTTGATGCATCTATTTGAATTTGGGAGTATGTTGGCTACTGAGCAATCACAAACTCGTATTTTTGAGGTTTCAATCCCTTGTTAAGATGAACCATATATGTTTTGGTTCCATCTAGAAGGCACTGGTAAACTGTACCGCAGATAATGATTGGCTTTCTTTATGCCGACACCTTGGGTTCTACAGAGCAGGAAGTGATTGCTTAGTTTATATTTCTCAGCAAACAAAATACTTGCATAGACCGTAATCTTTTTCATCTTAACCAACTATGAGCTACTCCAGTTTCAAATTTCCTCATCTGAAAGGTCCAATAGCGCACTTCGGTAATTTTTTGCTGCATTAGGTCTCAACTTTTGATTATACTAAACTTATACTGAATTACTGATAAATTAATGCTCGGTCTATTAGATGCATGCCACTTTTTTTAACTGTTTTTTCCCACTTCTCAATTTGGAGATATATTTACCATCCATGCTTTAAATAAAATTGTGCACTTACTTTGTGTTTATGCTTGCATTTTCAGCAAATGCTGCATGTGTGTGCTGGCTGTTCTCCAAATGTGAAATTAACGTAGCTAGTAGTAGCTACTCCAGGGTGCTTCATTTTGTAAAATAAAGTAAGTTGACGGTGTGCTTTTGTTCTTCAGCTTTAAAGTTTAAGATTTCTCTTATGCATTTGAACTTCAAGTTGTTTTGTTTCAAGATTCATAAGACCTAATAGTCAGAAATTTTTCATTAGTTCTGCAAAAGTTTGCGTATAAAGTCATTGTAATAAGATTGTCTGACGAAGAAACCTGAGCATAAATTATATCAATTCCTAATTTAAGGCAATAAAGATCTATAATTGAATGCAATCATATGAGACTAGGTTGTTTTTTTTGTTTTTTTTTTTAATTTATTTATCAGACTCTGCAATCTAATCAGACTCGGACATCTTAGAACTTTCACAGATCAACCTGCTTAATCTTTCTAGATTATTCTTGGGACCAGTAAAGGATCATTTGAATTGAAACTAAAGGTTTTCTAACAGTATTGGGCAATATTTTGAGTTTTTTTTTTTCCTTGGCTATTTAATTAAAACAGAGCATTGTAGATGCATGAGATGTGGCTTTCATTTTTAAGAGGTTGGAGGACAAGACTCCTTTAAGGCCTTACAACTCGAGAAAGTGACAAAACCTTAAAATAGAACAGACTGGGATTGGCGACCCTCTAAACGCTCATTGCCTTAGCCCACAATGACTCCAAAAGGTGATCCTATCCGGCTATCCCACAACCAATGAGACGGAAAGGAGCAACGTTAAAATTTACACAAATTCCTTCGTTGAAAATAGGACTAAATTGATCAAAATAAATTTATTGAAACTGGAGCAGATTTTTGGGCATCATTGATCAGAAGACTTTGAAATTATTAGCAATCTTTGCCATCTTAATTACTTAACTCAAAATTATCAGAACAGAATTAAGCAGAAGATTCTGGACATATTTTATTGACACAGTTTTATCATTGATGGGAGCAGATCTCAATTCATGATGAAAGGAAATCCATAAATAAACTTTAATTTTCGCTTTGTGACTTGGCCAAAATGAACTGAGATCTTCGATATGCTTGGAACTTTAGCAAGAACTTCGGAGATGATGACAGTAAAATTTCCAGATTTAATATTATGTAGTTCCTTGTTGAAGCATTTCAATTTTTAATCTAGCTCAATCTTGTTGCAAATACCCATTACCATCCATGATGTTTAAGTTTTATTGGATAAGATCTTCTGTCTACTTAATTTATTTTTTAATGTTAAGATCTAACCTCGTTTCTATCCTTCTAAGCTATAATTGTCTACTCCTATATACATCATTCCCCTTCTCTTTGGAGGATTTGCAGTTATTACATGGGTTTAGTATTGAGGTTATATGGGAACCCCTTTCATACTTGTGGCAATCCCAATCTTAGGCATATTAAGCACTGCAGCTGACCCTTGTTTACCTGTAATCCTCCATTATTAGGCTTATTTTAGCCCTGCCGGTGGATGTAGCCGAGCCTTGTGCTTGGGGATATATCTAGGCTTTTACGTTGCCAAGCTGCCAATTAAACTTTCATTGTTTCATTAACTCTTTGTTACAGTTGTGTGATGTATTTTGCTCTTATTGCAGGTTCTTGTTTTTCAGGTTTGTTTTCTCCTGTGAGAAATCTTCCTTGTATGGTGTATGCCCGACTTCGGGACAACTGACTATCCATTATGACCAAGCCCAAGGCTTGTAAATTATATAACCCAACCCAGCAAGATATATTCTCAACCTGGGGCAGCTGCAGGACCTTTTGATACTCAGCATGGCATTGTGAGCAGCATGCAAAGTGTATAAAAGGTAATTCGGGAGCTTTTGCTGTTAGTTATTTGTAGGATAAATGCTGAAGAAAATGTAGAAGCAAAATTAATATCAGAAGATGAACCCTGGCCACTGTTGTGTTGAGTAATAGTAAATGTTGGTTCCATAATAAGACTTTTTCTAATAAAAATTTAGAAAAGTTGAATTGATAAAGTAAATTAAAATTTTATTTGCATAATTCATGTTTAGATATGAATCTTTACTTAAAAGAATTAAACTTGTGTTACTGTTATGATTTACTTGGGAAAATTGGATGTATACCCGTATATTACTGTTTCATAGCTTCTATTGATCTGCTGACTACAACTTGGGTTTTGAAGTAATCAATTAATTAATACTCAAAGCAATCAAACATGATTATATAAGCCTCCATATTTGACCTGAACTTAATTGTTTAGCCATGCTTAATACATCGAAAACCTAGTACGTATTACAATTCCTTTGTTTTCTACTTGTCATTGTTACCCCCTGTTTTTGCTTTATACTTAGGCTATGAGTTTCTAATCGATTGTAATGTATAAATTAGTTAGTGAACTGCTTACTGAAAGGATACCCTGGACCAATCACTAGTATTATATAAAAAAAAGTGTGACCAGATTAGATTAGCATAGACCATGCCTATTCTGTATAGTGGATATTTGATATTGTAGTACAACTCTTTGTTTTCTTTCAATTATTTTGCCTTCTAGAGATATTTTTAAAAAAAATAAAAAATAATAAAAATCCCCTTCTAGAGAGGATGCGTAATCTTATTTGCTTATTGGTTGGGCAGGATAAGTGATGTTCCATGTAAAATGAGAGCTTACACATTAATCTCTCCGTTTCAAAATTAAAGATATATATTTCTTTTTTATCGGCAACAAAATTAGAGATACACTTTTTATTTTTATATTATAAAGTGACATGAAGTTATGTCTTTACTTTTATTCTAAGTTGATCGAGTATTTTCATGCTACTACCACTACTAATCTCTAGCCAATATAAGGGCTAAATTTGGAAAAATAAATTTTCTTTAAAACTCTTTGTTTTTCAAATATGTATTTAATTTTGAAACGAAAGGAGTATTTGGTTAAGTCTGTTATTGGTAATTGAATGCGAGGTGCAAGCCACTGATGAGGGTACTAGAAGCTGTAGGAAAGTTTTTCATGTTTCATGTGTTTTGTCCAAAAATAAAATAACACGGTGTAAATCTGGCCACATATATGCTCTGGACTAATCACTATTAGTGTGTTGTATTCTAAAGGTAGTCAGTTTCCTAAAATTAGACTCACTGTCCACATATGATCTTATGGTTTTGAATAAAGTTGTGATACCTTTTCCATAAAACAAAAAATTGATTAGTACCCGTATATGTTACTGTTCTTTCTTTTAGTATTTTCTTTTCTGTTGTTTTTTTCCGTCCTTTTAAGTCCCCTGCTGCCATGACATCTATGTGATGCGTAATTTCAAAGATCTCCCAGCACAAGCAACACATGTATTTGCATTTATAACCCTTTCTTGCTTATCTCATTTCTAGGTGCCAACTAGCTGCCGCAAATTCCAACGCTAGGCCTAGATTAACAAGGCATTATGCTAACACAATTCATCGTCCCTTATTTTACCACTAGGGGCTGGCTGGCACGTGTTGTATGTGAAATATTTCTTCGATTCTTGTGTATAATGTGTGTCTTTAGGGCACACATTAGAAGAATCCTTCATATTATATAAATCAAACTTTAGACTTGGAGTATAAAATAACTATTTCATTAAAGATTTGAAGATATTTAGACTTGGAGGATAAAATGTAAAATATTATTAAATTTGGAGGGTAAAATATGAAGATTTTTGGGCTAAATTGGGGAAAAGTTTGGTGAAGCCATCTGCTTGACTCAAGCAGGTGAATTCTTAGTTATGCTTATACATCTTTGATTTTAAGTTTGCGTTGGGTATTTTGTCAATTAGAGAGCAAGTTTTGGTTCAGTGCCTGTGAGAAAGGTGTGGTTCAACTGACAAGGTGCCGCTTAAAGTCTGGGCCAGCTTGCAATTGGTATGTAGAATAAACAAGAGTATGGAATCCATTCTGTAGCTTTCAGACGAGCTCATAGAAAGAGAGAGATTAGCTAGCAATAGGAGTCGGATTCGGTGAGACTAGGACGTCTGATTAATCATGGAGGCCAACTTTGGTTTTGCATATGCTTCAAAAATTGACACTTTAGTAAACTGAAGAATTATTAATAGAGGGATATTAAACTGGGTTATTGTTTATTTTTAGAATAATACTATGTGCTATATAACAGGCAATTTATAGTTTATTCTAGCCACAATACCATAAGGGGAGAATTTTAGGTTTCTTAAGCGCTACAAACATTTTCTTGTATATTAATTATTTAATAATATTATTAGTGACTCTGTTCCAAAATAAAAATCATTTAAATAAATAATCATGCATTTGTAAGAATAATTTCTTACGCATATATCCACGCAACTCAAATTATATAAGACCATCCATGTTAAATGAAAGATTATACTCCCTCTGTTCCTAGAAGATTGTCGTTTAAGATTAATTCACGTAAATTAAGGAATGCAATTACTCCTTATGAAAAATACTATATTACCCTTGTTTTAATTATCTCAACTAATTATTAACTTTGTAGATTCCAAAAAGGAGTATACTACCAACCATGAGATTATGAAGTAGAAGTACTGGGAAGAGAAGAGATTTGTAAAGACATTTCAACAACCAAGAAGGGTTTTGTATTTTTTTGAGAAAAATCATTAAGTAGGAGAACTTTAAATAAGGGTAAAGTTGAAAAAAATTACTCCATCTGCATTGATAAACTCAAAACGTCAATCTTTTTGGAACAAAAATTACTTCCTAAAACGACAATCTTTTAGGAACAGAGGGAGTATGAACTTAGACTACTTACGCGGATAAACGTAAACTTCGTCTAGAACTCAAACAATAATGTCAAATATAGGCAAGTTTAAGAGCATCTCTAACAGTAGTAGCAAAAAAAACTTTTCAAATTAAAGTTTATTAACTTATGTGACAATTTGAAGAACATTATTTGCTAATTTAATATTTTGTGCCTCATCAGTTTCTTCAATTCAATTAATGCAGTATTTGACTTAAAACAATAATAATTGGTAACATTTGAAATAATTAATAACATTCATTTTTTAAAAAGATAACATTCTAGAAAATAAATTATATTTAAAAATTAATATTTAATTAAAACTAAATATTGGATAAATTTTTAATTCACGTGATTATCCAGAGGGTCATATTAGATAAACCAGATGGTCATAATTAATGTGATTATCCAAAGGGTAATCAAAATAATATTTTATCCAATATGATAAATAAATAATATTAAATTTTAAAATGAGCTGTACATTAAACCCATGAAGCAAAATAAATGTTTTTAGCCTTTTTCATATGATTTTGATTCTTCCAAAACAAAATAAATGTTTTGAAGAGACAAAGTCAACTTACTAGTTCTAAAGAGAGAGAATGAGGTTGCAGATTTGATGACTAAGGTTGGAGATAATTTTTCTGATGTGGCTCACCTATTTGAGTATCTCAAAGTGGTTGAAGAAGTTGTTGAAGATGCTCTAATAAGTTTCCTTAATAACTAGGTTTAAATCATGTAATTTGTTAATCTCATTTTAGAGGCATTGAGAATGACATAATAATAATTGTGTTGTCAGAGCAATAAGTATCATTAAAATAAGTGTACATTTGTTTTGACATCATAAACATAACTTTGACATTATCGAATACTATTTTTAAAAGAAGACTTTTATTTTGTAACACACAAAAGATAATATGAATCCTTCATTTTAGAATGCAGTGTATCTTATGGAATATTTCTTGAAGGTGAAAGGGAATTTAAAAGGTGGTTAAGATAACTCGAATCTTTATCACAGGAACATGAAATTAAATAATTAACAAAATTAATTGATGAGATTTTAATTTAGTGGTTAAGACTGAGATGGTACTACAACTTTTAGATCTCAGATTTGATTCTTATTTAGGTGAATTTATTTATTCTATTATGGGAGGTTGTAAACAAAGAACAACCGACAAAATATGAAGTGATGATCCGATGTAAATGCTTGGTTTGTTAGGTGATTTAACAATGGATTGGTCATGCTATTTTGTTATAAAAAAATAGCTTAAATTAGTTAATAATGTCTGGAAAATATCATTTTGACTTCAAAGTCAACGTAGGAATGGTAGATAGGCAAGCAAATGGGGTGAACAGACAAGATTGTAGTCGTATAATGCCCAACCAGTTGAGTTGGAGAATCACGATCATCAAATCAACCGAGTCAATAGGATCTCTTAATTAGTTCCATGATATTATTCCTCTAGCAGAAGCTAAATAATATTCTTATTTGGATACCAATTTAATATTATTTCTTGCATTTTGGTACTCCAAGATTTAAAAATTCCTCTTTCATCCAAGTAAATATCCACGAAGTTCTCAAGTCAGAGAAGGTAGATCTCAACGCATAAAGTTAAGACTTTTGGAAGTCAATAGTTGTTTGTCTTTTCCTAGATATCTTTATTTATTTATTATTTATTAAACAGTTAAAAAAAAGTTAATATGTATTAAAACTGTTGTAATATGTTATCAAACAGTTGAAAAAATTGAGCCAATCAAATTAATTGAAAAAAATAAAAATAAAAATAAATCGAACATAAACAACAATGTTTTCTCAAAAAAATAAAAAATAAAAAATAAAAAAAAATCACACAATGCAATTAGTCTTAATTGGTCAATTGGTTATATGTACTTAATTTGTAGGGAAAGATAGTGCCTGCCTGCCTACTAAGAAACCTGTTAAGAGAAGACTTGAGGTGGTTTAATTTGTTGGCATGACATATATAGAAATGAACTGTATATTATTTAAATCTTATTATTCTCGATTGAAACTATCAATGTATATACATTGATCCGGCCCTTAATAAGAGATAAGGGTAAAATAATGCAGGCACAATACGTTCTACATTAGCCACCAAAGTCTACTACTACATCATCATTGAAAATAGAGTTTCTCTTTATTTCTTTCTACCAAACAAACGAATAAAATAGAAGGGTTTTTTTTTTTTTTAAATTGTACTCCCTCCATTTTAAAGTATAAAAATTAAATTCAAAAAATCAAAATAAATGTTATTTATTTGGATCTTGCAAAAAGTAATTACTGTAATTTTTTTAGTATTACATTTTTTCTAAAATATTTATAATTATATTAATTTAAATTAAATGAATGCACAGTAAACTTTAATTAAAAAATATTATGTGATGTTTGTGTGGATGCATGTGTGACTATTTCCATTTTCAAAAACAGGCAATAGCAATACTGTTATTGTTAACTTATGGATGGAGAGACTTGCTTGTATTAATGCCCTATCTTTCAGACTAATTCTACCTACTTTGTACTATTCTTTTAACGTTAGTGTTGCGCCACTTAATAACGCCCACCCATTAAACTTCTTGACAGTTGTAAACTTCGGTGGATAATTTTTGTTGGGAATTCATATTTTCATAAATAAATTTAATAGTTTCACAATTTTTTTTTCACATGAATACTCCCTCCGTCCCTTAATATAAGTTATTTTAGAGTTGTGCACAAGTATTAAAGAAATGATTGTATAACATTAAATATAATATCAATTGTCTATATTGTCCTTATATTGAAAAAGGATAGTGTTATTTATTGGACAACAAATAGTAAGAGAACCAAAGTTATATTTAATACTTGGGGTAATATTGAAAACTAAGTAATTAATGCTTACTTAAAATTCTCAAACGACATATATTAAGAGACAAAACACTTTCCTAAAACGTCTTATATTAAGGGTCGGATGGAGTAGTAAGTGAGATCTATCTTCATGTAAGAGAGTATCTTGTGAAACTAACAATTTCACTCGTGAAAATATCAATTTACTTTTTGTTTTGAATGTTGCACGACATTTTAAACTAATAAAAATATTAAGATTGTTGATTGTTAAGTTATATAGCATGTAAATTTTAATTTAAAAGATTGATATTTGTGCTCCACTCGAGTGCACTAATGATTTACTAATCCTTCTGTATGACATATTTTTAGTTCAATTTACTTTTAAATATACACATTTTTTATTTTTCGTTCAAATTTACCGTCATTTCTTTATATACAAACGCAGTATTACAATTGTGTAATTGTATACTACTATTCAACTTTTAATAAATATATTGTTGTGAAGACAATTATCATAAAAACACTTTTAGGATCCGCGTTAATGCAAGTGAGGCGTTGTAAAAATATATAAAATTTCTTATGCAAATAACAATTTCCATAAGTTATGTTCGTGATTTATTTTTGAAGCATTTATATTTATGTTCATGAATTTAGAGAGGAGTATATGATAAGTTGGTGGACTTATTAAATTGGAAGATTAATAGTTTCATAAAAAAATAAATAAATGGCAAGTACCGAATGTCCTGTCCTGTGTACCTAAGGGAAGGGACGTAGATATTCGTACCTGTCGGCCGTCCGGCAATTGTCCCAAATTGGGGCCGGAAAAATTAAAGGCGGTGGAAAAAGTCAAGATTATTAGGACAAAAGGTGGGTCCAGAAATAAGGACTTTTCTTCCGTACAAGTAATTTTCACTTGTTAAATGCGGAGGGGAGGCCTCGTGGTTCAACTTTCAACTGGCCGGTCACTCTAAACTATATAGACTTTCTTGCTTCGCTGCTGCACCGACACTCTTTTTTATAATACACCCCTCTTACCCCTATAATTTATTGGATTAATTGAGATTAAAAATCCTTAAAAAATAAAAAAATTAAATAAATGTAAGATTGATAAAAAAAATGTAGGATTTTATCGAATTCTGGAAGAAGGTTTAATAACATGGCTAAAGTTATTTAAATTTTTTTTTTCAAAAGATTAAATTGGCAATACACGTGATCACGTTTGACTAGATTATGTCTCTAGTTGATTGTGATTAATTTGATTTGGTAAAATTTTAGAAGTTTTCAAAAGAACTTCTACTAACCATTTGAATTCTTTACTCTCCTCTCTTCTCTTAATGCATGATTGCATTCATATGACTTGTGCTGATTTACTTTTCTCATCAAGCCATACCAAAATAAAGGTGGTGATCCTAACTTTGGAACTCCTAAAATCTCAAACCATAATTAAGATAAATATCAAAATAAGTTAGTAGTTCCGATATTTATTTTAAACATAAACTTCATTATGGTATTTTTTTTTATGGAACACTATTATATATTGAAAAACTGTATCCTGTCGTAAAAAATGAAAAGATTATCATAGGAAGAATTTGATGGTAATTTTTTCAAACAATTAACAGATAATTAAAAAGATAGCAAATCGTAAAACAGTTAATAAATACCAGAAATACTCTTAAAAATAATTATATTCTAAAACAACAGTAGAATATACAACTTGCAAGTAGGATTATTTTATTATTATTATTATTTTCATTTGGGTTCTATATTCTAAAATTAATTTAAAAAGAAAAACCCTTAAACGTATTATAAAAATAATATTTCAATGCCTTAGATCAAACGAAATTTTACATAATCTTATATTTTTACATGTTCATTATATTCATAAGATTAAATTATTAAATTGACGATCAAATGATATTATATTAGAAATAATTTAAAATAATTTATCTTAGGTCGATCTAAGATTAAGTTTACTCTCTCTCACACTCTCTCACTCAGTCCCTCTCTCTCCCGCCCTCTCTCTCTCTATATATCAACATAGCTGGTAGTGATTATTTAATACTAGTGGTAGAATTGAGGGAGGAAATACTAAATTATTTATATAATAAAATGGTTTATTGATTCTTATTTATTTATTTATATAAATAACAATTGAAATCCTTGTCATCATTTAGAAAAAATGGCCAACTCCAATCATCTGACCTCAACTTCAAAATTGAATTTTCCTCATGTCGTTCTTCTATCATCATCAACCATTCTTTATTATTATTATTTTTTTGTAATTTACTCAACACCTTTTAAAATGCTCTGATTTAAACCAGTGATTTAATTTGGTCCATTTTTTTTTAAATTATGCAAAATTGACTACTCAAGCTGGCAAGCTCTGTCCTTATTTCTTTTGATGCCAAATATGATAGAAGACTTCATATAAAGATATCTTTATGTATGTACAAAGGAAAACCTCTCCTTATCTGTCACCTTAATTTTTGAAATATTTTATTTGATTTGCACGCTGATTATACTTATTCTTTTTGTCTTAATTAAAATTTATTTTTTACTTTTGAGTTGTCTCAATATAAAAATTCACTTGTAATACATATAAAATGTCACTAATAAATGCATATATATATATATATATTTAGTCCCATTTTCTGGCGAAAAGGTCGTCAGTGAACTGGCCTATAGCGACAGTGCGAACCGTCGTCGGTCTGTCGCTATAGCATATGTGTCGCTTAAAAGAGCTATAGGCAGTTTCGTTTTTTGTTCGCTTTTTTCGATTCGTTGGAGAAGTTTTGTATGTGTGTCTATATATATATATATATTTATAGAAAACAAATGAAAGAACTTCAAAGATTATGAATTTTCAAGTACATATTAGTGATTACCTTTAACTAAAGCTTCCACCTATCTCAATCAATTGCTTACAGCACGGTTGTGCCCAGAGGGTCTAATTAACTAGTAAACATTAGTGGTTTAAATTCTTTGATAATTTGCATTTAATATGAGAAATAATGTTCTAATAATAATAATTGCACAAAAAAATTAATAATAATTTCACACAAAAAAAAAAGGAAAAATAAAATAAAAGATTTTTTTTTCTTTGGATTTTTATTTCCTTATTATTGCAAAAGTATGAATATAATTAGATAACAAAGAGCCTATACAGAATTTACAAAGCCAACTGTATAAACTGTATATCGGATGAGGCACAGACATGGTGGCGAATCCATCTGTATTTCCAGATTCTCTCTCCTCCGGCCTTCACCTTCATCATCATTATCGGTAGACCCTATACACTTTCACAGACTTTATTATCTCACCTTAATTCCCCATTTTAGATCTTCAGAAAACACAGAGCTCAAATTAACTTATTAAGCCCATTACAAAATTTCCCAGATCATAATCTTCTTCTTCCTCCTCAAGAATCAAAAGAAAATGGAGGTTTTAATAGATCATAAGGAGCCCAAAGAGCATCCAATGGGCACGGCCGGCTCGCATCCAGTCTCACCCACGGCTTCCCTTTTCCACTCCAATGCAACAGGCTCACCGGACCTGGATGCAAATTCCGGCAAAGCCCACGAAAATTGTCCCCGCCTAGACCATGCTGATTCCATTTATGATCCACCGGAGCAATATTTCCGGCGAAGACGAGTAAAAACGGTGGCAATGAACCCAATTCGTATATCCTCATTCGCTTCTGTAATTCCATCCATTCTTCGATTTTTGTGGTATAATCCCCAATTCTCCACCGGTCGAGATCGATTACCATTACTCCGGTGTTGAAATAGCAGGCCTTCCGATTGGCAAAGGTTAAGGAGAGAGATGGGTTTGACCAGAAAGTTGGAGTGAAATATGAAGTGAAATTCGCATTGCAGTATTCTGGAGCTGCTAATACTGAATCATCACCAAGTGGGGTATCTGCAAGTTTCTTAATATCATCAACTAAAACTAAATCGGAATCGAGATAAACAATTTTTTGGATACATAATGGTAATATGTTTGGCAAGTAGCTGCGGGCGTAGTTTAATGGACAGTCTAGGGCGGAGCGGATGGAGGTGGAGATGAGGCGGGCCACGGCGGAGTCGTCGAAATGGTAGACTCGGAATTTGAGGTAAGGAAATGTGGTGGCGATGGTGGCGCGTAGGAGTGACGCGTTGGCCGAGGCGGAGGCGACGAAGTGAAAGATGGTATTTTGTGGGCAGGAGGAGTGTTGGAGGACGGAGAGGATTGCGGCCATTGAGCCACGGATGTACATGGCGTCAAGGGTCATCGCCACGTGGACGGCGTTGTCAGAGCATATATCATTGTCGGGGTTTGTGACGGTGATGGAGGGACAGTCCGGGGAGTTGTAGAATTTTGGGGCTTCTTTGAATTGGTTTAAAATTGTAGTTGTGGTAGTGGTAGTAGTACTATGAGTTGGGGTGGTGAAAGAGAGGAAAAGAAAGAAGGGAATGTAGAGGAGGGGTCGGTTTGGCATTGTGAACTGGATTTGGAAATGGTGGGAAGGGAATGGAATGGGGTTTTAATGAAAAGGGGGTGGAGAGAGAGAGAGAGAGAGAGAGAGAGAGAGAGAGAGGAGTTTGATTGAGTTTGAAGTTTGGAGACACGGTTTGGGGAATTAAAAAAAGAGAAGAGGTGAGGTTGGGGGGGTGGGGGGAATTGCTGGCCAGGCTGCAGAACTTAAAGGGGTGGGTGGGGCTAAGTCAAGAATTTTCAAAGCAAATTTTGCTGGATTCATACCTCAACTAGTTCTAGAGGCACCATGTTTTACTACTAGGCTTTTCTTCCTATGGTAATTTGGAGTTAATTTGGGACCAATATAATATTTTCCTCCTAAAATACAAAAGAAGTAGGATTAGATTATGAAGTGTTTAGGAGGACAGAGGAGATTACGCGTCTCATGCACGTATATATTCGGAACTCAAATGTGCATGGTGATTCCGCAGCCAAGAAATCAAAAGTGCACAGTGTTCTAGCTTTTAATTATAAGGGAGGATCGATAAGTGGGGTGGGGACCTTAAAAAGTGTTGAATTCTTTTCTACTACTAGTTTACTATCTGCACTTCCCTGTTTCCATATGCCATTGATCTTTGGCGGCAAGGAGATTGACGATCTACTCTACATTAAATGCATGGTTCAAATTCTCTGGGAATTCAAAATGTGAAAAATATATACTACTAATCTCCTTTCCTGTCTGCATAATAGTAGTATTAATTTGTAGCAATTAATGTGAAAGAAGAAACCTTTGCAATCTTAAAATTTTTACCCTCTTAAAAATCAGATTTATCGAAACTCATAAAAATTAAGTGTTTTTTTGTTGGTCAACGAATGCTTAAATGACGGGCTGTTGATGATTAAATTAAAGTATATTTGTGAATTATTTAATTAAAATCCCAGTATGCCCCTGGTCGTTGATGCCTCAAATCAAGAATCAAAATATTTCTTTCCTTTTCTATATATATATAATTGTTGACTGTGAAATTCCATCTCTTTGTGTTGGCATATCACATCCTGTGAAAATTATAACTCAGCAACTTGACATGTACATTCACGCTTAATAACCAAGAAGAAGAATTGTTAAAGCTTTAAGTTTGAGGAATGTAATGAAATTGATGGGAAACCACCATGAGTTTAATAAGAGTTATGCTATGTATTGTAAAAGTTTTTGATCGAATTATAATTAGGACGTATATGTATGTGTATACATGATATAAACAGGAATTAAGATTAATGGCCTCGCCTCATAATTTATTCATTTTATCTTATTGCGTAAACTTACACGTTAGTCGCAATTCAATTTCTCAGATATTTATCAACATATATATTATTTTCTATTTAATTCTGATATGTACCTAAATTAGGTTGTCCGCATTTGGAATTATATGTATGTTTAATTTTGATAATTTAAGTTGACATATTTCATATTCAAAAACGGTATCGTTACATGTTTGACAGTTTGAGGAATATAACAAATGTTTTATGTCATCTTTTTTTTCACCTCAGCAACTTATGTATGGTTTTTATTTATTTATGTCATCTGTTATAACTCTTTTTCTGTGAACCATTTATATATCAACTCATTTATTTGACGTAATTGTTAATTTAATTTAATTTAATTTTTTTCATAAAATCTTTTTTACATGAATATGAAATTTATTTACTACTTATGTGAGTAAAACTTTACAAATCACTTATATGAAGTGACCAAACACCACATATAGAAGTGAGAAATTAAAATATAAACGAGTTAAATGGTCATTCTGAAAGATGATTCAAACCCCCTATTAGGACTGCGTTTTCTAATAATATTGTACTGAATTTTTTTAAAAAATAAATAAAATTTAAACCTATTAAGTTGCCTTTTTATATTTATATATTGCAGGACTAAATTCAATCCAGTTAACCATTTTCCTATAACAATTTTACTTATTATAATATGTCTAACTATGCTATTACATAACATGATAACACACACAAATAAAATCCCCCAGAAGAGAAATACGGACAAATATTAATATCGATGGCTAAGGAAAAGAAAAACATGTACACTAATTACTTTGTTAATTGCGTATTATGAGAAACCTAAAGCTTTCTAAATCAATTTTGCTGTTGATTCTCAACAATTTTAATCGCTTAAATATTTTCAAAAAAGAAAAAAAGAAAAAAAAAGTTTATTCCATCTCCTCAAATTGATCATCCATCGCGCAATAATAATGTTGTGTGCACCACAATTTGAACAATAATGAGGCATTGTTGTAACATTTGGCTGCCCATACTTGACTAAGAAGTTCAATGTAGATAGCCAAATTCTAAGTACCTAGCAGCCAGGAATTAATCAGTTATTTTCAATATATATGAAATATGGGTGCCTTCTCTTCTTCCTCGTTGACCCATCACTATATATCGTGCACAAGTCTTTTAAAAAGGAGAATTGAAAGTGAGAATATAAGTGCTATACGTACTATTAATTAGATAGGTATTGATGGATTTGACATTTCGGTATAAATAATGCAATGCATGTCACATTTGTG
Source organism: Aralia elata (assembly GCA_034770075.1). Taxonomy (NCBI): domain Eukaryota; kingdom Viridiplantae; phylum Streptophyta; class Magnoliopsida; order Apiales; family Araliaceae; genus Aralia; species Aralia elata. Next base: position 88,703,247 of record CM068385.1, read on the forward strand.
CAATTTAAATACAGCTCTAAAAATATTATTTTTCTATTAAATTATACCCTTTAATTATTTGGATCTATTAAATTTTACCCTTTATTTAGATGTTGTTTCTTAGAAGAGTAGAGTCATAATATCAAGTAGAGGATTCTGATCAGGAAGTGGCATATTTAATTAATTTATACATATTCAACTGCTACGTACTGTCCAAAATTAGAGTCTTATTTGTATAATGGAGATTAATTATCATGGTCATATATATTATGACAATTATATTAAGTATGTTAGGAGTTTTTATGACTTTGCTCAGCTCGTGAGTATTTATAAAGAAAACATAAAATAAAATAATTTATAATTTGAAACACCATGCGAACAACTTATAATCTTTTAATTTTTTAACTATATTATTAAAAACCAAAATTGTTTTAAATTTTAAGTTGTAATATAATACAATAAGATGGAATAAATGGGCTCGACATATTTAGAAAAGTCACTACTGAATAAATGTTATGGTTATTCACAAAATTAATCTCAATCAATTTTTTTTTTAAACTTTTACAAACACATGCAACCTTAAAGTACAAATTAATCTGGTTTCAGATCTATAAATATATAGGAGTTACCTAGAACTAATCTATTTCATCGCGAGTTTTCTTTCTTTCTTCTTTTTAATTAGATATTTTTGTTCTATATAAATTGGTGTTTATAGGATTATGTTGCAGGTTTCTATAAAGTGAACCGTAGATCAAAATATTCCTTACTTGCCAGAGTTTTAACTTGGTTAATTACTAGTTCAAGCTTACTCTATATGCATTGCTCTCCTTCATAGTAAAGAAAACATAAGCTGGCTTTGATGGCAACTTCAACACTGAGGACACACACACATATATAATATATATACGAGGACCGATCCTGAATCAGTGTTAGATGTCATCTAACTTATGAAACTTAACTATTAGGGTATACTCTTAAACTTTTAGCCTAAAGAGTCCCAAAAGATGTGTATGTTGCCATTTATAATTGACACTAATTGGTTCAATGAGAGCACGTCTTATAGTAAAGAGATAAATTTCACTTTCTAGTAAATTCATGAAATTTCAAATGAAAATTGTTATGATTGAGAAGATAGCAAATATGGCATTAAATTCCTATTATACCTTCGTGGCATTTGGCCAACATTAAGGGCAAACCCTATCAAACAAGATATAACTATTTACCATACTGAAAGAAGAAGATAAAGATGATGTTCATGTAACTGGGAGTTTTTGTGCTCATTTTGGCTTTTCATACAAGCCAGATATGAAAACATTTTTACTCAGCAGTAATATTACGGAGCAGATTACATTTGTAGCACTTCTCAAGTTTCTACCATGCAGTGTCGTGTACAATTTTGAAGAGAGAATTTTCAGCAGAAAAGGTCAAGAGCTTACTTATGGTTTTAAATTTGATTCAAGAAGTTGTTCTTTTAATTAGAATGTGATTTTCTATTTTTATTTCAGTTTTGTATGGAACATTTTGTATCAATCCAAATATTTTGAATTTTGGTATTCACTTTCAGAAATAAAATTATCTTTGCCATTTACAAAAAAAAAAAAGAAAAAAAAAGAAGAGGTCATTATGATCACCGACAATAATCATTACTACAAGGGACAGGCATACAGCAAATAAAAGTCAAGCTTGGACCTTTTTTTTGAAAACTCAATTAAGCTTGTACCCTGTAACTCCTCACTATTGTATATTTGAAAAATGAAAGGTGGGTAGCACATGGTCTAAACTCCAAAGTCCTTCCATACTAATTAATACTACTAGTAATAATTGATAGTCATCATCTTCTTCATCGTTTAGTTCAATACGTACATTATATATATGGTATGCATGTACGTAATGGTCAAAGGTTCACAACTCAGAATTTTATTCTTCGTTTCTTTGTCAGAATAGCAGATTTTCCATTGATTGTCACCCTCTTATTTTTATTGTAGAAAATATACAACATATCTCTTGTAAGATAGCGGAAGTACTCCAATATTTGTATCTACATGACAATATATTTAACAAAAATGAAGTCAACTGTACAACTCTTCTTGGTCAATCGTCATGAAAGAATAATCCATTTGACAGCTGAAGAGAACCCTATGCATCTCTCCTAAATTTGTTTGGTTGTCGGTATTTAGAGTATTTATAATAGTAGATTTTGATGTGCTTAAAAGTCCAAACGAATAGTTTTTAGAGTATGTTCAATTATCAGCGTTTAGAACATTTATAACGGTAGTATTTGGTGTTAGAATTTGAGCTTTAAATGAAGTTTTAAATTTGAGTTTTTAAACTAGAATTTAAGCGGGTTCCATTAATAATTTGATATGAATTCACATATAAATATATTCTACTCTATAAGTAGATTAAAAACAAGTATTAGGAAGATCAAATTCACGGAGTAATGAATGAGAAATTTACTCTCAAAGATCACTCATTGAATATGATAAATAAATACTTGTGGAAAGTAAGAATCCCACATCGATTGAGAACTAAATATTAAATGAGTATATATACAATTAGATTGCTCTTAAGTTTGGCCCCAAGGTGCACCTCACTTTTGTGGAGGGCAAATGACCTAGTTAAGGCTTAGTTTGGGTTCACCGCGTGCCACGCGCGACCCGACCCGAGCTCGTGGGCCATGGGTCATTGTATATATCTTTTTGGACAAAAATTTCTTTTTGATTTTTGTTTGCTTAGTTCCTTTAATATTATTTATTATCAGTAGTTAAAACTGTGTCGTTTTGGGAACAGGGGAACAACGCCTAGACACAGCGCCGCAACACTGCCTTACTGTGAAGTCTAGTGCCGCAACGTTTAGACCCAGCGTAACAACGCTTACTTACTGTCACGCCACTGTTTGTTCAAATTGAACAACCATGCCTTTTCGTTCGTACCTTTTTATATGTGTCCAGTCGTTTCAAAGGGTCATGTCTAGTCATAAAGGGTCACATTAATTGTAAGATCCCGACTTTATGAAATAAAAGTTTATTATTTTCTTTATGATTATTTTTCTAAATAGTGAAGTGCTTATTTGTTATAAATGATAGTTAAGGGTGTTATTTACAAATTATCTGATAAACAGTATGTCAGGGAATATTCTTTTTGTCAGGTAATATTCTTTCTGTCGAAAAATATTATATTCGGTACCGTACGACGGCGCCGAAATAACAAAATATTAGTGGGCCCCACAATGACAATATTGTCAACGATAGTGGGCCCCATTATCGGATACTGAAAACGACAGTATTTTGTCAACAGTATTATTACCGACAATTGTTGATATACCCGGTAATAAAAAGAACAGTAGTACGCGGTATTTCACAGGCACACAGTGTTGCACAGTATTTTAAATTATTGATTCAATAATTGATAAAGTAGCAATTGCACAGTACTTTGATTCAATAATTATAATAGCATCTGCATGGTACTTTTTATTATTTATCATGGTACTGTAACTCATATTATTTGTTATGATATTTTAGCATTATTGACGGATTAAAAGTAGAGTCTAACTTAGGGGTACCTAATTGAAATTTTGAAATTCACATACTGTGAACTATTGATTCACATGATGGAACTATTGGATCACATGTGGGAACTATTAGGGGATGTTATGCAAGATTGATAATACTTGAGGGATTATATTAAAAATAGAGGCAAAGATGGAGGTACTAAAGTGTAATAAGTCGAGCCCTTATTGTGCAATTAATGAAACTTAGTTTTCCTATAAATAGGAGGGATTATCCTAAGAAATCTTCACACCTTCTTTGCATATACTTCCTCTCTCCCTCTAAATTTCTTGAGTTCTCTAAGTGTGCTAGGCTATTGTGAGTATTTGTGAGAATACTAGTATTGTCTAAGTTAGTAAGCTTCATAGAAAGCAACATCCAGTCACTTGTTAACTAAGGTAGGGGATATCATTTCTTTCATACTCTTATGTAATATCATTTGCTTCCTTGTTCACAAGTAATATTATACTCATAAAGGTTGTTATTCATTCCGTATTAATTTGTGGGGATAACCCGTCCGTGCGGATTGACGCATGCTGGGTGAATACCCTTCTGTATTCATTTCTTATTACTCTGTGGGAATAACCTGTATGTACGGAGTGTCGTACCTGGTGAATACCCTTATGTATTCATTCCTTATTACTCTGTGGGAATAACCTGTATGTACGGAGTGTCGTACCTGGTGAATATCCCTTTGCATTTGTTCCTTATTAATCTGTGGGTATAACCTGTCCGTGCGGATTGACGCATGCCTGGTGAATAACCCTTCGTATTCATTACTTATTAGTCTTTTGTGGAAATAATCTGTCTACGCGGATTACCGCATGACGGGTGAAAATTCATTTGCAGTTTCATATATTCTGTTATACTCGTATAACGTATCATTTCTTTTGTACTCTTTAAGGGATATCTTTTTCTTTCACATTTCTCCATTTAAGAAATCTCTATTTGTTTCCAAAACCTTATTTTTAAATGGTGAAAATTCCTGAAAATTTTGTAGAATATCCTTAATAGTTTGTGTTTCATCTAATATCTTTTCACCTGAATCTTTCTATTTCGTTTGATACGATATAGTTGAATCGTGAATTTTATTCTTGAATATCATTCTTGAATTTGACTCCACAATTTGGTCATCATGTTGGCAATTTGGTCAACCTTCGACACTGGATAAATTAAACATGTATTCTTATTTTTGATCTCACTGTATTCATTCTATATCATTGTCATCATCCTCATCCTTAAATTGTAGTGATAGTTCTCTTTGGCCCGCAGTGCAAAGATGAAATGGCTGACATGATTTTGACCAAACTGTGTATTGGTATAATCATGACTTTTGGTGTTACAAACAAAGGCGTATGGTGAAAGTTCTCTTTGGCCCGTGGTGTAAAAATGAACTGGCGTTTGGCATGATCATGACCGGTGATGTCACAAATAAATATCTTTGTCACATAGTGCAAAGAGAGGCTGTTGAATATAAACTGTTGATTTGGATGTTTATAAACAAGAAGTGTTGATTGATATTACAGGGATAAAATATTGGTGATGATCCTTTAACTTATAGAAGATGGTAGATATTATAATCTACTTGACTCTTCTAATGGATTGTTCGTTCCGCTGCAGTTGTTATTGAAAAATTATAATATCTTTAAATCTCTGATTTATTTCAGTTGAAGGCTAAAGATAATTTTATTCTTCATTATCTTAGTCATGATATTTTCTACTGGGCTATTTGTGCTCACCCTTTTCCTTTTTGTTCCATTGTTCTCTTCAGGAAAAGAGAGTGTAGCGGGGACTGACCGGGGAATGGAGTGATGGTCCGAGACATTAGAAGTATCTCAATACGTTATTATTAGTGTGACAATATTGTGTGTTTAGCATGTGTACTTAGGGCATATGTTAAGAGGACCCTTAATGAAATTATATATATATATATATAGAGAGAGAGAGAGGGAGAGAATGGATTTAAAGTATACCTCTTAAATAACATATCTCTCTTAAATAACATACTTTTATTAAAACTACGTTGTTTTGGAGATTTTTGTAAAATACAAGTAAATATTTTTATAAATAAAAAGAAAGCAAGTGAGACCACTCTCTTTTAATATTGTTTTATTTTTTAAAATAATATCTAAAACGATATAATTTTAATAAAGGTATGTTTCAGATCCATTCTCCGCGCGCGCGTGTATATATATATATATATATATATATATATAGGACCGATGATCAAACAAAATCAACTCCCCACGCATATAAAGGAGTGTTTGGGTATATGATGGAGGAGTAAATTAGTTGACACAATTAAAGCAAGCTATTAATATAAATAATATATAGGCCAAAAAAGTCAAAAAGAATATATAAACAAGGATTGAAGATGGTAGATTATTAATAAGATGAGTCATCAAACTGAATTGAAATAATTATTCTCCATTCTCAATGTCTTGATATGTGGAGAATATTTTTCTGTCAGAACACACATGACGAGTTGTTCCAGTATTTACCCACCATTCCTTGGGATTTCCAACCAAGTTTACTTCAGAAACTACCGCCGATAGGTTCATTTCGGAAACGTCTTCAAGAAGACCGTTCACTTCTGTTACATTAGCTTGAGCGGACTTCTTGTTTTGGTCTTTGCGTTTACGACAATCCTTTGCCCTATGTCTTGGCTTGTCACAAATGTAGCACTTGCCTTGGAACTTTTTGTTGGTTCCCTGTTTAGGCCTATTTCCAGAGTGCTTTCTCTTTTTTGACTTTTGACATTGTTCCACTATGTTGGCTTTAGATATTCCATAAAAGTTTTTCCTGCTTTCTTTTCGGAAGCACAATTGTCCTCTTTTATCCTTAATCTCACGATCAAGTCTTCAAGTTTCATCTCTTTACGCTTATACTTGAGATAATTTTTAAAATCTTTCCACATTGGTGGTATCTTTTCAATGATAGCTGCTACTTGGAAAGATTCACTCAAGGACATACTTTTTGCATGTATTTTATGCAATATTACTTGAAGTTCTTGGACTTGATTGATATCAGCCTTGGAATCCACCATCTTATAGTCCAGAAATCTGCTAACTACGAACTTCTTCATGCCAGCATCTTCTGTTTTATACTTCTTATCCAAAGAATCTCATAGTTCTCTTGCTGTCTTGAGAGAACTATACACATTGTATAATGTGTTGTCCAATCCATTGAGGATGTAGTTACGACACAAAAAATCAGCATGTTTCCGTACATCTAATGCATCAATCATTTGTTTATCTATTTCATTCTCACTAAGCACAGGGGAATTTTCATGAAGAAATTTTGCCAAATTTAATGTAGTGAGATAAAACATCTTTTATTGTCATCTTTTAAATTATGTTCCATTAAACCTTTTTGATTTTTCTCTATGGTTCACAGGCACATTAGGCATCATTAGTGCAGAACACGAACCGACCACAAATACAGATTCAGTAGCCATTTATTACAAATATAAAGAGAATTGTCTTAAGATTGTTAGGAAGATGTATATTCCAATTTGATATAAATCAGATTTCAAATTTGGTAGATTAACGTAAAAACAGAAAATGTAAAAAAATAATTGTAGTATGTTAAGACTAGTACTAAATACTATGTCTTTAAGACAATTATGCCTCCTTTGATGCTTAGAGTTATTAGAGCTTGTCTCTTAGGATACAATGACAACGTGTGCTATAGCAGCACTACAAATAGCACACACAACAAACCAATTAATGTTTTGAACTCTCTCAAATGAACTCTGAATATGACTGAATTAACAAAAAATTTCGATGATCGAATGACTGACTTCACTGGATATTTATAAGTGATTAATGTGATACCCCCAAAATAGGTCCATACAACCCATTTTGAGTCGCCAACAACGTTTTACAAAATACAAATACAAATTTTCTCATTTACAACTAATAAGTATTGTGCAAAATACAACAACACAATACAAATACATCTTAAATTCTCAATACACTGATAACATCTGGCAATGAACTCACCCTCAACAATGTGCTACATATGCCTGATATTTGGAAAAATTTAGTGTCTGGATTCTTAGTCAAAAGAATTTAAATTAGTTTTTGTATCGGACAAATTTATCCTAACCAAAAATGGGATGTATGTGGGGAATGGATATATGAGCGATGGACTATTTAAAATGAATGTAATGACAATTGTTACTTCTAAAATTAATAAAAATACATCTTCTACTTAAACCTAGTTTTGGGGAAATCCACGGACAGTTCAGGCCTTAGCGGACCTAGTCCGTCAGTTTAAACCTAGTTTTATTTTTCTTGTTGAAACTATGTTATCATGTGATCGTTTGCATTTAATAAAATCTCGTTTGGGTTATGATGGTCTTTTTGCAGTTAGTAGTGTTGGGCATGGGGGGGTATTGCTTTGTTGTGGAAATATAAAGATAGTGCTTATCTACTTTCTTATTCTGATCATCATATAGATATTGTTGTAAATCTCCCCGATATGCCTACTTGGCGGCTTACTGGTTTCTATGGTCATGCGACTCGCTCAAACCGCCATTTATCATGGTCTCTACTTCGACAGCTAAGTCACCAAACTTTTCTTCCGTGGTGTTATTTGGGGGATTTTAACGATCTTCTTTCTTCCGATGAAAAATGAGGTGCTGTTAGTCACCCTTAGTGGCTCTTTGATGGCTTTCGCAAAGCGATTGATGATAGTGGGCTTCATGATATTGGCATGGACGGTTATCCCTTCACTTGGGAGCGTCGGCAGGGTTTTTCGGATGTGGTTAAGGAGAGGCTGGACAGAGCGTTGGCCTCTTCGGCTTGGTGTTCTGAGTTTACTGATGTAAAGCTTCGTAATTTGGAGGTTTCAGTTTCGGATCATTCGGCAATTCTATTGGATTTTCTTCTTTCACACCAGGTTTATCGATCTCGGCAATTTCGTTTTGAGAATCTTTGGTTACATGAACCCCAGTGTAAGGAAATTGTTGTTTCTAGCTGGTAGTGTAGTGAGGGTCAGCCTATCCAGTCAAGGTTGAAGGCATGTGGGGTGGACCTCTTGAAGTGGGGTGCCCATCTAGCTCAACAATTTTGGGGTCGCTTGGCCGCTATTAAATCAGAGATGAAGGCAGTTCGGCCCCAGCGAGATGCGATATCTATGGCCAAGTATGAGCATTTGAAGTCTAGTTATAATTTAATTCTTTTACAGCAGGAGGATTTTTGGAAACAAAGGTCCAAACATCTATAGCTTCAAGCTGGAGATTCTAATTCGAAGTTCTTTCACAAATCGGCCAAGTCTCGGAAGAAGAAAAATTTGGTTTTAGCTCTTAAGGATTCTGGTGGGCAGTGGTGTGAATGGGACAATGGTCTTCCTAATATTTTGCAATCTTATTTTCAGACCATTTTTACGTCTAGTGGGTCTCAAGGGCAGCATGTAGTTTCATGTATTGATTCTAGACTTGATCTCTTTCAGCGTAATTCTTTGATTGCTCATTTTACTAAGGACGATGTTCGGGTGGCTGTTTTCTCTATGCATCCGGATAAGTCTCCGGGTCCGGATGGAATGAATCCTGCTTTTTATCAAAAGTTTTGGGGAGTGGTTGGTGAGTCGGTCTCTGCTGCTTGCCTTACTTTCCTTCGAAATTCTGCTTTTCCGGTTGGCCTAAATGATACAAATATTGTGTTGATCCCAAAAAAGTCAAAGCCAGAGTTTGTCACTGACCTTCGCCCTATTTCCTTATGTAATGTGCTTTATAAAATAGTGGCGAAGATGTTGGCCAATAGATTGAAGAGTGTGTTGGATTCTGTGATCTCAGAACATCAGAGTGCGTTTATTCCTGGGCGCTTGATTACTGATAATATCATGATCGCTTATGAGATTGTTCACTGTCTTAAACGTAGGCGTCAAGGAAAAACGGGATATGCAGCATTGAAAATTGACATGAGCAAAGCCTATGATAGGCTAGAATGGGATTATCTTTGGTCAGTGTTGGATTGGATGGGGTTCCCTTCCGAGTGGATTTAGTGGATGAAAATGTGTGTCTCAACTGTTCGTTACTCAATTCTTCATAATTGCACTAATTTGGATCCTATAGTTCCGTCACGAGGGTTACGCCAAGGTTGTCCATTGTCTCCATACCTTTTTATTTTATGTGTTGAAGGTTTTTCTGCTATGTTATGCCGTTATGAGAGAAGAGGTCTGATTCATGGTTGCTTGGTTACGCGGGGGGCGCCAATTGTGTCTCACCTTTTTTTCGCTGATGATAGCTACTTATTCTTTAAGGTTACGCGTCGAGAGTGTCAGTCTATTCAGCGTTGTATTGATGCTTATGAGACCGCCTCGGGTCAAAATATAAATTTTTAGAAGTCATCAATTTTGTTTAGTTCTAACACCTCGGCAGCTGTGCAGACCGAATTATGTAATCGGCTGGGTGTGACTTTCACTTCGGATCAGAGTAAATACCTGGGTTTGCCATCTTTTGTTGGGAAGAATAAAAAGAGGGTTCTATCTTTTGTAAAGGAAAAGGTTTGGGCTAGGATGTCAAGTTGGAAGAATAAATTGCTCTCAAATGCAGGGAAAGAAATTTTGATTAAAAGTGTGGCTGAGGCCCTCCCTACGTTTGCAATGAGTGTTTTTTTGCTTCCTAAGGAGCTTTGTGCGGAGTTGGAAGGTATGATGAGTAGATTTTGGTGGAATACTAAGGCTGATATCTCTGGGGGAATTCATTGGATGAACTGGAATAAGCTTTGTGCTAGGAAGGATTATGGTGGCTTGGGTTTTAAGAAACTTCGGGAGTTTAATGTTGCTATGATTGGTAAGAACGGGGGGCGTCTTATGACTCGCCCTACTTCTTTGGTAGCTAGAATTTATAAAGCCCGCTATTATCCTAAGACTTCATTTTTAAACGCTTCATCTGCTCAGAATCCTAGTTACATATGGAGAAGCTTACAAACGGCTCAGCCTATTCTCTGTAAGGGAGCTCGATGGCGGGTGGGAAATGGGCGTAGTATAAATGTTTGGACTGAACCATGGTTGCCTGATGATGATAATCCGTGCCTCAGACCCCTCGAGTTCCAGGAACAGAATCTGCTTTTGTGTGTGATTTGTTGATCCCAAATAGTATACAATGGGATGTGGACCTTTTATGTGATTTATTTGATGTCAGGGATAACTCTCTAATTCAGCAGATTTTGTTAAATCGTCGTGTGTCTCAGGATATTTTGTATTGGAGATGGGAGAATCGAGGGTGCTACAGTGTTCGAAGTGCTTATGAGGCTCAGGTTAGTGCTCTTTCTTCTCTAAATACTCATCATGATTCAGGGGTTTGGAAGAAAATTTGGTCTCTAAAACTCCCTCCTAAAGTGAAACATCTGGTTTGGAGGTTGTGCTCGGGGTGCTTACCTACTAAGGATCGCCTTCTGATGAAACGCGTTGCGGTGGACTGTTTCTGCCCAGTTTGTAGAATATGAGTGGAGTCCGCAACTCATGTGTTTATGTCCTGCCCTTTCGCTAAGAATTGTTGGCGGTTGATGGTCGCCCCTCCAATTTCGATGGGTGTCACTGATGTTTTCCAATGGGTAGTTGTTGTTCTTGGCAGCTCACCTAACGAAATTGCTGCTATGTTTTGTATGGTTCTTTGGTTTTAATAGCGTAATAGGAACGAGGTTCTGTGGAATGGCAAGGTCCAGCAACCTGCCAGCCTTCTCAATCTTGCAGGATCATTTCTTCACCAATGGACAGCAGCTCATGGGCCTCTGGTTTATGGTTCTCTACCAGGGGTTGATGAAGGTTTGCTTCGCTGGGTTAAACCTAGGTCTGGGTTTTTCAAATGTAATTTTGATGGGACTATTTTTTCGGGTTCTAATCGTTTTGGCTTTGGGTGGGTGGTTCGGGATGACAGTGGTTCATTTGTTGCTGCTGGTCATGGCAGTTTGGCCGGCCCCTCCAATCCGAAGCTTGCAGAAGCGCTGGGTTGTAAAGAAGCTCTTAGTTGGTTGAAGGCTCGTTCAATGTCAAAGGTTGTGATTGAGTCGGATGCTTTCAATCTTGTGCAAGCTCTAAATTCTACTGTTTCATATCCAGGACCGTTTGGCTTAGTTTTGGATGACTGTAAGGAGCTGTGTTTAGCAATCGATGTTAGTCGTATTCATTTTGTTAGGAGGTCAGCGAATCAGGTAGCTCATTGTTTAGCCTGTGCTTCTGATTTCGTGTCTGTTGCTCATGTTTGGGAGGGTTCTCCCCCAAATTTCCTTTGTAGGTCACTACTTTTTAATCTTCAATAAAATTTCCCATTTTGCCTCAAAAAAAAAAGTCATCTAATTTATGGCATGGTAGATTAGGACATGTTAATTATGATATTATACGTAGATTAATCAATATGGAATGTCTATCAAAATGTGAGATTAATTCCAATCATAAATGTGAAATTTGCGTTGAAACAAAGTTTTGAAAATCTTCTTTTAAATCAATTGAAAGAAATACGGAACCTCTTGAATTAATATATATAGATATTTGTGGTTTAAAATATATACAAATAAGAGGGGGTAAGAAATATTTTCATACTTTTATAGATGATTGTACAAGATATTGTTATGTTTACTTATTGAGAAGTAAAAATGAGGCCTTGAAAATGTTTACACATTACAAGAATGAGGTGGAGAATCAACTTGATAAAAAGATCAAGATAATTAGAAGTAATAGAGGTAGGGAATATGAATCACCTTCTAGTGCAATTTGTTCACAATATGGTATAATACACCAAACAACTGCACCTTATTCACCACAACAAAATGGTGTTGTTGAAAGAAATAATAGAACTTTAAAAGAAATGATAAATGCACTATTATTAAGTTTTGGGCTACCTTAGAATTTGGGGGGGGGAGCAGAATTTGTGGGGGGAAGCAATTCTTTCAGCAAATTATATTATCAACCGAATACCTCAAATGAAATTTAATGCATCACCCTATGAATTATGGAAATGACGAAAACCGTCTTATAAACACTTAAAATTATGGGGGTGCTTAGCAAAAGTAATGGTTCCTATACCCAAAAAGGTAAAAATAGGACAAAAAATAATAGATTGTATATTCATTGGCTATGCTCATAATAATATTGCATATAGATTTTTGGTTAATAAATAAAAAATAGAGAAAATACATGAAAATATTATTATTGAGTCAAAAGATACTGAATTTTTTGAAACAGTATTTCCTAATAAGAAGATACAAGAGCCAAGTTCTAATGAATAGGAAACAAGTTCAAACAAAAGAACGTATGACACTGTTAATGACAGTGATCATGGTTTAAAGGATATTGATGAACCTAGACGTAGTAAACCTGCTAGAATATCAAAATCTTTTGGTCTGGATTTTCTAACTTATTTGTTAGAAAATGAGCCTCAAACTTATAAAGAAGCTGTATCAAGTCCCGAAACTTCATATTGGAAAGAGGCTGTAAATAGTGAAGTAAAATTCATACTACAAAATTATACACGGGAATTAGTAGATCTCCCACCAGGCTCTAAACCTCTTGGATACAAGTGAATATTCAAGAAGAAAATGAAAACGAATGGATCTATAGATAAATATAAAACAAGACTTGTAATCAAAAGATACAAGCAAAAGGAGGGTTTGGATTATTTTGATACATATTCTCCTGTGACAAGAATATCGTCAATTAGGATGTTAATAGTCATTGCAGCTATATAAAATTTGGAGATACATCAAATGGATGTGAATACAACCTTCTTGAATGGTAATCTTGAAAAAGAAATATACATAGAACAAACATAGGGGTTTATTGTTCCAGGGCAAGAAAAGAAAGTTTGTCGGCTTGTGAAGTTCCTTTATGGATTAAAACAAGCACCTAAACAATGGTATGAAAAATTTGGCAGTGCAATGATGTCAAATGGTTTTAAAATAAATGAGTGTGACAAATAATATGTCATGGACACTAAGAAAGAGTTTGCCATTATTTACCTTTATATAGATAATATGCTCATTATGGGTAGTAATAATGAAATCATAAAAACTACTAAGAAAATGTTGAATAATGTGTTTGACATAAAAGAAATGGGTGTTGTCGATGTAATATTATGAATTAAAATTTCTAAATTATCAGATGGATTAGTGTTATCACAATCACACTATATTGAGAAAATACTCAAAAAATTCAAACAATATGATTGCAATCCTGTAGGAACACCGATAGATATAAATCTGCATTTGTCCAAAACTAATGGAGAGAGAATATCACAACCTGAGTATGCTCAAATAATTAGAAGTCTTATGTATGTAATGAATTGTACACGTCCTGACATAGCATATGTTATTAATAAATTAAGCAGATTTATAAGCAATTTGGGACAAGATCATTGAAAAGCGATTATAAGAGTTTTAAGGTATTTAAAACACTTTGGATTACAGTACTCAAGATATCCAGCAGTACTTTTAGGATACTGTGATACAAACTGGATATCAGATACAAAAGACTCTAAATCCACAAGTGACTTTATGTTTACACTAGGTGGATGAGTAGTATTATGAAAATCTTCTAAATAAATATGCATTGCTCGATCAACAATGGAATCTGAGTTTATTGCATTAGATAAGGCTGGAGAAGAAGCTGAGTGGCTTCGTCATTTTTTAGAAGATACTCTTATATGGCCTAAACCTATGTCTGTATCTACTATCTGTATCCATCATGATAGTCAATTAGCAATTGGAATGGCACAGAGTCACATGTATAATGGTAAGTCTAGAAATATTCGTCGTAGACACAATATCATAAAACAATTGCTCTCTAATAACATTATGACTATTGAGTACATAAAATCAAAAGAAAATATAGCGGGTCCGTTAACTAAAGGTTTGACTAGAGAGCAAATAAAAATAACATCGAGTGGAATGAGTTTAAATCCTATAAATAAGAATCGCCATGGTGAAAACTCAACCTAGTTGACTAGAGATCCCAAGATCTAGGTTTAAAGGGATAACTAAATTGTGAACGATTCAACCAAATCACTATGAAGAAATTAATTTCTTCTGCTCATTCCTATGATACGAGATAGTGATACCTGCAGTGGTTTTAGGATAAACTGTGCTTTTAATGGTTCTTATATCTTGATAAACAAGTGGGGTATGGCAGAATACTCTTATTAAGAATCACCTATGTGAGTGTGAATTGGGTCAATTCTATGAGAATGACAAGGCTATACGTCTCTAGAGAACTCATAAATCCAGGAATGTTTGAGGCCGAAATGAACAAAATCATGAGAACCAAACAATGTTTGGAAAGATTTTGTGTGAATTTCTATTGTCTCGATTTACACAAACGGTTGGGCAGTTCAAGACATCACGTTCACTGAACAACCAGTAAACTCGATAGTCTTTCACAAATGAAGGTTCAAAACCAGAAGCCACCTCTCTCTATACAGATGATTTTCAATTTCGTGTCTCTCAGAGTCTGCATAACATTTGCATAGGCTAGCAGTCAATTTCATTCATGTGGTGGATTGTTAGAATTTGAGCTTTAAATGAAGTTTTAAACTTGGGTTTTTAAGCTAGAATTTAAGTGGGTTCCATTAATCATTTGAGATGAATCCACATATAAATATGTTCTACTCCATGAGTAGATTAAAAGCAAGTATTAGAAAGCTCAAATCCATGGAGGTAATGAATGAGAAATTTACTCCCAAAGATCACTCATTGAACATGATAAATAAATGCTTGTGGAAAGTGAGAGTTCCACATCGATTGAGAACTAAACATTAAATGGGTATATATACAATTAGATTGCACTTGGGTTTGGGCCCTAAGGGGTACCTTACTTTTGTGGAAGGGAGAAGACATAACTAAGGCTTAGTTTGGGTTTATCACGCACGCCGCCGCCCTGACTCGGTCCGGGCTCGTGGGTCGTGGGCCGTTGTATATATCTTTTTGGGTAAAAATTTCTTTTTAATTTTTGTTTGCTTTAGTTCCTTTAATATTATTTATTATCAGTAGGTGAAACTGTGTCGATTTGGGAACAGGGGAATAGCGTTGCAGCGCCACAACACTGACTTACTGCGAGTTTAGCGCTGCAGCACCACTTGCTGCAAGTCTAGCGCCGCAACGCCTAGACACAACGCCGCAGTACTGCCTTACTATGAAGTCTAGTGCCACAACGCTTGGACTCAGCGCTGCAACGCTGACTTACTATCACGCTACTGTTCGTTCAAATTGAACAGCAATGCATTTTCGTCTGTGCCTTTTCTTATGTGTCCAGTCATTCCAAAGGGTCATGTCCAGTCATGAAGGGTCACATTAATCACCTATAAATATCCAGCGAAGTCAGTCATTCGATCATCAAAATTTTTTGCTAATTCAGTTATATTCAGAGTTCATTTAAGAGAGTTCAAAACATTAATTAGTTCGTTGTGTGCTATTTGTAGTGTTGCTATAACACACGTTGTCATTGTATCTTGAGAGACAAACGCTAATAACTCTAAGCACCAAAGTAGGGCGTAATTGTCTTAAGGACATAGTACTGAGTACTAGCCTTGACATACTACAATCATTTTTCTACAATTTTTGCTTTTACATTAATCTACCAACTTTTAATTTTGATTTATATCAAATTGGAATATACACCTTCCTAACATTTGGTGTGTTTAGAAGTTCAAACGAATCGTATTATTTTTGGAATGTTGTGTTTCGACCTTAAACACAACATTTGTGAGTTAAATAAGTTGATTGTAAATGAACAAGATTTTCAATTGTATTTGGTGCGTTTGGAAGTTCAAAACATACCAAACGCTCAAAACACTGGTCAACGAACAATCACCTAAATGAAAATAGATTTATTTTTACATTTCATGTTAGAGAAATCCCATAAGACTTGCAAAACTAGAAGGGGAAAAAGGAGGAGGAGAATTAAGAAAGAAGAAAAACTTGTGAAAATGAGAAAATTATTTGGAAAGACAAGTTTAAACTTTTATAATGAAAAATTTACTAATATGATGTAAAAGTATAAAAAAAATCAATAAAAAAAATCCAGCAGTTCAACATTAGGTGGGTATATCATTGAACTTGATTATGTAAAAAAAAATGACCTTAATTTAGTTTTGTTATGTTTAGCTGCTACTCTCCAAGAAATTTAACTTCAAATTAATTTATTCTTAATTTTAATATTGTTTAAATATATATTCAATAGTTTTAAAATCAAACCACCCAGGTTTTATACTTTGTAGTTTTATTTAAGGAGAAAACAAAACAAGTGGTTTAATAATAAGCTAGGCAGTCCCTATAGGCTCTAGGGGCCAGAAAATTAGGTTCAATATAGACCAGTTGAAGTTTAGACAGCGAAAGTTTGTATACAATCAACATTTTTATATCAAAGATAAGAAAAACATCCACCTTAAACACGGGACTGGTTGTAACGTAATGTAATTCCTCTGTCTACGGGGGGAGAGGAATAAAATATAATTTATACACATATTAAAAAAAATAAATTAAATTTATTTTTAGTGATTTCATAAAATTATATAACGTAATGAGTATTTTTATTTTGTTTATTAATAGACTTCAATAAATAACATATTTACTTTTCATTTTATATATTTTATCTAATTTTTTTGAAGACGGAAAAATATATATCTTTAGTCATTCTTTTGAGAATGGAGGAAATAGTAGAATTATTTCGCCTTAAGCATAATTTAATTTTGACTAATTTTAACTAACTAGATAATTCATATTCATAATTTAAATTTGACTGATTTTAACTAACTAGATGATTTATGTTCAAACACATATAGACAAGTATTGATGGTGATTTGTACAGTACAATTCTACACTGCTTTACTCGTTAAGCATGCACCGTACAATGCATATCAATATATGTGTAGACAAAAATTATCTAATCACGTAGACTTTTTATAAAATTTGTTAAAAGTGGGTGGATCAGCGCCTTTTATTTTAAAAGCAAAATGAAGACTTTATTGCTAAAAAGACAATTACATCAGAAAATGACTTGTAAACTTTATTATGACCGTCCCTCATTGGTTGTCCGCGAATTCCATTATCAAGAAGTGTATCCACGGCTTCTTGTACCAATTTCTCCTGACACATTACTAATTCTCCTGGCGTTGATCTACTTGTTGTTAATAGGTCGGTAAGAGTATTGTTTCGATAGATAACTCTTCTATAGAGTTCATTAATATCTGAGCTCATTAGTTTACCCCCATCTATCTGAATGATCGGTCTCAACTCAGGAGGAAGAACAGGTAATAGACACAAAACCATCCATTCTGGTTCTATATTTGTTCGAATAAAATGCTTAGCTAATTCCATACGTCTAACCAAAAAATCCTTTCGTTTATAATCATCAAATAAAAGCTTACATGACAGATGAGCCATTTGCTGTATGTCACTAAAATTGGAACGAAACCAAATCCAACAAAGCCTAAAGGGGCTCGGTTGCTGCTGGATGCCACCATACGAAAGCTCTGTGCATTGTTCCGTTGTTCCAATATGGAGTTCTGGGCATTATTCTAGCTGACCTTAGATAATTTATCTGAAATCACGTCAAATATGTAGTTTTGATCCTTCACAAATCATACGAATCATGTAAAAATATGAAAATATGCAAATTTTCTTATTATTTAGTGATATTCGTCAATGACTTTATATTAATAATACATACTTTTTTACATCTGTCAACAATACCAGTTCAAAGAAGAACATCACTTCTACCAAACTCAGGCAATACCAATCAATCAAATAACGGTCTCAATTCCTCCAACAATATCAGTTCAAAGAAGAACATCGCTTCTAACCAGACTAAGTTTCTGAAATGCATTCAATTTTCGGAAGCTGAATTTCTTTGACCCAAGGGACACCAGATTAATCGGCATCAATTAAAAAGAGAAAAAGAACCAAATATATCCCCAACTTAAGAAAATTAACAAGCCATGTGCTGATAGCAAAGTCTCAGAATTTGAAGGACCACTAATCTTTGTGAAGAATTGGTGGGAACAAATCAATCACTAGGCACTGAAACATCTTAATCGGGACCACTTTCACTAACACAAGATGGCAACCATAGATCATTAAATATCTTGCAACATTAACACTCAAAAGAGAGGGGAAAAAATGAGTACAGAGCTGAATAGCTCGGCTTCTTAGTAAAGACGAGTAACAAAAGATGATAAGAAATTCCTGCTGCAGTACTAGTAAGAGAATAGGACTCCAAGGTCCTCAAAAATTTAGGAGTCTTCTCCCCATAAACACCCCAACTCATTAGGTGAAAAATTAGGTCCCCCATTTGACTAATTAGGTCAAAACTCAAAACCTATAATCCATTTAGTTATTTCAAAGAGCACTGAAACTAAGGATAAACTAGGGCAATATATCTCTAGCAGAAACACATACCTCACACCAAGCATCATGTTGACTTTCCAAGTATCATGTTAATGCCTCACAAGAGGACCTGCAGAACCCCTAGAAATGCCTATTCACTCCTCAAACTACAGATGGTACTCAATTTGCGAGGAATGACTAAAAACATTCTGTATGTTTGATTTCACTAACACCATACAAGAACTTGGCCTTCAGGATTATACGTTCTACTCGATACCTGTTTGAATCTGAACCTTATGTCAGGTCCTGAATCTAGATTTTCAGTTACAAACTAGTGTCATTCTATTTCTCATGAAAGAAAGAGGAAAAATTACTTTTACTGAGTAAAAGGTATACAAGGACTTCATAGTACACTTGTCTTACCAAAAAAACACATTTTTTGTTACAAACACATAATTCTGGCTCCATGCCCGTTAATGGTAGAAAGGAAATTTTCGCCAAGCAATTTGGAGTATTTGTTAAATTTAACCCGAGAAGTAGGTTAAAGGAGTGAAACTTCATCCTAGAATTCATAAAAGAACACCTAACATAACCATTTGGTCAGGGGCCTTGCTCTATCAGTACTCTTCTAAGCATCCACAACCTACAAAGGTCATTCAAGTCATCCACCTCTCTTCTGAAGTCATCACATCAAAATAAATATCATCTAGTCTCATGAAATCATCCTTAAAAGCTTTGAAAAAAAAAATCTATAATCCCCTCGCCCTTCACATCCACAACCACAACATAAACAAATAAGGAGGGGTGGGGGGAGGGGAGAGAGAGATGAAAGTAGACTAAAAGAAGTAACAGATACTTATTGTAAAGAATGGTGATGTACACATAAAATAACACAAGGAATCCTATAAAGAATGGGACTGTACACATAAAATCACACAAGGAATCCTATACAGAAGAAACAAAAATAATTTAAAAGAAAATGAAGAACACAATTCCTAACCAAGAATCGGCCCAAAGAATCTTACATGTCAAAAAGAGCAATTGCTGCAGCAATATAGCTTTTACAAAGAAAGATTGTTTCCCCATAATAATTTTACAAACAACTATGAAATTTCATCTTTAAGCCATATTTATGATACAATGCCACCTACGATTTTTCTTGCAGATGGTGACCTGAAAATGAGATTGATTTCATGGTAGGTAAAAAATCTCGATCCCCAGCTAACATGCAAGCATCAGTCCTAATAATTACCAGGAGATCTGGGTTCCTTTTGAGAGGGCCACAATCTCATCTCTGATTCATTTATGTATTGATGCAGGCCATGCACGTCTCTATTGTCTAAGTTCTATCATGAAACTACCAGTAGAAGCAATTCAGGTAACTTAGTTAGAACCACAAAGTGATTGATTCGTTTCCGTCGTAAGAGACAAGATATCATGTATTTGTTCAACCTCCTCTTCAGACATTAAGCCCGGTACTAGGAAAATGCTAGCATCTAGTTGCAAAAGTTCTTTACAAGTAACTTTTAAACGTACTTTTTGGGGGTGGAGGGGGAAAGAGAGTGAAAAATATTCAAAAGAGAGCAGCTTCCATATAACTACAAAGATTAGAAACAAAAATTCCCCTAAAGGCACCCATAGCAAAGGCCCATAAAGAAGCAAAGAAAAAGATCCTATCTCGCAACTAAGCAAAAAATAAATATCAATCTCTAAAGAGTCTACCATTATACTCAGTCCAAGCTACTCGAGGAACTTCAGCTTTACATATGTGCAACACAATAAGGGTTTCAGAAAAAAGAAGTTTGTCGCATAGTATCCGTATTAGATAAAACAAATTTATCAGCTTTGGTCTTCGTGATTATTAGTGGATTTAGAATTTCCAACAATCACCTACAAGGGGAAAAACACTCTAAAAATTGAAGAAATCCATGCTCCATATCAGGCTATTAGCAAATTCTGAATCAGATATAAGTCAGCACATATGACATGGACATATATAGGAAGATTCTAGTATTTAGCAATCTATATAGGAAGATGCTGCCAGTATCCATTATGCTTCATGGAAAAACATTGTAAAAATTGAAGAAATCCATGCTCCATACCAGGCTATTAGCAAATTCTGAATCAGATATTAGTCAGCACTAGGAAGATTAGCAATCTATATAGGAAGATTCTGCCAGTATCCATTATGCTTCGTTACATTAATGTATGCCAAAGTTCTTTGTGTGTGTATGTGTGTTTGTGTGTGTGTATGTGTGTTTGAGTGTGTGAGAGAGAGAGAAAGAGAGATAAACAGAGAGATATATGCATTATAATATAACTAAAGAAAAGGTTAGACTTCACATTCTGCGGATAAAAAATAAAAAATAAAAGCTACAAATGTTCTCCAAGGTAGCATATGGACAATTTTCTCTACCACAACGAAAAAGAAACTTTTGAAAAATATAGGTACACTAAAATGCCGTAAAACATAACTGGAGATAAGATTGATAATCCTATAATACATCAGCAATTTGAGCTATGGTGCAAATTTACCTCAAGACCATAATAAAGCAATCAACACACAAAAAAGAACTACCAAGCACAGCAACTTTAGATAGAAATCAGCCTGCTCTTCTTGACTTGTCCGTCGATGAGTGAATCCAGGTGAATGGCCCCCATGAAATGTGCCAGAATACCCATACGGAAAACTAGGAGCTCCCCCGTACATGGTAGAGCCATGAAATCCATGCACATGAAGGTTGAACAAAGATGGAATGAGACCACCAAATCCCGCAGAAAATGCAAAGTTCCCAAACCTCACTGTGGCAGCAGGTGCAAATCCGCCCAATCCTCCCATGAATCCAAACCCTTGTTGTGCAAAATGGTTGGTATCCGGTGGAGGGGCCGTTTCAGGTCTCTGTCCAGCTGGACGATGCGGAATCTCAACTCCTGGAATCGACTTAGATCTCGGGTCTGTTGAGTTCTTTCCCCGACCATACAAGGGGACCAATTTCTGCTCCTCAACAAGGGCCTTACAAACTGGGCATTCCTGAGAATGCGAGTGGATGTGAAGCCATTTGTAAAGGCAAGGCCAGCAAAAGAGATGACCACATAGGGTAACAATTGGGTCTTGCGCTAAATCAAAGCATATATTGCACTCAAAATTACCAGCATCACCATTATTACTACTCGTGCAAGAAGAGCTTTCAGGACGCAAGCTTGTCGCTTCTCCAAACCCACTAGGCATCTCAAAACTTCCAAATACTCTAAATTTCCCTGAATAAATAAATCATATGACCCTTAATTACCAATCATCAAAAAATTCCACAAGTATTTTGAAATCAAAGACCTACAATTTCCAAATATAAGTCCACCAAGACATGAAGAACCCTCTTCGCCAATCATATATATATATATATATATATATATCCACCATCCAATATTTTGAAAAGAACAATTAAATATTACAATAACATGAAACACAAAACTATGAATTTGCGTTCTTAAAGGAATTAAAGTCTCTTACTTTTGATATTAAAGTAATCAAATTTACGTGAAAACAAATCAGATCTAACAACCAAAAAGCAGAAGATATGCAATAACAATTCACAAACATATTTTGAAATTAAAAACATATAAGAACAGGAAAAAAAAATTGATTTGGTAAAGGAAAACAGAAATTACTAACCTTTCAGATGACAAAAACAGAACTAGTGACCGACCGACCACCTACGGATCGATCGACCGATGAGAAAGTCAAAATCAGACGGTGAGAACAGACTAATCTTAATCTCTTCCTAAGAATCCGCTGTCGGGAATGTAAAGGAATCGGGTAAAAAGTCTGATACGAAATTGTCTTGGCAAGGAAAAATACGACATAGTCCAGGAGGCATTGTTTTGGTGTTTTTTAACACCTCCGGTGAGTCGGTGACATCTTAAAAATTCTGTGCCCAACTCAACCCCATATATACATGTATAAGTAGATTGATGTGAAATACTTTTTTTTTTCTTTTTCTTTTTCTTTTTTTTTAATCTCGCGATCTATATATCAGTAATATCAGTAGAAGTGAAGTAAGGTTGTGTTTGATAAAATTAGAGATTAAGATCTGAATAGTCTAGACATCTGAATAATATAGAGCATCTGAATAGAACTGTATCTGAATGAAAAAATGTTGTTTGATAATAATTTTTTCAAGATGTCTGAATAAAAATATTTTACCATTTTAACCTTAAAAAAAAAAAAAAAAGGTTTCTTCTTCATCTACCCCGCCCCGGCCCCGCCGCCCCCTCCCCGCTCCGGCCGCCCTCCCCTCCCCTCCCCGCTCTCCCCTCCCCTGCCCAGCCGCCTCCTTCCCCTCCCCCATTCCGTCGCCCCCTCCTCTTCCCCCGCCCCCCGCGCCCGCCTCCCCCCTCCCCTCCCCTCCCCAGATCTGGTGTTTGGTGATGGTGGCATGATGATGGTGTGGTGTTTGGTGATGGTGGCGTGGTGATGGCGTGGTGGTGGCGGCAGATCTGCTTGAAGGATATGAAAGGAAAATGATAATATTAACGAGGGTATTTTGGTCCAAAAAATAGCAATATTATTCAGACTTGCCTCTAGATGGTTAATCTTTATTTTGAAGTCTAACCGATTAAGAGCCATTAAGAGGGAGAAATTTTTTTACCAAACAACTTTTGCCTCTGACCGAATCAGAGGCAGCCCAATTAAGAGCCATTAAGAACTAATCAAACACACCCTAAGTTATTCTAATAAATTAACTAGTCATGTGATATATAATTAATGAGTAGTAATCTATAATTATAGTTGTAAAAATAATTATAATCTTATAACACATTTTTCACCGTTCAAAATTTGATCTAATGACTAGGTATTCTTATAGTCGATAGTAGAGCCAGTAAAATTAATGGTTAGTCCATCAATTCGTCAAATAACCTATGATTTAATGGATGAAGTTATCCATTTATTTTAGCAAGTTTTAATTGAATTGTGTTAAATGGATAATACAAAAAATAAATGGGCTGGCGGGTAAAATCGTGGGTTAAATGGGTAAATAACAAATATTATCCATCAATTGTGTGAGTGTTTGGAGAGTATATGACAGCTGCTAATGTGCCGTGTGCACTTGGAAATTATTTTATGTTGTCCGGATAAAAATTAAAAAACTTGATTTTTGAATTTTATACAGATTAATGGATTCAACTAATATTCATTTAAATTTATTTATATTTAACTCATTTATAACTCATCCCATTAATAATTCATTATCTATTAAATCAACTCATTTGTCACCTCTAATCCGTTCTAATCCGTAATTTAATTTAACCGACGTCTCAAAATTAAACTGCAGACGATAGACTCACATGTCTAATGTCACTTATGTCCCTGATTTAAAACAATTTAAACCGTCCGCAATATTATTGTGTGGATGGTATTTTATTCACACAGATTGGTTTTATTTTCTCCTCTCCTCTCCTCCTCACCTGTCTTATCTTCACCAATCTCCAACAGACAACACCAAGTTCATCCATTATTTTCACCATATCCAAACAAACAAGATGAACAACAATCAACACCACGTTCATCCATGATTTTCACCATATCCAAACAAACAAGATGAAGATAATAATAAGAAATTAATAATTGAATTTGAGGAGAGGAAAAGAGAGAATTCAAGACATATTTATATCTTATTGCTGACTGCATCAGATCTCCAACTCGGCGGCTTGTTGTGTAGCAAAAGAAATTGAAGCATGTCCAATTCCTCGAGTGAAATTAGCTCGATGACATCCCTTTGTTTAGTTGTGGATTCTGTGCCGGTATATTTTTAATATATCCAACTGTGACGTCTGATGAACATAATTAATAGACTACGAGAAACATTTAATCTATCAATTGGAAAATTGGGCATAGATATGGGGCTGAAGAGATGAGGAATTGAAGAAGCCGCGAGGACGGTTAATATTATTGTCAGGGGATTAACCGTTTATACTTTAGTTGTGCGGAAGGATATACCGCTTCATAATAATATACTCCCTCCATTCCAGGATAAAAGTTCTAGTTGACTTTTTGCGCATATTAAAAAAGAGGATAAAATGACAAAATTGTCCATATTTAAATTTTCATTTAATTACATAGTTTTTTTCACATGGCTAGTGATGCTCCATAAATATGCATAGGGAATAGAAATATGACAATTAATACTAAGGGTATTATGGGCAAATTATTATAAAAAATAGATTATTTAAGGTAAATAGACATTTAACTTGGGACTACCTAAAATAGTAATAAGAATTTTTATCCTGGGACGAATGGAGTATTATAATATTAAAGTTACTATCTGCACTTCTAAAGTGTAAATCATAGAGAATAAAATGGTCACAGTTGAATCTGCACTTTATGTATGCGAGTTTACCCAAACTAAAGTGCAAATAGATGATAATTTTCATTATTAAATTTAATTGGATAATCACGATTTGTTATAACAATAAATTTAAATTTACAACTATGACTATGGATCAACTCTTATATATATATATATATATATATATATATATATATATATATATATATATATTACACATTAAAATTCTTAAATTTTAGTTATAAAAGTAACTGCTTAAATTCACTTGTATTTGTTTTAATTTTTTAATATTTTTTATTAGGTTATTTTTGTATGATTTTTTATTTTTGCATATAGTTGAGGAGCGGATATGAAGTACAATATTTGGAGGTAGGGTGAATATAAAATTTTATAATATTTTTACTTACGAATTTATAAATTATAATTTTAGGGTCCTCTTAACATGTGTCCTAAAGGCACATGCTAAGCACACAATTCAATGATATATTCTTTTAAATTGTGTGCATATCCCTTGAACTTGGTGCAAATACGCAAATCAAGAAAATATGCACACAATTCTAAAAAATATACTCTTGAACTGTGTGCTTAGCATATGCCTTTAAGACACATATTAAGAAATTCCTTTTTCATTATACAAATTCACAAATTCAAATCTATCTATCAACAAAAAAGTCAAAAAGTTTACTGCATTGTAAGTATTAGTATCCCTAGATTTACTAAAATTTCTCACGTTTTAGTCGTGTGTATGCGTGTCCTTCTCTTTAAAAAAGTTGTTGGGCCTTTTTCTTTTCCCGATGGACCATTTTAAAGTTGTTGGGCCTTTTCCTTATCCCGCTGATAAAACTAAAATTGTGTGCTCTATTCATTTGATTTTTATATTGGGTTCTTTACATAAGTATACAACGATTAATAAAAAATTACAAAAATATTGCACTAACAAAATAATTACATGCACTAACAAAATAATTACAAAAAGAGTTCAACAAGAATAAATCCATTAAATCATTATCCCTTAAATCAATGAAAACTAAACCACCTTATTTACTCCTTTCTATTTAATGGCACCTTCCCCCACCGCCTCCTCCCTCCACCGCCTCCCTCCCCCTCCTCCCCTCTCCCTCCTTCCTCCCGCCTCCCTCCTCCCTCCTCCGCCTCCCTTCCCCCACCGCCTCCTCCCGCCACCGCCTCCTTCCTCCCCCGCCTCCCTCCTTCCTCTCGCCTTCCTTCCCCCTCCCTCCACCGCCTCCCTCCCCCGCCATGGTGGCGTCAATGGAGTCTTCACATATCAAGGTAACCAAACCTTCATACCAAGGTAACCAATCCACCTCTACAACTGCAGTTTTTTCATAGTGCAGTTGGTAACCAAACATTCATACCAAGGTAACCAAACCTTCATACCAAAGTAACCAATTCACCACCTCCTCCAAAACCGCTTCTGCACCTTCTCCGAAACCACCACCTCCTCCGAAACCTCTTCCACCACCTCCTCTAAAGTTGCCGCCGCTACCTTCTCCAAAGCCGCCGCCGCCTCAGAACCCGCTACCAGCCATCTCCTCCGAAGCCACCACCCCAACCACTGCGACACTTAGTGTGTTTGTTACTATCATATAAGTATTTGGTTACTTAGGTTTAAATTAATGAGTTGAAATGGATTTGGGTGTGTTTCATATTTATGGTTACTAATTAGATTAATTTTGGTTACTGTATAATGTTGAGTTAGTAACCATTCATAATATTGGTTACCTTGGTATAAATGTTTAATTACCTTGGTATGAATGTTTGGTTACCAACTGCAATATGAAAAAATTATGGTTACTAATTAGATTAATTTTGGTTACTGTATAATGTTAAGTTGGTAACCATTCATAATATTGGTTACCTTGGTATAAAGGTTTAATTACCTTAGTATGAATATTTGGTTACCTTGCTATAAAGGTTTGGGTACCTTGCGGCAGGAGGGAGGGAGGCGGAGGGAGGGGGCCAGAGGGAGGAAGGGGGCTGGGGCAGAGGGAGGCGGAGGGAGGGGGAGGGAGGGGTGCGGAGGGAGGCGGAGGGGGGGGGGGACAGGTGGTGGGGCGGTGGGAGGGAGGGAGGAGAGAGAGAGAGAGAATGGGCATTTTTATTTTTTTTAAAAATTGATATGGAAACTAAATTAAAGGGATAGAATGGAGGAGAGAGAAAGTGATATTATCCCCTAAATTAAGGAATCTTAATTATACTAATATTGTAAATAAATATGAAAAAGTGTATTATTTTTATAATTATTTTATCTATGCACCATTATTGTAATTATTTCTAAAAATGTACTACTAAATGTAAATGTCCCTTTTATATTTTATTAAGTACTTTAATATGAATTTGTTTTTACAAGCGCTACACAAGATTTAGGCTAGTTATATGCGAGGAAAGGTTTGCTATGATTGCGTAAAATTAGATAATAGCGTTTGACACTACCAAAACAATAAACAATAAAAGCAAAACATCATCCATCTTAACAAACCAGTATTATGTCAATTTTTATTTCTATTATAAGGATTAAAAGAAATTTTACGCGTCTTTCTTTGTATATCTATAAGCGATTACACGATGAAAATTGTACACATTGAACAATATTATTGATGTTGATTTAGTAATAAGTTTGACAAATGACTTCCATCTAAGTTATGGGTTTGAGTCTGTTTCAGACTATTCCCTACGTCAGATTGTGGGATAGCCTACTCTTATAAAAAAAATATTCTTATATAATATCTAAATACTAATTTTGTGTGTGCATCAAACTTGTTGTACTCGGTTCGCTATTATTTTCGATTTATTTTTCAAAATGTACTATAAAATGATCTAAAATAAATTCCTGTTTGTTTGTTTTTCTAATTATGTATCAACTAAAACCTATAATTTTTATTGATTGAACTATTAGTACATGTTGTGAATGATTAACTTAAGAGAGTGTTTGTTACGAGTTATCTAAAGTGGTTATTTTAAATAATCGATAATGTGAGTTGGTCCTCTTTATATCGTGTATATTCTCGGTAATCAGATATCCGA
Organism: Aralia elata; assembly: GCA_034770075.1. Classification (NCBI taxonomy): domain Eukaryota; kingdom Viridiplantae; phylum Streptophyta; class Magnoliopsida; order Apiales; family Araliaceae; genus Aralia; species Aralia elata. Next base: position 88,731,483 of record CM068385.1, read on the forward strand.
TAAAGTGTTAAGATACTCGGTAATCAGATGACCAAAAAATATGTGGTAATCTCATATTACAACATAGTGGTCATCTTCAAATTTTTATTTAGACAAAAATATCATTTATATTTAATATTTGAGACATTAATATTCTTATTAGTCACATAATTTATATTTATTTTTATTTTCTTTTGTTGACGTGTTTAATTTAACTAAAATAACTCATTGTCCGTATAAAGTATACAAAGTATGTAGTGTTATTTGTTATTTAATATTATAAGTTTAATTTATTATCAACGACATACTTGAAAATTTTATGTTTAATAATTGAATAAATCATGAATTGTTATTTTATAAACATATTAAAAAATTTAATATGATTTACTAATTAATACTGAATTAATTAGTTCGCTAGTAATTTGTTGTTGGTTGATTATATTTGGCAATAATCATATGGGTGAATCATTCAACTAAAATTAATATAAAGATATTGTAGTAAAAGATCAGTATTTAAAAAAAATATACCTAGTTAAATTCATACAAAACACTCACAATAGTAATTACCGGTAATCACATATCTTCTACCAAACAGAAATTAGACAATATGACTATTGTTTATTACCAACAATCAAATACCCAATAATATGTGTTTAAGTGAGTATTCATCACGACCCATAACAAACACCCCTTAATTATATTTGAGTTTTGCGCTCAATTATTTCAGTACAAAGTATGAAAGTATGATTTCGTCACTGCCTTGCCATTTTTATATAACACTTAGGTGTGTACATTTTGTGATCAAACAAATTTACACTAACATCAGTATGACCTTTTTTTTTATTTAGCTATCTTTTCTTGGTGTTGAAATTTTTATTTTAAAACTAACTGGCAATAAATGAAAACATTGTTAGGCCATAAATGGGTAGGATCCTAATTCTGAAATCATATTAAAGTAATTTAATTTAAAATCAATTGACAGTAAATAGAAAGACCTTTTATATACATATATATATATATATATAGGTTTAATGTAGATGCACAATTGTGTACTACACAGTAGAGTTATAACGACGGTTTTTTGGGCTATGGTGACGGTACTATCGTTGGCATAGACGTATGGCGACGTTGCAATAGTCCAAAAAACCGTCGCTATAGCCCTACTGTGTAGTGCACAGTTATGCATCAACATTTTTTCATATATATATATATATATATATATATATATATATGTGTGTGTGTGTGTAATTTTCGAATTAAATTTAATCCACGTAGAGCTCTAACTCAAAACATATGATATATAAATATAAAACTAAGGTAACTAAATTTTGTAAGATTCTTTTGATATCAAAGTGTTATTATTTAAAAAAAAAAATAAGAGAGAGAGAGAGATTACACCAAACAAATGAATTAAAAAGCACTAGCCTTATATCACACACAAGTTGCGTGTGCAATTAGTAGGAGGATGTAATAAAATTTTATCAAATTTGGAAGGTAAAAAGGAAATATAAAAAAATTAAAAAAAGATAAAATAACAATATAACCCATTTGTTCTAAATTATATTATCATTATTAACTCTTGAAAGTCAGTTGAAGACATTTTCAAACTCAAAATTGTGTTGACTTATTAAAAATTATAAAACAATAAATCTTATAGTGAGTAATATTTTTTAGATAGTTTATAATATTTATCATTATATTGATTAAAATAAAAAAATTTATATCAATTTTTAATTTAAAAAACTCTTAAATTAACTTTAAAAAATAAATAATAATTAAATAATATAGAAGAATGGAGTATCTTAAATTATAAGACGAAAGGAGTGAAAAATATTTGTGACCCGAAATAGCCGCTGATCGTGCGGCGGTTTATTAATAGATATTTCATGATTAAAACTATCCCTGAATTTATGAAATAGATCTGATTGACAATAATAGTAATAGTTATTGATAGACTTTAAAATAATTATTTAATAGCGTCTTCATATGTGTGGACCACTTTAACGAGCGATAATACTAATATTTTATTACTCCTCCCCTTGTGGGGTATATTGGACTTTTAATTCTTTTGAGCGAATATGATCTGAATATTAATAAAAAATTATAATTTGAAAAGGTTCGAGTAATTTATTGAACTTTAAAATTTGTTCGTATTTGAATTATTTATATTTTGAGTCGAACTCGAATCGAACTTTTAATCGAGCGAGTACGAATCGAGTCCGAACTGTTAGTTCATTTTACGATCTTAATCTTAGGAATTTTTCCCTCCTATACAAAAACAAGTCTTTTGCCAAGAGCTTGTTCAGTTATTAGAGTTTGTAGTGTTTGCGAGTATAACATTTGGACCTCCACCTACACCGTTTGTAAGCTGTCTGTAATTTTTAAAACAGTAGCCCTAGTTCAGTCTTCTAAACCAGAAAGCTAAATTAAGTTTTGTGGGTTTCTCAAATTGAGTCTCGCTAACCTTCGTTTTCTTGCAGCATAAACCCATAAGTTCGGCTTCACTAGGCGAGGCCGCTCGCTCTTGTCCCCAGACTAACCACACTAATAATCCATTCAAGCCATGACTCGATCGCTAGCTCCATCTACCCAACCGACCCAACCCAATTCTCTCTTAATAATTCCTTCGTTAAAGTTTTAACCAAAATCATGGAGCTGATAGAGAAGAAAGCTAGTAGTACTATAAATTGCATTATTTTCAATTAATTAATCATTCAATTTTCTTGAAGCAGCTGACTGTGTTCAAGTTAGTTAACACAACATCCTGACATACATCAAAAGAGCGTTTGCAATTGCAGCTCTCGTGTATTACAACTGAAGATTCTCAAAAAAATTAAAATAAATTTAATTTACGTACCTAATCAAAACCTTAAACAGTACATAATAAATTACAACACAATATATAGATATAGATATATAAAGGGTCCAAAGCAGTAAAGCTACGTACCAAGTTTATTGTTACTAAGATTCGAGCAAGAAAGTATATACGTGTATTATGAAAATTGATAAAAGTGATAGTTTTACAAGATTCTTCTGACTAAATGAGTCTCACACGATTTTATAAAAATATTAATTTCCTATATCTATATATTATGTATCGAAGTTACAACCGAGATTCTCAAAAAATTTAAAATAAATTAAATTTACCTAATCAAAACGTTAAACAGTACATAATAGATTACAACACAGATAACCAACGTACTTCACATCTGAACATTTCCAATTTAATAAAGAAGACGAAATCAAGAAATACAAAAAACGCACCCACTTGTGTGCAACTAATGTCAGTCCCAAATATTGGTAGCAAATAATAAGACGCTTAATAATCTTTGCGTGGAGATGAAAAAAATTACTACCACGTAATCCTTTTATTTATTTTTTACTATAACATAATGTTCCTGGACGTTAGAATTCAATAAATGGGCGGTGAAAATATTTATACTTTTTTTTTAAAAAAAATATTAGTGAAAACAGAGGAGAAGTAAATAAATAAATTAGAAAGAAAAAGAGTACCGGGAATTTGGGGATATAAATAGATTCATTTGTATTACCATAACTTCCACGAACCCAATTACTACCACTCTCTCCTCCTTTCTCTCTCCTAAACGTACAGTAATGGCGATTCATCAACAAGTATCTGTTCTTCTTCTGGCCTTCTTCTTCTTGTTAGGTATTATTACAAGAAATTATTCAATCATTTATATATGATCTAATTCATCATAATTAAATTAGTTTTAGCAAAATTATATTGAATTATTTTTCACCATCAATTTTTTTATATGTTACATACAGTACACAATTATTGTTATGTTATATATGCATGAAAGAAATTTTAATTATATGCCTAATTTTAAAGCTATCTAATTGTATTTATTGTTTTAATTGCAGGAACCCAAGTTTCATGTACTGAATTCACACTTCAAAACAGTTGTCCCTACACAATCTGGCCCGGAACACTCTCCGGCAACGGAGCCGCCATACTGGGAGACGGTGGTTTCGCATTATCGCCTGGAGCATCTGTCCACTTCCCGGCACCACCCGGCTGGTCCGGCAGATTCTGGGGCCGAACCGGCTGCACCTTTGATGACGCCGGCGCCGGAAAGTGTATTACCGGCGACTGCGACGGCGGACTCAAGTGCAACGGAGGCGGGGCACCGCCAGTCACCCTAGTTGAATTCACACTCGCCGGCGGAAACTCCGACAAGGACTTCTACGACGTGAGCCTCGTGGACGGGTACAATGTGGGCATGGGGGTAAAGCCGACCGCCGGAACTGGAGACTGCCAGTATGCCGGCTGCGTGAACGACCTGAATACAAACTGCCCGCCGGAGTTGCGGGTGATGAATGGTGAGGCAGTGGTGGCTTGTAAGAGCGCGTGTTCGGCATTTAATGCGCCGGAGTTTTGTTGCACCGGCGATCATGGGACACCGGCGACGTGTTCGCCGACGCAGTATTCGGTTATGTTTAAGGATTCGTGTCCGACGGCCTATAGTTATGCTTACGATGATTTGTCTAGTACGTGTACTTGTGCAGGGACGGATTATTTGATTACATTTTGTCCTCGATCGAGGTAGTTTAGTATCCTATCATCATGTGGATTGGTCGGTCGGTCATATTGATTTATGAGAATTAATTTTTAATACGAAATGACAATTCGTATTTGTATTTGTGCTGCAAATTAGTAGTAATATTGTGCTTATAAATTGTTAAAAACGATAGCCATGAATTAATTATACGGAGTCATAAAAATGGATAGGCCAAGCAGAGTTTATTAAGGTGTATTATTATAATCCAAGTTTTTTAAATAATGGAGTAATAAAAAATAAACAAATTAATAAAAAACATTCCACATCGTGCAAAAAAATGACTTTTTGCATGAATATTGTTGATTGAGTGAAAAGTCTAAGTCTATTTTATTGGTTATACGGATAATCCGTATATAACTTACTCTCAAACAAGAAACACATTTTACATGAAATTCATTTACTCATCCAACTGCATCTGATCATAAAATAAGCTGCAAATCCATCAAATTCTTAAACCCCAGGTGAGTGAATGAATGATGCATAATTCACAAGGCCATAAGCACAAAAAAGAATGCAAATCACAGGATCAAGAACATAAATTACCCCATTCTTAAAACTTCTACAGAATGAATATCTGGCGAAAATAATGAATTCAGACTTCACAACTTTGGATTATTTCAATACATTTGAAACAATAGGACAATGCTTATACTTTGTTTTAGACCATTGTAATGCAAATTAAAGCAACCCAAGTTCATAGATGCATGACTGAACCCCCATCACAATAACTAATATGCTAATTTGATTGCCAATTAATAATTGAAAAAATAAAAAAACTCAATCCATAGAGTAGGCATATGAACAGCAAAGAAAAATAAATGCAGAGTGACCAGAGCATGTGATAAGGAACATAATATGGGTAGACACTCGACCACAAGATAAAGAGGTACTTCTTTCTTTCAGGCCTTCGGCCAAAATATCTTCATTCACTCATTTCAATAAACCCATGTTCTTTTCTTCTATTTTTCCCACTTCATGTATTTGCAATTACTCTACATCAAGACTTCCATCTTTGAAAGTCCAGTCCAATCTCAATAATTCCCACCCAATATTTTCTAAATGAATTTTGGGTTAAGAGAGGAAACTCTACTCTAGTGCACGTATAATCTGTGCCGCCTATTCCTACAGTAAGAAAACCTAAAAAAAAAATTACCAATAGAAGGAAACGGAAAAAGGACAAAAAAAAAGGGAGAGGACTAAATCTGCCTATAATTTACACGAATTCCCTTTGTGGAATTCTAAATAAGATCAATGCTGCTTCAGAAGACACTAAAGCCATGATCCATGTTACCGTAGCCAGTGCACAGACCTGCACCCTCATCCTCATTGCTGAAGAGGGTTTGGTCTGAGCAATCAAGTGTTGCTCCACATGCTTTGTTATACGATTGGCACGCTGAGTGACAAACCCTTAGCCTGTTATCACCATCCTTGTCGCACTTCTGAATAGAAATCTGTTTCAAGCAGATTAGTGAAATTAATAAATGTGTTACTCGCTATGAAGATAATAGCAAGAATGTATAAATCGAACAGTTCGACATTTCAATGAAACGTTAATACTAGAGAAGCAAGCCAGATGTAGGACATTTCAATCTACTCGACCTCTAAGCTAGCTTAAAGTGAAGCTATATCAATTACTCAGACCAAGCATGTTAAAAATAGGTAGTCATTCCCTACTGCCTAAACCCAATAGAAAGTTAGACTGTACCCTACTTATGTTTTCATTGCTTAATCAAGCTTGCTCGATAGCATATCTCAATCCCATTTCATACAATGTACTCCAAATATCTTACACCCCAATGAATGTAATATTAACCTTCAAGGCATCTTTTGTTGATCTTTTTGTGAATAGATACTAAACAGTTCTTTATGTTACTACAACTGCACCCTACGTAATCTTGATGGACTTGAAAGCCTGTTACTGATCAAGCTTTAGTAATGAAGCATGAGATTCAATTTTAGCAATAAAAGTTTCTGCCTTTCGAGAGGGAGAGAGAAGGCCGTCTTCGCATATCATGCCACACAGAAATATTTATTCTACTTAATCTTGATGGACTTGAAAGCCTGTTACTGATCAAGCTTTTAGTGATGAAGCATGAGATTCAATTTTAGCAATACAAGTTTCTACCTTTCGAGAGAACAGAGAGAAGGCCGTCTTCGCATATCATGCCACACAGAAATATTTATTCTATCAAAAAGTACTGGGAAACCCCCTCCCTCAACCCCCCCCCCCCCCCCCAAAAAAAAGAATTACCAAATAGGAAAACAGAGATACAACATAGATAAACTACAGGAAAAGAAAGAGTTGGGTGCGTTCGGCCGGTCGAAGTGAAGAAGGTAGTTAAAAAATACTCAGATGCTATGCTGCTTGATTAAGGTTAGCAAGTGAAACAACTATGTATTGTACATTGCTAATGATTAGAATCAGTCTTTACTGTAGAGAGTATAATGATGAAGAAACATACCCAGCAGGCAAGCCGCCTAGCAGCTCCATCACAGTCTCCACCTCTGAAAAAGTTAAAAATTTTCCGAGGACCACCGGGGAATAATCGGTGGTAGTTAGGCTTGACAACTACTTCTTCTAGTTGCTGCAGTATACTCAATTCACTAGGCGCACAATGTTGCATAGATGCATCTTTCCCTAACAAATCCTTGCAAATTAAGAGACTTGAGGAGATCGTGGAGCTGTTTCGGCATGTGTACCCAGCATAGTCCGAACAACGGAACTCACAGACTCCATTATCACAGACGCCTCCATGAAGGCTGCATTGTTCATCACAAACAGCTGCATATCATTCCCAATCAACAATGTAAGACAATGTTATGTAGAGGAAAACAATAAATCAAGCAACAATTGTGTATGCCTACGAGTAACAACTCCATGCTGCAATGTAATAGCTCCACAATGCAATAAGTTATTACATTGATGTGACATTTATTATGTGTGGTTCACCTATTACATGTATTAGCCCATTACGGGCATAATGCTATTACATCAATTTTTAAGTTTTTCATTACAACCTCTGATTGATGTATTGGCACATTACGTCCGTAATGCAATAAGTCATAAAAGATAAAACAATAATTAGGACTACAACTGATTTGACATTTTGACTTACAATTTACTTTATTCAGTACATACAATCATATAATTTAGTTTTTGAACATAATGTAATAACGTTACAATTACTACACAAATACCAAGAACCAACCAAACAAACATGTCGTAATAACCTATTACCGTTACATTACAACTCTATTGCATTACGTAGACTATTGCATTACATCAAATTTTTATTCCGCGAACCAAACCCCACCTTAATGAACATTATATGATTGTTCTATAAAATGACTGTTATTACAATATTCCTTCAATTGCAAAAAAATAAAAATGCGAGATATACTGAATGCATTAATTTCAAAGAGAGACAACATTACCCGTAGAGCAGTCAACACCAGTGTGCCCACTTTCACACTCACAGACACCGTCTTGAAGGCACTTGCCGTGCCCATTACAGTTGCTAGGGCAAGCGCCTGCAAATTATCTTTAATAAGAATCCTAAGAAAACTCAAAATGATGATTAGTGAGGCGGTTAGAGAGAACAGGATGGAGCTTACGTTTGCTACAATCATGACCACTAAACCCAAGAAAGCATTGACACCTTCCATCAACACAGTCTCCATTGAAATGACAAGAATTGGGACATTGCCCAGACACAGGAATAGGGACTATGTTACAGAGTTCATGATAAGCTGGACACATTAGCTCACCTGAACAAAAATAAAAAAGGTAAAATAAATCAAATAAAGAAGCCTCAAGGCTGCATGAATACAAATGGAGATAATATGAGCAAGGATAGATTGAATATTATAGTTACCATTGAAGCCAGAAAACTGAACTGGTCCACCCGCTTCAGGGCATACTTTCCAAAGACCATCCACAGCAACCTAAATACAGCACTTCCACATTCACATTTACATTTGAAGAAAATTTATTGCAAAACATGAGTATATGTAAAGTTCAAAAGCAAGTATTTGAACTCCTCGGTGTAAATAAAAGCCAGTAGGGAATGTTCATTTTGTAAATAAGGTATTACTTCTACTCTTAAGAGTGTGTTTTGATAAGCTAATTATGCTAACATAATAAAGGGATGCATTTCTGATTATAAAAATAACATTAAAATCTATAAGGACAATTTGAGGAGCCATAGCTTCTTCACCTTTTTTAATGGTTTTCCAAGATGCAAGATATTTTTATGTGCTCCTTCCCCCGAGAAAAGAGGGAAAACTGGAAAGGGGGTATTTTTATTTGCAATGCACTCCTTCCTACTTCCTATTCCCAAAGATATTTTTATATCCCCCTTACCACAATGACCTCTACTATCCTTTATTTTCATTGTTGGGTGGTGAACAAAGTATAAGAAGTGAGGTTTACAGCAACTCATTCTGAACTTATATTGTTTCTCCTTTTTAAGGTAAGAGCCCAGATAACCTCCACAAGAATATCTACATATATATATATATACACACACACACACACACATATATATATATATATATTCTACATACAGAAACTTCCCTACCACCCCCCACCCCACCCTACCCCACCCACCAACAAAAAGGGGGGGGGGGAATTAGCCTCACAAGAAGTACCAGTTTTGATTGGAATATCGTGTATATCTGGTACACATTAAAAATATATTTTGATTAGTGTATCTGCCCCCTAATGATGTCATTTGGTGGGTAAAGAGAGTCATTTGGCATTACAGGTGACTGAAAAGAAGAGCTATCTCCATTCACACACATAAACACACACACAGAGATAGAGAGAGAAAGAGGTTACCTCTAATGAGTTGTTTGTACACCTGTGCTGGTAACAACCATTTCCTTGGGCAGTAGAGCCCCGTACAAACCCAGTACGTACCAATGATGAGGCCATACACCTGTACAGATGCAACAGATCGATGAATAAAACTCAAATCAGAAATATATTCAGAATTTTAAATTTATATGAGATTTTAGAGCAAATCTCACCTCGAGCTAGTCCCTCGCACTTCACCCAACATTCTATCAGGTGGTCGTGCACTTTTAATGTCTGTACATGAACCATCAGAATATGCTACAAAATAAGTGCAATAATCAGCCAAAGATGACTGGCCACCTGCAATGACCGAGTATACAAGTCAACAGTTGGTCAAACTTATTTGTACAAAACCAAAAATTTGAGAAATGATTATCGTTTATCCGCATAAAACATGTAAAACACCATAATTTTCTGTTTTACGTGATTACAGCCTAATGGAATACCTGACAAACTAAGAAGAGTGTGTCGGGATAGTGTCTTCAGCTGAGGATTAAAATTGTGAAAGGACGTAAAAATACTCTCTAAAAGTTATTTGTTTGGATAAAAGAGAGCTATTTCAAAAATTATTTGTTTGAATAAAAAAAGAGCACCAAAATTCCCCAAAGTAACCAAATTTGGTAGGCCAAATATTAGTAAATTTGGTAGGCAGTATAAATAAAAAAAAAAAGAGAAGCAATAATTTTCATATTAGCGAAGTGCCAAATATTACTAAATTTGGTAGGCCAATCTAGGAACATAAAATACTGCACTGAAAACAATGAACTCTAATGCAAAGCAATTCATTTTAAATATTTCAATTCAGGTGGATCTAAAATTTATATACTTATCAAAAACAAGAATAATCTAAAAGTTTATAAAATCTATTTAAAATCTTTAAAAATCAAAATGTCCAACCATGGGATGAAAAATATAGAAAAATCTAACAGAAAACACAAGTACGAAGACGCAAGCTTAAGAACAAACCTTTGTTAGCTTGTGGAAAATAACGGGCCCATTGAGGAAGGTCCCCACTATAATTTACAATTGGGCAGTAACCCTCAGCCTCCCTGTTGTACGTACACCCGGATAACTGTGTTGTATTGCAATGATATGCTCCCTTCCACAGGTTGCAAGGGGAGGTAACAAAGTCAGTCCCTTGGTTGCGGCCCCAGTCAAGACGGTCTGCCATGTCATAATTAGCCTTGTACCATCCGCTATCCTCTAGCAAAGCCAGTGTCATTTTAGATACAACCGACCTTGTATCTACTGAGCCCGTCATAATCTCATTCATCAGAAGCCTTTTCTCCCAGTGGGATCCTGTAGCAAATTATGAAACTACTAACGTTACATTGATGTTCTTCATTCTCAATTATATGACTCAAAAATATAAATTGATTATGAAAAAATTATCATATAATAATAGTTGCTTTCCAAATAATCCTTCTCTTGTATACTTAGCAGCAGTGATGCACATATTTCTAGACTTCCAGTTAACTAATATAGTATAGATTTCTGACACAAATAGTGTCGCCAGACTAATGATAATTAGAAATTATAGATTGGAAATAGAGAAAACAAAGGATAAACAACCTGAAGTACCACGCCCTCCACCATCTTCTAACTCTAAGCCAGTGAAATTCTCAGAGAAGGCCTGCATTAACAACTTATCAAGCCATTGTTTCTTTAATATTTTATTTTCTAAATAGAAATTTCAAGAAATGCACAGGTTTTATGAAACAAAACCCACAAATGAAGAAGTAATGGCATACCCCATAATGATGACGTGAATGCATGACAACGCGAGGAAGCACCACACGAGTTACCATCCGTCCAAGCTTTTCATCAATGGCTTGTTCAGTAACCTACAAATAGAACAAACAAGTTATATTGAGGTCAAAATCATAATGTAAATGAAGATCACAAAAGGGTGCACATGATTTTTTAATTTTTAATGAGTTATTCTAGGCTGAATAGCAGCAGGACCATCAAAAACTGGAGATACTTTAACTCCAAAGGACGTTCAGAGGGAAATAAGTTATTAGTCAGAATGACCAGATAAACCAAAGATAATACTAAAGGGTGAATTTCTCATTTTCCCTATCTTGTATGACTAATCTTAAAAGTATCTTCAACAGAATTAGACATGTTCTTTTTATTTTTTAAGTAACATGATGTGACATTCTAGAAAGCCTGAGATGATGATGCAACTGATTATTATTCTGTAACAAATTTTGAATAGTGAACAGTACGCCAATCAACCTGTTCAACAAATGGTTTTCCTCAAAGCAAACTCCAACAGAAGTTTTCAATTCATAGTTTAGTGGCTAGTATTTACCTGACTACGGCGCCTTTTTCTCTCATCCCTAAAATGCGCGAATGCATGCGGATCAAAACCAAGAACGTGCATCACCTGGGCAATATCCAGATCTTTCAATTACACAAACAAGGCAAAGTCTTTCTAATATATACCCAAATTCTAAATCCAACTCACTTCATGTATGAGCGTAGCTGAAAGTAAGGTTTCTGCTTCAGCAGTCAAGTGGCGAGGAGCAACATTCACGTGTCCTGCAAACAGAATGTACCATTAGTTGATTAGAGTTTAGTCTTCTAACAGATGGTAGGATACAAAGGTGCTTCACAACAAACAATCTCCATGAAGAAGGTACCGGCAATTGCACGACCCCATTGATCACGCTCACATGCCACTGCCCATGCTAGGGTGTTGCCTGTCGTAGGTCTAGTAGTCACCAAAAGAACTAAGTCTGCATCAGCAACACCCTCTGGAGAATAAATAAACAATTAGTGAGTGATCACCATTTAAGCATAATTATAAAAAATAAAAATGAAAACTAATCAGTATAATAATAACATGAAATGTGATAATTAATAGACAAACATTCGCTACTGCGGCAATACCTTCTACATACTCCCGTGGAAGCTGTACACCCCCGTCTTGTCCACATGCAGAATACCCACTTAACTGCAAGTTCCCTCTTACACGTTCAACAGCTAAGGCTCTTCTGAACCAGTCTGCTGTCTGCCCTAGAGCCTGTGTTAAGTTACTGCAACAAATTAGAGTCTGTTTTACCAAATATGCTAATAATAACCCTTAAAGCTTTCATATTTAAACATATAAAGTATTTATAAAGGCGTCCAGCAATATACAACTGACAGACTATTGTGCATATGTCCAACTGCTACACATGCCAGTAGTTTGCACCAGATCGATCTGTTTTGCAACATGAACTTGTTCTCTAAAGTATCAGTTTATGACAACTTGCAAAATTAGGGTATTTTCATCATGATACTTCAAAAAGCTATACATAAAGATTTTAAAATAAGGTGAAGAAACAGACTAGCTAAGTGTACCTTACGAAGACGATGCTTTTTATCTTCCCCAGCAATATCATCCAAAGTGCAGTTATACCAGCAGTCACCAGAAATTGGAGGATCACCATGAGGATTACAAGAAGGCGTTTCAGAATGAGCAGTCACAGGAGGCTCTCCAAGCTAAACAAGAACAGAGGATAGCATCATTAATTCTAAGCCATGACCCAAGCAAGAACCAAAAAGGCACCAACTCATTAATAATACACACCTTCACAATGTCACCAACATTTCGACAATCTCTATCAGGTGAGTGCCCAACAGCATCGTAGTTTAAATAAATTCTAATAGGCTGTTTTTCATCCTCTTGCTTCCCTGAAAATTCGGAAGCTTCAAGCAACGCCCTTCCCCTCCTGTAGAGGGGTTTTGAGATACTAGGCTCCTCATAAACCTGTGGCGTAACCGAATACACCTTGAGCCCCGGTCTTTTCCTTTTTTCAATTATCTGGTCATGAATACAGGAATGTGATATAATGTTCTCAGTGCCCTTTTCTGAACCTCGCCACTGCAATTCATGTTCTTGGTATATTGCTTGACCAGCTTCAAACCATACCAAAATCAATAAAATCTGAAAGAGGTGAGCAAAGAGGGTGAGACATCACTACAATGTAGAAATTTTGCCTAAGAAACCAGGAATATAACCACAAAGGTTATATATGAACCACAAAGTTTCAATATGAACAAACCAGGAGACCCAATTTATGCTCTAACTTCTAAACCAGTATAAAATATCACTACAGTGTATAAATTTTGCCTAAGAAAATCAACAGGTCACTAAAGTCCCACACATGTTAGTTCATACCAAATCAAGGCAGCAATCTTTGAACAACATAGGCATTACTTGAGCTCAACATAAACCACACAGCATAAATCAACAAATTACTGCATTTTGACCAAAAACTCCACCAACCCAACAATTCAAATAACCAAAATAACCCAAATCCCCAATTTAACTAATTTCCTCATGAAAAATTAAAATTTTCATTCCACCTAAATATTGAAAGGAATATGACCGACTAAACCAAAACCCTCATATATATATATACACACCCAAAAGAACAGACTTTGAAATTTATCTCGCAAATGTGCCTCTTCACGCAACTTAATTATTCAAGACTTGACATAAATAGAAAATTGGAAAATGAAGTAGATGAGAAAAAGGAGCTAAAGATCAGCTAACCAAAAAGGGTATTACCAAATTAAAATTAGAGATCTTGAAAATGCGTTAGTAATAAACCCAACCCCTCCATCAGATTTTTAAAAAAAAACGACGAAAATTTTGAAGTTTTGAGTGTCAGTTGTATGAGTTCAAAATTTTCTCTTTATTTCCCTACATTTCTCAGAAATCAAACAGGGTATCTAAGACTCTAGTTTCCAGCTTATCTTCTAATTTAAAATTCATATTAAACAAACTAAAACCCTAAATTTGTAATTGCAAATAACTAAACTACTAAATTTAAGAGATGAAGGAGAGAGAAAAACAGACAGGGAGAGAAAGAGGAGAGGGTACCACTTACCTGGAGAAGAAAGAGAGTAAATCTCAGTTGGGTAGTACAAAATCTCACAAAAATACATCGATTACAAGGAATCTTTAACTCCATGAAATGAAATGTAAGAGGCTAACAACAACAACAACATCGGTTCCATCAAATCGCCGGCGACTCTCCGATCGGCTCCAAAACCCAGAAAAATCGCAGGCTTTCCCGCATTATATAAATTACAACTGATAACAATACAATTACAGATAGAGAGAGAAATGGAAAGGGTTTATCTCTCTATCAATGAGTTGAAAAGGGTACAAAGAACTCAACTTTTTGATTTCTCAGTGAATGAACTGTGGTGGGTTTTTGGAGTTCTAGATGAAATGGGTATTTTTTTTTGTTGCTTGAAACTCTTACTGAAAATGAAATCGAAGAATTTATCAGAAAATGTTTGTGTTTGTTCTTGGGATGAGAGAGAAAACGCAGTCCACGAACCAAGAAGAATAGAAAAATGATGAAAAAGGTGTAGTGGGTAGAGTTCATAATTTTTCGAGTAAAAAATTTGTACAGATAATCTTGTTTTCCATTTAAATTTTGTATGGGATGAAAATTTGGATAAAATATCATAGCGTTAGCATAACTCACCTCAGTTTCTGTTGCAATTACCAGAACACCAAGGTCGGCAAAATGTTTTAAAAAAACTCCCGTTTTTTCAAATTATAAGATCAATATTGACTTTTGTAGAGTCAATTTTAAATATTTTTAAATTCAAAATTGAGATAAATTTATTTAATTTATGTCAATATAATTATATATATCATAAACTATCTAAAAAGTATTACTTTATTACATTTATTATTTTAAAAACTTAAATAAATTATATCAATTTTAACTTTAAAAATAGCTCAAATTAACTTTGAGAAAGTCAAGTACTAGGTAACCAAATTTACTTATTATACCTGAAAATGAGAATATCATTATTTTTATTTTTCACTAAATATTATAAAATTTTGTGTAAGATACGTTTAAACATCAAAAATTATACTTAAAATGGCATACTCTTTCTATTACACAAAATGAGTTTTCATTTATAAAAAAATTAAAGATATATTTTTATTTTATATTTACCTTAATATTGGTTCAATAATAGTGGGAGGATACTAAAAAACTTTTAATGGTAAATTGAGAATAGCCTTTTACACTATTGTCAATAAAAGAAAAGAAAAAAAAAGAGACTATTCTTTTTTAACTAAACAAGTTGACAATTGGGATTCTTATTATGCAACGAAAGGTAATATGTCCTGCTCAAAATTTAACATTTTAACAAACAAATAAATAAGAGAGTATAACTTTCATTCTATAGTAAGAAAATAATTTTTATTTTGTGTTTTAAATGTATTGCAAGCATAATATAATTACAATTTTGTACATAAGATTAAAGTTATTGTCAATAATACTAACATCAAGATTTTTTGATGAATTTGTGGTGAATCAAGATAATTCGCTAAAATTATTTGAATATTAAATTTAAAGTTTGATCTGTGCTCAAGTTAAGTCCGGTGACCACTCGTGATGTAGTGTGTTTAGAGTTTATCAATTTTTTAAAAATTATGATTGTGTGAATTGTGATTTGACTTATAGTTATTTTGTGAGACGTAAAATGTGACTTGATTAATTTTAACGAGAACATAAAAAAAATAAAAAATAATACTCTTTCCGTCTCAAATTAATTGCTCAGTTTTGATTTTTTTAAGTCAAGTTGACTATTTTTAGAATTAATAATTAAACATATATAAATATATTTCTAAAATTATAAAAATTGGGGTTAGTAATAAATTGTATATATTTTCTTTTAGTTATAATCTCTTCACCTATATTTTAGCAAAAATAGTAAAAAGATTAATTTTAAAAATGGTCAATTTGACTTTAAAAAGTCAAAACTGAGTAATTAATTTGAGACAAATGGAGTAGTACTAATGATCTTTTAAGTAATGTGTTTTCCATAATACTCTTAAAACAATAAATTTAAAATTTGTTCCGAGTTTCGAGTTAATCCGAAATCGAAACATGTCGGATTGTAGTTATATATTTGCATTGAAAATATGACCTTATTTTTTCTCCATTTTTAACCTACTAAATTTAATTTGTGCCTTATATTTTCATATAAACCGTACAACGATGGTCAGTTATGGGCAATGGCAGACACTGGTGCTGTTGGTGCAACGGCCACGTAGGGCCCTATTTATTTATTTTACCAAAAGGTAGGTACAAAATTATTTCAATGACCTTTGCTTACGTAGTTGGACCTCCAACTTGTTCGAGAAATAGAAAAGCAGTGTGTACCTAAATAATTATTCGGAGTAATAAAAGGTTTTACAAATGACAATAAATAAATAATCTAATATTAACTAACATTTATAACAGAATTAGTTATTATAAAATATTAAATTTAATATATTAACTTATGAAATAATTTTTAATATTACTCTCAAAGTGCTCCAACATATATATGATTTATGTGTTTGTATTGATGGACCATCGTGTTACCGTTTTTCATCGTAAAATCGATTTATTTATAATTATTAAATCAAATATGTGTGTATATATATATATATATATATATATATATATTCTTTGATCATTTAATTACCGGCGAAAAGCCTACCATAGGCTGATATTTTTTTGGGGGGTATTTTTCCTCATGAAATAAAATGGTGCTTTGCCTCTTTGACTTTCTCAAGTTACCAACGTTTGAAGTAAATGAAATTTATTCATGGAGATTACGTGAATTGGAGGGTT
Source organism: Aralia elata (assembly GCA_034770075.1). Lineage (NCBI taxonomy): Eukaryota > Viridiplantae > Streptophyta > Magnoliopsida > Apiales > Araliaceae > Aralia > Aralia elata. The sequence continues at coordinate 88,748,555 of CM068385.1, forward strand.
GGTTAGGAACTATCATTATTTAAATAAAAATGAGTTGAACAAATTTAAACAAACCAAAGAGAAGAATATTAATTTTTGGGTATGACTTAAATTGAGGGGTTAGCTAGGTTTGGTATTTTGTTGACCTGCTATCCAATTAAGCCTCAGCATATTCTTTCTTTTTTCAACCAATTTTTTTTTTCATGTGCCAAAAACATTGACCTATTTCTCCTCACCTTATTAATACTGTAGCTTATCCCAATATCATTTTAACTAATAAATTGTTATATTATTGTCCTGTTTGGTTTTAGCTTTACAACATTTGTTAAGAAAACAGATCACCTGTCTTGATAAAACTAACCGTGTAGGTTAATTTATTGTTGCAATCCACCTAATTAGCATTATGTCCGTGAGGATCCACTGATGGTCTTACAAAATTAAAGCAGTAAAATGAGCAAATAGTTTAGACTTAATTCGTATTTACTCGACTAAAAATTCGATTCGAGCTCGACTCAAAATATAAATAATTCAAATATGAGCAAATTTTAAAATTCGATAAATTACTCGAACCTTCTCAAATTGTAATTTTTTATTGATACTCGGATCATATTTTCGGAAAGTTTAAACTGATCGTGCTCGACTCGGTAGCTAAACGAGCCTCAATCAAACCTTATTTTATACTCGATAAATTTTGTGAACCAAATCTGAACAACTCAATACTCGACTCGACTCAGTTCATTTACACATTTATACCCACCCCCATTATTGAAAAGAATTGTGTTGCTGATTCGGCAACAAAATTAAGATTATATTTATATTGTGTAATATTTATCTTTACTCGATTGTATGCTGAATAGACATATATATATATATCTAAATAATTATTAACAGATCTTAGTATGCGTTAAAAAAAATACAGTGAATGGAGTATTTTTCACTATATATCAAATTCATAACTTCTATTGCATATACTTTGAACATTTTTACTCAAGTGGATGCACACAGCTGAGCTTGGGATAACTCGCAAGTTGGTACTTGCAATTTGCAACGTGATAACAGCTTGATTAACTTCAGAAAACCCGTCTAGTTGTAATACTTTTTTATTTATTAATTTATTTCTTTTACTTAATTTTATAATAGATAGAAAAAAAAGATGAAAATTTTAAAAGTTCTGTCTAATTCCTTTGTGACTTCGTTTTTTAGTGAACGGAAAGCTTGGCCACTTTTTTTGTCAAACTTTTATGTCAAAAAATAGACGAATTTAAACAGAAAACTAAATAACATAAGACCGTCTTTTATAATTCTTAGTATACCTTCTAAATTATAAACATAATAAAACTAATATAAGGACAACTTAATAATTTAAATATGAAACTTAAATTTTTTTTATAAACTAGGTAACAATATAAAAAATATACATATTTTCTATTATTTTCTTTTTTTATTATAAATTAAATTTTCATTCTTTTTTTTTTCGTCCTAAACACAGCTTAAGGGAAAGCAAGTTTACTTTTTTCCTTCTGGATGAGAATAATTTATTGGTCTCATACTTACTGAAAGAACTTTTGAAAAGAAGCTTGCTATTACTTTTTTTGAGTAAATAGTAAAAGTATTTTTTTTCAGTAATTTAGAAAAGGAAAAAAAAAACTATCTATATTTCTATTATCTGTCCAAGGAATATTATATTGAAACTTTAGTTAATTTTCCAAAATATAGGCACTCCTTATACATATTTTGAAGGAATTATGAGTGGTTAATCCTTAAAGATGAGTGAGAAGTTATTGGGAGGGTATTCTGTATAAGATTAAAAAAATGTGGCACCTTTTCCAGAAATTAGGTACATTACCACCAAAACTTTCGTAAAGATGTGCTTAATGCCGTAGGTGCATTATTTTAAGGAATTGTTATTTTATTAGTAATATTGTTAGTCCACTATTTTCAGATAAATAGTACTCTCACCATTTCATATTATTTAATTATTATTAATTTTTTAAAGTTAATTTAAAATATTTTTAAACTTAAAAATTAATATAATTTTTTTAATTTAAATTAATACAAATTATAAATATTATAAACTATATAAAAAATATAATTTATTGTACATTTTATTGTTTCATAAATTTTAATGAGTCATCTTAAATTTAAGTTTAAAATATTTTAAATTGACTTTAAAAATCAATAATAATTAAATAATTTACAACGGCGAGAGTATTATAGTACTTTGTTTTTAAGTCTTATACTCATGGAAGATAGAATTACCTATAATTAATGAAATACTCATTTGTAAAAATAGCCTTTCTGTTATGTTATTTGTTTATTTTCTTTCTAGGTTAATAATATACAAGGTGGAAATAAATCTAATTGAATGAGATATGTTTCGAAAATGACAATGGTAAAGTCAAAGATCATTATAGTGACAAGACTTTATATGAGTGGTAAAGAGTTTATTTAAAATGCTTTCTTTTTCTTATATATAGTACTTTGTTCACATGCATTTCTTGCTCTTTTTATTTTTTTATTTTTTTGGCATGGAAACTGTTGATTGGAAAATAATATCTTTTATATATATATATATATATATATATATATATATTTCACATATAATGAATCTTAGAGTCAATATCTTTTCTCTTTTTTTTTCCTCAAATTTTTGGTAATATAAGGGGAAAAATCTTGAAATGCATTCAGTGCATTGGACATTAAAATAAAATGTTAATTAGTTCAACTTGTGCTATATTTGCATTGTAAAAATAAAGGTGAGAATGAAATAATTCTGAAATAAAAAAAAATTGTGTTTAATTGTTCCATTGGAATAAAATGAATAACTTCCATTCTTACCAAATATATGGATTTTATTCTGCATTTTATTCCCTTATTAGGGTTAGTTTTTGAAGGTATTTTTGCTAAAAGTTTCTAATGAGATTTTGATAAAAGGTTCACACATTGATAGTAAGAGCAATTGCCATTACTCATTAGATGCTCTCAAACTCATGCGGCTCATAATTCATAATACATCTGCCATTAAAGTTTGAGTTTAATATAACGTTGAGTTTTGCATTATAAAATTCTTCATTTGAGTTTTGTTTATCCGTTTAAGGGTGAAAAATTACATAAGTTCCCTTTTTAGTAAATTAAAAGGCTATTTTTTATTTTGATCTAAATGCTAAACCACGTAGATCAGATTTCATTTACTTAAACTATCATTTTTCTAATTAATGTGTCGTTGAAGGTGATTTTTCATTGATCTTGTTATTTAATTAACAAGCTCTCAATTGTTAATTTAGATTAATTTCATATTTTAAATTTTATAATCAAATTCTTACTAAAAAATATATATATTCTGCGAGATTTCTTTTACTTCCATCTATCCAATAAATAAAAGAGTTGCATATATGAGAGTTCATATTATACTAAAGTTTGATTTACTCGATAACATGGAGAAATGAGAATCAAGGATATTATTGACATTTGAAAAATTAAAATTAAACTAGTCTATTAAATTCAATAGAGTTTCTAATTTTCTATATAATTTTATACTTTTGAAAAAAATAATATATGCGCGTCAATGGAGAAATATCAGAGTGCAATTATCACTTAAGTATGGAGTAATAGATTATGTACACACGTACAAAGAAATCCTTAATTGAGAGGCTATGTCAACATCTATAATTTCACAACTCCAAAAACAGCATTAATTTGTAAAAACTCTATATCCGATGCGTGTGTGTGTGTGTGTGAGTGTGAGTGTGTGTGTGTATATATATGTATGTGTATGTGTGTGTGTGTGTGTGTGTGTGTATATATATATATATATATGTGTGTGTGTGTGTGTGTGTGTGTGTGTGTATGTATGTGTGTGTATGTATATATATGTATGTATCCCAGTCTCCCAACAGCCATAAGTGTGAAACACCTATTGCAAGTTTTTTTGGACATAAGAGAGCCTAATGGCAAGTTCCCTACCACAATTTTACGTTTCACGTGATTTAAAAGCATAACATTTATTCACATTCTTATGCACACGCAAGTAAAAGCATTTTGAAAAAGAAACACAAATTTTAAAATTAGAGACATTTGTAAATAAATTTTTTTAATGAAAATTTTATTTTAAAAGTTATTTGTAACATTGAATTAAAATATAAAAGTGATGACATATTATTATTCAATTAATTAAGAGTAAAAATAATAGTATGTGACCTTATAGTAACTAAAAATGTACTTATAATATTAAAACGGATAAAAAAGAAAAATATGTCACTAATTAAAACTCCCTTTGTTATAAAATTAGAGATATAATTTGACTTTTAAAGTCAAACGACGACATATTAAACTTCAAATTAATGTGAATTTATTTAATTTTAGTTGATACAATTATTATAATTGTATAGTATATAATAAAACTATTAATCACAAAATTTATTTTCTTCTAGACTTTTATGAGTCGTACTGATTTTACAGTTTAGTATGCAGTCGTTTGATCTTAACAGTCAAATTGTATCTCTAATTTTAGAACGGATAAAGTACAATTTTGGAGTAGAAGTACAACAAATTTTTTTTGAAAATTTAGGTTTTTGGATTATATTTTAATTTCGGTAATATAAAACTTTGCACTTTCCTAAAAAGGAATCGAAAATGTGAAGGGAGAGAAAAAGAACTAAGAATTACTAAAAGTATTGTTAGTGAAGCAATCCAAACAAAAAAGAGAAATCAAATCTTGGATCAGTTTGTGGAAAATGTAATAAAGTTTGCCCCCAAATAGAGCTGGCCCATGTCAATCAATTGCATCTTGGTGGGCCATCCTAACAACCATATTTTATTTATATGTATGGATATATGGATTAGGATTTTCACTATCTTATTATTGTGTCTCTAAAGTAACAAGGAAAGGGTGGTCCCTTGAGAATGGCCATGTCTAGGCACATGAGGTTGCCCCAACTCTTATATTGTTTAGGGAAATAACCCATGCCCTAAAAAGACATAGATGCCTTTGGTGCATTGTCTCTCCGTAATCTTGTTAAGATTCCTAATTTTGATTATTATAGTAATAGGGATAATTAGGTTTGCCTTCGACTAGTTTAGTCTAGTGTAACTTAATTGATTGATGACCTCTTATTAGAAAGTTAGGTAGGAATCGTCTTACTAATTATATATACACAAGGTAAAAAATTCTTTACCAAATTTCTTACATCAAAACCGAACAATTTCCATCAACAAATATATAAATTAAATAAAGTGGACACTGAATTGTAATATCTATAATTGACGATTTTCCCACAACTTATGTGATTTATAGGGTTCAATCACATAAATATTGGCACAACCACTATATATATTTTGGTGTCAAAATTATCTATTTAAAAAAGGGTCAAACTTGAAAAGAGAATTACATACATATATGTATGTAATTTTGACACCAAAATATAGTTCAAGTTTGATCTTACTAGAATTTTAACTACAGATTAATAAAGATCACATATTTGAATCTGATTATTAGATAAAATATAGTTTTAACTGGATTTGATTATTTTAAAATTAAATTAATTAAGTACATATAATGTTTTATTTACTTTTGTCTTTAAAGATAACATCATAATTTACATAAACATGCTAATAACTAAATTTGAAGTAGGTTATGATTGCTCTGTATTATCATATCTACCATTAAAAATCTCTATAAAACAAAACCGCTTTCTTGAGTCGCTAGAATCATTGGTGAATTGTGTTATCAGAGTGCTTTTTCTATTGTTTTACTTATCTCTCTTCAGGTTGAAGTACTACTTTTTTTTTTTTCTCATCCCCGCTTAATCTAATATCCTTTCATATATCCAATTTCTTACTTCTCTCAACCGTTTTCAATATTTTTTTATTAAAAAAAACCACCCTATGTTACCAAAAATAAATATCTTAGCATGTCTTTCTCATAAGCTCAATCAAATTGATGCGTTCAATTAATGTGATAATAATGTCACACTAGGACCTCCAAATCTGATAAAAACAACAAATTTCTCTATTTCTATCATCATTATTTGACTATTTGGGATGACAAATAAAATAATTCCGTGTGTGATGCGTCTATAACATGAAGAAACTGAGCACAATCAACCCAATTTATAATTATTAGTACTCTTAAATATACAATTAATTCAAATTGATCTGAGCCAAATAAGTGGCATAATCATGCCCGAGGGTCCCATGACCATAAATGAAAGAAGCATACCTTTTTTTTTGGAGTTTTTTTTAGCGATTAATTAGGTATGCACTTAAAAAAGTGAACACACAAAATTTATTAATGAAAGGGAGTGGTTGAATGGGTTTTGATTTATACATTGTTTTTTTGACTTTTGGCTGCCAGGTCAGATGCATGCAAAAATCTATTCTACCTATACCAGTAATGAATGGTGCTGTACCAAAATCACTAGCTAATACCATCACCATATAAGATTCCTCTATGATTTAATTTTAATTAGATTAGTTGTGAAAAATAAGGGAGAAGAATTGTGAGTATTCAAAATCTTTTCTTGAAAAAAAATTATTATTTTTTTATTTTGTATTTTAATATAATTTTATTCTCATTTATCACTGTCTTATTAAAAAGAGGTATTCGTGAATTTATTATTTATAATAAAAATATACGAGACAATAATATATACATACTCTACGTGCACATTTAAATGTATATTGTTAATGTACAATCCTACAATTTCAATTGTAATAAACAAAACATATAAACACCCAAAATAAAAACAAAGATGAAGTCATATTCCTTTTTTTGTTTATTCCTCTCTTTATAATGAATACTTTGAAATTAAAATATTTACGTATAAAAAACTTCGAAAATGAACCATTAAATACCAAACTCTTAAACATTATTGTGATATAATACTGTACATTTTAAGGGTAAATTTTGTAATATACCCTTAACACCATTAATGCTGAAGACCCACAAGCAGGTTGCGGGGCTCTATTTCAACATGACCGGGCCATTGAAGCAGGCCCGTAATAGCTAGCTCCAAATCTAATAATTCTACTGGCCCACCATTTGTTATGGATATATCATCCTGTTAGTTTGGATGGGATGGAGTAAGCATCAAAACATCTCCAATTATTAAATTGCAATAACCAATTATAATAAGTTAGAAAGTTAAATTAAGTTTATGTATGTGTATGTGATAGAGAGATATGTTATTTCTTTTACCTAAAAAAATAGGGGGAAAAAAGAGAGAGATGATTTGTCCTAAAATGAGAATATCATTCTACAGTAAATATGACATAATTGGCTTATTCGAAAAAAGACATTATTCTTTGGAAGATGTATCTCGTTTAATATCTTTTGTTCTTTAGGTCCAAAATATACAAGATAAAATTTTAAATTGACATTTTTTTCTTATTTATTTTGGATAAAATGAATTTTTGGTCTGTTTGTGGATGTGACATTTATTTTCTTATTATGAGATTATCTTAGTGATGTTCTTGATCAATGATCATGAGGTATTATGTGCTTGTAATATTATATTGAAGTGATGTATCAAAGATAAAGCACGCTAATACCATAAGCTTCAAAGCCCATATAAAAGTGTTAACAGATTTCCCTAGTCCATCAATTTATCAAGAATAGTTTGACTGATGGACTACTTAAATCTCAGCCCATTACCCCAAAGTGGTCAACATGTTGTAATATATAAATGGATACATTATCAGCTTAGAATCATCCCAAGCTGTTGATGCAGGGTTTGGGACATTATGATCAAAGAAATATGGCTCAAAGTTTTCGTCCGTCAACTATATTTGAGGCCCGTTTACTTATGAATTATTGCTTAATTATGTGCAAGTATATTTGAATTAGAGTTGCAGTAATTTTAATCACCGACGGTTGGTACTTTCTTATGACTAACAAGATTACGTTCGAATCCCACACCAATGGTCTCCTCACTCCTTTCAGATTCTGTTGTTTTGGGCTTTGGTTGCCTAGTCTCTGATAGTTGATTAGATCACTATGAAGTTCTATTATTTCGATAGGTTGTATAGTTTACTTAATTGGATTGCATTTTCCTTTGAATCCAACAGCATGGCCTTAGTTTAAATAGTCCTACAGATTTTAGGCCCAACAAAATTGGATCTCTTACATAGTAAAATGCATAACCACAAAAGACAGAAAAAATTACTCTTTCGCCGAATACCAAAACCCTGTTCATTATCGCATGATTATGAGTGAATAAGGAATTAAATTAACTAAATGATTTTAATTCGATCTCAAATTTTCTGCTATTGACAAGTATTTCATTTTCATCCGAATTTAATAAAGAGCCTTACTCTTAATATCTCTGAGGATCATACTCCTAACAAAATTAGATCTACAAGTAAGATAAATTATTATTTTGTCACACATATATATATATATATGGAGAGTGATCCATAACTAACGTTATAAAGAGAAAATTATCCTTATAATAGATTTCAGTCGTCAATCCGCGTATCGAATGGTAAGAAGGACCTCACATATTAAACTGTAGATGAAAGGTCCTCCTTACCGTTCAATCCACGAATAGATGACTGAGATCTGCTGTAACAATGTTGATTATATATCAGACTTCCATATGTAAAAATCCTCCAATATCAGACCAACATATGAGAGATTAACAAGAGTTTCTTGTAAGTGAAAAATAATTCGGTGCCTGTCACTTTCAATAATCACCTTAGGCAACCCAATTTCCTTCAAACAAGTCATCGCGCTCAATCCAGAAAAAAAGATCCTGGGATACGATCAACTCCGGCACCAAGAACTCCTCCATCAGCCTTTTTAGCAAAGAACCCAACCCCTGCAAAACCATCATCCCCCTTTTCTTGGACATGGTAGCAGGGGGTTTGGTCCATTTATTTCACCATAGTGTTAGTAGTCTCTGTTTGGGATTGGCGAGACTCCGAGATCGATGTTAATTTCCTTCATAAAACTCCTTCAATAAATTAAAGCACTTACTAACAACCAACTAGGGGTAGGAGAGGCATTGCCATTGCCATTGCCATGCTTCTACTATTGTGTCCCCTTCTCCTGCTTATGATGTCATGACTTCATAATCGACAACGTTTAATTTTTTCTTTCGAATTAATTGTAAAGAAGACTCGAAATTACTATAATTTCTCCCAAATTAATGCAACTTGTATTGCTTTTGAAAGATATGATCTTCAACTAAACAACGTGACGGTAAACTAAGTCGAGTAAAAATTAAAAATATAACAAGACTAGTTACTGCCAGTCTAGTTGACGAAACTAGTTGACGATCACACATCAACTTAAAACTAACTTATCCATACAATACTCTACATTAAACAGTTAGCCATTTTTTCTCTTCCTATTATTTACGGAAACTTGTCTTGCGTGCGCCAATACTATCAACGGGGCATGGCACCAAAAATCGCTCTGCCAACATGATCAGACGCCTGAAAATGTCCAAAGTTTTCGCCATTAACGTTGTTCGGATAAAAGGCCTTGCATAGCTCCTTATATTTCTCAGCGTCAAAGTTATGAGCCTTCATGAGCTTTTCTTGTTTCACCTTAAATCGCCGCTGAAAAAACCCTTCAAAAGTAGGTTCTCTTGAGGTCCTAAGGAAGAAGCCATAAGCAAGGGCAAAGTGAAGTGAGGTGACAAAGAAACAAATGGGCTCCATGACATCCCAACTGAGCTCCCAGAAGGTTAGCCTCATAAAGCCCAGAGTCTGGAGGACCATAAAGCCCAACCCACAGTAGAGTTCTCCTCGAACCAATGACTCAGCTTTTCGGTCTATTGAGGCCTTTTGCTCCTCCATTTGTTCAAGTTCTTCCCTTCTTGGGTCGTTTGGGGTAGCTATGGATTGATAAATTAGGTTATCCATTGATTTGAACACCTGTAATCATATGTTCACAAGAAAGTTAATTATTACTTCATAATAAAGTGTGTTATCAACTTAATCAAAAACCTACTGTTTGAAAAAGACATACAAAAAGGCACCCTTATCAATATTTTCGAGTTGTGAATTTTCAATATCACTTAAACTTAACAATCATTTAATCTAAATATATACTTTTCGAGTCGACAGAATAGTCAGTAGAATCAAAAATAAAATTCTTTATTTTTATACAATTATAATTATTATTGTCGTGATTTTTATACTGTTATAACTATTATTAACGTCATATTTCTTTTAAATATGAATACGGGTAAAATTATTTACAACTTTAAATTATTGTGAGATAATTTTAATCTATACAGAACTGTCATTTCATAAGTATTAAAATAATGAAAAATTCGGTAACTTATAATCCTCTATAATTACTAATATTTGTTTTTAGAACATGTTTTTTCAACTTAAAATATAAAGAAAATGGGGAGTTAGTGCAAAATATCCGCGACTCCCATTTCTTTGGCACGATTGTCCAGAATGACAAAATAATTTTTTTCTTTCTTGAGATTAACTCATATTTCACTTAGCCCAACTAATGGTCATTACGATATGATAAAATGTGAGAGACATATGTGAATACATCAGACAAACATAACTAATCAAAATTTAATAAATCTGAGTATACTTTGTGTCTTTTTTTTTCTTTTCGTTTTTCTTCAATTTTTATATAATTATTCGCTATATTCAATCTTAAATCTAACACCGTTTAGAAATCCAAAAACTTAATTTCTGTAAAAATATCAAGATGGGTGGGTAAAGTTTAATTACCTGATCAGGGCGGATTAACACCATTTTGCCCAAAACGATGACGTTTCCGGCCTCATCCAACATTTTCGCGCAATTTAAACCTTGCTCACGATCTTTACAGACGTCACTACAAATCCTAACAAACTCAGAATACGCAATTGAGTTCATCGGAATCTGTCTCAGCGTCGATCTCAGGTTCTCCAATTGCGATGACCTAAAAATCTTCCTCGCATCCTGCACGGATATTCCAGCGATATTCTCCGTCGGAGATGGCACCGGAGGACTCAGTCCGTCGAGACGGATGCGATCGCCCGCAATGTTGACCGGCCATAGGTTTTCCCTCAGCTTGTCACCTACCGGAATGGAAAGGAACTCCGGTAGCCTCGCCGATTGGTTCGTTGATTTTCTGTGCAAAAATTGCCGGAAAAATCCTTTATCTGGAGAGTCTGGCGAGGTGACAAGCTCCCGCCGGAAGTTCGCTTTGGCCGCATTTTTAATAATTGATGGAGCTGGTGAATCTAAGTTTCTGTTAAACAGGCGCTTTGCCAATGTTCTTCGAAGCGCCATTGTTGAACAGAGGAGAGAGAAAATGGATTTTGGGTTAGAGAGAGAGAGAGAGAAGCGTTGAGGTCGGATGCATTCATTTAAGATGACTGGGGGTTTATATAGTGTCCTGAGGAGTAGCTGGATTGAGAAGAATTTCAGATTCTGGAGAGAGATTTTTTTAAATAAAATAAATTGGTGAAGTAAGGTGCTGTTTGGCAATGAAAAAAGTTTTAACGATAAAAGAGGAAATATGTGTCCATTTTTGGTGAATATAGTGAGTTGGGATCAACCGTAACAAACAGCGTCTCATCTGTCGTCCGAACAAAGAAGTTATATCATGTGACAATATTTTTAAGCTAACTTTTTCATTAGTAGTAATAAATAAAAAGATTCTACTTTAATTTAAAAAAAAAAACCCAATTACACCTGCCTCTTTCTACTTTAATTCTTTCTCTTCCTCTCTCAAAAAGGAAAAAAATAAAATAATAATCCTCCACGACTAAACCTGGAGAAATTAAAAGCTTTGTTTTTTTCCTTTATATAAATTTTGATCATCCCCTAGACCATATATAGTACAAAAGTTTATTGTGTTTTTTAATTTGTCTAAAGAAAAATGACATACATGTCAATAAAAATTTGACGAAGTTAAATTGTGACCAATATAAAAATATATGCAATAAGATAAAATAAATTAAAACGAGACATTTCTTAATTCTTATCTATCTCGTGTATGTACATACGTCGCAATCATAATTCGGTTAAAAACTTTTATAATATATAGTAGCACTTTTTATTTAATTATACATGTGATCCAGGCATCCTTCCGAAGATCTTGATGCTCCGAAACAATGATGCTATATTTGGATTACAGAAATTAAGATGAAAATAAAAAATGACTCGTTCTCATAAAATGAAAAAAATTGTGTTTAGTTGTACCGTTGAAATAGAATGTACCATTCTCATTCTTGCTAAATTTGTAAATTTTATTTATTAAGAAAGAGTATTAAATGACTCATTCTAATTAAAAATTAAATAAATTATCTCATTCACCATTTTATTCCCTTCTTTATTCTATTTTCTCATCAATTTTATTCTTTAAGTTTCAATACAAAGCTATGACGATTGTTGGGTCTAAAAGATGTGTCGCTACATGGTAGTGTGGTACAGTATTATTTATGTCTGCAGCAATGAGATAAGACTTGTATGTTACGTTTGGATTGAAGGAATAGAATGAAGAGTGGAATGATTTATTCCATTCTAGTTGGAATGAGTTATTTCATATGCTCCCCCTCCCTCAAAGAACCAAACACAATATTTTTCATTCCAATCGCAACCAAACACAATTTTTTTCATTTCATAGGAATGAGTCATTTCATTCTCCCTCATATTCCACCGATCTAAACATAGCATTAAGACTTGAGCGTCTCGTATTCATTCCTACATAATACATTGCTCATGTTTCTAAAGTTTTACGTACTCTTTTAAAAGATGACGCAAGTATATTATTTATATAAATTAAAAAATATATAAAATGAAGAAAAAAGAATACAAAATTTTAAAATTTATTTTTAGCAGTCCTATATAATTATATAAAATAATGAGTACTTATATATATAGAGAGAGAGAGAGACTCATTACATGACATATTACTTTTCACTTTATATACATTTAATTATTTTTTTGAAGATAAAAAAAATATTCTTTAAGGACAGAGAGAGTATAACAAAAGTAATACTGAGCAACTAATTAAACCAGGAAGAGTTAAAAGAAAAAATAATCTCTCTTGAAAGATTGCACTTTTTTTTAGGAGATAGGAGATAGGAGATAGGAGATAGGAGAAGGAGAAGGAGAAGGAGAGGGAGAAGAGGAAGAATTGGCGTAAAAAGAGCGAGGTGTAATTGGGTTTCTTTTTTTGTTTGAAGTTAAATATTTTTATTTATTAATAAAAAGTTATCTTAAAAATATTGTCACATGACATAATGTCTTTTTGAATTTGGCTCCCCTTTATTATATATTTCTTTTAATTCTATCTAATACATTATATTTTTATAATTTTAGATGGTATAATTAAAATCAACACCGATCAATTAACTTATAATATTAAATAGTATAGTTGTTTCAAAAATAAAAGCAATCCGACAATTTTTCACTATTTGATAAATATGTGGATATTTCATCAAAATTTTAACGATTAAAAATTCTTTAAATTTTTAACGGTAATATTATTTTTAATGATTTTAATTTTTTGTAGGAATGATCTTAATAGTCTCAACAATTTATTAATATATTTTGATCATTATTAATAAAATTATTAAGATAAAATAATTAGTATATTAGACGAAATCGGAGAATGTGTAATAAAAGATGCCAATTTTTTTGGAATAACTATCTAGACTCAAATAAAGTATAGATGGGATGCAAGGACGGTGCAGATTTCATGTTCATATCATAGAAAATAATATATATGCAATATAAAAATTGTCCTTTAATTAGACAAAAATTGTCCATACTCCCCCATAAAATTTCTATGCTACGATGACATAAATATTTTAATAAAATAATAAAATAGTTCCTTCGTCCCAAACTAATTGTTCAGTTTTGACTTTTTAAAGTCAAATTGACCGTTTTTAAAATTAATCTTTTTATTATTTTTGTTAAAATATAGATGAAGAGATTATAACCAAAAGAAAGTATATACAATTTATTACTAACCCCAAATTTTATAATTTTAGAAATATATTTATATATGCTTAATTATTAATTCTAAAAATAGTCAATTTGACTTAAAAAAAATCAAAACTGAGCAATTAATTTGGGACGGAGAGAGTATATTATGTGTGCAGTCTCAACATATAAACTTTTATATGTTTAAAAAAGAATAATATTTTGATAACGGAAGAATAACTGTTAAAAATTGAACAAAAAATGTTATGTGTGATACTATAATAGTGGTTCTTTATAAATGTTGGAGCCATTCACGTACAATGAATTATCAGTTAATTATAATTTGAGATACAATAACTTTTTGTAACTGTAGCATTATTAAATATTTCATATTTGGTAGATTTATCTAACTAGAGATAAGTTCTTCTTTAGTGCCAGTTTTGTGGAACTATGAGATGGTGAGATGAAACACCGTTAGATTTAGAATTTTTGACATAAATGTTTTTTTCTAATTATTCCTGGAGTCCGTCAATTAATTAATCATAAGAAACCCAAAATAATATTTGTTTACACAATTATAAAAGTGCTTTTAAAAGTATTAATCACAAAATTAAGGTAATTGTGTAGCGTGAGATTTTATTTATTTTTACCAAACTAAAGATAATTTTGTAATGCTTCAATCAAATATAGCACACATTTTCTATTTTAGTTAAAAATATTTTTGAAACCAAATCTCTACTTTTTAAAAATTCTTTTGAAGAATTACCAAATATTATTATTTTTTTAATATTTTTTAATTGATAAATATTTTTAATCTACCCAAAAACTACTCCAAACGTGCTACTAGTGTATGAGTGTAAGAAGATGGACAGGTGTTGTAAGCTCCATTGTTTAGGACTTTTATAAGTAAGCTTTTAATGGTACAAAAGCAAAAGTAATTAGATACCGACATTTAACTAAAAAGAATTTTCAGTCAGCTTAAATTATTTTTCTTGCTTTTTTGAATAAGATGTTGAATAAAACGTACTTTTATTGCCTAAATTATGGTTCCCGTACAAATCATAAATTGGTATTGATTAGTACATTTGCCTGCGTCCTCATAACTAATAAGAGCTGGTGAGTAAATTGTACTTTTATTACGTAAATATTTAGTTTTCAATTTAATCCATTAATTGTCAAGGACCGGGTTGGATCGTCATTTTAAAATTTACAGTTCGATACATTTTCATTATGTTACCTAGCCAAATTCGTAACCTTATGTGTCAAAATAAGACGGTTACTCTTAATTTATTGGCTTTGTTTTTACAGGTGAAGAGGGATTTTAATAAAAATTAAAATTTAGGAACAAAAGCTTACTTCAGCATTTATTAATGTGTTACAAATGGACCTTTAAGTCACAAGTTAATTAAAATAAATTCTTTATTACATTGAGTTTTTGGGTTTTAATAAAAAAAAAGACAAATTTTAGGGGCTATTTGATAAAAGTGAATAAAAAGTCCTGATTGTATAAGTGCATCTGAATAAACAGAACAAAGTATAACATATGTCTGAAACTGAATGTTGAATAAAAAAAATTATTTGATAATTAATATGTCTGAAACATTTGAATGACTCTATTTTTTTCATTTCAACCCTCTGAAATATTTTATTTTTTATGATTTTTTGAAAGCCTCACTTTCTGAGGAATATAATATAATTTCATAATTCAAGTACATCATCACTATTACAATATCAAAGATACAATCAAACCTCACTATAAGAAAAAGAAATATGTTCAAACCAAACAAGCCTCACAAAAAGAGGAAATAAGCTTCCCATAATGAAAGAAATAAACTTACCTGAGTAAGAATCGAACATGAGCCTCTGAAATATTTTAAACAAATGAATATCTTAACACCATAAAATATCACTTTTAAACTTCGTTTTTCTATTTTTTTTCAAAAAGAATATAATAAAATGAATTATTCCCTCCGTTCCAAAATAAGATCAATATTTATAAATTAAATATATTCACATAATTTTGAATTTTAAAATATTCTAAATATTTTTTTAAAAACTTAATATGTATCTTATATTTTAGAATGTGTGTGTGTGTGTGTGTGTGTATATATATATATAACCAAAGAGAAATAATGATATCCTTTTCTTAGTTTTATTGGTACCAAAGATCAAAGTGTAATATTTCTTATTATCCATCTAAAAATTAACAAGAGTAAATTATTATTTTCAGAAATAAAAAAAAAAGATCAAGGAAGAAAAGACGTTTACTGTTCGGATATATATTCTCATGGGCTTGGTCGGGCTCCTCATCTTGGGCTCGGCCTAAAAGCCCATCATGCTCAGCGAGTTACAAGAGGACTCTCTAGTCCGAAAAGACTTGGGTAAGAGTTCTAAACCCATGTGGTTCCTTACTGGTTAATACTCCCATTGCAGCCAACTGAATCTTATAAATACCAAAGAACAATGAAGTCAAGGTACAATATTTTTTACCCTACTAAATACTGAATTTCCATTGTTAACATACTTTGAACCTATTACTTACTCTCACACCGGCCTATTACTTACTCGAGGAGTTCATAAACGGCCCAAGCCACAGAATCAAACGTTAACATTTACTGTGTAAATTAAGAAATAGCAATTGACAACACAAATTCTTTTTTTCTCTTTTGCTTCTTATTTATAGTTAAAAATTATCATCTGGAAAAGAGTCTTGGATCTCTATTACTGATTTAGTCCTTCAATCAATTGAATCTCTACAACCTTTTATCCTCATTCGTCTGTGTGTTTGTAAACCAGTACTATATGAGTAATGCTAGATACACAAACTATTTTACAAACATTTTACAAACTGGCTGATGTGGCACTATTGTATTGGTAATAGTTAAAAAAAACACCTCCCCACTACAACACTATCACCAATACAAAAGTGTCACATCAGTCAATTTGTAAAATGTTTGTAAAATAATTTGTGTCTCTAGCATTATTCATCTTTTTTCTCTTTAATTACTTAGTGGAGGTTCCTGGATATTTTAAGGATAAAATAGTATTTGAATAATATTTTAGTGTAATTAAACTATCTTCTCTAGACTAAAAAAAATTTACACTTAAATAATTTTTTAAAAAATGATATTTTTATGACTTTATATCTCGACTTTTTATTATAACTTACTCCCTCCGTCTCAAATTAATTGCTCAGTTTTGACTTTTTAAAATTAAATTGACCATTTTTAAAACTAATATTTTTACTATTTTTGCTAAAATATAGGTGAAGAGATTATAACCAAAAGAAAGTATATACAATTTATTACTAACCCCAATTTTTATAATTTTAGAAATATATTTATATATGCTTAATTATCAATTCTAAAAATAGTTATTTTGATTTAAAAAAGTCAAAATTAAACAATTAATTTGGGACAGAGAAAATATATTATAATAATATTTTAATAATATATTTGATATAATAAGTCAACGTTTTACCCGATCCAAGAGTGCCCAATCACCTCAACTAAAACCCCGGAATTAAGGTGGCTGTAAATATCTTCTTATTAATGAGCAATGAACCTTTTTTCCTATTATGAGGCGGACAAAATCCCCTTTCTTTCTCCTAAAATGCATTTAGGACTTGAGATTTATGGTTTTTAAAGTTATTGTTGGGGTGTGATTTGATGGGCCCAAAAAGTTTAGGAAATTCGTGTCACGTGACAGAATATTTCAGTTAAAAGGCTTGATATTTTAAGAAATCTACGGTTCTAATTGACTTATAATTCTCTTATCCAATTTGATTTCTTACTTTTAAGGAAAAAAAATCTAATTTATGTAGGACTCCTATTCCTACTCAGAGAAGGGCGCATAAAATTAATGAGATGTGATTAACTATAAATACACGGTCATAATTCAAGTTTCAGGTATCTTACAATTTACACAACTTATTTTATTCACCAGAGCAATTGCATACCTCCATTGTTGACGTTTTCTGGCATGTACTTAAACATCTAAATGTTGTCAGCATGTCAACAATTCTATCATATATTGTTATTAAAGCATAGGTTATTTCCTCAATCTCTTTTTAATTGAAGTTTTAAGAATAAGCAAATTAATTAAAAAGTATACTTAATACATTGTTTGATCGATTAAATTATAAATAAAATTTCAATATTCATTTTTTCAAATTTATTGAAAAAATTAAAGAATATTTAATTATTAGGGATAACATAGAAACTGAGTAATTAATTTATTCATTGAAATTTACAAACAATTGATAAAGAATAAAATAAAAAATCTTCACTAAAAAGAAAGATAAAAAGAAACAGAGGCAATATGTACCTTAATATGACTTCATATTTATTTTTTTGAAAAAGAATAACTGCATATTTGAAGTGAGCTTGGATAAATTAACTAAAATTGGCCTTAGGAATCTTTTACCATTTATTTATTTATATCTTGGTCTTTCCTCTCTTTTTTCCCTTTTTTTTCCTTGAAGATTTTGAGGCCTTAATAATCAAAACTCCCTCCTTTCCATTATAATCAATGGCGGAACGAGGGGGGGCGGGAGGGGGCATATGCCCCCCCAAGGCTGGGGGTTAGGGGTAGGTATATCATATTCATAATTCATCATGCAGCAGTGATGGGTTTGACACTACTGTTGGCAGGCATGCTGTTGATATTAATTAAATTAGTAAACACCAAGAAAGCAACAACAGAACTAGTTTTGTGCTACCAAATTGAAATGGCCACAACGGATATAATAATAGTACTATGTACCAACTGGCATTATTATTTTAAACATTAACTACCACTGTCTATTACACTAATTTAATATACCTTATTTATTTATGGAAAGTCCCGAGCCGAGACAATTGACTTCTACTCATAATTATCGTACCCGACACACACCGACGCGCGAATAAACTTAAACCTTACACTACTTGATTCTTTAAATCTAGTATAATATCATAATAATATTTATCTTGAGAGAATAAATATAAATTTAATCACATTTCTACACTTGTTTTAATTACATTTTAAATTTTTAACGACATTTATTGATCTGACAATATAATTATTATTCTTTCATTATCAATAATTTAGAAGATGAATGACAGCCTGGTAAGTTATATTGAGAAAGATATTTTTTCAACAATTGAAAACGAACAAATTTTGAAACGTTTTCAAACTATGCAGACTCGCATGATACAATTGTTTTCTCTCAATTGTACAACCGAAAGAAGCAATTCAAGCATCAATAAATAATTTTTTTTTATTGATGTATTTTGCCCCCCCTTCTAAAGCGTCCTGGTTCCGCCACTGATTATAATAATAATCAAATGCGTGTGCCAGTTTTATTATTGAATAATTAAACTTAAATTTGATATTAATATGTATGCCAATATATGGCCTTTTTTATTTTATTTTTAAATTATGCCAATACATGACCACTTGTCAAGGAATGGTGAACTTCTTTTCCAGCAAAACTGGCTGAAGCAGATGACTTGCTAATGTAATTGCTTGCCCCTTACGTATTATGTGATTAATTTGAGAATTTTATTTAACCTCAAACTCAATAAAATAACAATGATAATATTAAATGAAAGTTAAATCTAACCGTTTATAACAACGAAAGCTAGCTAGAAAAAGAGAAGGAGACAATACAACTCTCCATGTTCTTCTCGATTTGAAAAAGAGAGACGTGTAAATTTCATTTAGTGAAATGCTTTGGATTCTTATTTGTACAAATGGTACTTCAAAATTAGAACGAGCATGAAAATTAACGATACTTTTTTATTTTTTGAGTTGTTAATCCTGACAGATCGGTCGCTCAATATATTTAGTCTCTACCCGAAGCGCTTTCGATGAAAAAAAATACGATCACTTCTTATGGATTCGTTGAGAATGATTTTGATCTAGTTTATGTTTATTAGAAGTAGAAGACGCTCTGGTGAGATTCTCACGAACAGAAAAAGATAACAGTCAGTTTGATAATAATCGAGTGACGTTGCTTCTTCGGCTTGAACCAAGAAATCCCTTAGATATAATGCAAAATGAATCATTTATAATTTTTTAATTTTATCCATCAAATTTCTTAATTTTGCTCTAACAATAACAATATCAACAATATGAATGTAACTTTCTCTATCAAAGCATAGGGTGTTTTAATTTAGAAGGGAAACGTTCATACTAATACACACAATAATGAAATATGACTAGCTGTGGGATGGAATTGAAGTACTCTCTCAATATAAAAATTAGAGATAAATTTTTACAATGAGACTTTAAAATATATATTTTTTATTTTCAAATTTGCTCTTAATATTGAATAAAAATTTAGTAGTAGTTGTGTGATATCAGAAATGATCGTAAAAAAGCAATACTAAATTTAGAAAATTATGACACTTTATACTTCTAATAAAAAAATATGTAAGTAATTTTAAAACGTATTAAGAAGAAAAATAAATTTGTAATTTTAGAAGGAGCAGTCACCTAATATGTTGGTCTTGTCAAAAAAAGTGATCACTTACAAAACTTAGTGGTTCGTTTATCATTCAACCCACGCATGTTTTTAGGACTGTTGTCTGGAGCAATAAAAGAGTTTCTAGTATTTAGTCCACCATATTAAAACAACTTTTCGGCCATTCCTATCGAAGCTGACAAAAAGAGATGGAATTTTTTAGGTCTAAAGCTCCATGTTTCAAATTCAAAGATTTATCCATTAGCACTAAATGCCTCATATTTTCTTCCAAATCTTTTAATATAAATATATATTCCATCAATCCGTATGAAAAAATTAAAATGGTTTTTATACAAATGGTACTCGATCTTTATTCCAAAAACCGTGAGTACTACTTTCGTTCCAAAATTAGAGATATATTTTGACCTTTTAGAGTCAATTTGTGAAATCATAAAACTCAAAATTGATATAATTTCATTCAAATTTTGAAAACAACAAAGATGATCATAATTAATAGTACTTTATAATTAGTTTACAATTGTTATATTTCTTTATACTTCATATCAATTTTGAATTTTAAGATTTCGCGAATTGATTTTAAAAAGTTAAAATATATTTCTAATTTTGGAACTAAAAGAATATTTAACTTTTTGATTAAATAACCAGTTTTATGATCTTATTTCTTTGTCACATTGAACCTTATACATGATTATTAGAAATCTTATAATGTCCGGCTTAGTACGCTAACGTGTACAATAATTAATACGCAATGTAATATATGTGACATTGAAGATAATACATGGCTCTATTTACTCTGATATTATCAATTGCGTTAATTTTTACATAAAATTTGTTAATCCATTTCGGCAACAAGTGTTCAATAGAAAGAATTGTTATAGTCCTATCCTGTAGGAACATTTTGGTAGTACTCACACTTGTGCCAACACTGTTTAATTTCTTATACAACTTCTAATACGTTCATAATTCATTGGGCTTCAGTGTTCCTCTATCTTTGCATATTATATAGTCCTCCCTCTCTCTCATATTAAATGTTCTCATTTGACTTTAGTGGTCAAATTGATTATTTTTAAAATAAATAATTAAAAATATTTATATAGAATTTTTAAATTACGAAACTTGATATTAGTAGTACATTCTTCGTAGTTTATTATGATTATAATCTCTAAGCGTGTATTTTGATTTTTTTTAAAAGATTTTTTAATTTTAAAAATGATCAAATTGAGTATAAAAGTCAAAATAAGACATTTATTATGAGACGGACGGAGTAATTCTTTTTAACTGGTTTACCTATATATCTTATCATATGATCAGCATACATACAATCAAATGGGAAGTGCTTTTTCTTTAGGCAACCTAATCTAATAATTAATTTCACACATTAAATTAAGGGTGCATCTATATCAGGCTGTTGACATCAAGAATCCCAACGTATAAAATTTGCTTCATTATTAGCATCAACTAATAATTTTTAGTTACGTATTTTAGAGTTCTCGTGAATCTGCTTATCCGAAAGAATTCTGTCTCATTCTCATGCATGCCTTATTTATAATAAATAATACTATATAGGAATTCTTACTTAGCAAGGCCTTTATGTCATCAGTTTGATTGCCCTAAAGTTCCCATGATTGGATATATAATAATCCAGGGGGGAAATTCTATGGAAAAAATAAAGTAAAAAAGAAAAGCAATGATGGTAATATCCATTATTCTTATTAAAATAACATGGTTGCATCAATTTGAGTGTCAAATAATTTTTTACAGTACAGATTTATGCATGCATAGCTCATATTCTTGGATCGGGGGGAGGTCCGGTACAAATTGTACCGGACATTAGTGCGGTGTAGTATCTGGACCGTTAGATTTTCTTAAAACAAATCTAATGGTCCTAACTTATTTACTTTTTCTCTCCTCTCTCCTCTCTCCTCTCACAATTCTCTTCCCCTTCTCTCTCCTCTCTCCGTTCCTTTTCTTTTCTCTCTCCTCTCTCCTCTACCTTTTCTCTCTCCTCTCTCCTCTCTCCTCTCTTACTACTTCTCACTTCTTTCTTTTCCACAAATATAATTTTATTTTCATACAAGTACACTTGAAAAAATCATAACTAATGATAAAAATAAAATATATTTACTATACAAAATTATATAAACAAAAAATCTAATTTTAATTTACAAAAAATTAAATGTAAATTTATTTTTAAAAGTGAAAATTATGGTTCCCTGAAAAGAATTAAAAAATAAAAAAATGTGGGAAATATAGAAAATATATAGAAAAAAAAATAGAATACAACTATCACCCCATGTCATTATTACTCCGTCACTCTCTCTCTCTAAAAAAAATAATTGTATTCGAACAATTTTTTTGAGACATTTATTTGACATTTCATAGTTAGCTTATTTTTTTTTATTAATTCTAAACATATTTAAATTATGGATTTAAAATAAATCAAAAAAATATGGTGTAATTTGAATATATATCAAAAAAGGGTGTATGGTACACCTTTTTTTGATATATATTTAAATTACACCATAATTTTTACTTTTAAAAATAAATTGAGTTATTCTTTTGTTATAGAGAGAGAGTGATTGATTAATGATGATATGAGGTGGTATTTGTATTCCATTTTTTCTCTATATATTTTCATTTTTAAAAATAAATTTACATTTAATTTTTTGTAAACTAAAGTTAAAGTTTTTGTTTATGTAATTTTGCATAGTAAATATATTTTATTTTTACCATTAGCTATAATTTTTTTAACTATACTTGTATGAAAATAAGATTATATTTGTGGAGTAGAAGAGAGAAGAGGAAAGTAGTGAGAGATGAGAGAGGAGAGAGAAAAGGGAAAGGGATGGAGAGGAGAGAGGAGAGAAAAGGAAAGAGACGGAGAGAGGAGAGAGAAAGGGTAAGGGAATTGTGAGGAGAGAGGAGAGAGGAGAGAGAGAGGAGAGAAAAGGGAAATAATTTGGGACCATTAGATCTGTTTTAAAACAATCTAACGGTCCAAATTACACAGCACTAATGTCCGGTACAAATTTGTACCGGACCTCCCCCGATCCCATATTCTTTATGATCGATTGATATCTAATAAAGCAATATCTAATATTGATATTATTCTTAACCACCTCTATGAAAAGTAAATTCTACCCGAGTGTGGGATTGAAAAATGAAGGTGATATATATATATATATTGTGACAAATATGTATGAGTTTGGCAGAGATTCCTAGCCCTATGGAAAAGGTGGAATTAAACATTCCATTCTAGAAAAATGAATGTGACACATGAATCAGATCCATGGTAGGGAATTAAAAATAAGTAATGGATAGAGGAATCATAACTTGTTAATTAGTTAATTGAGTAAGAAATATAGAATCCCAGCCAATTGGGAAGTGGGATTCACATTAGGATATTGGATTCCATGAGAGATTCTAATACATGCACTAGTGGGATGTCTATATGACACTGCAGGCCCCATTCCCTCACGTTTTGCAACTTGCGTCCAATATTCGCATCTCATCTCATCTCATCTCATCTCATCGAACGATTAGATATACTATCTCTATACCAAAACAGAGTCATATTCAGCACGCTCCATACCTGCGAATGGTTTCACTGTGAAATGTCAATCTGATACTTTGACTCATCGAACCATGAGTTCTGAATTCTAATACCATTTGTAGTGAAATTTTAGGACCCATCATTTATACACGATCCGTCATTACATCTCACGTCGTTTATACGACCCAACAAATATGTTAAATCATCTCTTTATTCAAAAGATTAGCCTATTAAATTGAGACTCTACCATACTTATTAATTCATTTACATTTTAAAAATTTTCCGATGTGAAATATCGACTTATTGCTCACCAAAATTTTTGAAGGATATATAGTAGCTAGCTCCTTGATCACCAAATTTCTAACTGATCCGCTACATATGTACGTAACGGATCCATATGCCAACCATAATCATATCTAAGTATCTAACCCATATAACAATTAGACTAACAATGTTTTTCAGGTTGCAATTGTGACATTTAATTAACCAAAGGGTCTTGACCCAATTATTATTCTCATCGATCCTTTGTGTATTAAAGGAGTGAGAGTTCAAATCTTGACAATGACTAAAGAAAAGCATGTGTTTAAACTAGCAAAAAAAAATTAAAAAAATGTGACATATAATTAAACAGGCAGAATATTTCACGTTAGAAAATGTTAGTGCAATTGACGTATGAACCCCGGCACCATTATGAAAAAACTTCCCACAGTCGGGAGTCTTGGCGCTTATAGCAATTGGCAAGCATGATGTTGCCTCTATCTATCTGATGAACATATTATAACTCATGCTTCACATTCAAACTTGCCAACTTGGAACATGACTTTTATAGTAATTAATATGTTACAATATATTCCACAAAAAGAGTCATACTTAATTTTAATTTGAATAATTTTAAAAATTCAAATTATAACGTGAATTTATTTTAATTTTTGAAATTATAATTTTATACTTGATAATATTTTTTAAGCAGTTTACAATATTAACTATTCCATTAATCAAAATCAAGTAATTTTGAGAATTTTGCAAATTAACTATGAAAAGAATGAAATAAGAGATTTTTTTTAGTGGGACTGGGACTGGGACGAACGAGTATAAAGTTGATTTATTAGGCTAGAAATGTAGAGTTGAGTTTGGTGTTTAAAAAGTTTCTCTGCGTAAGCTCCCACTAAGATTGTAGTATTATATAGATTTTGTAAGGAGATGGAGAGTGGCCTATAGCTAGTGGTGATGGCAATTTTGGTGACAAAAATCAAACTTTCATAGACGATTTCCACTGAATTAGCCGGCCACCAAGTTATATTTAAAGCTTTGTTGGAGTAATATGATGACAATGTTAAAAGTAGGAACTTGAGATCACAAACATATGCTTACCCTAGATGGTGTGAAGTAGTACCTAAGTTTATTTATTTTTATTTTATTTTTTTATAAATATCTTCAAGTTTCCGTCACCTTCAAGGAATACATTTTCTAAAAATATTGTTCTACATTTTCGAGTGTTTAGTATGATAAGCTTGGTTTTCAACAAAAAAATATTGACTTTCTAAAAGTCTATTTTCAAATATAAAATTAATATAATTCATTTAAGTTTTAAAAGCAATAAATATTATAACTAACAATATTTTTTAAATGTTTTATGATAATCATATTTGTAGTGACATAAACTAAATGAAATCATCTCAATTTTAATTGTTCGAAAATGTTTGAAATTGAATTTTAAAAAGTCAATATTAATCTTATAATTGGAACGAAAGTAGTAATAATTATATATATTTCTTAATCTGAAAATCATTTTCCGAAAGAAAAAAAAGCTTTCAAGAAAAAACATTTTGGAAATCATTTTCCTCATAAACAACCAGGGCCTCAATTTAGTCAGCATCGTTAGTCCTCTACAGATGATTAGGCATACAAACATGCAATCTCTCCCACACACACAAATGCAGGGGCACACTCAGACGACCACATTTATTGTCTAGTGCAATCCTAATACACTTGATGATGTTAGCTAACAAATGGCTACTCAATTATGAAGCAAAGAATTAATTAAGTTGACATGATACTTGTGGCAATTCAATCATTTGAAATCAACTAGTGGATGAACTTCCATAGCAGAGTAACGGGGCATAACCGCGCTATTGCCGGACCTAGCAACAGACGAACAGGGCGTGTCTGAATTAATTCAGATATAACCAGACACTTTTTTGTTTGAGTTGCTTCCACGTAAAATAAACATTATTATATATAACAAAAATAAATTACTTTCAAGCTTTAAATACTATTGAGGTTTCAATCATTCAAATTAAATAACATAATGCATCAGTAAACTAGCTGTGTTGTTAATTTTTTATCCTTTGATCCTCGTGGTAAACCACTTAATCCTCAAGGTGGTAAACATTGCATTCATAAGAGCCTTTTCAATAACTTTTTCTTAATAGCATCTGAAAATTAATTAAAGTATGGGTAATGGGTCCATAAATTATTTTATTTCAGCAATGGCATTAGCCATTAGGCATTAGTAGCAGCGTTACAACAACTATTAGTAAATTAATGGAATAAATTAAGTTTGTGTTATAAAGAAAA
Organism: Aralia elata; assembly: GCA_034770075.1. Lineage (NCBI taxonomy): Eukaryota > Viridiplantae > Streptophyta > Magnoliopsida > Apiales > Araliaceae > Aralia > Aralia elata. The sequence goes on from CM068385.1 coordinate 88,775,026, forward strand.
AAGAAATTGCTTTATGAATCAGTAGTGCTAGGTCTAGGGAGCATCTAATTTATAAAGCCGGAGGCCTATTGATAAACACATAATTCATACATTTTATTATCTCTAATTTTGTTCTTTTATTATATTAGTTTATTTAATTAATATGTTTTATTTTGTTTTGTAGGATTTATTATTTTATTGCAATAAAGTCAAAATCTTGGTGATCAAGCAATATTTAATGCTCTTATTCATGTAAGGAAATATCCAAGAAGAATCCTATAAGGAGAAGGAAGGAGGTGGAACAATCTTGGTGTGCAAATCAAATCCAGTGAGAGAAAGGAAAGTCAATCTAGAAGATATCTGAGAAGTTGATTGCCAGTAAGAAGTTGAAACCTACATGGAAAAGGACTCTTGAGAGATTACCATCTAGAGATTGAAATCAAGAAGGGAATAAAAGAAGCCAAGTTCAATGAATGTAAAATTAGGGCACAAATTTATTTTCCCTATAAATAGGTCTCTTGTTTTAGAGAGAAGGGAGTGCTAGTTTAGGTTAGGAGTAGAAGTAAATTAAATTATTTCTCCATTGTACGTTCGTTGGAGGATCGTTAATTAAAGGGAGTTTTCTTATTTTATTTTTAATTTTCTACTTCTTCTTTATTTTAGTTAGTTTATTTATTTTCATGTCTAGTTAATTTTCTTTAATCTAGGATGAAGATGAAATTAAATAATTATTCATGATAATATTTTTTTATCTCTTCTATTATTTATGCTTTTATGTTTAATTGATTTCGCCTTCGTGTTTCGTTATTGAAAATACCTTCGTTTTATAGTTCTTATGTGATTTTAAATTAATTAAGAGGTTTTGATAGATTATTGTTAAGATATGAGTTTTTCATAATTCATGCTTGCTCAAAGAAGTTTTGATGGGTTATAGTTAATCCTTAAATTTTCATAGTCTATGCTTGCCCACGTTAATTATAAAATTACTAAATTAAAGGGAAGGGAGATCAAAATCATAATTAAGTTATAAAAATAAAAGAGATTGAATTACTTGTTATGTTTATTATTTAATGGATTCGGATTCCTAGATTGCTTTCTTATTATTAGTTAGTTTAATTATAGTTAATTGATTCTCAATCTTTATTTCTAATTCGCCTAAAATAGATATAAGGATACATTAAAATTAATCTAGTCTCTGTGGGTTCGACCTGTACTTGCCAGTTCTTCAATTTGACACTGTGCACTTGCAGTTACATATTTTTATCACATCAAGTTTTTGGCGCCGTTGCCGGGGACTAGAATTAATTTTTTTTTTATCCCTTAATATTTATTTATTCGAATTAGTTTTTTCAACTCTAATTTTTTTATTTTCTTTATTTTTTTTTCCCAGGATTATCGAAGCAGATCGTAGGAGCGAAAAGATAAAGATTTTATTGTTGCGCTATTCCTGGTATTTGGTATCTTAACTCAAAAAAAATAGTAGCTTAGTTTTTTTTTTTTTTTTTTTTCGTTTTTATTGTTAATTAGAAAACTAATTGCCGCATTCATGCATTCACTCACGTAGAGCACATCCTGTTTAGGTTTTTATTTTATTTTTTTTTGTCAAATATAAACTGTGGTGATTGCTGGAGGATTGAGGTACGTCAAATTTCTCTCACTTCGTAATTCACATAGTTTTAGGACATTTTATTTGTTTACGGTTGTTTTTTTATTTGTGCATTCTCATTTGTAATTTAACTTAAGGGCACAACCCATAACAAGATAAGGTGGGGATTTCATCACCCTTCCTTGGCCCACAAACCACCCATTCATTTTGCATAACCTTGACCTAATAAAATCAAGTAGACGTTAGCCCCTAGGATTCTCGAGCTCAATTAGGACAAGAAACTCCAAGAGGAAGCTGAATTTTTAATTAATCAAACTACTGGTGTCTAGGCAAGTGGTTCAAAAGGCAAACACCTAAAGAACGTGTGGTTATTTAATTAGTCACCGTACCCACGGAGAGACTCCCACCGTTCTTACACTTACCTGGCTAGTGGCTTGATTAATTTTGAATTTTGTGGACCTTAAGGTGTAACTTGGAACAGTTAGGAGCTGTCTAGATTTTATTTAGGTTAACCGTAGAATTAGGATATTTATTTATTTTTTTATTATTTTTTTTCCTTTTGTGTTACTTTCGTGGTTAGTCTATTTGTTTTGTGATTTGTGGAAAGATGGACTCCTATTATAGTCGGAATAATAATTTTACTTGGAATCAAGAACCCTATGAAAATTTTAATGCATACCAAGTAAATCAATGTTTTCCAACTTATGAAAATCCTTATCTAAGTTCATATTCATATCCATATCCATATCCATATTCGGATCCAGAACCTCAATATCCACAAGAAGTTTCAAATGAAGAAGAGGAAAGATTCAGTACCTTAGAGAAAACTATGGAAGTTTTAATGGAAACTCACTTTAATTTCATGCAAAACACGAATCAAGTTATATCTTGTCTAGAAATTCAAATGAGTCGGTTAGCCACCATAATAAATGAACAAGAGGTGGATGAATTTTCTAGTGACTCTGAGGTTAATTTTGAAAATCATGATGACTGTGGAAATGATGAGGAAAATGACAATTTTGGATTTAATTCTACACACTTTGAGTCAAGCCAATTTGAGGAGTCTAAAAATTATGAGTCTATGCCTAAAATTGATCATGTCACATTTAATGAGTCGGTTGGAAAAGTTTATAAGCCTAAAGTTCCATATCCTGAAAGACTTATTCCTAGACAACAACCGAGTGATTTTGTAGATCAACCCATAAAAGTAAACATGATCCAAGAGTTGTCCATGACCCAAAAAATAATTGAAAATAGACTCATGATTGAAGATAATCCAATTGATTTTTTCTTAAATCACCTTGACCAAAAGTGGAATGAATCTGAATATTTAGATAAGGTCAACGAGTTGTTGAGATCCCCTTCACATAAGTCACCCAAATTGGAAACATACATTTGATCCAATTCGTCCACACTTTGAGCATATTCGTAAATATTTTCCCGAGGTAGACTTTAAGCACAATCGTGATGAAAATTTTGACTATTTTCATTTTCCTAGACCTCTTGAAAATCATGAAAAGTTCACATTTGCTTGCCCATTTGTATCATTTATTTATAATCGCATACTTTTTAGGATATATGAAATTCGTAGGTATGTACATCTGTTTTCCTTCTCACCACATTTTCTTGTAGAACAACTGCCCCGCATACAAGGTACAATTCTTTCACATCTTTGTTCTCTATTTTTCATTTGCATACATTGAGGACAATGCATGATTTAGGTATGGGAGAGTTTGTTTGTATTATAGTAGTAGATTTTTATTATTTTTTTTAGGAATTTAGGAAAAATTGAAAAATTTATAGTATTAGATATTTTTTATTTTTTATTTTTTTTCCCTTTTGTTTTATTTTTTTTTTTTAGGAAAAATTTTAAGATTTTTTTTTTTTTTTTTGAAATTTTTTTTTAAAAAATTTTGTTTGACTTTTTTATGGATTGAATTAATTCTAATAAGTTTCTGTGGAGCAAAACTCATGAATAAGATTAAAAGATTTAGAACTCTTGAACCTTTGATGAGATACAAAATCTTAGTTCGATGCACCATCTGGAATAAAATTGAGTTCCTAAACATTTTTGCACTTCACGTTCACACTAACTCTTAGTTGTGGGGTATAAACTATGATTTGAGCAATTTCAGGAAAAAAATTGAGAAAAAGAAAGTTAAAAAGTTGAAAAAAATAACTGCTTCAATGTCCATTGAACGAAATAACTGGGTATCCAAGCCTCAGGAAGCATCGATATTCACGCTGAAAAGTATGATGGATAAAAGCAGCTTGACTAGTCTAGTTTTGTGGCCTTTGTTACTCGAGTTAGTAAGCCCTTAGGGGTGTCTTTACACCTAGTGCCCTAAAGCCAATTGGTTTGAGAGTCATTGGTCCAACACTCGCTACATGGGTAACTCTGAAAAGCCTAAGAAAATGAGACATTGCACAAGTCAAGGGAAGAAAAAAAGAAAAAAAAGAAAAAAAAAGAGAAAAAAAAGAATGAAAAATGGAAAAAAATGGAAAAAAAAGGAAAAGAAAAAGAAAAATGAATTTGCTTGATTTTCATGGTAAAAATCCCTACTAAGAGTTACATCACATACACAATGCATGCATGACATGGATTTAATTTTATGAAGGATGGTGTCTAGAATGAAGATAGAGTATTTTTGATAAGGTGAAAGTGTGATTTTGAATTTGGTCTTGTTTATGTATATTGCTCATGTATACTTAGAAGTTTTCTTTCGATTTCATAATTTGACCCAAAAATATTTTATTTTGAATTTTGAATTTTGTGGGTATATTCACTACAAACCCTCACGAGACACAACTCGTCCACTTGGGGTAACCTTGGGGTTTAAAGGCTTGTTGCACATGCTAAGTGCAATCGTGTTTCCTACGAAAATGGGATAGTATAGTTTTTGTTTTTATTTTATTTTCTTTTTATTTTACTCGAGGACGAGCAAAAGCTAGGTATGGGGGTATTTGATAAACACATAATTCATACATTTTATTATCCCTAATTTTGTTCTTTTATTATATTAGTTTATTTAATTAATATGTTTTATTTTGTTTTGTAGGATTTATTATTTTATTGCAATAAAGTCAAAATCTTGGTGATCAAGCAATATTTAATGCTCTTATTCATGTAAGGAAATATCCAAGAAGAATCCTATAAGGAGAAGGAAGGAGGTGGAACAATCTTGGTGTGCAAATCAAATCCAGTGAGAGAAAGGAAAGTCAATCTAGAAGATATCTGAGAAGTTGATTGCCAGTAAGAAGTTGAAACCTACATGGAAAAGGACTCTTGAGAGATTACCATCTAGAGATTGAAATCAAGAAGGGAATAAAAGAAGCCAAGTTCAATGAATGTAAAATTAGGGCACAAATTTATTTTCCCTATAAATAGGTCTCTTGTTTTAGAGAGAAGGGAGTGCTAGTTTAGGTTAGGAGTAGAAGTAAATTAAATTATTTCTCCATTGTACGTTCGTTGGAGGATCGTTAATTAAAGGGAGTTTTCTTATTTTATTTTTAATTTTCTACTTCTTCTTTATTTTAGTTAGTTTATTTATTTTCATGTCTAGTTAATTTCTTTAATCTAGGATGAAGATGAAATTAAATAATTATTCATGATAATATTTTTTATCTCTTCTATTATTTATGCTTTTATGTTTAATTGATTTCGCCTTCGTGTTTCGTTATTGAAATACCTTCGTTTTATAGTTCTTATGTGATTTTAAATTAATTAAGAGGTTTTGATAGATTATTGTTAAGATATGAGTTTTTCATAATTCATGCTTGCTCAAAGAAGTTTTGATGGGTTATAGTTAATCCTTAAATTTTCATAGTCTATGTTTGCCCACGTTAATTATAAAATTACTAAATTAAAGGGAAGGGAGATCAAAATCATAATTAAGTTATAAAAATAAAAGAGATTGAATTACTTGTTATGTTTATTATTTAATGGATTCGGATTCCTAGATTGCTTTCTTATTATTAGTTAGTTTAATTATAGTTAATTGATTCTCAATCTTTATTTCTAATTCGCCTAAAATAGATATAAGGATACATTAAAATTAATCTAGTCTCTGTGGGTTCGACCTGTACTTGCCAGTTTTTCAATTTGACACTGTGCACTTGCAGTTACATATTTTTATCACATCACCTATCTTGTCTTGTTTCAAGCAAACATGAGATCTCCTCAAACATATTTCTCGAATTCATCTCTTAATTTTTATTTTATTTTTAATTTTTGTACTTGGCTCTTAAATTTGACTATCTTCGTATTTTATCTTTTAATTGAATAATTTTTCAATTTTATTTTTAAAATTAAAATTTTAATTCTTAAAATTAATAATCGTACAACATAAATTACGCGCAACATGTGTGCGCTCAGACCTCACTTGTAAGTTGTATAGTAAATGACTTGTCCATATTAACAACGTCATCAAGTGGAGGATCCATGACCTATCATGCGAGGTGGTCCTAAGCAAACGTAATACAAGAAGTTATACGTATATTAGGTATATATAATTATATATGTACGTTGACAGCAGTGACGGAATCAGCATTATAGATTGTGGAAAATGGGCCTTAATAAAGTCATTATCAACACCCTAAAGAATCGGCTTCTGATTCATCAAGTGTCCCCTCCTTATGTTTCAAAAGTATAAATACATTTTAATTTTTTTAAACCAATTTATAAAATTCAAATTCGATACAATTTATTTGATTTTTATTCAAACAACTACAATTATTGAAGCTAACTATAAAAAAAATAATACTGCATATAATTACCGTATTTAATGAATTCAAGTCAATAATGTATCAGATCTTGAAGTTTTAATTTCGTAAGTTGATGTTGATTATAATATTTTATGTATATATAATTTATCACCGTAGTGTGAACTTCAAAATAATAATAAATTGATGTTGGTTATAATATTTTATGTATCCGTAATTTATCATCATCGTGTGAACGTCACATAAAAAAAATATTGCATATAAAACTTAAGTAAATATATTAATTTAAATTTTAGAATTTCACTTATTGACTTTAAAAGGTCAAAACTGTGTTTTTATTTCTAGAACGAATTAAAGAGTATAGTAGTATACGGTAGTGGCAGCAACATTTGTAGTTTAATTTGATTCTTCTAGCAAAAGTGCTTATATGGATGAAAATCACATCTAGCCGGCCAAGACTTGTAGATTAATTTGATTCCTCTAGCAAATGTGGTTATTATATATATGGATGAGAATCTATGTGTAGCTAAGACGACGGCCAAAAATAGGATTCGTACACCCAGAATGGTGGAACAAAAATTTTCCATGTCGATGGAATTTATGGGCAATGGTGGGAATGAAGAAACAAGTGAAAGAATCTGAAAGCAGTGTGATTGATTCCGGCAAGCAAGAGTTGACATTATTGTTCATCAAAATATTGAGGAAGAATATATTGGATGGAGCAAGAATTTTGGACTCTCATCGGATTAAACAGTGGATGATCCCACATCTTAATCATGTATCTATAAATTGCCAACTAGTTAAGAATTTGATGCTGACGAGAGAATTTTTTGTAGTGCCCAACTGCCCATGGAAATGTAATTTAAATTTTTTATTTTTTGAAACCCCAATTAGGGACGTAATATAAGTACAATGAATTGTAATAATCAAGTAAACAGTCACTACAATCAATCAAGTCTTTAGCAGGAAACAAACTCATACTTAAGTGAGAATCAAATAGAAGAACTAAAAGTCACATTATCTCATTCTTAATCATAAGAACTAAATGTCTCATTTTTAAAATTTATAAATATTAAAGATGTATTTGTGTATTTCATATTATCTGTAAAAGGTATAAGTAATTAGTCAAGTAATTGAGATTTTTTTTTCGTATTACAAAAATAAGTATTAGTTTGTAGGGGGTTTTATTCTTTATATTCATAGAATAACTATGTCAAATTGTCACTTCAACGGGATAAGATAATTGGGAAATTTGAGTAACGCTGCATAAAAAAATCAATCGGAATTTGCGCGGACAAGAAATATTACGTAACCCCTAAATATTCTCAAGTTTATAAGTAATTTGTGGCTGTGTGGCGTGTGCACAAGATAGGGCGGGTTTCATGGGAGTTAAGACAGTTAAAGGTCTGGTTATGGTCTCTGTATATTAGTGGTGAACTTTCGAAACAGCTCAAACTAAAGATCACACGAGTGATAATCGGACATCAGAGTGGCTTCGGACTTAATATGTTTGTAACTAATATTTTCGGACCCTGATCGATCATCGAATCGAAAAAGTTATTGAGTAAATAGGTCATTGATTCAACCAGTAATCGAACCGATTATGTCATAAATATATAAAAACATATTATTAGTAATTAATAAAAATTTTAAAAATCTATTTTTTTATAAACTAAAACATAATAAAATTGAGTTATAATATTACTAAAAGTGATTAATTTTAATATTAAAAAAGAATTTGTTACAAAAAAATATTAAAAAATATAATAAAAAACCGGTTCACTGGGTCAATTTAACCGATTTTATCAGTTGAACCATCGGTTCGACTGGTGATCAACCGGTTCAATTCGGATTTTGAGTAAACTAATTCAACAGGACCAAATCGGACAGAACATAGAACTAATTTTCAGTTGAACTGGCCGGTCCGGACCGGATTTCAAAATAGTGCTAATTGTAACATACATCGCAAATGATACACTTTCTCTATTTTAAAATATAATATTAATATTTTGAATTTAAAATATTTTCACACTCAAAATTTATATAAATTGCTTTAGTTTTAGACTATATTATTATGAAAATTGTAAATTATCTGAATAACAATACTAATTAAAAGATCTATTGCTTTCAAATGTTAAATAAATTACATCAATTATTTTGAATTTAAAAAATCTCAAATCGACTTTAAAAAATCAAACTTGATCCTATATTTTATAACAGAGACATAATCGCGAATGTATGTAGCATTATTCTTTATTTAAAAACACCTTAATAAACAGCATAAAAATAAATTTATTTTAATCTTTTAAAATCAACCTGCAAAATCTTATTTAAAAATTGACGTGATTCGCCATTCTTCAGGCTTCATACATTGCTTTTCTTTTCTTTTCTTTTTTTCTCCTTTCCCAATGCGTTGGAAGTACCTGGCAGCTGCAAGCCTATTTGTCATGTTCTTATATCATTCAATCATATGGACTACTCTTTTGTTCTTTACTTCTTTTCCTTTCAATTCAATCTTCCTCCCACAATTTTTAATAGACTCTACTGGCTTATCTCCGGCTGTTTTTGATTTTATTTTTTTAATTTTCTAAAAAAGCTTGTTTTATTGAAATATTAAGAAAGTTCAAATAGGATAGTAAGGAATTAAGAGAGAACGAATCTTTGACCAACTTACGTACGTAAAAAGGAACATATTTTTCTCAATAATTCATTCAATCACAAACTTAACTTGAGAGGAGAGAAAAGCTGTAAAGGGAGCTTAGTGACAAAATTGATTGAGGAATCATAAATGAATCTTTGACTTAATTAGGCTGAATTTTTATTTTTTTTTTGTAGTGTTCTTGTTGGAATGACATCATATATATATATATACATATATATATATATATATATATTTCAATCATGGAGGAGGACATGGCTAAAGTTTGAAGAAAATATAGTGAGAAGCATGATCATGTGTTCCATTCCACCACAACTAGACTCGTGATTATTAGGGTGAAGACTACTTCATAATATTGGTAAAAAAAAAACGATAACGGACAAATATTAATTTGGCTGATTAATTTTGATACGTATGTGTGTATGTATATATGTGTGTGTATATATATATATATATATATATATCCCTCGTCTCATAATAAACGTCAAGTTTGACTTTCATTATCAAATTGATTATTTTTAAAATTACTAAATCTTAAAAAAAAAAATTAAGATATACGCATAGAAATTATGATCATAATAAAGTACAAAAAATATACTATTAACTTCAAGTTCCATATTAAAAAAAAATATATATATATAATTATTTATTTTAAAAATAATTAATTTGACTATTAAAATTAAACTAAGACGTTTATTATGGAACGGAAATCGGTTCATTTTGCCACGAAAAATTTGTTGCAAATGGACTAAGGACTATTTCATCGCGATAAGACCGGCCACAGATGATCATGCAAAATTTTAAACTTTGTAACATCATTCTCTTAATTAAAATTATTCATGTACGAAATAACTAGTCTCAAATAGAATTTGACACAGACAATAATTAAATTATATGAATTATCCCTCCGTTTCAAATTAATTGTTCAGTTTTAACTTTTTAAAATTAAATTGACCATTTTTAAAACTAATCTTTTTACTATTTTTGCTAAAATATAGGTGAAGAGATTATAACCAAAAGAAAGTATATACAATTTATTACTAACCCCAATTTTTATAATTTTAGAAATATATTTATATATGTTTAATTATTAATTCTAAAAATAGTCAATTTGACTTAAAAAAAAGTCAAAATTGAGCAATTATTTTGGGACGGAGGTAGTACTATCACAGATAAATTAGTATTGAAGCTAGAATATAGTGCAAAATTTTATTTGATATGTTGTACACCCTCCATTTCTAATATACAATATATTTTGATTGTTAAAATCAATTTACAAAATTGTAAAACATAAATTGAATTGATTTTACTACATATAACTCTATTTATTATAAATTAAAGTATTACTTTAATGATATATCTTTGTTCCATGTTTACCTTTAAATTTGTTGAGTTTAATTTAATAATGATGAAATTGTGATGGTAAACTTAAAAATCTTGTGTCATTTTATATATCATCAAAATAAATGTGATTTATTTTTTGCAGCAAAAAATTTAGTAAATAGAACTCTTTTTTGTTATTTTACATTTTAAAATGGATGGAGTATTCTCACAAAAAAGATAAACCAAAAATAAAAGGCATTTATTTATATTTGGATCGGAGGGCCATCAATACAAGTTATTTTTCATTCTCGATCCGGGGTGAATCCGTCCAACCCAAAGTGAAGAGGTAGGCCTTGGCCCGAAATAAGCAAGTTGTTGGCAAATCACATTGGCCTCATGATATGCTCCAGATCCAAGAGGCTTGGCCAATCTCTTATCCTCTATTCAAGTCTCAGCCTAAATTATTATTGGCAACTCCGTTGGTTTTGGTACCGATGGGATTTGGTGCTTCAACTTTCTAGTCGCAACAGAACACAATTAGGACATAAAACCAATAAAGTATGAAGCCACTGAAATTTCAAAATGGATCTCTTCCATATACAAGCGTTCCTTAATTCTTACGTTTGTTTGCAAAAATAATGGTGATATAGTCCTATTTTATTCTATGATTAGTCTGTAATTTATCGCATGGCTCAAGTAAAAAAATGGTGTAATATAATTCCCTTTTGAGGTATCAAATAACCTCAAAAATGATTAAAAATAATCCATAAGATTAAATAACACATTAATAATAGATAAAATAGTCCAAAATAGTACTCCAAACCCATCATAAGACCCATCATTTACAAAGGATGATCCTCAAATTTTGTCTCAAAAAATGTCATCATAAGACCCATCATTTACAAAGGATGATCCTCAAATTTTTTGTCTCAAAAAATGTCATCATAACATTGGTCGAGTAGAATTCGTGTGATTGACTATGTCATAAATTATCATTAAAATATTCAATACTATGTTATTTAAGACCCATTTGAAACAAAAAAATTAAAACTCCTAACGTTGCTCCTTTACAAACGAACCCATCGTTTTACAAAAGAACCTTGCCAGTGAACAATGAAAGGAAAAGGAATTTGTGAGAGAGAGCTAATCAAACATAGCTCCAAAGGTAGGTAGTAAAGGATATTGTTAGAGAGAGCTACTAATCAGACTTGTCTAATTGCACTAAGATACCCAACAAGGTATTGAAAAGGAAATCACTAGAAATAATAATCAAAACCAAGATTGTGAAGGGATTAGATAGCAATACTTCTGATAATATTAAGGCATACTATACATTTTAAAGAAACCCACTTCCCTACAGTCAGCAATAAAAATTACAATGCATCTACCAGGTCTATTTGCCAGTTTACATATTATATCTACATAACTATAAGTCTATAACTACAATTACATACTGAGTAACTATATAACTTAGAGATACTAAAACCTAATAACTAAAATGATATACATAATTTAATTGCAGGATGCATATTACGGAAATCGCTGCACAGGGAAGGAGACATTTTAGGTTCCATCGGTATTTGTTAGCGTCAGCAACAAAATGATGCAGCAAACTCTCTACTCGGCACTCTCAACATCGTTTGGACATTATCTTCAATCTCTTTGCAGATTGCACAAACCCTGATATGACCTGGAACTCGTCCAATTTCTTCACCACCAACAGAAGAAGTGTTTTAGTAGATAAACATATATTCTATATAAGTAATAGCAATGATAAGCAGAATCAACTACTTTTTTCCAAACATTTAACGATGATATTATTTAATAATTGCAGATTAAAGCATAGTTATTTTTTTTCTGTAAATAACTACAAGTCTCATACTGGCCCAATACTGCGTCAAAATTTTCTCATTCTTTATTTAATGGTTCATATCCATTGGGCCACTTTAATAAAGATATCAAGCTAGTGCAGTAATACCGTCAACATGAAATGCCTCTGAACTAATTTGATTAGTTGCTCTTTAGATGGGTTGGGGTCGGCTTCCACCTGAAAAACCAAACTGTTAATACGTAAAAAGTATAAAACTGAAGGAGCTTCAGCCAATGAAAAGAATTTAATTTTTCAATGTCTTATACAAACAACTCACAAGTTTAATAATTTTTCAATGTCTTATACAAACAACTCACAAGTTTAAAGTGTCGCCAATATCTCCACAAGGCACCCATTTCTAGCTTGCTGAGGTCGACCTTCAGTATAGGAAATTATGTATGAAAGGAAATTATACAATACATCACAATCATAATAATTGAATATTTGAGGCAGGTCAAAATGCACTTGAAAGGAACAAAAATATAATACTCCCTCCGTCCCATAATAAACATCATGATTTGATTTTAGTGGTCAAATTGACCATTTTAAAAATAAATAATTAAAAATATCTATGTAGAATTTTTAAATTATGAAACTTGACATTAGTAGTACATTTTTCGTAGTTTATTATGAACATAATTTCTAGGCGTATATCCTGAATTTTTTTAAAGATTTATTAATTTTAAAAATGATTAATTTGACCATAAAAGTCAAATTAGGACGTTTATCATGGGACGAAGGGAGTAATAGACAATATATAGAGCTTCCATACCTTGAAACCGCGTGGGTTCAATTCCTTGGACTGTGAATCACAAGAGAGAGATCTGTTCGTAGTCTTGTGAGATGACACAGTTGATTTATGCATGCGATGCCTTGACCTGTGTGACTTTTGAGTCTCATCGGATGCTGCAAAATTGGATAATCAGAGGACATTTATATTGGGTGGTGGGGCCTTCTAGGGATACAAATATGATATGCAATAAACAGTAGTAAAGTAACAGAAGTATAGACATAATGGATCGTATGTAACAACCTTTCATAAGAAATAATAAATTCAACATGTAAAAATCGAAATTCAAAGTGGCACACAAACAGATGAAAATGAGATTATACTTTTCCCCAACTTTCTTCACCAAATCATCATCACAATATCAGTAACACTTTAGCCAAGAGCATAGCGAGATATCACTCTATCTAATATTTTCTATTGATAGGGATCTCATGCCAAATGGTGGACAAAAATATGCAGGATTTAAAAGTTATGACCTTCAAAAAAATTTGAGGAACCAGTTCGAACAAGGCAGCATGCAGGGCTAATTATACAGTTGTATTCTAGTTATAGTCTTGGTAGCAATAGCACAAAAAAATATAGCATATTATATACTAACCAAGCTCACCCAAATCTGAGCCATTCCACTGCACATTTTCAGATTCGAGGTCATCGTCTTCCTCATTGCCAGTAGGAGCTTCAATCACGCTCAGAGCGTTCCTCTGTAGCTTTACCTCTATGCCATTTGTAAGCACCTACAATTTGTGAATTCTACAATCAGATCCTACTCCAAAGTAAACAACAATACTTCACAAACTTGAGAACATCAAAAAGTAGATCGTTAACCCCGGCATTAGCTAAATAAACTTAGCAAGAAACTAGCATGACAAATGTCAATGGGTTGTAATTTACATAGTATGAGCAATGAGAGGAAAATACTAATAGAAAAAAGATTCTTCCAGCTGGACCATTATAATATTTATATGGATAGTGAGGTCATCCAACACAGACTACATAATACAAAAAAAAAAAAAAAATCTTTTTCTTTTCTTTCTTTCTTTTATTTTTCTTAGAAGAAAACCTAGGTAGACATACTCCCATCATACCAGGGGATAGTCTCAGTCTAAATTAGAAACCCGCTCAAACCTTCGGGTTTGGGCTAAATTAGAAATCAAGAAACATGGGGGATGTTACAATGCATCTAAGGAGAAAATGTATAGTTGATTCCAACCTAGTTTATCTCAGAACTATAAAAGAATGATGAATTTAATGTCGTAGACTGGTGGTTGGTCTATTTAGTAAACATAGTAAATGAAATATTATCAGTAGTTCTTATATTATAATTTAAAATCCCAAAATGGTCTCTACTTAAGTACATAGGAAAACCCAAAATTTTCGTAATTATTAAATTACCTTTTGAATTTATCAATTTGAACTATAACACAAGAAAAACAATTCTACAAAAGACTGTCACCAGAAAACAGATCAAAGTAGAAATGTTGCAAAATTTTATATTAATTAGAACACACTAAAGTGACTGTTAGACATACAATACGCATTAATCCAAACAAGAGACAAAGTGAGTTGAAGAAACAAGAGAGAGAGAAAAAAACATTCTCTGTATTCTTTGTCTGGTGTACTGGTCATGTCCACATACTCTGAATATATAATTTACCATAAGAAGTTAATCTGAATCATAGTTACCAAACTGACAAGTGGCACGGAGCAATGAGCCTGAATCACCCTGCCCAAAAAAAAAGGAAAGAAAGCAAATGCAGTCTTGGAGATTGCTATGACTGAAATGTTCACAAATTTTATCAAAATACCAAAAACAGTGATTACCTTCCTAGAAACAAATTTATCAACAGTATTATTTAATTGGCTTACCCAAAACAATGATTCGCATGTTGCCTCTTTTAACTAACATAATCTAATTAAATCTTCGGAAAACAAAAATATGCTGAGCAATCCAATTTTCAGCAACAATTCTATAATGCACAAAATTAAAGTCTTTATGTACAATCAAGACCAACTAAAATCCTGTACAAATAATTTCATAAACAATTATGTCAAAATTCAAAGCTACTGAGCCAGACAGAAGAAGAGCACAGTGCATTATCCTAATTCTCAAAAAATCAAGAAACTGCAACAAAAACAAATAAATCAATATGCATACCATAAAAGCATTAAACATTTTAAATTGAATATAGTTTCTCCCAATAAAGAAAAAGACTTTCAAACCTTAGATCCATTAATTAAAAACGACATGCAAAATAAAAATAAAATGGAATAACAAATTAGAGAAATTTCAAAGTTTTCAAAACCAATATCTCATTGCGGCATTGCCAACAAAATATTAAAAGTTTCGGCTCAAAATACCAAAATACCCAGCTGCAAATTACTTACCAAACAATAGAAGTAACCAAAAACTGATCAAATTCTAACCAATACACCATAAATTAAGATAAACCAACAAAAAATAACAGCAGAAAACCAAAAATCCCACATTGTATAGAAACCAGCCAATAAAGCATCAAAACCCCAAAATTCAATCTGCATTAAAAATTAAAAAAACCCAAATTTAATCAAAACCCAAATCAAAAAACAAATGCATAGCCTTTAATGTAATAAATTATCGAGATAATTACGAGCCAATGCCACCCGCCAAGTCCAACGGCCTTTTTCACAACACCCTGAAGCCCAACAAGCACCGATTTTGTCCGGTTGTTCCCCGTGACAACCACCTTAGTATGCCGCGGTAACACTGCAAGCTCCTCTTCACTACTCTCCCCGCAGCTCTGCTGCAATTGAGAAGAACTTCCTCCGCCATTGACAACGGAACTCTCCACTGCCTCCAGCATTTCCCCAATTTCTCAGCGGAAATTTAAGAATTAGCTTCGGAAATTGAAATTAATGGGAAGATCACGCATTGCAGAGTTTGGAAACAGAGGGTTTTAGTGGGCTTAGAGAGAGAAAGATTGGAGAATTTTTGAAGTTTTAGAGAGAGAAAAAACACATTTTGGAGAGAGAAAGTGGACAGACAGTGTGAAGAGAGAGATGAGAGTGACTGTAGGCTTGTTTATTTAGTGCTCGGGGGTATTGGGTGGGAATCCCGAGGAGTTGAAGGTGGCCAATGGCGGTTGAGCACGTAGGAATGGAGGGTGGCTGGTTAATCATGCGTTTCAGGCTTGGGTTCCGGGGCACGATGTAGAGGATTAGTATCACCATTTTGCGGTTTAATTGTGAGGGAGGGAGGAATTTGACCGATTGTGGGATGATTTTAATGACCATGTTGTCCTTTCGTTCGACTTGCCTTTTTCGTTTATTTTAGTTGATAAATGGGAAATAAATGGAGTTTTATTGTAATGACATTGTTTTCTATTAAAAATAAATAAATTAAATTAGGATTCAATAAATTTAAGTATAGATTTTAATTTTAGTGGCGTTAGGGGATATGAGGAAGGAGTTATGATATTAATTTGACTTTGTCGAGGGATAAATTTTAATTTATTATTCTGCATAGTAAAAAATAAATAAAAATCTTATTAATAGTTAACTACATTTCGTCTCTTATTGAATTAACTCTTGATATCTACTACCATTAAAAATATAAAAGATAATAAATTGAGATGGTTAATACAAATTATTTGCATATCTAGTGTTCGTGTGGTAATTCTTTATGTTTTCAATTTTCTGAAATTAATTCTATTTTTTGAAATTTGTATCAAAAACGTTTTTTGGTAAATGATTTTGTTATAAAAAAACAAATATAAAACTTTTTTCTTCAATTTGAGGACATGAAAGACCATTTTTCATTTTTATATTTTACGACATGACAATAGGAAGCAAAAATATGAAAACGAAAAAATGTACTATATTGTACCATTTACATCTGATCGGCTAGAATTATCTCATGTTTATGTTGCGTTTGAATTGAAAGAATAGAATAGAGAGTAGAATGGTTCATTTCATTCCAGTTAGAATCAGTCATTCCAAATTTATAAATTTGGGAGAAATGAGAATGGTTCATTCCATTAATTCTAATGGAGTAATCAAACACAATTTTTTTCATTTCATATGAATGATTCATTTCATTCTCACTCTCATTCCTCCAATCTAAACGCAATATTAGGACGTGCATATTTTTAACAAGATCCGATTAAATGCTACAACAATATAGATATGTAACATCTTTAAGTAGGAAGCAAAATTCACATGTGTAATCCTTATGAGAAGAGCATTTCATATTTAATGATCATTTTGGAGGATAAATCATTTTAATAGAATAAAAATTCATTTTATTTTTTTATTTTTTTATTCTATGTGGAGAAAATAGAATAAAATTCATTCTAATGAGATGGATATATGTGATAATTTTGTCATTATATGACAACACTCACCACCACTAACAACAAAATATACATTTAAAATATTTTAAAATCATTTCATTTCTTCCTTTATTCAATTTCTTCAATCCAAGCATAACATTAGAGTGATGTATAAACTGAACACATTTCTAGAATCCACACACACAAATTGACATACATGTTACCCGTCTCTTTTTCCTCTACCATGTATAAGTATAAGTGAGTTTGCAGCAAGTTGTTTAACAATGGCAAGGTTTGAGAATATACACAAACCCAAAATGTATTCGAAAAAGAAATGTTCATCTTGAGAATAGATTTGTTGGATATATATATATATATATATATATATATATATATATATATATATATATATCAGATCTAAATCATGTATCAATCCTTAGATCTTTATCCAAATATTGATATTTATGTTAGATCTCGCTATCAATTTTATTATATGAAAAACTCAAAAAATTAAACAACGGGGGTTACCGATGATGACGGATAAAACAAGATATACTAACATGCTTTACACGAGGTTGTCAAATGTTAAAAGGTTATTATATTTTTATGTAACATCTAAATTTGTCCTTGAAAATTTTAATTTTTAAACTTCGATCGGGATCTTAATAGATATTACATATACTATTATTTGGTTTTCTTGTTTTTCATTATTTATAATAAAAATTGAGAATTAAACGGGTTCAAACTTTTCACTAGACTTAAATTATGAATTTTAAAATTTTTAATCTACTGTGTGACTATTGTTATGAAGTATTAAATATGAAAAGTCATTTGTGCATGTATCATTTATGCCATGAAATTGTAATTAAATTTTATAAACATCATATATTAAATTAGTTTTGCCGTTTAAATTTGTGAATGGTGGTTTGGTAATTGAACAAGGAAGACAAACGAGGCAAATGAAAGGAGATTCAAAAGTAGACATGCACAACAGGACGATCTAGTATGGTCTTGCTTGGGCTTACCAGGCCTTGAATTTTGACAAGACCAGTCAGACCGTTGACTTAAGTCTGCCAAACCAGGCCTTGGTTGTTGGGTTGTAGTCTAGTTAGACTTGCAGGCTAGGCCTAGGTCGATCTAGTTCTTTCTTTTTTTTTCTTTTAATGTTAAATATTAAATATTAAAAATATAAATTTATAAAATTTTGTAAAAATAATGCAAGCTTTTTGAGATTTATTTTATTTTAACACACCAATATAAGTTAGATGATTAGAATAAAAATAAATATATTCCTCTTAAATTAAAGAAAAATATAATTTAGATATAAATGAGATATAAAGCAAATTAATTTTCTAAATGTATATCTATTATGCACAGTTTATTTTCATAAAAAATATAATTTGAATACAATCTACTGCGATACATATGATTATAGATGCAAAACAAAATTAGCTTATTGTAAATTACACTTTTATATTTTGAATATAAAGTTAGTTTCCATTTTATTTTATTTTTTAGTACTAAGATCAGTTGGATATATATTTTGTAAAGTTTAAATACACATATATCTTTTTCCTTTATAGTCATTAAACACTTAAATTGTTATATCTCACATATTATTTTCAATTAATTTCCTAATTGCTTCATAGAATTATTCTTTAAATTGCTACAATATAATTCCTGAAAAATAATAAAAATCATAAATTCCCTAAGAATTTAGTATATCCAAATTAATGAAGAACTTTAGTATTTACAAGAAACTAACTTATTATTAATAAATAATTAATAATAAAAGTTAGTTTATTGATGTATTAATTAATGTTAATATTTAACATTAAAAATAGTAAGGAATATTAATAAAATTTAATATTAAATATTAGTCATTTAATATTTACAATAAACTAACATTAATATTTAATCAACTAAGTAACTAACTTATTGTTAATATTAAATATACTAATTAGTGCTATTCATTGAGGATGTATATTAATTAAATATATTTATAAAAAATTAAGAATGAATAATTAAAACTTTAAATTTTATTGATGTATTAATTAAAAGTAATGTATTATAATTTATAAATTACAATAATTAATAAGTAAAAATTTATATTTTATTGATAAATAATTATAATTTAAAAATTAAAAAATTATAAATAACTTGATAAAATATCAAGTCAAGTCTAAAGTTGAACCAAGTCGAGCCAAACTCAAGGCCAAGTTAAACCAAATTTTTTTTTGCAGATTAGATCAGGTTAAATTTTTATATTAAAAAAACGGTTTTTTCAAACCTTTCAAATCAGGTCTGACCGATTCAGACCTTAATTAAGTCAAGATTTGATCGGACAAAAAAAGTCAAACCGCATGTCGCGGACCATTTGTTCATCCCCTATCCGAAAGCTTACGTAGTGACCGAAACGAAAGCCCGAAATTCATGTTATGGTCCCACGTGGGAGAATACGGTCTCTACCTGCCGTCGTACTCGTCGGTGTTGTCTTATCCGACATGACCTACCCCACCGTGGGCCCACCCCTACCATATTTCTTTGTCCTCCTACTACTCTCTCTTTTATATATATATATATATAGCTTATAATCTCTGTATCTTTATGTTTTTTTCAATTGAATTAATAATATAAAAATATTATTTAGTGGATTACATTTTTCCAAACCTAGTTTTCCCGCCATAACCGAGAAACGTGGACCGTCCATTGAGGATGACGGAAACTTAGGCCGTTGGATTTGTGAAAAGCCAAACATTTTGGTACAAAGAGATAAAATGTGCCATAATCACAAAGTTGAAAGGGAGGACGTGGAATGATCAGAGCCTAAAGAGCTGTCTGTCCTTCTGAGTGAACAGCTTGGTGAAAAAGTAGTACAACGGAAAGCCAAATGACAAAATGGAAAGAATAGTTTTTTTTTGTTGTTGAAAAATGAAAAAGGATATAGTGCTATTTTTACAAGTTATATATATATATATATATATATATATATATATACAGTATTAACCCGTGTCTTCGGCGCTATGGTATCGGAGAGAGATATGTGAAGAGATTCGCGATGATGTCGGAGAAATAAGTGTCGAACTTTCTAGTCTCCAACAGGAGAAATGAGAACCGCGGTGAGAGAGTTTGAAAATTGGAGAAGTTAAAGAGATATAAAAAATGAGTAAATAATGAACGGTCAGATTTATGTCAAACTTTGGATGACTCAGATGATTTATTAGATGAACGAAAAATTCAAAATCATTTGTATTTTGTTATATATATATATACACATATATATATATACACACACACAAAATTACTCAGTATTATTTGAAAAATAACAACCCCTAACAAAATTCGATGCGAAAAGTAAAATTTTGTATCAATAAGCATCACTAATAATCATGTACAACATAACGTTTTTGGGGGGCTAAAGATGAAAAAATAACAAGGAATCAGTGACAATGATGCTCAGATCACTCCTTTAACGGCTGCAAACGGCTCTATTTCGAATGAGTATTCTTCTTAAGTTAAATAAGTGTCAAAATGCAAAAAAAAAAGGACTCAAAATTTGGAACCAAGAAGTAGGTTTTTTCATTTTTATCATTATGTAATTATTGAACATTTGGATTGTTGAGTTGTTGGCTTTAACTAAGCTTAGAAGTGTAACAGATGATAGAGTGAGATAACATAATCTTATAAATGTTTTTCTTTTTTGGTTTTTGGTAAAAAATATACTAATTAGGTAGTGGCGAAGCTAAAAATTATTGGTAGTAAGGTCAATTAATAATAAATCAAAATTGATAATTATAGTAACAAAAAATGACTCAAATATATAACCAAAAAAAATATAATATATGTCATTGTTGTAGTCATCAAACTTATTCACAAAAAAATAACTAGGATAATATAATAATTACAATTGTCCTCTGCACGTTTTTATTTGTTAAAATCGTTACATAATACTTTCATCGTCAATACAATTAAATTTTTACTTTTTATTTTCCTAGCTCTTTCCTAGTTCCAAGTTCTAACCTATATACTACACGTAGCTTTGGTTGTTATAATTATGAAAGAACCTTCCTACGCAGACAGGAAAAAGGGGACCGTTTATTGGACATTTTGATGTTCCTTTGCTCTTTTTTTTTTGGGTTGAGTTCAAATATATTTATACTATGGATTTAAAAAAATTAAGAAAAAACATAAAAAATTAGGTGTAATTTGAATATATATCAAAAAAATAGTTGTATGGGCCCATACAACCATTTTTTGTTATATATCCAAATTACATCTAATTTTTTATGTTTTTTTCTAATTTTTTTTAAATCCATAGTATAAATATATTTGAACTCAATCCAAAAAAAAAAGAAAAAGCAAAGGAACATCAAAATGTCCATGTAAAAATGTTCAATTGAACCTGTCTGCATAGACTTATTCATTAGGAAATATCCTTTTGTTGTTTGGTAAAAGAGTACTCCTAGGGGGACCGGCACAATTGGACATTTTTATTGGACATTTCCCATTTGCTTTGTGTGTATTTTTTTGGTATAGATTCTAAACATTTTTATATTATGGATTTTAATTTTAATTTATAAAAAATGGGAAAAAATGAGATGTAATTTGGATATATATCAAAAAAAATGTGTATGGCCCCATACATAATCCCATACACATTTTTTTTTGATATATATCTAAATTACACCTCATTTTTTCCTATTTTTTATAAATTAAAATTCATAATATAAAAATGTTTACAATCTATACCAAAAAAAACACAAAACAAATGAAAAATGTCCAATTGGTCAGGTCCCCCTAGAGTTATTCTTGGTAAAATGGCTTGTTCGGCATACGAAATTGAGTAGCATGGGCGAAACTAAATATACTACAATAATTTTAATATTGGGCAGGAATGGGTCTAAACTCTAAACAATTGAACATGTTACATGCTTCCCCGACAGGGATAGGGAGTTTGTCCTACCAACTACCTAGTACCATGGTCAATGTTTAAATTAAGCTGACTCATCACTCATGTTAATTAATCAATTGACTGGACATACTCCCTTTGTTACTTTTTATTTATCTTTTTGATTAATGAAATTTGTTTTTTTGATTTATTGTTTATAAATTTTAAAAAAAATATTAATAACTTGACTTGTTTTATCATATTATTTCTATATTAAATATTAATTTGTTTATCTTTTATTTTTTTCAATAAATTTTAAAGAATAATATTGAAATTTTATACTTATTTTAATCCATCACAAGACATTAATTATATTTTTGTATTTTGATAATGTACGCATGAGGGGTCAATTTTGGGAGCTAGGTGATGGACCGAACCAAGAAGCCCAACCCATTCCTATTCCAATTTGTAATAAGTTTTATGGGCTGCTAAGTTGTTCTTAACCCAAACTTGCTAATACTAGGCATGGTAAAATACTATCCAACTAGGCCTACATGTGCAATTGATCTATGTAGGACCATTTCTTCTTCCATTTTCAAAAACTGGTGATTCACATTTTTGCCCTGTTTAAGAACTTACATTGTGACGATTTTTAGCCCAAAATGCCAGTGACAAATGAAATGTTCTTATTATTCCTTTATATTTTAATACATAATAAATAAATCAAAAAAATTATTTGTATATATAATATTGTATGTATTGTCAGAAGATTGTGCTTCCGGTGGTGTAGTTAATTAAATAATTAGTAATATGGCGTGCTTAATCATATGATGATAAACAATTAAGTTACATATGGAGTTGTTGCTGAAATAATATAAATAACGACATAAGAATTCTTAATACATTATATAAATTAGGAGTCGATATTAACAGTGCAAAAAATATTAGGACAGAGCAATTGTTTTTCATTGAACAAATATACCCTTGTCACTAAAGCAATGTGCCCACAAGCACAATAACCAAAGCTAATTGTCAAGGCTAGTTTTGGTCAAATAAAATCACTTGTGATATACCAGCATAATGTTGTATAATAGAAACTACTTGAACATTCAGAGGTTAACATAATATCTTATAATTTGAAACGGAAGAAGTATAATGTAAGTGGAACATGGAGGATCTAGAATGGCATGAGGCAGAAGTAATTCTTCTTAAGCTTCTTCGTTTTGCTAACAACATCTTTCTTCTTCTTTTCTTTGACAGCTTTATTATGACGGGATGATGCAGCTGCATTTTGAGAACTAGATGCAGTTTCATTTGCTTGCTTGCATTTGAGCACCCTTTCATCAATGGTTCCCTCGACAGGTAAAGAATAATCGAATTTCTGGATATCTTCAGCTGACAGCTTACCTACGAAACAAAGAAAAAACGGAATCACCATTAGGACTTTTAGCTTGTAGAGGATGATTAAAAGATGAACAGAAAAACTATGGGGGCATAACAGGCTGAAAAATGCTTATGCAAAACATGCAAGGGAATTTAAGTTTGAATTCAAGAAAATTATAATCAGTAATGAAACAAAACAAAATTGATTTCCGATCCAAAAGTCCAAAGGTAAACCAAATAATGCTGAATTGGCAATAGTATTGAGTTATCGAAATCAATGGATAGTGTTCAATGCAAGTTGCCAATACAAAACCACAAATGACATTTCGAAGGAAAATTTGCTGCTTACAGACAACTCTAACAAAGATTTGAGTATTCAAAGGACACCATATTATTCTAGCAATGTTTTACAAAAGCTAGTTTACTGCTTTACATTCCGGTTCAACTAGCATCATAACTCCACAAGTGTGTGATTTTATTTTATACAGTAACATGAAAATTTGTAGCTAATGATTTATCGTCTTTTCAAGGTAACCACAAGTTTTCTATCATTCACGAGACACATTTCTCGTATTTATTAGCTTCTTTGGAAACAACTTGATTAATGTTTACTTAGAATTTCTATCTTTTACTTATTCTGATAAGTATGAATTATTAATTTTTGTCTTCACTAAGAATTCCAATGAGGTTGTATTCGAACAGTTAAAACATGGCGGCCGTTAAACACTAAATAGCATACGCATCAAGTAACCATAGCTTCTCAAGGATAGAGGCCACAGGGATGCAATGCACCACAATGTGGACTCCTTGTATTCTTTCAAGCCATTAGAAGGTTAAACCTCTTGGTATCAAGACTTCACTTTGTAGGTCCAACATAATGTTATGCATAATTTTTTAGTGAAAGAAAAAAAGATGGGACGAACTGTATGCAGGTTTGGATGTACCTTGAATTATTATTACATTCAATTTCACCTGGAAATACAGAGTTTCATCAACCAATCCCATCAGAAAACAAAGGGCTTGTATTGATTCATAACATAGGATTTAGAAATCATCACTTTTAGTATCGTCTTTGAGAAGAGACTGCCATTCTCCTAAAGGCTTCATTTGAGAAGATAGATATTTATACTAAAATACAAGGAAGTAACATAGGGAAAATTGGAATTCAAAGGAACATTTAAACAGGACTAAGCTAAACAGCACACCATATTCCCATTTGAACTCGCTCAAATATTAAGTTAAGATCTAAAGTTCTTTTATGAAGTCTAAGTGACAGAAGGCTACTACATTTTAACACTTCAATGACTGCATTGCACTATTACTTTACTAGACTGTAATTAGCAAGTGTATCTTCAAGTTATCTGAAGTATGGGAGAATGTGAAAGAAAAGATGGTGATAAAAACAGCTATGAATAAAACAAGAACGTAGGTTACAAGAATTGACTTGTAAGAAATTCTGACATACCTAAGGTCGCTGGATGGATAACCACCTCATTTGGTATGACAGAAGTGGAGACAGTGCACTTGAAACTCGCATCCTTTGCCTGCCGCTCTATGTTTTCATCCTCTAGGTCTTGCAAAAGCGCCAGCGAGTCAAACCATTCATCTGATGCAAAGCTTGGACAACTGGAATTGTCTGAACTGGAAGAAGGCGATTGAAGATCAACAAGATCATCCAACTCCAGGAAGTCACCTTTTAATACACATCTAAGTCTCTCAGCCGCAGTCAATGATCCAATCTCATCATCCCCATTCTTCTTCTACAAGAAAACTAGCGTAAGTAATGCAACATGTGCACAAGAGCAATAATATGTCAAGAAGCACACTCAACCCCCCCCCCCCCCTCTCTCCCCCCAAAAAAAAAAGAAAAATTAAGAGAAGGCAAAAAAAAATCCAGAGACAAAAGCCCAGGTACACAAATGATGCACGGAAATACCTGGGCTTCACTTGTTGATCCTTGGCCAGTGGTACTGTCAGTTGGAAGGGCACCACCATGTTTGGGGTGCACCACATGATCTGGCTTACATTCTTCACTATGAAAGAGTCTGTATAGTGATCCAGAATCCTGCATATCATCCAGCCAAAAGGCCAGTTAACTGACAGGCCGGGATGAAAATAAAGATAGAAGAAACTGACAGAGAATGAGCATTTAGGCTTCCTGCATACCTTTGTGTTCCTGTTATTGCACAATCCCTTCTGAGTTATTCTGTACTCTTGCATCACCCAATCAGTTTTTTGATCATTAGGCGCTTGACCTTCATGAAATTCGAGAGTAGTTCTCCATCCAGTTATAACAGAGTTTGTGAATATCTCACATGGCTCCCCTTTTGCCTTCCAGGATCCAAGTTTCGTATCTTTTTTAACCTCTGGTCTTAAGAAGTACACAAGTCCATCTGCATGTACCACATACCTTTATAAATTTTCTCAGCATTTAACCTCTCAAACTCAAGAATATCATAATTCCATGTGAGATACAACTAACTGTTCAATTTATATAGCTCCATGATTCGGACACTTCAACACTTCAATTGTGCAAATCAACATGTTTGATTATAGAATTGGTCAACTTTTAAGATAACCATGGGACAGTGGGTTGCAAATCACATGATTTCTATAATTGTAGTGATGCATGTGTTGATCTATTAAAATAGGCAAGTAAAACATGCTATAAGACAAACCTCAAAAACATTAGTACTAATTTGGTGTAGAGATGTCAATTAATCAAGTAGTAACAGAGGAAAGCAAGATAATACTATGTTATGTTACAGTAAGAAATGAATGAGATTATAAAAGTAGAAAGCTAAGGAACATGGTAGTTAGTGAAGTGGGAATCAAGGCTTCCTAACAACTTGAGCTCACAAATATAATTTAGCTTTATATATGTAGACTTGAGAAAAATGATAAGATGAACTTTAAATTCTCTAGTTACATGCATAATATTTTTTCCACATTGGCTTTATCAACTATGTTTTCTACAAACCTTCAAAATGTGATACGCCACAACCGACATATCTAATTGGATCTTAGCATTGACACCTACAGTCTTATAATAAGTTATCAAAATAGTAGTTGCTCAAAGGCATACCAATAGTGGGGTTAATTATGAATAACATATAGAAATTTAATATATCCTTAGCAACAACTTTGATACTAACCAGGTAAATTTGAGGGCCGGTAATTGAAAGGATTTAGATCTGCAATCACATTATTGGGGAGAGGGTATGATTGATATCCGTGAATGATATCTTCCAACAACAGAATGAGCTCCACATCAGTCAATACAACACTAGAAATCGGTGAGGCAGGTGCTGGAGGACACATGGTAGCCCAGCGTAGATGCAGTAAACAAAATCGTGCACCAAAACCCCCTCCTAGATTGATTACGAGATAAAGTTAGTCAAACGAGCTCAAAAAGTAAGCAAATGATGCATAAGTTCAAATTGTTAACATATACACATTCATAACCAGAAAACATAATTATGGACAAACTGAGAATAATAATGAAATGTATGAAATTTCTATGATAAATTTTCGAATGCATCCTATGAGATTAAAATTGGGAGGCTGAGATGACAATTAAAGAGCTAATGAGTTTCATCTCTCCACCCCCAAAAAAAGAAGAAAAAAAAACCCAACACAGATACCAACAAAAACAAGTTACCTGCCTCTCAATATAACAAGTGAAGTTGTTCTATAATTAGAATTAGAAATCACACCCATCAGGCCATCACATGATCTACACTGTCCGCCACATAAAAACAAGTACATCCTGACAACGTAGATAATAGTTTCACAGCAAAATTTCATAAATAAACAGATGATGAAAACATCCATATTGCATACTACACTAAAGTCCGGTGGCAGCGGATAAACATTCAAGATATAAACTTTTAAGTACTTTATTCAAACATAATGCCAAAAACTGATAAAAAGAGATAGATACCCAAAAAACTAAGTCCCGTGTAATCAAATGCTAATTGATATTTCTATAAATGTCCCATCGACATTCAATCTTAACCAAAAAAAGGCTTATAAACAAATTAAATTATGCATAATATGCTAATTAAAATATCATATTCAACTTATTTACTTCTTACACAGGATGATGTAGTAAACACTAAACACAACAAAAATATGATGATCGCTGACACAACAGAGGTAGAACAATTTCAAAACCAAAAATTCAAAGCTCACAAACAATATTCCAATAATACCCACAAGTTATGGAACACAAGAACAGGGTCAATGGAAATTTGAAACACGACAAGGCTTAAAATTGGTGAAGATCAACAACATAAAAAATTGAAGAACTAATGAACCCAAACAAAAGATAAACACATGACACACAAAAAGGGCCGATTCAAATAGGATTATTCATCACAATTAACAAAACCCAGAATTAAAAAATTACTACTAATTACAAAAAAGAAGCCCAATATAAACAACACAAACACACAGAATTTCAAAACTATTAATGGGTAATCTAAAGAAATAACTAAAACAACTAATTACATTGCAGTTTAACCGAAAATTAATTAATTGAACTAAGAAATGGGTAAAGTTTTAAAACCTTGACAGAATACAGAGTCTGCCTGTCTGTTCTTTCTCTCTCTAGCTTCACTTCACTTACTTAGCCAAGAAGGTGGGCTTATTGGTATTTATAGACTGGTGATTGTGGGCTTAATAATCTTACCCGGGTTAGTTAGTAGCCCCCGCCAACAATTTAACACTGAACTGCGGTTTATAGTGTTGCTGGGTTTATAGTGTTGCTGGGTGGTGGATTGGGGCGACGTGGTGGTCATTCATTGGGTGGACTATGTAAACCGGTAACCGTAGCTATGGGTTTGTACCTTGTCCCTTCCGGGAAAGTTCTCTGAACAATTCTGATTTATGTCATTATCAGTCAAACGTAATCAATTTTATCTTGCTGATGAAATTGGTCTCGCTATGCATACGTGTTGGTTATTAAGTTGTATACTTGTATTCAATAATCTCTAAAGCTAATTTCTCCCATATCAGAGGCTTGTAAGGGTACGTTCGGTTACATTTATAGAAATGCATTATTTAGAGTCTTTGACCAACCCCCAATGCATATTATACTACTCCTTAAAAATAATTGACATAGTTTTATTTTTTTAATAAAATTAAGTAATTTCAAAATTAAAAAATAGGCATTATTATTTATGTTTTTAAACTCATAAAAAATAGAGATAGTAGTAAAATTGATAGATTTTTATGGTTATAATTTTTTCACCAATATTTATAAGAGAATAGCATAATTTTTTTTATTATAAAAATAATCAATTTAACTTTAAAAGTCGAATTTTCAAGAATTGAGTGAGCAATATATTAAACTCTAAACACTGTATTTATAAATCGAATAAATTATGTTTAAATTAAATAATTTGCAAATGAACAAGTTTTTAAAATTCCTAATTTCAAAATCACGCTGCATAAGCTAATAAAGCTAAATAGACAAATAAGTACTAAAATAATTATGATTGTGTAGTTGAATTTGCACTAGTTAATTATTTAATAAATAATAAGATTAAAATGAAAATAAACTCGCTATTCCTAACATCTTTAGTACAATGTGTCGTTAATAATGAAAACAATGCATATTATTTTGACTTTGAGTTCAGAATAGTTATAAAAAAATGCAAAACAATTTAAAAGAATTTAATTAGGTACTGATGCGTCAATTAGCAACTTTCAAGTTAGAGTTTTAGTCAACCCACGAATTTTAAATTTAACCGCCGCTCAAGTGCATTGATCTCGCCGAAAAACCTGGAAAAAGTCCACCAGAGTTGGGGCTCCAGTAGGACTCCCCAATGTTTAAGTCGGAACATATGGAGAGAGAAAGAGAACCAAAGCATCCCTTATTTATAGTATTAGAGTACTCTCAATAAGAATCTTGCGTGGATTTAGAGATCTGTTAACTTGTCAATCCTTAGTTGGTTAAATTTTATAGAAATTCTATCTTTTATTGGATTTAATATACTTCTAGAATACTGAGTGAGTGAAATTATTATATTACCTTTCACTGAAAAAATTCTAAAAATAATAATGATAACTTGCCATTAGTGAGTTATTTTATCCATATTAATTACCCCTTACTCCTTTAAAAATATATATTTAAAGGAGTAATACTAATAATAATAATATATTTTTTAGTATGCCCATGACACTTTTTTAGAATACCCATGATACTGATTTTTGGCCTCCATTATCTTAATTTTGGGTCCCCATGACCTTGATTTCGGGTCCCCATGACCTTGATTCTAGACTTACATGACCTTGATTATAGACTTTATGGCTTTAATTCTAGTCTTTATAGCCTTAATTTTGGGTTTTCATTGCCTTAATTCTGGCCTACATAACCCTAATTTTGGACCTCCATTGCCTTGATTCTGAGCTCCCATGACTTTGATCATGGGTCTTTAGAGGCTTAATTAATTTTTGGCGCCCATGGTGTTAATTCTTGACCTCCATGGCCTTGATTATGAGCCTTCATGGCCTTAATTTCTGGCCCCCATAACGCTAATTTTGGCTTTTAGAGTTTTAATTCTTGGCGCCCATGATGCTAATTCTTGACTTTCATGGTCTTAATTATAGACCACATGACCTTAATTCTGGGACTTCATAGCCTTAATTCTCGGCGTCTATGACGCTAATTCTTCGCGCCCATGATGCTAATTTTTTGCCTCCATTCGTGCCCATGATGCTAATTTTTTGCCTCCATTCGTGCCCATGACGCTAATTTTTGGCCTCCATAGCCTTAATTCTAGGCCACCATAACCTTGATTCTAGGTCTCTGTGGCCTTAATTATGGACTTTCATGACTTTGATTCTGCCTCGTGGCTTAATTATGGGCTCTATGGCCTTAATTTCAACCTTCGTGGCCTTAATTCTGCACCTCCATAGTCTTAATTTTGGTGCAAAACTCTTGTTTTTTTGTTTTATGGGTCTCCTTTTCGAGTTTACATTCAACTTGTAATGATAATTTATAAATTGGGGATCAATTCTTGACATATTAGCTGCTGTTCAAGTAAACACATTCTTATTGTTTCTCAAGAATTATATGAGTTTGTTTTTAATTTCCTTTTTCAAACCAGAACCTACATAGGTAATTTTCTCCTTTGCAGGTTATCCTCTTTGCTCTTTATCCTCATCCCTCACATCTAAAGAATTAATAGGAGCTTCTAGTTACTTTTTTATCACCCTTGACTACCTCTATTCCATTTTTCCATTTGTTGTTGAAAATTTCAATTTCATATGATATGTAGATGAGATAACTTTAAATTTATTCAACCATATCCTACCGAGGATTATGTTGTATGATGAAAAAGGCTTTTGCAAAAAAAAAAAATTGATCATAGTCATGGATTGATTTAGTACTGAAGCGCGAGTATTCATATATTTGTTGGATTGTGAGAAAGAGAATATAACTTTTCGTTCGTTTTCCACATACGATGTTAATCTGATCCATCAATCAATAACCTTCAAATTATGGTTTTGGCCAACCCACAAATTTTGATTTTGCAGACAAACCTGCACACTGATATGGAGAAAAAGTTATTATGGGAATAAAAATTGTGTACCTTAAATGTGTTGGAACATCTCTTATTTATAGCATAAAAATTCTCTACTTTAGAAGTTAGAAATAAGAATTCTACATGAATTTAGAGACCCACTAGGTTACCAATTTTTAATTGGTTAAATTTCGTAGAAATTTTATCTTTTTTTGAATTTAATATATTTTTAGAATACTCAGTGAGTAAAATTATTATACTACCCTTAACTGATATAGTTCTAAAAATAAATGTGACAATTTTTAGAAATAACATGTGACAACTTGAAATTAATAGATTATTTTACCTACATTAAGAGCTATGAAAATTTCATGAATCAAATTAGATACAAGAAATTACTTTTAAAAACAAGTCGAACGTAAAAAATTAACACGTTAACGAACTGGATATATATATATATATATATATATATATATATATATATATAAAATCCCTAGACCATACTTGCTTCGTTGTCAATCCTTTATACAATGAGTCCATTAAGAGGTTACGAAACCACCTCTAAACCTTACTACATTATGTTTAGGTCGCTAGTTTGAAGATCAAATCAATACGCAAAACCGGTTGGGAATCTCATATGGGTGGTGCCACAATCTTTGGGTTTTACTTTTAAAAAGGTTTCAACTTTCAAGATATTATTGCACCATTTTCGTCTTCTTATGAGCATGATAATAAAGGAAGACAAAATGGATTTGAACTCCTAATTAGTAAAGTTATCAAATAACGTCAAGTTGTAGTGTGTCTTTTTCCTGAATCCCATCCATCTTTTAAACATCTAATACATGCCACACTTAATTAAGATACACAATTCAAAATATATAATTCATTATAGGGTTGTTATTTTTTACAATTTTTTTTAGGTTATTGATAATATTAAGGATATAAATATAATTACGTTGTTAGAGTAATAAGTGTTATAAAAAATTTAAAATATTGTTAAAATAAATATAAAAGTGTTATTATATATTTGTTTTGATACTATAAATATTGTTTTGACGTTATGAGTAGTATTTTCTTATTATATATTTTTATAAATTTATCTAAAGTGGATACCACATGAGATGAAAATTTGTAAAAATATAAAAATATTTGTAAACATAATAATTCTCCAAACAAAAATATGAGCAAAAACCCAAAATCGGCGGGCAGACTGTAATAGGAGAAACCAAACATGCCCCAACTCTTAACAAAAAAGAAAAGAAGGCCCAACTCATTCTAGAATCTACTAGACTAGTCGTTTTCCCTATTGTTGTTTCTCAACAGCCAAACAGACCCTTTCCTACAGAGGAAGAAGTGAGCTGCAAAAATGGCGGACTGTGAAAAAACCAACCAGCTATCAATGTTTCAGAAATCAGGCATATACCGGTTCGACAACTCAAATGCTGTATTCATCGATCCGGTCCGAGTTCTGAACCGGTCTTACACCCGATTCAAAGTATCACCATCTGCGTACTACTCTCGCTTCTTCGAATACGGCAACTCAGCAGCAGACCTTTCTAGGGTTCTTAAAAATTCCAGAAAGAGAAAAAGGAAAGAGAAAAAGCCTCAACCTCTTAACGAAAGAGAGCAAATCGCGAATCAACGTCATCAGGTACTTCATTTGTAATTTCTAGGGTTCATTGTATGTGTACATTTGTATATATATATATATATATATATGTGTGTGTGTGTGTGTGTGTGTGTGTGTGTGTGTGTGTGTACAATAACGTTTTGTAATTAGAATTCTTGTGTGTGTTGGTTGATTGTAGGAGGCTAGGGTTCTGTTGTTGAAGGCACATGAGGCTTTACTTGGGAATGTTGATCTTTTAGAAACTTTGAGAAATCTGAGGAGTGATGAACCTTCTGGAGGGACGAGTGTTGAGCAGTCTTTTGTTGAGCTTGGAAGTGTTTGGCAAGCTCCTTTATATGAAATTACCCTTAATTTTCATAATCCAAATCAAGTATCTCAAAATGGAGGTTGGGCTTTTTCTGAAAAATTTAAAAGTTAATTCATGTCTGCCTTTTTTTGTTTTTGGTTTTTGTTTAGTATTTAGCTATTAGGCTTTATAATTGATCATGTGGCATATGGCTTTAAGGTATATGCTGGCAGTCACAGATATTTCACATAATTAGTATGCATGGCTTGAATGAGACACAGTTGTAGTGGTACCCTAAGTACCCTTCAAGACTCATTTTCCCTTAACTGCCATCTCATCCATAATCAATATATGGAAATCTTAATGCAATAAAATTAAATTCCATTTAAATGGAGGTTAATATGAATCACCCATTGCTTTTCCAATAATAATGAATAATTGAAGTGGATTATAATTTATATGCCATATAGACGGGTTTGAGAATTGGGATTGCTCAGACGGTTCAGTCCATATGCTGTGAGATATGTGAACCACTGTCCTACTTTTTAAGGTACAAAACTTTAATCCTAAGTTATTATTTGGATGTCATACTTGATGTTGAATCTAAACAATATAAAATTTATAATCTTAAATATTCCTTAAAATATGTGGTACCCGCTTATCTAAGTAGCTAATGCAGTTCTAGAATAAAAAGACAGAATTTTGTTGATTTTAAATAATATATCAATTGGTGATCTTGTGTATCATGTTGTTCCACATGAATATAATGTAAAGACGGTTGGTTGACAGTCAAGTCTGTTAAATTTGTCGCAACCTTTACCATATAGGCTAATGTAGCTAGCATATGTTTAAAGTTTGCCTTTAAGGAGTTAAGAAGAAATGGTAATGCTTTTTATATCGCTGAGACGAGGGTCTAATTAAGCATTATGACGTTGCTAAACTGATGTCAATTGTCAAGAAGATGCGTCATTGCATTGTTTCTCTATTTGGTGACTCTGATATAACACTCCTATATCGAGGCACTTGACAGTGGGCATCTAGAATTCTAAACACCCTTTTCACTTTCTGTAAACAACTATGCATATTCTACGCTGTAAAACTTTATGTTTACTAGACTCTTAGCTTAGCAAAGTATTTGCCATATAAAGCATGTGACGTCATATACCTCAGCTTAATTAATTCCATGGATCTATGCTTTTATTAAATTCTCAGGTTTCCCCCTCATCCAGTCTTGCGAACCAGGAGTGATTCCACTTCCACTATTCAATAACTTGGTTGTTAATGAGACAAGCAAAGATGTGGATGCGGTATTTCTGAACAGCACATATATATTACCTAAAGAGAGTAGTTTCTTTATGGTATGGAATACATTTTACCTAAACCACATTAATTTTTGTTTCTTCGCCTTTTCATATTGTATGTTTATAATACAATAATGATCATAGGTTTCTTTTTCAATTTTAAATCACATTAAGGTTTATTAGTTGTGCTCGACTACTTGGACCATGTTAGAATTTACCTGCTAATTATGATTTTTTTTTTCTTAACATGTGGAAGTCTGATTTGGGGCAGATTCACGACCTGATTCCTGGTAATGTTTGTTGATAAAGCTTGATTTTTGTGTTTGAATCTGATATGCAGCTTGTATTTATTATCACTTATAAATAAAAATAAAAATTCTTGTATTTATGGTAAAAACAACTACTTGCTAATTGAATAATCTGGACAGCAATTAATAGTAGCTTATTGGTCAACAAGGGAGTGAAGGTGCAACACCAGTATATGTTTTTTCTTAGGAATTCTCTGTTATCAAAATTAGTGCCACTAATGGTTGCAACTAGCCAACTATGTGAACCACTTAAATTTGCTGCTTTTGTGTGTGTGTGTGTGGACGTGCTTGTGACTTTGTGTGCCGCCTTGTTGTTTTTTTGGGCTAATTGTATTGCTAGGTTCCCCCATTTTTTTTAAAAAGTTGGGGAATATTATTCAGCCTTTTGTTGGTTGTCCTTTAACAAAATGAATTATAAATTCATAACCCCTTTTGCAGCTGAGTCTGATTGCGGCTTCAATCTTATAGTGGTCGATCCACCATGGGAAAATAGCAGTGCTCACCAGAAACTAAAGTATGTTTTCACATTCTTTAGCTTTCTGGAGTTTTCTAGTCTTTAAAGCTTTACAACATTTTTTTACATGCTAAGTAACATGGAAGTAGAAAGATTATTTGGGTGAAAGGATATGGAAACTTGGAAGCATCTTTTTCAAAATTAAAGAAAAGATGAAGCATATGAAACATGTATTGTATTATATATAATATCATATTAAGTTATGCTCATTTCAATAGAGAAATGAATCAAAAGGGAACTATTATCATACTCCTTCCATCCCCAAAAGGATGACTTAAGTGGAAAAATCTTGTCCTCAAAAGGATGACAAAAGTATTACATAAATTTTTACTTGGACAAAATTTACTTACCTCATTAGTCAACCACTCACATCGCTAATTCTCTCTCTACTCAAAACCTAATTAAATATATTAATCCATACAAATATCAACTCATCACACTACTCGAGGACAAGGGTAGATTGAGAAAAAATATATACTCTCTCCTAATTTTTTTACTACCTTAATTTGTGTGAAAATTGTACTTCCGTCATCCTTTTGGGGACGGAGGGAGTATATTATTATTACTTTTTTCCAACACTCCGGACAAAGTCCAGCCAGGCCTTAAAAGCCTGATTTTTTTCTGGCTAGGCAGGGTTTCGGGCCCTTAAAAATCAGGCTGGGCCTGGCCGAGCTTTAGGCAAATATTCTGGGTCTGAGTAAGGCATGTAGGCATCAGGGGTTTTCAGGCCTTTTTTTTGAACTGTTTTGCTTTCAGTTTTTTTCCCCGTAATATTTTTCTGTTTTACTTCTTCCTGTTTTCAGTTTTTTGCTTATGTTCTTTCTGTTTTGTTTTTTCTGTGCATTTTTTTCTGTTTTGTTTTTCTTGTAACTTTGTGTTTTCTTTTTCGGATCTTCTGCTCTGTTTTGTTTCCGTTTTATAGTTCTGTTTTGTTTGTTTCCTGCTTTTTATTAACATATGTTACTTCAACAGAATACATTAATGAATAAAAATTACGTAAAAGTAAACTCCAAATTAGACAAAATTATTATTTATTCAAAAATATAAGAAAATTACATAGAAATACAAATAAGGGAATTAAAAATTAACCTCCAATGCTCCAAATAAGAAAAATAATAGTTTTGAAACTGAAAAAATTGGTTCAACTAAATACATTAATGATTAATACAAGAATAAATTGGCTTCATTAAAATTTCTTCATTAATTATTATGTTCTATTTCGGGATCGGACGAACTATCTTCACTCTTCACTTTATCCTGTTGTCGTGTTATTGCATCAATATAGTCCTTGTAGCAAATGCATACCTCCATTGACATTGGAGCAAGTGTTCTTCTCTTTTCATCCAATACCCTACCAACTATAGAAAAACAAGATTCCGAAGCTACTGTGGAAGCTTGGATAGTTAGTAGATCACGGGCCATTGCAGCCATAGCAGGAGAATATCTACTATTATTTTTCCACCAAGTTAATATATCAAGATTTTGAATCTCTTCGTGGTTCATTAAAGAAGAATGGTTAAATTGACAATACAAATCAAGTTCATTCAAGGAACTAGAAGTTCGTGATTTTTTTCTTGATAGTGATTGCATTAGTAAATTTGTTTTAGAAGATGAAGTAAGAGTAAGATTGTTACGAGTTTTTACTCCTTAAATCGTAAAATTATAAAGCTCATGAAAATTTCTACTAAAACTTTCAACCGATTTACTATTCTTAGTACCCAAGTGCGATTCAATTTCTTCCAGAATAACTTCTACACCTTCTACTTTTATTATAGGATCTAGTGCAGCAGCACATGCAAAAATGAGTGGCATGTCTTCATAATATTTAAAAAAAATATCTTCCATTACAGTAATAAGAGGTTTCCAAAATTCCATATTTTTGTATTCGTTAAACATAGCAGTGATATTCAAATATTCGAGCAACACTTTTGGTGCAGTTGGATAATAAACACCACCTATAGATAAAGTAGCATTGTAAACAATTTTAAGAATCTTTAAAAGTGTAACATACTTCCCAATCTTCATTAGTAATATTATGATTACAAATGTTAGTATAAAATTCCATAAGAATAGTCCTACGTTTATAAGCTAGTTTTAACATTGTATATGTAGAGTTCCACCTGTGTGGAGCATCTAATTGAGGTTTTGTAAATTTAACATTAAGTCCATAACAAAATTGTTTAAAATCTTGTCTTCTTCTTGATGATCCATAAATAAAAACAAGCATGTTCCGAATTTTAGATATTATTACTTTAATATATTCAAAACTGGATTGGACAATCAAATTCATGGCATGACAAGCGCATCTAACATGAAAAATATTACCATTTAAAATGGGTTTTAAATCTCGCTTTAACATGTTGATCGTACTAGTATTATTTGATATATTATCAAAAGTGATACTCATTATTTTGTTTTCAATTTTAAATTCACAAACAGTTTTCATAATTATTTGA
The DNA here is from genome assembly GCA_034770075.1 of Aralia elata. Classification (NCBI taxonomy): domain Eukaryota; kingdom Viridiplantae; phylum Streptophyta; class Magnoliopsida; order Apiales; family Araliaceae; genus Aralia; species Aralia elata. Next base: position 88,812,580 of record CM068385.1, read on the forward strand.
TAAATAGTTTGGCTAGTATGGGGTAATTCAAATAGGTCAAATGATATAATTCTTTTTTCCATAAGCCATGTTGGATCAATCCAATGAGCAGTAATACAAATATAAGAAATACCATAATTATAATTAGCGGACCAAACATCAATAGTTAGACTAATTCTACCTTCAAAATTAGAAAAATATGCAATTAATTCATTTTTTTGCTTTGAATATAATTTCAAAACATCACGTTAGTAGTACTTACCTTTGTATATTTCTCTTGCAAGCCTTTACTGATATAACTGGTAACTCGACTATCATCAAAGAAGTTGAATGTAAGCTCTTTTTGGATCACCAAATTAGCTTGTAGTTCCCTTTGTTTTTGTTGATTGTATGTCCAAGTGTGACCAATATTGTCGCTTTGAGCTGGATCTCCTTCATTTGCCTGCACTTTTTTGGTACATGATCTGATGTGCCTAACCAGTGTGGAATTACCTCCGCTACATAGTAATATTCCACAATAGTCTTTGGCACACCATCAACAACAATTTTCTTAAATTCCTTCCATATTTCAGCTCTACCATGTGATTTGGACGGGTTTTTGGAAGTGTCACCCACAGATGATGCTGATAGATTTTGGATGATGTTGATGGGAGAAGTGGTGGAAGAATCCATTGTGAATTTCTGATCTTGTAAGACTTGTATAGCGTGTGAGAGAGAGAGAGAGATGTAAGTTGATAACTTGAGATGGTAGCATAAGAATTGTAGGGATTTTTGGAAATAGATGTGAAGCATTTTATAGTTGTTGAAAAATAGCTGTTGAAACTTGGTTGTCCAAACTACCCTTAAAACTAGTTGTTATATAGCTGTTGGGAAGGGTAAAAAGGTAAAAAAAAACAATGTTCTAAAAGGCGGGAGGCGGGCGGCCAGGGGGGCCTAGGCGGGATTTTTTATTTTAAGCCAATTTTAATATTTTATCTTACATTTATCCAAACAAAACAATAATATAAAGCAAAACAATCTATAATAAAGATAATAAAGTCCTTTGCTTAAAGTTCAAACGCATATCCATATTGCCAATGTCAAAGTTCAAACACATAATTTGTTTGATTTTTAAAATTAATAAATATATTTTTAAGTAATTTATAATATTCATAATCATATTGATATAAAACAAATGAATTCATGTTAATTTTGAGTTTGAAATTGAATTTTTAAGAGTATTCTTGTATCATCATGCTTCAATAAAAACAATTGCTTCAATGAATTAAAACAAACTATATATATATATATATATATATCCATTACTTGAAATAATTAAATTATTATATATATATACGTACTTCTTCTCTCTAAAGAATTTAAATAAATGTTATTTTTAAAAATTAGTGTGAAGTTTATTGAATTAGACATTTGATATTATTAATTATGAAATTATTTTTATTTGTGTAATCTTCAAAATTGAGAACTTAGAGAAAATGACAAATACCATATGCTAAGTATGGCTAACATATCTTTAACGTATTAGTTTTATTCATAAACACAAGAGTGCTATTAAATAATAAAATTTAAAATTTCAAGAATTCAATTCAATATTAAAACTTAAAAAACTAAACATAAATTTAAGAATTATATTGAATTAAACTAAATATTACAAATGTATCATCATTTATGTAATTTGAAGTTGGTACAAGTTCAAAAAATTACAACTATAATAAAATTATCCATTTTGACTTGATCTTATTCACTTCTTGTTGTGATTTGATATGCTACAACCTACATTATGATTATGATAAAATCATTAGAAAAATAAATATATCAAGATCTGGTTTGGGTAGTTATTAAAAAAAAAAAAAACTCTGCCTAGACCCGCCTAGGTCCCGCCTTTCCCGCCTAAACCCGCCTAGTCCGCCTAGCCCGCCTCAGCCGCCTAGGCGCCGCCTAATTTCCTGGAGCGTTTTTTTCGCCGCCTTGGGCCTAGGCGAGGCGCCCACGGGGGCCTAGTGCCTAGGCGCCGCCTAGGCCGCTTTTTAGAACACTGAAAAAAAACTCAAAAAGGTAAAAGTAACTGTTGGGCCTGATTTTCAGGTTTGTAAGCCTGATTTTAATCAGGCTTTTCAGGCCTGTTCAGGCTTTCGGGCTTTCAGGCCAGGCTTTTTTCCAGGCCCAGGCCAGGCCTTTTTTCAGGCCCAGGCCAGGTTTTTTTAAGACCAAAGTTAGGCTTTTTTTAAGGCCGAGGCTTGTCGATCTTTGGGTAGAAATATTAGCCATTAGGTCTCTTGAGCTTGTGGGCTTCAAGCAGGTAGTCCAAGGCTAGTCAGCCCGACTTTTTCAGGATTTTTGTGGGTCAGGTCAGGCTTTTGGGCCTCAAGTCTTTTGTTCATCCCTACTCTGGACCCATAAATTTATCTTTTTTTCAATAAAAGATACATATTTAACCACCACGGTTTCCACCTCGATTCCAATTATAAGAAACTTGAAATATCATTTCAGAGACTTTACCCAACGTTTCTGAGAGTTTTGGTTTCCATGACGTTTCCTAATTTTGACGTAGGAAGAGTTTCCGATGGCATTGACAATAGCGAATTAAACTGTTTCAATTGGAAATGGCCATGAAAATGACAAAAGAGTTCTGGGATATACTGAAAATATGAAATAGTAAGAAGCTGATGGAGATATAAAACTGATTATAACTGCTTTATTTGGATACGGCCTTGGAAAGTAGAGAAATTATCTGGATTATGCTGTGAAAGTGTGAAAAATCTAGCAGCTGATAAGATATAGTGATTAAAACTGCTTCAATTGGAATTGGAGTGGAAAGGAGGAAAGAATACCGGGTTTTGCTAAAGGTTTGAAAAATCAAGAAAGTGATGAAGATTCATCACTGATTGAAAGTTGAACCTGGTTCTTGAGTGGGAAATGGCAGTGGAAAGGAGAAAATTTTCTAGGGTTTGCTCTAAGTGTGAAACCTCAAGAAAGTGATGAAGATTAATCAATGGTTGAAATTGCTTCTGGAGTTGGAAATGGCTGTGGAAATGAAAAAAGGATATAAGGATTTATCTATATTTTATGTCTTTTGTATTATTTTTATATATAGTATATAGAAAGCACCCTCAGTTAATCGGCATGCTTAACCCACATGGAATATTCTGGCCAAAATTGTAACTGAGTTGGCCATAATGTTTTGTTCAAGAGATTAATGTACTCAGTGTTTAATGTCTCTAACATTTTTTACTGGGGCTCATTCTAAAAAATGTGGAGAAGTTCAGGGTCAAAATGCTTCTAATCCCTTAACTTCTTGGTGCAATTTGCAGTTTCTTTGCTCAATGGGTTAACTACATTACTTATTCTTGGTTCTCTGTCTTTATCTGATCATACAGGTACCCGACTTTACCTAACCGATATTTTTTATCTCTTCCTATTAAGCAACTAAGTCATGCAGAAGGAGCATTAGTTGCTTTATGGGTAACCAATAGAGAGAAATTACGAGCTTTTGTTGAGAAAGAACTATTCCCCAAATGGGGAGTTAAATATATGGCTACTCTTTACTGGTTAAAGGTATTAATTTTTTTTTTTCCACATGTAGTGATAAGGTTTTTGCAAAACAGGCGTTTAAAGTCCATGAAATCTGATGGTTCGTGTTCTCAGGTGAAAGCAGATGGCGCATTGATTGGTGAGTTGGATCTCTTTCATCATAGGCCATATGAATGCCTTCTTCTTGGTTACTGTTATAAGAAGGTGAGCCTGTGCAGTGTTACAATTACAATCAATACTTTTATACAGAATTTTTCGATGCTGCTACGGAATTTTCATTTTGTTTTTGCAGGCTGTGGATTGTGATCGCTTGTCAAGATTGAAGCCTATACCTGATAGTCAAGTCTTCATTAGCGTGCCCGGAGATTACTCAAGGAAGCCCCCGATTGGAGGTAACCGTGTGATGAACTAGTTATGCATGGCTAGAAGATCTTATATTTTTCATGTCTTCCATGACGTGAAAAGTTCCATTGAGAAAAGAGAAGTCTTAAATAACAAACCTCACTATTAGCATGCTCTTCTTTCATCTACTTAAATTTCACTCCATAATTTTTCACCCGCGATTTTTTTCCCCTTGTTCTGTTGACATTGTTAGAGTTGTTAGTGGATTATGCACCTGGGATCAAGCCAGCTCGTTGCATTGAATTATTTTCCAGAGAAATGGTAGCTGGATGGACTTCTTGGGGGAATGAACCCCTTCACTTTCAGGATTCCAGATACTTTAAGTAGGACAACAGGCAATGCTTCTCATTGAAATGCCTCCTTGTGGGGAATTACCTATGGAGACCTTATAGCTTACTTGGCATTCTTGCCGAAAGCAGTTGCTCTAGTACGTTGCAATTTGTCTGCAGTAACTTTTAAAGCAATCATCTTTAATTAGCTCTTCTTATTAGAAATATTTATAATACATTATATCTTAACCCTATGTTCAGTACAAGTTAATTGGTATACATTACAAACAGAGCACCATATTGAACGGGCCTATATATGTGAAACATAATTGCAAATGTTACGTGATGCAAACTTTATTATGCTTTATTCACATTGGTTTGATGAATTCAATAGATTAATCTCTTTCTTTTCTATTAAATGTACAGATTAGCATCATAATTTCCGACTATGCTGCCTAAAATATGAGATTCAAGGATGATGAGTCACGGGGCTTCAAATGAGGACCAAAAGTGTCCTATGGTACTCAGAAGACCTGCGTTGCGGGTGCTTATTGGCTTCTGCAATGATTGTTGACCAATGCTCCAAGCTCGTCAAATTTCTTGGTTCTTTTTCCTTAATACCTCAGTCATTTATTTTTCTCTCTTTTTATCCAGAACTCTTACAAGTCTAAAATAAATTAATTACCTTTTCCTATTGTTGGATCATTCTTTTTGAGTTGCCAAGTCAACTATTATCATGATATTTATATATGGAAATTTATAGTATCATCTCATTCAGTTCTTTATATGTTTTTACTTTTGCCCCGCATCATTATTGAAAATGTAAAACTATTGTTTTGTTGCCTGCCTGATGGAGACTACTTCATAGTTCATGGGGATCATCCTTTTGAAGGGAATAGTGCTTTATTATCAGGGAAGGATTTCATTGTGACTACATTGCTTGCTTTTAAGCCCAATGGATGTTCAAGTTTTTTAGCTAAAAAAGGAGTGTTAAAAACAGACCTTATCTGGCTTCTCTTCTTATTCCTTTTTGAGTTTTAGGTTGGTCCAACTATGATAAGACTTTGGGCCTACTTTGGTATAGGCATGTGATCTCACTATCCCTAAATTTTGTTTGGTATGCAGTCATGTGATTTCGCTATCCTTGATAGTAAGATTGTCGATAAATTTCCTTTCAAGTGTTTGGCATATGTGCACGGGCAAATGCAGCCGCCATACAAGTGCATTGGTTGCTTCTTTTGCAATTGGTCTCGCACTATCTGTTATGCAATCTCAAAATTCCATTTACTGTTAAGTCTGTTTAAAAAATAGCATTGACTTTTTCCGTCTTATAATATTGAACTTTGTAATCAATTTGAGATGTTTTTATATTCAAAATTAATAAAATAAATATAATATTTTAGTTTTAGACAATATTATTATAAAAATTATAAAATTATCTAACATATACTACTAATTGCATGTTTTATTATTTTCAAGAGTTAAATAAATTACATAGATATTTATTAATGTCACTCGCGATTTATTCGATTTAAAGTCCACAATTTCACAGATAAATGACTAATATTTTAGGGATATATTTGTTTGTAAGGATCATATTTGGAATTGAATTGTTAATCTTAAGTTTATTATTTGTTTTTAAAAATAGATTTGAGACTATTAGTTTCGGAATAATAAAATGATTTGAAAGGGGGATTATTTAATAATACAATGTCTAATTAGGTATTACAATCTTTACCATTTGGGACTAAAAATTTGCGAATAAAATTAACTTTTTAACTTTGTTTAAAAAAATCAATGTATCTTATCTTATCTATTTATATTCAAATTAATGAGAATATAATATTTTTGTTATTCGTGGTAAGAGTATAATAGTTCAAACTGTAAGGTAAGTTTTTATCCAATTTTTTAAATAATTTTAGGCAAAACAAACATGACATGAGATTATTTTAAATTATCCTATGAATAACTTCATAAAAAATAAATATGTGACTAGAACTATTTAATCTTAGTATTAATAATTTTAGAATTATAATTTATGAGAATATAGTTTTGAGATTAAAATTCTTGTAAACAAACATAACCGTCCTAAAGTCCACAATTACACATATGAATAACTAATATTTTAGGGGTCTCAAATTTTAAATTTTAAATAATATAATATTAAATATTTTAATGATAATTTTTGACATAATTAATCCCTAACACCCGATTAATATTGTGAAAACATATCATTCGATTTGAGACATCAATGGATTCCACATGTAAGGGACTAATTAGAGCGTGAGGGAATGGATTTCACAGAAATATCCCATCTAATCCGGTAGTACTTTACAAAGAAACATCCCATCATATCATAGGTGCTAATTTTATAGTCAGATGTGTCCACTCTATAACCGTCCAACCATATAATCTCTCTCTAAACCCATAACTGGAGCACCACTCTACATATCCACTATCTTTTTTCTGAGATTCAAGCAACCTTTGTATATACTGCAAATTAAAGCAAAAGAGATGAGGTCCATGAATCTGATTCAAACTTGTTCAATCTTTAATCAACCAAGCAAAAACAAATCCGTACTTTTCACTGGCATACTGTACAACCCTTTGAAATTCAGACCCACTTCCCCAAATTTCAAACCCAAACCACCCATTTCATTTCATTCCATATCAGCTATAATCACCAAAGAAGAACCCATTACAGCAGAAGAAGAAGAAATCCCCTCTTTCAATTTCAAAGCTTATATGGTCGACAAGGCGAATTCTGTTAATTCAGCTCTTAACGATGCTGTTTCTGTAAGAGACCCACCCATGATCCACGAAGCAATGCGTTACTCTCTCCTCGCCGGCGGCAAGCGCGTCCGACCCATGCTCTGCATCGCCGCCTGCGAGCTCGTCGGCGGCCACCAATCGGCCGCCATGCCGGCCGCCTGTGCGGTCGAAATGATCCACACCATGTCACTCATCCACGACGATTTGCCTTGTATGGACAACGACGATCTCCGCCGCGGAAAACCCACCAACCATAAAGTCTACGGCGAGGACGTGGCGGTCCTCGCCGGAGACTCTCTCCTGGCCTTCGCCTTTTATTACATGGTCACGGCGACGAAAGGGGTTTCTCCGGCCAGGATACTTTTAGCAGTTGGGGAATTGGCCAAATCTATTGGGACAGAAGGTCTAGTTGCAGGCCAAGTGGTTGACATAATGTCCACCGGAGTTTCCAATATTGGATTGGACCAACTTGAATTTATTCATGTCCACAAAACTGCGGCATTGCTCGAGGCATCTGTAGTTTTGGGGGCGATTTTGGGTGGTGGAGATGATGAAGAAGTTGGGAAATTGAGGAAATTTGCTAGGTGTATTGGGTTATTGTTTCAAGTGGTAGATGATATTCTTGATGTTACAAAGTCTTCCCAAGAATTGGGAAAAACAGCAGGGAAAGATTTAATGGTGGATAAAGCTACTTATCCAAAGCTATTGGGGCTAGAGAAATCTAGGGAATTTGCTGAGAAGCTGAACCAGGAAGCTAAAGGTCAGCTTGCGGGGTTTGATCCAATTAAGGCAGCTCCATTGATTGCTTTGGCAAATTACATTGCTTATAGGGATAATTAGTTTTGAATGGTGTATGTTGTCAGTTGTAAACTAATTTGAAGTCAAGAATCATACAGTTTATGCTAGTGCAGGAAGATTTAAGTTTTAACTTTTATCAGGTCCTCTTGTCCTTGATTCTGCGGGTTTTATTGTTTAAGATGCCAATATTTATAAACCAATGCAATTTTTTATTTTCAAGCAATCTGGGGGTTATGTGTATGATGACATAATGGAATACCAATCAATTTTCAGCAGCTTGGAATTTCAGAATTTGCCAAATTTGGTGGAATTTAATTTGTACTTGTGGAAGAATTTAAAAGATCTGTTTTAAATTCTGCAGGTATTTATTTGTCTAATCAAGCCATTGTTGTGTGTAATATTATGAAATTGCTTTACATAGTCAAACATGCATGGTTATGATCTCACGGATATCTGTCATTTTCTTTTCAGATTGAATAAAAATGTTTGTAATTAAGGAATAATAGATAGCTCATAGATGCAAGAACCTGTAATTCTTGAAATTATTTTCGTATCTGTTCATACTTCTTACTTCGTAGACCCACCGAAAAGGTTCCCATGTGCTTACCATAACGGTGGCCATATATGCGACCAGAAAATGATATATGCAAACTATTTTGGACCATATATTAATTACCCTTTAGATTGAGGAAAATATATTATGAGTATCGCTATGGTGGCAAAATAATTTTATAAAAATTAATTTACAAAATGATATAGCAAAGTGTAATTTGTAGATGATTCACTTTATGAGTGAGTTAGTGATAAACAACCGAACATAACAAGTCACGTCATTTTGTATCCATCTTTTATAACTATTTTTTATCATCAAAGTACTATTGATATATTATATCCTTACTAATTTCGTGATTAATTTGGATTGCAACTAAGATTATTATTGAGTGATAGCTTAAAATTATTTATAATCCGTCAATTCCATAATCTCTCGTTTACTAAATTTAGAAATTTTAAAAAGACATGCAAAAGTTTAATGTCCGAGCGTGTAAACAAATAAATAAATTATCAGTTTTTGTCAGAAGGAGTATTACTATCTTTTCTCCAATATAAGGATGTTAAATGTTTTCCAGGCCCGCGCTGGAGGCTCCGTATAATATTATTGGGTTTCACCAATCCAATCTAGCTTGAGATGAAACCCAAATGCCATAAAGCCACCAATGATCAACCTATTCTTTGTCGCAGGAGTGGTTGAATCTGATCCGGCCCGTCATCCCATTTATTTTAGGGTTAATTACATATATTAGTACATTTTTGAAAATAATTACAAAAATCATACATCCATAAAATAATTATAAAAATATTACATTTTTTCATTTTGATTTACAATATTAAAAACAGAGCAAATCAGGCGGCTTAGTTCCTTCCTTCCCCCCTTTCTCCTTCCTTTTACCCCTTCTGTTTCTCTCTCCTCGTTCACAATCTCAACCATAATCACCCCTTTTCTCTCTCCTGCCCTAAAATCTCAAATTTCTTCCCCCCTTTCTCTCAAGTCTCAATTCATCCGGGTTCCAATTTTTTTTAGCCGTTAAAAATGGCAAAAACCGCGACGGGGCAAATGGTTAATGGGTTCATGGCTCCCGTCGTTCATGACTCCTCCATGTCCGTTTTCATGGAGCCGTCGTTCATGGCTCCTCCATGCTCGTTTTTTTCATTCTTTTCGGACAAATGGTTAATGGGTTCGACAAATCTTCGTACCAAGGTAACCAAACTTTCATACCAAGGTAACCATTTGTATTAAAGGTTGGTTACCTTTGTATTAAAGGTTGGTTACCTTTGTATTAAAGGTTGGTTACCTCTATTTTAAGGTTGAATACCTTTTGTATTAAGTTTTGGTTACCATTGTATTAAGGGTTGGTTACCTTTTGTATTAAAAGTTGGTTACCTCTGTATTAATGTTTGGTTACCTCTGTATTAAGGTTTGGTTACCTTTATATTAAGGGTTGGTTACCTTTGTATTAAGGTTTGGTTACCTTTGTATTAAAAGTTGGTTACCTTGGTATTAAGGTTGGATACCTTTTGTATTAATTTTTGGTTACCTTTGTTTTAAGGTTGGATACCTTTTGTATTAAGGTTTGGTTACCTTTGTATTGAGGGTTGGTTACCTCTGTATTAAGGTTGAATACCTTTTGTATTAAATTTTGGTTACCTTTATATTAAGAGTTGGTTACCTTTGTATTAAAGGTTGGTTACCCTCCTCCTCAACTTATTTTCCATACTATTGATTTCATTTTACAAGTTAGTGAATAACCGTGCATAACATAAACTTCTTGATCTTAATAAATCTACATAATAATTAAATAAAGCTACTACCATATTCATATCCATTAAAAAGAAAGAATTGGGGAGAAAAAAATTCAATTCAATAAGAGAAACTATAAATTCAACGTATAATAAATATGAAAACATTTTCAGTTAGGGATGCCCATTAATACTCTCATGTTTTTGTGTGATTGTTCTCTTATCTTTTCCTATACGGCGTTAACTATCTCTTGAATTTTATATATTCCTGCAAGCCATGTGGTAGCACAATAAGCAATTATGTGAGCAACAATAAATTCCAAATAATTATGCACCATTTTTTAAATATTATTATTCAAATAAAAATATCATGGCTAGATATTATAAGGTACATCAGCTGTAAATTTTTTTTATTTCTCATCAAATGTGAATGAGATATTTAATAAATTCAGAAAATTCTCGAACCCGATCTTCTTGAATGGAGGGAAGAAATTTGTGACTAAACAGACTTGGAAAAAAAAGAAGAAAGAAGATTTTGAGTTACTTCTCCTTGATTTAAGAAATTCCTTATTTAATATTGTGTTGTGTGTTATTTTTTAATTATTTTGTGTGTGTTTTATTTTTATAATTACTTTCTAATTGTTGTTATTAGTGTTAAGGACCCATTATTTTATCCAATTATATCTGTTTTATAAAGAGAGCAGTGGAAATAACCTCTCTTAAAAACTGTGCCACATTTAAGTTTTAACCTGTTTTTTCCCTCTTTTTTCCCGCCTTTTATCCCTACAATCTCTTGTATATTTTTTCACTTATATTTTATAATTTTTATTTAAAATTTATATATTTGTTGTAATTGCACAAAATGCATATTTTATATTTTTTATTTAAAATTTATTTATTTATTTTAATTGCACACACAAAATGTACGCCACAAATATTAGTATGTTATAAAGGGTGGTAATAATAAAGTGCATGCAAGAATTAAAAAAATTCGGGGAAGTTCTCAAATATTCAGGATAGAAATTATTGGAAAAAGACAACTTGAATTCAAACATTATTGGACAGTTTTTCTTTGTTTTTTTTTAATTTTTTTAATTTGAAAATATTGGACATGCTATATGCATTAAAGGTTTGCAGGAGAGAACAAAACAGCAAAGTAGAGGCGAACAAACATAAAAGTTGGCTCCTCTTTCATTACCTTTCTCTTCAGTTTTCTTCAATTCTATATGATATTTAAAGGTTTATATATTATAAATGAAATTAACACCAACCACTTAATTTTACTTATTGAATTACATCATGATATCAAATTTTAAATCAGTCCGACAATTTTTTATCGACTGATGAATATGTGCATTTATAGTCAAAATTTGAATGATTGAAAATTGTTATTATTTTTAATATAAAAAGTTATTCGAATTTTTTTGTTCTTTTACATAATTGGTTACATCAGTGTGCCCTTTTCAAAAATATATTTAAATACTTAATAACACTATTATATAGCATCGGGAGAAATTTGAGAGAAGAGATGGTAATCAATAAACTAGTAGGAGACCATATATATATATAGCATAAACCTAATAATCAAGGAAGGTCAACTAACCCTCATTATGCACTAATTATCTTAGCCATTAGGGTTATCACTTTTGGTGCACACTTTTAGATATGCTACAAATAAATATAACTAAATTATCCATTTACTTAAATCACTAAGGGTCCTTCTAATGTGTGCCCTAAGGACACACACTATACACAAGAATCGAGAGAATATTCACTTGATTACTGTGCATATTCCTTTGATTTATGCGTTTACACACAGATAAAGGGAATATGTATAGAAATCAAGAGAATATTCTCTCGATTCCTATGTATAGTGTGTGCCCTTAGGCCACACATTAAAAAAATCCAATCACTAATAATATGTGTCAAACATAGGTAAGCAATCTTATGACACAAGTTCTTTGACATATAAAAGTTTCAAAGTGGTAAGTTAGCTCTCTTTTTTATATCCGATTTTAATTTTGGATAGATGAGATTTCATTTCCACTCTATTATATTTGTAATTCAGATTTACTCGATCAATAAATTTCCTTGGCTTTACACTAGGATTAATCAAAAAAAAAAGAGAAGAAAAAGAAAATGGTATTTTCATTATAGATTAAAATTACATCCTCATATAACATCTACTAATAACATAAACAAAGCTTAAAACAATTTAATATATCACCACAAATCTTAAAAGCAAAATAACACAACAAGAAGATGGGTTAATAATTAATACCATCAAGATAATTTTACACTCGTAGTAGTACAATATCTTAATTTTAGTATTTGAATACGATTATTGTTGACCTTTAAAATTATGTTTGGCGTAATTAATATAACGATTCGACTTTATCGAAAAAAAATAAGGGACAGAGTCACTAGTACGTTCATTTTTCAATTTTCACCATTATTGCATGTTTGAATATTTTACACGTAAAAGTAAATAACTAGTAATATCCTGTAGGAGTATTAAACAATACTCTCTTATTAAATGATGAAACAATACATATAACCACAAATCTAAACATGTCAAATGATATCACTAATCATAATTTGGACACTTATAAATGGTATTATATACGATGAGTCGGTTGTATGTCGATTCATCTTTTAATATTATAAACTTTTTATTATCAGTATCTTTTAACATACTAAACTCTTCAACGTACAATACGATTGAGTCGACATATGAATTATTTTTGTTTACACATATATATATATATATGTATAATTTTTAAGATTTTTCCTTGATGATCTATCCCACTTCAAATAATCATTCATTAGTCATTTACAATAGCATTTTACAAAATACCCTTTTGTCCACCGACCATTGAGGGAGTACAAACGAAGCTGACTCACTGAGCTAATCCCAGAACGAAAGAGAAACATTGCATAAGGAGCAATAAAATAAAACAGAGAATAAAATAATAAAAGCGTAAAAAAGAATGATAATCAGGGCTGGGCTCCTATAAGAACATAAAGCCCTTTCCAAAAAGTAGACTTGGTTTCAGCGTTTTTCCTCAGAGAAAGATTCTCTCTCCATTTTCTTCTTTTGATTGGGACCCCTCGAAATCTCAAATCTATCCGTTTCTTCTTCATCCAACAGGTTCAATTCCTTACATATCTATATATAAATCTTTACTGTACAACACATTTGTGTATCGATACGGGTAATATTATACATATATATATGTATGGATGAGTTTTTGGCATTTAGATATAGTTGGGTTTTTATCAGATCGGTTAATTGTTAAATTGGGTTTATATATGTGCTATTGATAAAGTTATGGTTGTTTCCCCAAATAATGATTGTCTGTTTACACTTTCTTAATTCTGATTTTTGTGGGTTCTTCTTGATCTGAGCTTTATGTTTTGATATACTTGTCATGGCCTTTGTTGCGCAAATATCTTTCAGGAAAGGAGATAATAAATGAAATGAATAGTTTTATTCGGTCCTTTTGTAGCTTGGTACTTAAATTGTTTCCTTGATCATGATACGTGTTATCTGAGTTGTCTTAAATTGTTTCTGTTCTTCAAGTTTTTTGATTTAAAAGCTATTTTAGGTCTGAGTTGGTAGGATAGCTTAGGACTGGAAGGGATGGTGAAAATGAATTGTCTTGGGATGTATAATTTAGCAAAAAAAAAAGAAAAAAAAAAGGAGAAAAATAATTTTTCTTGGTAGTTTTTTCCTTACAAATCTTGCTTATTTGTTCATTTTTGCTTCTTATCTCATTTATAAGATTTACAAGACAGAAAAATTCAGTTGTTTTATTGACAATTCTATCAACAGATAACAAAGAAAGCTGGTTTAGAGTATCATGACATATATTTCTGTTTCTTTCTTGGTAAACCTTGAGTATATGCATAAGAAAAGCATTCGCTGTAATTAATTTGAAAAACTCTTGCAAATCATTTCTTGTTGCAACTGATGTTAACTTAATAACTGGCTTGTTGGTGTTTGAAAAGTTAGGATGGGTAGCATTTGTATCTGGCAGAATTTAGTATTAAAGTTTTTTAAATTGGTGGAGGATACTGAATGTTTTTTCAACGATGGATCACAGTATATAATTATAGATCAGTTTCACCCTAAATGGCTTACCCCTTACCCCTGCTGGCAAAATATCTCAATCGTGGATTATATTTGATCCATATTGGAGAATGTTACTTTCGTAAATCAATATATAGAGGAATAGTGGGACAATGAGACATGAATCTGAAAATGCGTCCCTTAAATTAAGCTTTTAGTTGCAACAATGAAAAAATCCTATTGAATCTTATTTGTTCTTTAAATCAATCGCTCCCCTTCTAGTCTTGAGTCAATATTGTGTGCGCGCGTGTGTGTATAGAGAGACATAAATATGAAAATGTGTTCCTTAGCTTAAGGCTTAGTCACAACAATTGCGATTGGATTTCATTCGGTATTCTGTTACACCACCTGATTCAATTTAGCAGCTGATTTTAGCATTAGCTTCTTGTGGTCTTCTTTTTGAATAGTACTTTGGTGACTAAAGAATTGTTATAAAAAGGAGATACAAGATGATGTGTTTGACTGTGGTTGGTTACAATCATTAGACCCACCCATGTATGGTGGATCATCTACTAATTACACTTTGACACATCATTTTGTAAGCTATTTTTGTAAGTGTAGCATAACTCCTTTTTAGATTTGGGTATGTGTCGTAAGAATTGAAGGACAAGTGAACTTGGGGGAAGTGTTATTTTAATTGTTGAAATTGGAAGCCCTTTAACTCATCAAAAGGAAAATGGGGAGCCCATTAAATATACAGTTGGATAATTACATACAGGATCTTATTTCATGAGATGTGTATTTTTGGTAATTAATTATCCTGTTATTTATTTGATGGGCTCCCCTTCATTTTGATAAGTAAACGAGCTCCCATTTTCACCAATTAAATGACACCATCCCAAGTTCAACGTGCACATACCACTTACCAAAGGAAAATGCAGCTCCTATTCTACTGACACATTGAACAATAACATCAATGAAACTAAATGCTAAAATCAGCTCCTGTATTGAATCCTGATGGGTGAATGATTTCAACCTAATGAGATTCAATTGAATTTTTGCCATTTAAACCTTGATTTGGGTAAAAATAATAAATAAACTCGGATTTATGTCTCTATGTGGATTATATATATGGCTTATATATAGACCAAAGATCTTTATATTAAAATCTGAACACCGAATTAGATCTCCCCCTCCCCCTGGCCCGTCTCTCCTCTCTCTCTCTCTCTCTCTGAGACCAAAATGGATATGATAAAAGTAGTTGGTGCATTGAATCAAGACAGGTAGGGCATGACTGATTTAAACACCAAATGAGATTATTATTATTTTTTTTATCTAATTACTAATAGCATTCAGTGTTCCACTTCTACAACAAGCTTACCCTGTTGCATCACGTTCCAGTAACCTTGGCCTATATAGAATTTTCTTAGCTTTGAGCTAGAAAAATAGAAGGGGGATTTATTTTTTAATTTGCCTTTCGTCAAATACCAATAGGTGAAAAGAATTTGGGAAATTTTGTGGGAGTCTAGGCCCCTGTATATATTTGCTAGGTAAGGCTAGGCCCCTATAAAGGCTGGTGCCTGCTAGAAGCAATCTCCTTTTGGTATATAAATACCCTCCCTTGATCAAACAAATAGTGAATGTAAGTGGCTGAATTCTTTTGAAGTTAATGTCTCAGAAACAATTTATTCCCTGTAGAGCTCGTGTTCCAGGAATTAATGAAGTGCAGCTTGTAGATCAAATAACATATTATTTCACTGTGTTCTGTACATGCTGTTTAATTGAAAATTTACTCTTGAAGTTTTTTACCGTAGGATTTTTTTTCGTGATAGTTGCTTTTGAATGGTTCATTGCACAATAATATGCTTGGATGTTGGATGAGACAATAGCATTAGATACCTATTTATTTAGTATTTGTTTCTTTTTCTATTTTTGCAGGGACGATGATCAAATTGTTTAAAGTAAAGGAGAAGCAGAGAGAACTTGCTGAGAATTCTAATGGGAAGCCTCCAGTCAAGAAGCAAAGTGCAGGAGAACTACGACTTCATAAAGGTATTGATTGTGATATCTGTATTTCATAGTTTGCGTGTGAGCTACTGTTTACTTTGACCTAAGTACTCGTATCAAGCTTTCTTATAGTCTAAGAACATGGTCTGTGTTGTTTGTGGTGAATAAAAAGGAAAATATCAAAAAAAATAAATGAAAAGGAACATTGGGTTTTCTCATGTTGCTGATTCGCTCCCTAACTTATCAGAAAAAGATTACCCCCTTCAGCATTTAGGTGAGGTGGGTTTTAGTGAGAAGCGTGTGGAGTCAAAAAGTTTCCTCCTAACCAAATTGTGTTAAAAGGAAAAATTTTCAAGTAGTTGCTGAAAGTTGAGTTATCTTGACTCTAATATTTCAAGCTTTGGTTAATTCGTATGATTTCATGATCTATATAGGTTTACCTTTCAAAAGTTCTTCCAAATTCATTAATTAGATGTCTAAGGCTATATATGATGTTTTGATTATTGTGCGTAAAATCTTGTAGTGTTAGAATAGGGTGTTGATAAGCTTCACATTCAACAAAGTTTGTTAAGGGTGTCTTCCTATTGTATCAGTTAAATTTAGTCAAGGAGAATGGACCGGATTTGCTTATAATTAACATCATATTCCAAATTTCTTTGGGGGCATCAACGATTCAAAAGGCGTATATGTGATCTGTATTCTGTAAAAGTATATTAATAAATTGTCATCTTGCTGTTTCAAATGATCGTCTGGTCAAATTTGACTGTTACATTTTGTTTGGCGTTTCTCTTTCCTGTAGATATAAGTGAACTAAACCTTCCGAAGACATGTAGCATGTCATTCCCCAATGGCAAGGATGATCTGATGAATTTTGAAGTCACGATTCGACCTGATGAAGGATATTACTCGTAAGCATTCCTTTTCAAGTATCTTTTTACAGTGTTATTTTAAAAAGACTACTTCAGTCTCATAATTGTTTACCATTCTTGTAATTTTTATTATTAGATGTGCTATTGGTTTTACTTGTTTATTAATTGTTTAAGTTGGTGAATTTCTGCATGTAACCTCTAATTCGATGCCTTTCTTCAGAGGTGGCATATTTACTTTTTCGTTCCAAATTTCGCCCATCTATCCTCATGAAGCACCAAAGGTTAAATGCAAGACAAAGGTAAACAAAAGCTTACGTTTTAGTGTTACTTTGACAACATTTCTGTTAACAGTTGAATGTTTGGAGGTAGTCATCACTAATGTAAACACGTTGCAGATTTACCATCCAAATATTGACTTGGAAGGAAATGTCTGCCTTAACATTCTCCGGGAAGACTGGAAACCCGTCCTCAATATAAACACAGTCATTTATGGCCTGTATCATCTGTTCACAGTACGTCTTTGTCTTCTTGTTTTGATGGTTATGGAGTGCCTTTTATATCACTGATTGAACGTGTGTCTGTGCAGGAGCCGAATCATGAGGATCCCCTCAATCATGATGCGGCTGCTGTGCTGAGGGATAACCCCAAGTTGTTCGAGTCCAACGTGAGAAGGGCAATGGCTGGTGGGTATGTGGGACAGACCTTCTTCACTCGATGCGTATAGAGTCTGATGGTGGCTGTGCATCATGTGTTCATGAAGTTGGTATTACTGATGCTTTAAGATTGCCTGTAAAAATATTGAATGCCGAACCATCTTTCCTGAGAGCATCTGCAACACAGGTATTGGGGTTCAAATTTCTTGGATTCTCTGTTACTGCGAGAAAGCTCTTCTTTGTAAGCTGTTCTGTATGCTAGTGTAAACTTTGTGCTAGTTTATTTTGGCTAAAAATTTATGCCAGACTAGATGTCTGGTTTAAGGAAGATGATGATTATAATATGCTTTGTGCTTCACGAGACTACAATTTCACCATTGGTTATAAGATTGCGGTTCATCGCAACTTTTTATCCTCCTTTTCGACAACTTGTTATCCTCCTCTTTGTAGTTGTCGAAGCGGTTTTTGTTGGAATCCTTTTTCATTTTTTATTTTTTTTACTTTTCAAATAGAGAAGATTGATTTTAAAAACCAGGAGTTGAGATTTGTGAACTACACGGGGTAATCCTACCATATTGCCTAATGCATAGCTAAATGAAGGGGGGGGGGGATATAAGGATGGATGACTTGTTGGCTAAACCATCTGTTGGAACTGTAGCATCTATTTGCTTCTTGGACTTGGCCCTTGGCTTATTTTCAAATAAGTCCCTCGGAATTGATGATGTGCCAGCTTTTGTAAAATGTGGACATTGCCACTATGAGATAGCAGCAGGGGTTTTGAACTGCAAATTGGAAAAGTTTTATTTGGAATCCAAACAAATTTGAGTTGATAGCATGTGGTCTTCGAGTTTGATATGGATTCCTATCAAAGATGAATTAATTGCTAGTCATAGTACTGTACTGTATTGTATTGATGCCGTGCAATTTTACGCCCTTGAATGAAAGGAAACGAAGAGGAATAAACCTATATTCCATCCCCACCCCCCCCCCCCCCACCCCCCCCCCCCAAAAAAAAAAAAAAAAAAAGAAAAGAAAAGAAAAGAAAAGATGACTTGTATATTTTTCACGTAAACTAAAACGTTAGGGAATATTTTTTTTTTCTGTTTGGTATTTTAAAGTCATTTTTTTTATAGGGCTAGACTAGAGGTAGCGAAAGTCATTTTGGCAAAGCGAGTTTGTTTTGGGATGGGAAGGAAAGGAAGAGAAATAAAACAAAATTTACAGAGACCCTTTCCCACCTTTTTCAGGTCTTTAACTCTTGGAAAGTGAGGAGAGAGATTCAGGAAGAGAAAAAACGCCCGCCAGAGAAGGAAATGGGGGAAAATATCATTTTGACCTTTTAAAGTTAACCAACTTATTATCTGGTGCGTCTTCTTGTTGTGTAATTTTTATACTTCATATTTTTTTGTAAAGATGTTTTATTAGATAGAATAATTAATTTTATAATTGAATCATAAGACTGGTTATAATGTTAAATATAATAACTTATTAATAAATATCAAAATTCTACAATAACTTATCTCTCAAATAATTGAAATAATCAAACATTTATCTGTTAAATTAATGTTTAACCTATTTATATATTCAATCTATTATAATAATTGAAGATTTATCTATTTATGTAATAAAAAGATCTTACTCGAGTAAAATTGAATAGTTATATGTGTATATCATCATTATAATAATAAACAATTACATAATTAAATATGATCGATAGTAAGAATATAAATTTTAATAAAACATTAACAAAATTAAAAAATAAATATTTTCCCATATATTTTTGATATTCTTATGCTTGTATATATATTGGGAGAGAGAGAAGGACGTTCTTCCTTTTCTTTTATACCGCACCTGACCAAGTTCGCCTTGAGAAGCAGTAGAGTAAGAAAAATACGAGAAGAGTGAGAAAGGGGAATGAGACTGAAAGAGAGCATCTAGAGAGAAAATAGAATTAATTATTTATTTAATTAAATAAAAAGAGAGACTAGAATAGGAGAGGGAGACCGAATTCCAGAACCTCAAGAATATTGAGATAGATATTATTACTTCCCCAAATTAATATTAAAAAAAAAAATTAAAATAACAGTCCAATGTTTATTGGATAAGTTAGGTTACAACGAGTGTTGGCTATAGCCTAAAATGCTTCACTTTTTGTTTCCCTGGCCAAAAACCGTGTCTTTATCTCAAATTTGAAATAAAGTTCGAGCATGCTATACATTGCAAAAATTTACAGCCAAATTATAATTACGACGTATGTGCATACATGAGATAAATAAAAATTAAAAAGAATCTCATTTTAATTTATTCTATTTTATTGCATACACTTTCACGTTAATTACAATCCAACTTTGTCAAACATTTGTCGACACACACATATATATATTGAATTTCATACATTATCAATGCATACACGAATAACATTAGAAATAAAATTAAAATTCATTGCACTAATAATACATATACGAATGGTGTTATAACACATCACTAAAACAAGAGTAATTTTAACAAACACTACTACTTCATTAACGATGTGTTATAATCTCAACACCGCTCGTATATATACCATTAGTATATTAAACTTTAATTCTTAAAGATATGATGCATCATAAATTATAATGCACAAGTCATATTAAGATTATGCACAAGTCATATTTATCCAATAAACTAAAGATATTTTTTCCTATTCTAAAATAAATGAAACTTTATTCAAGTAAGGTAAAATAAATTTTATACAAAATTTAAATTTGAATTGTTTACTTCAAATACTTACAAAAATTGTAATTCAGTCATCTTTTGTGGAATGAAAATTGAAATAGTTAACACCAAAGTTATAATAAATTACAATCTAAAGTTATTTAGTCATTTTTCAAATATTTAGTAATAAACGAAGGCGGTAATTAAAAAGTCACACAAACAACCTCTTGAAGGAGTTTTTTTGGCTAGGATAGGATGTCCTGTCCGCCACCTTATTAGCTTCTCTAAATACAAACTGAATCTTCACCGTCCTCGTCATTTCCAAGAGTTTTCTGCAATTGACAAGTAAAGTGGAGAGAGAATAAAGCATTAAAATGAGTTTTATTATGGAGCAACTCTTATCATTTCTTGGTTTAGCAGAAACTATAGAATGAATTAAGACATCAAAAATGGCCCAGAGCTCCTGGAGACTTCTCTTAATTTACTGGAGCAGCCATGAATTCAGTGACCATCAGCATTCCTAAACACTGCAGCGGTGGTGGAGGAGATCAGGAGACACTTCCATCGGTATTTATCTTAATTATTCTGGGGCCGGTTGGAGGAAGTCGTTTAACATTAATCAAATAAGGTTTTGGGACAGTACAAAGCTTAGGGTGAGTAATAATTTTGAAATTGCATGCATATAGCTGTTTCTTATGATCATTGAGACAGTAACAAGTTATTTAAAATTTTTGCATTGCGATGGAGCCAAATATTCCACAAAACATAGGTAAACATAAGTAAAGATTATAGAACAAGGAATATTATGAGTAGGAGTTCTATAAATCACTTTTTAACCATGAGTAAAAATCACCATTAGAAAAGGAAGGTTGAGCTAAAAAAGAATTTAGCTTTTTCCAAACAAGTAGTAAATCCACTAGTTTGAAACAAGTGTGTTTCGGGGTGGTCTCTCAATACTAGAATATTATTAGTAGTTCTATTTATTAACAAAAAAAAATTCAATAAAGGGAGAACAAGAAGCCCACTCTCAACGGACTAAAAAAGCAAAATTAAAAAAAGAGCACTTAAAAAAGTGCAGTCCTCCAATCTCTACACAAATCAATCACAGAGATACCTCTAAAAACTCCATAGAAGAAGCCCAAAGATAAGCAAGGAAAATATATTATTATTTTTTTGATAAAAGAAGAAATTTTATTAATAGAGAAAAAAGGATACAAAATGGGGCACAAGAAGTCCACCCTCAACAAATTAAAAAATCAAAAACAAGAAAACACCTAAAAAAGTGCAGTCCTCCAATCTCTACATAAATCAGTAACAAAGAAACCTCTAAAAGCCCTCATAACAAAAGTCCAGAAAGACGCAAGAAGGATAGCCCTATTCAAGGAGAAGTAACTTTCTCTAAACAACCTAACATTACGCTCAATTCAAATTTTCACAAGATAGAAAAGAAGGCACACAACAAGGAAAATAATCTGATCACTCAGCAGCTTAAAAGATAAGCAACTTCTCTAAATAATCTACCACTATGCTCATTACAAATTGCCCATAAATTAGAAAAAAGGGCACACTTCCATAGAATTTAGCTTTTTTTCAAACAAGTTTATAGTAAATCGACAAGTTTAAAACAAGTGTAACACCCCAGTCCACGTGGGATAGTTTGATATATATAAATAAATAAATACATATATATATATATATATTTGAGAAATGATCCATAATATATATTTGTTATAGATCTTTATAAGGCATACACCATCTATACCATTGATAAAAAAGGAACGACCAAGATTAAAAACTGAAAATCGACATCCACTACAATTAGTAGCAGACGGTAAAAAACACATACCAACCGTTACTAATAGTAGCTGACGTCGATCAAAATAAGGGTTTGACTTTATTCTAGGGTTTAGGGTTTACTAACTCATTTTTAACTGGGTTTAGAATTTATTAACCTTATTATTCTCTAGTTAATAAACCTAAACCCTAGTTAATAAACCCTAAACCTGGTTTATAAACCCTAAATCCTAGAATAAAATCAAACTCTTATTCTGATCGACATTCACTACTATTAGTAGCAGATGGTGTGTGTGTTTTTTATCGTCCACTACTAATAATAGCGGACGTCGATTTTCAGTTTTTAATACTGACCGTTCCTTCTTATTTTCAATGGTATGGATGGTATATACTCCATAAAGATCCATAACAAATACATGCTATGAATCATTACCATATATATATATATATAATGGACGGGTGTGGGTGGATTTGGAAGCACATAAATAAGTTTGAGTTTATATGGATCGAGTTTAAATGGGTTGAAAATTGAGTGATTTATAAACGGACGGTCATAAATGGATATGGATTAGCCCATATATCAAATTTTAACATATTTATAAATTATCGTATATGTAGATTTCTCATATTCTCTTTAACAAAAATTCATTTTTTTAGTTCCACTCTCTAAAATAAGTAAATAACACCGTTTCCACAAATCAAAACAATCAAATAACTCTTGCTGTGTTTCTAATCCCGTTTCCACAAACCAAAACAATCACATAACTCTTGCTGCTTACTATTTATATCATGTATAGTAATTTAAATATACATTGAACAACTCTTGCTGATTACTATTTATATCATGAATAAGGTGCAAGACAAAGGAGAGCCGTAAAGGCTACAGACTATCTGGCTAAGGGCTTACCCGCCTGGGTTCATAGATCCCATCCCATGAAATTTCTCAAGTTTGATGTAGCATAAATTCGTACAAGAAGAGTCGTCTAAATGAAATAATTCAGAGTCCAATTTATAACATTTTCAATTTAACAAGAAGTCTTACAAGTTAAAAATATTATATTTACTAAAGGGTTTATTAAAAAAATTACTTCCAAAATATTACTAATACATTAAAAAATTACTTCCAAAATATTATAAAGGTTTTACTGTCTTTCAATTCATTAAAGTTTTAATTTAGAGAGAAAATAAATACTTTAGAGAGAAGGTAAAAATGTAAAAATTTTAGAAAGAGAAAGTAAATACTTTAGAAAGAAAGTATTTTAAAAAGAGAAAATATAAAATTTTAAAGAGAGTGAAATCCTTTAAAAATACAATAAATAAATTTTGAAATGAACTAACTTTTAAAAATAAGTATATAATTGGGGCCCAATAGGCAGCCCACATCCACCCACTTACTAGGTGGGTGAATGTGGGTGGGGCCCATTTAGTAATTTCCTTTCATAAACCATTAACCCAAACCCATTTAATGTGGGCGGATATGAGTTACTCATTGGGTTTACACCCATTTTGTCGGGTCTAGTTATGACTAAGATGATCCAAGAAGATTTTATTGAGAAAGCGCATTAAACCTTATTATGTTATGATTTGATATGAACTTGGGATTTGACCCGAGTTGTTACATATGGTATCAGAGCCGACTTTCAAAAGCTCAAATCGGGTAATCCGATCGGGTTACTGGAGGTGAGGACTCAAAGACGAACCTAGTAAGTCGCTAGTATTTATCCCACAATGAGTAGAGAGTCGAAAATCTGAGCTATAGGTGGATATGTGTTTAGGGCTGATAGGGATATCAAATGTTTAAGTGGGGGAATTTGTAACACCCCAGTTCCACATCGTAACATGTGAGATAGTTTGATATGTATATAAAGACTCAAGTTGTTATCACTAATTCCTTCAGTCATGACCTTTTGAGCGAGTCTGTGGTGGATTAATATGATCTAAGAAGATTTTATTGAGAAAATACTTTGAGCCTTATTATACTATGATTTAATTTGGACTCAAAATTTGACCCGAATTATTACAACAAGTGTTTAGGGGTCTCCTCAATACTAGAGCACACTAGAAAAGACTTGTCTAAAATCCATGGATAAAAATCACCATTAAAAAAAGGAAGGTTGAGCCGAAAAAGATTTAGCTTTTTTCAAACAGTCTAGTAAATCGGTAAGTTTAAAACAAGTGCTTAGGGGTCTCAATATCTGAGCACACTTGAAACGACTTACCTAAAATCCAATGAAGGTTAGATTTGGTAGCAACACGCTCATGGCTTAAATTTCAGAGAAACATTTGTACGTTAGGAGGAAGAAAAGAGTTCCAAATCCATGGCCTATCAGTCTCAGTGGCCCAAGGTTGCTGGCATGGTAAGGGAAACAAGCAAGAATAGGCATTTATAGTAGAATAATTTCCATCCTTGCTAGGCCAAGCTGGAGAATCCAAGGCGGAAATATTCAAAGGCAAAGGTATTGATAAAATGAAATCACATCTAAGCAGGAAAAATTTCATGCAAGGCCTCTAGATTCCAAGTAAAGTGGTTATTTGTGACACAAGATTGTATTAAGGGTTGTCCATAAAATCCTTAGGAAGAGGACAAACAAAAAGACTTCTTAAAGACTTCCCAAATCACCATATATCAAAACCATAGAGAGATACTTGATCCCATTTCCAATGATCCACCACAAATGTTGTTTTGCTTCGTCTCTGGCTTTTAAAATTTTCTTCCAAGTTACACTGGCAATAGGAGAATATTTGGCTGTCCAACTGTCACCACTTGAAAAATATTTAGATTTAAGAACTAAAACCCATAATTCTTATCATTTTTCCATATACGCTCGTCGTTGGACAAGGTTCATAAAAAGGCCATTTTATTAAGAGCTGTTTGCCTGACTCCTAAGCCCCCATGTTTCTTGGGAGAACAAACAACTTGCCAGTTAAGGCAATAGAAATTTGTTTGAAGACGATCCATGTCCCAAAAGAAAGCAACGGGTAATTTTATCAATTAAAGTACAAACATATTTGGGTAGGGTGAGGGCAAGATTGCAAAGAATAAATAGGAAGAGAAGTAAGAAGAGATTTTACAAGAAGTCTACCAGCCATCGACAGATGAGAGGACTTCCAAGTGCTAAGCTTATTATGAAATTTATCGATTAAACAAGCAAAAGTAGATTTGTCAATTCTTTTATGCAATAAAGGCAGAACTAAATATTTTCCCAACTCAGTTGTTGTAGGCAAAAACCAGTAATCTCAACAACTGATAGTCTAAGGTCCTAGCCTAGTAAGAGGTGATATACACCTTGAATTTAGCTATACTTGGCATGAGACCAGTATCGGAGAAAAAATCAGATAATTCAAACATTAAAACACTCAACTGACTTGGAATATTACGACAGAATAAGAGAATATCATCAGCCAAAAAAAAAAGAGCTAATCCATGACCCTTCGAAGAGAGGGAAATAGGGGAAAGTTTTTTGTTACCTCTCAAACTATGCAAACGAAGACTAAGCTACAAATTATAAAAATATAAGGAGAAATAGGATCCCCTTGTCTAATGCCACATTTAGGCTAGAAATATCCTCCCCTATCATTTTTCCATTTGATTTCATAGGTTACTGAACATATTACAAGATAGAATAAGTTTAATAATATTTCTTGGAAAATTAAGTTTCATTAGAGTAGATTTTATGAAATCCCATGAAAGTCTATCTTAGGCTTTATCTAGATCAATCTTAGCCATCATGAGAACCTCTCTTCCTTTCTTTTTCCTTAAAGAATGCAAGACTTCATTTGCCAGAATGTAATTGTCAGCTGCTGTGTGGCCTTGCCCGAATTTTATGACCAACTAATACCTCCTTAGAAGTTCATGTAAATTTTGAAATTTGAAATGCCTCAAAGTAACTTTTAAAAGACAAACTTACGGAGGAAATACATATAATATTGGACATGCAGTCCTGAAAATTAGCAGTTCATCATAAGATTGAAAACGAAACACATTGGAGTACAACCACCAAAAGTGTAGCCCCTTCACTTATTTCTAGCCTAATGTTTCACAATCTTCATTTATTTTCAGCCAAAAGACATGAAAATAAATATAAAAAATTTCATGACGATACACATAATAAAATAGAGTATTTCAAAGAGCAATGGGTGGGTCCAAAACTAGGATTAATATGGTAAAGAATAAGAAAAAATAATTCCTAAAGCGGTAAACACTAGTATGACTAGTATGTTAGTTACAAACTTACGTGAAGAAAATTGGTGATGATTGAAGGAAAGTAGGAATTATTGGTAATTTACTTTCATAAACATCTCTCACCAATTTTCTTCATGCAAGTTTGTAACTAATGCTTATTATTATGTTTTTATTCCAAAATTATATCACACACAGTTGCAGTCATGTAAACTCCCATCTATATCTGTAAAATATCAAAAAGTTAAAACATTAAAAGCTCGGACGTTTGAGCCCAATTTTTTAAAACTACTGAATACTTTCAAATTAATTAAAAATATCACGTGAGATCAAAAAATCCTACCCCCAATCCAAACAAAACAATTTATAATAACGGAAAAGTCTATACGATCCAAGACCCTTAATAGAGTCTAATATTATTAAATATTAGTAACAATATTTTTCTACACAATCACATAATTAACTGTATATTTAAATACGTAAAGAAATCTAATAGTTTTCAAAGACTCTTAAAATAATATATTTACTAAATAATAGTAATTAAAGACTCTAATCTGATATATTTACTAAATATAAATCTAATAATAATTGAACACTCTAGTCTCTAGTATTAGTTATTTATTGAAAATAATCTAGTAATTAAGGACTCTAATATACTATATTCACTAAGTATTAGATATTTATCAAAAAATCTATAGTGATTAAGAACTCCAATATACTATATTCACTAAAAAAAAATATAATAATAATGAAACCCTCTATAGAAACTTTTATAGATAAAACTTTAATATATATCTAAATAAAATTATTTATAAATACTTAATTAAATTATTTTTATATGCAATTTTTTATTTTTAAATAAAAGGAATAAGTATAAATAAAATTTCACTCTTGCTTGCACAGGATTTTTCTAACTAGTTTTCATTATGAAAATGAAACACCTAAGAGCCCTACGAAACATATTTGGATCCCCTCTATTACACTTTCCCTCCAATTCCATCCAATACACCATATTCTTATAGTTGTGAATAGCATAATTGAAATCGATACCGGTCAATTAATTTATGAATAGCATAATTGTTTCAAAAAATAAAAAATAATCCGACATTTTTTCACCATTTGATGAACATGTGGATTTTTCATCAAAAATTCAATGGATAAAAATTCTTTTAGACTTTTAACGGTGAAAGTATTTTTTATAATTCTAATTTTTTGTAGGATTTATCTTAATATATCAACTATCTATTAACATATTTTATTCATTACTAACAAAATTAATAAGATCAAATAATTGGTGTATTGGATAAAATTGAAGGAAATGTGTAATGAAGGGGGACTTGGATCCCTCCGAAACCAAAATAGTTGTACTGTTTTGTCGTATAAAGCTTTCAATCTCATGCATAGCATGGCCAGCTCTACTAAAACCCCTACTAATAACGTGCATATGTGAAACAATAACCTAGAAGCTATCTGAAACTAGGTATACAGACTATGGGAGAAATTTTTCGTTCAGATTGGAAATGATCTATTAATTAGTGTGCAACATTGTGCTAAATGCATTGAAAGAGCCATTCATCAGACAATTGAATCCAGTTATAATGGCGGGGAAAAACTGGTTGAATCCAATTTTACAATCACTGAAGAAGGCTGAACAACTACGAGAATGTAATTGCTCCAAATGGTAGGAACAATATATACAAAATTCGTCACCATCATAACTTTCATTACCTTTCTGTGTTGGGTAGAAAGGGAAACTGATCAGCACCATAATATTCAACATTATTCGGCATTGAATACACACGTCTTATCCTATGAGCATTTGGAGTATTTTCATGACAATAAAGAACAGCCAATGTTGTTCCACAAACTAGAGTTTGTAAGAATGTAGCACAAATGTAAAATGTTTTATTATTTCATTATCCTAACTGTCATAAAGATATGCAAGTCGCATGAATGGTGAATACATCTTTTGGGGCTTTCAATTCAATAAAGAAAGCATTATTTACCGGCATGGCCATATATGCGGAGTGAGTTATTGCGTTACATAAATGACCATACCCTTCTCCAAAGTTCAATTCACACAGTGAAGTTCTAAAACTGCACCAATTTTCAGGAAGATAAGATCGTAGTGAAAATTCCACTACAACGTCACAAGTTATTAGACATCAGATAGACATTTGTCTTCGCGTAATTGACTACATCAATTATCGACCCAGAAATACCGTCCGTTAACTTGAATGGAGCATCTAACAGGAAATCTTTAGGTACTTCAAACTTCTCATAACTTAATAATTTATCAGCCTAAACTAAAAGCAATCTAGCACAACACTTTCCCCCATAAATATATGGGGGAAATTTTTGAAAAATCAAATAAAACGTAACCCGATTAGGAGGAAAATATAAAACAAGCAAAAACAAATGCAACTAGCATAAATGATAGACTGCTATTATATAAATCCTTTGGAGAATAAACCGATAAAAGAAAAAGGTAACAAAAGGATATAGATAGCAGATTAAATATATGGCGTAAATTTTCTAAAAATCAAATAAAATAAAATCCAGATCAGGAGGAAAAAACAAAACAAGGTGGAAAGAAGGAATAAGAGTACATAGTAAATATCCCTGTAGAGAATCGGTAAAGAAACAAAATAAAAGCACAAGGCTTTTTCAAATCAATAATATTCAATAAACCTAAAAACAAATA
The DNA here is from genome assembly GCA_034770075.1 of Aralia elata. Lineage (NCBI taxonomy): Eukaryota > Viridiplantae > Streptophyta > Magnoliopsida > Apiales > Araliaceae > Aralia > Aralia elata. The sequence goes on from CM068385.1 coordinate 88,841,599, forward strand.
AATATTACAGGTTCAATGCTTTATTCAGAAAATCTAGACTTAATAACCAAGTAAAAACCAGAATTTTAATCTACTAATCAAACTCTACTACTATAATTACAACTAATCTCCTAATAAAAATCTACTGCTTCTTCTCTTCTAAATTATAAGATTACTAGTGACTTTTGAAAGTGTCTATTTGAAACATTCCGAACTCAAAATTGATAAAATCCATTAAAAATTATGAAATAATATAGTTAGTAGTATTTTAAAGATAATTTTAGAAGAGAATATATATAAATAAAGTATAGAGAATGGTTAACAAAATAATAAAGAGAGGAGAAAAATTGACGAAATACATAAATATTTGGGACAACTGAGGAAGGAGAAAAGAGGAAGAAAAAACAACTTCTTACACACAACAAAAAGAGTAAGAATCATCTATAGTAATATAACTAGAAAAACAAAAGATATGGTGAAAAGTTCTTATAGAAATTCTTATCAATTTTTAATATATATATATATATATAGATTGATAGATAAATAAATAAAGTATAAAGCTTATCGAAATTCAAATCAAAAATAAATAAATAAACCAACTATAGATGTCAAAACCATATCAGGCAGGCAGTAGTTCGACACAGCCCACAATCTATTACTTTGCGAAATAAGTGAAGCAAAGACTAATGCAAATTAAAAGTAGGGAAGGTAAAACAATTAGGAGAAAAAGAACAAAGAGCGAGAAAGAACATACAAATTAAAGAATTAAAAATTGAAAACAAAATGGAATAAAGCAATATGGAAAATAGAATGCACAACATTATTACATCTTAAAGAAATAATGAGACAGAAAAAAAGATGAGTAAAAGGTATCTAAGATCGAATTAATATGTCACTTCTAATACAACATCATTTAATCATCAATTTGATAATCTAACCATACAGATGTAAAGAGTATGTAAAAATATGAGTTTATGTAAAATTTTGTTTGATTTGAGGTTATGCATTAGCAACTTAATGACAATTTACAATAGAAGTTACTAAAATCAAAGCTGTCGAAATATATACTTATCCATATTACTTTCACTATTATAAAATGATATTCCAATGCCTTAAATCAAAAAAGATATGCACCAATCATTTATTTGGGAAAGCCAAATAGATTGAGAAAATATCTCTAAAAAACAAAGCACAAAAAATTCAGGGAGGAAAAGAAGCTATGCTTTAAATTCAAATCAGCATCATCTGTTTTTGAGATACTAAATGCATGAAAGAGGGTCCAAATAGAGAAGAAAAAGATACTAAATAAATGCAATTAAAGCATGAACTAATTAAACAAAACAGAAATAAAAAACGATGGGAAAAGAAAAAAAAAAGAAGAATAGAAAAAAAAAAAGGAAAATGGAAAGGAAAATAGAAAACTGGTCATGTGAAACACATAAAGATTAAGAGGGAAAGACAGAAAAAAAATCGCAAGACTAATGAAAAGTGAGAAGAAGAATAAAGGAAAATAAAAATAAGCTACAAAAAATATTGTGAAAAGTTCATATCAACATTCAAATCTAATCAATTTGAAAAAAATAATTAAAAAAATAAATAAAGTACATGAGATACTAAATAAATGAAAATGAAGAACGACTAATTCCTAATAGTAGAATATATAGAAAGAAGAAAAATAAAAAGTAAACATAAAAGATTTATATTGCAACAAAAAATGCAAATTTTTATTGTAAATAGACAAATTGATTAAATTATCATTTATTTGTATAAACTTACAAAGTATGTCAATGTGTCTACTCGCAAACAGAGTCGACGTCCTTGTGTTGAAAACATAACACTAAAAAAAATTGAAGAAATATAAAGGAAGCAGAAACAAAGAGAAGCCAAGCAAAGAGAACGTTCTGCATGGAAGTCACGCATGCATCAGCCCCCAAATCCTGCTCTCTCCCACGAAAGTCGAGATGGAGGGGCTAATACAACCTCCCGTCTCTCACCGTCGCCAGTGAATCTCTCATGACCTTGTTCTTCTAAAACAAATTATAAGGGCAAGAGAAAACTGAAAAAATAAAGAAAGATGACTATAAGTGGAACATACTAATGCAAATTAGAAGTACGGAAGGAAAAGAAGAGAGAACACAGAACTAGAAATTGAAAAGAAAATGGCAAAAAAGTAAATCAGCAATAGATAACAAATACGGAAATTCGGAAAAGATGTAAGGGCAAATCAGGGTGGTAAAAAATACTAAATAACGAAAGTGAAGACTGACAAAATCAACAAAATAGAAAATTTACCAAAAAATACATGGAGAAAAATAGGCGTAGGTGAGAAACAAAAGTCGAATAAAATGGCGAAGCCAAGGCCAAGGGCACGTGCTGCATGGAAGAAAAGCATAACATCACCCCCCCAATCCTGCTCCCCCTCCCCCCACGAGACAGGAGATGGAAGGGCTAATACTGTCTCCCGCATCTCACCACGCAGTTGGCCCAAATGCGAGTCCCTGATGACGGACGTCACAACATGAGTTAGTTGTCAGAGGCCCCTAATCTTCTCATGGATGACCCCGTCATCAGTGAAGCACTCGTAACCCTGTTCGTCTAAAAAAAATTATAAAGGCAGGAAAAAACTGACGAAATAAAGAAACGTGTAAAGAAGTGGAGCATAAATTAATGCAAATTAGAAGTACAGAAGAGGGGGGGAGGGGGACGAGGAAGAGGGAGAAGGAGAATAAAAAGATATAAACTACAAAACTGGAAATTGAAAAGAAAATGACAAATTTAAATTAGAAATAGATAATAAATACGGAAATTAGGAAAAGATGAAAGGGGCAAATCAGGAAGGTAAAAAAGTACTAAACAAACGGAAGTGAAGAATGACTAAATCCACAAAATAGAAAATTTAAAAATATGTAAACAAGACAAATAAAATGGTGAAGCCAAAGGCCAAGGGCACTTCTTGCGTGGAAGTCGCGCGCACCTCCCAATCCCGCTCTTTCCCACGAGAGTCGAGATGGAGGGGTTAATACTACCTCACGCAACTCACCGCGCAGTTGACCCAAATGTGAGTCCCTACGGACCGACATCACAACAAGAGTTAGTTGTCAAAGGCCCCCTAATCTTGTCGTGATGTGACCCCGTCGCCAGTGAAGCTCTTGTGACCCTGTTCTTCTAAAACAAATTAAAAGGGCAAAAGAAGACTAACGAAATAAATAAATATGAGCGTAAATAAGTGGAGCATAGACTAATGAAAATTAAAAGTACGGAAGGGGAAAAAAAGAGAGAAAAAGAATAAAAAGATATAAATACTGAACAAGAAATCGAAAAGATAATCACAAAAAAGTAAATTAGAAATAGATAATAAATAGAGAAATTAGGAAAAGATGAAAGGAGCAAATCAGGAAGGTAAAAATATTGAAGAAACAACAGCGAAGAATAACTAAATCCACAAGATATAAATATTAAAAATATGTAAAAAAAAGAAAAAATACATGCACAAAAATAGGCGTAGGAGAAAACAAAAGTCAAATAAAATGTTGAAGTCAAGGCCAAGGGCATGTTCTGCATGGAAGTCACGCATAGCATCAACCCCCAATCCTACTCTCTCCCACGCAAGTCGAGATGGAGGGGCTACCTCACGCGTCTCACCACGCAGTTGGCCCATATGCGGGTCCCTAACAACGGATGTCAAAACAAGAGATAGTTGTCAAAGGCTAGGGCCTAATCTTGTCGTGCGGTGACCACTTCGCCAGTTAAGCTCTCGTGACCCTATTCTTTGGAAACAAATTATAAGGGCAAGGGAAAACTGACGAATAACAAAATACAGGCATAAATAAGTGGAGCATAGACTAATGCAAATTACAAATACGAAAATTAAAGAGAGAGAAAGGGAAAGAATAAAAAAATACAAAATACAAAACAAGAAGTTGAAAAGAAAATGACAAAAAAATTAATTAGAAATAGATAATAACCAAGGAAATTGGGAAAATATGAAAGGGGCAAATCAGGAAGGTAAAAAATACTAAATAAACAAAAGTGAAGAATGACTAAATCCACAAAATAGAAAATTTAAAATATATATATATAAAAGATAAAATACATGAAGAAAAATAGGCATAGGAGAAACGAAAGTTAAATAAATGGGGAAGACAACGTCAAGGGCACGTTCTGCATGGAAGTCACGCATAGCATCACCATCATGCCCTCTCCCCACGAGAGTCAAGATGGAGAAGCTAATACTACCTCCCGCATCTAACCACGCAGTTGGCCCAAGTGCGAGTCCCTAATGACGGACTCAAGACAAGAGTTAGTTGTCATAGGCACCCTAATCTTGTTGTGCACCCTATCGCCAGTGAAGCTCACGTGACCTTGTTCTTCTAAAACATTATAAGGGCAAACTGAAAAATATGAAAGGGGCAAATCAGGAAGGTAAAAAAGATAAAATAAACGAAAGTGAAGAATGACAAAATCCACAAAATAGAAAATTTAAAAATATGCAGAAAAGAAAAAATACATGGAGAAAAATAGGCGTAGGAGTGAAGCAAAAGTAAAATAAAATGGTGAAGCCAAGGCCAAGGGCATGTTCTGCGTGCAAGTCATGCATAGCATCACCCCCCATTCCCGCTCTCTCCCACGATAGTCGAGATGGAGGGGCTAATTCTATCTCCCGCATCTCACCACGCAGTTGGCCCAAACACGAGTCCCAGACAACAGACGTCACAACAAGAGTTAGTTGTCAAAGGCCCCCTAATCTCATCGTGTGGTGACCCCCCGTTCGTTGCCAGTGAATATCTCGTGACTGTTCTTCTAAAACAAATTATAAGGACAGGAGAAAACTGACGAAATAAAGAAATATAAGTGGAGAATAGACTAATGCAAACTGGAAGTACGAAAGGAAAAAAGAGAGACAGAAAGAGAATAAAAAGATATAAAACACAGAACAAGAAACTGAAAAGAAAATGACCAAAAAGAAAATTAAATATAGAAAATAAATAGGGAAATTAGGAAAAGATGAAAGGGGAAAATTAGAAAGTTGAAAAATACTAAATAAACGGTAGTGAAGAATGACTAAATCCACAAAATAGAAATTTTAAAAATATGCAAAAACGAAAAAATACATGGAGAAAAATAGGCGTAGGAAAGAAGCAAAAGTAAAATAAAATAGTAAAGCCAAGGCCAAAGGGCACTTTCTGCATGGAAGTAACGCATAACATCACCCCAATCCTTCTCTCTCCCACAAGAGTCGAGATGGAGGGGATAATACTACCCCTCGGGTCTCACCACGCAATTGGCCCAAATGCGAGTCCCTGTCAACGGACGTCACAAGAAGAGTTAACTGTCAAAGGCTGGGGATAATTTACGATAATGCAAATTAGTATCGCGGAAGCAAAGAAAATAGAGAAAAAGAATAAAAAGATATAAAATACAGAACTAGAAATTGAAATGAAATGACAAAAAATTATATTAAATATGGATAATAAATAGGAAAATTAGGAAAAGATGAAAGGGGCAAATCAGGAAGATAAAATATGCTAAATAAACGAAAGTGAATAATGACTAAATCCACAAAATAGAAAATTTAAAATATGTAAGAAAGAAAAATACATGGACAAAAATAGGCGTAGGATAGAAACAAAAGTCGAATTAAATGGTGAAGCCAAGGCACAGGGCACGTTCTGCATGGAAGAACGCATAGCATCACCCCCAAAGCCCGCTCTATCCCATGAGAGAGGAGATGGAAGGGATAATACTACCTCTCGCGTCTCACCACGCAGTTGGCCCAAATAATAGTCCCTGAAGACTGACGTCACAACAAGAGTTAGTTGTCAAAGGCCCCCAAATCTTGTCGCGTGGTGACCCCGTCGCCGGTGAAGCTACCGAGACCTTGTTCTTGTGAAACAAATTATAAGGACAGCAGAAAACTGACGAAATAAAGAAATATGTGTAAAGAAGTGGTGCATAGACTAAAGCAAATTAAAAGTACAGAAGGGGAAAAACAAAAAGAGAGAGAATAAAAAGATATAAAATACAAAACCAGAAATTAAAAAGAAAATGAAAAAAAAATAACTTAGAAATAGATAATAATTAGGGTAATTAGGAAAAAATGAAAGGGGCAAACCAAGATGGTACAAAATACTAAATAAACGAAAGTGAAGAATGACTATATCCACAAAATAGAAAATTTAAAAATATGTAAAAAAGAAAAAATACATGGAGAAAAATAGGCGTAGGAGAGAAACAAAAGTCAAATAAAATGGTGAAGCCAAAGCAGCGTGGAAGTCACGCATAGCATCACCCACCAATCACGTTGCTCTCTCCCATGAGAGTCGAGATGGAGGGGCTAATAACAACCTCCCGCATCTCACCACGCAATTGCCCAAATGCGAGTCCCTGGATGTCACAAAAAGAGTTATTTGTCAAAGGTCCCCTAATCTTGTCATGCGGTGACCCCGTCGCGAGTGAAGCCCTAGTGGTCCCTGTTCTTCTGAAACAAATTACAAGGGCAGGAGAAAACTTACGAAATAAAGAAATATGACTGAAAATAAGTTGAGCATAGACCAATGCAAAGTAGAAGTGCGAAAAGAAAAGAGAGAGAGAATAAAAAGATATAAAATACAGAACAAGAAACTGAAAAGAAAATGACAAAAAAAAGTAAGTTAAATAAGAAAATAAATAGGGAAATTAGGAAAAGATGAAAGGGGCAAATCAAAAAGTTAAAAAATACTAAATAAACGAAAGTGAAGAATGACTAAATCCACAAAATCGAAATTTGAAAAATATATAAAAAAGAAAAATAAATGAGAGAAATGAAAGTTCAATAAAATGGTGAAGCCAAGGGCACTTTCTGCATGGAAGTAACGCATAGCATCACCCCCCCCCCCCAATCCTTCTCTCCCACGAGAGTCGAGATGAAAGGGATAATGCTACCTCTCAGATCTCACCACGCAGTTGGCCCAAATGCGAGTCCCTGACGACGGACGTCACAACAAGAGTTTATTGTCAAAGGCCCCCTAATCTTGTCGTGCGGTGACCCCGTCGCCAGTGAAGACCCTGTTCTTCTAAAACAAATTGCAAGGGCAGGATAAATTATAGTTTCATGCAAATTAGCATTACGGAAGGAAAAAAATATGAGAAAAAGAATAAAAAGATATAAAATACAGCACTAAAAATTGAAAAGAAATGACAAAAAATTAAATTAGAAATAGATAATAAATAGGAAAATTAGGAAAAGATACAGGGGAAAATCAAGAAGATAAAAATATACTACATAAAGGAAAGTGAATAAATGACTAAAGCCACAAAATAGAAAATTTAAAATATGTAAGAAAGAAAATACATGGACAAAAATAGGCGTAGGAGAGAAACAAAAGTCAAATTAAATGGTGAAGTCAAGGCCCAGGGCACATTCTGCATGGAAGACACGCATAGCATCACCCCCTCAAACCCGCTCTCTCCCATGACTACGAGAGGAGATGGAGGGGATAATACTACCTCCCGCATCTCACCATGCAGTTGGCCCAAATGCTAGTCCCTGAAGACGGACATCACAACAAGAGTTAGTTTTCAATGGCCCCCAAATCTTGTTGTGCGGTGACCCCATCTCCAGTGACCTTGTTCTTCTAAAACAAATTATAAGGATAGGAAGAAACTGATGAAATAAAGAAATATAAAACAAATTATAAGGATAGGAAGAAACGGATGAAATAAAGAAATATGAGTATAAAGAAATGGAGCATAGACTAATGCAAATTAAAAGTACGAAAGGGCGAAAAACAATGAGAGAGAAAGAGAATATAAAGATATAAAATACAGAACCAAAAATTAAAAAGAAAATGACAAAAATTAGAAAGAGATAATAATTAGGGTAATTAGTAAAAAATGAAAGGGACAAACCAAGAAGGTAAAAAATACTCCCTGTCCCATATTAAATGTCCTAATTTCCTTCTGTGGATGTTCCAAATAAATGTCCTATTTCTATATTAGTAACTATATTTATCCTATTCTTCCTCTTATAGCCTCAATCTATTTAATGTATTTATTGGGAATGTGAGAGTTACAAAAAAAATGTATCTAGAGAATTAAATGACGTAGGAAAGAGTAATTATTGGGGTCATAGAAAAGTGAGTAATTATTGGAGTCAGAGAAAAGTGAAGAAATATTCAATTAATAAGTAATCAAAAAGGCTAATTTAGGTAAAAGAAAATTTAATTAATCAGCGTGCCGAAACCAATTAGGACTTTTATTTCGAGACGGAGGGAATACTAAATAAACGAAAGTGAAGAATGACTATATCCACAAAATAGAAAATTTAAAAATATGCAAAAAAGAAAAAATACATGGAGAAAAATAGGCATAGGAGAGAAAAAAAAGTCGCATAAAATGGTGAAGCCCAAAGGCACGTTCTGCGTGGAAGTTATGTGTACCATCACCCCGCAATCTCGCGGCTCTCTCTCATGAGAGGCAAGATGGAGGGCACTACGCAACTGCACAAATACGAGTCCCTAACTACGGACGTCAAAACAAGAATTACTTGACAAAGGCCCCCTAATCTTGCCGTGCGGTGACCTCGTCGCGAGTGAAACTCTGGCGACCCTATTATTCTAAAACAAATTATAAAGGTAGGAGAAAATTTAGGAAATAAAGAAATGAGCGCAAATAAGTGGATCATGGACTACTGCAAAATAAATAGAAGTACAGAAGGAAAAAAAAGAGTAGGAGAGAGAGAAACAAAATAAAAAGATATTAAATACAGAACAAGGAATTAAAAAGAAAATGACAAAAAAAAAGTAAACAAGAAATATATAATATACAGGGAAATTAGGAAAAGATGAAATGGGCAAATTAGGAAGGTAAAAAAATACTAAATAAACGAAAATGAAGAATGACTAAATCCACAAAATAGAAAATTTAAAAATATGTTAAAAGAAAAAATACATGGAGAAAAAAAGGCGTAAAAGAGAAAGAAAAGTCAAATAAAATGGTGAAGCCAAGGCCAAGGGCACGTTCTGCATGGAAGACACGAATAGCAACACCCGACAAACTCTCTCCCATGAGAGACGAGATGGAGGGGCAAATGCCCCCCACATCTCACCACGCAGGTTGCCCAAATGCGAGTCCCTGACGACGAACGTCACAACAAGAGTTAGTTGTCAAAGGTCCCCTAATCTTGTCGTGCGGTGACCCCGTCACCAATGAAACTCTCTTAACATTGTTCTTCTAAAACAGCCTATAGGGCAAGGAGAAAACTAACGAAATAAAGAAATATCAGCGTAAATAAGTGGAGCATGGACTACTGCAAAATAAATAAAAGTACATAAAGGGAAAAAAAAAGAGAAACAAAATAAAAAGATATTAAATACAGAACTAGAAATTATAAAGAAAATGACAAAAAAAAGTAAACAAGAAATATATAATATACAGGGAAATTAGGAAAAGATGAAATGGGCAAATTAGGAAGGTAAAAAAAACTGAATAAACGAAAATGAAGAATGACCAAATCCACAAAATAGAAAATTTAAAAATATGTTAAAAGAAAAAACACATGGAGAAAAAGAGGCGTATGAGAGAAGTCAAATAAAATGGTGAAGCCAAGGCCAAGGGCACGTTCTGCATGGAAGATATGAATAGCAACACCCGACAACCCCCTCTCTCCCATGAGAGACAAGATGGAGGGGCAAATGCCTCCCACATCTCACCACGCAGGTTGCCCAAATGCGAGTCCTTGACGACGAACATCACAACAAGAGTTAGTTGTCAAAGATCCCCTAATCTTGTCGTGTGGTGGCCCCGTCACCGAAGAAACTCTCTTAACATTGTTCTTCTAAAACAACCTATAGGGCAAGAAGAAAACTAACGAAATAAAGAAATATCAGTGTAAATAAGTGGAGCATGGACTACTGCAAAATAAATAGTACATAAGGGGAAAAAAAGAGAGAAACAAAATAAAAAGATATTAAATACAGAACTAGAAATTAAAAATAAAATGACAAAAAAAAGTAAACAAGAAATATATAATATACAGGGAAATTAGGAAAAGATGAAATGGGCAAATTAGGAAGGTAAAAAAAACTGAATAAACGAAAATGAAGAATGACTAAATCCACAAAATAGAAAATTTAAAAATATGTTAAAAGAAAAAATACATGGAGAAAAAGAGGCGTAGGAGAGAAACAAAAGTCAAATAAAATGGTGAAGCCGAAGCCAAAGCCAAGGCCAAGGGCACGTTATGCATAGAAGATATGAATAGCAACACCCGACAACCCCACTCTCCCATAAGAGACAAGATGGAGGGGCAAATGCCTCCCACATCTCACCACGCAGGTTGCCCAAATGTGAGTCCCTGACGACGAACGTCACAACAAGAGTTGTCAAATGTCCCCTAATCTTGTCGTGCGGTGACCCCGTCACCAATGAAACTCTCTTGACATTGTTCTTCTAAAACAACCTATAGGGCAAGGAGAAAACTGACGAAATAAAGAAATATCAGTATAAATAAGTGGAGCACGGACTAATTCAAATTAGAAGTACGGAAGGATAAAAGAAAATAGAGAGAGAGAATAAAATGATATAAAATACAGAACTAGAAATTGAAAAAAAAAATGACAAAAAAGTAAATTATAAATAGATTATAAATAGGAAAATTAGGAAAAGATGAAAGGGGCAAATCAGGGAGGTAAAAATTACTAAATAAACGAAAGTGAAGAATTACTAAATCAATAAAATTTACAAATCAAAAATGCAAAAAAGAAAAAATATATGGAGAAAAGATATAAAATACATAACAAGAAATTGAAAAGAAGATCACAAAATAAATAGGGAAATTAGGAAATATGTAAAGAAAAAAATACATGGACAAAAAATAGGTGGAAGAGAAACAAAAGTCAAATAAAATGATGAAGCCAAGTCCAAGGGCACGTTCTACACGGAAGTCGCGCATAGCATCACCCCCAATCATGCTCTCTCCCACGAGAGTCAAGGAGGGGATAATATTACCTCCCGCAATTCACCACGCAGTTGGCCCAAATGCAAAATTCCTGACCACGGATGTCACAACAAGGGTTAGTTGACAATGAACCCTAATTTTGTCATGCGGTGACCCCGTCCGTCGCCAATGAAGCTCTCATGATCGTGTTCTTCTAAATCAAATTATAAAGGCAGGAGAAAATTGACGAAATAAAGAAAAGATGAGCGCAAATAAGTGGTTCATAGGCTAATGCAAATTAGAAGTACGGAAGGAAGAAAAAAAGAGTGAAAAGAGAATAAAAAGATATTAAAAACAGAACAAGAAACTGAAAAGAAAATGACAAAAAAGTAAACTTAGAATAATAAATGGGCAAATTAGAAAGGTAAAAAATTCTAAATAAACGAAAGTGAAGAATGACTAAATCCAAAAAATAGAAAATTTAGAAAAATGTATAAAAGAAAAAATACATGTGGAAAAATAGGCATAGCAGAGAAACAAAAGTTAAATAAAATGGTGAAGCCAAGGCCAAGGGCACGTTCTGCATGGAAGTCACGCATAGCATCACCACCAATCCTGCTCTCTCCCACGTGAGCCGAGATGGAGGGGATAATACCACCTCTCGCGTCTCACCGCACAGTTGGCCCAAATGCGAGTCTCTGGCGACGGACGTCACAACAAGAGCAAGTTGTCAAAGGCACCCTAATCTTGTCATGCGGTGACCCCGTCGCCGGGGAAGCTCTTGTGACCTTGTTCTTCTAAAACAAATTACAAGGGGAGGGGAGATAATTTACAAAATAAAGAAATATAAAAGTAAATAATGGAGCATAGACTAATGCAAAGTAAAATTACGGAAAGGAAAAAAAAAAGATAGAGATAAAAAGAATAAACATATATAAATACAAAACTAGAAATTGAAAAGAAAATGACAAAAAAGTAAATTAGAAATAGATAATAATTAGGAAATTTAGGAAAAGATGAAAGGTGCACATCAAGTAGATAAAGAAAAACCTAAATAAACAAACGTGAATAATGACTAAATCCACAAAATAGAAAATTTTAAATATGTAAAAAAAGAAAAATACAAAAATAGACGTAGGAGAGAAACAAAAGTCAAATAAAATGGTAAAGACAAGGCCCAGGGCACGTTCTGCTTGGAAGACACGCATTGCATCACCTTCCAATCCCACTCTCTCCCATGAGAGATAACAAGAAGGGGCTAATACTACCTCTCGCGTCTCACCATGCAGTTGGCCCAAATGCGAGTATTTGAAGACAAACGTCACAACACGAATTAGTTGTCAAAGGATCCCTAATCTTGTCGTGCGGTGACTCTGTCGCCAGTGAAGCTCTCTTGACCTTGTAAAACAAATTATAAGGACAGGAGAAAACTAACGAAATAAAAGTGTCACTATGATTGTAAACAAGTGGAGCATAGAGCCATAAGACTGATGCAAATTGGAAGTACAGAAAGGGGAAAAAAAGAGGGGGAGAAAGAGAATGAAAAGATATACAGAACCATAAATTGAAAAGAAAGTGACAGAAAAATAAATTAGAAATAGATAATAAATAGGGTAATTAGGAAAAGAAGAAAGGGGCAAAACAGGAAGCTAAAAAATCCTAAATAAACGAAAGTGAAGAATGACTAAATCCACAAAATAGAAAATTTATAAATATGTAAAAAAGAAAGAATACATAGAGAAAAATAGGCGTAAGAGAAACAAAAGTCAATAAAAAGGTGAAAGGCAAGGCCAAGGGCACGTTCTGCATGGAAGTCGCAAATAGCATCACCCCCAATCCTTCTCTCTCCCACGAAAGTCAATATGGCGGGGATAATAGCTCCCGCGTCTCACCACGCAGTTGGCCCAAATGTGATCCCTGACCACGAACACCACAACAAGAGTTAGTTGTCAAAGGCCCCTAATCATGTCGTGCAGTGACCCCGTCGCCAGTGAAACTCTCATGACCCTGTTCTAAACCAAATTATAGGGGCAGGAGAAAACTGACGAAATAAAGAAATATGAGTGTAAGGAAGTAGAGCAAAGACTAATGCAAATTAGAAGTACGGAAGGGTATAAAAAGAGAGAATTAAAAGGTACAAAATACAGAACCAGAAATTAAAAAGAAATTAACAGAAAGTAAGTTAGAAATAAATAATAAATAATCAGGAAAAGATGAAAGTGGGCAAATTAGGAAGATAAAAAATACTAATGCAAGTTAGAAGTACGGAAGGATAAAAAGAGAGAGAGAGAGAATAAAAAGATAAAAAATATAGAACCAGAAATAAAAAGGAAATGACAAAAAGTAAGTTATAAATAGATAATAAATAGCATAATCAGGAAATGATGAAAGGGGGCAAATTAGGAAGATCAAAAATATTAAATAAACGAAACTGAATAATGACTAAATCCACAAAATAAAAAATTTAAAATATTTAAAAAGAAAAAATACATGGAGAAAAATAGGTGGAGAGAAACAAAATTCAAATAAAATGGTGTAGCCAAGGCCAATGGCACGTATTGCGCAGAAGGCATGCATAGCATCACCCCCCAATCCCGCTGCTCTCCCACGAGAATCGAGATGGAGGGGTGAATAACTACCACCCGCGTCTCACCACGCAGTTGACCCAAATGCAAGTCTCTGACTGCGGACATCACAACAAGAGTTAGTTGTCAAAGGCCCCTTAATCTTGTCGTGCGGTTACCCCATCGCCAGTGAAGCTCCTTTGGTGACCCTGTTCTTCTAAAACAAATTATAAAGGCAAGAGAAAACTGACGAAATAAAGAAATATGAGTGTAAATAAATGGAGCATGGACTAATGCAAATTAGAAGTATGAAAGGAAAAAAAATTGAAGAGGGAAAGAGAAAAAGATATAAAATACAGAACTAGAAATTGAAAAGAAAATGACAAAAAAAAGTATATTAGAAATAGAACATATATAGGGAAATTAGGAAAAGATGAAATGGGCAAATCAGCAAACAATAAAATACTAATATAAACGAAAAAAATTGTAAAAAAGAATAAATATATGGAGAAAAATAGGATTACAAGAGAAATCCACAAAATAGAAAATTTAAAAATATGTACAAAAAGAAAAATATATGGAGAAAAATAGGCGTAAGAAACAAAAGTCCAATAAAATGGTGAAACTAAGGCCAAGGGCACGTTTTGCATGGAAGTCAGGCATAGCATCACCAACCCCCCACCCCCCAAAAAAAAAAATCCTTCTCTTTTCACACGAGAGTCAAGATGGAGGGGGGCTAATACTACATCCTGCGTCTCACCACGCAGTTGGCCCAAATGTGAGCTCCTGACAACAAACGTCACAACAAGAGTTAGTTGTCAAAAGCCCCTTAATCTTGTCGTGCGGTGACCCCGTTGCCGGTAGGTCGTGACCCTATTCTTCTAAAACAAATTATAAGGATAGGTTAAAACTGACGAAATACGAAAATATGAGTGTAGATAAGTGCAGCATAGAGTAATGCAAATTAGAATTACGAAAGGAAAAAAAGAGGGGAAAGAGAATAAAACATTTAAATACAGAACAAGAAAATGAAAAGAAAATGACAAAAGTAAATTAAATATAGATAATACCTTGAAATTCGAAAAATGAAAGAGGCAAATCGGAAATGTAAAAAATACTAAATAAACGAAAGTGAAGAATAACTAAATCTACAAAATAGAAAATTTTAAATATGTACAACAAAGAAAAATACATGGACAAAAATGGACGTAGGAGAGAAACAAAAGTCAAATAAAATGGTGAAGACAAGGCCCAAGACACGTTCTACATGGAAGACACGCATAGCATCACCCTCCAATCTCACTCTCCCACGAGAGATGACATGAAGGGGCTAATACTACCTCCCGCATCTCACCACACAATTGGCCCAAATGGGAGTCCCTGACCACGGACATCACAACAAGAGTTAGTTGTCAAAGGCCCCTTAATCTTGTTGTGTGGTTACCCCATCGCCAGTGAAGCTCCTTTGGTGACCCTGTTCTTCTAAAACAAATTATAAAGGCAAGAGAAAACTGACGAAATAAAGAAATATGAGTGTAAATAAATGGAGCATGGACTAATGCAAATTAGAAGTATGAAAGGAAAAAAAATTGAAGAGGGAAAGAGAAAAAGATATAAAATACAGAACTAGAAATTGAAAAGAAAATGACAAAAAAGTATATTAGAAATAGAACATATATAGGGAAATTAGGAAAAGATGAAATGGGCAAATCAGCAAACAATAAAATACTAATATAAACGAAAAAAATTGTAAAAAAGAATAAATATATGGAGAAAAATAGGATTACAAGAGAAATCCACAAAATAGAAAATTTAAAAATATGTACAAAAAGAAAAATATATGGAGAAAAATAGGCGTAAGAAACAAAAGTCCAATAAAATGGTGAGACTAAGGCCAATGGCACGTTTTGCATGGAAGTCAGGCATAGCAACCCCAACCCCCCCCCCCCCCAAAAAAAAAAAAAAATTCTTCTCTTTTCACACGAGAGTCAAGATGGAGGGGGGCTAATACTACATCCTGCGTCTCACCACGCAGTTGGCCCAAATGTGAGCTCCTGACAACAGACGTCACATCAAGAGTTAGTTGTCAAAAGCCCCTTAATCTTGTCGTGCGGTGACCCCGTTGCCGGTAGGCTCTCGTGACCCTATTCTTCTAAAACAAATTATAAGGATAGGTTAAAACTGACGAAATACGAAAATATGAGTGTAGATAAGTGCAGCATAGAGTAATGCAAATTAGAATTACGAAAGGAAAAAAAGAGGGGAAAGAGAATAAAACACTTAAATACAGAACAAGAAAATGAAAAGAAAATGACAAAAGTAAATTAAATATAGATAATACCTTGAAATTCGAAAAATGAAAGAGGCAAATCGGAAATGTAAAAAATACTAAATAAACGAAAGTGAAGAATAACTAAATCTACAAAATAGAAAATTTTAAATATGTACAACAAAGAAAAATACATGGACAAAAATGGACGTAGGAGAGAAACAAAAGTCAAATAAAATGGTGAAGACAAGGCCCAAGACACGTTCTACATGGAAGACACGCATAGCATCACCCTCCAATCTCACTCTCCCACGAGAGATGACATGAAGGGGCTAATACTACCTCCCGCATCTCACCACACAATTGGCCCAAATGGGAGTCCCTGACCACGGACATCACAACAAGAGTTAGTTGTCAAAGGCCCCCTAATCTTGTCGTGCGGTGATCCCATTGCCAGTGACACTCTCGTGACCCTGTTCTTCTAAAATAAATTTAAGGGCAAGAGAAAATTTACGAAATAAATAAATTTGAGTGAAAATAAATGGAGCATAGACTAATGCAAATCAGTGAAGCTCCTTTGGTGACCCTGTTCTTCTAAAACAAATTATAAAGGCAAGAGAAAACTGACGAAATAAAGAAATATGAGTGTAAATAAATGGAGCATGGACTAATGCAAATTAGAAGTATGAAAGGAAAAAAAATTGAAGAGGGAAAGAGAAAAAGATATAAAATACAGAACTAGAAATTGAAAAGAAAATGACAAAAAAGTATATTAGAAATAGAACATATATAGGGAAATTAGGAAAAGATGAAATGGGCAATTCAGCAAACAATAAAATACTAATATAAACGAAAAAAATTGTAAAAAAGAAAAAATATATGGAGAAAAATAGGCGTAAGAAACAAAAGTCCAATAAAATGGTGAAACTAAGGCCAAGGGCACGTTTTGCATGGAAGTCAGGCATAGCATCACCAAACACCCCCCCCCCTCCCAAAAAAAAAAAATTCTTCTCTTTTCACACGAGAGTCAAGATGGAGGGGGGCTAATACTACATCCTGCGTCTCACCACGCAGTTGGCCCAAATGTGAGCTCCTGACAACAGACGTCACAACAAGAGTTAGTTGTCAAAAGCCCCTTAATCTTGTCGTGCGGTGACCCCGTTGCCGGTAGGCTCTCGTGACCCTATTCTTCTAAAACAAATTATAAGGATAGGTTAAAACTGACGAAATACGAAAATATGAGTGTAGATAAGTGCAGCATAGAGTAATGCAAATTAGAATTACGAAAGGAAAAAAAGAGGGGAAAGAGAATAAAACATTTAAATACAGAACAAGAAAATGAAAAGAAAATGACAAAAGTAAATTAAATATAGATAATACCTTGAAATTCGAAAAATGAAAGAGGCAAATCGGAAATGTAAAAAATACTAAATAAACGAAAGTGAAGAATAACTAAATCTACAAAATAGAAAATTTTAAATATGTACAACAAAGAAAAATACATGGACAAAAATGGACGTAGGAGAGAAACAAAAGTCAAATAAAATGGTGAAGACAAGGCCCAAGACACGTTCTACATGGAAGACACGCATAGCATCACCCTCCAATCTCACTCTCCCACGAGAGATGACATGAAGGGGCTAATACTACCTCCCGCATCTCACCACACAATTGGCCCAAATGGGAGTCCCTGACCACGGACATCACAACAAGAGTTAGTTGTCAAAGGCCCCCTAATCTTGTCGTGCGGTGATCCCATTGCCAGTGACACTCTCGTGACCCTGTTCTTCTAAAATAAATTTTAAGGGCAAGAGAAAATTTACGAAATAAATAAATTTGAGTGAAAATAAATGGAGCATAGACTAATGCAAATCAGAATTACGAAAGGGGAGAGAGAGAAAAAAAGATATAAATACACGACTAGAAATTGAAAAGAAAATGACAAAAAAGTAAATTAGAAATAGATAATAAATAGGGAAATTAGGAAAAGATGATAGGGAAAATCAGGAAGGTAAAAAATACTAAATAAACGAAAGAGAAGAATTACTAAATCCACAAAATAGAAAATTTAAAAATATGTATAAAAGAAAAAAAAATACAAGGACAAAAATAGGCATAGGAGAGAAATAAAAGTCAAATAAAATGGTGAAGCTCCAAGTGCAAGTTTTGCATGGAAGACACGCATAGCATCACCCACAATCCTGCTCTCTCCCATGAGAGAGATGGAGGGGTACATCACCCACAATCCTGCTCTCCCGTGAGAGGCGATGGAGGGGCTAATACTACCTCTCGTGTCTCGCCACATAGTTGGCCAAAATGCGAGTCCCTAAAGACGGACGTCACAAGAGTTAGCTGTCAAAGGCTCTTGTCGTGCGTTGACCTCGTCGCCAGTGAAGCTCTCATGACGTTCTTCTACAACAAATTATAAGGGTAGGAGAAAATTTACTAAATAAAGAAATATGAGTGTAAATAAATGGAGCATAGACTAATGCAAATTAGAATTACAAAAGGAAAGAAAGAGAAAGAGAGAGAGAGAATAAAGAGATAACTACAGAACTAGAAATTGAAAACAAAATGAAAAAAAAAGTAAATTAGAAATACATAATAAATAGGGAAATTAGGAAAGAAACAAAAGTCAAATAAAATGGTGAAGCCAAGGCCAAGGGCACGTTCTGCGTGGAAGACACGCATAGAATCACCCCCCAATCCCGCTATCTCCCACGAGAGTTGAGATAGAGGTGCTAATACTACCTCCTGCGACTCACCACGCAGTTGGCCCAATTGCGAGTCCCTGACTATAGACGTCACAACAAGAGTTAGTTGTCAAAGGTGGGGTCCCCTAATCTTGTCATGCGGTGACCCCGTCCGCCAGTGAAGCTCTCATGACCCTGTTTTTCTAAAACAACTTATAAGGGCAGGAGAAATAAAGAAATGACTTTAAATAAGTGGACCATGGACAAATTAGAAGTACGTAAGGAAAGAGAGAATAAAAACATAACTAGAAATTGAAAAGAAAATGACAAAAAAAGCAAATTATAAATAGATAATAAATAGGGAAATTAGGAAAGGATGAAAGGGTCAAATCAGGGAGGTAAAAAATACAAAACAAACGAAAGTGAGAATGACTAAATCCACAAAACAGAAAATTTAATATGTAAAAAAAATACGTGGAGAAAAATAGGAGTAGGAGAGAAACAAAAGTTAAATAAAATGTTGAAGCCAAGGCTAAGGGCACCTTCTGTGTGGAAGTCACGCATAGCATCACCCCCCCCCAATCCTACTCCCTCCACGAGAGTAGAGATGGAGGGGCTAATAATACCTCCCGCATTTCACCACACAGCTAGCCCAAATGTGAGTCCCTGATAACGAACGTCACAATAAGGGTTAGTTGTCAAAGGCCCCTAAATCTTCTTGTGCGGTGACCCCATCGCCAATGTAGCTCTCATGACCCTGTTCTTCTAAAACAATTAAAGGGCTGGAGAAAACTGACGAAATAAAGAAATATGTGTAAATAAATGGACCATAGACTGGTGCAAATTAGTAGTACGGAAGGAAAAAAGAAAACAGAGAAAGAGAATAAAAAGATTTAAAATACAGAACTAGAAATTGAAAAGAAAATGACAAAAAGGTAAAAGAGAAATAGATAATAAATAGGGAAATTAGGAAAAGATGAAAGGGTCAACTCATGGAGGTAAAACATATTAATTAAACAAATGTGAAGAATGACTAAATTCAAAAAATAGAAAATTTTAAAATATGTAAAAAAGAAAAAATACATGGAGAAAAATAGGCGTAGGAGAGAAACGAAAGTTAAATAAAATGATGAAGCCAAGGCCAAGGGCACCTTCTGCATGGAAGTCACGCATAGCATCACCGCCACCCCCACACACCCAAAAAAAAAATTCCTGCTCTCCACGAGAGTAGAGATGGAGGGGTTAATAATACCTCCCGCGTCTCACCAGGCAGCTCGCCCAAATGTGAGTCCCTGACAACGGACGTCACGACAAGAGTTAGTTGTCAAAGGCCCCCTAATCTTGTCGTGCGGTGACCCCGTCTCCAGTGAAACTCTCCTGACCCTGTTCTTTTAAAATAAATTATAAGGGCAGTAGAAAACTGACGAATTAAAAAAATATGAGTGTAAATAAATGGACCATAGACTAATGCAAATTATCAGTAGAGAAGGAAAAGGAGAGAGAGAGAGAGAAAATAAAAGGATATAAAATATAGAACTAAAAATTGAAAAGAAAATTACAAAAAAGTAAATTACAAATAGATAATATATTGGGAAATTAGGAAAAGATGAAATCAGGAAGGTAAAAAATACTAAATAAACAAAAACATGTAAAAATCCACAAAAAACAAAAAATTTAAAAATATGTAAAAAAGAAAAAATACATGGACAAACATTAGACGTAGGAGACGAACAAAAGTCAAATAAAATGGTGAAGCCAAGGCCAAGGGCACATTTTGCATGGAAGACACGCATAGCAACACCCCCCCCCCCCCCCCAATCCCACTCTCTTCCATGAGAAACGAGATGGAGGGGATATTGGGCTAATACTACCTCCCGCGTTTCACCACACAGTTGGCCCAAATGCGAGTCCCTGACGACGTCACAACAAGAGTTAGTTGTCAAAGGGCCCTAATCCTGCCGTGCGGTAACCCCATTGCCAGTGAAGCTCTCGTGACCTTGTTCTTCTACAACAAATTATAAGGGCAATAGAGAAAGCTGACGAAATAAAGAAATATGAGTGTAAAGAAGTGGAGTATAGACTAATGCAAATTAGTACGGAAGGGGAAAAAACAGAGAGAGAAATACATAATAGAAATACGAAAAGATGGGAAAAGAAAAAAATGAAAAATAGAAAAGAGGGAGAATGGAAAGGAAAATAGAAAAGTGGACATGTTAAGCACATAAGATTAAGAGGGAAAAACAGAAGAAAATACGCAAGATGAAAGAAAAGTGAGGAGGAGAATCAAGGAAAATAAAAATATGTTACAAACAAACAAAAGCAGTAAGTAGTTCAAAGAGCCAGAGAATCTATAATGTTACAGAATAAGTGAAGCATAGATTAAATTAAATATAAAGCATAGAACTAAAACTAAAGGACTTAAAACTAAAGGATATTGACTGCAGTTTTGTCATTTGTCTTTACTTCATTATTTCCATCAACCAAGGTCAGGGCTCTTTTCCAGAGATTTCAGGATTTAAAAAGAACCAATAACGCTGTTTAGAACCTTATATGTCTAGTAGATAAAATGAGTAAGGTTTAACACAACCAAAATCACGCAATAGTATAAAGGGGCACACAGTATCTGATTTAGCAATTCAAGTGAACTATAGAACATGCAAATTACAATAAGAAACAGCCAAATCATACTTACAAGAAGAAACAGCCGATCGCCTACTCCACTTGTTTAGGGGAAGAAGCCACAAGATAATCGCCGGGAAGAAGCCACAAGATAATCGCCGGGAATCGCCACATAGCCCATCTTCCTAAGGCTGACGTCACCATAATCATCCATCAGAATCACTACACAAATTGAAACCTTGGTCAGTTTCATGTTAATTTGATAGCTAATCAATCATTGTAGATTAATTAATATTGTGAGTAATATCTCCTGTTGCCAGTAAATTGGAAAGAGAATGAAAGAAAAGAAATTTTAGTTACTTAGTGTAACTGTCGAAATTAGGAATTTTATTATTTGCAACTTGGTTTCAGGATTCTTATTGATGTTATATTAACAAATATAAGACATCATATCACACTTGTGCAATAGTGTCAGATGCATCTTGATAGCAATTGGCGCAAAGCTGTAAACATGTTAATCTTTTTTATTTATTTTTTAATTTATATTTAGTAGATGTCTTCTTTTGTTTACTTTTCCATCTATTATGAACTTTTCGTCAATTATAAGATATATTAGTTTTTTATATTAGATGATATAAATTTTTATTATTACCTGCACTTCTATTTTGTGGCAGTTTGTTCTATGAGAACCCCAGTCTATGTGTTTACACAAGCCACAAAGTACTACTAAAAACAAATAATGTTAATAAATTGTGCATTTTATGATTTATGTGTATCATACGTGTATTCTTAGCAATACTTAATTAATCAGTTAATCAAGACGACTTTAAGTTTCTGGGTCAAAACAACCAAAATCGACATATGATTTAACAATACAAGTGAACAATAGACCATGCAAATTACAATACTAAACAGAGCCGAAGATCGACGCCAATTCCACTTTGTTTAGGAGAAGGAGCCAGGAGAGTATTACCGGGAATCGCCACATATGGGACTGACGTTGCCAGGATCATCCATCGGAATCGCCACTGCAATGTTTAGGAGAAAATAGGGACCCAATCAAGTACACTGTGGTGGCAGTAACGGCGAAATGATAGGGATTCACCGGCCGACGATCTTGTAGTATATAAAGGGGTTATGGTTTCAGAGGCAGGATTGAATGAAATGGAAATTAGGGTTTGGTCTGGTGGCAGCGGTTGCAACGAATACAGAGAGAGGGGAATCGGCGGTGGTGAAAAGAGCCGTTGTGGGAACTGGGAAGGGAAAGAAGCTTATTAAGTCGGTGGTGATAGCTGGGAAGGGAATATAAGTGTACGAGTTAGGTCGGTGATGCAAGGTGGGAATTTTTTCATATTTTCATATTTACTACTCCCTCAGTCCCAAATTAATTGCTTTTTTAAGATTTTTTTAAGTCAAATTGACTATTTTTAAAATTAATAATTAAGCATATATAAATATATTTCTAAAATTATAAAAATTGAAATTAGTAATAAATTGTATATATTTTCTTTTAGTTATAATATCTTCACCTATATGTTAGCAAAACTAATAAAAATATTAGTTTTAAAAATAGTCAATTTGACTTTAAAAAGTCCTAGAAATGCAATTAATTTGGAACTGAGTGATATTTTTTTTATAAATGATATAATATATATAGACTAAATTTTTTACTTTCATATCATCTTATTCTATATTTAGTGCAAATTATTTTTTTTAAAAAAATATACTCTCTCTGTTTCGAAATTAATAATTCAAAATTGATATCAAATCGAATAATTTTAATCGATATAATTATGAGCATTATAAATTATTTAAAGATTATTGTACCTTCTTTAAACACACGCTATGGTGAAAAAATACAACAAATACATGAAATTTCAAAATCAACATAAACTATTATATTCATAATTTAAATAATCATTAACCTCACAAAGTGAGTAATACAAGGACCTCAAAAATCACATCTAATTATAATCATTATGATTTTTAAAATTTAGATAAATCATAACAATTTAAAATTTAAAATTTTCATTACTAACTTTTAAAATCAATATCTACCTTTGCCCTAAATTTAATAATTATTTAGTTTAGTGGTAATAGTATGACAATAAAATTGTAATGATATATTTAAAAACATTGAGTAATATCTATATATCTACACATCTATATAAAATCCCAAAAAGAATAACAAAAAAATTATCATTCAACACAAATTTTAGAAAAATAATCTATTACAATATTAACAAAATAATGTTACGTACACAAACTATATACAAAAATATCATGATTTGTGAGAAAAAATATTCACTCGACTATTTTACCGTTATTTATTTAACTTGTAAACTTTTTGCATCCATATTTATGGTATCATAATCATCTCCTTACCATTGTCTTTTATGTATGTACACTGTTTTATTAGTTAGTGTTTTAATTACTATTTATATTCTTTTTCAATAATAATTATTTATGTAATTGTTTTTTATTATTATAATATATAAATACAAATGTCCAAGTTAAATATGATTATACGATTACATAATTAGATTAATATATGAATACATAAATAAATTAATATTCTCTTATTTTCATTATATGAATATGTTAATTATTATTTTAGAAATTCTAAATTTATTTATTTTTTCATTAATAACTAGTTATAAAATCGTTTTATTAGTTAAATAATACAATTTAGAAGGAATCAAAATTCTTATGAAGATTATTGTACACAATATTAATATTTTAGTATAATGTAATACAATCATTTAAATGTAACATTAAAAAACAAATGAGAATATCAATCATTTAACACTTTGTTGGTGAATTAAAATAATTATTATCAATCAATCAAGACCAAAATATAACAAGATAAATATCGCGTCATTTTCGTTGGTTCTAAATAAATAGCAGTTCTATCCATCAATATTTATGGTCTTAGATTTATCTTTCTAATCCGGCTACTTAATCGACCCACTTACTTCTATTATGTTAATATTAATTACTAAAATCACCTTAGCAGTCTTGCAAAAAAACAATTGGTGACTCAAAAACTTAGGATGCTTTTTTGATTTTCTTATTTTGCATATCATAAATTCATTTACAATAACTTTTCAAATTTACAAGCAAAATGCATTGCATCATTTTTTTTTTCTTATTCTTATTTCAATGCATATGATTTCATTTACCATGAGTCTGGCAAACACGCGAGCCAAGCCCAAATGGGCTGGGTTTTTGTGGACTTAAAATAAGAGGCATATGGCTCAAAGAGTGACCGGTCGGGTGGCCTGTAGGCTTTTTTCATGGGGTCCTTTACATTAATATACAACATATAGGAAATAATTACAAGAATAGTGCATCAACTAAATAATTATAGAAACAGAATAATAATTATAGAAACAGAATAATAATGTATATTAATATTAACAAAAGTGCAAAACACGTCATTGAATTCAATCCAATAAAAATAGAAAACCCTGAATTAAAGGAATAAAATACTCCACTGCCTTTGGCAGTTACCAACTAACCAAAAAATTCAAAACTCACGTTGCAGATAATCGAATTAGACGAACAACAAAGAGCAATTCGCGAAGAAGCATAACCATTCATTCAACAGAAACCGGATTGGAAATCCACCATTAGGAAAAACAGAACTTCCGAAAAACACGTTCACATAACAGAGAAAGGAACTCCGAAACAGAATCGTCGAATTGTTTTGTAGACTGCATACGAATCTGCAGAAAAAGTACAAAGGTATGAAGCAATTAACCAGTTTTAGTATATTTTTCATTAATTGATTTCAAACTAGTTTTGAAAATTTGGATTGTCTAATACCCATAGAAAATTAAAATTTGTAGGATGAACAAACTTGTCTTACGCATTAATTACATAAGCAGACTTTGGAGCCTATCATATAAAAGTTTGGTTACATTGATTTAAGTGTTAACTATTTAGCAATTCACCTTGACAGAAGCATAATTTGTTTCTTTTTAATAAACGGTTTTAAAAACAATATTTTTATAGGAATTGATACTACGAACGTATATTTTGGTCACTATTTATTATTGATTTGGTAACCTATAATTATATAATCAGAGTTTGGATACTATCATATCAAAGTTTGGGTAACTTGATTTAAGTGTTCAGTATTTAGCAATTCACCCTGTCAGAAGCAGACTTTGCTGATTGTCCATAAAAAAATTTTAAAACAGTATTTTTAAAAAGTATTGATACTAATAACGTAAATTTTGGTTACTATATATTGTTGATATGGTAACCTATAATTTAATACTATTAATTTCAGTTGCACAACAGTCTTGCCCGACACATTCATAACATTTTTTTGTCACAGTTATCTCTTTATAAGAACTTAAATTTAACAATGCAAACAATGAGTTGAATAATTATGATTAGTTAAAAAATGAATTTTGATTATTATGTGATGTTTATTTGTTGACTATGTTCATAATTGAATTAATTTTAATGTTTCATTTGCCAGACAATGGATATGATTCAAGTTGTAATTTACTACAACGGTTCGTGGAGTGACAATAACCAATATCAAAATTTCCAAGTTACCGGCATACTTGTTCCTTCTAATTGTTCATTTATAGAACTGCACAACCTGATATGCACTGCATTAAGTCTAGATTGCAACACAACAGAGTTGTCAATGAGATTTCATATTAAAAGCGACATCCCTCCAATAAAGGTGACAAATGAAGCAACTTTAAGATTCTATATGGAAGTAAGTAGAAAATCAGGTGAACATGGAAAGTTCCCACTGATCACAGACTATGAAAACAACACTAGAGGCTCTACAATATTGCAAAACGTGATACATGAAGAAGAAAATACAATGCTAGCTGAAACGCCGATGAGATTGACACAATTCAATTCGGAACTTGAATTGTTGGCAACAGAAGAAGACCAAATTGGATCACATTATGTTGAGCAACTGGCCATTGAAGCTGTTGATAAAGAACAATACAGACAAAAATACGTAGCAAAAAAAGGAGATCAATGTGATGAGGTCATTTCAGATCCAAATAAGTTTGAAGTCAGAATTCAACAAACGTATAAAGACAAAAAAATCCTTCAACAAGCGATAAGGCTACATTCAATAATGCAAAACAGACAACACAAGGTGGAAATAACCAGCGGTAGAGATTTTGTTCTGGTATGTGTAGATAGTGAAAATTGCAAATGGAAACTAAGAGCATCAAAATATCGGAAAACAAATATGTTCAAGATTAGAGAATTTAATGATTCACACACTTGTTCAGCAAACATACTGCTTGGAGATCACAGACAAGCAAATAGTCAGATGGTTAGTGAATGCATTATGCATAAATTGACAAACTTCAAGAAAGTTTACACACCAACTGATATTGTGGAGGACATGATGACGGAGTATAATGTGTCCATTTCTTACCAAAAAGCATGGAGATCGAAAGAAAAAGCAATGGAAAAAGTTAGAGGGAATCCACATGACTACACTCTCATTCCTTCGTGGTTGCACATGCTGGAAAAAACTAATCCAGGTATCAAATGGAAACTGTTCATTAACATAGTAAAGTAGTTCAGATACCCAAGTTATTATATTGATAAATATATTGAATTGAACAAACTGTACCTTGTAAGGTAGTATATATATTAATAATGTACTTAACTAACATTGAATTATTTAGCACATTCCACATTCTACATATATTACTTGGCATATCTTTGTTATTTTTTCAATATATCTTCTGTCTTTTTATTTTTGTTAATTTTGTTATTGATATGTGGAAACAGCGTTTCTTGCAGTCAAATACTATGAATTTTTGAAATAATAAAGCTACCCAACTAATATGATTTGGATACCTTGTAAGAAGATTAGGATAATAAGTGTACTAGTGACCATAATGTACCTTGGTACGTAGTATATTTATTTACAAAGGATTTAACTAACCTTGAATTACTTAGCACATTTTACATTCTGCATATATTAATTGCCATCTCTTTTTGATTTTTTTTAGTATATATTCTCTCTTTTGCTTTTTGTCAATATAGTTATTGATAGGTGGAAACAACTTTTTTTGCAGCCATAGTATATTAATTTTTAAAATATTAAAGTTACCTAACTAACATGATTTGGTTACTTATTAAAGAATATTAGGATACTAACTGTACTTGTGATTTATTTAAAAATAATGGTTTTTGAAGGAGACCTATGTAAACATGAAATGTAATTATTTCATGGCATTTTAGACACCATCTGTTCAGTAATTGGATACCAGTATTCATACAAATAGTGCAGCATAAAATACAAATATGGACAATGTTTATTACACATATTTACATTAACCAAACTGATAAATCATTTCAGGATCCATCACATCATTGGAGTTGGAAAAAAATGGTCGTTTCAAATATCTCTTCTTTGCAATAGGCGCATCCATTGAAGCATGGCACCATTGTTTCCCAATCATTGTAATTGATGGGACCTTCATACAATCAACATACGGTGGTACACTTCTAACAGCAAGCACACAAGATGCAAACAGACACATTGTACCCATTGCTTTTGGAGTTGTGGACAGCGAAAATGAATTATCATGGAGATGGTTTTTCACTAATTTGAGACATGCTTGCGGAGTTAGAGAAGGACAGTGCATTGTATCAGACAGACATGAAGCAATTATTAAGGGACTTAACTGTGTGTTTCTTGATGTCATGCACGGTTCGTGCACATATCATATTTTGAAAAATATTAAAAATAGATTCAAAAAGAAGGGAGAAGAAATCAAAACAACATACAACGCGGCTTGTAGAGCTTACACCATTGAAGAATTCGACATACACATGGCTCAACTTGATGCAATTGATTATCGAATAAGGAAATATTTGGTGGAAGAAGTAAATCTAGAAAAGTGCACGAGGTTGCATGGGACTGTAAGCAGGTACTCAACAATGACTTCAAACACCGCCGAATCCATTAACAATGCAATCAAGGGAATAAGAGATCTTCCAGTAGCGTCGATGATTGAATGCCTGTGTTGTATGGTTCAAAGATGGTATTTCTCAAACAAACAATCAGCAATGTCAACTTTCAATAGCCTTTCAACAACAGCTGAGAGAAGGTTGCAATCTAATATCATAGAGTCAAAGAAACTTAAGGTCAGTCATACAACTTTCAAATAGTTAAGCTGCATACATACAAAAAATTGCATATGAATTTTAAGATAATTAAATTATGCATTTTTGGTTACCAGTATGAACTATAAATGTTAAAAACATTTTAATAGCTGATAACAAGTCTGATATAATATCAGTGCTATCTGGTAACAAAGAAAAACTAAAATGGTTATCCTAATATACAGGTTTCGCTACCAACTGCAACAATCAACTAATTTTACGAAAATTTGGTTACTCACAAAAAATAAAAATACATTTGAATTTCTTTATTCAAAAATACAAATTTTAAAAAAAATTATTATACATACTAAATACACAATTAAATTCTGTTGCAGGTTGAGACATAAAATCTATTGATTTTCACCGTTTATGATGTCACCAAGCAGTTTATCGTGGACATGGAACAAAAAACATGCACATGCCGAAAATTTCAGTACCACGAGATGCCTTGCTCACATGTTGTTGCGGTTATTAGCAAAAGAAATTTGAGTTGTTATGATTTTTGCTCAAAATACTATTCAAAGAAAACGTTAGTAGACACGTATTCAAATTCAATCATGCCGTTAGATGACAAAGAAAATTGGGATGTTCCAGAGGTGATTAAAAACATATGTGTCAAACCACCAAATACAAGAAGACCAGCTGGAAGACCAAAGATATGTAGATACAAGCATGTATCTGAAAATAATGTTCAAAATAAATGTAGCAGATGCCAACAAAAAGGACACAATAGGAAAACATGTAATAATCCACCAATTTTGAGACCAAGAAAAATTTGATGTCATACAACATCAGAACATTTGTATCAAATTCCTTGTAGTTTACTATGGATGCTCAGTTGCCATATATAATGTAATAATTTTATTTGTTTAAAAAAAACAAATTTATATTGCACAGTATTGAAATATGCATATTTTCAATAATATTCTTTTAACATAAAGTTATTCCATCTTAAAATAACAATATACAAACATGAAATAATTGGTTAACTATCTTGTAATTCTTCTATATGAAATACGGTTACCCACAAAAATTAAAATGGTTACCTCTGTATTCCAATTGTGGCAACCAACTGTAATATATTAAAAACATATAATTTTTTTAGTTGGATAAATGTTTTTTGTATTTTTTTTAAATTAGTATTATTTAAGCATAATAAATATAATGTATACAATTAATTCGATACTTGTACACACTGTAAACCTTAATTTACACATAAAATCAAGAATGGTTTAACTGATTATTAAAGTACTATTACTATTTGGTTACCCAAAAAAGAATAATCTATCCACTAACAAATTGATAGTAAAGCAACATATAAACTACCAAAAAATTGATTGGTATAACACATAAAAAAAACAAAAAGTGTTAGATAGATACATATGTTTGTATATTGTTAGTAACCAAATAACAACCATATCGTAAATCTGAAATCGATATTAGGTAACCAAGATTGGTGTACACAATTTTGAGTAAAATTTTCTACATTTTTCCTAATTTTTCATTTTGTTTAAGGTTCGTCAAGCTAGGCTACCGGCGTACGTACGCCAAAGTAACGCATAAAAGCAACGTACGTACGCCCCGACAACAGTATTACTGGCGTAAGTACGCCCAATCCTAGCCAATTCACACCGTACGTACGCCCAAGCATCAGAGGTCACAGCGTAATTACGCCGAATACAAGGCAAACCTCAGCGTACATACGCCCTAGCAGCAGAATTCACGGCGTACGTACGCCAAATCCAGGCCACATTACAACGTACGTACGCTCTAATGTTTTTAAAAAAAAAAAACAAAACAGATCGGGATTTATTGGCCCTCCAATTCCCATCTCAATTACATTATGCATATACATATACCCAAACAATATAATCCAAGCTGCTCTCCTTCTCCCTTGAGATACAACACATACCCACAAGGATTCAATCGTCAGCTGCGTCGGGGGTTTAGCACTGGGTCTTCACCAAAATGGTTATCAAACCCTTACAGCTTCTTCAACCACATTTGGGGGAACTTTCAACCCAACAAAGCACTCAACCACGAATTCAAGTGAGTATGTAGGTATATCTTGTTTAGAAAAGAGTAATATCTATTGTGATTATATTCATCCATTGTAAATGTTGTGATATTTGTTCTATTGGTTGCCCCATTTGAGTTATTGTTGGATCAGTTGGGTTTGTTGGGTTCATTAGTGCACCAATTTTGTGAAGATTTTGTTGACGCAACTTTGGGGGAACTCAAAGAAGAGGAATTTAGATAGTGCACACCTAGTGTTTGCTATATTACCACAACCAACTGTTTTCCATATTTAGCTACTTTAACTTGGTTTTGTCCTGCTATTTTGAACCATCCATACTAGGTAATGTCATCTAAAAGGAAAAAGGTGGAAGGGTCAACCACATCGAACCCTTACGATAAGAAAAGATTTGTGAGTTTTCAAGCTTCGCAGCGCTACCACCAACTGTTTATCGGCAAAAATTTGATTCCAGAACGAGGATTAACACCTGATTCCCAAGACGGGGATATTGATCGCATGATACGGGATAAGAATTGGCAATACTTCACAAGTCAACCACAAGCGGCAGCTGTCAATGTAGTAAAAGAATTTTACGCAAATGCAAAAGAGGCTAAAGGTAACTCGGTGATGGTTAGAGGCAAATGGATCAATATGGGACGCAAAGCAATCAATGCATATTATGGATTACCGAAAATACCTGAGTCAGAATACGATGAGTACATTACGAAAAGGTTGGATTATAGTAAAATTATACTTAAATTGTGTGAACCTGGTACAGAGTGGAAGGCTACGGCAACACAAAAGACAACTAATTTTCCAAGTACTAAGCCCAGTCGTTATGGAAAGGCCTGGTATGGGTTCTTATGTGCTAAATTGATGCCAACACGTCATAGAACGGATGTGACAAAGGAACGAGCTGCTCTGTTATACTGTATCGCACTGGAAAAAACAATGGATGTGGGTGAGATAATAAATGCATCTATTGTAAAAGTTCTGGAAGGGAGCACAACTGCTGGCTTGCCTCATCCTTCATTAATTTCTGATCTGTGCAAACAAGCAGAGGTGTAATTGGATAAAGACGAAGTCCTACAACCTCCGATGTTACCGATCGACCACTCTGTGATAGCAAGATTTAAAGTATGGTCTGGGGGAGTGTCTCATTCGAAAGGACTGGGTTATATTATACCAAATAAGACTGCATCAGTGGTGGCAGATGAGCCTTCGATGTCTGCCTTACCATCCGACATCATTGAAGAGTTGCGACGTGTTTCTCAGCAAAATTCTATTAGGACTGATCTGGCTGTGGAGCGAATTGAGTATGCTATTAACAGGATGGATCGCCAGAATCACCGTATTGCAAAACGTCAAGCTGTGATGTACCAATATACCGCTGATTTCAATAACGCGTTGGTAGACATGATGGCTCGGGTGAATCCATCTGCATTACCTATTCAATTTCCGACTCCACAACCTTTGCCAATGTACCCGCCTTCGGATTTGGAGGATGAGGAAGATGAGGATGAAGAGGAAGATGAAGACGATAACGATGAGGATGATGGAGGCAACTAATTCATTTAAAAACGAACGTGTATGTTGGCGTGTTAAATAATATTAGTAATCATTATGAAACTAGTTTTTGGTGTTCATATGTAATTTATTAGTGATCATTATCTATGTAAATGGGCACTTTTAATTGAAGTTTATGATACAATCCTGATTACAAAGTTTAAATAAACCATATTCATTTACAAGTTGATAATTGGTCTGATATAATAGTAGTACTTTCTAGTTACAAACAAAAACTAGAATGGATACCCTTATTTGAAGATTTGGCAACCAATTGCAACACTCAACCAAGTTAATTATTTGAAGCAGTTTGAAAAGAATATTATAAAAATGTGGTTACTCACAAAAAATAAAATGGAAATCTATTGATGCAGATTTAACTACTACCTATATTATTTAAAAAAAATAAAGTATTTAATTTCATAATATTTAGAAACCAACTGCACGTTTCAAACAATATATGAAACACATCTTATAAGTAACAAATATGAACCAAAAAACTCTTGCAAACAACTGATAATATTATCAAATAAATAATCCCATTTACAAAAGGTGGTATAAACATAAAAAACTCAATATCCATAAGTAATGGTTATGTACTTCCAAAAAAACAGACAATCTACGTAAATCAGTTTAGAAGGAAAACACAATGACAGCAAAACAAATATAAATCTGGCACAAATATGTCTTGAAAGTCATTGTTAGACTCGTATCCCTCAATTTGTTTGGTCCTGGCATGCATGTATAGGTTTACGCATAATTTCTTCCGATACTCCGCAATGGGAAATGGTACAGGCATTTCAGCAAACTTTTGATGAATAACATGCTCAGCAAAACAAATCGTGAACATCCCACAGTCACAGCAAAAAATAAAAAAAAAAAATCAAAACAGAAGCCAAAACTAAAATCATAGTAGATGTAATAAATAAATAAATGTAAACAACGTAAACCTTACGTATCGCTCTGTTCTAGAACCTCCTCTACAAATTCAATTTCAATGATATCTTGGTCCTCCTTGTTACGATACGGTTCACTATTGAAATCAATATCAGTCCTATCCCTCCAAAAACCACAATTAGACAATATTGTGGGTAATATGAAAATATAAGGCTCACATAAATCCATTATTTTTGATTGCATTTGTGAACTTGTTGGATGCAAAGAATTGTAAACTTTTAAAAGTCTGCGGTGCACATCAAAAGTCAACAAAAACCAGTGTGGAGGAGATGACATGTGAATGGGGAACAACACGTAATCCACATTGACCCATGGTGTATTTGCTTCCATGGATAATCCACGGATATATCTAGCAACATTACACTCCCCCGATAATAGACTCTTATCTGCATTTTTAAAGTGTATTGATCATGCAAAGCAGTTATCTTAGAATTAAAGAAACAATCTGTGGTAGTTGCCCTGATCTGAAGACTGTCAGACTGTCTGACCAATTACCGGAAGTACTAAAATGCAATGTTGATTTAGGAAACCATATATATCACAGATAATTTTTTAAAAACTAAACAATGAACTCACATCATCATCTAGCCACTGTCTTGGAGTCTTCAACTTGTAGAACCACATTTTGGACGATATTGGGATAGAGCCAAACATAAATGGTGGTTCAATCTTATTGTTGTCTCCCGGGAATTTATCAATCCTTCAGTATAAAAGCATATAAAATTATTGTCTAAAAGGTTACATTACCTTATTATTATACACTATAACCAAAATCATGTTTGGACATGCATTAATAAGCAATATAAGGAACCTAAATGTTATAAACAGTTACATGTTATCCAACAAATAATAACATAGTAACCGAAAATCCACTTTGACCACACATTGACAGTAACCAAAACATAATAACATATTAACCAGATTATAAAATAATAGTAACCAAACCATAATTTGATAGTATCCATAAAACAGTATACTAATAACAAAACAGATACATCATGTAATCAAACCCAACTTATGCAACATGTATGTAATAAACAAATACGTAGTAAACAATCAAAATATCATAGTATCCAAAACTGTACTATTTGCGCACATGAAAATAAACCAACACATAGTATTATATTAACCGTTTCGTACTATAAAATTAACCTACTGTTTCAACAATAAAACACATTTTTTTGTATTATATAAAACTACATAATTGTTAAACTAAAAATAACATACCTTTTTCTGTTGTTTAGGCCAATCTTAAACCATTGATCAAATAATGCGTCTTCATATGGTGATGGCATGGCCATGTATAAGTTGGAGAATGCACAACGAACTGTAAGTATCTGAGTAAGACCCACAACTTTAGCAGATGAACTAGCAAATCCAAACTTTGATGTATATGGAGACCTCAAAGCGGCACTCTTCGTAGGCTCACGAATCGGTCTACCACCTCGTTTATTGGCGCTTCTCTCCACCTCAACACAATGAGCTATGTCCTGAGTGGTTAAGACCATTTCATCAAGTGGAGAAATGCTTTATGTGTCCATTTTAGATCCCTTTTTCAAATGACAAACAATGAAACAAATAAAGTTATATTTTCAACCCAAACACATAAAGTTAACTAGGTAATGAAGAAACAAATCTAAACTATAATATAATGCATTAACCAAATTAACATATGCAAGTAAATTGTGTATGCAATAACCAATTCAAACAGCAATATAGTAGCCAATAATTGCAGAAAAAGTAATAATGTGATGCACATACAAAAATTCAGTAACCAATGTATGCAGTTAACAATTATCACGATACACCAATACAAACTTACTAAACAGTAACATACTGACTATTATGCAGTAACGAAATCAACATATGCAGGTAACAAAATATTTTAAGAAACAATGAATAGAACATTAATAAAAAGAAACATAAACATCATTGTAATAAAAACGAGCATATGCAGTTGCAAATCCATAATATAAAAATTATTATTATTTTAAAAAAAAAATAACCTCATGACCAACATATACAACAAGCTCTTTCCCAGTCGCTTAGCTTAATAAATCAAAAGATGGCATGTCTTTGTCGTTCCCAATCTGTGAAAAAATAAAATACAAACTTATTAATCATTAAAACAAAAAAAACATATAACACATAATAAAACAAAACTTTAAATATCATTGATCTTTTAAGCATGCTAAAAAAAACCTAAAATTAAACAATAAAAGACGTAAAAATGAAACCAAAATTAAAATCAAACATATATGTAAACCTTTGCATCGTCTTCAACCTGAATCCCAGCAACACCACCAACATCAACATCAACACTTCTATGAAATTGTTTTGCATTGTCGGGAACTTCAATTACAACATCATCCTCAACGGTCATTACATCATCAACTACAACATTAACATTGCAACCATCAACATTCTCATCCATATCATCATCATTATCTACACCATCACTATCAACAGTTTTATTTCTCCGTTTCCTATACTTAGACTGCCGTTTTAAATGTTTTCTAAACATCTTCTTTATGTCTTTACAAATCTGATTATGAAACAATTGCAGTTGATCGTTTAATTCAACACCCAAACTTTCTATTTTTTCCTTCAACTCCATCACCTTTTCTTCCAAAGGCTTCACCCGTGCATCAATCACTTTTTTCATATCAAAAATAGAAAACCTTGCATCTTTAACCTTCCTCGTTGATTCAACTTTAATGTCAGAATTTTTAGCTCCACTATCACTTCTACTGAAAAAATAAAAACCACCTAAATCCAACCGGACCTTCTCATCCTCCGTAGGTACAACATTTTTAATAATCAACTGAAACATATTGAAAGCCACAAATATAAAATGTCAGAAACATTTAACCAATAACAGAAATATAAACATAACAGTACGAAAAAAATAAAAATAAAGTAAGTAACCAATAACATATATTAATGTAACCACAAATACTGTAAATGGTAACCATCATACCTGACCAGAACCAAAAACCAGGTCATTCAACTTCTCACTCTTAGGAGCCTTTCCTAACTCCCTCCATCTAAATAATCTGAATTCTGAAACATAATCATCAATACAAAAGCCCCTGTCCTTTAATGTAGGAATTGTTTCAAACAAAAAAACTTGAAACACATAAGGTAATCCATTAAGCTTGTAAGATTTACAATAACCTTCCCTGTAAAAATTGTAAATAACTCCACCATACTTGTCCTTCTTTACATGTCCCTTTACAGCAAGGGATAGTGAATTCTTTGTCTGTTCAAAAGCAACTTTTCCCCACGGATAACTTTCAATATCACCGTAAGTCAAGAAGTTAAACAAAGCTTCATCAACATAATTGTCATAAACAGTAGCTAATATGAAATTAAAAACCAAGAAAATGATAGACATCCTAACTGCCCCATCGTCATCGTTAAAAATAGCACTCCTATATATCCTCCCTATACTAGAACGAGTTACAACCTCATTTCCAAAATATTTCTCAACAAACAAATTTTCATTCCCATTGTAACAATCAATATCTTCTTCTCCTTGCCAATTTAAACCAGATATTAAACAAAATTCAGGCAATCCAAACCTTACCCTTTTCTCACCGAAAATAAACCACATTTCCCCGTTATCCCTTTGATAAACTTCCCTAATCAATGCATGATGGAGTATCTGTGAGAACATCTGGAGCTGCCCAAGATCTAAAAATTTCCCAAAACACGACAACTTAAACTTATTCAACTGTTCTTCAGACAATTTATTCTTAATAATATTCGGGACTTCCATATCACACCAATAAATTACTTTTGCTGAAAAGTTACGATGATGCTCCTCATAAAATAGATCCCAAATCTGAAAATGTAATAAATTACATTACAAACAAATTAATCAAATCAAAAAACATCATCTATAAAACTTTAAAACCAAAACTATTAAGTTAACAATATCCAAACACACTAACAATATAAACCAAATAATATCAGCAAGTGACCATAACCCCACATTAAGCAAACTATTTAATATAACAAATTATATACTACCAAATGTATAAAATTATACTAACAATGCATCCACTCGAGAAAAACATAACCATTTGAACACGTACAATATAAACATTCATCATTCTCCAACTCTATTGTGAAAAAATACATTTTAACAAATGTATTCAACAGTTTCTAGACATTAAAATATTGGTAACAAAAAATAAATGTGCAAGTTACCAACACAACATGATCAACGTATATAATAACAATAATGTAATGTATTGACCAAAACATAATATAATAGTATCTGACACACAAATCATAAATGAAAACAATAATTTTAACAACTACAATTTGAACAATCCTTAAAACAATTCCAACTCTAATGAGATATAATACTTTTTTACAACTATGTAATGACCAGTTTCCAAACATATTAATAGTGGTGACTAAAAATCAATAAGCAAGTAACCAACAAAATATAATCAACCTGTATAATCACAATAATGTAATCTGGGGAACAAAACAAAATAAAATATTTTCTGAAACAAAACTCAAAATGCAAATAATAATTTTATCAAACAACAACTTCAACATTAATGACACTACTCAACAACAAAATAAACCATATCAAAAACCAAAACCTAACCATACACCCAAAACAAAAACACAAGTAATCAAAAACAAATAAAAAAAATATATTTATTAAAAAAATTAAAAATAACATACCTTCAGATGTTTTTGTCTGGGAACAATTTTTTGCTTTTGCTCCTCAACTTCATCATCTTTCACAACAATTTTTTGAGAACCTTCAAAATCAGAATCGACATATACCAGTGATTTAGCCTTCTTCTTCGCATGTCTCCCCAACTTCTTATCTTCAACATCTGAACACAACACTAACTTCTTTCCCCTGTTTAGTATATTTCGACAAATCATCCTTCCCATGAACATATGTCTGCACATCCTTCGAATAATCATCATCCCTAACTCGTTTACTCTTCATATCACTCTTCTTATCTCCCATTTCTCCCCTGCTCTTCCTCGTAGACACCATTACAAACAAAATAAATCGATGATGTAATACCAACAAACGAGAACAAACTAATCAACTTACAAATTATCACGAAGTACAGACGAATAAGACAACGACGAACTAAATAACCAAACAACGACAACGAATATCCACCGGTTAAACCAAACGCCGACTATATAGAAGAAACTGGGTTTGCTTGAAAAGTTCCCAAAACGCAGAATAAGGGTTTCTAACGGAAAAAGATACAAAAAGATAAAAACGAAAATTTAAATTGAAACACGAGCCCATTATCCCATAAAAAGCGTGAACGGTTAATATTTTCAAAAAAAACTGAATTACCATGACATCAGCACATATAACACAACATAATTAAAGGAATAATAATTATCCACTAAAACTGTAAAAAAAATATATATACACTAATTGTGTAAATATTTAATGAGTGCACTATTGTTGTAATTTTTCTTAAAAATGTAATAGATAATGTAATTGTTCCTTTTTCATGTATATATATTGCATTAACCTTATTATATATTCAATCAATTAAATTCATTATTCGTAAACTTATATTAAGTATTATATATTTTAAAAATAAACCAGCACAATATGTAGAAAATTAAATAATCCTACAAGCAACAATAATTATATCGTTGGAAAAATCATAATTTTAAATAACTTATAATTTAAAATTATTGTACTAGGTTAAAGAAAATTAAAGTGAGTTGTTATGTTCTTTAGTAAGTGAGTTACTATGTTACTAGAGAGAGAATAAGTGAACTAGTTGGAGAAAAATATCAAATTATCATTAGTATTATGGGATTAATCTCGAACGTATGAAGTGAAATAAATTTCATGGCCTCGACCCAGGCCAAATTTGGACTGGGCTAAAAAGGGCCAAGTTTTTTTTGTGCTTAAATATATAAAACCAAAGCCCAAGTTTTAGTGAATAGGCTGGGTTGGCCCGCGGATTTGAGCAGCACCGGCCCAGGGCTAAAGCCCAAGGTGTTTGGGCTTTAGGCCCACTAAAAATAACAATTTTTTATGACCCAAAAGGTATTTGTGTTATGTATATATATACTCAAACAAAAAACCCTAGCCCACGTCAGTTTAAATTTAAAGGCCCACAAAAAATTTACCCAATGAAATATGCCAAAATCTTAATAGCAATTCGCAAAAGGTTTATTTTTTTTGTTGTCGCTTTAAGCCCTTAAAAACTCAGAGGCGTCCCTGGATTTGTCATGACTCTATTTTCGTCAACCAAATAAGCTGGATTCAAGATTGCACACATGCTCATTTGTTCGATATAAATCAAATTGAGAGTAATGTTATGTATTACAATAAATTTAAGTTAAATTACAATAGCGAACCGTATTAATATACGAGATTGGTATGAATTTTAGGAGGATTATATTTATTACACATATGCTTAACAAAATTACCACAAATACATATTCAAATAACTCGCAATCAAAATCGAGTATAACATTCGCAATATATATCATTACTGACCAAACTAATTCATTCAAGTGGATCGTGTGCATGACTTTTAAGATTTTTTTATTCAATAAAATAATGTAATGTAAACCGGGGTTTTGCATAAGTTATCAAACTTATACCTAATTATTCAGAGTATACTTTTAAAATGTTAAATTTCCTTACAATGAGAGTTTCATATATTTACAAGTGCTTTAACACAGAAATCTGAGTGGAAGACGCACAAAATCTAACAAGTGACATTTTAATTTCATTTTATTTTGTATTAAAAATTATAAGACACTTTCTCTCCTTTTTTTTCTTATTCTCTAATTTTTTTAAAATCAATTTAAAACTTGAAGACCGTAAAAAAAGGAAAAAGCTTAGGAATGAGAAACAACAAATGATCAGTAGACAGTAGCACATTACAATTTGCAATAACCAAGAAAATACCCAGATCAAAATGCCAGACAAAAACATAATTACAAATATGTCCCCACATTTCCCTTCTTTTATCAGATGAACAATACAAATTTCTGCAGGCGACAGGCCTCTTTGAGTGAATTTTGCTATTAACAAGAACTGCCCTTTCTATCTTTTCAATATTTAATACTCCTACTATTTATGACTATGACTAAAAAGATTAATTATTCACTTAGTTAATCCGGTGTGAGTTTTAGGTTATTGATAATACCAGAGTAATAATTATGTTCTTAAAATAAAAAAGTGTCGTTAAAAATTCAAAATATTGTTAAAACAAATATAAAAGTATCGCCAAATACATTTACTTTAACAACATAATTATTGTTTTAACATTATTAATACCAAATTTTATTATAAAAATAAATAAATTTATGTCAATAATAAATACTCCCTCCGTCCCAAATTAATTGCTCAGTTTTGATATTTTTAAGTCAAATTGACTATTTTTAGAATTAATAATTAAGCATATATAAATATATTTCTAAAATTATAAAAAATGGGGTTAGTAATAAATTGTATATACTTTCTTTTGGTTATAATCTCTTTACCTATATTTTAGCAAAAATAGTAAAAAGATTACTTTTAAAAACGGTCAATTTGACTTTAAAAAGTTATAACTAAGCAATTAATTTAGGACGAGAAGAGTAATAATATATACAAATATGACAAAATTTTAAAAAAAACTCTATACTAATTTATTTTATCTTACCATAAACAATTTAAATAAAATTCATAAATCATTTCCTATTATATAAAGTGGTCTCTTACTGTGCTAATCATAACCGACGCTTCCTTCGTTAGAAATCTCGACCGTTCACTATTTGATCATAAGAAATAGTCATCTGATCCAACAGTCTCAATTGTAAGTTGTTGAAGTTCATTGATCATAATGCATGTTCACACACACTTCTTTCTTCAGCTTGCTTTCCTGTTACTAATATATAGATATAACCATATAGAGACCATAGAACGAGAAAGTAAAGAGAGAGAAAAGGAGAACATAGATTGTTCTACAGTTCCAAAGACACAGAAAAAGAGAGAAAGGAAGCGTATTCCACGTGAGTATTGGCAACAGAATACGCGATTACTACACACCTTGTGTTGTGCTAATATATATTCTTGTGTAGTTGTGTTGTGCTAATATATATATATAGATAGATAGATAGAGAGAGAGAAGTTTAGGGCGTTTGGTGTTCGTGTTTCTGTTTGTGTTTTTGACAGAGAGATGATGAATTGGGAAGGAGGGTCATCGGCATCATCGTCAGCGGCGGCGGCGGCGGCAGGCGGAGGAGGGAGGAGGAAGCCGTCATGGAGGGAGAGAGAGAACAATAGGAGGAGAGAGAGGAGGAGAAGGGCAATTGCGGCAAAGATTTATGCTGGATTGAGGGCTCAGGGCAATTTTAATCTTCCTAAACACTGTGACAACAACGAGGTTTTGAAAGCTCTCTGTGTTCAAGCTGGATGGACTGTTGAACCTGATGGCACCACCTATCGCAAGGTTAAATTCATTTCCGCCATTTTCTTTCTGTCTATCTGTTTATGCTTTAATTGTGGGATTCTCTTTAGTAGTGGGGTTTAAAGGAGTATGTGTTTCCTTGATCTGCATTTATGGGTTACATTTTTGATTAATTTCATACTAGATCTACTTGTTTGTGAACTGGGTTTTGCTTAATCACATCAAAGATCCTACCTTTGCTTCCATTTCTAAGTGGATCTTGATCTGGGGAATCAAAGGGGGCTCTACTGCTCTGGTGATCTGTGTGTGATGGGGGAGGGGTTATTTATTGTTGGCATCATCTGTTATAGAAATTTTATGAAGGATGTTAAAATTTTGATTTCTTCTTCAGCTATATACACGTGTAGAGGAACTAATGGGATTCAATGAATGATTTTTTTTATTTTAAAAAAGGTTTCTAAGTCCTAATTCACATGTTGAAAGTAATTTCCTAGCTCAAATTTTTTATTTCCTTAAAATTGCACATTGTCCTTAGTTTGCCGGCTTCCTATGGATTTATCTGCAGCCCAAATGCAACCAAAAGTTTAACTTTGAACTGCTTAGGTGTTCTTAATACTATAAACTTATTAAGCGGAAATAACAGTTTTGTCTCCCATTGTTTATTCTCTTTCCTCTGTTCATCACGTTTTTACTTCATTGCTAAAACAATTTTGTGAGACCTTTTTAGTTTTGTATTACCATTACTCATTATCTAATATTGTTTTATCTAACTTCTGATTCAGGGATCAAGGCCACCGCCAATTGATATTGGATCAATTGATATTGGAGGCACTTCAACCAACACCACCCCGTGCTCTTCCCGAAGGCCAAGTCCACCATCTTCATCCTTTCCAAGCCCTATTCCTTCCTATCAACCAAGTCCATCATCCTCTTCCTTCCCAAGTCCGTCCCGACTTGATGTTCACATGTCATCAAATCCCTTTTCGTTCATGCGTTACTCCAACCCATCATCTCTCCCACCTCTCCGGATCTCAAACAGTGCCCCTGTAACCCCACCTCTTTCATCATCAACAACCCGAATTTCTATGCAAAATTTCAACTGGGAATCCATTGCCAAACAATCAGCCTCCTTGAATTTCCCCTTCTTAGCTGCTTCTGCCCCGACTAGTCCAACTCGTGGTCAACGCATCACTCCAGCCCCTATACCAGAATGCGATGAGTCTGACTCCTCCACTATCGATTCAGGCCAATGGATGAGCTTTCAAACGTACGCACCCGCTATGAGCCCAACCTCTCCAACTTTTAATCTTGTGAAACCTGTGACTCAGAATGTTTCTTCCAAGAATGCAATCTCAGAGAAAGGAAAAGGAATAGAATTTGAGTTTGAGAGCGTACCCGTGAAGGCCTGGGAAGGGGAAAGGATTCATGAGGTGGGATTAGACGATTTGGAGCTCACACTGGGTAGCGGGAATACAATGATTTAGTTAGGTCACCAATTGAAGGATCTCATGTTGCGCTGCTCAATCTACTTGGCATATAACTGCATGTGGAGTTTCGTGGCAGCATGGTGGAAGAATTTGGTTTTAGATAAAAGGTTTCCATTGCAAGAAGTTGAAGCTTGAACCAGATTTGGTTTCTAAAAGGGATTTGATTTGCAGGTTTCTCCCCATTAGGTTTTCGCTGCATCATTGGTCAGTACAAACCCCTGTTTATATTGTTGGGGGCTTTTCACATGCATTCATGTAGATAGCAGTTCTATTTTACATTGGTGTCAAGCATCTTTATCTCCATTATAGCTACTGGGAAATGAGCCCAATATTGCAAATTGTTTCGTGGATTGGTGTTATTAGGCATTACTAGCTGCTTTCTCTTATTGTTCAAAATCTTGCCATTAGAATTTTAAAGATGCTAGTTTTTAAGAGATGAGATGTACTAGGGATTGTTTGTAATGTTCATTATTTGTCCAGAAAAGGTTTGCTTTCATCGTTAGGGAGCGTATCTTTTTTTTTTTACTTCCGTTCTCTTTCTGATGAATTATTGAAATAATATATGGGGGGAAAAACAAAAGAGATCTGTACAAATACAAATTGATCACTTCTTGTTTGTGTCCCCGGCCAAATGGATTGAGATATATACATGTGTGTTGTAATGTTGACTATAACTTGAAAGAGGGACCCTAAAGACATAAAAAATGGAAAAAGAAGTATATTACCAATCAAATCAAGTATGTTATAAATCATTCATCATGATGTGGCTATTCTTTGCTGTCTGTGTGGAGGGGCCTGGTCTTATCCCCTAATAATCAAACCAGGCTTTTATATTGTTGTCTTGTGGTGCATTTGGCTTCTATAACATGTCATGTTCGATGATATCTAAAAACATTTTTCAGTTTCAATGTATCCAAAAACAGTGTCCAAAACATATCATGTGCGGCACTTGCCAAATAGAGTGAAACAGTAGAACTTAAAGAGTATCAGTTCATGTATCCAGGCAACCACAAATAATTGAGTCAAAGGTTTGTTAACCTGAAAGATAAGTGTTTCTATGGTGAACAAAGCTAGTGTTAATTCCCCACAGAAATGAGATTTGTGAATGATGGGAATGGATTTGGAGGGGTCAGAGAAATAGACATTGTTTTTTTTTGTTAGTTTAGTTGAAATTTTAACATTCTTGCTTTTGGCAGAAATAGATTCCAAGACCTCATGCACCCAAGCGACCAAGTCTTATGAGTATTTTAAACATTGTTATTCAGTTCTAGTGACGCTACTACTTTCTTACGCTAACATTAAATAAAAATGACATCCAAAAGTTGAAAAAAAAAACAGACATGAGTGTGTGTCTATTCTAAATAACTGCAATGCTAGGTTGAGTTATGCTAAGGATATTGATTGAACGAATACCTTCCCATTCTCCATCATAAAAATAAGTACAAATGTTTCAAAATTAGAGGCATTTTTTTCTTCTATTTATTTCAAAATTAGAGATACATTTATGTTTTTAGATTATAAACCAAACATGAAATTCTTACTTCTTAATATGTTGTTACGTGTATTCTTAATTAATTAAGGGGTTGTTTGATAAAAAACTGAATAAAAATTTTGAATGTATAAAAAAAATCTGAATAAGCTGAATGCAGAATGAAATGGTGTGTTTGATAATTATCTGTCTAAAACATCTAACTACGTATATTTTTTTATTTTAACCTTATGAATTGTTGTGAACAAATTTATTATGTAGTTATAAATAAACAATGTTATCTAACAAAAATTAAATATAAACTTTTAAACAACCTTTGATAGAGTATACTATTAGTAATATAATTTTAGGAATAAAACACTAAAAAAATTAATAACATTCTATCAGTTCATAAAATTAAAACAAAAGATTACAATAACATTCATTAAATTGGTTATTTACCAATTTGTTAAAGAAAAATCAAAATCACCTTGTAAATAACAAAATATGTTTATAATAGTAAAATAAGATGAA
Source organism: Aralia elata (assembly GCA_034770075.1). Lineage (NCBI taxonomy): Eukaryota > Viridiplantae > Streptophyta > Magnoliopsida > Apiales > Araliaceae > Aralia > Aralia elata. The sequence goes on from CM068385.1 coordinate 88,886,266, forward strand.
TATTGAATGTAATTTTTTTTTAATTATCATCGAGTGTATGTAAGTGAAAATATTTAGCATTACTTTTTACTGATTCGGTTACAAATTTTTAAATGAATCGTTCAAAATTTAAAAATTATAAAACAAACGGTCTGAATGAGACTTATTCGACCAAATTTAAACTTATTCGGAAGTAAAAAAATAACCCCCAAGTAACACCATGCCACCACTAATACATTCTCACCTATTATTAATATTAAAGATAAGTTTTTTTAAAAAAATCTTAAAAATACATTAAGTCAACGGTGAAATTTGAGTCAAAGCTAGTTGCATCTGGTTCAGGGGCAACACTAATCGTTTGTGTCTTGGTGTTGTAAAGTCCTGTCTGTTTGTTACAAGGGGATCTAATTTAAGACAACGAAGTGACATATCGAATTATGGACTCCCTATTTTGTTTGGTTTTGGGGGTCAGCAATAATTTAGTATTGTGGCCATCACAATTTAAGCTACGTATGGCTGGCTTACAACTTACGGGCTTCTTATCCAAAAGAAAAACAACAAAAAAGGATGTCTGCTTTGGTACCTTTAGTCCAATCTTAGACAAAGAGCAAGGAGGATATGAAACAATGCTGGGTAGACTATGACTCCAACCAGGTGGTTCATGGCTGCACTAATAAAAAAAGTCTCAAGTAGAGAAACGCGAGATGAAAGGCGAAAAAGGCTTGGTTTTGTTTCACAGAAAAAGGACCAAGGATGAAGGGAAAGGAGGATAAGAGAAGGGGAAGGGAACGAGGACGGAGGAATAGGGATGGAAGAAGAGGGGGCAGGGGATGGGATGGTGGAAGAGGGGAGGGAAAAGATCAATACGAAGGGGGAGAGGGGAAAGGGGAGAGGGGAGAGAGGAGAGAGAGCTACAATTATAAGCCCTTAAAAAAGAAAAGTCTGCAAGCATGATAACTTATATGTTATTTTATATCTCCATGAATTTAGGAATTTTTGCTCAATAAGTCTACGCGACCAACAACGAGGCGGAGTATGAGGCTATTTTGGCCGGCTTACGGTTGGCTAAAAGCCTTGAGGTACATAAGCTGATTGTCTTCAACGACTCGCAGTTAGGTATCAAACAGATCTCAAGGGAGTATGAAACGCGGGGGAAGAGGATGGCCAAGTACCTAGCAGAGGTCAAAGGCTGACTCCATCACTTCAGCTCATTTGCCCTTCCCGGCGTGGATCGGTCGGACAATACCGTAGCCGATGCATTGGCTCGGCTGGCTACAACGGAAACAAGTTCATTCAGTGGGTCGGTATATTTGGAGATTCTAGGTTCACACAATATTCAGAGATCAGAGGTGCTGGTAGTGGAATGGTCAGACTGCTGGATGACTCCTTATATAAGTTATCTCGCTGATGGTGTCTTACCTTCGGATCGGATGATGGCGAAGAGGATAAAGTACAGGAGCTCGAACTTCGTGCTCATTGATGGGGATCTGTATCGCCGAGCCTTCACCTCCCTTTTGTTAAAGTGTTTGGTCCCGTCCGAAGCAGACTACGCACTTCGGGAGGTGCACGAAGGGATTTGTAGAGACCACATGGGAGCCAAGGCGTTAACATATAAAGTACTTCGATAAGGGTATTACTGGCCGACGATTTTTCAAGAAGCCAAGGAGTATGTGCAGAAGTGTCGCAAGTGCCAGCTTAATAGTTCTATCCCCCACCAGCCCCCTGAGGAGTTATACTCATTCCTATCCCCGATCCCATTTGCTGTATGGGGAATTAATCGAACTACTCCTCGGACTACCACGGGTGAATCGCCGTACAGGTTGGCCTATAGGACATATGCCCTCATTCTAGTCGAAATCGGATCTCCATCACTTCGGGTCAGCCAGTTTAAAGAATTGTACAATGGTAAAGGCATTCACCTCAATTTAGATCTATTAGAGGAAGTCCGAGAGTCGGCCATGGAAAGGCTCGCAGTGTACCAAAGGAGAACGACCAAACATTACAACAAAAGCGTGAAGCTAAGGAGGTTTGAAGTTGGGGACCTAGTTTTTCGGGAGGTGGAGGCGTCATCACCCCAAAACCTCGGAAAACTGATGCCAAACTGGGAGGGACCATATGAGGTCGTGGAGGTGTCGAAGCCAAGAACTTACCAGCTTCGGTCCATGAATGGTATAGAAGTCAAAAACATTTGGCATGCTGGGAGACTTAGGAAATATTATCAATAACACATGTCAAGTAGTTTGCGTTGCGACTCTGTAAGTTTTTCCACTTATCTAATGATTTTGAGTTTGAATCTTGCCCAAGAAATATTTTCATGAATTGATGAATGGTTAAATTTTCATACAATGAAGAAATAATTACATAGTAAAACCTAACCGACTATTACATGAATTTCACTACTCTGAGGACGCGGGTTCGGCTTCATCTTCATCCGAAGTGTCCAGGAGATCGTCATTCAGAGCGGCTTGCCTCATTTTCTCCTTATCTTTGTCTCAAGCACTCTGGTAGCCGAGGTTGAACTGTTGTATCAGTTCGGAGGTCAGCTCGGGCGACATCCGCTTGACGGATATGCAGCTTAACCTCTTCAGTCAACAAATGCGTCGACTCTTTATATTCAGCCAAATCTTTCTCCGCCTTGACGCATGCCTCTTCGGCCATGTTGAGCTTTACTTCGACAGTTTCGAGCTTTCGACTGACAGCCTGATTGTCAATCATCAGCTCGTTGCGCTCCTTCTTGAGATTGTCATAGCTCTCGATGAGCGCCCTTCGGCGTTGCTCGCCCTCAATTGCCTCCTCTTTTAGTTTCTTAACTTCAGCCCTCAACTCTTCACAATGGTGGGCGGTGTTGGCGTGTAGCTTCTTGTCGTTTTCCCAACCCACCATTGCGGCATTCAGCATCGACTTCAAACGGGCAACTTCGGCCTCCAGCTCCTCTTCCTTCTCATCGGCTTGATCGAACTGACGTAAGAGTCGGCCCGTAGCAGCTGCAACCTGATATTAGAGAGAGATAGAGTCAAGAGATAAACATTATACATGAACCCAAAGAGCAAAGTAAAATCAGACAAACTTACCCGACTCAAATACAATGCATTATAGTTTGCCAGCTCGCGGCGGTTCATCCCACAGAACACCTCGTCATCATCGGGGAGGATGAAGTGCTCAAAGATGTTGATTGGGAAATCCTCATCCTCATCGGGCCATAAAGTCGCCGAAGTTGAAGCCTCCTGAATACGAGGAGGGACCGACGATGGCGGAGGGGATTGCGACTCGACCTGCTGCCTCTTGGCTAGTGGCTCGTCTTCGACCTCCTTCTGAAGATTTGCTTGAGGGATTTCGGAGGTCGGGATATTGGGCAGCGAGGTCGGTTCTGTCATGGATGGGGATCTTGTTTGGCAGTCTTTTGATGCCTTCGCTTCGCCTAGAGAATATTCCCCCGTTCGGCTTCGGGGATATTAAGAAGGCTCCTGGTGGCGAGAGCAGGTAATGCGGTGGTAACAGGGGGCGTCTGCAACATCGGGACTGCGGTGATTGACTGAATTAGAGGAGGGGCCTCGGTCGATCCCGTCGGCGGGACGACCCCTTCTTCGGGAGATCCGGTTTGTGGCCACCCAATGTCGGAAGCTGCGGTCGGTTTGATCAAAGCCACTGCACAAATCAAAAGATAAAAATATACTGTCATGAAGAATCGGTTCGACAAAAGGCCATTCAATTTATGGGATCGGAGACTTACACCTATGATTGTACAACCAAGTTTCGTTATCTAGGAGCTCGATGTCCCATTCCTTCATTGGCAGCCTTTTGATGATATCCACCAACTTCTCGAGTCGAGTTCGGGACAGTTCCCCTACCGTAACGTTAGACTGGGACGTATCGGCCCAGTTGGAGATTTCACGGATGTTGGGGTCTCGGATGTAGAACATTGCGAGTGCCACCCCTTATTGCTGGTAGGAGTCTTCATCAGTGGACGTTTCTCAATCGTCTTACTCTGCTGTTTGTTTATCTGTCGAAAGCCAGATTCTCGGGATTGACTCACATGGAATATAGACAGGAAGAGGTCAATAGTGGGGGTGATATTCAGTTCGTGGCAGAAGGTGATGAAAGAAACGATATGAATGTAGGAGTTCGGCACTAATTGGGCGAAACCGACCCCAATAAACCCTAAGAGAAGTACGATGAAGGTATGGAGGGGAAGGCGCACCCCGTATTTGAGTGCGAAAAGGGAGATGACAGTCCACCCATCCGGCCGATGGTACATTCGCTCGATGTGGATTGGAGCCCGGATCTCGTAGGTGGCTAGAATGCAAAATTACTTTCGTATCCCATCCATGTCTTGTGGGGAAACAGTGGAAACAGTGTTGATGTGGGCATAGGCGACCTCGTTAGAGTATTCCTTCAACATCCTTAGATTATCAGCCTGAACCTTAGTAAGCTGCGTCGGATTTGGATTTTGAGGGGCAGTGACTGTGGCAGTGGTGGCTTCGGTAATGACGGGGGGAGGTGTTAGGATGGCTACCCAAGTTTGGGGTGGGGCCAGCAGAGGTCCTAACCCCGTCAGCAGACGAGGCGACGGATGTCGGAATGGTGAAATTGCCCATTGGTAAGCAGCGAGAGGGTTGGCCGACAAATGTGTTCGCCAGAAAAGACAGGCAAGAACAGAGATTACAAAGGGAAAGAGAGTAAAACGATGAGAGGAGGCAAGGGTTGTGGCGGTTAATTTTTGAAGGAAGAGGGTTTTTAACTTTTGAATTCCATGCGTTTTCCCGAGAACGACAGCATTAATGAGACCGTGCGGTAATGGTGGACCCAAGTAGGGCGTGCCGAGTGCACTTCTGGCACGATAGTTATTGGGCTTAGTGTCCCCTAGCGTTCTTCTTGGGCCTTTACTTTGACATTCTCCCATTAAATGTTCCATTATAACGGAAGACTGGGGGGCAATGTTGGGACGTAATTTACCAGGCCCAAATAGGGTTATTTGTTAAGCCCAATTGGCATGTCAAGTTATTGGGCCGATAATGAGGTGGCGGAACAGGACCCATGTAAAAGAGATTCCCCCACGTGGGGGCCCTTATTGATAGTTAAGACAATTGGAATATCAGACAATTCTCATTCTTGAGGTGGATGTCAATATAAAATTCGACGTCTACCTTCTTTTGAGGTGGTGGAGTTTAACCTCACTAAGGCATGAGGTCTAGTGAGGAGTCCTAGGAGCGGTTCGGGGGAGAGGGGCGAGTAGGCCCGGGTGTTAGCTATAAATACAAGGCAAATACTTCATTTTACGGGTAATCGACCTTTTACAGTACTAGAGCAATATGTCTCCATTATTATACACATTGTTCAGCCTGTACTTATTCTCACACCGGAGCTATCCCCCAGTGGTAAAACCGCCCAGAACTATGAGTGTGGTCTCGTTTATGTGTAGGATCGACGCGCTCTTGGTGATTGAGGCGCGTGGACGAATATTGACGTTAACAACTGGCTTACAACTTACGGGCTTCTTAGCCAAAAGAAAAACAACAAAAATGATGTCTGCTTTGGTACCTTTAGTCCAATCTTAGACAAAAAGCAAGGAGGATATGAAGCAATGCTGGGTAAACCATGATTCCAACCCGGTGGTTCATGACTGCGCTAATAGAAAAAATCTCAAGTAGAGAAACGCGAGATGAAAGGTGAAAAAGGCTTGGTTTTGTTTCACAGAAAAATGACTAAGGACGAAGGGAAAAGAGGATAAGAGAAGGGGAAGGGAACGAGGACGGAGGAATGGGGATGGAAGAAAAGGGGGCAGGGGATAGGATGGTGGAAGAGGGGAGGGAAAAGATCAATACGAAGGGGAAAAGGGGAGATGGGAGAGAGGAAAGAGAGTTACAATTATTGGCCCTTAAAAAAGAAAAGTCTGCAAGTATGATAATTTATATGCTATTTTATATCTCCATGAATTTAGAAATTTTTGCTCAATAAGTCTACGCGGACATTATTTTTGGACATAAATAAATATTATATATTTTTTGGTAGTCAAAAAGAAAAAAAGAAGAAGAAAGAAAATTGGATCGGTCTAATTTTCATGTCTAAGAACATTGTTTGCGTAGAATGACTCATTTTTGTTCGTATTATATTATTTGATTTACGTACGGAAACTAATAATATTTGAGATTATAAATCGTGGTGATTTTAGTAATGTATCCCTAGTTTTGGAACGGGACGTCGGATTATAAAAGTGGATCACTGGGTCTCCAAGAAAAACTGACGTGTGATCAGTGTTGTCTGACGTGTGATCAGTGTTGTGTAGTGTTTATTATGTTACTAGTTGTTACATATTGTATATATAATATAAGGATTTTCTTAATGTGTGTCCTAAGGGCACATACTATACACAGGAATCGAGAGAATATTCTCTTAATTTCTGTACATATTCCCTTGATCTGTGTGTAAATGCAGAAATCAAAGGAATATGCACAGTAATCAAGTGAATATTCTCTCGATTCTGTGTATAGTGTGTGCCCTTAGGGCACACATTAGAAGGACCCATAATATAATTAGAAACCAAACTGAAAATCTATCGAGACAACCCTTTACTGTAGTAGATGCTGGCCCCAAATCTTGTGTGGAGCTCCATCAGATTTGGACTCACACCCTATTTTGGGTTGGGCCAACAACTGTGTGCATAGATAGATTCCCTATCAGTCTATCACAGGTCCTATGATAAATTCAAGTGCTGGCTGGGCTGGGCCGGGCCGGCATAAGGAATCTGTCTTTGTGAGCTCTTGTCATTTGTCGATGTACCAGAACCACAAGGATCCAAAGGTCTTTCTCCTTACAAAACTTCTCCATGTAAAACCTCTCGTCTCTATTTTGTAATGTTTTTTATTCTCCACATTCTTTGAAAACTATAGTACATTTGATCATTTTAGTCTCATTTAATAGTTTTTTAAACAATAAGAATTATCAGTGTCAGATTAATTTATATTATTTCTATTTTAATATTATTTTAATTAATATACAGTTGTTCATTCAGTGCATTTAATTTATGTATTAAACATGTTATATTTCTATGATGCGGAAACTATTTATATTTAATATGAATTCTTTTATTATTTTTTTAATCGTGTCATTTTATTTTTCATATGATAATAAAATTATACTAATAAAAAATTTAAATAAATCTTGACATATTAATAATTTATAAATAAATTCATAATTAATGAAAGACAAATAAATATTTTATTACAAGACCTGGCCACATAATTACTCAACATAAATTCTAATTGTTGATAAATTCTGATTATTGTGATGAGATATGTAGTTGTATATTAATTGTAAATTTGTGGGCAAATTGAGGACCCAGCGCACGCTGGTATGAACGTTGGTACTGGATAATACCTCGTGAAGAATCGCACGTACTATTTTCCGCAACCATTACGCCACCACTGACACTTTCCCATACCAATCAGATCTCACCTCTTTCTTCTTCTTCGCATAACTCATCAATGGCAATCCAATAGTGAATTAATATCCAAATTAATCCGGCTATGGAGTCCGAGCTCGAAGACTTAAACCCTAAATCAAATTCAAACCCCCCACCACCCGAACCCACCACAATCGACGATGCCTCCACCAAAGACGACCGCCCTCTCCTCAAACCCGAGCCGTCTCCGGCCACCACCGCCGCTGCGATCCAACCAAGCATGGAAGAGCTCGAGAAGAAATACGCTGCCTACGCCCGCCATGACGTCTACGGCACAATGGGCCGGGGTGAGCTTCCTTGGACCGAGAAAGTCTTGCTTGGGTTTGCCCTTGTCACGCTTTTGCCGCTCCGGGTGGCTATTTCCTTAACTATATTGGTGGTTTATTACTTGATTTGCCGCGTTTGCACCTTGTTTTCGGCCCCGAATAGGGAAGAGGAGCAGGAGGATTATGCTCACATGGGAGGGTGGAGACGGACTGTTGTTATTCAAAGTGGGAGGTTTTTAGCAAGGGCTATACTCTTTGTTATAGGGTTTTATTGGATTCATGAAACCTATCGGATTTCGGACTTAGATAATAAATTGAACTCTGAGGTACATACTCTGTCCCAATTCACTTAATTCCATTTTACTTCAGATAAAGCTATGATATTGACATAAAAAGCTGGGTAAAGTTCTAAATTTGGCCTAAAATGGTAATAGTCAAGTTAAAATTAAAGTGAAATAGGTTTTGGGATAACCAAAAGAAGGGGAAGGGGGACAACTAAATTGGAATGGAGAAACTACAGTTTATATACACATTAATATATACACATTAATAGTATTAGCTTTTTTATTATGCGAGGTATGTGATTTTTTTTAATGATTGGCTTTTGAATTATGAAGAATTTCTGAAAATGATTGATTCTATTGTCTGATTATTTTAGGTTGTGTATGCAGCTTGTACTTTAAGTGGAAGAAATATTATACCAACTTGCAAACTTTTATTTGAGGATGACACAACTTAATACAAGAATTAACTCACCACATAATATATGCTTCGTCTTTCCTAGTGTGGATCAATATTGTGAGTTTTGCTATATGGATTAATAAATTGTAGTAAAAAGAAACAAAGACGAGAGAAATAGATATAAGAGGAGACAAAATAATATATATGGGAAGCTGCAATATTAGCGAGTGAAGTAAGTCTATAAGAAAATTTATAGGATATTTTCCATTTTTCAGATCCTTTTTAAGATTGACAGTTTAGGGGTTGCAGAATCCAGAGAGTTGATCCTCCGTGAGTGAATTAGGTTAATAGTTCAATTGTTTCAAAAAGGTTATTAATTCAATCATTAGGTGCTGATGTTTGTCACTGTCGCTCCTACTTGCATTTTCTTGTAGATATTTTATAATTATATAATTTAAGGTAGGACTTGATTTAAGATCACTGATGAATGTTTTCAAAATAAAGTTTGACATTTAGGAATTAGAAGGAGTTGGTTGTCTAAACTATTTGTACCTTGAAGCTTACAGTTTTGTTTGGGAGTTTGAACATTTGTATCAATGGACTAGTTTCAATAGAGTTTAAAAAGTTTTTGGTTCTAATTCAATTTTGTTCTGATCAAATTTCCTTCTCTTTCTCTACCACATCTGCATGTGCTCAACTAACTAATTCACAGGGAAAAGAAGTCACTTGACAAGATTTTTCATTTGATCGAGTAGCTGGATATGCTAATGATCTCATTTGCCACATCATTAGTTTAAGTTAGACAGGATTTCCACTTTGTATGCAAGTTTAGGTACTAAGCTGTTAAATGACGAGCTTTAGCGGGGTGATGCAGGACAAGCCTGCGAGACTTTGTTGGACCAATATAAAAGGTTTTGGAAGCCCGTGGAAATAAAAGAAAATTCTAAAAGTTGTATTTAATTAATTTACCTAATTTTAAATTTTGGTAGTTGTCTTATTACAATTGAATTTGGCTTATGAAAGGTTTTTGGGAGTATTATGAGTAGGGATGTACCCTATTATTTTTGATACAGTGAATTAGAAGAATTATTTTAGATTTGAGAAGAATTGCGTTGTGTGTGAATTACCTTTATCCTGAAACCCTCGTCCCATAAAGGGGAAAGTAAAAGAAGTTAATCTGGTCAAAGAAAACACCGTATTGCATTGCACTCTATGAAGATCTATTATTTGCTTATTTTTATTACTTTGTTTCTCTGTATTATGTCTGCATGTTTTAGTAGGGCATAATATGAAGTTATCGGGCTCGGTAAATATGAGCCAGACTATATTGCCTTTTATAATCTGATTGTTGATTTTTTGAATCAAAAGCAACTTCAGACTTTTGGGGTGAATTTCTTGGGACCAACAAATTTTGCGAAAATCTGAAAACTAAGAGGGGTTGGGGTTCGTTTTTGCTATTTATTTTTTGAAATTTCTAAAGTCATAAGAATCTAAATAAGCAATTATAAGAAGTTAATTCAGACGCTCACTTAAGCTTTTATTTATTTATTTAATTTTATAGATTAAAGGGACCATATGATAAAGATTCATGGGCGCTATACTGATCTTTGTTTCTTTCTTTTTCTTTCTGTCTCTTCATTCTTTTGGATTTATCAGGTGGAGTGCAAAGATCAATCTGATGAGCCTGAAAGACCTGGGGCAATTGTATCAAATCATGTATCTTATTTAGATATATTATACCATATGTCGGCTTCATTTCCAAGCTTTGTTGCAAAGGTTTGATAACTTGTTATGATAAAGTTTGAACACAACTTTGTGGCGATTGAGCTGACATGTTTCTGTACTAATTTTGCTGTCCATGTTATTGAATTTTATCGATGAAGAGATCAGTGGGTAAACTTCCTCTGGTTGGTCTTATCAGGTTGGTTAGCATCAAGTTTCTTTATTCTATAAATTTTGTTGTGCGTCAAGTTTCGTTATTCTATAAATTTTGTTGTGTGTTTCATCATAATTTGGTGATAAATTTCGCTTCTGCGACTTTTGCTGAATGTTCTCTGCATACCAACAGGAGACTTCCATATATAATTATTTCTAAGTTGGAAGTTATTATTTGATAAAGCACAAGCGGATCAAGTGGTCAATTAATTATATATTCAGCCTTAGCTAAAGATAGGAGTCAATTTTCTGATCCATTTTTCTTTTAACAATTGGTAGGGGGCAGTTGGAGTAATTTAGAAATGCATTTTCTTTTAACTATGGCTGAGGGAAAAAAGGGAATGGAGCATTTAAAAATTAAAAATTTAATTAGATGAGATTTGTAAGCCCATGGTTTACACTTACAGAGTACATAATTGATTTTATGTTACTCCTAAATATCTATAGTAATTACAACATTTCGAATCTAGGACATTGAATTTAGATTTGAGCTGTAGAGTAAGGAAACTATTGGGGTGTCTTTGCTAGTTATTTTTAATGCTGATTTTTATGTTTGCTTTTCATGCCATATACTTCTTAGTTGTTAATGACAGATTGGTCAAGGGACATTGAATTGTTATTATTTGTTCTTTCTTACAGCAAATGCCTTGGTTGTGTTTATGTCCAGCGGGAGTCAAGATCATCTGACTTTAAGGGTGTCTCAGGTATGTAGATATTTGATGCCAGTATAATAGTTATTGCTGCTCTATAACTGTGGCATCTTCTTTCTACTAATATATGTGGCACATTTGACTTTTGGGGAAAACAATGTGGTCATGTGATTTGTGTGTATGTTTTAGTAACTCTTAAAATTATAAATTAATTTTCCTTTCATATTTTGTTGGATATATCTCTAACCATGGTCCTGTACTTTGATGGAAGTTTGATTTTCCCAGAATGTATCCTTATTTTTGGCATATTTTGATAGTGGATGTTATACTTGAAAGTAATAGTAGTTATAGGAAAATATCTTTGAATGGAGGGTTGTCTAAAGAAAGAATGGCATAAGTTCAAAAGTTGGATAACACCAAACCCATTTCTTCGAATATAAATTATTCAAAAGTCTGAAATTTTGGTATAACGATCATATAACTTCTAGCAAGCATGGACCTCATGGTGTCATTATCGGACACATCAAATGTGGACATGCACCAGACCACCATGTGTCCTATTGATGTAGGACAAGATTTGAAGAAAAAATAATTGTTAAAACAAAGGAAATTAACTCGGGTGAGGCTCTGCTCCTCACTCCTCTAAGGATTTTTTATTTGGGTTGTGCTCCTCACACCACTGCCCCAAGTGTTTCTCGATCGCAGAATAGAGGGAAAATCTGATAACTTAATATCGAACAATATCAAATAATCAATAAACAATTCTGTAGTGTTTTTAACTTGTGGGAACTGCATCAATATTTATAAAGACTCAAAATCCTAATATTAATTGGGGAACAATAAAATAACTAAATGACTAGAATACCTTTACTAAATATTAAAATGCTAATTACTATTAAATGTCCTAAATCCCCACTCATAAATAAAACAAATAATTACATCAATTTTCCTCAAATTAAACATAATAAAACTTTCATAAAATAAATAAAAATTTCTTCTTGGCTTTGGATTCGTCGTCCCCATCAAGTAGTATGTCATTTCTATAATTACATAAGCATGATCTCTATTGTCTGCATTTTTTATTCAGTTTCTCGATAAGATGTTTTTCTTTCTCAGGAAAAAAAATAGAGTAGGTAAATTTTTGCATGTCTTGCTTTCTTTCTTTCCATTTTTAGGTGAAATTAATTTATGATTTTGGACTTTAGATGCATTTCATGACAAAGATTACCCTTGGCTGCTTGCAGGTGTTGTGAATGAAAGAGTTCGGGAAGCTCATCAGAACAAGTCTGCTCCAATGATGTTGCTTTTTCCAGGTTATCACTTGGTTCGCCGATAGAGTGCATCCTGGCGATTCGAAGAAACCATACATTGACTTTCAGTTCTTATATGTTCTATTAGACTTTTAAAACTGTTATGAGCTTATTCCTTTCAATGAATGAGAAAAAGCTAGGATTATTCAAGGTAATAACTTTGCATATTGATGTAAGGTGTAGGACAAAATGGAAGGAAAAAAATAAAACCAAGTTAAAGAATATAATTAGGCTAAAAGCCATAGAACAAGGCTTAATTCAGTAATAATTCATCATTCAATCAATATATAATAAAGTAGTAAAAATTACAATGTCTTGTATAGGACAATGAGAAAAGGTGATTGATAATGCTAGAGCAATAATTATAATATGCATTTAGCGACACTTTTACACTTGTTTTAATGGCACTTTGAACTTTTAGCGACACTTGTTGTCGGACAACATAATTATTGCTCTAACATTATCAATGATCTAAGAAAATCCTAAATTTAACAATCAAGTAAAATCTTCTTTTAAAAAGGAAACAAATCCATAATAGTAATCTACTACTATAGACAAAAACTCTAGAATAATCTACCTAGTATCATATACATAATTAATGACAACAAGTTATTTATTTATTTATTTTTATCTCCAAGTAATAGTATATAATATTCAAAAAGTATAATTAATCTCTAATTTTCTTCCTTATCACATATGGTGCATTGCAAAATGCAATAATGGAATAAAATTAGTATTACCCAGATTTACCAAATACTCTTACTGATCTAGCAATCTGCATTTTTTAGCTAACCAAATATTTCTTTGTTTTCAATCTCTAGTTGAACAAATCCAGTGAACCAGTATCCTCGAACTCGATCCTTACTTCATAGGTTATTTATCATTTAATTAATTTCAATGATAAATCTCTCTAGCTCTTTAAAGTTATGGGTCCTAAAATATAGGAAATCTGTTAATGGGGTGTGAAAACTGAAAAGAAAGAAGGGATAAAGAATACTAAAGAAGTTTCTCTTTTTTATTAGTTACACAACTTTAAAAGCGTTTATTTTTTTCCCACTCCCTAAATAAAATAGACATGCGGTTGTGTATTCAATATCAAAATATAGGGATATAACTGTTCCCATTGCTATCCCTAACTATAAAAGTTTCATCAGATATGAATTTCCGAATGTCCTTGATGCTGAACAAATGATCAACATCAGTATAACTAGAATTGTCACTTTGTAAGAATTGTTTGTGTGTCACGCTTTTGTTTTAGTTATGCTAAAATTTTTGTTGCCCATTTGAAAATAATACAACTGTACCTCACTAATATTTTCCGTCACAAGTCAGAATCCGTACTAGATATATTGTTTTGCTTTGTTTAAATGATTGACCACATGGACTGCCTACAGTTTTTAAATTTGCTTGTCTGTCTCTTTTTTAGAAGGCACAACTACAAATGGAGATTATCTCCTTCCATTCAAGACGGGTGCATTTTTACCAAAAGCTCCAGTTCTTCCTGTGATTTTAAGATATCCATACAAGAGGTTTAGTCCTGCTTGGGACACCATATCAGGGGTGAGTATTTGTTTGGCAGTCTCAACGTTGGTGTACACAACAAATTTCAGTTGACATGTATAGATTTTAATTTGCAGGTGCGACATGTGATTCTTCTGTTTTGTCAATTTGTAAATCATTTAGAAGTGACAAGGCTACCAATTTACTACCCTTCACAGCAAGAGAAGGATGATCCAAAGCTATATGCTGATAATGTTCGGACGCTGATGGCTCATGAGGTACGTTTTTTTGTCAGTTTCTAATAATGAAAGTTTTTAATTCTGACGAATTAACAAGCATGGGATATCAATTTGTATATTAATATTATAGCATTATGTCCTGCTCAGTATGTAAGACGAAGAAGACCTTTCAGAAGGACATTGGAAATCCAGTATTAATGTTTTCAATATCTTAGATTCAGTATATGTTAATAATAATGAGACATCAGATGACTGACTGCCTACTTGCTCTTGATGTTTCCTAATTTTGTAATGCCTAAGCGGAGAATACTTCCTTAATTGGCAAGGGCCATAAAGGAGCATGTATTGATGAATTGATATTAGAAAGTTCATTTGATTTAGGATATATGAGAAAAAGAAAATAAAATGATTCCAAACTACAATAATATGGTTTTGAGGACAATCACCTGTTCTGTTGCATATGTGATCTTCTCTAGAATGAACCCACGATCATGAAACTTACCCCATTCAGATACTGCTGTTGAGCTTATCAAAGGGTTACTGTGTAGACGCTGGCAATGCCAAGTGAATTATGCGTATTGAGAACCTAATCATTTTGCGGGTTGGTTAGCTTATGAAGCCCTGAATCAGTCTTTGGTCTTTCATATTTTGAGGTGAGGGACTGACACAGGACAAGGTCTAGAAAGTTTAGATATGTGACTACACTCAGATACTGCTATTGGGCTTATCAAAGGCTTAATGTGTTAACGCTGACAATGCCAGGTGAATTATACATATTGAGAAGCTAAACATTTTGCAGGTTGGTTGGCTAATGAGAATCAGTCTTTGATCTTTCATATTTTGAGGCGGGGGACTGATACAGGAGTCAGGACAAGGTCTAGAAAAGTTTAGATACACGATAAAGAGGAATAAGTAAGTGTGAAAAGGGGAGAAACGTATCCTTCCAAGGAATTGGTAGAAGCACACAAAAGCGCACCACTTATTTCAAATAATTTAACTCTATTAAACTTGAGGGGATATAATATTTTTATAGGAACCTAAGACTTGGAGTCAAGTATATATGGTAATGAAATAAAACTCTAATACCAGTATGCTACTAATATAAAAGTAATGGTAGATTCCAAAAATACTTTAAACAGCCTAATTAACCATACTTAAATTAAAAGATCTAATTCAGTTACTAACAATTTATACATAATTAATAATATAAAACAATTTACTAAGAATCCTAAAGTATTCATATCTGCATCAGGGACTAGACTATTTTCTGTTTGAGGAGATGGGAGTTGGTATTTAGTTTTTCTGGCCTTTGGATCTTTTGAACAAACTAAACTACAACTACTTCAAACTACAAAGAAAACAAATTATTGTACAGACAATCAACAACATTCTAAAAGGTTTTGTTGAATGTCAGACAGAAATTGAGATGCTAGCATAGCTGATTATTCCTCCGGGGGAGTGGGGTTGAGCTTCTTGGCTTCCTATTTTTAGGAGATAATTTCCAAATTGGGTGCTTAGGAGGTCTGGGTAGTCAACGATCTCACTTTCTGAAAGGACAACAAATTATTTCTCTGAAACCTAAGCCATTTACTAATTCTATTTATACTGCAGGGGGAGATTCCTTGAAGTGGACAGGCCATTTAAGTGACAAAATTTCTATAGTTTATGATATCTTTTTACTATATTAAGTGTGGTGCAGTGACTTCCATGGAAGAGTATATCATGTGTGTGAGCCTGCCGTGGAATGTAGCTTTCTTTTCCTGGACCAGCTCTGGGGTTGATTCCGACACATGACAATTTGAGGAAGACAGAGAAATGTATTGTGAACCGTTATTACACGTGTAAGTGTACATGAAATGAGTAGATCACCTGTTGATTTTGATTTGAGGTGATTTGGGCCCTCTGGTGGATGGTGTGTGCCTTTGGGTTGCGAGTGTGATGTCAGGAGCAGTCATCGCCTTCTTAAGGGCATGGAAATGAGTTGGGGGAGAGAACAAGGAAGAAATGGGACTAACTCCCTCGCTGTTTGTAGTTGGTGCTTTGAAGAGGAAGGAATGTTCTGTACTTTGGAGACAGAGATTGACAGAGATCAATTGTCTATATTTAGTTTTGGTTTGTGAATTTTTGTACTTTTGGCTAAATGAGGTTGTATGTCAGTTCCTATGTATCTTTGTAGAGTTTTTGGGGGAGTTTGAGCTGTGAGCATAGTTGAGTTTAGGTTTTTGTGTGCTTTTTTGGGTTGGGACTTTCTGGTGGGTGAGGTGGTTGTTTGGTATTATAGATGGCCCTCTTTATAGCTCTCCGGGATATGCATAAGTGAGATGTCCCCTTGTTACTAGTAAAATAATTAAAATAGAAAGTACTAAAAGGCCCTGTGGAATGGCAGTAAGGGACAATGTAGGAACCATTTGGTCTTAAACGCCCATTAGTGACTGTTGGTAGCATGAGTCGTGGTATTTGACATGAGAACAACTTAACTAACATGAGGACGCTGCCATTTTCATCCAATAAGGTCCTCACATTCGACAACAGAAGCATTTGTTATTGCATTGATCTCTAGTAATTCTATACCCCTAGCCTTTACTGAGCTCAGGTCCTCAGGATCAAGTCTGAAAAGTAAAGATGCGTTGATAACGTTCGGAATATTACCTGGGACTCCTATTTGATGGATCATAAACCATCTCAGACCACAACACAAATTCTGTGCTTTTTAATAGGCAAGTTTAGCCCCAATATGTGGATTGGAACTAGCAACCTTGAGGTCTTTTCTCTAGGCCTCTGCTATTTCTCCCACCCCTTGGAGTTCAAAATTTATTTGCATTGTGTTTTTATGTCCATGGAAGCAACTTAAATCATATCATTTTATGTTCTGAAGAAAAAACTTCCTTTTATGAGAGCATATATTTTGAAAATTCTGAAATTTGGATCAAGTCATTGTTTCCCTTCAAGTCAACTAAAACATTAAATTGTTCTGTGCAATCCTATGAAGTTTATGAACCATATATGGTAAAGGCTTTGGCAACCAAGTACCGTTGACAGAAAGATATCGAGCTTACTATTTGAGTAATGCTAGGGGTCTCAAATGATGTTTCTTGTAGTGTTAATGTTACTTAATTGAATGACCAATCAAAAGTGATGTACTCAACGTCAACCGATGTTATAGTGACTCATCATTTGAGACCCATTATAAATACACCTTGCTATTTAAACAAGAAAAATTCTTGATTAGATGGTTTGATATTGCTTGCTTTTTATATCACAAGTGGTGCTGAGCAGTTGCTTTGAGCTATCATATGGGCTATGGCATGCTCCTACGACAGTAGATTGTACTAGTGAGCAAGTACAATTGTAGGGCTGGATCTTGTTTACATTTCGACGGTATTAATTGAATCTCCTGCTTCATTGTCGGTCGTTAATGTCCTTTTAATAATGTAGCCCCTGGGTTCCAATATTTGGCTATATTTCCCTAGAAGAATGCCATCTTTGTTTGTATTGGATTATTATTTTGCTGGGTAGGTTGTGTTTTTAGAGTTTCCATTACTTGCATCGATTACTTTCATTTTCTACTGTCCAGTCTTATTTGCTTTTGCTGTTTCACATGCAGGGTAATTTGATAATGTCGGATATTGGTTTGGCAGAGAAACGAGTATATCATGCTGCTCTCAATGGTAATAATAGCCTGCCTACTGTTTTGCATCAGAAAGCCGAATGATAATTTCATGGCCTGGCTCTCAAAAGTTATGTAGTCCACTTGGGTTATGTAGTTCTCCTTAGTGTTGACTTTGGAATAAACTGCAGCTGAAGGGTGGCTATGACCACCCAGTAAAACAAGAAAACATTGTGTGGGGTTTCCCATCCATTAAACAAGAAAACACCGTGTACTATCCTAATTTGTATTCTTATTAAAAGAAAGTTGCCTGTTAAATATAGTATCTGATGTTTTTTTTGTGAATATCCCGATGTTGGAAGCATCCAGTTTTAAAGCTTCCTGGGCTTTACTGTGTTTTTCTTTTTCCAGTAGCTTTCATTATCTAAATTCTTGTAAGCCCTTATTGGAAAAGAGAGGAAAATTGCATCTGTAAATCTGAAACATCTGTTTCGTGTTCATGCAGGTTTGTTTTGTCAACAGTAATTCGGACACACGATCTGTATATTCCTTGTATGGTTCTATTCTTTAGAAAAAGTAGAAAATTTATTTATAGGAAGTTAGCTATGAACAATCATTCATATTGTCATTGTTGGAAAATGTATCTCCAGACATAGCAATATTGCTACCTAATCCAATGCGCTTACCTTAAAGCTGTCTCTCGTCTATATCTCCTCTTTCCGGTGAAGTCTATCTTATTCATAAAAGATGGTTTGGTCAATCAAGCAGCTAAATCTGCTTCTGACATTGGATGGAGTGTGTTTCTCGAAGCAAGGACTGTGTTTCCATGTATGATCCAGCTCCTGTACAGAGGTGATCGTATTGTTTATTAATTCTTTTGTTCTCTTTTTTGGGAATGAGTTGGGTTAGTAGAAAATAGAATTCTCTGAATCTCTCTCTCTCTCTATCTATATATATATATATGTATATGTATAGAGTTGCGTTTATACAAATTTTCAAAATTAGATAAAATAAAAAGGATTGTAAATATGTTTTTCTGATTTGATGCCTATTGGTTGTCAACCCTCCCTCCCTCTTCAAAAAACTACAAACCCCCTTTTTCCCCTTATGTTAAAAATGGTTACTGCTGTACTTCATGTTTAGTACAATAGTGAAACTGATAACCAAGACATTAGATAATGAATGCGAACTCAGTGATCAATGAACGAACTGTTACTTTGCGACCCCCTTGGTACAAATTTAATATTCATCTAAAAGTGAGTCTCACATGTAACCAACATATTATTTTTTTTCTTTCCACGAATGTATTTTAATTTTAAGTTACAAAACTTGGAAATAATTTGAGCGTGTGCTTAATGAAACCTTCTGTTGTTTGGGATCGCGTAAAGCTTATTAATGAGTTTCAATGCGCCCTTGCATATTAATCAGTTGTTATTTTGGTTGAATGTCAGTCTATTGATGGATTTGAACTTCGAAGCTTCATTAGCAGATTCCATATTTATTATAGAATCTGTTATGAATCCGCAACAATTTGATCTTTACCTTGCCTGCATTTGAAAGCATGGAAGATGCACAAAGAGCTAACAGAGTTCAAGCTTGAGTTTTTTTCCTTTTTTTTGCTAGTTTTAGCAGAAATGGTAACATTCTTGCCTTTGGCAAGAATGGATCCCAAGACCTCATGCACCCAAGCCTTATGAGTAGTTCTTTTACCATTGGGCCAAGAGGAGCTTGGTAAAACCAAGGATTTCATGTCACCAGACAACATAAGGAGCAAACAGGTTTAAATTTTAATACTACTATATAATAAGGTTGGAGATGTCTAAGGGGTTTGATGCCATGTTTTAGTTAACACCTTAAAGCATGTATATAACCAGGAAGTTGCAATTTCTTGCAACAAAGAACCTAGAGTTCTGCTAGACAGATATAAATATCTACATGATCCATTTCAAAATCATTTCAAAATATAAGATCACTTGCCTCTTATATTTTGGAACGCAGGGAGTATAAGCCAAGAGTAAGAACAAAAATGAGAGAGGGGGGCCAAGGGGGAGAGAGATGATGGCGACGATGGTGAATCTGCTAAACTTTCCAATGCAGATGTAAATAATTGTTACCATGTTACACATATTTCCCCCTTTCCAAAGCTGATGACTTGATTACAAAATATTTAACCACATGAGACACCTTTAAACTAGTGCTTGCCAAAGACAATGTTGGGGGATAAAACATTTTCAGTGGGAATCTCCATCTTACCTTTCATTCAGCGAGCCGTTGTTGGATCGTCTGAGTTCCCAGGGTGGTAAGCAGCCTTTTAAGGGGGACTGTAAAAACAATGAAGACGTTGACAACTGTTTCTGCCTCATTGAGATTGAAGAGAGGCAACTGAAGCTGCTTCTTAGCCTTCTCTTCTCGCTATCAAATGCTTGGTAATTTGGGTCATGTTGCACAGCTGAAATTCTAAGGGCTTCAGGTAGTACACAGTTGAACATTGAGCCTATAGGAAAACATTTTGAACACTAAAATCATAAAGGCATAGTGAATTACTTCAACGCTGCGCAGTAAAGTCATGGAACAGATGTAATCTACCTAGTTTTGCAAGTCGATTCACCCATTTTGGGATATGCTTCCCAGTCAACTTGTAGCAGATGTCTTTGCAAAAATGGTTGCAGTTCTTAACAATCAAGTGATATGAATCACCATTGTAGCTTGCTGCATGATGCTCCATGAATTCCCTAACCTGGGCAGGGTCCAAACATGTAGTCCCGATGAATATGGACTTCCTAAACTTGAAGCCTGGGCATTGCCGAGGCTCGACTTCAAAGACACCGCTAGTTGGATAGTCGTGTGCTCCAAATGCATACTCTATACCATGAACTGTCAAGAACATGAAGGGTTAGTCAATAACTATTTCCTTTATCTGATCTGTTGGTGCAAAACATAGAAGGAAATACATGAACATGTGCATGAACTATTTTCACAATCAAGTGCAAAGTAATGAGCCAATGGACCACCTGTAACTCACCAACATATTAAGCTAAAATGTTTATCTTGAGAGAGAGAGACGCTTTTAGGACCCAAGTACTAAACTTGAGGTTTGGACCAAAAGGACAACTGATGCATCATCTAGGTTGATAGTGCAACTAAACCAACTTACCAAACATTAATATATAAAATCTTTCAAATCAAAAACTTAATTTAGAGTAGTTCTTGTAAGTATAAAATCTGCAGAGAATGCCTATATTGTTTGGGTTTAAGCAATTTATCAAGAGATTGTGCTTCAAAGGAAGATGGATTTTGGCTGGTCTATCGGAACCAGAATCCCAGGTAACTGCATCTTTCAGCTTAAGAGAACTATCTGTTTTACTTTGACCTGGGCATCATAGTCCTTGGAAAATACAAAAGGTTTTAACAGTTCCGAGTACACTACAAGGGAAGTAAACTATTGGCTATATTCGACCATAAACATCATTCATTTAAGAGGCAGTGTACATGGTTATTCTAGTGCAAGCAAGACAGATATAAATTGGTCTTTCTACACCTTCAACCCCAGAAACCGAGGATATGAGGATGACTTAGACTCCATTAGGCAGCTAGTGTTGTGTCTTATGGCACTTTTACTCGAGTCATGCCAGATGAATATGATTAGTTGAGGCAGAATAGCAGCCTCTTCTAACCTCCAACTATAACCAGATAATATGCATCTCAGAAGCCCTAGATGCTTGATACCCACGAAGCCAGCAGACCCTGCACCCCCCACTTTTGTCCCACAAGCCATTGAATCCACATCTCAAGTATTCAATTTGACAGGCAGCGTAGACCATTCAATACTCCGACCTGTGCAGATGACTCGGTTCTTTATGTAAATATTAGTTCTTTACTGCATATGTTTGAATGGAAAATTAAATAAATAATGTGTTCATAATTGTAATATACATATTAAAAACAGAGACTAAAAGTAAACTATTCCACAGTCTAATATTTTTGTTAATTACTGCACAGCAGAGTTTTAAAAGAAAATAAGCAACAGTTCTAATAACAAGTAGAATCTACATGAGGACAAGTAAATATTCTTTATGTTATTTCCTGGAAGCAACATTGGCACGATTTTTAAGAACTAAACTAAGTACTAGATGAGAAAATAGAAACAAAAGATCCAAATTCATATCAAAGAAAAAACGTGAAAAAAGATTAAGCAAGGCCTACCTTCTACACCAGAGTGAAAGATACCGAATCCAGCCCAATAGGCATAGCCATTCATGGGTGTCAAGTCATATACATTGAGATAAACTGGTGTATTGCCTGAACCATAATTAGCTGACTTCACCTTGGGGAATAAACAAAATCGTAGGGTTGATTTTCCTCGTAAGCGGAGAGGCACTATTGACTTCCATACTTTCTTTGTTCCAAATTTCATGGCGTTTCTAGTAGGGAAACCAGAAGTTCTGTACATACAAGCAAGTATATAAGCATGAAACTTCTACCAAAAAAGATCACAACAACAATGACAAAAGGGAAGGGGGGAGAGGAAGCTACAAAGAATGCTAAAAGATCCAATTAAAAACAACTTGCGAATATAAGGGATCGTACAATGGTACTAGTCAGAACCATACACCGAGAGAAACTAAGCACTCAAGACAAAGTATTGTCTAATAGCAGGTCAGTTTCAGTTGGAAAAGGTAGAGCCAATGTGAAATGAAACTTAAGTATCTGAGTGTTGTGTGTCTAAAAGAATGAAAAGAAAAGGGTATCAAACGGAGGGTCAAAATTACATAAGTCTGTTAAATGCCCTTAGTTAGCATAACTCATTGATAAACTTCTACGTCATTTGATAATATATTGTGTACAAGGTAAACCGATAAAACATAGATGCCTCACAATGTAAAATCATCTTTACCTCATATTATCACTACTCTGAATAACAGCCACCTTAATTCTTCAGGCATGCACATTTTGATTCTACGACCTGCCTATACCAACTCTTTTCAATTAACAAGCTTAATCTTTCATTTTTGTGGTCAACTTTAATTTTATGGGGCCTCCACATATATGGAGCAAAGTCAGCACACAACTAAACAATCAAAGCAACTCTCTCCTTGCTATACATCCCAATACTGACCGAGTCTTTGAACAACTATAATAGATTACAGAATGCTATCATAACTTTCTCATTTCCATTGAAGCCTGCTACAGCAGTTGACCATGTGACAAACATGAATAAACTATCTCCATTATTAAATTTTTTTTTAAAAAAAAATCAATTCAAGTGAGTTGACCTTGAATACATTTTTTTTTTAATTAAAAAAAGAAGAGAATTTCCCTAACAGTACATGGGTCAGCAAAGATGCAATAGAAAACAAATAAGATAATATGCAGGCACCGTTGTAAAAAGAAATCAAGTAATGGCAGGAGTGGTAGTCCATGAATACAGTCGGTGGTTTGCATCTGTTTTTTAAAATAAGGTTGCTAATGTTGATTCCATTCATCTTACAACTAGTGAAGAGGAGAATCTAGTGTGCATGATAACTCATTCTGTTCAAGCAATAGTTGGATGTAAATATTAAAAGGCATGCAACTCTATCCAAAATTAGCTTCTCTGACAGCATCAACTTCAATGTTGCTCAATAAAATCATTTCTGTGCCTTAATTTTAACAATCCGTACAAATTCTTAAATATACTTTCAAGTTCCTTCTAATAATCACACATGAAGATTACAGAAAAACTCTCATGCTGTTAAAAGAGCATTCCCCAGGGTCAGTGGTGTCTCGACTTATTTCCAAGTTTAGTCTATGACTTTGAGCTTATGCCACTTTCAAAGATCAGTATTTATACATTTATCCATGCCAGACAAAGAAGCAATTTGAAGAGCAGCAACAATTGCAATCCTTATTAAATGTTTATAGCAAATTAATTAATGAAATGCACAAATTAATATGTCCAGTCAAATGAATTGTATATATTAGAGACATATACTAACTTGCTGCCTATCTGGAAAAATGGACAATTCTGCTTCTTAATTATATAAGAAATCTGCATACTTTAAAACTTCAGAACTGGCGGAACAAAATCACGCATCTCGCATGTGCATATGCACACAGGGAAATGGAAAGAGAGAGAGAGAGAGAGAGAGAGAGAGAGCAAATGACATGAACACTCTTTCTTCAGATGCCTGAGGCCGAAAGCAATTTTGATTGGAAATTCCCCTTAGGCTATCACTGTTCACATAATAGTGTCTATTATAAAAGATATGATAAAAAATAGTCTCAATCTAAGGACATTGTTACCAAAACCTACTAAGCTATCACTTTTTTACTCCAAATCCTTATTTGAGAGGCTTAATTTCCCCTAAAGCAACAGAAATAAGTCAATTCATAATCATACAACCAATAATTCTGAACATGTCCTCAATAATGTGAAATGAACAACCATAAGGAGTAATCAAGAGAGAATCATAATGTGAAATGTACAACCATAAGGAGTAATCAAGAGAGAATCTTTAGCTTCAGATTCAAGACTATAAGTGAAGTCATTTCAGATCTTGTTGATAAAATTGCACTTTCAGGCAGAAATATAGAAAAATATATAACAAAGCAAAATAAATTTAGACTAACAGATCAGATGGGTAAGACACAGTAAAATTCAAGAAAATGAAGATGGTCCAATCCACCAAAACAAATTAAGACTTTTTGGGAGACACCCACAAAACAGAAATTATAGGAAAAGAAGTAGAAAGTTTATGAGAGAGAAAAACCTACAGATTAGGAGAAGATGGCCATTGAAAGGGAGGAGCAAAGTCCAGGTTCGGAAGAAAAAGTAAAAACCCAGTGTGCTAAAAACAGCAGAGAGAACAGAACCAGCTGGTAAAAGAAAGAGGTAGCTGAGTGTCCCTGGCTGAAAAATTAACACACGCTCATTTTCCTGCAAAACCCAAGTAAGACTGCAAATCCTGTAATTACAGACCCCATTTTTGAGCCAAACGAATTAAAGATAAACAAAAAAACGAGAGTAAAGACGAGACCCCAGGCTATGGAAGTTAAGGCCAACTGACATAAGTCCCCCACCACCTCTCTGTCTCTCTCTGCTTTTTTATCTTTTAAATACGTTGAATATTTGGTATAGTAGCAATGCTTGGTAATAAAATTGTAACAATAAAATTTTTTTTTTCTAAAGAAAATGTTTGTTCCTGTCAGATGGTCTTGGGGTCTGTTGGGAAATGACTTATAAGTTAAAATTTAAATAATAATTTATAAGTTATTTTAAGTTGTGACTTATAAATAAAAGTATTTGACACCATTTTGACTTACAAATCATAAATTAAGTTAAAATAAGTTACAAAAATTAGTAAAATAAGGGCAAAAAAATCTTTATATTTGGTCAAATTTACTTATTTTAAAATGACTTATAAGTCAAGTTTTGAGAAGTACAGTAAGAAATTGTTGTTTTTCAAAAATGACTTATAAGTCAGTTCATAAGTTAAAAAATAAGTCGCATACAATACTCAAATAGTAAAAAAAAAAAAAACTACATATAAATTGTTTGACTAACTTATAAGTCACTTCCGAACAGGCAGTTGGTCTTGCCCGCTTCCATAGAACCCAGGAAAAACTTCTGAAAACGGAGGGAGAAAATACTTATTTAAAACACAAGTAAAGCCACCTAGAGGAGAGCATAAACAGCACTCAGTAGGCATTATTAGCGGAGAGGAGGCAATCAATTGAGAAAATACAGGACTATGTAAAAAGAAAAGCTTCTTATTATGAGTTCTTGCTGAATCAAACTCTATCTTTAGACCTCTCCATTTTTGGGTTATGGGTTGAAATTTGTAATTAACGAATCTGCCATTTAGGATCCACCAATTTGGATAATATATATCATACATGTGACATGAACATAAAAGACATAAATAATTTTTTCATATTAATTTCAATAAATCAAGTTGAATTTACTCTGTTAAGTGAGCATGCAATATAATATATACATGTACAAAGTATAGATTTCTTTTTGGTATAGTATTTCTATCAAAACTTGACCATATCCTTGAGCTACAAACTTTTGAAATTTTGAAGAGGGGAAAGTGAAGCAAGTGAATATTATTTGGTCAAGAAGAGGCAGCTTTCTTTTTACACTGTCCTTTGCCTGTAGCTTTGCTTCATGAACAATAAACAAATCTTCAATTGGACCATTAAAATTTTTATTTTTTTCAAAAAATCTTTTACTTTTTTTTCCCCACAATAATCACTAAAAATTTATGTTAATGTTAATGCCAATATATATATATATATATATATATATATATATATATATATATCCTGTATTTTTTTTTCTTAAAAGATAGCACCCGAGTTCCCCTGGGTCAATCAGTCACTAATTATCTTAAAACCAGAGTGGATGCACGTGTCTTTAATCAAATTATGGTGAGAATGCAGAGGACAACATAAATGTGATAAGAAGCCAACAAGGAAAAGAAAAAAGAAAAGAGAGAATTTATCTTTACACCTTGTCCTGAAATTTTAATTTGAAGAGAAAAAAGAGAGATAGACGGGATCTTGGAGTTTTTCAGTAGAAGACAAATTAAAATTGAGTGTCTTGAAATTTAAGTTGGAAAAAAAAGGAAAAAAAAAGAAAATTAGGAAAAGTTAAGCTTATTTGGATTTAAGCGAAAATAAATCTTTCCCCTCTTACTTTTTCTTCTCTAATTTTCTTTTTGTTTTTTTTTTCTTCAACTAAAAAAACTCTGTTAAAATAAAGAATTGCTCTTTATTATAAGTTGTTATGAATTGACACTCTTTTTGATTTTCTCTGAAAATTAATGCTTTTTATTTCTTTAAATATTCAAGGACATGATGATTAACCAAGTTGTGTTCCCTTTTGACTCAATAATTGTGATTTACTAATTACTAGTACTTTTCTTGTGTATGACAAGGTTATGGAGAGAAACTACGGGAAAACATACATATGGTTTGAGCTTGCGTTACACTCTTAATTAGCAATGCCAAAATTTAATTTTATATATATATATATATATATATATATATATATATATATATATAAAATCTTATACTCTCTCTCTCTCCTATATATATATATGTTGTGAATCCAACTTTCACTTTTGGAATGCCCGAAAGCAAAAAAGGTCACTTTCAATTTTTTTCAAATAATTAAGGTAGCATGCAAATAATTGACTATATTCAAATAAGTGATGTGCTTTTGGGTCTAACCCACAAGCAAATCCAGATATACAATATTGCATGTGGAATTAATGGGATTGCATATGTCCTACTTAGTTGTGTTTCATGAGGTCTTAATTAATACTACCTCATTGTTATTTAAAAAATAATATAAATAGAAAAACTTTAGTAATTGGGTGATTAATTAGTAGCACAAACAAGTATAGCAAGAAATTACATAATCCCACCCAAATAGAATGTGCGAACTAAAACCTGCACAGAATTATTAAGGTTATACACGTTATAGTAATAGTGTAATTAATAACATTTTACGCAACACATCACTAAAATAAAAACATTATTATACATTTATCATTCATAACTTTGACTTTTTATTTCGAAATTCATCGGTGTATGTATATTTTACAGAAATTATACTCCCTTCTCCGTTCACTAAACGATGACTTAAAGTATAAATTTTTTTTGTCATAAAAAAGATTATAATAAGTATATAAATTTAGTAGGGTCCACTAGTATATAAAAAAACACATTTTTTTTTATAAATTTTGTGAGACAATAAGGATAAACTTACGTACACACTCAAATTATACATTTAAAAACACACACGAGTGTAAAATGATAACAAAAATATTTCTCTCATCTATCTACAACACTTTTTCTCTCCTCATTTACTACTATTGTGTGTCTTTAATCGTGCACTTTCGGTGTGTATATAGATTTATTCCAAAGCATTATGGTAGATGTAGAGATGAACTATTTAATAGAAGTAGTTCCCTAGTTTTGCTGGCATTACAATAACACAAAGTCAAATCTAAAATAAGTTTAGTACTCCATGTTCAAAGAATTGCCAGGCTGCCTTCTCCAAAAGCCTTTTCAATATTCATGAACATCTTATGGTATTTAAAAGACAAAACAAAAAAAAGAAAGAAGGTGAAAATATGGTAAGCTGTGTCTCTCAACTATTAATAATGCATGGCTAGTTGGCTGCATTAACTAGTTCAGTTATTGTCCCACGTTAACATGAAACTCTGTGTGTCAGAATATGGTGATATTATGAATTGCTATGCCTATGTGAAGTGAAATTAATGAACACCTTTTAGAAAAGAAGAAGAAGAAGATGATATTTTGTTTATTAATATTATCATACATAGTTTGTAAATTTGGCACGAGTAAATAAGGGTTATTTACGTATTTACACCTTTGTTGGTGTGTTCTCATGCCTTGTCTCTATCTTTACTTCCTTTTCTTTTTATGGTATTTGATGTTATAAATTTAGCTTTAAAGAGGGAGGGATTCTTTTCCTCCTTGTTTTATTTTGTGCCTTTTTTAAATTTGTGATTTTAATTAAGAAAAGAAAATAACTTTACTTGCTCTTATTTGTAAGTATGAAACAAAGAAAATAGTAAATAAAAATTTGTTCTTATTTTATGCACATAAATAAAAATTTGATATTTCTGTTTTCGGGGTGATATTAAAATCGGAAAAAAGAAAAAGAAAAATCCTTTTCTAGGCAACCTCTCCTCTAGTTCTAAGTAAAGATCTAATAATGAGAGTTTCTTTCTTCTTTGATGGGCCATCCCCTAGATCTCTTTCTTCACTCCATGTTTTGATTTGTTGGGAGTTTCTCTATCCTTTTGTGGAATTTTTCCTATCCTCTTCTCAGGCTCAAAAGCAATCAACTTTGGTTTGATGGCTTAATTGGTAGTACTATATATATATATATATATATATATATATATATATATATATATATATATATATATATATATATATAGGATTTTCTTAACGTGTGCCCTTTAAACTATCCGGAGCATGTTTCCATGTCTCCTTACTTACATGTGAATGGTGTGAGGTTGCAAATGCTTAGTTTAATACTAGTACAACTGTTTTCATATACCTATCAGGTGTAAAGTGAATGAAGTCCCTTTGAATTCAAAATATTTCTAATTTCAACTTCTCTTAAGTTGTTACCATTAAGTATATTAATAGATAACTTGTTATTACTACCACCTATATTAATATATGAGATTGAATAGAATTATAAAATTAGTCCATTATATTAAATATATCGTTAAAATATTATCGATCTACATAATTCGTAATAAAAAAATCGACATATAAATTAAATTACAAAATATATTATTTTTCTAAATATATTCAAACACAATGCGGGAATAAGTTTTGAGTGTTGCCAGTCAAAAGATAATTGTATATATTGAGGTGCAATGTAAATGATATTCAATGTGGGGCCTCCTTAGTTACAAAAAGTATAACTCTGTGCCTTGTAATAATCCTCTGCAAATTTTTAAAAATTGTAATTTCACATACGAAGAATGTAAGAATCTGGTCCAACCACTTACTGTTAAATTCTATGGGCAGATCATGATGACAGAAAACAGTAAGTGCTGAGATATGAACATTAAAAAAAAAAAAAAATCTTGTTTAGAGCAACAAAAGGACTAAGGGAATAATTTTCTTTTCAGGAAAAAGCAAATATAACGCTGACATGTTCACCAGAGTTTTACAAAAAAAGGTAGTAAAAAATATAATAAAGCCCTATGCACCAGAAGCATGAACTGATGCACTGATTCAAGCCTCTATCCTATCAAGAGTCACTTCAGATTTATTTATTTATTTATTTTTTCAGTCAAGATGTCTATCAGAAAATTTGAAAAACTTCATGATAATTGCAGATTTCAGAGATAAATTTAACTCAAACAATAAGATACCGGTTAATTTTCATTAATGTTACTAATGCTATAATAAAAAAAATGTGTCAAATGTGGATTGCGACTAACGTAGAACCATAAGTAATAAAATAGAACAGTAACCCTTCTTTACTTTCTCTTATCCCTCGTATATTTCAACAATTGTGGTCAAAAGAAAGACTATAAGTCTATAAAAGATGTGATTAAAGTGTTTCTCAAACTGGAATTTCTACACGCAACGCAACATGGTGTAATGTCGTATTAAGACAGAAAAATATGTATACCTAATTAATTACCTATGCACAATCAAAATGGTATATTTACAGGTGCAGTTTGCAGATTCTGTATAGCCCTTCTGGCTTTGAACCAGTCAAATTGAACCAAGTGAATTGAAGTGATCCCATGCCTCCTGTAAACAAAGAATAAAGTTTTGTAGTGAAAGCAATAAAGTTCTTGTCAATAAAAAGTTGTCTTCTTGTCATACATATATGCTGAGAGGGGGCAAGTGGCAATCATCAACAAAACCCTCTCTTGTTTGGTCATAGCTAGGAAAAAAGTTAAACTTGAAAACAACTACAGCTCACATTTGATGAGATCTATGTGACCAAGACAACACAAGCATATATATATATATATATATATATATATATATTTATATATCCACTGCTGTTCTATAAGAAGAGTCCCACATGCCATTATGTTTTTGTTCTATAAAAAGAGTCGCATTTTTGTTGATGGTAGTATAAACATGAAAATTTCAGTAACATACTAAATTAAACAATAATTATATTTAGGGATAAAGATTGAACAAATTTATAACCTTAAAGTCTGTAAATTTTAAAAATGAAATCTTTTTGTGGAACAGAGGTAGTATATCAGATTATATATGAGTCCTCAGAGCAGTGACAGCCCAATCAAATCATTAAATTGTGTATCCGAAATACTTTTCTTCCTAATACTTTGTACCATAACCCTGACACTAAAACTGTGACTGCACAAAGGCTCAACACAGTTCAAATAGTTCTTTGAGGTATACATCCATCACTTAAATGGAGCAATTTAGGAAAATGTTACCAGTTTGAAGAGTTAAAAGAATGACAAAAGGCAAAAGGTAATTTGACGCATGCATATTATACATATTTCATGCGCCTTTGGAGTGCAATACTTGAGGTCTACATGGTGTTTTCTTATAGTGCATATAGATTAATATATATCTAATTGACCCGTTTTTAGAGAAAATGATTGAGTTCATCTTAAACTAAGTTCCACTCCACAACTAAACTAGGGTAATTTAATACCTGCAAAATATCAAAAACTTTTTCTGCAGTGTACTTTTGATGAGAAGCAGCACCCTTCTGCTGTAGTTTATCTGGGTGTAGGCAGAGCAAAGCTTTCTGATATGCTCTCTTCACTGCATTTCCCTCAATAATATTGACAAGCGCCACTGGTTTCCATCCACTTTCTTCCCAAAGAACCTGTATATGAAGATTATAAGTTGGGAAGATGAGAAATACGTTTAGCATGGACCTTGATGGAGTTATTTAACATAAACTAAACGTCTCTTTGAATGACATCACTCTGCATAAACAACATAGGTTATGGTAAACTGGCATTCGAAGAGAGTATGAAGTATCCACTAGGAAATGCACTAGTACTGGAAACTGCTACAATTCACCAAAATTACATATTTATGTGTACAAAGGTACAAACAATGGAAATTGTTCAATGATTCCCTAAAAACATATATTTAAATTAATTATCCCATTGAATTCAAAACATTCCATTTATTATGCTTCCAAATGGAAATCCCTTTTTATTTTGTATGATTTTCTTTCCTGTTGTGTTAAATGGGATTGGTTGCAGTTGTAAGATATGTGAAAAGGAAAAACTAAGGTTTTGGGAAGCTGCCACTGCACACAAGCCATGAGATCTGAAATTGTGTGGACAAAATCAATAATGTTCGAGTCAGCACTGTTCAACTGTGTTCCGTCCAATCACTAGTAGACTTATGCTTAATTAGTTGATTCAGGAGTGAGATGCTGAACGCATATAAGCGATATGCAAGACTTTACTTAGGATACTCATGAAGACAAGCATTAGACAAAATCAATAACTGATTGGTAAAAATCCTCACTAGCATGCCGGATCTGCATTCTAATACTAATATTGATGATGATAGCAGATGTCAAAGTCAACTTTAAATTACAGAGGAAGTTTTACTGTAGTTATATAATCTTATTTAAGTAATAATTTACTTATGACAAGAAAGGAAGTTAATGTGGCATGATCTCAAGGATTACACACTATGGTACGTTTGCTATAATTGATGAATTTAATCCAACGAAAATTCTGAACTTACATATTGTAAAGTTGAGAGCAGTGAGCGAATGTTTCCTTTCTTCCCACTTGACCATTTAAGAATTTTAGCATCCAAAGCCTACATTGAAGATATTACTAGTATAATTATTGTTTTCCATTAAAAATCAAAACAATCTAGCAATGTAGCTACTTACTTTGATAGCCTCATGATCTTCGCTAGTTTGTGAAATCTTGATTTGATCATTGGGCAACTCTTGTATCTGTTTCATCATGCAAGTAAACCAGCTCACCGAAAGAAAAAAAAAAACCACTTGTATATAAACAAAAACTAATGGAGAATACTCCTAATTGGGTAACACCAGATGCGCATTATGCAATTTGATTTCCCAATATGTCATATTTTTTACAGAAATGAACATTTCATCATTGATATAATTTCAAGCCAAGAACACGCAACATTTATGTGGAGCAACGAGCAACTAGGTATAAGAAAAACTATATATAACCAACGCCAAGTAGAAGAATTACATACCAGATAGTTGACTTGAAATGGGTCGTCTATGCTTTCCCTTGTAACTTTAGAATCATCAGGAATTGGTTCTGATTAGAAAGCAGAAATTTTACATAATGAAACCTCAAAGAGTTCATATTCTTGTTAAATCGTCTAGTCAGAATAAGAATGCATATAATTTCTTATTGGTGAATAATTGGTCAGATACTTGAATTTGTAGCTCAATAATATACTGAGAATTTTATATATAAGTAAACAAATAAATGTGTTGTTTGATACTGACATTATTGTGAAAAAGAGTATTGGTTCCTGACCAACTCATCCACCAACACAATTTACATTTCCTGACTATTTATCTTTCAAATAAAAATTATGAACACCCACAAGGAATATAGGTAGGCAATAAACCATCAAATAAAGGTGTAATAAGAAGAACATCGAGTTCCAGTAGTCAAGTTTCTAGTGATAACTGTCTCCAAATGGACACCAGGCTACCAGTGGGGCAATTTAGTTTCCTGCCATTTCCTAATTCTAAGTTTTCTTCTCAAATGATTACAGTAGACCCAATGCAAATGATTGTGCAGCTTCAATTATCTTTTCAACATAATATGTATAAACAAAATTATTATTCATACCATATAATTAGAAAAATTAAAGTTGCTCCCTACAAACCGAATCATTTTATTTAAGCCAAACCACTCTTATATTCAAAGATTAAAAGAACTTACCAGAAAATGGGGAAACTTCCTTCTGATCAGAAGAATTATCATTACTTGTATTGATTGTGGACTTCATTTGAGATTGAAAAGAAAATGGAGAAGCTTCCTTTGGATCAGAAGAATTATCAATACTTGTATGGATTGTGGACTTTATGTGAGCATGATGTTTCTTTGGTTTTTCAACATTTTCATCCTCCTGAAAAGACACAAGGAGATTTAGAAACTAAATTCGCAAAAATTGTTATGGAAAAGACATAATTATTAGCCAGAAAACATCAATTTCTCTACAAGGGAAATCAAATCTTTTTAAAAAGAACAGAGGGAATCAAATAATTTCAAGCTGGATACCAAAACATCTGGAATCTTGTTCACGTTGGGTAAATGCACTTCAGTTTCCATTTCGTTTGTGCTAATACTTGCTTCATTGACTTTTGCACCACTAACTTTTCCTTCCCAACTACAGCTCTGATTTTGGGAGTCAGCAATACTTTTGGTCTTTGAAGAAGTTTCTTGATTGAAAATTTTAACAAAATCTTTGACCTTTCCCCTAACTCCACTTCTCTTGATATTGCCTCCTGGACTTTTGGGTGAACCTTGACTGCTAGCCTTATTCACTTCAGTTCTATTTGAATTGATTATCCCATTATGTTTCTTTACATCTTTACTGGCATCAACGTTTGAATGGGACAGTTTGGTTGTTTTTGCCACATTTTCTTTTCCTTCTACCTTCATAACAATATCTTCATTCTCTGCACATAAGAAAATAACTTTCTTGTTAGACATACTTCACATATTACCGACATAACTGATTTAAACACATATCACCTTGTCCATCAATCTCATCACGGAGGATCGAACGTAATGGCTTCAGCATTGGCTTGTGAGCTTCTTCTTCTGTGACCGTAAAAACTTTGTCAGTTCTATCAGAAAAGCTTATCTCAGGCAGAGAATTAGGTTTTGTTTCTTCACTTTTATTGCTCCACATAGTACAGTCGGGGGACTTTTCAACAGTAACTTGTGTGGTTTCAAGAATATCTGATTCTGGCTTAACAACAACTTCTTTGAGGCATGTTTCTGTTCCTTTGAGGGTGATTGTGTTGGCTAGCTTCTCACATTCCATTTTAGAGAACTCAGATTTCACTGATATACTGTGAGTGTCAGTAGAACATGCATTGGCTGGCAGTAACTCACAAACTGTGTCACTTTGGATACTTCCTTTAGAGCTAGAGCATCTTGCTAGTTTATCTTTCTCTTTTGATTTTGAACTAATCCCCTTACGAAGAGGCATCATGATAGGTACTCCGCTGCTTGCCCATTTGTATATGGAAAAATGAAATTCATTAATATCAGTTGGAGCTTCTGTGTTTTTTGAATTGTCTCTCAAATCTCTCCTCATGTTTGTTTCATTAGATTTGGCCACATATGATAATTCCTCATTCCTTAGAGAAAATTCATTTGACAAAGGGCTTGGGCCATTAGATGGCCAGACATCACTACTGAAATCATCCTGTACTTGCATTGTTTGGCTTGAAAATCTTGAAAGAGAAGAACTCGGAGTACTGATTCCACTTGCAGTACCTTCCTTCTTTTTAAATGAGCTACTGGTGGCAAATGTTGCATAGTCCATGGCTTTAGTCAATGTGGCAGGAAGGCTGAAAAGGCAAAAAGGAGTTAAAGGGAGGAGCACAAAACTGCATATTGGCAAGGAAATAGAAGAGAAAGCTACATATGGAATAGCATATTAGCATGAGTAGACAATAGTGAAATTGCACAAGTAATTTCACAACTCTATAGGTAAAGAAACCATAGAATATATATATATATATATATATATATATATATATATATATATATGAAGAAATTAAGAAATATAGAAACAAGGTCAGGAAATAATGTTTCCAGCGGACTTTGGGCAATACACGTATGTGACAAGTCCCCATCCAAAAGAAGGTGCCCATGATTTTCTCTTTAGTCTTTCCCTTGTTTGAGGGGAGAGAAATGAAAAATCTATTCGACAACTTAAACTAGAAAATTGATCCCAAAGTCTCGAATAGGCCTAACAAATTGACACGCCCAAAATTATTCTATATAAAAAATCATGAGAGTTTTTTGCTGCTGAGTTATGATACATAATCGAAAAACCAACGAAGATGACATATGGGGAGTTAGGCAGAAGTGATGAAAATCTATGCAGATGCAAATGAATGCAAATCCATAAAATATTAAAAATCAAACACATAAAAGTAATAAAAGAAAATTGAACTCCAGATAACATTTATTAGCAACTAATTAATTTCTGCTAAAGAAACCATAACAAACTTCACCAACATTACAAACTCGAGTAGAAAATTAGTACTAGTATACAATCAATCAAATTTGACAAGGTAGCAAAAACCAAAACCTGAATTGGACAGGAAGTGAAGTGCCAAAAGGCTCAGATTTTGGCGGCAACGGCCTTGATGGGCTCATAACCCTTGAACCAGGTAAAGAATTCATAAAATCCCTTCTGGGTGAACTGCAAGATTTGTCCCCTCGAAAAATATCATCAAAAAAATCATTACTTTGACGATTTTTCCTCCGATTCACACTAGTTTCTTCCCCAAAAACCGGCTTTTCGCCACTCAAACTCCGAAACAACACCGTTTCCTCAGACTCCATTGCCCCATCGGAACTGTATCGGGTCTCGTGAAGAGAAAATCTCCTTGGAGGCCCCCCAAACACGTCGTTAAAATCGACATCGGAGCTCCTGAATGGTGATTTTGGTACAGAGCTGGGGCCTTCAAATGCTCTTTGCGCCGCATAACCCAGCAAGAAATTCTCCCTCGGGCTAATTCTCTCCATTTCTATCAAGAATTAGACCGGGGGTTTCAAATAGGAAATTGGCGGGAAATTCTTGGATTTCTTAGTATAAAGCTAATTTATGTGGAATCTTGAAAATGGGTTTATGATTAAATGTAAACCCTTGAGCAGTATGAGGAATTAAAGAGAAATGTGAGGTTTTGATACTCAAAGATTCCGTATGTAGTTTAGAGTACGAATCGATTAGTGTAATGAGGTGGGAGAGAGAAACAGAGTGGGGTTAGAGAGAGAGAGAATTGAAGCCACAAATTGGAGGGGGATACAGTCTGATGGTGAACTGTGGATA
The DNA here is from genome assembly GCA_034770075.1 of Aralia elata. Classification (NCBI taxonomy): domain Eukaryota; kingdom Viridiplantae; phylum Streptophyta; class Magnoliopsida; order Apiales; family Araliaceae; genus Aralia; species Aralia elata. The sequence continues at coordinate 88,922,480 of CM068385.1, forward strand.
AGAGAGAGAACATAATATTCCAACAAATGACAACGGAAGGTCGTTGGATTAGTTTGTCTTTGTCCTTATTTTTTATTTTTGCTTGGCGCCAATTATACTGAATTTTTTGTGATAAAAAAATTATGATGGTTTGTTTGTATTAAAGAAAAAAAAAAACTTGTGATGGACAAAATTAGACAAATCATGACTTCAAAGTTCATTATGTTTTAGTCCTCTGTCCCAAATTGACAGTCCGACCTCTTTTTTTTTTTTTTTTGGAAATGAAAAAGGCTTGGTAAAGGAAAGAAAAAGAAAAGTATGTGAAAATAAGGGAAAAAGAATATCACATTGTTTATGTCCAAGTTTTTATACTTTTACTAATCTAATATAGAGTCGTATTATACACTTACAGTGGTGTAATAATAGGTTATTTTAACAAATTTTAAGTATCAATTCCTTTCTCTTTATTTTTCTGCATATTTTTCAAGTTCCAAACATAGCTTAACCTCTCCAAAATGAATACTACTCCTTTCAGTTGTAATTTTGGTTGTCAATATTGGGACGGAAGAAAGTAGTCTTGCTCATCATATGTCCACGCAACATGTGCACATCTTTGTAGCAAACAAGCTGTGATTTATGTTTGATTTTGGCACTGAATATCAACCACAAGCAACCATAAATCAGACAAGAATAACAACCTAACAAACATATTACTTGAGGGCAATGTACTTTGACTGTATCCAATGATACATCATTTTCTTCATTAACAACCGAAATTATGTTTTATTTCTTTTAGGGCTGAACGTTACTCAACTTCTAAAGGAATGTAATGAATTTTGGTTTCTGTTTTTGTCTTCAATTAATCACAAGAGATGGTACAGCTTCCTTTCTCGTCCGACATTCATTTGTCACCACAAAAATACAAGTCTTTTTTTCTCGTACGACGTCTTTGGAAATTGGTAGCACTTAACAAGAGAATAACTAAGAATGTCATCACGCAACTATATCAATAGTTACGTGATAACTAAAAATGTTATCACAAAACTTGGTAGTAAATAATATTCCACCCGTTCTACAAAAAGAGTCCTCTTTATAAAAAAAATTGTTCCACAACAAAAGAATTCTCTTTTTGTAGTATATAATATAATGACATACTACCCTCAACTTCATCATAATAATTTTATTATATTGCCATCACTAATAAACCACCAATTTATTATTTTAGGGGTAGATATGGAAGAAAAAAAAACATCCTTAATGTTTATACAATTTGCAAATGAGATTATTTTCGTAGAATGAATGAAGTCATGACGAAAATGAAGCCATATGTTCTTATGACATTCAGAACAATCATAATAAATGTACAGACCAAATCAAATAAAATGACACAATGAAGCAAATGAAATAAAACTCAACCAATGACAGTAAACACTTCCTCCAACAAAATTCTGTCATATCATATGCGAGTATACATAACATAGCACATTTGTTTACCACTGGCGGGTAGTACTAAAGTGGAAATTAATCAACAGGTAGAATAAAAGGAAAAGATACAAACACAAGCGAAAGGTGATATTACACATTGTTCCCAGGAGGTGTGATCAGTTAAGACTACCTGCATCCAGTAAAGATAAAGGCGGCGAATATTATGCTTCATTTGCATTGGTCAATCAGCAAGATCTCCTGTATCAGCTTATTGCATATTTGTTTACCAGTCAGAACCATCAGGGAAAGGTTCCAAAGCATCTTGTTTGCCATTAACATAGAACTCAACAATTGCTTGCATTCTATATAGTTTATCTGGGTGATAGTTTACATGAATAATAACTGGCTTCATCTTCTTCAGTTTATCATCTTTCCTTACAGTCTTGAAAAGAACCTTGCTATTCATAAAGAGATAGAAATCCATGGTTCTCTTGGCAATATGGAGCCCAACATACCCAGGATGGGAAGGGAAAAAGAGTTCTTCGTTAAAAACAGCCTGGTCCCAAGAGTTTGGCTGTCGTGTAAGCCGATCAGCCACGCGATCCAGAAGCTCAATTGAAGGAATTGTAGGTCTGATATAAAAGAAACCAGAGTTGAAAACCCAAATACGCATTGTATGAGCATATCGAGCCCAACCCATTTTAGGTTCATCAAAAACATCATTATATCCATATGCTGTCATATTGTTGTGGCCATCAGTCATGGACTCCACATCTGAGTCGCGATATATATGATGAAATGGATTCTGCAAGTAAACTATATCAACATCTGAGAGAAGAACACTATGGCCTAGCTGCAAAAACTCCCTCAAGATACGAAACTTGAGTCCGGAGACGGCATGGTTACTACCTGTCCTTGCAACTGAATCAATACCCTCATCTGGGTCTCTCTTGTACACATGTACATCATTTGATTTGCAGTAATCTGCAATTGCATCATCCAAAGCCACAACCAGATAATTTGGTATACCTGCTTTCTTAATGCTAGTGATCTGTACCTCTAACATGGCTTTCACATTTGAATTAGCAAGTACAACTATAAGCTCTTTCCTGACAGCAACTTCTGCTAAGATCTTGGCCAGTCTAGGGTTCACGGATTCATCAGGAATGACACTTGGACTAGTTCTCAAACCCTTGACAGTACCAAAAGGACCAACTTTGTATGGTTCACCCAACACCATGAACTGCTCCTGCGCATGATCTTTTCCCTGTTCAGCCAACCGTAGCTTTTCAGTTAGCTCCCTAACCTGCTTCTTCAACTCAAAATTCTTGTCTGACAACCCCATAATATCAGATTTCAACATGTCAATCTTTTCTGGCGATTCGCATGAGGTTGATCCAATCTATGAAAGAAAAATGCATTATCAGATCCATAAGATGAACCTCAACATCAGACTAACTAAAGTTTTCTCATTAGACTATCAGCTATAACATGCTCTCACACCCTGACCATCATATAAACGTGAGAAGTTTTTGCAAAAGCATGAAAAGGCCTGTTTAATGTGAAGTGACTTAGGTCACTCTGTTTGCTCAAAACTAAGGGTGTAAATGAACCGAGTCGAGCTGAGTATTGAGTTGCTCAGATTTGGTTCACAAAATTTATCGAGTATAAAATAAGATTTGATTGAGGCTTGTTTAGCTACCAAGTCAAGCACGATCTCGAATCGAGCCCGAGCAGTTTGAACTTTTCGAACGAATATGATCCGAGTATCAATAGAAAATTGCAATTTGAGGAGGTTCGAGTAATTTATCGAACTTTAAAATTTGTTCATATTTGAATAATTTATATTTCGAGTCGAGCTCGAATCGAACTTTTAGTCGAGCGAGTACGAATCGAACCCGAACTGTTTGCTCATTTTACAGCCTTACTCAAAATATGGAAATTCATGGATCATTTATGATGCAAGATTAGAACCTTACACAACACAGAGCTATCTAAAGCTCAAGCTCATCAATCACTGAATTTTAATGCATTTCAAATAACAAATTTCACCCTTATTTCTGATGTTCATGAATCAGGACCACACTTTATCCCAAATCGTACTCGTGATAAAGTTTTATCTTTAGACTCAAAAAACCAAACAGAACGAGCAAAGTCAACCACACTTCAATTCACCACTAAATTTCCAAGATAAAAACAAATATGTAGTCACAAAATATGCATACTACTCTGGTTGTGTAAATGTTACACATACATATTCAAACAAATACATACACAGTTGACAAATTGTGTATTGGCCAATCTGCAAGAGCTGATATTGCTAATAGCCGGAGCAAGTAAAACATACTTTAATACTTAAAAGGTTCTACTTCACCTGGCATTTGCAAATTACAACTAATATTAGCAATAACAACCATCTAACTGAATTTAACAAAGAATTAAAGTGTGGACATCTGATTTGAAGATACCAAATGATTTTCATAGTATTGATAAGCAAATATAAACAGAATTTAATCTTTGTATACATATAATTGAGTGGGTAGGGGTTTAAGAAGAGTGGAACCTGGAGATTTGATTTGGAAAGCGGGCGATTATGTGACGTGGAAGAATCAAGAGAGAAGAATCCATGGGGGAAGAAGAAGGCGCAGATGCAGCCCAAAATAACCCCGATCGCAATTGCAATGGCGATTCGAGATCCAAGCACTGATGATTGACTGCTCTTCTCTTTACGACCCGCCATTCTTTTCCTCCCCCAAAATTTGAAAGCAAAGAGACTTTGTTCTCGCAGTTTCTATATCATGAATTGGGGGAGCTTGAAACTTTCAAATTATGGAAACAGAAACCCTAGAAAAATGAAAATGTTTAAATTAAGCTCACGATGGTCAAGTCTTTAGCTGTTATAATCCAGTGTTTAGTGACACAGTTTATCAACTGTGGTGGTGGTGGTGTTGGTTTGACTGGTATTGCCACCAAATTCCAATAGATCTATTGAACTTTGCCTTGCCTGCCTACAATTACAAAGACAATGGTTGACTATGTAAAATTATTGCTCCACTACTAGGATATTAATTTTGTTTCTGGATGGATCATATTGTTGACATCTTTTTTATCCAACATTCTTGAGTTAATACATACATTATGTATTGTTTTTGAGATCGAAAATATAAATATACAAATGATTATAAAGTTTTATCTATCTATAAGATTTCAGTTTGTGACATTGTATTGCGATAAAGGAGTGTACTTTCTGAAAGTTATACACATTATTCGCGACACAATATTACTTTAAGATTTGACATAAAAGTAAAATAAATGTTAAGTTTTAGGAGAATATGGTCACTCTCTCGATCCGTATCGCTGTCTTACCAATACTGCGATACTGCGTTACATTTGTATTTTCTTAAAAGTACGGTATCCTTAAGATTTAATGCCCATATAACTTTATAGTCATCTTTTGCTAATGGTATACATGGGGAGACCATGTGTATATAGTTTTACTAACATTATACTCACTCTATTTAACAAAGAGTTCTCATCGACATATTTAAAAATATTGTTCCAAAAAAAAGTCCCAAGTACTTTTAATGAGTAATGATAGTTAAATGAGATGATATTTTCAAATTTAACATTATAATTATTAAGGCCGTAAACTTAGCAAACAGTTCGGACTCGATACGTGTTTGTTCGACTAAAAGTTCGATTCAAAGTCGACTCAAAATATAAATGATTCAAATATGAACAAATTAGCAAACAGTTCGGACTCGATCGACTAAAAATATAAATGATTCAAATATGAACAAATTTTAAAGTTCGATAAATTACTCGAACTTCCTCAAATTGTAATTTTCTATTGATACTCGGATCATATTCATTCGAAAAATTCAAACTGCTCGGACTCGATTCGAGATTGTGCTCGACTAGGTAGCTAAACGAACCCCAATCAAACTTTATTTTATACTCGATAAATTTTATAAACCAAATCTAAGCAATTCTTTACACGACTCGACTCGGTTTATTTACCCCCTTAATAATTATATTATAATATCTTCACTGTCTAACTAAACATTCCAAGAAACAAAAAATACATCATTAAAATTTAGTACAGAGGGAGTATAAATATAAATTAAATGAAAAATGAAAGAAAGAAACTCAAAATTAATTTATTAAAGTACAAACTAATATTCTTTTTTTATTTGTTTATACTTCAGGGCATCTTGTAATTTTTCAAATAAACAAAACAAATTAGTTATCTTTATTTCATAAAGGAGATGATTGTACAAGTAACATATTCTTTATTGTAATTATTATTGTTCTAGCTGATTTTTTCGTGCTACTTTGACATCAGCTTCACATACTGAGCTACTATTTGAAAAACATCTCCTCAAACATGCTAGCAACAAGAGCATAAATCATAATTAACCTGATACATTGCCATCTGCTTAGGTCACCTGTGATTTATTTCTATATACACTAGTGAAAGAAAATAACCCATTAAGCTATGCAAAACATCGCGGTTATACAAATTTGTGTAATTTTTATTTAAGAATTTTTAATAATTATTTTGTAAAAGAAAAAACAGCAGATAAATTAATTTATCAAATTTCTTTCGCTATAAAACAACAAGAAGGTTCGCTTTAAAAGCAGATTCATATTCCCAATTAATCGTATTAATAAGTAATCGTTAATTACAACCTCAAGACATATTTTTAACCTACAATTAAATAAATGACTAAACAAAATAAAATGAAAAAGAGAGCTCATAAATTTTTATGGACGATCAACTTCAGAAAGTGGACAGACTCTCTGTGTGCGCGCCTGAGAGATGGGTTATGCAACAGCCGACCTGGTAATATATGAAACAACAACAGTGATGTCGTCAAGCTTTCCACCATAATATCGGAATCCAGCTTCTTGGGCGGCAGATGAGAAAGGTGTCTGCCGGTTTTTATCCAGCGCTCGTTGGCGTGCCAATGCCGCTATCTTCTGAGCTGTCACCTGAGGCCCAAAGCCAGTTCTCACGGCATGAACCACCACAGCGGTAATATCATTGTTGTACAAATTGTCAAAAAGACCATCACTCCCAGCAATTATAACATCCCCAGCAGCGACAGGAACTGTAAACACCTGCACCACACATGCCCACCCAATCTATCTAGTCAAAATGTGTAAATGCTTAAAACATGATCTGTTTCATGTGCAGCTCTATTAAATGTTGAAGAAGAGAGCACAAGAAATGCATCAACTTACCTCACCAGAGCTAGGCAAGTCACTATTGCTACCGTTCTCCAATTGATACGTAAAATTGAAATCATGCTGTTGTGCAGGGGATCTGAAAATGGTGTGTCCATCTCTGACCACCATAAACCCACTATCACCTAAATTAATGGCATGAAGACCCTGCATAGAAAAAGCACATTGAATCCAATTCTACTGGGAGAAACTAAAAATTTCATTGCTACTGCTTGAAAAAAGGGACAAAATATTTCACTGACAAATATCAACAATTTGAATAATAAATATAGAGACAAATTTGAAGAACAGTGGTTCCTTCAAACCAGGAAAAGTCATTGGTATACATTCGCTTGACAATATAAACAGACCTTACCAAAAATATAAAAAAGCAAATACAAACAGCCATTGTCAAGCGAATGTCTAATGAAGTTGATATTATATTATTACTGCCTTTTATCTTTTGATACACCTAAACGGAATGTAATAGGCCAGAACAATATAAGCAATGGAGCACTATTAAAAGAGGCAGGTACAAGTAAACTGGAAATAGTTTACCTGCTCAGTGAGTGCAATGATGCAAGCAGTTGAGGACCCTCTGGCTTTAGTGCTCGAATAAGCTTTCTCCAGAACCCGGAACGGATCAACAGAACCCTTAGGTTCATCTTGAATTGCATTTACTGAATTTGACATTAGTTCTCTAGCATAAAGGCCTGCATTAACACCAAGATCAGCCCAGCCACCAACACCATCTGCCACACCAATTGCTTGTTCATCCAAACAGATAAAGTGAGCATCCTCCCCGCCAGTTTCTTCTTTATCAGGATGGGGAAGGTAACAAGATCCTGAATTTAGCTTCAACAATCTGCCTGCTAGGATATTCCTGCAGTCAACACAAGTAATGATATGATTTATGTAAACAAATCCTCCAAAGAATTTATGGAAGTATCACATGTTGGTATGGTAGGCATTTCCTGTGAATTATTTTAACTCCGCTATTATTTCTTTTTACTTGTTTTATATCCCAATTATATGACTAGCCCTCAGTAGGATATAAATGCCAAGACACATCCATTAAACATGAGTCACAATTCAGTAGCATTTGAATGGGCACTGCAGTAGTGAATTCAACAATATTGACACTTTAGTTATCTTAAAGAATTCAAGCAAGAACATCACACAGTAAAAAAGAAAAAACATACTGTTCAGAAGAATCAGCAGAATTTGCAACCTGTTCCTCACGAACAGGGTTGTCAAAGGACCCATCAGAAGAAGTACCAGCAGAGAAACAAGCAGGTGCTGAGATGTGGAAACTCCTCATTCCGAACCCCAAGGCCGGATTGGAGTTGCCACTCCTCTTCGCAACATGATATATGAAGTACCCATAGAGCAAATAATTGTTTGGTTGTTCTTTACTTCTAAAACTCATGCTGGCTTTTCTGCAATAGTCAAGACTTATATTGCTGCAAGCAGTAATAGAACCACTTATTGGCCCTACAAGATGCTCACGCCTGGAAGTTACATTATGTACTGAACTGTTACCAAGCAAAGCTCTGCAACCACTAATAGCCATAGGTGCCTTCCGCAAATGAATGCCCAGCGAAAAATGAACAGGCTCAGATAGCAGGCGATCAACGTGGTACCCACAGACCTGAAATGAGGGCCCAGACACAGATGGAATAGAAAATGTACGAGAAAGTGCTCCGACAACTGAAATATTTTTCCTCCGATTAACTAAATGCAAATTTGACTGAGCAGCAACAAGAGTACCAGGATGTAAAAAGACATTCAAGTCGGTTAAAGATGCACTTGGTACAGAATGGAACAGCCTAGAGTTGCCAAACAACAGTTTCCCTTGGCAAACTAGAACATCCACAGAGCCATGGAGGCTTTGTTCTGGCCTAACAAATGATCTCTCAATTCCCTGACAGAATGCACTTCTCAGTTTTGATATATAATTAGATGGCATCTTAGCCTCTCACACACAGAAATTTTTCTTCAGTTGCTTTATTAGAGAAGACACAAGCACTGGCACAGTCTCTGAAGAATAATATCATAACTCCACAAAACAAGAGCTCCTACATTTGATTCCACAAATGAAAGGACTAAGATTTGAAAACCTGAAAAGCAAAAACAGAAAAATGAGAAAGGAAAAAAAAAGTACTGACCCTACTACAGGGTAGACCGAAAGATATATATACCAATAGAAAACGAAGAAATGAATCTTTGTAGCAAACCCCTAGGTGTGGACTTGTTACCTAATTGTATGTTTGTTATGCTTTGATAAGTTACCTAATTGTTTGTTTACTCCATCCAATCCAATTTGTTGTCTCCTTTACCCTTTTAGATGTCTCAAAAACTTTGCCGGCTTAGTTCTTAACCTAAGCTACCATTACCATTCGACATTGGGCATGAAAAAAAAAGAACTTCGCTTTGATGTCCAATAAAGCTTAATTTCATTGGAACTCTATACAACCTTTACACTAATCTCAGCAACTCTATACGACCTTTATACTAATCTCAGTAGTCATGGGGACTGTTAAACTGGGAGAGAAGGAGTATTATGCTTATTTATTTTTATTGAGGAACTACCAAGAGAACAACACCGAGCCAACTTCTCAGCAGGTATCATTAACTGATAGTACTCCACTTAAAACAAGAACAGGAACATATACCACTTGGTTCCAGGCAAATAGAAGCCTAGCTTAATCAATATCACCTCAGAAACAATATCATTATACACAAAAGAATATAATACAATTAAAAAAAAAAATACAACCATAATCATAACAAATATTAACTCAGTTTAACACCGATTCTCATTGCACCGCCGAAAATACTGAAAGAGAATAGTGAATACCCATATCCCAACAGCTAAAAAAACTTCTAGAAACTTAATAGCTTTGACACAAGCTATCAAAAGGATTTGAAAATAGTTTTTTAAAAAATCGGACCTTTACGCTGAAGTGATGAAAACCCTAAAATTGCAGTGTCGTCCTAATCTGTCTCAAATTCCCAAATCCAAATCTGATAATATACGGTGAGTTAGAGCAAAGCACTTTCACTTTCTCCCTCTAGCTTTCTCTCTCCAACACCAATTTCGTTCTGGAAACTTGAGGTCACAGGTAAAACAGCTAACCCTAATAAAAGACGCATAAATTGGTTTAGTTAAACATTTGGATGGAAAAAGACGAAACATGACCGTTTGAGACGGAAAAGGAAAGAATGAAAAATTTAGTTTATAATAGAAAATAAAAATAAAAAATTAGTAATTTCTTTTTTATGTTGTTATTGAATTTATAAAAAAAAAATCTCAAAAAAAGAAGAAAGAAATCATAAGTTTCCCATGTCAGTTAGTAACTTACCCTTAAATTAGTTTTATTAAGTTTATAAACTAGATGTATAATAAATATTATAAAATATGATCTTATGTTATTTAATATTTTTTTTAAATTAGTTTATTTTTGGGCGAAAAAGTTTCACAAAAAAAGTAGCCAAATTTTTTATTCATTTGTTTTTCTTTTCCGTTCATTAAAAAACTCAATAAAAAAGTAATTGGACATAAAAGGTAAATTTTTCGTTCATTTCTTTTTTTTTTCGTCCATTTTAAAATTCAGTAACTGAGATGGATAAAAAAAAGAAAAGGACAAAAAATTAAGTTTTTTATTCAACTAAGTTTTAAAATTGATAGAAAACTTATATTTTCTGTCTAATTTCTTTGTTATTGAGTTTTTTAACTAACGAAAAAATAAAGAAATTGATGAAAAACTTAATTTCTTTTTATGGACGGAAAACATTATGTTTTTCTGTTCAATTCTTTTGTTACTAATTTTTTTTAATAAACAGAAAAATAAAAAAATAGACAAATTTAGACGAAAAGCTATTCTTTTCTTTTTCGCCCCGAACTCAATGTATTACCCTCTCCGTCCCAAATTAATTGCTCAGTTTTGACTTTTTAAAGTCAAATTGACCATTTTTAAAACTAATCTTTTTATTATTTTTGCTAAAATATAGGTGAAGAGATTATAACCAAAAGAAAGTATATACAATTTATTACTAACTCCAATTTTTATAATTTTAGAAATATATTTATATATGCTTAATTATTAATTCTAAAAATAATTAATTTAATTTAAAAAAATTAAAACTGAATAATTAATTTTAGACGGAGGGAATACATGTTTTCATGGTTTTGCGTGGCTTATACGGGATTAATTTAGTCATTCTCATTATAAAACCACGGTCCTGGTCTGTACTGTACCATGGTACGTTAAGCTTCTAACTTGTACAGATTCCTGGACCTCACATCCAATATTAACCTTTGACTCATATACAGTTACACACTTTTCATAATTACCCTTAAAAGATGGCTCATTAAAATTAAATGAAATTAAGCTGTATTTGGAAATTTAATTTTAAGATTTATAATTAAAATGTTATGAAAATTTTAGTTTCATAAATTAATTCAACTTTATTTTAGAACATGTACTTTTATTCCTTTTAATAAAATCAAATTGAATTATCAAATATTAGGTTCTACAAATTGGGGTGTCAGATTAGGTTTTACAAATTGAGGTTTCAAATTACTTTCTACAAATTGGGTCGTGTGAAACAATTAATTATGTAGTCAAATTTAAAAAATAACAATGATTATTAGAGCTAGGTTTTTGAAAGTTGAAGATGGAGTTGAATTTTATTTAAATTTAAATTACAATAGAGTTTAGACTGAGCTAAATAATCCATGTAAGTTCCAATATGGCCGCTAACTTTTAACACTCTTAGACGGGTTTTTTCTTCCAGTTTTTACATAAAAAATTATAGTTCAATTAGTTGACGAAAAAAATCAGTTCAATGATGAAAAATAACTATAAAAAAAATAAATTCAACCTGAAATTTTACTTTCCCATCATAAACATACAAGAAATGTAAAAAGTTGTTGAAAATGCAAGCTAAAAACACTTAGATAATTTACAATTTTCATAATTGTATTATCTAAAATTAAAATGAATAACATCAATTTTAAATTTAAAAACGTTATAAATTAACTGCAAAAAAAAAATATAGAATAAAAATTGATCATATACTTTAGAACAGATGGGAGGGTTATTGAAGGTATCAGGTGTGCTATTTGGTAGGGTCATTTTTGATCATAACCGGATCCTCCAAAGCTATAGCCTGGTTTGAGCCCAAACCAAAACAATAAAAGTTTTACCATACTTGACTGACCACTTGTAATGGTGTGGTGCAACTCTTTGAAGGGAGTGGATTTTGATTCTGCTCAACCTTAGAAGACGATTCAAATGGGACAGGAGGAAATTTAATATAAGCATTCAATTGCACGTTTACTTAACTTCAGATATATGAATAGAGTCTTGCAATATATATCAGAATTTATATCGATAATAAATAACGATTTATGTGTATATATAAAATAGTAAGTAAGAAATAAGAATTACCCCATCTTAATATATTCTATCTTATTTAGAGTCGCAACTCAACTTCGTCAAATTTTGACAACATATAAATCATTTCTCATATGATATATATAACTCTATTTTATGCCAAATTTAGAATTATAAAATGATGGATTGTCTTGTAACTTCACTGACACAAATTAAATACAAGATACTTATCAAACAGTCTTCACTTAGAAATTCTACTAAAGAGAATCTGTGCACCAAATTGAGGTTGCATGGTTAGCAATTGCCTTGGAGCATGAACATTAGATGGTGACACCTCAAAATAATATTGTCGGACTATCATAGCTAGGATAATTTTTGCCTCAACAACAGATAAATTTTGACCAACGCAGATTCTTGGGCCTGACGAGAATGGAAAAAACGCGGCTAAATGTTTTCGAGACCCGGCAAATCTCATTGGATTGAACTCCTTTGCATCTGCTCCCCATATCTCTGTGTCATGATGAGTAGTAGTCATGGGCAAAAAGAGTTGCGTGTCAGCTGGAATGTCGAAGTCTCCTAGCTTCACATATTTGGAGGTTTCCCTCATTAGCATCGCAGGTGGGGGGTAGAGTCGAAGTGTTTCATTCAATATCATGTTTATCTGTCAATGAACACAGATCAGGTATTTTATATATATATATATATATATATATATATATATATATATATTTGTTAATAATATCATGTATGTATGCTTACATATACAGAATGTACTACATGAATGCATGAAAGAAAGTGTGACAGCAGCCAAGGGTTGGCGTCGAAAGTTACCCTGCACTTGGATGACTCTCAAATTAAGATGGTCTCAGCTTTTACATACATAGTAATATTTCAGTTTCAAAAGCTTATCTATTGATTGGAAGAAAGGCTAGAAATCTCAAGAATGATGTATAAAATACTTCCTCCCCATTTGAAATATAAGAGCATTTTCTTTTGTATTTTCCATATCATTTTGCTCTAATATTTTGGAGTATTCATATTTCTCACTTTATGCAAATATGAAAGTATTAACCACATCATAAGAAAACTTTGAAGCCAATGTTATGAGCACAAAGCCAACTGGAAAATTATTTCTACTGCAGCAGCAACATGTATCAAAGTTACTAACAAATTCTGTTGTTATATATTTTACGTACATGACAAATGAAGTCTCTCAGTACTTATTTATGTTGAAATTTAAATTTCCTAGTGCTAGTGGCATGGCAAATGATGAGTTAGTGAAGCTTTAAACTTTACAATTACCATACAATTTTATACATGATGGATTGTCTTGCAACTTCAATGAAATTTAGAATTTAATACATGATGGATTGTCTTGCAACTTTAATGACACAAATACAAGATACTTCTCTTACAGTCTTCACTCGGAAATTCTCCTAAAGAGAATCTGTGCACCAAATTGAGGTTGAATGGTTAGCAACAGCCTTGGAGCATGAACATAAGAGGGTGACACCTCAAAATAATATTGTCGGACTATCATAGCTAGGATAATTTTTGCCTCAACCACAGATAAATTTTGACCAACGCATATTCTTGGACCTAACGAGAATGGAAAAAACGCGCCTAAATGCTTTCGAGACTCGGCAAATCTCATTGGATTGAACTCCTTTGCATCTGCTCCCCATATCTCAGTGTCATGATGAACAGCAGCCATGGGCAAAAAGAGTTGCGTGTCAGCTGGAATGTCGAAGCCTCCTAACTTCACATTTTTGCAGGTTTCCCTGATTAGCAAAGCAGGTGGGGGTAGAGTCGAAGTGTTTCATTCAATATCATGTTTATCTGTCAATGAACACAGATCAGGTATTTTATTCATATATATAATTTTTACTAATATCATGTATGTACGCTTACATATAGTATGTACTACATGAATGCATGAAAGAAAGTGTTACAGCCAAGGGTTGGTGTCAAAAGTTACCCTGCGCTTGGATGACTCTCAAATTAAGATGGTCTTAGCTTTTACATAGTATTTCAGTTTCAAAAGCTCATCTATTCATTGGAAGAAAGGCTAGAAATCTCAAGAATGATGTATAAAATACTTCCTCCCCATTTGAAATATTTGGTTTCAAGAGCATTTTCCATATCATTTTACTCTCATATTTTGAGTATTTATATTTCTCACTTTATGGAAATATGAAAGTATTAACCACAACATAAGAAATCTTTGAAGCCAATGTTATGAACACAAAGCCAACTGGTAAATTATTTCTACTGCAGCAGGAACATGTATCAAGGTTACTAGCAAATTCTGTTGTTATATATTTTACGTACATGACAAATGAAGTCCCTCAGTACTTATTTATGTTGAAATTTTAAATTTCCCAGTGCTAGTGGCATGGCAAAATGATGAATTAGCGAAGCTTTAAACTTTACAATTACCATACAATTTGGACTTACAATCTTGAAGTCTGTTAAATTGTCAGCCGTTGGAATTTCACCATTTCTGCAGACTTGAAATACTTCTTCCCTAGCCTTTCTTTGCCATTCTTGGTGCAATGCTAAAAGGAGAAGTGTCCAAGTCATATGAATAGCAGTTGTTTCCTTTCCTGCCAAGTAAAATGTCTTGCATTCATCTATGACTTCTTCTGTGCTCAATCTCTCCTCTTTATTTTCCTGATTCTTATAGGGAGACATTAATAAAGTAAGAAGACATTTCGTTTTGTCTCGTGTCTTGTAACTTCTTTCAATTAACGTCCTTATAGCTTGTCGGGTTTCCTTATCCATTTTCCACCTCATTCTGTTCTTCTTGGTGGGCAGAAACCTGTTCAAATATAACTTCTCAAACAACAAAAACAAGATCAAACGAGATCAAGAAATGCCCAGCCTGATTTATATAGTGGCAATAATTATTATATTACTTCCAGTCAAGCTTTTGTTTTATGCCCTGGATGAAGTCAAGAATGTCTGATAAAGAAACTTAACTTATCAATCTAACATTGTAGATAATAGAGGCCTGATAGCAATTAAAAATCGATTCTGCTAAAACATGCCCATCCATATAGGTTTCGCACTGACTTAAATTCTATGAGAACACCTGTCAAAGTCATTTTCACTTATGCTACTTGGAAAAATGCGTTTTTTCTGCTATACCAATAACATGAAGTTCAATTAAATTCAAAAGCAACTACTGGGAGCTTCTCTATAGCTAAGCTACTTCATTGTGAGCACGAGAAATAAAGCTACTATTTAAAATTTTAAACAAAGTAGTGACTGCTTGCAGTTAAATATCTAGACTCCATACCCACCTATAGCAAATAAATTTGATTGTAAAAAAGACAATACCTTGACTCAGTTATGCGCATATTCTTCTGATTCAAACTTATAAAAGTAATAGAAGCAAAAGCAAGCACATATGTAAAGCTTTTTGTGAATGAAAATTAAGTTACTTGAATCCTGGAATATAGACACTTCGAAGGGCCTGCAAAGCAAGGCCTGTTTGTTGATCTTGTAATGCAAAAATACGCTTTCCCTCCTCATAATTGCTCCCAAAAGCTGTTCGTGAAATAATGTCTGCGGAGAGTTTATGAAGTTCTTTGTGCACGTCGACCTCATAATCATCTCTCCCTCCTCTTTCTTCCTCCCACTTGTCCAACATCTTCATAGTACTAGCCACCATTTCGGGCACCCAATCCTGCCCAAGAATACAAAAAAGGCTATGCTGGAATTGAGTTGCTCTAGATTAGTTCTTATAAATTATGTTCAAGTGAAGTACTGACGGCCAATTATTTAGCCAAAACCAAACCTTAAGCCAGCCAGAAAGAATTTAAGTGTTAAGAGTATATAGCAAGGTCTAAGTCCTAAAAAGGCTACATATAAGATAGGCCACAATACTTAATGTAATACTCCAGTCCCACATCGAAACATGTAAGATTATTGTGACGTACATAAGGCTTAAGGTTACTACATAGAGTACAAGCGCCATGACCTTTTGATGAGTCTGGTCAAGACTCATCAAAAGGTGTGTGGAGTAGAAGAATCACTCCCCAAAACTTGTGCCTAATTGGATGCAAGTTGTGTGGAGTAGAAGAATCACTCCCCAAAACAGTCTTGCTTTTATTTTTGGCACATCCCAAATGAAAACCAATGTACTACCTCTATGTTGAAAAATAGTTCTTTTTCTTTTCCCAAACAAAATAAAGTTCTTTTCAGGACAAATGTAATCTATTTGATGACCTTTATTATATCAGAAGAAAAAAAAATCATGCCAAAAGTGCATCTTATGAAGCCCTTACATTCCTATAAAAAGTCAACAAAAGAAGTACTTCAATTTTTTTTTTAAGATGGAGTACTAAATGAAAAACTGAATAGACGGATTGCTAAAAGTAAAACTCCATTATAAATTTTGACTTCTAAAAATTTCTCATTGGGAATTTTTCTTTTAATTTGCAGGGAGGGGGGGTTGACTATGTAATTGCTTATGAAGCTAAATACCCACCTAAGGACTATTGGATTTGTCTCCTATCTAGCACTCATATAAGATCGATATACAGAGGGAATTTTCTAAAAATGGCCTAAATTACGTTGAACTTTCTCAATTGCATCCATTTTGTTGGGGTTTTCTGAGAATAGGCTAAAAGGCAATCCAATTGGCGTTGAAATGGGGATTTCAAATTCAACGCTACTGGCATTGGTCATTATCTTAACCAAATTATTGTTTTTGATTATCTTAATCAAATTAGTTAAATTAGTTTTTTTTTTAAAGAAAAACTTATCAATTTTTTTTTTAAAAAAAAACAAATTTATTTTTTAAAGATATTTTTAAGGAAATTTTTTTTTGATCCAACGCCAAACTAACTGGCGTTGTAACTTTTTTTTTTTAAATTTATTTTTATAAAGCAAATTTGAAAAAAAAAGAAGTAAGATGTCAGACCTTGAACGGTGGCGTTGGAATTTGTTTATATATATATATATATTATTATTTTTATAAAGCAAATTTGAAAAAAAAAAGTAAGATGACTTGACCTTGAACACCACTTGGCGTTAGATCTCTTACATCTTTTTTTTTTTTTTTTTTAAATTGCACAAAGTTAGTTTGTTTGGCGTTGAAGGACTGACGGAGGTTTAAAAAAAAAATTATGATTAATAGGTTCCAACGCCACTTCAACTGGCGTTCAAACTGACATGTTTGCCTTAAATTATTTTTTAAAAAAAAAATTAAGAATCAACGCCAATTTGTTTGGCATTGGATCCATTTTTTATTTTTCAAATTTCTTTAAAAAAATAAATTCGTTTAAAAAAAATTTAGGATAGTTTTTTATTTTTAAAAAAAAATAATTACTCCAATATATGAAGTTGCATGATTTAAAAGTTTGTGACATGCATTCCTCCTCTTGCTTTATATTTCCACTCAATTCAAAAGTGTGTGTCATGCAAAAAGTTGCATACAAACTAAGCGTTGCTGATTTTTTAACAAAAACAAAAAAAAAACAAAATCCAACGCCAGTTCGGCGTTCAAGTACTTTTTCCAAAATTTATGTCGGAGCCTTTTAACGTCAGTTGAAGTGGCGTTGGATCTGTTTAATTTTTATTTTTTATTTCAAATTTCTTTAAAAAAATAAATACGTTTTAAAAAAAATTAGTTTTTTTTTAAAAATAATTTGGTTAAGCTAGTGTGGGGATTAACACTCCAACGCCACTTTAACTGATGTTGAATTTGATTTTTAATTTCCAACGCCACTTCAATTGGCGTTTGGCCCATTCTTAAAAAACTTGAAAATTTTGGAAGTAAACTAGAAAGTTGAATGTTATTAGAAGAGAGTGTGAAAGCAAGATTAGAAGTAAGGGATCATGGAGGAGAGAGAGAGATAGTGAAAGCACAAGTACCAGCAAGATTAGAAGCAAGGGATCACCACGTCTTTGACACACATGATAATACACTCAAATCATTTTCTCTTTGCACTCGGGCCACAAGAAATTAATTTTGATAATTAATACAAATTAATAATATGATAAATGAACAAAAATAATCAGAATAATAAGATAAAGAATAAATATTAACGATTTTCAATTTAGTTTATCTAAAATTCAAATTGTCAACACGTTATCCAGAAAATCAATTAGAGTTCTTGATAAAATATAAAATTTAAGAAAATATAAAGTTCCTAGTTTAAATATAACAATTAAAATTTAATTGGAAGATTCAAGTCAAAAAGATAATTGATAAAGTACTAACTATTAAGAAAATTCTAATCATTTCAGAAATTTTCACCATTTAATGATAAAGTTGAAAAACGAATAATACTTTCTTACTATAATATAGGAGTGTGAAAGAAAATGATATACATTACCTTTGTAGGAAACTAGATCTGACGGTTATATAGGAGATTAACTTAAGTTAAAATAATTAGTAAGAATATGTTTGGAGTCAATACCAAATAAAAAAAAAATAAGCCAAATGGGAGATGTCCAAAAAGATGTCCGCCTAGACTTATTCGATTAATAATGGAGTAACCACCCCCATGACTATGGATGCCATCTTTGTTTTAGGGAACGCTATTTCCACAACATAAAATGATATTTTCATAACAAAAGTGTTGCTATAGATCCTATAGTGACGGTGAAATATCAAAAACCGTCGCTATACATCTGACACTTTTGTTGTAGAAATATCAAAAAATATTGTAAAAATATCAGTTCTCTTGTTTTATAATGGATAAATAATAATATGAGTATATGATTAATAATGGAGTAATCACCCCGTGACTATGGATGCCATCTTTGTTTTATAATAATAAAAAGGGTAAAATTCAGATGACCACCTCTGGTATCTGACATTTTCCACATAACCACCTGTATTACGTAAACCTACATTTAAACACTCGTGGTTTTGAGTTGAAGTGAAAAACAGCTTTCCGTCTAGACGTCGTTAATGGGAATGAATAATGACTTTTTTGCCCCTTCATATATATAATGAATTTCTTAGTTCAATGATCAATTTCTCGAGATCGGCCTACGTGCCACATGGAGAATTCTAGGAGTTCTAAAACATCACTGACACGTGGTCTTCTCCCTCCTTCATCCCGAGACACGCGTCCTCGCAACAGAAAATGAGTCTATCACCTAATCTCACCTAGCTGTTCTGTTTCTTTTGACAAACTCGATCCTATCATTTGGCAACACACTGGATCCTATCATTTGAAAATAGTACATCATATTCAATAAAATTCATCATATAATATAACTTTTTAATAAAAAATTTATTTATACATATTCACATATATATTAGTATTTCCTAAAAAGAAATTAAATACTGGACAGAAAGAAAGACTCAGTAAGCCAGAGACACGTGTCACCACTAACCCACACGGCCACACCTCACCTTGCGCCACTTGTCCCTTCTCATGTACTTTCGTTGTCTCCAACCCAAGGTTATTTTCGTCACGCAATAATTTTCCTCCCCTTCTTCTTCCCCACGGTTTTTAATTTCCTTCCGGTATCTTCTCTCCCCTTTCTATCCCTCTGTAATTGATTGCACCCTTTTCCGGCGAGTTTTCGCCGGACTTTTCATCCTACTTTGAAAATCTTCAAAAAAAATTCAATGAGATTTTAAGGACTATTTTTTTATTGAGTTAAAAATCAACAAGATGTGGCTAATTATCAAATTTGTTCATCCGGGTATGTTTACTAGATCATGGAGTTGTTGCAGATAAATATAGCTGACTTTGATTACTTTGGAGTATCAAGTTTGGGTTTTTTTTGGGGGTTGGGATTTATGCGTGTAATGGGCGATATATAGTGGGAAGGAAAAAAGGCCGATCATTGAACTAAAGGCCGATCTCGAGAACGAGCGCAAGTCTCGTAAGAAATTGGAGTCTACCAATAAAAGGCTAGTGAAAGAACTGTCCGCGGAGAGAAGAGGCAGAGAGGCAGTCGAGCGAGTTTGTGAACAGCTGGCCAAGGAGATAGCCTCGGATAAAGCTGCTAAGCGACGGGTTAGGGCATAAATAGCAACCGAATCGGGTCTTTAATAACCATTGTTGAAGATGAGGGCATTATCGATTTTTTTCTGACTCATTTGACCGTTACACTCATACCTCACGCTCTTTTGGCGAGTAAACTTCACGCACAGTTAAATTGGATGGCAACTGTCAGTTTTTCACTTCAACTCAAAACCACGAGTGTTTAAATGTAGGTTTACGTAATACAGGTGGTTATGTGGGAAATGTCAGATATCAGAGGTGGTCATGTGAATTTTACCCTAATAAAAAAAATGTCAATCATCAAATTTGAGGGTTCATTGGTAGAGAATAATTGTGGGTCCCAACCAAGTTTTTAAATAAAGTTGTGGATTTCATAAAAAAATAAGCTAAACTTACAATAAACTTCTCATGCTAAACCCCCTCTATTTATAGCAAAATTGAACAAACATCTACCACACATAACTTATTAACTTATCTTTAATCAACACCTTTTATTCATCAATTATTCATAACTTTTCAATCTTTCAACATTTATTTGCAATCAATATTATAAACTCACAATACTGACAACCAGACCGTTCCCATAAAAGAGGGGGTCTTCCGTAGAAACAACGTGCAATCAAATAACCCATTTCCTTGACAGAACTTCTAGATATTACCAATAATGCTAACTGGTCTAATTATTTTATTTCAATTATTAAGTCAATAATATGAAATAATATGCAGTTGCTATTGTGTCAATTATTGAGTCAATAATATAAAATGTTACGCAGTTGCTAATGTGACAATTATTGAGTCAATAATATAAAATACTATGCAGTTGTTACTGTAGCAATTATTGAATCAATAATATGAAATACTACGCAATACTGTATTTTACTGTGGATATCGCGTGCTACTGTGGAATAATGCGTGCTACTGTTCTTTTATTACCGGGTATTTCAACAGTTAAAAGTGTTAGTACTCTTGACAATTTTTTTATTAAAAAGGTTATTTCTGTTGCTTTCAGTATCCGACAATTATGTCATTGTGGGGCTCACCAATGATTGATTGTTTAAGCACCGTCATACTTTACCGAATATTCTCCGACAGAACGAATATTTTCCGACATACTTTTTATCTTATAATTTGTACATATCACCTTCAACTATATCATTTTAGGGCTAATGACAAAAGTGTTCCCCCAAGTTAGGCCGAAAATCAATTTGTTCCTCAAAATTTGGGAATCTACAATCAATATCTCAAAGTATTTTAAAACAACAATTGTGTTCCTTTTGGCCAGCTCCGGTCAATTTTGATCGAAAAATTGTAATGTGCCGGTCATATGTGTATTTTTATATAACTTGACTGTATTTAAATACTATTGATCACATTTGACTACTTTTGATCGTATAAAGCAAAATAAATACAGTCAAAAATTATTTAACCAAGCACAATATAAAATTAAGAATTATCGAGGGGATCTTCCTCAAATGAAAAAAAGTCTCATTTTGACTTTTTAAAATCAAATGACAACATTTAAAATTTCAAAATTGATGTGAATTCCATTAATTTTAGTTGATAAAAATATTATAATTGTATAGTTTGTTAAACGTACCACTAATCATTTGTTATTTTCTAAAATTTCAAGCATGACATCAATTTTAAATATTAATAAGCCGTCAATTGACTTTTAAAAGTTAAAATGAGATCATTTACCTCTCATCGGAAGAAAATCTTGCATCCCCCACTGCTTACAAGTCATGTTAATTTGTTGACGGATAGTATCTAGACCCTTAACTACCAGAGCATTATAAATATTAGGCGGCTTGCCTTTCATGCCAAATTCAGAATTTTATACATTATAGATTGTCTTGCAACTTCAATGATACAAATACAAGGCACTTCTCTTACATTCTTCACTCAGAAATTCTCCTAAAGAGAATCTGTGCACCAAATTGAGGTTGCATGGTTAGCGACTGCCTTGGAGCATGAACATATGACGGTGACATCTCAAAATAATATTGTCGAACTATCATAGCTAGGATAATTTTTGCCTCAACCACAGATAAATTTTGACCAACACAGATTCTTGGGCCCAACGAGAATGGAAAAAACACGGCTATATGCTTTCGAGACTCCGCAAATCTCATTGGATTGAACTCCTTTGCATCCACTCCCCATATCTCAGTGTCATGATGAATAGCAGTCATGGGCAAAAAGAGTTGCGTGTCAGCTGGAATGTCTAAGTCTCCTAGCTTCACATTTTTGCAGGTTTCCCTCATTATCATCACAGCTGGGGGTAGAGTCGAAGTGATTCATTCAATATCATGTTTCTGTCGATGAACAAAGATCAGGTATTTTATTTATGTTTTTTTAATAATATCATGCATGTATGCATATATATCCAGTATGTACTACATGAATGCATGAAAGAAAGTGTGTCAGCATTGAATATGCATAGGTGTTGGGAGATATCCTGAGAGGAGCCAAGTGTTGGTGTCAAATAGTTATCTTGCACTTGGATGACTCTCAAATTTAGATAGTCTCAGCTTTCACACATAATAGTATTTCAGTTTCAAAAGCTTATCTATAGATTTGAAGAAATGCTAGAAATCTCAAGAATGACATATAAAATACTTCCTCCTATTTGAAAAAAATAAGAGCATTTTCCTTTGTATTTTGCTTATCATTTTCTCTTATAGTGTGGAGTACTTATTTTTCTCATTTCACAGAAATATGAAGGTATTAACCACGCCATAAGAAAACTTTGAAGCCAATGTTATGACCATAAAGCCAACTGGTAACATATTTCTACTGCTGCAGCAACATGTATCAAAGTTATTACCAATTCTGTTGTTCTCACTATATATATTTTACATGCATGACAAATGAAGTCTCTCACTACTTATTAATTTATGTTGACTAGTGGCATGACAAAACGATAAACTAGTGAAGTTTTAAACTTTACATAATAAAACTTTACAATTACGATACGAAGTTGGACTTACAATCTTGAAGTCCGTTAAATTGTCAGCCGTTGGAATGTCACCATCTCTGCAGACTTGAAATACTTCTTCCCTAGCCTTTCTCTGCCATTCTTGGTGCAATGCTAAAAGGAGAAGTGTCCAAGTCAAATGATTAGCAGTTGTTTCCTTTCCTGCAAAGTAAAATGTCTTGCATTCATCTATGACTTCTTCTGAGCTCAATCTCTCCTCTTTATTTTCCTGATTCTTATACGGAGACATTAACAAAGTAAGTAGACATTTCGATTTGTCTCTTGTTTTGGAACTTCTTTCAATTAAGGTCCTTATTGAGTGTCGGGTTTCCTTATCCAGTCTCCACCTCATTCTGTTCTTCTTGGTGGGCAGAAACCTGTTCAAAATTAACTTCTCAAACAACGAAAACAAATCAAGAAATGTTTAGCCTGATTTATATTAGTGACAATTAGTTATTATATTACTTCAAATTAAGCTCTTGTTTTATGCCCCGGATGAAGTCGAGTATGTCTGATGAAGAAACTTAACTTATCAATCTAACATTGCTGTTTATAGAGGCCAGACAGCAATTAAAAATCAATTCTGCCATGCCTATCCATGTAGGTTTCGCACTGACTTAAATTCTATGAGAACACCTGTCAAAATCATTTTCAATTATGCTACTCGGATGAAGGCATTTTTTTCTGCTTTACCAATAACATGAAGTCCAAGTAAATTCAAAAGCAACTACTGGGAACTTCTCTATAGTTAAGCTAATTAATAGTGAGCACAATAAATAAAGCTACTGTTTAAAATTTTAAACAAAGTAGTAACTGTTTGTAGTTAAATATCTAGACTCCATACCCACCTATAACACAAGAAATTTGTTTGTGAAAAAGACAATACCTTGACTCAGTTATGTGCATATTCTTCTGATTCAAACTTAAAAAGTAATAGCAGCAAAAGCAAGCACAAAAGTAAATCTTTTTGTAATTAAAAATTTAGTAACTTGAATCCTGGAATATAGACACTTTGAATGGCCTGCAAAACAAAGCCTGTTTGTTGATCTTGTAATTCAAAAATGCGTTTTCCCTCCTCAAAATTGCTCCCAAAAGCTGTTCGTGAAATAATGTCTGCGGAGAGAGAGTTTATGAAGTTCTTTGTGCACGTCAACCTCATAATCATCTCTCCCTCCTCTTTCTTCCTCCCACTTGTCCAACATTTTCATAGTACTAACCACCATTTCTGGCACCCAATCCTGCCCAAGAATACAAATAAGGCTATGCTGGATTTGAGTTGCTCTAGATTAGTTCTTATAAATTATGTTCAAGTGAAGTACTGATGGCTGATTATTTAGCTAAAACCAAACCTTAAGCCAACCAGAAAAAATTGAAGTGTTGAGTATATAACGAGGGTTAAGCATTAAAGGCTACATGTAAGATGGGACACCATACTTACAATTGTGCATGACAAAATTTTCACTTCTACCTAATTGGATGCAAATTGTGTGCTAAGTGGAGTACACGAATCGTGCCCCAAAATAACAGGCTCACTCTTATTTTTGGAGCATCCTAAAAATGAGAGTATATTCATCTTCAAAATCAATGTATTCCCTCCTTCCTAAAAATAATACCTTTTCTTTTCAATAATTAAGGTTTATCTAGGAAACACTAGGATATAAGTTATTCAATGATCTTTTCTCAATTTCAAACTTTATGACTACAATTCATTATTGGGAAAAAAAAATCATGTCAAAGTTGGCCTTATAAAAAAACTTAATAATTGTAAAAATAATAATAATAAAAACCATCAATAGAAAGTACTACACATTTTTTAGAATGGACGACGGAGGGTGTACTAAAAGATAAATTGCCTTTTGGATTTGCCTCTTCATGTTAAAATGTGCATATAATATAAAAGTTTAAATATAAGATTGTTATACATAGGGAGATAGGAGAGAGAATGACCTTAACCCTCTCCATGTTAAAGGCTTGGCTAGTGATCCTCCTATGAACAGCCCATTTCTCACCCATCAAGGCATCAACCCAACAAGTCCATCTCCAAACAGCAACCTAGCCAACGGGTTAAACTCAATTTTCCCAAAAGCCCCATTGGTGTTCATCAAAATCTCTACAATCAAAACTGGATCAGCTATAGCCAACCTAGGCTTTGGTCCAAACCAATACAAGAAATTCTTGCCATATTCAATGGACCAGTTGTCGTAGTGGGGCATCACCCTCTGTACTATATGATGGTTGAAATCAATTGGGCTTGATTCAACTTCGGCCATCATCCGCCGTCGGATCATCTCCGCCGTGTTCCCGAAGAAGAGACGGTAGCTTGGGCCTTTAATACCTTGTCGCCGGAAGTGATTTTGAATTCTGAGTGGAATCCATATGAATTTGTGAATGAATTTTAAAAGTAAGATCCCAAGGATTGGCAAGATCAGAAGCAAGGGATTCATGGTCAAAGATCATGGAGAAGGAGAGAGAGTGTTATCTATATCTATACAATAAAATACAAACGAATTTGAAAAAAATTTGTTTTCCTCTCAAACCCAAAAATCATCTGAACCGTTAAATTTTT
This sequence comes from Aralia elata, assembly GCA_034770075.1. Classification (NCBI taxonomy): domain Eukaryota; kingdom Viridiplantae; phylum Streptophyta; class Magnoliopsida; order Apiales; family Araliaceae; genus Aralia; species Aralia elata. The sequence goes on from CM068385.1 coordinate 88,948,037, forward strand.
GGGATAAATCTCACCCTTCGTTACCTTCCGCTTTTAATTTCTTCCCCTTCCCCTTCCTCACTCTTCCATCGCCTTGCCGCCATCCTACCGTCCAAATAGTGCCGGAGGCACGGGTAGACAGCTAGTTATTTATATATCGTACATGAAATGAAAATTGGTTTGAAAAGGTAGTCTTGTTTGCTGGTCAATTAGAAGTAATTTTCAGTCGTCTGTAGACTTTTTTGGAAAAATGATGCGTTAACTAATTTATGTTTAACTATCCCTTAGCAACGATTTTATTACTTGTTATGATATGAAAATGCACGGTTATTGAGAAAAAAAATTTATCTATAAATTACTCCCTCCGTCCCAAATTAATTGCTCAATTTTGACCATTTTAAATTAAATTGACTATTTTTAGAACTAACCTTTTTACTATTTTTGCTAAAATATAGGTGAAGAGATTATAACCAAAAGAAAGTATATACAATTTATTACTAACTCCAATTTTTATAATTTTAGAAATATATTTATATATACTTAATTATTAATTCTAAAAATAGTCAATTTGACTTAAAATGATCAAAATTGAGCAATTAATTTGGGACGGAGTGATATTTATTTTAATTATTCTATTATCATCTTCTTTATTTTAGTTAATCATCTAATTTTTTTTTTCTTCCTTTTTTTGTAATAATAAAATTGAGGAGGGAGTGGGAAAAAAAACATGGTTGTTCTTCCAATGTCAAAGTTAATAGTATTTTTTTAATAAACAAAATTAATAGTTTTACTCTTTTCAATGTATGTCATGTTATTTTCAATAATATTTTTTAATAGAGTTAAATGAAGATAATATTAAAATAAGGTCAAAAAAGTATTAAAATAGAAAGAAAACGAATAGATTTGGATAAATCAGAAAGAAAATTAAGATAAGTAAACTTGGACATAGAGTATTATTTATATTTTTTGTATTACAAATTTGCAACCCGTGCAAGGCACATGCTAGTTTTCATAATAATTTTTAAAATATTCTCATTATACTCCATTTTATTAATCCTATATCAAAATTTAAAATTTTAGAGACACTTTTATTAATCCTATAGGCTATATATAATAACTGCATTTCTTAATACCCATCTCCTCTCTCAAGTCTTAGTCAAATGCCAAATTTTTAATGCTACGTTTAGATTAGATGAATGTAATTGATGAATGAATGGAATGGTGAGTGAAATGATTCATTTCATTCCTAGCTGGAATGAGTTATTTCATACCCTTTTCTTAAAGAAGAAAACTCACAAATTTAGGAAGAATGAGAATGGTTCATTCCATTCTGTTTGGATTGACTCATACTACTGCGAGTTCGACTAATGACCACTACCTAGCTCGCCGGTGCGTTGGCGGGGGTTGCAAGGGGGCAGCGCCCCCTAGAAGCTAAGTGCAAAATGCAATTGGGCTTGGGGATTTATTTGTAGTCCGGTCTTGGGTTTTACTAATGTATTAGATCTCATGAGGTTGAGCCTATGTTATAGCAGCTAGGGTTTTCTAGTTACTATTGTTTTGGTGTGTGGATCATTGTAGAGTGTGTATGAGGCATCTTATGAATACATCAAACAAGCAAGACTAGCCAAATTGGTGAACCTAGGTATATTGTGTGTTCTTACTTTTCCGTCTTTTATACAATATCTATGTGATTGGAATATTGTTCGTTCTTAAATTCTAACATTTGGTATCAGAGCTGCGTTTGAGGGTTCTGGGATTGTCAAATTTAAGATGTCGAATACAGGGTCATCACGAATTGAAATTAATAAATTCAACGGAAATAGTTTTGAACTCTGAAAACTGAAGATGGATGATCTGCTCGTGGATAGGGATTTTTGGACAGTAATTGAAGATCCAAAGCTGGTTGTTATCGCTCAGAAGGAGGGGACATCTTCAACTGAAACGAAGTTGAAGGAGAAACTTGCTGAATGAGAGAAGTTGGATCGGAAGGCTCGTGACTTGATTCGACTCTGTCTTGCTGATAACGTCCTGGCTAATGTTTCTAGGGAGAAGATTGCGAAGGATCTCTGGACGAAATTGGAAACCCTATATCAAAGTAAGTCTTTAGTTAATAAACTGTTTCTTAGGAAGAAATTGTATAAACTTCGGATGGATGATGAAAGTTCATTTTCTGCACACATACATGAATTTAATACCCCGATTAGTCAGTTATCATCAATAAGTTGTGATATCAATGATGATGATAAAACTATTACCTTGCTCTGTTCACTGCCTAATATGATTATTGCTATTGGTAGTGGTACTACAGAATTGTCGTTCGAGGGGGTTGTTTCAGCTTTATTGTCAGAAGATATGCGACGACAGAGTATGGAGAGTTCAACCAAAGAGGTTCTGTTAGTTCGAGGGCAAAATCAGGATAGAAATTGAAAGAGGTCTAGAAACAGGTTACAATCTCGAGGAAGATCTAAGAGTACTGACAGGTCAAATATTAAATGCTGGAAGTGTAATGAATTTGGGCATATGAAAAAGGACTGCAAGAATAAGGGTGGTAAATCTGCGAATGAGAAAAATGATTCGGGGAATAAGGATAAAGCCAAAAGAGACTTGTACATAGCAGCTGCTTGTGTAGCCCAAACAGATGATGATGTTTGGTTCATTGATACATGAGCTTCATATCATATGACACCTCACATGGATTGGTTCTGTCAGTATGAAACATTCAACGGAGGTAATGTTATGATGGGTAACGACACATCAATGAAAATTGTTGGTCATGGAAAAGTGAAGCTTAGGATGCATGATGGCATTGTTAAAACACTTCCGGCAGTTATGCATATTCCTTCTCTTAGCAGGAACTTGATATCGGTTGGCACGATGACAGATGAAGGTGTCAATTTCAGTTGTGACAAAGACTCATGTAAGATGACTCGTGGGTCAATTGTAATAGCGTGTAGTAGAAGATATGGTACCTTATACAAGCTGCTGGGAAGTACCATAAAGGGGTAGTTTGGTAGCTCTTTTGTTTTTGAGAAAGAAGAAAGTGCGGAGAACAGTTCGTCTATGTTGTGACATCAACGGTTGGGGCATAACAGTGAGAAGGGGTTGTCCACTATAATATCGAAGAAGCTGGTGGAAGGGGTTCCAGATTGCTCAATGGGATTCAGATTCTATGAGCATTGTCTGTATGGAAAACAGAATAGAGTCAAGTTTAAGTCCATTGTCACTAGAGCTACTAGAGTATTGGATTTGATAAACAATGATTTGTTTGGGGAAACTCCAGAAGCATCTCTTGGAAAATTAAGGTACTCTGTGTCTTTTGTAGATGATTTTTCAAGATATGCTTGGGTTTATTTTATTAGAAGAAAGTCTGAAGTACTTGACAAATTCCGAGAGTTTAAGGCACTAGTTGAAACTTAATTCAACAGGAAGATAAAAGGTTCTTCGAACTGATAACGATAGAGAGTATTTTCCAGTTGATCAGTTTTGTACTGAGCAGGGCATTGCAAGGCAAAATACAATTCGGATGACACCTCAATAGAATGGTGTGGCTGAGAGATTAAATCGGACACTCATGGAGAAGGCGAGGTGTATGCGGAGTTGGGCAGGCTTAGAGCCTGAATTCTGGGCCGAAACAGTTGCTACATCATGTTACTTGAAGAACCAGACACCTATATCTGCGTTGAAGGATCAAACTCCTTTTGAGGTACTTTTCGGGAGGAAGCCTAATATGTCTCATGTTCGAGTGTTTGGTTGTGATGCGTATATGCATGTGCCGAAGGAAAAAAGGAACAAACTTGACTTCAAGTCTGAGAAGTGCAAGTTTATTGGCTATAAGGAAGGTGTCAAGGGATACAAGCTGTGGAATCTAGAGACTAGAACTGTTTTGTACAGCAAGGATATGGTGTTTAGAGAAATATCGAATGAGCCAGTTGTGGATAAGCCTTCCGAAGAACTTGATCGCGTACAGATTGATGTGAGCATGGGAAAGCAGGTGGAGACTGGGAATTCACAGTTGGCTATATATTTTACAAATGATGAACTAGTTGAGTCCGAACATGTTGTTTTACATAATGAGGAAGATAGGGATGATTCAGATGTTGAAGAAGATGCTGAGGTAGAGGCAGAGGAAGGAGTCGATCCTATATTGAGGAGGTCCACACGGGTTTGAAGATGACCTAGCAGGTATTCACTTGGTGCATATCATGCCTTACATGTCACTAGTGATGAACTATGCACAGTTAAGGAGGCGAGGGCCTTAAGGGAGTCAAATGAGTGGGAGCTTACTATGAATGAGGAGATGCAGTCACTTGATAAGAATCATACATGGAGTCTTGTTAAATTGTCTAAGGATCGAAAGGCGATTGGATGCCAATGGGTGTTTAAGAAAAAGACAAATGCAGATAGAAATATAGAGAAGTACAAAGCGCGACTAGTGGCAAAAGGGTATTCTCAAATAGAGGGAATTGACTGTGATGAGATCTTTTCTCGAGTAGCAAAGTTGACATTCATCCGAATAGTTTTATCTGCAGCAGTTGTTTATGATCTAAAGGTTGAGCAACTAGATGTCAAAATAACATTCCTTCATGGTGACTTGGAGGAGGAGATTTACATGAATCAAACCAGATGATTTTGAAATCAAAGGCAAGGAGAATTTGGTATGTAAATTGAAGAAGTCTTTATATGGGCTTAAGCAATCTCCGATAATGTGGTATCAAAAGTTTGATTCTTACGCTTTACAACTTGAATTCACGCGGTGTCAGGTTGATCATTGTGTTTATGTGACAATTTTGTTATTCTAACCTTGTATGTTGATGACATGTTATTGATTAGAAATAATAGGAAAATGATCAAGTCTGTAAAAGGTTTGTTGGCACAACAATTTGATATGAAGGATCTTGGGCCAACAAATTTCATCTTGGGTATGCATATACACAGGGATCGTAAGAATCGAAAATTTGTGTTAGGACAAAAGAAGTATATTGAAAAGGTGTTGAAGAAATTCAATATGATTGACTACAAATCGGTTGGAACCCCCATAGTTACAAGAATTAAATTGTTTGTATATCAGTGTCCCAAGACCGAGGAAGAAGAAGAGGAGATGGCTCAAATTCCATATGCAAGCGCAGTCGGAAGCTTAATGTATGCAATGGTATGTACGAGACTAGATATTGCCCAAGTAGTGGGAGTATTGAGCATATATATGTCAAACCCCGGGAAGGAGCATTGGACTGCCATTAAAAGAGTTTTCAAGTATTTTTGTGATACTTTTGATTTTGCATTGCATTTTGGAGGTAAAGAAGATGGGAGGAACTTTGAGGTGGTAGGATCTGTGGATGCTGATTGGGGTGGAGATGTTGATAACAGAAAATCAACAAGTGGTTATGAATTCAAATTGTTTTATGATCCTGTGAGTTGGATGAGCAAGAAGCAAAGTGTTGTTGCTTTATCATCTATTGAGGCAGAATACATGACGCTTCCTCATGCAAGTAAGGAAGCAAAATGGATTCACAGGTTGTGTGTTGAGCTTGGTTTTAAATAGAAGACAGTGAAGTTGAAGTGTGATAGTCAGAGTGTTATTCACTTAGCAAAGAATCCTGCATTCCACTCATGGTCGAAGCATATTGATATCCAATATCACTTCATTAGAGAGAAGGTTGATGAGAAACTGATTCTCTTGGAGAAGATTGGCACAGTAGTGAACATCGCATACTTCTTAACTAAAGCAGTTAGTTTGGCAAAGTTTGAGTGGTGTACATCTGAGGTGGATATTAAGAAGTATTCATCAAGTGGGAGAATGTTGGGATTGACTCATACTACTGCGGGTTCGACTAATGGCCACTGCCCAGCTCGCCGATGAGCTAACGGGGGTTGCAAGGGGGCAGCACCCCCTGGAAGCCAAGCGCAAAGTGCAATTGGGCTTGGGGATTTATTAGTAGCCCGGTCTTGGGTTTTACTAATGTATTGAGCCTCATGAGGTTGAGCCCAGGTTATATCAACTAGGGTTTTCTAGTTACTATTGTTTTGGTGTGTGGATCATTGTAGAGTGTGTGTGAGGTATCTTATTAGTACATTAGACAAGCAGGACTAGCCAAATTGGTGAGCCTGAGTATATTGTGTGTTCTTACTTTTCCGTCTTTTATATAATATCTGTGTGATTGGAATATTATTCGTTCTTAAATTCTAACACATTCCAATGGAACAACCAAACATAATTTCTTTCATTCCGTGAGAATGAGATATTCCATTCTCACCTTGATTTCTGCAATCCAAACGTAACATAAAGGTAAATAAACTCAAGTGTCTTTTTTTTCAAAAAAATAAAATAAAATGTATATGTTGTGCTTTTTTTACTTAAATTTTAAACTTTGTCCAACTTCACAGTATTTATGCTTCTGCCCCTACCTAATGGTCCTATCTTTTTTGTTTATATAGGAGATTAGGCTCATTTGAAGGTTCCTACTAACTGCTGAAAAAATAATTATTGGTGGAATATCCAATGTGCCCAAAGTCCTCAGTGTGCAAATGTGTTAACTGAACAAATATTCGGAGAGTTAGGAAGTTCTAAAAGATTATTTTAAGTGGTTAAACACACAAACATGCATACTTATGTTACGTTTGGATTGGTAGAATAAGAGAGAGAATGGAATAACTCATTGCTATGGAATGAAAAAAATTGTGTTTGGTTGCGATTGGAATGAAAAAAATTATGTTTAGTTCCTTGAGGGAGGGAGAGCATATGGAATAACTCATTCCAACTAGAATGGAATGAATCATTCCATTCTTCATTCCATTACTTCAATCCAAACGTAGCATTAAGGTAACTTATCATAGTAAGTACTCCAAAACATAGATTACGGAACTCTCAGAATAAACAATTATTAGTTAGTATTATTCTCAGAATAAATAATTATTTGCAGTAATTTGTTTGCTTGAACAATTTGGATTTTGAAGGTGAAAAAATATTAGAATATCACTGTGTAATATGAAACCCAAAAGGATTTTGTGATGACGGTAATTTAATGTTAATAGGTGTAATAAGTAATGGCATTTTTTAACAACTGAAAGTATGGCTGCATTTAGATTCCAATTTTAATGAAATCACCCGCTACATGATGCAATGTCGCCGCTGCTTTAACAGAGAGAAGAGATTGAACATATGGGTTTTGGTCTTTTTTCCCCTATAATTCGTTGATAGCCCTAATAATTACCAAAAGGGTAAATTTGTCCAAATTAATTAAATTGTCATGTGCCCAATAATTTTGCCCTGTTAATATCAATCCCCTATGGATCAACATCATATTTATAATTATATAGTACATCAAACACAATTAGATAAATAAGAGTCACAAATGAACACTTTATGTTCTAGCACAATTGAAAGGAATTTAATTACTTTAATGATCTAAAATAACAAATTAATTGTCATTTTGAAATTACATATCAATATCAATACATCAATATAAATATAATAGGCCACGTGAGAATCGGCAGTGGCGCATTGAAATTTCGAGTGTTACGTATAATAAGGACCTAATATTTGGGGTGGGAGTTGTTATTCGGGATGTGAATCATAATATTATTGGATTCACATGTTTTTCTGTTATTACTCATGAGACTCTTGAATTCCTGCTTTGACACTGGTTCTAGCGTTACAATGGATTAAATCTACTCTTACCATACATGTGAATATTTTTTGTAATGCTAATAATCTGATCATGCAATTAGTAGGTGCATGTGACAGATATCAATCCGAAGAATGATCCGATATAATGATGTATGATATATATAATATAGGTCAAGATTTCCACCATCTTTCTATAGGTTATGCGGATAAAAAACTTTTGACGAAGGCTCAAGGCTTAGCTGAATATATATGCTACAAGAGCTCGAGCAACGGTTTCTCAACAATTGATTTGCATGGAGTTTTCTTTAGACTTTGGTTTGTGTGTTGGGTTTGTAGGAGGTAATAGTTTGTTGAGATGTGTTGGTAGTTAGTTTTGTATAGTTGTAGGAGGTAATGGTTTGTTTTCTTTGTATTTCGGAAGTTTGTTTGTTCATGTAATAGATATGTTTGAACTGTTGTTAATCGTGTGATATATGTTAATGAGGTTTTATGTGGTTTATCAAAAAATATAATAATATATATATATATATATATATATAAAATATAAAATATATTAAATCTATGAAAACCGAGTCAACTCATCATAGTTTTTTGGTCCGCTCGGGTCAACTCATATTCTACTGCTTTCATGATTGAGCTTTTACTCTCCCATCCATTAACTCTTGGACTTGTTGATATATGCAAATTCATCATCTCCTTCTCCCTATCCGGTTACATGCATGGGTATATTGATCTCATCGTTTCTCTCTTCCCTCTCCCTAGGAATTTATGTATTTTGTGTATTCAAACTTGGGCTACGTTTCAGGGACGAAACCAGAATTTAATTTTGATGGGGCCAAATTTTTTACCAAGTTATAAATAATTTGGTGGGGGTTCGGGGGGAATGCCCCCGAGCCAATTTTTTTTAAATACTTTTATACTTTCGGGTCACACACACATATATAATATTATAGAAAGATATACATATATTGAGAGGATATGAGTTATATGTGGTTAAAATTTGATTGACAAAATTATAAATTTTTAATTTGACCCCGTATAATAAAAAATTTATAAAATTTAAGTGGAGTCAATTTATATATAATATTTAAAATTTTTAAAATTTACCTTACATTATAAAGTAATTATTTTTTTCAGTGGGGTCAATTGACCCCACAATTTCTATATAGATTCTCCAGATGTGTAAACTTATATCCTGTTACAAAGAATGTGTTGTGATCGTTAGTTTGGTAGTAAAGAAATTCATTTTCCTCTAAAGCACTGCATTTTTCTTAAGGGGGGCCGAAAATAATTTCTTGAAACTTTGGGGTGGAACTTACAAATTTTTCAAACCTTAGGGGGGGCCGTGGCCCCCTCCGGTCCTAACATAGTTTCGTCCCTGCTACGTTTGTTTATAAAAATTATACTTGAAATTGGATTATTAATCACAAGTCTCTTGTTTGTTTTTAAAAATAGAGTTGAGACTATTAGTTTCGGAATAATAAAATGACTTGGAATGGGAGACTATTTAATACTATGTCCAACTACGTATTATAATCCCTATTATTTGGGACTAAAAATTTGTGGACAAAATTAACATTTAATTTTACTTAAAAAGACTGATATATCTTATCCTATCTATCTATATACTTAAACTAATGAGAATATGATATCTTTGTTATTAGTGGTAAAAGTATGATAGTTTAAACGGTAAATTTTTATTCAATCTTTTAAATACTTCTGGACAAAACAAAATATAACATGAGATTATTTTAAGTTATCTTATGAATAATTTCATAAAAACAAACACATGAGTAGGACTACTTAATCCTATGATTAATAGTCTTGGGTCCGAGATTATAAGTCTTACAAATAAACATAACCCATGTAATTGTGCAAAAACAAAAGCTATCACAAGATCAATTTCAATTCAAAGGCCATTTACATGTGTAAGTGCACTCCATTTCACTTTTCTTAATCACCTACCTACTAATGTTTACGTTCTTTATCGTTGGTTTCGAATATATCCAAATTTTTGAATTGATGTAACCATAATGCAACGATCATTTTCCTCATGTTTACACAAATTAGTTTGTGTTTTTGAGACCTGCAAAATTATATATGTTGGTTGCCTTGGTTGATTGTCATGTGGTTTGCTTTTAACAGTACGAGTACCCCATTCTTACTGGTAGTGTCAATGGAATGGAATAGTAGCTGATGAATATATTGTTAATTGGAAAATTCTGGGGCGACCAAGAAGTAGTGACCGGTCCAATTTTTTTTTTAGTATTTTTTTTTTATTTTGACTCCCAAAAAATTTATAATATTTATTTTAACTAATTTTTTTACAGAATTCAGTGATTTAGGTATAATTTGGATACATGTAAAAAATAAGGTTGTACAGTCTGTGCAACCCTGTTTTTTACATGTATTCAAATTACACCTAAATCACTTGATTCTGTAAAAAATTAATTAAAATAAATATTATAAATTTTTTGGGAGTCAAAAGAAAAAAAAATGAACCAGTCGCTAGACCGGTCACTACTTCCCGGTCGCCCAAAAGGACCCTTGTTAATTTTAGTGAATTAATAAAAATAACTATTTTTTAGTGAATTTAAGCTTATTATTCTTGACTGCCTTCACCTTTTGTCCTCGACCCTATAACCCAATTATTTTTCTCAGTTTATCAATTAAAAGAGTTTCATTTATAAGAAAAATTGTTACACAAAACGAGTACTCTTTCAATTCACAATAGTGTGAAATGATAAAATGTCTATATACTTTCAAAATTTCTTCTTATGTCATCTTTTTTTAACCATATATGTGATTCTTTGTATGTACGCGTGTCTGCATATTATGTATAATATATAGTGACATATATTTATCATTTTGATGACAAAGTTGGCCAAGTTTGTAGTGTGCAAGTTTGATGAGCACGTGAGTCTGTTTCTTATGCCGGTCTTTTAGAAATCCCAACCTCATTTTTGATTTTGGAGGTATATAATGTCAGAATTGAACATGTAATGGAACAAATAAGGAGAATAAGACTTTAATATATTATGACTACCATAATTACAAGAGAGAGAAAGAGAGAGCAATGCTATTTATACCATACATGAGCATCTCAAATACAAGGGATCAGAATACTAAGAGACTGCTAGAGGACTAGTGGACTGCTAGAGTACAGTTGTTTCACATTATTCTTCTATATGCCCCCTCAAGTTGGAGCTCCTAGTGGAGATTCCAATCTTGTCAATCTTATCCTTGAGATTAAGAAATTGAGCACGTGAGAGTGGCTTGTGAGCGCATCAGGTAGCTGATCTGCGTAGGACGACATGAAGGGCACCACCTTAAACTTATTTGCAGATGAAGGAGAAAGACCAATGTTGAAGACAATAAAAATAGAAATAAAGAAGAGATAAGTGTATAAATTGTTGAAAACAAGATGAGGGTGAAATGGTTCAGAAAGAGAGAAAACAAGTGAGATGTTAGTGGCTTGGGAGAAAAAAAGGAAAAGAAAACATGTGCCCATGTTTTTCAGCAAAAGAGGAAGAAAACATGCAGGAAAGAGAAAAAGTATGCATGTGAAGGAGAGAGAAAAAGATTGATATAGGTTTCTAGCCTATATATGTGTTTACGGTGCTTGGGAATGGTGGAGTGAAAAACCATGAAGTTGATCAGGAATTTGGAGACAGCCTTGAGAGAAGAATCTGATACTTCACTTTTTTTTTCTTTTCTTTAATATGCAAGGGAGAAGTAGTGGGAAGACAAGAAGAAACATTATTTCCGAGAGGAAGAGGAAAGAAGTGAAAGACAACAACAACATTGGGAGAATAAAAAATTGTTTTAGACTTTTGTGGTAGTGGAGAGATAGTTAATTAGGTAGGAGAGAAAAAGAAGAAGTAGATATAGATATATAGAAAGAGAGAATTAAGAAAAGAGCATGATACAAAATATTTGTGGTAGAAAAGCATGGAGAGAGAAGACAATTGGTGGCACACTTGGTTTCCATGAAGCAGGAGAGAATATATATATATATATATATATATATATATATATATATATATGCATGTGCAGCAGGAAAAGAGGGGAAGAAAACAAAATGAGGGACAACCTTGGGAAAAGAAAAAAAAAGAAAAAGGGAACCCATTAATTAAGGAGAAGAAAAAGGAATTGATTTTCATGTTTCTTGCAAGTTAGTGGAAGATTATAGAGGAGAGAGAATATGTGTATATGAGACTGTGAGAGAGTGAGGAAAGGAAGAGCTTGAGAGAGCTGTTAAATGGAAAGTTTTTTTTTTTGAATAACAAATATAAAGAGGAGTACAGTGATTGTAAATCATCTGTAATAGAGAGTAAAACAAGTAAAACAAATTAGAATGGATGTGATAGAGGGAGAGAACATGGGACGAAAGGGTGTATCTTAAGAAACAGAGAGTGCTGATAATTTTGGCGTGAGCAAATTAGCTCAAGAAAGAGAAAAATACCGTGAGCATATTATCTCAAGAAAGAGAGGAGAGGCGTGAGCAAATTAGCTCAAGAAAGAGAGGATATGCGTGAACATATTAGCTCAAAAAAGAGAGGAAAGGAGAAATCTCTAGGCTGTGATGGATAAACTGGAATCAATGCTTGATGTGGTCGACCCCCAACCCCAAGGTAGATTTCTTTCGGTGAGAAATAAAACATTTGATATTCCTGATGGTGTCATTCAAAAGGAAAGTAAGTAACTAAGATTCGTGTGGGATGTTGGGAAGGAAGAACTGTGCAGAGAGAGAGAGAGAAACATAGTTTGTTGTGTTTGAACAAATTTATCGATCACAAAAATATCACAAAGAAACTCTTTGTAAAAATTACTGTGATTTCCCCCATACTGAAGAGATGGAAACATCAGCTTCCATTCCCACCCAGAAAAATCTAAGACCTGTTAAGCAAATGACTCTAATACCATATCAGAATTGAATATGTAATGGAATAAATAAGGAGAATAAGACTTTAATATATTATGACTTCCATAATTATAAGAGAGAGATAGAGCAATGCTATTTATAGCATACATGAGCATCTCAAATACAAGGGATCAGAATACTAAGAGACTGCTAGAGAACTAGTGGATTGCTAGAGTACAGTTGTTTCACATTATTCTTCTATATATAATACATATTTACGACATTATTCAATGAGGGAAGAAAATAACTTCCATAGCTGATATAAAGAAGACGACTACGAAAGTTATGGTACAAAAATCAAGTCAAAATACAACGTTTGTTCAAATGAAGGAAGATTCTGTTAATTTTTGCATGAATTGGTCACTCTTTTTCAAGAAAAATAAATAATCTATATTGAAGCAAATGTGATAGACTCTTATTTAAAGTCACAAGCTTGATGTATTTTAATGAAAGAAAACTGTATTTTAGTGTACTACGGACTTTTTATTTTCAAAGTGTGTTAACACCGTATATTATGTTACTTAATAAGGATAAGGAAGTTAATTATTATATTTGTGAAAATAATTATGTTACACAAAACTTCTTTGAAGGATTCTCATACACTAAGATACATAAAATGGACATCTTTGTGTTCCCTGTTAGACCAAACAATTATTTATATTTATGTACTTTTAATAACATGATTGATATTTTTAGTCAAGTTGTACTTTAGAAGATAAACAATAAATTGTGAAAGATGGTATTAGATTTAATTTTTGTTACTATTTTTCTTTAGGCATTAACTGCTTTAGAGACAACTTGTGCATTGCACAGGCACACAAGCTAGTAACTTTTAGTATTTTAAGAAGAAAATTTTCATATTATTTCTCTGTAATTCAAGGGAAATTTATTGCAATTATTAGTTATCGTATTAAATGTAATAATGACCATCCAAGTTAACCCATGACCACTTGAGTTAACTCATTAATTAGTTGTCAATTAAAATGAGTTAACTCGGGTAGTCATGAGGTAGGATTATTGGTTGAATTTTTATATATTGGTATAAATATGGTATATATTATCGAAGGTATCACTTCTACTATTTGGTAGGATCATCAATACAAATCAATAACAAGACTAAGACCAAGTCGTTTTGGTTGGCACTAAGACGACTCGGTAACTTGAAAGTTTTTTTTTTGTCAACTAAGCATTTAAAGATTTCTTTTGTTTTACTATGAAATGTGCACTTAATGTATCCTTACAACATATTTAATGTACTCTTTAGTTGATATAATAGATTAATATTGTTACATTCATTGTATTATAATTTCTATTTTTAGATTTACCAATTATATATTAAAATTATGACTATTAGCATTCTTAATTAGTATAAAGTTATTTCATTCAAGTTACTCAAATATATTATAAAGAGAACTCGGATTACATAATAAATTACATGCAAAATTTCTATAATTTCACTATGAAACAAAAAAAAATTGTCAAGACTAATGTTATCCTACTAAATGAAGAGATACGTATTATTTTTTCAATATATCAATCATTTTCTCAAGGTATAAATATTTTTTTTTCAAATGACAACATAACTCATTTAAAAATTGTGTGTCACAAAGAGAACAATCCATAGAAAAATATTACATTAAATTCCTATTCAATTATTTAATGTAACATACACCCAATATGTGGATTAAAAGTGACATAGTGAACGGAAAGCTACCCTTTAAGCCGCTGGATTAGGACTCGGACCTGGCTAAAACAAGAACCTAGGCAAGGGCTAGGGTGGGCAAGCTGCCAATTTCGTATGAAAAAGCAATAGTTATTATAATACTTTATTTGAAATTGAATAAATTATAATTATTGTAAATATTCGTTCAAATATATACGTGATTATTAAAGTTTGTCTGATATGTAATTTCTAAAGCTAACACGTGCTTTGCACGAGTTATCAAGTTTGTTTTGATCAACACCAAAATAAGAGAAGTTTTACTATACTTATGTCGACATATAAATCACTTCCTACATTCATATATTTGAAGTTAAGCAAACATAAAGTTGAATTGAGATTATCCTAAGGATAAGACCATTCTTAATTCCTACCTATTTTGTGTTTACGTCGCAATTATAATTTGACTGTAAACTTTCGTAATACATAACAAGACTATGAATATATATTACAAAATATTAATATTAGTATTAATAATATTACAAAATATTAATATTAATATGTTGAAGTTGTAGTCCCTTTTTAATTGTCCTAGCCGCTACAACTTGTAGCGGCATGTCCCTTTTTAATTGTCCTAGCCACTACAAGTTGTAGTGGCATGACCCTTTTTGATGGTTGCTGGAATAATAACCCATCAACCGGTTGCTATGATTAGCACCATATATATATACCAGCGGTAACCCGTGCCTCCGGTACGAAGATTTTTTTTGGATAGGAAGAAAAAGGTAGAAAAAGAAAGTATTGGGGATAGGGTTTAAAGAGGAAGAAAAAGGTAAAGAAAAAGAGGAAATAAAGAAGGAGAAATAATGAACGGTCAGTTTTATGTCAAACTTTGGATGCCTCAAATGATTTATTAGATGAGCGGGAAATTCAAAATCATTTGTATTTTGTTAGATAGATATATATAACTCTATTTATGCCAAAATCAGAATTTTATACATGATGGATTGTCTTGCAACTTTAATGACACAAATACAAGATACTTCTCTTACAGTCTTCACTCGGAAATTCTCCTAAAGAGAATCTGTGCACCAAATTGAGGTTGAATGGTTAGCAACTGCCTTGGAGCATGAACATAAGATGGTGACACCTCAAAATAATATTGTCGGACTATCATAGCTAGGATAATTTTTGCCTCAACCACAGATAAATTTTGACCAACGCAGATTCTTGGACCTAACGAGAATGGAAAAAATGCGGCTAAATGCTTTCCAGACTCGGCAAATCTCATTGGATTGAATTCCTTTGCATCTGCTCCCCATATCTCAGTGTCATGATGAACAGCAGCCATGGGCAAAAAGAGTTGCGTGTCAGCTGGAATGTCAAAGTCTCCTAACTTCACATTTTTGCAGGTTTCCCTCATTAGAAAAGCAGGTGGGGGGTAGAGTCGAAGTGTTTCATTCAATATCATGTTTATCTGTCAATGAACACAGATCAGGTATTTTATTCATATATATAATTTTTAATAATATCATGTATGTATGCTTACATATAGTATGTACTACATGAATGCATGAAAGTGTTACAGCCAAGGGTTGGTGTCAAAAGTTACCCTGCACTTGGATGACTCTCAAATTAAGATGGTCTCAGCTTTTACATATGTAGTATTTCAGTTTCAAAAGCTCATCTATCGATTGGAAGAAAGGCTAGAAATCTCAAGAATGATGTATAAAATACTTCCTCCCCATTTGAAATATAACAGCATTTTCTTTTGTATTTTCCATATCATTTTGCTCTCATATTTTGGAGTATTCATATTTCTCACTTTATGCAAATATGAAAGTATTAACCACAACATAAGAAAACTTTGAAGCCAATGTTATGAGCACAAAGCCAACTGGTAAATTATTTTTACTGCAGCAGGAACATGTATCAAGGTTACTAACAAATTCTGTTATTATATATTTTACATACATGACAAATGAAGTCCCTCAGTACTTATTTATGTTGAAATTTTAAATTTCCCAGTGCTATTGGCATGGCAAAATGATGAATTAGTGAAGCTTTAAACTTTACAATTACCATACAATTTGGACTTACAATCTTGAAGTCCGTTAAATTGTCAGCCGTTGGAATTTCACCATTTCTGCAGACTTGAAATACTTCTTCTCTAGCCTTTCTTTGCCATTCTTGGTGCAATGCTAAAAGGAGAAGTGTCCAAGTCAAATGATTAGCAGTTGTTTCCTTTCCTGCCAAGTAAAATGTCTTGCATTCATCTATGACTTCTTCTGAGCTCAATCTCTCCTCTTTATTTTCCTGATTCTTATAGGGAGACATTAATAAAGTAAGTAGACATTTCGTTTTGTCTCGTGTCTTGTAACTTCTTTCAATTAACGTCCTTATAGCTTGTCGGGTTTCCTTATCCAGTCTCCACCTCATTCTGTTCTTCTTAGTGGGCAGAAACCTGTTCAAATATAACTTCTCAAACAACGAAAACGAGATCAAGAAATGCCCAGCCTGATTTATATAGTTGCAATAATTATTATATTACTTCCAGTCAAGCTTTTGCTTTAATGCCCTGGATGAAGTCAAGAATGTCTGATAAAGAAATTTAACTTATCAATCTAACATTGCAGATAATAGAGGCCTGATAGCGATTAAAAATTTATTCTGCTGCAACATGCCCATCCATATAGGTTTCGCACTGACTTAAATTCTATGAGAACACCTGTCAAAATCATTTTCACTTATGCTACTTGGAAAAATGCGTTTTTTCTGCTATACCAATAACATGAAGTTCAATTAAATTCAAAAGCAACTACTGGGAGCTTCTCTATAGCTAAGCTACTTCATTGTGAGCACGAGAAATAAAGCTACTATTTAAAATTTTAAACAAAGTAGTGACTGCTTGCAGTTAAATATATAGACTCCATACCCACCTATAGTAAATAAATTTGATTGTAAAAAAAGACAATACCTTGACTCAGTTATGCGCATATTCTTCTGATTCAAACTTATAAAAGTAATAGAAGCAAAAGCAAGCACATACGTAAAGCTTTTTGTGAATGAAAATTAAGTTACTTGAATCCTGGAATATAGACACTTCGAAGGGCCTGCAAAACAAGGCCTGTTTGTTGATCTTGTAATTCAAAAATACGCTTTCCCTCCTCAAAATTGCTCCCAAAAGCTGTTCGCGAAATAATGTCTGCGGAGAGTTTATTTAGTTCTTTGTGCACGTCGACCTCATAATCATCTCTCCCTTCTCTTTCTTCCTCCCACTTGTCCAACATCTTCATAGTACTAGCCACCATTTCGGGCACCCAATCCTGCCCAAGAATACAAACAAGGTTATGCTGGATTTGAGTTGCTCTAGATTAGTTCTTATAAATTATGTTCAAGTGAAGTACTGACGGCCAATTATTTAGCCAAAACCAAACCTTAAGGCAGCCAGCACTCATATAAGATCGATAAACAGACATACAGAGAGATATATAGAAAGAGAGAGAATGACCTTAACCCTCTCCATGTTAAAGGCTTGGCTGGTGATCCTTCTATGAACAGCCCATTTCTCACCCACCAACTCAATAAGTCCATCTCCAAACAGCAAGCTAGCCGATGGGTTAAGCTTAATTTTCCTAAAAGCCGCATTGGTGTTCATCAAAATCTCTTTAATCAAATCTGGTTCCGCTATAGCCAGCCTGGGATTTGACCCGAACCAATACAAGAAATTCTTCCCATATTCCATAGACCAGTTATAGTAGTGGGGCATCACTCTCTGTATTATATCATGGGTGAAATCAATTGGGCTTGATTCCACTTCGGCAATCATCCGCCGTCGGATCTTCGCCGTGTTCCCGGAGAAGAGACGATAGCTTGGGCCTCCAATACCTTGTTGCCGGAAGTGATGTTGAATACTCAGTGGAATCCATATGAATTTGTGTATGAATTTTAAGAGTGAAAGCACAAGTACTAGCAAGATTAGAAGTAAGGGATTCATGGAGAAGGAGAGAGAGAGAGAGTGAAAGCACAAGTACTAGCAAGTTTAGAAGTAAGGGAGAAGTTGGCCAAGTTTGTAGTGTGCAAGTTTGATGAGCACGTGGGTCTGTTTCTGATGCCGGTCTTCTAGAAATCCCAACCTCATTTTTGATTTTGGAGGTATATAATACAGATTTACGACATTATTCAATGAGGGAAGAAAATAACTTCCATAGCTGATATAAAGAAGACGACTACGAAAGTTATGGTACAAAAATCAAGTCAGAATACAACGTTTGTTCAAACGAAGGAAGATTCTGTTAATTTTTGCGTGAGAACTATTAAATCCACACTCTTTTTTGTTATTTTCGCTCACTAAGGTCCCCACATATTTGCTAAATTTATTTTTTATGTCCACTTTACCCTTGCATCTGTCACGCTTCTTGGCGCTGATTGGTTTGAGTAGGCTGGATCTCTTGGTTTCTTTCTTTTGAGTTTGGGTATCTTCATCTCCATCTGCTTAGTTGCAGGGGCAAAGCCAGGATCGAAGTTTGGGGGGGGGCAAATTTTTTTTAAAATTTATATTTCCCCTTTTAATGTATTATGTTCTTTTTTCTCAATTAAACCACTAACAAGTAACAAGTAAGATTACAAAATAAATTACAAACCTTAGGGTAAACCTTACAAAATTTCCAAACCTTAGGGTAAACTTTACAAAATTTCCAAACCTTAGGGGGGGCCATGGCCCCCTCCAACAAAGCCTAGCTCCGTCCCTGCTTAGTTGGTTATCTTGTACTAGGGTTCGGATCGTAGTGGTTCTTCATCGGGGCTTGGAGGTTGGATTGTTTGCTGATTTCAAACTCACTTGGGTTTCCTTGGCTCTGCTTTCTCTTCCATATAGCTTATTGTTTTTCTTCTCCATCTTTGATATTGGTCAGTTGCTTGGTCACCGTTTGAACTCCTCTGCTCTCTCTATCTCTCTTTTGGATTAGCCGATCTTTTGTTCTTAGGTTGAGCTCTGAGCGGGTTTAACTGTGGTTGTTGTCCATGGGACTTGATTTCTGCTCTGGCCATTTTCTCTTCTTTTCTTTTTATTTGTTTTGAGTTGGGTTTCACACGGTTGACTTTTGGTGTCTTTGCTCTGTCTTGTATAACATTTCAAATTTTGATCTATCTTGTATAACATTTTGAGATATGGGCTATCCTGCAAAGTGAATGCCAGGGATTATAAATTGCTTAGTTTGTGATGTAATTCAAGATCTAATTGAGTACAAAAATCCATACATGTCAAACAAATTGATTTCTCTTTTACTAACCAAACACAAGCATAGTGTAGATCAAATGCATAAACATCTAAAATACATATGACAATAGGAAAAACGAAATATAACATATAGATCTGGAAACAGAAGAACCCCCGGATGATAAGATTTACAGCATACAAGATCAACCAAAAATCATAATAACCGAAGAAGAAGAAGAAGAAATGGCTTACCACCGTATTTGGTTTTCATCTTGGATTTTGTGATCTGCAATCAGAGGTTTCTACTCTCTCTTCTACAATCAAAGGTTCTATGTTCTGTGATCTGCTTCACAGTTTCGGATCGATACTCTGCTTAGGGGTGGTATGTGCTATGTTTCCCAGATTAGTTTTTTGGGTGTTTCTCTATGTCCCATTTGGACTTTGTTGAATCTGCAAAGTGGTCTGCATTTTCTTGTCTGGTGCTGTGGTGCTCTTAAGCTTGGTTTTTCCTTTTGTTTCTCTAATCGGAATTTATGGGGTTTGGCCGGATTATCTCCGTCGACATGCT
This sequence comes from Aralia elata, assembly GCA_034770075.1. Lineage (NCBI taxonomy): Eukaryota > Viridiplantae > Streptophyta > Magnoliopsida > Apiales > Araliaceae > Aralia > Aralia elata. The sequence goes on from CM068385.1 coordinate 88,968,010, forward strand.
CGGAATCTACGGGGGTAAATAGGACATAGAAAATAAATTTGGCAAATGTGTGGGGACCACAGTGTGAAAATAACAAAAAAGTGTGTGGATTTAAAAGTTCCCTTTTTGCATGAATTGGCCACTCTTTTCCAAGAAAAATAAATAATCTATATTGAAGCAAATGTGATAGACTCTTATATAAAGTCACAAGCTTGATGTATTTTAATGAAAGGAAACTGTATTTTAGTGTACTACGGACTTTTTATTTTCAAAGTGTGTTAACACAATATTATGTTACTGGATAAGGAAGTTAATTATTATATTTGTCAAAATAATTATGTTACACAAATTTAATTGTTCTTTTTATTATATTTTCGAATTGAACTGGAATTTTCAAAGAGCACAAAACTTCAATTGTAGATTGTATAGCGAAGGAAATTACAAATTCTCTGAAGGATTCTCATACACTGAGATACATAAAATGGACATCTATGTGTTCCCAGATAGACCAAACAATTATTTATATTTATGTACTTTTAATAACAGTCAAGTTGTACTTTAGAAGATAAACAATAAATTGTGAAAGATGGTATTAGATTTAATTTTTATTACTATATTTCTTTAGACATTAACTGCTTTAGAAACCTTTTAGTATTTTAAGAAGAAATTTTTCATATTATTTCTCCGTAATTGAAGGAAAATTTATTGCAATTATTAGTTATCGTATTAAATGTAATAATGACCATCCAATTTAACCCATGACCACTTGAGTTAACTCATTAATTAGTTGTCAATTAAAATGAGTTAACTCGGGTAGTCATGAAGTAGGATTATTGGTTGAATTTTTATATATTGGTATAGATTATCGAAGGTATCACTTCTACTATTTGGTAGGACCATCAATACAAATCAATAACAAGACAAAGACCGAGTCGTTTTGGTTGGCACTAAGTCGACTCGGTAATTTGAAAGTTTTTTTTTTTGTCAACTAAGCATTTAAAGATTTCTTTTGTTTTACTATGAAATGTGCACTTAATGTATCCTTACAACATATTTAATGTACTCTTTAGTTGATATAATAGATTAATATTGTTACATTCATTGTATTATAATTTCTATTTTTAGATTTACCAATTATATATTAAAATTATGACTATTAGCATTCTTAATTAGTATAAAGTTATTTCATTCAAGTTACTCAAATATATTATAAAGAGAACTCGGATTACATAATAAATTACACGCAAAATTTCTATAATTTCACTATGAAACAAAAAAAAAATTGTCAAGACTAATGTTATCCTACTAGATGAAGAAATACGTATTATTTTTTCAATATATCAATCATTTTCTCAAGGTATAAATATTTTTTTTTTCAAATGACAACATAACTCATTTAAAAATTGTGTGTCACAAAGAGAACAATCCATAGAAAAATATTACCATAAATTCCTATTCAATTATTTAATGTAACATACACCCAATATGTGGATTAAAAGTGACATAGTGAACGGAAAGCTAGCCTTTAAGCCGCTGGATTAGGACTCGGACCCGGCTAAAACAAGAACCTAGGCAAGGGCTAGGGTGGGCAAGCTGCCAATTTCGTATGAAAAAGCAATAGTTATTATAATACTTTATTTGAAATTGAATAAATTATAATTATTGTAAATATTCATTCAAATATATACGTGATTATTAAAGTTTGTCTGATATGTAATTTCTAAAGCTAACACGTGCTTTGCACGAGTTATCAAGTTTGTTTTGATCAACACCAAAATAAGAGAAGTTTTACTATACTTATGTCGACATATAAATCACTTCCTACATTCATATATTTAAAGTTAAGCAAACATAAATTTGATTTGAGATTATCCTAAGGATAAGACTATTCTTAATTCTTACCTATTTTGTGTATACGTCGCAATTATAATTTGACTGTAAACTTTCGCAATACATAGCAAGACTATGAATATATATTACAAAATATTAATATTAGTATTAATAATATTACAAAATATTAATATTAATATGTTGAAGTTGTAGTCCCTTTTTAATTGTCCTAGCCACTACAACTTGTAGCGGCATGTCCCTTTTTAATTGTCCTAGCTACTACAAGTTGTAGTGGCATGACCCTTTTTGATGGTTGCTGGAATAATAACCCATCAACTGGTTGCTATGATTAGCACCATATATATATATATATATACTAGCGGTAACCCGTGCCTCCGGCACAAAGATTTTTTTTGGATAGGAAGAAAAAGGTAGAAGAAGAAAGTATTAGGGATAGGGTTTGGAGAGGAAGAAAAAGGTAAAGAAGAAGAGGAAATAAAGTAGGAGAAATAATGAACGGTCAGATTTATGTCAAACTTTGGATGACTCAAATGATTTATTAGATGAGCGGGAAATTCAAAATCATTTGTATTTTGTTAGATAGATATATATAACTCTATTTATGCCAAATTCAGAATTTTATACATGATGGATTGTCTTGCAACTTTAATGACACAAATACAAGATACTTCTCTTACAGTCTTCACTCGGAAATTCTCCTAAAGAGAATCTGTGCACCAAATTGAGGTTGCATGGCTAGCGACTGCCTTGGAACATGAACATAAGATGGTGACACCTCAAAATAATATTGTCGGACTATCATAGCTAGGATAATTTTTGCCTCGACCACAGATAAATTTTAACCAACGCAGATTCTTAGACCTAACGAGAATGGAAAAAATGCGGCTAAATGTTTCGAGACTCGGCAAATCTCATTGGATTGAACTCCTTTGCATCTGCTCCCCATATCTCAGTGTCTTGATGAACAGGAGCCATGGGCAAAAAGAGTTGCGTGTCAGCTGGAATGTCGAAGCCTCCTAACATCACATTTTTGCAAGTTTCCCTCATTAGCATCGCAGGTGGGGGGGTAGAGTCGAAGTGTTTCATTCAATATCATGTTTATCTGTCAATGAACACAGATCAGGTATTTTATTCATATATATTTTTAATAATATCATGTATGTATGCTTACATATAGTATGTACTACATGAATGCATGAAAGAAAGTGTTACAGCCAAGGGTTGGTGTCAAAAGTTACCCTGCACTTGGATGACTCTCAAATTAAGATGGTCTCAGCTTTTACATACGTAGTATTTCAGTTTCAAAAGCTCATCTATTGATTGGAAGAAAGGCTAGAAATCTCAATAATAATGTATAAAATACTTCCTCCCCATTTGAAGTATTTGGTTTCAAGAGCATTTTCCATATCATTTTACTCTCATATTTTGGAGTATTTATATTTCTCATTTTATGGAAATATGAAAGTATTAACCACAACATAAGAAAACTTTGAAGCCAATGTTATGAGCACAAAGCCAACTGGAAAATTATTTCTACTGCAGCAGGAACATGTATCAAGGTTACTAACAAATTCTGTTGTTATATATTTTACATTTCATGACAAATGAAGTCCTTCGGTACTTATTTATGTTGAATTTTAAATTTCCCAGTGCTATTGGCATGGCAAAATGATGAATTAGTGAAGCTTTAAACTTTACAATTACCATACAATTTGGACTTACAATCTTGAAGTCCGTTAAATTGTCAGCCGTTGGAATTTCACCATTTCTGCAGACTTGAAATACTTCTTCCCTAGCCTTTCTTTGCCATTCTTGGTGCATCGCTAAAAGGAGAAGTGTCCAAGTCAAATGATTAGCAGTTGTTTCCTTTCCTGTCAAGTAAAATGTCTTGCATTCATCTATATATTAACTATTTACTAACTTTTAGGAACAAATTCAGAATTTTATACCTCATAGATTGTCTTGCAACTTCAATGATACAAATACAAGGCACTTCTCTTGCAGTCTTCACTCAGAAATTCTCCTAAAGAGAATCTGTGCACCAAATTGAGGTTGCATGGTTAGCGACTGCCTTGGAGCATGAACATATGACGGTGACATCTCAAAATAATATTGTCGAACGATCATAGCTAGGATAATTTTTGCCTCAACCACAGATAAATTTTGACCAACACAGATTCTTGGGCCCAACGAGAATGGGAAAAACGCTGCTATATGCTTTCGAGACTCCGCAAATCTCATTGGATTGAACTCCTTTGCATCCGCTCCCCATATCTCAGTGTCATGATGAATAGCAGTCATGGGCAAAAAGAGTTGCGTGTCAGCTGGAATGTCCAAGTCTCCTAGCTTCACATTTTTGCAGGTTTCCCTCATTATCATCACAGCTGGGGGGTAGAGTCGAAGTGATTCATTCAATATCATGTTTATCTGTCAATGAACAAAGATCAGGTATTTTATTTATGTTTTTTTTTAATAATATCATGCATGTATGCATATATATCCAGTATGTACTACATGAATGCATGAAAGAAAGTGTGTCAGCATTGAATATGCATAGGTGTTGGGAGATATCCTGAGAGGAGCCAAGTGTTTTTGTCAAATAGTTATCTTGCACTTGGATGACTCTCAAATTTAGATAGTCTCAGCTTTCACACATAATAGTATTTCAGTTTCAAAAGCTTATCTATAGATTTGAAGAAATGCTAGAAATCTCAAGAATGACATATAAAATACTTCCTCCTATTTGAAAAAAATAAGAGCATTTTCCTTTGTATTTTGCTTATCATTTTCTCTTATAGTGTGGAGTACTTATTTTTCTCATTTCACAGAAATATGAAGGTATTAACCACGCCATAAGAAAACTTTGAAGCCAATGTTATGACCATAAAGCCAACTGATAACTTATTTCTACTGCTGCAGCAACATGTATCAAAGTTATTACAAATTCTGTTGTTCTCACTATATATATTTTACATGCATGACAAATGAAGTCTCTCACTACTTATTAATTTATGTTGACTAGTGGCATGACAAAACGATAAACTAGTGAAGTTTTAAACTTTACGTAATAAAACTTTACAATTACGATACGAATTTGGACTTACAATCTTGAAGTCCGTTAAATTGTCAGCCGTTGGAATGTCACCATCTCTGCAGACTTGAAATACTTCTTCCCTAGCCTTTCTCTGCCATTCTTGGTGCAATGCTAAAAGGAGAAGTGTCCAAGTCAAATGATTAGCAGTTGTTTCCTTTCCTGCAAAGTAAAATGTCTTGCATTCATCTATGACCTCTTCTGAGCTCAATCTCTCCTCTTTATTTTCCTGATTCTTATACGGAGACATTAACAAAGTAAGTAGACATTTCGATTTGTCTCTTGTTTTGGAACTTCTTTCAATTAAGGTCCTTATTGAGTGTTGGGTTTCCTTATCCAGTCTCCACCTCATTCTGTTCATCTTGGTGGGCAGAAACCTGTTCAAAATTAACTTCTCAAACAACGAAAACAAATCAAGAAATGTTTAGCCTGATTTATATTAGTGACAATTAGTTATTATATTACTTCAACTTAAGCTCATGTTTTATGCCCCGGATGAAGTCGAGTATGTCTGATGAAGAAACTTAACTTATTAATCTAACATTGCTGTGTATAGAGGCCAGACAGCAATTAAAAATCGATTCTGCCATGCCCATCCATGTAGGTTTCACACTGACTTAAATTCTATGAGAACACCTGTCAAAATCATTTTCAATTATGCTACTCGGATAAAGGCATTTTTTTCTGCTTTACCAATAACATGAAGTCCAAGTAAATTCAAAAGCAACTACTGGGGGAACTTCTCTATAGCTTAGCTAATTTATAGTGAGCACAATAAATAAAGCTACTGTTTAAAATTTTAAACAAAGTAGTAACTGTTTGTAGTTAAATATCTAGACTCCATACCCACCTATAACACAAGAAATTTGTTTGTGAAAAAGACAATACCTTGACTCAGTTATGTGCATATTCTTCTGATTCAAACTTAAAAAGTAATAGCAGCAAAAGCAAGCACATAAGTAAATCTTTTTGTAATTAAAAATTTTCTAACTTGAATCCTGGAATATAGACACTTCGAATGGCCTGCAAAACAAAGCTTGTTTGTTGATCTTGTAATTCAAAAATGCGTTTTCCCTCCTCAAAATTGCTCCCAAAAGCTGTTCGTGAAATAATGTCTGCAGAGAGTTTATGAAGTTCTTTGTGCACGTCAACCTCATAATCATCTCTCCCTCCTCTTTCTTCCTCCCACTTGTCCAACATTTTCATAGTACTAACCACCATTTCTGGCACCCAATCCTGCCCAAGAATACAAATAAGGCTATGCTGGATTTGAGTTGCCCTAGATTAGTTCTTATAAATTATGTTCAAGTGAAGTACTGATGGCCGATTATTTAGCCAAAACCAAACCTTAAGCCAACCAGAAAAAATTGAAGTGTTGAGTATATAACGAGGGTTAAGCATTAAAGGCTACATGTAAGATGGGACACTATACTTACAATTGTGCATGACAAAATTTTCACTTCTACCTAATTGTATGCAAATTGTGTGCTAAGTGGAGTACAAGAATCGTGCCCCAAAATAACAGGCTCACTTTTATTTTTGGAACACCCTAAAAATAGTACCTTTTCTTTTCAATAATTAAGGTTTATCTAGGAAACGCTAGGATACAAGTTATTCAATGATCTTTTCTCAATTTCAAACTTCATGACTATAATTCATTATTGGGAAAAAAAAATCATGTCAAAGTTGGCCTTAGAAAAAAAACTTAATAATTGTAAATATAAAAAAAATAAAAAATAAAAACCATCAATAGAAAGTACTACACATTTTTTAGAATGGACGACGGAGGGAGTACTAAAAGATAAATTGCCTTTTGGATCATGTTAAAATGTGCATATAATATAAAAGTTTAAATATAAGATTGTTATACATAGGGAGATAGAAGAGAGAATGACCTTAACCCTCTCCATGTTAAAGGCTTGGCTAGTGATCCTCCTATGAACAGCCCATTTCTCACCCATCAACCCAACAAGTCCACCTCCAAACAGCAACCTAGCCGACGGGTTATACTCAGTTTTCCCAAAAGCCCCATTGGTGTTCATCAAAATCTCTTTAATCAAAACTGGATCAGCTATAGCCAACCTAGGCTTTGGTCCAAACCAATACAAGAAATTCTTGCCATATTCCATGGACCAGTTGTAGTAGTGGGGCATCACCCTCTGTACTATATCATGGTTGAAATCAATTGGGCTTGATTCAACTTCGGCCATCATCCGCCGTCGGATCTCCGCCGTGTTCCCGAATAAGAGACGGTAGCTTGGGCCTTTAATACCTTGTCGCCGGAAGTGATTTTGAATTCTGAGTGGAATCCATATGAGTTTGTGTATGAATTTTAAAAGTAAGATCACAAGGATTGGCAAGATTAGAAGCAATGGATTCATGGTCAAAGATCATGGAGAAGGAGAGAGAGAGAGAGTTATGATTTATAATACATGAAATGAAAATTGGTTTGAAAAGGTGGTCATGTATTGATTATATTATCGCACAACTGGAGACGTGTTTGCCAACTTGCCCAAAAAAGTACTAACCAAACACATCTGAAATCTTAAAATATGTCAATAAATAGATGTATAATAAAGTTTTGACGTCAGTTACAATATTATGAGTAAATTAACTGCCCACCTAATGGATTGCATTTTTATTAATAAAAGAAATTAAGGAAACTTGACCACATGGGTTTTACTGGTCCATTATTTGCGAAAAAGTCAATATATACTTCTTTAATTGTTGTAGGTTTCATATTTGGGGCTTCCAAATTGTGCAATTTTCTTCATTAAAATAAACTTTTAAAAGTAAATTCCGGGTCATACACAAGTGGGTTTGAATGTTTCATTGGAACATGTCATTTTCTGGTGTGCATTTCAAACACGTCTCCAGTTGTGCGATAATATAATCAATACATGATTCACTAATAGTGGTGTGCATTTTCTGTACTCTTTTTTTTAATAATAAAATCGAGAAAATAGAGAAAAAAAAGCGTAATTATGCTGCTAATGTCAAAGTTAATAGTATTTTTTTTAGTAAACAAAATTAATAATGTTACTATTTCTACTGTATATCATGTTATTTTCAATAATTTTTTTAATAGAGTTAAATAAGAATAATATTGAAATAAGGTCAAAAAAAGTATTAAAATGGAAAGAGAACGAATAGATTTTGATAGATTAGAAAAAAAATTAGGAGAAATAAACTTGGATGAAGAGAGTATTATTTATATTTTTTGTATTACAAACTTGCAACTCGTGCAAGTCATAGCCTAATTTTCAAAACAATTTTAAAAATAGTCTCCTTGTACTCCACCTATTAAGCATCTATCGATTTTTAAAATCGAAGCTTTAGACAAAGGTGCTATTGAGATATTGGGCCCTTATGGTATCTCGTACACATTCCGACGATTGGCCGAGCGAATAAGTCAACTTCAAAGTGGATTTGTTGTGCGAAGAGTGCGTTATGACTCGTGGCCGCCTGCCCGGTGGGGGCGGCTCCTCCGTTGTGGGTAAACGGGAAACCCGACTCTACGAACCCGAGGAAAGGCTGCACAGCAGTAGAAAGACATTTTTATTAATTCTATAGGCTATATATAATAGCTGCATTTCTTAATGCCCATCTCCTCTCTCAAGTCTCTGTCAAATGCCAAAATTTTAATGCTACATTTGGATCAGATGAATATAATTGGTGAAGGAATAAAATGGTGAGTGAAATGATTCATTCTATTTCTAATCGGAATAAGTCATTCTATACTTTTTCTCAAGGAAGAAAATTCACAAATTTAGTAAGAATGAGAATGGTTCATTCCATTCTAATGGAACAATCAAACATAATTTATTTCATTCCTTGAGAATAAGATATTCTATTCTCACCTTGATTTCTGCAATCCAACCTACATTAACAAAAAGGTAAATAAACTATAGTGTCTTTTTTTCAAAAAAAAAATGTATATGTTGTGCTTTTTTTACTTTAAATTTTAAACTTGTCCAAGTTCACAATAATTATGCTTCTGCCCCTACCTAATGGTCCTATCCTTTTTGTTTAATATAGGAGATTAGGCTCATTTGAAGGTTCCTACTAACTGCTGAAAAAATAATTATTGGTGGAATATCCAATGTGCCCAAAGTCCTCAGTGTGCAAATGTGTTAACTGAACAAAAATTCAGAGAGTTAATTAGTTCTAAAAGATTATTTTAAGAGAATCGTTATTTTTATAAATAAAAATTAATATTTTTACAAGATCTTTTTTACATAAATACGGGACCCAATTGTTATAAAAATAAAAATTGATATTTTTACAAGATCTTTTTTACATAAATACGGGACCCAATTGTGAAATTAAACTCCTGAAACTATCACTTTTAGTTATGAAATCACTTTTAGTTATGAAAATATCAATTTCCTAAATATTTTAAGTGGTTATAACTTATCATGGTAAGTACTCCAAAACATAGATTACGGAACTCTCAGAATAAACAATTATTAGTTAGTATTATTCTCAGAATAAACAATTATTTGCAGTAATTTGTTTGCTTAAACAATTTGGATTTTGAAGGTGAAAAAGTATTCGAATATCACTGTGTAATATGAAACCCAGAAGGATTTTGTGATGACGGTGATGTAATGTTAATAGGTGTAATAAGTAATGGCCTTTTTTAACAACTGAAAGTATGGCTGCATTTAGATTCCAATTTTAATGAAATCACCTGCTACATGATGCAATGTCGCCGCTGCTTTAACATAGAGAAGAGATTGAACATATGGGTTTGGTCTTTTTTCCCCTATAATTCGTTAATAGCCCTAATAAATACCAAAAGGGTAAATTTGTCCAAATCAATTAAATTGTTCTTTGCCCTACAATTTTGCCTTGTTATTGTCAATCCCCTTTGGATCAGCATCATATTTATAATTGTATAATACATCAAACACAAGTAGATAAATAACAATCACAAATGAACACACTATATTTTAGCACAATTGAAAGGAATTTAATAACTTTAATGATTTAAAGTAACAAATTAATTGTCATTTTGAAATTACATAGCAATATCAATACATCAATATAAATATAAGAGGCCATGTGTGACTCGGCAGTGGCGCATTGAGATTTCGGTATAATAGGGACCTAAGATTTGGGGTGGGAGTTGTTATTCGGGATGTGAATCATAATATTGTTGGATTTGCATGTTTTTTGCTACTACTCATGAGACTCTTGGAGTTCCTGCTTTTGACACTGGTTCTAGCGTTACAATGGATTAAATATACTCTTATCATACATGTGAATATTTTTTGTAATGCTACTAATCTGATCATGCAGTTAATAGGTGTGGCAGATATCAATCCGAAGAATGTTCCGATGATGAATGATATATATAATATAGGTCGATCTCCACCATCTTTCTATAGGTTATGCGGATAAAAAACTTTTAACGAAGGCAACTTTTAACGAAGGCTCGAGATTTAGCTAAATATGCTGCAAGAGCTCGAACAACGGTTTCTCAGCAATTGATTTGCATGGAGTTTTCTTTAGACTTTGGTTTGTGTGTTGGATTTGTAGGAGGTAATAGTTTGTTAAGATGTGTTGGCGGTTAGTTTTGTATAGTTGTAGGAGGTAATAGTTTGTTTTCTTTGTATTTCGTAAGTTTGTTCATGTAATAGATAGGTTTCAACTATTGTTAATCGTGTGATATATGTTAATGAAATTTGATGCGGTTTATCAAAAACAAAAATTAAAAAAATATATAAAAATATATTAAATCCATGAAAACCGAGTCGTTTTTTGGTCCGCCCGGCCGGGTCAACTCATATTCTACTGCTTTCATGATTGAACTTCCTCTCTCCCATCCATTAACTCTTGGACCAATTCTTGATACAAATTCATCATCTCCTTCTCTTCTCACTATCCGCTAGCTTACATGCATGCATGCATGGGTATATTGATCTCATCGTTTCTGATCTCTTCCCTCTCCCTAGGAATCTATGTATTTTGCGTATTCAAACACTAGATGCATGATTGTGCAAAAACAATAGCTATCACAGGATCAATTTCAGTTCAAATGCCATTTACATGTGCAAGTGCACTCCATTTCACTTTTCTTAATCACCTACCTACTAATGTTTACGTTCTTTATCGTTGGTTTCGAATATATCCAAAATTTTAAATTGATGTAACCATAATGCAACGATCATTTTAATTTCCTCATGTTTACACAACTTACTTAGTGTTTTAATTAATTTGAGACGTGCAAAATTATATATGTTGGTTGCCTTGGTTGATTGTCCTGTGGTTTGCTTTGCTTTTACCAGTACGGGTAGTAACCCATTCTTATTAGTGGTGTCAATGGAATAGTTGCTGATATATATATATATATATATATATATATATATATATTTGATTTTAGTGAATTAATAAAAATAACTATTTTAGTGAATTCAAGGTTATTATTCTTGCCTGCCTTCACCTTTTGTCCTCGACCATGTAGCCCAATTATTTCTCTCCGTTAATCAATTAAAAGAGTTTCATTTGTAAGAAAAATTATTACACAAAACGATTACTCTTTCAATTCATAATAGTGTAAAATGATAAAATATCTATATACTTTTAAGTTTTCTTTTTATGTCATCTTTTTTTTAACCATATATGTGACTCTCTGTATGTACACACGTGTCTGCATATTATGTATAATATATATAGGCATATATTTATCATTTTGATGACAAAGATGGCCAAGTTTAATTGTAGTGTGCAAGTTTGATGAACATGTGCGTCTGTTTCTGATGCCCGTCTTTTAGAAATCGCAACCTCATTTTTGATTTTGGAGGTATGTAGTATATATTTACGACATTATTCAATGAGGGAAGAAAACAACTTCCATAGTTAATATAAAGAAGACGATTACGAAAGTTATGGTACAAAAATCAAGTCAGAATACAACGGTTGTTCAAATGCATGAAATTTCTGTGTATAAGTAAGAATGTGGTATGCCCTTTAAGTGGTCACCCTTTCTCAAGGAAAATAAATAATCTATATTGAAGTAAATGTGATAGACTCTTATATAAAGTCACAAGTTTGATGTATTTTAATGAAAACTGGCTTTTTATTTTCAAAGTGTGTTACCACAATATTATGTTACTTAATAAGGATAAGAAAGTTGATTATTATATTTGTCAAAAAAATTATGTTACACAAATTTAATTGTTCTTTTTATTATATTTTCAAATAGAGCTGGAATTTTCAAATAGCACAAAACTTCAATTGCAGATTGCATAGTGAAGGAAATTACAAATTCTCTGAAAGATTCATACACTGAGATACATAAAATGGACATCTTTGTGTTCCCAAATAGACCAAACAATTATTTATCTTTATGTACTTTTAATAACATGATTGATATTTTTAGTCAAGTTGTACTTTAGAAGATAAACAATAAATTGTGAAAGATGGTATTAGATTTTTTATTACTATTTTTCTTTAGACACTAACTGTTTTAGAGATAACTTGTGCTTTGCAAGGGCACACACGTTAGTAACTTTTAGTGTTTCAAGAATAAATTTTTTATATTATTTTTCCTTGATTCAAGGGAAATTTATTACAATTATTAGTTACCGTATTAGATGTAATAATGACCGTCCAAATTAACTCATGACCATTTAAATTAACTCATTAATTAATTATTAATTAGAATGAGCTAACTCGGATAGTCATAAGGTAGGATTATTGGTTGAATTTTTATATATTGGTATAGATTATCAAAGGTATATATCACTTCTACTATTTGGTAGGATCATCAATACAAATCAATAACAAGACAAAAACTGAGTGTTCTGAGTTGACTCGGTAACTTAAAAGGTATTTTTTTTTGTTCAACTCAGCATTTAAAGATTTCTTTTGTTTATTACGAAATATGCACTTAATGTATCCTTACAACATATTTAATATTGTACTCTTTAGTTGATATAATACATTAATATTGTTACATTCATTGTATTATAATTTCTATTATTAGATTTACGAATGATATATTATAATTATGACTATTAGCATTCTTAATTAGTATAAAATTATCAGCTTACTCAAATACATTATAAATACAACTTGGATTACATAATAAATTACACGCAAAATTTCTATAAGTTCACTATGAAACATAAAAAAAATTGTCAAGACCAATGTTATCCTACTAGAGGAAGAGATACATATTATTTTTTTTCAATATATCAATAAATTTCTCAATGTATAAATATTTTTTTTTCAAATGACAACACAACTCATTTAAAAATTGTGCGTCACAAAGAAAACAGTTCATAGAAAAATATTACCATAATTTCCTATTCAATTATTTAATGTAATATATACCAATTATGTGGATTAAAAGTGACATATTATAATACTTTATTTGAAATTAAAGAAATTATTATTATTAAGTATTCGTTCAAATATATACAATCTGTGTTTTGTACGTGTTATCAAGCTTGGTTTGAGCAACACCAAAATAAGAGAAGTTTTACCAATCCTATATCGACATATAAAATTGAATTGAGATAAACATGAAAATCTATTCTATAAGATAAAATAAATTAGAATGAGACCATTCTTAAGTCCTCCCTATTTTGTGCACACGCAATTGTTATTTGACTGAAAACTTTCGCAATAGATAGCAAGACTACGAATATATATAACTCTATTTATGCCAAATTAAGAAATTTATACATGATGGATTGTCTTGAAACTTCAATCAAATTCAGAATTTTATATGTGATGGATTGTCTTGCAACTTTAATGACACAAATACAAGATACTTCTCTTACAGTCTTCACTCGGAAATTCTCCTAAAGAGAATCTGTGCACCAAATTGAGGTTGAATGGTTAGCAACTGCCTTGGAGCATGAACATAAGATGGTGACACCTCAAAATAATATTGTCGGACTATCATAGCTAGGATAATTTTTGCCTCAACCATAGATAAATTTTGACCAACGCACATTCTTGGGCCTAACGAGAATGGAAAAAACGCGGCTAAATGCTTTCGAGACCCGGCAAATCTCATTGGATTGAACTCATTTGCATCTGCTCCCCATATCTCTGTGTCATGATGAGTAGCCGTCATGGCCAAAAAGAGTTGTGTGTCAGCTGGAATGTCGAAGCCTCCTAGCTTCACATTTTTGCAGGTTTCCCTCATTAGCACCGCAGGTGGGGGGTAGAGTCGAAGTGTTTCATTCAATATCATGTTTATCTGTCAATTAACACAAATCAGGTATTTTGTTTATATATATAATTTTAATAATATCATGTATGTATGCTTACATATACAGAATGTACTACATGAATGCATGAAATAAAATACTTCCTCCCCATTTGAAATATAAGAGCATTTTCTTTTGTATTTTCCATATCATTTTGCTCTCATATTTTGGAGTATTTATATTTCTCACTTTATGCAAATATGAAAGTATTAACCACATCATAAGAAAACTTTGAAGCCAATGTTATGAGCTCAAAGCCAACTGGTAAATTATTTCTACTGCAGCAGCAACATGTATCAAAGTTACTAACAAATTCTGTTGTTATATATTTTACGTACATGACAAATGAAGTCTCTAAGTACTTATTTATGTTGAAATTTTAAATTTCCTAGTGCTAGTGGCATGGCAAATGATGAGTTAGTGAAGCTTTGAACTTTATAATTACCATACAATTTGGACTTACTATCTTGAAGTCCGTTAAATTGTTAGCTGTTGGAATTTCACCATTTCTGCAGACTTGAAATACTTCTTCCCTAGCCTTTCTTTGCCATTCTTGGTGCAGTGCTAAAAGGAGAAGTGTCCAAGTCAAATGACCAGCAGTTGTTTCCTTTCCTGCCAAGTAAAATGTCTTGCATTCATCTATGACTTCTTCTGAGCTCAATCTCTCCTCTTTATTTTCCTGATTGTTATAGGGAGACGTTAACAAAGTAAGTAGACATTTCGTTTTGTCTTGTGTCGTGTAACTTCTTTCAATTAACGTCCTTATAGCTTGTCGGGTTTCCTTATTCAGTCTCCACCTCATTCTGTTCTTCTTGGTGGGCAGAAACCTGTTCAAATTCAACTTCTCAAACAACGAAAACAAGATCAAGAAATGCCCAGCCTGATTTATACAGTGGCAATAATTATTATATTACTTCCAGTCAATCTTTTGTTTTATGCCCTGGATAAAGTCAAGAATGTCTGATAAAGAAACTTATCAATCTAACATTGCTGATAATAGAGGCCGGATGGCAATTAAAAATCGATTCTGCTACAACATGCCGATCCATATAGGTGTCGCACCGACTTAAATTTTATGAGAAGACATGTCAAAATCATTTTCAATTATGCTACTTTGAAAAAAGGAGTTTTTTCTGCTATACCAATAACATGAAGTCCAATCAAATTCAAAAGCAACTACTGGGAGCTTCTCTATGGCTAAGCTACTTCATTGTGAGCACAAGAAATAAAGCTACTATTTAAAATTTTAAACAAAGTAGTGGCTGCTTGCAGTTAAATATCTAGACTCCATACCCACCTATGGCACAATAAATTTGATTGTGAAAAAGACAATACCTTGACTCAGTTATGTGCATAGTCTTCTGATTCAAACTTACATAAGTAATAGAAGCAAAAGCAAGCACATACGTAAAGCTTTTTTGTGAATGAAAATTAAGTTACTTGAATCCTGGAATATAGACACTTCGAAGGGCCTGCAAAACAAGGTCTGTTTGTTGATCTTGTAATTCAAAAATACGCTTTCCCTCCTCAAAATTGCTCCCAAAAGCTGTTCGTGAAATAATGTCTGCGGAGAGTTTATGAAGTTCTTTGTGCACGTCAACCTCATAATCATCTCTCCCTCCTCTTTCTTCCTCCCACTTCTCCAACATCTTCATAGTACTAGCCACCATTTCTGGCACCCAATCCTGCCCAAGAATACAAATAAAGTTATGCTGGATTTGAGTTGCTCTAGATTAGTTCACATAAATTGTATTCAAGTGAAGTACTGACGGCCAATTATTTAGCCAAAACCAAACCTTAAGCCGGCTAGCCAGTAAGAATTTAAGTGTTCAGAGTATATAGCAAGGTCTAAGTCCTAAAAATGACCGCTACATATAGGATAGGCCACAATACTTAATGTAATACTCCACTCTCACGTAAAAAAATATGAGATTATTGTGGTGTACATAAGACTTAAGATTACTACAAAGAGCACGAGTGTCATGACCTTTTGACGAGTCTGGTCAAGATAATCCTATTATACTTTTTTGACAATAAGTTTGATGTTTGATCCGGGTTAGGTGATTACGTAATTTATTTGATAGCCTTTGTTAAAATACTATAATTCATTAATGGAAGAATAAAAAAATCATGTCAAAGTGCATCTTATGAACAAGAAAAATAGTACAATTTTTTTAAAAGGTAGTACTAAATGAAAAACTAAGAGTAAAATGCAAAAGTAACTCGTGCACTATATATAGCAGTATTTGAATAT
This sequence comes from Aralia elata, assembly GCA_034770075.1. Taxonomy (NCBI): domain Eukaryota; kingdom Viridiplantae; phylum Streptophyta; class Magnoliopsida; order Apiales; family Araliaceae; genus Aralia; species Aralia elata. Next base: position 88,984,415 of record CM068385.1, read on the forward strand.
TGCACCTCTTTTTTTTTAGTCAATACAAAACGAACCTTTTATTATCTGAAAATTTGGATTGTGAATCCTATTGTACCATGCGGCGTTGACTTGTACACATGGCACGTTGACATGTCAATTTAACACCTTTTAGCTAAAAATATTTATTCTCTCAAGATTTGAACTTAACAACCTCATATTTCTAACACTAACAAAACATTAATTACCAACTAAGCTAAGAATTTAATGTTATTTTTAAAAAAATTATTACTAACGCTACTAGTATTAGTACAACTTTATTAGTTATTAGTAATATTATTAATAAGTTGTTAATAATTACTTATTAGTTATTAATAATTCTCTTTAACATGATGTTGTTTACTTGGATAAATAGTTATAATATATTATCTTAATAACATTACTTATTAGATATTAATATATATTAATGGTATTAGTAACATTAATATTCTAATAGCATTACTGTTATAGTCTATATTAATGTTTAAAAAAATGAATCTTATTTTATTTTTTTATTATTTTATTATTTTTTTAACAAAAATAATAATTGAAGTAATGTATGCTAATAAGAATAATTTATGATAATAACAATAATACAACAGTTATAATAAATAAATAATTTAATCTTGTGACCGCATATTTTGTAAAAATAATAAGTATTTTATTTATTCAATATATTTAAATGATTTTTTAGATTTCATCTTTTGTAATAAGTAACTCCAGTGAAGTTGGAAAGGTACAATTAATAGAATAACAAATAAATAAATAAATAATAAAAACCCTAAGATGACTCTTATTCACGGTCTTAACTCTTCCCACCAGTTCTTATAAGAGAAACTAGACAGATAGAAGGAAAAATTGGATTTATCTTTTTCTTTTGTCAAAATTATCTTTTTTTTAACATTAATGCATATTAATAACAATAATATTGTAAGTATATTGATATTATTAATAACATTAATATATCATAATATCTAATAAGTAATATTATTAAGATAATATATATTTTATTAGCTAAAAAACAAAATCATGTTAAAGAGAATTACTAATAACTAATAAGTTGTATTAATACTATTACTGTTAGTAATAATTTTTTAAGAGATAACATTAATATTCTTAACTTAGTTGGTAATTAAATATTTTGTTAGTTTTGGGAGTATGAAGTTTTAGGTTCAAATCTTAAGAGAATATATATTTTTAACTCAAATGTGTTAAATTGACATGTCAACGGATCATGTGTACAAGTCGACGCCACATGACACAATAGGGTTCACAATATAAGTTTTCAGATAGTAAAAGGTTCGTTTTGCATTGACTAAAAAAAAGACGTAATATCTAAATACCTCTATAGCCATTTTTATATTTTACTCGAAAAATTGAATAGAGAGATAGCTAAAAGTAAATCTCCCTTGTAAATTTTGACTTCTAGAGATCTCTCATTGGGAATTTTTCTTTTATTATTATTTTTTTGGATTAATTTTTGTGGGGGTGGTGTTTGACTATATGTAATTGCTTATAAAGCTAAATACCCGCAAAAGGCCTGTGGGATTCGTCTCCCATCTACCACTCATATAAGATCGATGTACAGACAAAAAGAGAGAGAATGACCTTAACCCTCTCCATGTTAAAGGCTTGGCTGGTGATCCTTCTATGAACAGCCCATTTCTCACCCACCAACTCAATAAGTCCATCTCCAAACAGCAACCTAGCCGATGGGTTAAGCTTAATTTTCCTAAAAGCCCCATTGGTGTTCATCAAAATCTCTTTAATCAAATCTGGTTCCGCTATAGCCAGCCTGGGATTTGACCCGAACCAATAAAAGAAATTCTTGCCATATTCCATGGACCAGTTGTAGTAGTGGGGCATCACCCTCTGTACTATATCATGGTTGAAATCAGTTGGGCTTGATTCAACTACGGCCATCATCCGCCTTCGGATCTCCGCCGTGTTCCCGGAGAAGAGACGGTAGTTTGGGCCTTTAATACCTTGTTGCCGGAAGTGATTTTGAATACTCAGTGGAATCCATATGAATTTGTGTATGAATTTTAAGAGTGAGATCACAAGTAGTAGCAAGATTAGAAGGAAGGGATTCATGGTGAAAGATGATGGAGAAGGAAATTAGAGAAGATTCAGTCCACACATTACATGAGAGTGGTGATGAACTTATAATCAAGTCACTGGTACTGTACAACCTCACATCATTTAGGAACAACAAAAAATGAATATATAAACTTAATAATTAGGATTATTAAATAGATCCATAATTGAGCTTGGAATCAGTGGTTAATGCTAATAGACATATGCACTAGTGGCATTTTTTGTTGGGACCTGACCAATGCAATTAAACAAAGATCATGTTAGCCTGTCAGAAATGTTTACTGGAGTTGCTGGAGATTCATTCATAAGTCATAAGTCATAAGTCATAAGTCATAAGTCATAAAACTAATACTACTAGTGTAGTATGAGTATATGCTTAATTTGGATTTTCTAAATGTTTGAGGATCCTACACCTATATATGTCCAAGAAAATTTAATATGCAAGTCTGGATATGTTTCAAAGTTGTTGATCCATCCATTCCATCTTTGAATAGATTAAAGGCTCGTACCAAATTAGGAATAATTAAGGATATCTTTGTTTTGTAGAGAGTATAGAAGTTTGTGTGAGAGAGTACTACTTTTAGGGAGAGATGATTAAAAAAAACGGGTGTATAAATTTTTTTAAAGAGAGAATGAGAAGTTAAAGAAGATTAAAAAAACAAATCAATATTTTAAATAATTTGTTTTATTAGGTCATACTAAACTTGAAATTTAAAAAATGAATTGACCAATATTAGACCCATAACTATTTGGTTCCACTCAACATAACTCATATTAAATACAAGTTATATAATTTTAATTTTTAATAGAATCATAACTATATTAGCTTTCTTGTAATTTGTTCTTTAGAAAATAATTAAATCACGCTTTATGTTGTGAAATGATATATAAAAACAAAATGTATAATAATTAAAATGTATATTGATAAACTTTTGTATTCAAGTAGTCATCCACACTTCTTTTATATCAATTAAAACTCTCGGATGGGGTGTGTCTTACAAGTTGATTCACAATTTTTTCTGCACTTTCGGATAGATCATTTCTTTAGTTATCTGGGTAGTCCTTTTATAGCCAAAGGCAAAAGCCTTTTGATCTCCCATTTTGTCTGCTAAATAAAAGGACTTAAACCTTTTAATTTCCTTTGTGTGCCCCACCATTTGCCTTTTGGTTGCAACCTTTCGGATTCTTACCAAATCCACTTTATTTCTAACACTCCCCCTTGGATGACCACTTTCTAAGAATATGTCTCGTTAAAAATCTTACCAAATAAAAACCATGTGGGAAAAAAATTGGCTAAGGAAAATAGTACAATATTCTTGTATATCTTTTAGTGCCTTAGGATTGCCTCATTAAAACCTTGCAAAGGAAAACCCAGTGGGAAAAAACCTTAGCGAAGGAAAAAGAGTACAATCAGCACATATCTATCAGAAAATTTATTCCCCCTCATGAGTACCGCAGTTAATGGTAAAAATATCCTTAAGTCGACGCATGCCAATGTTGTGTACCATCTTCTTAAAAGTCGAAGTTGGTAGTGGTTTAGTGAATATATCAGCCAAATTATCACATGATCGTATCTGTTTGACATCAATATCGCCACTCTTCTGGAGCTGATGTGTATAAAAAGAATTTTGGTGCAATATGTTTGGTTCTATCGATATAGCCTCCCCTAATTTGAGTGATACAAGCAGTATTATCTTTGTATAATATCGTTGGATTATTTATGATTATTGATAATCCACAGTTCTCACGAATGTGTTGAATTAACGATCTCAATCAAACACATTCACGACTCGCTTCATGAATTGCGATAATCTCTACATGATTTGATAAAGTAGTAAAAATTATTTGCTTACCAGATCTCCATGAAATAGCAGTATTTTCATAAGTAAATAAATATCTTGTGTGTGATCTGTCTTTGTGTGGATCAGAAAGATAACCTGCATCAGCATATCCAACTAATTGTGGTTTTGATCCATTTGGATAAAGTAATCCCAAATCAGTAGTCCCACGAAGATATCGCAAAATATGTTTAATTCCATTCCAATGTCTACGAGTTGGTACAAAATTGTACCTTGCTAGTAAGTTAACTGCAAATGTTATATCAGGTCATGTGAAATTTGCAAAATACATCAAAGCACCAATTGCACTAAGATATGGTACTTCAGGACCAAGAGTTTCTTTATCATTTTTTTGTGGTCGAAACGAGTCTTTCTTGATATTAAGTGACCGACCCATCATTAAAGTACTCAAAGGATGAGCTTTATCTATGTAAAAGTGCTTCAGGATTTTTTCTGTGTATGTTGATTGATGAACAAAAATTCCATTTAGAAGATGTTCAATTTGAAGGCCAAGACAAAATTTTGTCTTACCAAGATCTTTCATCTCAAATTCATTCTTTAAACAGTTTGCTATTTTTGTTAACTCTTCTAGAGTCTCTACAAGATTTAAATAATCAACATATACTGCAACAATAGTAAATCCGGATTCTTATTTTTTGATAAAAATACATGGACAAATTGGATTATTCTCAAATCCTTCTTTCAAAAGATATTCACTGAGGCGATTATACCACATGCATCTAGATTGCTTTAATCCATATAAGGATCTTTTTAACTTGATAGAATACATACTTCAAGATGTAGAACTATATATTTCAGGCATTTTATATCCTTCAGGAATTTTCATGTAAATATCATTATCTAATAATCTGTACAGATATGCTGTAACAACATCTATTAATCGCATATCCAAATTTTCTTTTGCTACCAAGCTAATTAAAATTCTGAATGTAATTACGCCCATTACAGAAACATATGTTTCTTCATAATCAATACCAGGTCTCTACGAGAAACCTTGTGTTACAAGTCGCGCTTTGTACCTTATAATTTCATTTTTCTCATTTCGTCTACGTACAAATACTCATTTGTATCCAATAGGCATTACACCTTCAGGTGTTTGGACTACAGGTCCAAAAACTTCACGTTTATTTAGTGAATTTAATTCTATTGAATCACCTCTTTTCACATTGGCCAATCATTTCTACGTTGACATTCTTTAACGGTTTGTGGTTCATATTCATGATCATTACTTATGGTAATGTCGAGAGCAACTTTATATGAAAATATGTTATCGACAACAATTTTATTTCTTTCCAATACTTCCCTTGTATGTACATAATGTATCGAGATCTCGTTATTTTCAAGTACCTGATCCTCTTTAGGGGATAACTCTTCAAGAGTTTTATTTTCAGGAGAATTTTGCTCATAAGTTTTGGATAAATCAGTTATTTTTGTGGCTTGTTTCATGGGTATAACCTCTTTATAGGTTGCAACTTATTTTTCTTGTACTTTTCTCTTCTGGGGAATTTTATCTTTAACACTGATCAGTCTTCCACGCTTCAGGTGTGGTTTTAATTCATTTGCTGCTGTATTAACTGATTGTCCTACAGGGACTTCAATCCGTACTGAAGTATTAACAGCTGGAATGTGAGATTTCACTATTTTCTTATTATCGGTGAATACATCTGGTAATTGATTTGCAATTCCTTTCAAATGAATAATCCTTTGAACTTCCAGTTCAGTACGAGGATCAAGATAAGATAACGTCGAAATATTTTATGTAATCTTTTGTCGGGCTTCAGGAAAACGTCGTTCTTCAGGCAACAATTTTTTTCTCCCTAATAGTGAAAAGATTGTTTCATTAAAATGACAATCCTCAAAACGTGCCTTAAAAACATCACCAGTTAGAGGTTTAAGATATCTAATAATAGATGGGGAATCAAAACCCGTATAAATTCTAAGTCTACGTTGATGACCCATTTTAGTGTATTGTGAGGGTACAATAGGTACATATACAGTACAACCAAATGTGCGCAGGTGAAAAATATTTGGTTGTCGGCCAAGTACAAGTTGCAATGGTGAAAATTTATGATAAGCAGTTGGTCTAATGCGAACTAATGATGCAGCATGTAAAATAGCATAACCCCAAATAGAAACTGGTAATTTTGATTTCATAAGCAAAGGTCGAGCAATAATTTGAAGTCTCTTGATAAGTGATTCAGCTAAACCATTTTGAGTATGTATATGTGCAACAGGATGTTCAACATCAATTCCAATAGACATGCAATAGTTATCAAAAGCTTGAGATGTGAATTCACCAGCATTATCTAAACGAATTTTCCTAATTGGATAATCAGGAAATTGTGCTCGTAACCTTATTATTTAAGCAAGGAGCCTAGAAAATGCCACATTTCTAGTAGAAAGTAAACATACATGTGCCCATCTGGTTGATGCATCAATTAAAACCATAAACTACTTAAATGGACCGCAAGATGGGTGTATTGGTCCACATATATCACTCTGAATTCTTTATAAGAAAGATGGACACCCAACAATAATTTTTGAATGTGATGGTTTGGTAATTAATTTACCTTGAGAACAAGCACTACATGGATAATCAGTAGGTAAAAGAATCTTCTGGTTCTTTAATGGATGTCCATAAGAGTTTTTAATAATTCGACGTATCATTATTGATCTTGGATGACCAAGACGATCATGGCAAAGCATAAAAACCTTTGGGTCTGAACACTTCTGGTGCATTGTAACATTTGTTTCAACTGTTCTCATTGTAGTATAATATAACCAGAAGAGAAAATAGGCAGTTTTTTTAGTATGAGCTTCTGGCCCGATACTATTGAAGTAATATAAAGAAATTCTTCATTACCTTCGTTATTAGTTTTAACATAATAACTATTATAACGTATATCTTTAAAGCTGAGTAAATTTCTGTTTGACTCAGTAGAATACAACGCATCATTAATACAAAGTTTTGTGCCCTTTGACAACATTATAATCACTCTTCTGGAGACTTCAATTAAGTTTGATGAACCTGATATGGTATTAATATTAGCTTTGCATAACTGTAAATTTTGAAAATATTTTTATCTCTAAGGATCGTATGAGTTGTTGTACTGTCTGCTAGACAAAAATCTTCCCTAGTCATCTTGGAATTGATTTTACCAGTAGAACCCATGCAGCTTTATATATGTAAAACATAAATTAAACTTTATTACTTGAAACATAAATAAAACATATCAAAATAAAAATACTTATTATAATGTCATAATATAATGAAAGAAAAATAATCAATTGATATAGTTATTTCCATTTGAAAGTCAAGATAATTCATGAGATCTTCAAGATCATTATGATCATTCATGGGATCTTTAAGATCTTTATGATCAACAAATTTTCGTTTCAATTCCTTTTTCCTTTTCTTTTATGGAAACTTGGTATAAATCTACCAAATATTTAATAGTACGGTCGGTACGTGACCAATGGCCTTCCATTCCACACCTACGACCACGACCATAATTTCTTCTATATTTATCAAATGATGTTCCATTCACTTCAGGGAATGGAGTAGAACTGGTCGAGTGAGATTGATATTTTTTTTATAGCAAAAATTCATTATTTTGTTCAGCCACTAGAAGACACAATATCACTTCAAGGAACATAGTTTCCTCTATCGCTTCAGGAAATATTTTGTGAACTTATGCTCTCGATATTGCTACTACAGGAGCATATTTTAGGCATAAATTGTAGTCAATATTTTTTCTAATATGTCTTCATAAGTGAGATGATGACGAATAAAAATCATTGATTTTTGCATGATCCTGCAGGGATGCATGATTGCCAACCTTAATTGTATCTTCAAAATTCTATGCCTCTAGATGAATCTTAGCATCAAGAGTCCATGACAAATAATTCTTGCTCAAGATATCAAGTGTAGCAAATTTAAGTTTTGTAAGGTTCAATATTTATATAAATATATAGCTTGATTTTAGCACAGTATGAGTCTTTCCTTGTCACTATTTTAACTTACTAAAACAATTAGATATACACGATCAAATTTAATTGTAATGAAACAATACTTACAATGAGTTGAAAGAACTTCCTTTTCAAAATTGGGTAGAAACTCGTGCTGATAACGTGTTGTGAAATGATATATAAAAACAAAATGTATAACAAACAAAATGTATATTGATAAACTTTTGTATTCAAGTGGTCATCCACATTTCTTTGATATCAATTAAAACTCTCGGATGGGGTGTGTCTTACAAGTTGATTCACAATTTTTTCTGCACTTTCAGATGGATCATTTCTTAGTTATCTGGGTAGTCCTTTTATAGCCAAAGGCAAAAGCCTTTTGATCTCCCATTTTGTCTGCTAAATGAAAGGACTTAAACCTTTTAATTTCCTTTGTGTGCCCCACCATTTGCCTTTTGGTTGCAACGAATTCTTACCAAATCCACTTTATTTCTAACAATTTATGACTTTTTAAAAAAGTTTTGCTTATATAACAATTGAAGTAGTATATCATTCTAGTTATGAGTAACAGTGAGTAATATATTGAAAAGTTGAATTTATCAAACGAAACCAAACATATTGAAAGCTCAATTGATAAAAGTATCCCAACTAAATCTGTCGTGCCAGAATAAGCTTTTGAAATTGAAATGGAATGAACAAATTCATTGGTTTCATCTCTTTTTCATGCATTTACCGTCTCGTTGATGTTCACTTTCTCTGATTCCTTCCGATCCAACACTAATATCTACTAAAAGGATTTTTTATTTTTTTTAACTTGGGACAAATCTAGAAACACACACATACAAAAAAAAATAAATAGATAAAAGACTTAAGTTAGCCAAATAGTCTCCATAAAATAAAAGCTAATGAGCCCGCCCCCAGCTCCATGGAAAAATGTAAGAATATAGTAAAATGAAGAAAAAATATCTTAGATTTTGTGGTGATAATGAAATAAATTGGTACAACTCTATTTATTCTAATTCAAAAGAAATTTTAATATATAACAGTTGAAGTTGCTAATATGAATTCTCATCTCTCAATGCAAGTTTATAAAAGCTAATACATAACATAGCAAGTCAAGGCTTGTAAAGATTTAATAGTATTTGTTAACGCCAAATTTTGTACGCCTGTTAAAATCACCGAAACAACGGGTAAACGAGCAAAAAACGTTATCAATGGAGAACCCAAAATATTGCTGGAATGATTGATATTTGATGAGGGGTATTATAGTATCAGGTTTATAAAATACTCTTAAATAAATACACACAATGAGGTACCATTAAATGAGAATTTTATAACACAAGGATTTTACGTGGAAGCCCAATTGGAAAAAAATCACGGGAAGAAATCTCAGAAATTCACTATAAAAATATTGTACAAATTAGAGAAAATAATATAAGTAATTATTTCCTCACTTTTTTTTATAACTCAATTGAGCTATTTTTCTCTCAACTTTTGGAACTTTTGGACTAATTCATTTGCTCCTCTCGGTTATTTTCTCTCTTCTACTGCTTACTACTACTGAGCTTGATTTGTGAATTGGTGCCTTTAGTTGTTCACCGAGGCAACCCTTTTATAGTAGAAATCAAGAGACATATAGCACACCATTTTTGGCCAACAAGGAATAAATTTAATGCTTAGCCCACGAAATTTGAGTAAGTCTGCTGATAATGGAGTTGGGTGGAATTGTGGTCCTATAGAGGAAGCCAACTTGCAGATGCCATATCCTAACATTGCCCCCCATTCTCCTGTTATAAAAATTTATAATAGGAGAGTAATACATCAAGATCAAATAGTTATATAACATTAGATACAGATTTATTTGGGTCAAAAGCATTTCTGATATATGTAAAACCCGTATTTAGTAAAGCAAGAGAGACTATTGGTGTGAATTATAAGGGAATGGATATGACATATCAGGTTAGAAAAAGAGAACCCAAATTATTGATAGTATTTTCTAAGCCGACCTGCATGCGATGTGGTTTTAAGCTCAGACCCATCCATACTTCAAAGCTTATAAGTCCTCGCCTTCAATATTTCTATAACTTCATAAGGCCCTTCCCAGTTAGGCATCAGCTTACCTGTATTTTGTGGAGTCGAGGCCTCTGCCTCCCGAAACATAAGATCACCAACCTCGAATCTTCTGATCCGAACCTTTCGATTATAATGCCTAGCCGTCTTTTGTTGATAGATGGCCAACTTCAACATTGCAACATCCCGAACTTTGTCTAACAAATCCAAATTAAGACGAAGACCTTCTTCATTGTACAACTCTTTGAAATTAGCTACCCTGAATGAAGTAGACCCGATCTCAACTGGAATTAAGGCCTCGGTACCATAGGCCAATCTGAATGGTGAATCCCAGTAGTCGTCCTAGGAGTAGTTCGGTATGACCAGAGAACACTTGAAAGTTCTTCTGGCCACTTCCCCTTAGCTTCATCCAACCTCCGTTTAATGCCATTGAGTAAAGTTTGGTTTGTGACTTCTACTTGACCGTTAGACTAAGGATGAGCTACTGAAGTCCTTCGATGCTGAATCCCCAAGTCTGTCAGAAACTTCTCAAATTTTGAACCCACGAATTGCAAGCCATTATCAGACACCAAAACCATCGGAATACCAAACCGAAACACCACAGACTCTTTCAAATATTGAAGACAATCTTGCTCTGTTGTATGCCGAAGTAGTTTAGCCTCTACCCATTTAGTCATATAATCGATGGCCACCACAATGTACTGAACTTGACCCTTCGCCTTTGGCATAGGCCCCAATAAATCTATTCCCCATACAGCAAATGGGATCGGGGATAGTACTGATGATAACACCTCCGGGGGCTGATGTGGAACCGGACTGTTCAACTGACACTTCGAACACTTCTTGACATACTCCTCAGCTTCTTGAAACATCGTTGGCCAGTAGTACCCTTGTCTGATCAGCTTATACGAGAACGATTTTGCTCTCATATGATCTCCACAGATTCCTTCATGCACCTCCCAAAGTACGTAAGAAGCCTCCGATGGGACCAAACATTTCAGTAACGGCGATGAGTAAGCCCGCCGATATAAATCCCGCTCGATCAGACAAAAATAACAACTCCTGTATTTAATTCTTTTCGCCATGAGTTTATCTATTAGAAGTTTTCCATAAGCCAAATATTTTATGTATGGCGTCACCCAAAAATTCATTCTCTCGATTGTCATAAGCTCCTTCTTGTTGATACTGGGCTCGTTAAGAATTTCCAAATAAACCGAACCACCAAAATCATCCACCAGAGTAGTAGCCAGTTTAGATAACGCATCGGCAACTACGTTTCCTTCCCGTTCAATCCCATGTAATGTATAAGATTCAAACCTCTGTAATAGCACCTTTATTTCAGATAAATATTTTGTTATCCGTGCCCCCCGAGCTTCATACTCTCCCTGAATTTGTTTTACCACCTATTGGGATATGACATCTGCAAGTTGGCTTCCTCTATGGGACCACAATTCCACCCAACTCCATTATCAGCAGATTTTCTCAAATTTCGTGGGCTAAGCATTAAATTTATTCCTTGTTGGCCAAAAATGGTATGCTATATGTCTCCTGATTTCTACTATAAAAGGGTTGCCTCGGTGAACAATTAAAGGCACCAATTCACAAATCAAGCTCAGTAGTGGCAAGCAGTAGAAGAGAGAAAATATCCAAGAGGAGCAAAAGAATTAGTCCAAAAGTTCCAAAAGTTGAGAGAAAAATAGCTCAATTGAGTTATAAAAAAAGTGAGGAAGAGAGAAAATAATTACTGATATTATTTTCTCTAATTTGTACAATATTTTTATAGTGAATTTATGAGATTTCTTCCCGTGATTTTTTTCCAATTTAGTTTCCACGTAAAATCCTTGTGTTATTAAATTCTCATTTAATGGTACCTCATTGTGTGTATTTATTTAAGAGTATTTTATAAACCCAATACTACAATACCCCTCATCAAATATCAATCATTCCAACAATATTTTTGGTTCTCTATTGATAACGCTTTTTGCTCGGTTACCCGTTGTTTTGGTAATTTCAATAGGCGTACAAAATTTGGCGTTAACACCACCAACTGGGAATCACTAAATACAAGGATACAGCGTACTTCCAAACTCTTTGCTAATCTCAAGCCTACTAATATCGCTTCATATTCAGCTTCGTTGTTGGTAGCTCTGAAACGAAACCGAATTGCTTTTTGTACTTTAAACCCCTCTGGACTGGTTAAGATGACACCAGCCCCACTAGCATCGGCATTTGATGATCCATCCACGTACAAAGTCCAAGAGAAAGTTGAGATCGGCTGCCCCCCAGTTATGGCACCCACAGCTCCAGTCGTCTCATCTACTTAATCACAATCTGGGAATGTACATTCAACCATGAAGTCTGCTAACGCCTGCCCTTTGATAGCAGTTCGAGGGCGATATTCCAGAACAAATTGGCTAAGCTCCACAGCCCAAGCAACCATCCTTCCTGAAACGTCTGGCTTTTGTAACACCATCTTGAGTGGTTGATTTGTGTAGATGATAATGATTCGTCCTTGGAAATAGTGTCGAAGTTTCCTACTAGCAACAACCAAGACATATGCACACTTTTCCAGGTTCGAATATCATGTCTCGGCATCCCTCAAGGCATGAATAACATAGTAAACAGGGCGTTGAACCCCTCCCTCTTCCCGAACTAGGACTGCACCTACTGCCAACGAACTAACAGCCAAATACAAGTAAAAAGGTTCCTTTGGTATTGGCTTCTGCAATAAAGGGGCAGATGACATATACCTCTTAATTCCCTAAAAAGCGTCTTCGCACTCCGAAGTCCACTGAAAGGTCTTCTCGTTTTTAAGTCCATTCAGAGTATCGAAAAAGGGCAAACACCTTTCTGCTGATCTAGACATAAACCTCCTCAATGCCGCCACCCGACCGGTAAGCCTCTGCACATATTTAAAATTCTGTGGAGACTTCATATCCAAGATCGCCTTTATCTTCTCCAGATTTGCCTCAATTCCCCTCCTACTCACCAAGTAACCCAAGAACTTTCCCGATCCCAGGTCGAACGTACACTTTGTGGGGTTGAGCCTCATGTTATAATGTCTAACAGGCTGGAAACACTCTTCCAGATCCTGTAGATGATCATGTACCCTTAAGCTTTTGACAATCATGTCGTCCTAGTACACCTCCATATTCTTTCCGATCTGCCTTCGAAAGACTTTATTCATCATCCTTTGGTATATGGCTCCTGTATTAATTAACCCGAACGTCATCCTGTTGTATGCATAAATAGCCCGATGTGTGATAAAGGCCATCTTTGGTATGTCCTCCATTGTCATGAAAATTTGATTGTACCCCAAAAAAACATCCAAAAAGCTAAGAACAGCATTCCCTGACGTTGCATCAATGAGTTGATCAATGTGGGGAAGTGGATAGAAGTCTTTTGGACATGCCTTATTTAAATCGGTGTAGTCGATACAAACCCTCCACTTCCCGTTTTGTTTCTGAAGCAAAACCACATTTGCCAGCCATTCCAGATATTCTATCTCATTGATAATCCCAGCATCCAGAAGCTTACCAACCTCCTCATCAATAATTCTCTGTCGTTCTGGTGCAAAAATTCGACGTTTCTGGTGAACTGATTTCTTCTCCGGATCAATTAATAGCTTGTGAACAACTACGTCTTCTGTTATTCCTGGCATGTCGTGAGGTGTCCAGGCAAAGATATCTGAATATGTTTGCAGCAATTGTATTAACCCTGCTTTAGCTGTACTTTGTAACCCGATACCTATCCTTACTAACTTCGTTGAATTTCTCGGAACCAACTCCACCTCCTCGGTTTCTTCTGCCGGTAACGCCAATGGCTCTGTAGCCCCTTTGGTAAATGGCTCAATGTCCACCGTCATTGTCTGCCTCTGCTTACTAACCCCAACAGCAGATGCCGTCAGAGTATGTCGGTAACACCTCTTTGCAATGTCAAGATGTCCTTTTACTTCACCAACCCCAGCAGATGTTGGAAACTTTATCTTAAAGTGAGGGATTAAAGTAACAGCGCCCAATGCAGATAAAGTAGTTTGACCCAAAATAGCATTGTAGGCAGAATCTACTTGCACAATAAAGAATTTTACCAGTACCTTCACTTGCATGGGAGCTGTACCAAACACCATTGGGAGCTCTACTATACCAACTACGGGTACTGCCTCATTATCGAAACCCCAAAGAGGAGATTCTTGACCAACTTCCATCTTGACGCCTTCAAAATCCATCCTTTGATAAGCATGATTGTAAAGTATATCCACCGAAGACCCGTTGTCGATCATTATTCTCTTCGTGTCTACCGGGCCAACCTGTGCAGTGATAACCAAGGCTCCTTTATGTGGCTCGATTGCAACAGGGGGATAATTGTCATTTGAGAATGAAATCACCGTGTTTGGAAAAGGCCTCTCCACCTTTTGGGTTTGATCCAATAATGCTACAATATCGGTTGTATTTCTCCGTTTCTTCCCGGACTGTTTCTGCATAGTTCCACCAGTATTAACATCAACGACCCGCCAAGGTCGACTTTCTTGCTCAGCTCTCCTTTCTTCGACAGGAGGCCGGTTCAGTAACTGTGTTCCCCGACCCGACACATATTGGATTAACTCGCCACTTTGCACCCTTTGTTCAATCATTTCTTTTAAACCAACACAAGCCTCTGTTGCGTGTCCTGCATGCTGATGATAATGACAATACAAGTTTGTTCTTGTTTGTCGAGATCCTGACGGTCTTGATTCGGCTACCGGGGTCTTCCTTATTGCCTCCAAAATCTTCACCCGATCTGTGTTCAGCGGTGTATATACTTTATTCTCCACTCGAGGTTGGAAATGTGGCTTGTTTACTGTCGAAGCCCCTCCTTTTGGCTCGATCTGATCCCATACATTTGCCTTATTGTCTCCATTCTTATTGTTGTTGGGTCGGTCATTCACTTTTGGTTAGAGCTGCAAACGAACCGAACCGAACCGAACTTTGTCGAACTTGAACCGAACTCGAACACTTTTAGTCGAACTCGAACATGTTCGAGTAACTTGATCGAACCAACAACTATGTACGAGTTCGAATCATTTGGTGTTCGCGAACATGATCGAGTTCGCGAACAGTTCGCGAACAAGTCGAACATAAAGTTGTTCGCGAACATGAACAGTTCACAAACACATTATCAAACCAAACTTATCGAACCGAACTCGAACTTATCGAACCAATTATTTGAAATAACCAATTATTTTTATTTAGAATTTTAGAAACAATTTAAACATGTAATTAAAAAATCAAACTACTCGAACCGATCTCGAACTTATCGAACCGAACTCGAACATACCAAATCGAACTGAACTCGAACTGTTCACGAACAAAGACGAACCGAACCACATGGTTCGCGAACATGTTCGATCGAGTAATCGAACGGAACATTATGTGCGAACTCGACTCGACTAGGCGAGCAAGTCGAACTCGAACCGAACTCGAACCGAACCGAACCGGTTCGCGAACAGTTCGGTTCGTTTGCAGCCCTACTTTTGGTTGTAAACTCGTCATAGCCTCATCAATCGCAATGAATCTTTCAGCCCTTTCATATGCATCAGAGAGGTCCTTCAAAGGGTTGAACATCACATCTTTCATTAGTTTCTTATTCCGCCCCATATACAATCCCGTTGTGAAAAATCTCAGTGCTTGTATCATGTTTAGATCAGTGATCGTTCTTACTGCATCTCAGAACCTCTACACATACTGGCTTAGCGACTCTCCAGGTTTCTGCCTGATCTGCATTAAGGACACAGTCAATTTCCCCCTCCACTTATTACTCCTAAATCATTCATGAAACTTGTCGCACTACTCTTTTCATGAATTGATACAATTCGGGGACAAAGACATGAACTACTGTTTCGCTGATTTTTTGAGTGTCGTTACGAAGATTCAACACATACCCGCCTCCAAATGATTGTAGTAGTCCATGACACTTTGGTATGAATGAGTATGATCATAAGGGTCTCCTGTGCCATCGTACATCTCCAGTGGCGGCAACTTCTTTTTGGGATCAACTCTTTCTTGAGTAATGGCAGGAGAAAAAGGAGACTTCGGATCCACCACCCTTAGTTATGCCCTTGTTGTATCTAATCTCTGCTCCAATTCTGCTAGCCTATTTAATATGGTTCGGGAATGGTTGCCTGTGGGATTACTTGTTGTTCTTCTTGAGGTTGTTCCACCCTTGCATGGGCATGATGCCTCCTATCAATTGGAGATCGAGTTTGTCTCCGATAGTGTTGGTCAAGTGATCCGGCCCGCCTTTCGTTGTCTTGCGTCATACGACCTTGAGGATGGTATCGAGTTGGTGAACTGGGTTGCCTTGTGTCACCTGAGCGTCGTTCGGATCGGCTCGGTCTCCTTATGTCATTTTGGTGCGCCATTCGGGGTCGACTGTGAGGAGTCACTTCCCATTCTCCGCCTACCACTGTGACAACTGTTTCTCTCTGTCTCCTTAAATCAGTCAGATATGCATCCTACTCCTGTTGCCTGTGGCGTAAAAACTCTAACTCCATCTCTGCTTCCTTGATCCTTCGCAGTCTGATTCGGTCTTGCTGATCAGGTTGACTTGATCCCCTGTTCTCATCCTCCTAAACAAGTGTTTGTTGATTTGTCTTCCTCCTATGCAGATCCTGATCCAGAATGGTTGTTGGTGTGAAAAGTTGTCTCCGTACAGGATCTGACCGTGTTATGATGGAGCCAAACTGTGCTAGGTTGGGGCCAAGTCTGTCTCTAACTGAGCCTCTGTGTGAATCTCCGTTATTTTCCATATCAAAAATTTCCTAGACAAAGATGGTGATTTGAAATCAAATACCAATCAAGGCCCTCCTTCTAGCGCCAATGTTAACGCCAAATTTTGTACGCCTGTTGAAATCACCGAAACAACGGGTAACCGAGTAAAAAGCGTTATCAATGGAGAACCAAAAATATTGCTGGAATGATTGATATTTGATGAGGGGTATTGTAGTATCGGGTTTATAAAGTACTCTTAAATAAATACAAACAATGAGGTACCATTAAATGAGAATTTTATAATACAAGAATTTTACGTGGAAACTCAATTGGGAAAAAATCACGGGAAGAAATCTCAGAAATTTACTATAAAAATATTGTACAAATTAAAGAAAATAATATCAGTGATTATTTTCTCTCTTCCTCACTTTTTTTTATAATTCAATTGAGCTATTTTTTTCTCAACTTTTGAAACTTTTGGACTAATTTCTTTGTTCTTCTCGGATATTTTCTCTCTTCTACTGTTTGCTACTACTGAGCTTGATTTGTGAATTGATGCCTTTAGTTGTTCACCGAGGCAATCCTTTTATAGTAGAAATCAGGAGACATATAGCACACCATTTTTGGCCAATAAGGAATAAATTTAATGCTTAGCCCACGAAATTTAAGTAAATCTGTTGATAATGGAGTTGGGTGGAATTGTGGTCCCATAGAGGAAGCCAACTTGCAGATGCCATATCCCAACAGTATTAATTTGGCAAATTAAATACGAAGATGCTAAATTATCTGCATTCATGAATGGGTGTGTAGCTCTTTCTCTCTCCAACCAATATGACGCTGTCAACTGGTCAAAATTTATTCAGTAATATGACTAATTGATCTCTTTATGCTCTGAATTCATAAGCATATATATGCTCCTAGTTCACACTCAGTTTAATGCATGCCTCTTGTCAACAACGCCATAAGTTAATTACTCAATTGACAAACACCAATTAATTACTTCTGCAACAAATTAACCAACACATTTTTAGGTTTTGTTAACTCAAAAGAGAAAGGGAAAGGAATATAAATATACAACTTAAAGTGTTGTAAGTAGTGTATTACCATAACCAACCCAAATTCAATTTTTGGCAGGACTAACAGCAATCCCCCCTATTAGTCATTAGTTGTTTCGTCCGGTATGTATTTTAAGTATACATTATGCATAGCTGAATTCAATCCCCTTCATTATTTTAGGGTGTTATTATTTATTTATGCAGACGAAGAAATGAAAATTGGTTTGAAAAGATTGTCTTGTTTGTTGTCTTTACCGTTCAATTAGAAGACGTTTCAGTACTCCTCTAAAGTCTAAACTAAAGATATACTCTAATTTTATTTATTTATGTATTTTATTGCAAAAAGGGAGACGAAGAACACCGCATATAATTGCGTAATTATCATAATAAATAATTATTTATTTATTTTATTGCAAAAAGGGAGGCAAGAGAGACCGCATATGATTGCGTGATTATCATAAAAAATAAAGTTTGTTGGGATGTGATTAATTGGGCCCATAACCGAAGCCCAGGTTCAAGCCCAAGACTTATGATTGGACGATATATAAGGCAATGCGATATTCTAAAAGTGTTAAAGTCCAAATTGACATACGATTTCTTGTCCAGATTGGTTTCCTACTTTTAAGGAACATAGATTATATCCAATGATTGGGATCTTAGAGTGTAGTTACCGTCGTTTAGAGCGTTTGTAACGGTAGTGTTTGGTGCGTTTGGACCTTCAAACACACCACACCACTTTTGAAAAGTTGTGTTTGGACCCCAAACGCTGTGTTTATGAGTTAAATAAGGTGCGTTTGAAATTAGCTACTTGTAAATGAACAATATTTTCAATTGTGTTTGATACGTTTGGAACTTTTAAACATCGGTAAACGAATAAACACTTGGTCTTATAGAAACTCTAATTGAGATTCCTTTTTCCACTTGATTTTGGGTGTCTTGTAGAAGATCGGTGTGAGCAACTATAAATACAGTCATGCATTGAGGTCAAGGTTCACACAATTAATCATTCTCAGCACTTGAGCAATTAATTTCATTCATTGATGCTTTCGTCCTGTACTAATTCTCACATCGGAGTTATCCCATGACGGCTCAAGTAGTCAAGCTTTCAGTGTGTTCATTGTTTGTCCACTGTGCATGTTTATAACTCGTTGTTTGGTGATATGGTGAGTGAATAAATTTTGACATTAATAACGTCATTTTGTATAATTGAATACACGCCCCTCGCCCCCTCCCATGATATATACGTAAAGATAATTTATAATATTTCAAAATATTGTTATTAGAAAGAATACTTCACGCAAGAGCGTGAGGTATCCCTCACTCATGTGTCCTCTTATTTTATATCTAAATATATTCTATAATGTCATGTTTGTCTTTGATATTTCGGAGAAACAAATCTTGATCGAACCTATATTTGCTTAATGGATACAATCTGCTCATGATAAAATTTTATATGGTTTCAATGCGTACTTGAATATATAAAAATTACACACTCTCATGTTGTTACAAAAAACTATTTTATTATTTTTTAAAATAATGTATTTTAATGGATAACTTTCGTAAAAATGTGAGGTGTCATCTCTCATTGCTCATTTATTTATTTTTAGTGTTGAGAACTTCAATTAGAAGTTAATAGGTACTATTTTAAAACTTGATTATTATTTATGAAACTACGGAGTGTAGTGCAGAGAATATGATGATTTTTCCAGTATCCAACAAGAAAGTAATCGCTCTAAGTCCCCCCATAACCATAAATATATAATTTTTGTCAATAAATAAATAAATAAAATAAAACAAAAATAAAAGTGGATCGGAGAGTGGGATAAAAGTGGGGACATTTACACTTTATAATACTTTTTTACAAAAAATTACAACAAAAGTGCATACATAAAATATTTACAAAATTAGTGTATATGCAATATTTTATTTACAAAATTAGTGCATTCTTATCCCTTTAATTTAGTTGGTTATTTTAATGGATTAACTTTAACCAAAAAGCATAAACTTATTTCCTAGGATAGAACAAATTTTTTGAAAGATAAAATCCCTGAACTGAAAGTAAAAGTGATGAAAGTAAATATTTTGGAAGAAGTTATAGAGGACAATGATTCTGTTAAGCAGTTACTGGAAGAAGATGATGAAAATTCAATGTCCAGTTAGAACTTTGAAGATGAAGCCAGTAATTTGGATGACATTCAGCCTGACCAAGTTTCTTTGGGAGGAGGTAGCGATGCAATGGAAGATGGAAAAAGTTTAGATATGATGAAGCTTTTCATTGGTGGTGTTCTACATAATAAAGAGGAATCTTCTTCCAAGGATGAGTATGTGCGGGTACCAGGTGAAATTGAAAATATGGAAAGAGATTCTTTTGTGCTACATGTTCCCGTGGGAAGGCAGGACCATGATACTGATAAAAGTATTGTATCCGATGTCAAAGTGGCAGCCTTAGCAGCTCAAGGTGCTTCATACCAAGGTAACCAAACATTCATACTAAGGTAACCAAACCTTCATACCAAGGTAATTAAACCACTTCCACACTTGCAGTTTTTTCATAGTGCAATTGGTAAACAAACCTTCATACCAAGGTAACCAATCCACCTCCACACCTGTATTTTTTTAATAGTGCAGTTGGTAGCCAAACCTTCATATCAAGGTAACCAATTCAGTTTTATTAGGTTAACAATTTATTTTGAATGGGATGCAGTTGGTAGCCAACTCTTCATGCATTTGGTAGTCAAACCTTCATACCAAGGTAGCCAATTTAATTTTATTAGGTTACAAATTTATTTTGAATGTGATGCAGTTGGTAGTCAAGCCTTCATGCAGTTAGTTGCCAAACCTTCAGACCAAAGTAATCAATTCAGTTTTTATAGGTTAACAATTAATTTTGAATGTGATGCAGTTGGTAGCCAAACCTTCATACAAAAGTAACCATTTTAATTTTTGTGGGTAACCAAATCGTAAAAAAAAATTCAGAACAGTAACTCAGGTACTTTCGAAAATTCGCGACGGAGGAAGATGAGGAAGGGGAGGAAAGAGCGATGAGGGTGGGGGTCGGAGGCGACGGCGGCGGAAGAACAGAGGAGCGAAAGAGAGAAAGATAAGAGAAGGGGAGTTGGGTCGCGATAAAAGAGTATAAGAGGAAGATGACAAGAATGATGAGAATCTGTGTTTTTCCTCCTTTTGATTTGAATTTTGAATTATGAATTTGTTTTTGTTGTTAGATCCCAAATATTGAATTTGAATTATTAATTATGGTAGTTATTTCTCCTTGATTTTAGATTTCTTTATTAATGTGAAATTGAATGGTTTGAATTTGTTGTACTCTTTTTGTAATTTTTTTTGTGGATGCACTAATAGTGTAATTACTTTTTAATTGTTGTATATTTCTGTAAAGAACCCATAAAAGTATCCCTAAAACCTCCCAGTCCTGAATCCTGTATAAATACAAAAGGCTTGATCATCATTTAAAAGTTAGCCTTGCTAGGAATAATGTGGCATTTTCATGGGCAAAAGCAACAAGACAGTATTGGACTATTTTCAGCCCAACCTGTGTAGATAGTGAAAATTTCAGCCCAGCATAAGGCTATTGAATTAGATGTAGTTTATTAATTTAAGGGCCCATAGACCGATGGACTGAAAAACTGTATTCTATCCAGCTTCTTTCGTTTACTGGTGTGATTCGAGCCTAACCTGCTGAATAAACCAATCACCATTAGTTCTAATAATATAGCAAAGTGTTGAAATAAAAACATGAAACGGAGACTGAACCAAAATAAAATAAAATAAAAATAAAAAATAAAATGAAAATTTAAAAAGTTTTTCGTAACTATTGGTCCATTGGTGTCTTATGTTATTGGTGAACTTGGATTTAATTTAATTCAGTTATGATTGTGATAGCTACTCAGTTGCAACAAGATAATTTTGTACTCCCTCCGTCACAAATTAATTACTCAATTTTAACTTTTTAAAATTAAATTGACTATTTTTAGAATTAATAATTAAGCATATATAAATATATTTCTAAAATTATAAAAATTGGGATTAGTAATAAATTGTATATACTTTCTTTTGGTTATAATCTCTTCACCTATATTTTAGCAGAAATAGTAAAAAGATTAGTTTTAAAAATGGTCAATTTAACTTTAAAAAATCAAAACTGAGCAATTAATTTGGGACGGAGGGAATATTTTTTTTTGAGTGAATTAGCTTTTTTTTTGTATCGCATTATATAGCAAATGATCATGTATTATTTTTTTTGGTAAATCACGTAAATTCTGTGTTTTTCATAATTGTTTTTCTTTCATTTCTTTAACTATTCTTCGGATCCATCGTTACTTGTCAACATCATATAGCTCGAGATTTGAATATTAAGCACCATTTTACATATGTTCTAACATTGAAAATTGATATATTCACGTAGTTTTACTTACATAAATGTGTGATCCTTTAACTATTTATCTGAGGAGAATTATATAAAAATATCATTTCTCTTCAACATTATATTGAAATATTTACAGAAAACATTCAAAATGACTGAAATAACCCCCAATCCTAAAACCATTTGCATGCATGGATGCAATCAAATCAAAGGTGGAGAAGATACAAATCAGCCATAGAACAACTAGTGTTCATTGTTTTCAAGACAATCCCCTAAATCAAATAGTTCTTCATTTCTCTATAATTTAAGACCTTGCCATATTAAAAAATAATAATAATAATCATGATTTTAACCTATGAATATGTTTGTAAACCTAAAAGACTAGGTGCATATAATTAATTTAGGTTCAAATTCAGGTGTATAAAACATAAATTGCAACATTAAATTCAAAACCTATTTGTTACTCAAAATAACAAGAGATTTTGGCCATGTGCCTACTTCTTAGAAAGAGGAACTATGACAGCATGTTTTGGTGTAGCCAATTACTCCTAGACCAGACCAACACTGCACATGAGGAGGCAAGGAGCCATCATATTCCTAACCATTTAATTACTCTATCAATCAAACAAGGACACAACTTTGCTCTTGCAATTAATTCCCTTCTGCTAGTATTTGACTTGGACCCCAATGCCAATGGTCCCCTTTCCTTCCCTTCCCTTTCCTTTCCTTTCCTTTGTAATTAAGTTTCAGATTTGACTGGTACTTTCCCAAACTAACCTTCCAACATCCATTTTCACATCCCTTTGATTTTAGACATGTGCCCCTGTTCTGTTCACACTTGGAATCAACAATCAAGCATCAAGCAATAGGCCAGATGGCAAAATATCATATTCCAATAATAATATTTAAAATAAATTTTCTTCAAATTTGAACTATGAGACTAATTATCATGATTCCATGAAACACATTAATTTTTTTAAGCTTTTTTTATTATTTTTTTATGTTATTATATTTTTTTTTGGCATTAGGTTAATATTGTTTAATACTCCTACTTTCTTTGTTTTACAAAAGAATTTCATTTATTATTATTTATTCTATAAAAAAATGTTTTTTTATCGATAATAATATATAATAACACTAATCTCAAATTTGTCATCTTAAGTTCATTAACATGTCATTGCTATCAAACTAACAATTTATTATTTTCAAGCATAAACAAAAAAAATAATATATTTTTAATATTTATAAAATTTACAAATAAGAATTCTTTTGAGAGACGAAAAAAAAGTACATTATTTTAACTAATCAATCAAGGGTTGTGTGCATATAAATTAATGGTATTACCACTACAAATCGAGATATTCATCGCTCCTTCTCTTCTTTTTTATCTGTTTTTTTAGAGAAAAATTATCTTTTTTATTCCTTGAAAAATAATTAATTTTATTTTTATATGTTAGCTCTAAACTTTAATTACTTATTTATTTTTCAATAATTTTTGAAAGGCAATAGTGAGATTGAATACTAAATTAAATTAATTGAACAAAATATTAATTATATAATTAATTTATATACTTACTCCTAAAACCTCAATTGAAAAAAAACAAAACAAAACAAAGCAGTATCATTTTTACATTACGATATATCACATAATGGAGATCCAAATCAGTACGTTCAATGAACCAACCCTGCACATGTGTATTTATATACTCTTTGTTGCGCCACAAAAATAGTAATACTTCCTCTATTTTAAAATATAACATCATTATTAATTTTTAAAGTCAATTTGTGACATTTAAATTTAAAATTATTATAAATTCTTTTAATTTTAATCAGTCGAAGATGAATATTATAAACTGTTTAAAAAGTACTACTTATTGTAAGATTTTACGTTGATAAATTTTCATGAATCACCTCAATTTTGGATCAAAAATATTTCAAATTAACTTTCAAAAATTAATAATTTATAAAATGAAACAAAAGTAATATTATTTAATATATATATATATATATTTCACAAAATTAATTCATAATTTTCTAGTGATAGTTATATATAAAATAATAAAATATTTTTAAATTTGTCATCATAAATTTTTTTATCACACCACATTACAAAACTAATAACTTGCTATTTTACGGGTATACATAAAATAAAATAAAAGGTACAACCCTTGATATTGACTAATTTTATGAATAGAATTCTTATTTATAAAACCGAGTGAGTAATATTGAAAATTTTAAAAATTGTTCAAATCTACAGACAAGTTGGTTTCTTAATTGGGGCATCAAGACTTGAAATTGACAGGCTACATAATAATATCAAGATAGCTACTAATATTTTAGTTTTTTTGAAAAGAAAGATTTTCAACCTTGTCTCAGCACTATTCAACAAATGTAACATAAAACAAAACTTGCTCATGACTATGGCCGGTCGAAGTACCTAGTTTATTAGTAGGACAATAAATGCAATGTTGAGTAAATGGACAAAAAATGTCTAATTTATTTATTTATTAAATTATATAGCATAATAACTTATAAATATTTTATTCAGATAAATTAGACAATTTTGACTAATATAATTAACTAGCATTTTTGGTAAGCCTAATCTCCTTTCCTACAAAGTGCAAACACGGTCCATCCCTAATAGGCAAATAATGATTTTACCAATTCTTCAACAGTCTGCCTTGGGGCTACAAAGTTCCCTCAACTAGCTAGGTCCCTGTCATTATTATATCATTAAGCATATTCTCTTCCTATCAAATCATCATCATTAACCCTCCAACTAGAGCTGTGCTTACTCCTGCAAGAAACTGAAAAACATATAAACACGCCCACACGCCCACACGCCCACAAACCCACACACACACACATATATATATATATGGGGAGAGAGATGGGGCAGCAGAAAAATGGAGTAAATGAACAGAACAGCCACTTAGTAGTAGCATCAGCTAAGAATTACTGTATCTGATTCTATATTATTGCTTTACTATTAACTAGGAAGAGGACATGACTATAAACAAGAGCCCATTTGATCGCCTTTCCAGTTTCCATCCTTACTAGTAGTACATTTAATTTCACATAATTAAACTACTAATTTAGTTCTGAAATGAAACTTCTGATCCTAACAAAACTAGCCCTCAAAAGATATATAATTAATACTCCACATAGCTTACAAAGACGCAACAAAAAGAACAACTCTTCCTCCCTCCATGCATCTCCATCAAAGGAGAGCAGGCTTCCTATCTGATGGGTCATCCCAATTTTCTCCAGCAGAACTCACCCCTCCAAATGAACCATCAAGCCCACCTCCAATTGAATTGAAAAAGGCCGAATAGCCGCCGGAGGAAGCTCCTCCTCCACCACCTCCTATTCCAAGTCCAAGTAGATCGAGAGTGGTGGGCTTGTTCCCAAACAAAGATGATGATGAACCGCCCATCATCAAATTTGTTAAAGTTGATCCTCTATTATCAGAGGGAAAACCCAGTCCAAGCTCAGCCGCCGCTGGGTTATTGCTCTCGGTCTTTGCATTGCCGCCGTTCCATTGTGCTTGTGTGGTGGTGGACATGTTATCTTGGTGGTCAGTTGGACTAGTTGACATTGCCAACCCGAGACCGCGAAGGAACGAAGAGGAATTCGACGAGGTTGCACCCATTTGAGCTGCTTTTTGTAGCAATGCGGTAGCGGATAAAGCGGGCTGCGATGATGTCTTGTACCGGGTCGGGTCGGAGACTGGGAATATGGATGAGGCATTGTTGGAGAAATACAGGGAGGAGGAGAGAGAAAGTGACATGGGTTCTATGGGCTCAGGTGCAGTAGGCATGGCACAGAGGAGCTCAGTGTATGAAGTGGGTGGCTGGGAGGACTGCGAGACTACAGCTGGAGCCGAGGATGATGCAAATATACTTGCGAAAACACCACTGCTGTTACTTACATTGCCGCCACTGGAGGTGGAGGAGCCACTTGCGCTCTTGGTGGCAGGCAGTGGTTGTTGTAAAACCCCAGTTGGATTCTCCGGCAACTCTGATTGAAAAAGAGTTGATCAGATTCATCAGAATCAAGAAAAGAATCAACAAAAGAAAGGGGGCTTTTTCTTTTTTAAAAGTTGGTTTAACTTGTTTAGTTCTGTCACGCAATACAGCATGAGAAACTTTTGTAATTGAAGTAATTAAAAGATGAGCAATCATGGCGTCCTTTCTCTCTCACGCACTCAAATCTTTCTTTTTAATGACTTTTCGTCCTCCGTGCTCATTTTAACTGCTAATTTATTCACTCTTAAAGTTGTCAATAAAGAAACTTTTTTTCCTCACACGTTATCCACCAGATCTTCCTTCAGATGCATTCACTAATAGACAAATTCTAACCATAAAATAACTCTAGTGAATTACTAATGAACAAAACAATTTGAAATTATGGGAACAAGTAAAAACAGATAAAAATGACATCCATGTTTGACTTTTACAATGTGGACAACATAGAGGATTATGTTTACCTGAGCTTTGAATTGACAGAACAGGAGACAAAACTCCGGTAGACGGAGTGAGAGGTGGCGGTGGACTGGACGGCTGCGGTGGCAGTGGCGGTGTCGGCAGAATAACCTCAGCTTTCATGGTACGTTCAGAGCTAATAGCAATTGCCGCCGGTTGAGATTTTGCACTTTCCTGAGCTAATGCATCACAAAAAGCTCTATGCGTAATGAAGCTGTCCCTCCTTTAAATTAAAAATCAGAAACCAAAATAAAATTAATAATTTTATCTCCATAATCAAACAGATCAAATGTAATGCGAAAAATAAGGTATATTAAACCTAGAAAATAAAGTTCCGCAATCGCATCTATACTCTCTAGTGCCACAAGTCTTCATATGCGCCTTCCAATCAGACTGTACGGCGTATTTCTTCGAGCACCGCTCGCACTTCCACTTCTTCTCGCCGTGTTTCCTGCAGAAATGCTTCTTAATTCCGGTGAGATCTCCCAACGCTCTAGACGGATCGTGGTGAACGCAGCTCGATTCCGGACAAACGTACACCCTCTTCCTTATCTCCTTGCTCGTTCGCTGCTTTAGCTTCCATGGCAAGTTATGCCCTCGCCGGTGAAGTTGAAGGTTTTGATCCCGCTGAAATCCTTTGCTGCAAATCTCGCAAACAAATCTGTTTGTAGCAAGTAGAGTTTTAGGCGATAGCGCGATCACATCCGCATCCGGATCTGCAACATCAATTTTTAGCATTATCATCAATAAACACTAAACTAACTCCATAAATGAAATTATTGAATTATTTATGAATATTCATACCAGGCATTCCGGGAAGATTTCGCTTTTTCTTTGCTGGTATTTGTGGTGGTATTGCTGGTTGATTACCTGAAGAACATGCACTAGTTTCTTCAGCTGATACTGGAACTCCTAATGGTTTTTCGAACTCAACCATTTTCTCTCCTCCAAAACTATCCAAATTCAGCTACTTAGGGTTTCAAATTAGGTGTCATCTACAAACAAGAAGAGCCAACTTCACTTCTCCAACTCTGACAAATCCTTGAACAAAATTTAAAGATGCTATTTTTTCAGACAGAAATTAAGGATTTCCCAAGAAAACTAGAAATTTTAACCAAATTTTCCTAGAAAATCACAGCGGGGTGTTCATACGGCAACTCTATCAGCGAGAAATGTGAACGCTGATTACTACGACAATCGGCGAGTCAAGAATCACGATCGGGGCACGAGGGTGGGTCTTATACGGTGTGCTACAGTTTCATTTCTAGATAGAGAAAGTAGAGAGAGAAAGTACAGGAGTGAGAGAGGAGAGAAAGAAAGAAAGAGAAAGAATTAAAAAATTCTGATAAAAGCGGCGGCAGGTTAAACCATGGTTGGTACACACTTAACCATAGTTAGATAGCTTCTTCAGCTCCAAGTTGTTGTAGTTCGGAGTCCGTACTACAGATCGGACCGTACACGTGTCAGTATCTAGTCACGCTACGTTTGGACGACTCGGTGGATTGTCCTTTAGTGGATGGACTTGGGTATTTGAAACTCCCAATTTTAAATATTTTATAGGGAAATATTTTAACAACATAAAATAAAATATACGGGACAAGACAATTATTTTCATTTAAACAATACTCCCTCCGTCCCAAATTAATTGCTTTTCTAGAACTTTTTTAAGTCAAATTGACTATTTTTAA
Source organism: Aralia elata (assembly GCA_034770075.1). Lineage (NCBI taxonomy): Eukaryota > Viridiplantae > Streptophyta > Magnoliopsida > Apiales > Araliaceae > Aralia > Aralia elata. The sequence goes on from CM068385.1 coordinate 89,012,761, forward strand.
AATTAATAATTAAGCATATATAAATATATTTCTAAAATTATAAAAATTGAAATTAGTAATAAATTGTATATACTTACTTTTGGTTATAATTTCTTCACATATATGTTAGCAAAAATAGTAAAAAAATTAGTTTTAAAAATAGTCGATTTGACTTTAAAAAGTCTTAGAAATATAATTAATTTGGGACGGAGGGAATAATAAATTTTAGAGTTTAAATTTAATACAATAATAATACATGTGCGAGTAATATTAAAAATTATAAAAATAATTTTATTTAGCCTAAAGTAATATATGACAATAAAAAATTTATAATGACTATTAAATGTTATATATGTAAATTTATGAGATAGAAAAAAAAATAAAAAAAGATTCATATTATTACTTTATCTTATTACTTACAGTTTTACATCATTAATCGTAATTTATATTCAACACAATATCATCTTATAAATTATTTTTTTATTTTAATACGTGTGATTTTTCACTTTATTTTAATAATAATAATAATAATAATACACATTTGTCTACGATAAAATAATTATCATATTCTTTTATCTATATTTTATTAATAACATCAACTCTCTATTTTATTTTGATGCAACTCATGCGAAAGATAAATTTATCCATGATTTAAATTACAAATAAATTAAAAGTTGTTGAAATATTATTTCTTATACTTTAGATTGATGCAGTATAGTATTGTATATATTATATATTTTTAGTGTATTTATAATTTTGAGATGAAGATGGTATATTTTAATTTGTGGACGAAAAGTGAACGTATGTATGTTACGTAGCTTCCGGGATTTTCACGTGCTATGCTTTGGGACAAAGCGGGAGGTAGAATTACAGGAATGCCACTGAGCCGATAAGGACGATTTAGAGGATGGGGACAAAATACAGTGTGTTGTCGGTTAGTGAGTGGCGTTCTCGTGATTCTTTGTACAAATATGTATGTATGTATGCCCGCGTTGTTACTATTTCTCTAGTACTAGTAGAGGGGTGGTAGTAGTAGTAGTAGTAGAGTAGTGTGGGAACCAGCTATGTGAGAAAATTGTCCTCTTGAGTCAAACTGACCCCACTCAAATTCTCAGTTTTCCCCTAGCTATGTTAGGTAAGATAATAGTAAAAGTTTTGGACAAGCAAAATTATTTTGTCATTTGATTTTATTCCTTTTATTTTATTAACTAATATTCATAAAAGTACAAGCCGTTTTATTTAAAGTTTTTTTTTAAAGAAAATTATCTTTTAAGCAAATGAAGATTAGATCGATATATTTCATTTTTTTTTTGAAAACTTATATTATTACAATTTAATTTTATAATATATTTTATGTTAAGGGCTTAAAGGGAATCGGAAAGAGGTCAGGAGGCTACTGAATCGAGTGATATATTTTGAACCTATGGGAGAAAATGTCTGACGCAATAGAATAGGATTAGATTGTAACATTTTAATACAAACGTGAATGGTTAATTATTGTATTAACGTCAACAAAATAAAAACTTTGAATTCACAAGGAATATGAAAATTCTCAAAGAGAAATTTATATAATTGTTAAATAATGTATCTCATAAAACCTCAAGGCAATATATTTATAATGTTAAACTACTTTCTTACGACTAATTGGAAAAGAAAATTAATTAAATCATAAACTAAATAAAATTAAAAAGGTATAGCCCAAAACATAAACGGGCCAAATATAAATTAAACTATTAAATTTTCCCAACTAATAAATAAAATAATATAAAATATTTTAAAATTTTATATATGAAAATTCTAAATTTTATTCTACTTTTCCACTGTACCAAGGTTAAAGTTGATATTAGATAGAAGTAGATAATTTGTGATGGTAATTAGTAATACCTACACTATATAATATTATCATTTATCAAGAGAACTTTATTTTCATAAGTATTTTTATAAGGAATTTTTTTTTTTTGACTTTTACTCACACGAGTATAATATAGAATTTACCTCTTAGTAAATAAAAATATCAAAAACAGTACAAATAAGTTCAATAATTTTACTATGTTAGAATTATGTAATGAAACCTTCCAGGACTCCATAGTATATATATATATATAGTAAGACTGTAAGAATGTATTGTTATGTCAAATTTTTGTCCTTCCTAAAAAAACAAAATTTATCATTTTGTTTTTTGTACCACATAAAAAAACACTCCATAAAAATAATGTGTTAATAAAGTTAATGCCAACTCTTTGTTTTTCCTTGTAGTACTAATTATAATGTTGTGCGTACGTGAAGGTGTACGTAAAATGTGAACTGGCGTCCAATTGAATATATACTTAAATCAACTTAATTACGTTTTAATAAATCAACTACCATGATTATTCATTATTTGTATGGCCCATGAGACATATAGGAAGTAACCATATAATAAGATAACTCTTTTACAAAACCAAAAAAAAAAAAGTAAAAAAATACACTGTAAAATTGCATTTTTTTTCGTTTTTTGTTTGTTAACAATATGAAGAAAACACATTAAATTTGGTCTTTAAAATGTTATTCTAATTAACACCGTGTTTAGCTAACACGATGTTTAGCAAACCGGGCGTGCTACTACCGATCTTAAAATATTATGCCATGAGTTCTTCAAAGTCGATTACATTCTTTCTCCGAGAAATCAGTTATATAGCATAGCCAAACCAAAAAAAGAAGGATAAAAAGAGAATGCATCTTAATCTGCATGCAACCTGTTTTCCCTTCCAAGTTTGTATTTGATACGAGTCTTCTGCAGTTGATGAAACTGCAGTTTTATGGAGATTGTATAAGTGGTCAATATATAGTTTATCTATAATATTTAGGGCAAGTGTTGGTAATTTTAATAAAAAAATCATAATCACTTTATTTCTTTAATAATATTATAAGGAAATTGATATTTCCACATCACATTTTGATATTTCCACACATATGGCCTACATATTAGCCAATAAAATTTTGACACGTCAGCTAATATGTGGGCCATACGTGTGGAAATATCAAAATATTATGTGGAAATAACAGTTTCCTATTATAAAAGTATTGTTACGGTGACAAAAAAAAGTTTACAAAAATTAATTTACAAAATGATGTGACAAAGCTTATTAATATGAATATATCTATGTACACACTCAAATTGTACATCCAACAACACATCTAAGTATAAAATGATAATAAAATATTTATCTCCTCTCTCCATAACACTTTTTCTCTTCTCATTTAATATTATTTTATACTTGGGTGTGTCTTTGAATGTACAATTTGGGTATGTACATAGATATATATCCATATTAATATATGGTGTTGGTTGGAATTATAGGAAGACTCCACTTATTATACATCTCTCTAAAAAGATTACCACTAATACTTATTCTCGTAATTGATAATTAAAAAAATCGACCTAAACATTCGCAAGATATCATTTTTCTTATACAACGTGTTTACATTGTGACATTGCTTTTATGTAGATGTTATATGACTTGTTTATACTAGTTGCTGCTACACATGCATTACGTGTTTAAATTATGTGAAGTAAAATAAAAATTTTATAAAATTTAGAGGTGTGAATAGAAAGATATAAAAAAATAATATTAAAAAAGACAAAATGATAATATATCTAAAGTTGTAAGGGCAAGAGAGTAAAAAAAAGTATGACTCAATTATATTAAACTTGTGGAGGAAACCCACTGTGACATTCCTTTTATGTACACGAAATAAATATATATTTTTAATATTTGTGAATTTGTTAAACGAGACTTTTTTTTTAAAAAAAACGAATGAAATGTATATATAATGAGATAGATATTCACTATCTATATGTAATTATTGTGAAATTATTTTTACGATGATATTTGATTTAATTTAATCAAAAGATGACTGTAAAAATTATTATCTAGTTGTAACCGGATTTTTAATCGTACGTTTGTTGCGTATGACAGAACTACTCATGATATTATTGGTGTACCTTTTATTTTCACTTGCTTTTATAAACGTAAAATAAAGCATTTTATAACTCTCTTCGTCTCAAATTAAATGTTTAGTTTTTATTTTTTTAAGTCAAATTTTAATTAATTTTAAAATAATTTTTTGTATTATTTTTATAAAATTTAGGTGAAGGAATTATAACCGTAAAAAATTAGATACAATTTACCGTCAACTCTAATTTTTATAATCTTAAAAATATATTTATATTAATTATTAATTTTAAAAATAACTTATATAATTAAGAAAGTCAAAATTAAATATTTAATTTGAGACGAAAGTAGTGCAAATTCTAAAACCGAAATAGAGTCAAAATTTAAACATTTAAAGCATGTTTGAGATGGGATTAAATCCTCCCAAATTCCTTTTCTCAGAGTTTTTAATTCCATAAAAGATGGACTAAACTAATCAGCAATCTCTGTCTATCAATGCTTATGCTGTCTTTCTGCTAAACTTTGTCGGTCAACAAATTTCTTTATTAGTAGTAGTTATACAGGCAGCCTGTAGTTAGGCCCTCATCATCTTAGGAACAGTTAATTTTGGTGATTTTGATTACAACTTATTGTTATAATTGGTAAAATAATGATAAGAGGAAAACAAAAAACTCCATAACCGTAAAATACATAATTCTCTTATCACAATTCGGTGTTACATGTATTTTTAGATCGTGATTGTCAGATCTTAAAATAAATAGTGTAAGATTTGATAATCGTATAGACTCTTACGATTACTAATATTCGTTAGAATTGAAATTCTCTCTTTCTCTCTCTATATATATATGTATATGTGTATGTATAAGTATGGTATTGTATAGCCTAATTTTATCATTGACCAACAAAATCCATGAATTTGGCAAGACCAACCACATTTTATGGACTTAACATCTGAAACATGTAAAGGGAGGGGTCTTGTTTTATTGTTAAAGTGGATACATTCATTAATTGAGTGTAGGCAAATAAGTAGTAAGGTACAATAGATCCATGAAGAAAACTGCTTTTGGTTTGTCCAGAACTAACTATCCTCAAAGCCAGAATTTACTTTTGGTCAGACCAGAACAAATGTTTTCAAACTTTAATTATTGCTTTTTAGAATAAAATTAAGATTCCAAATTTTAAATCGACTTGTTTGGTATCGGACTCGAAATAAAAGATTCGCACATTATTTGAAAAATCAAGGAGCTAGATTGTGACTTTTCCAAAGTTCCAATTTAAATATTTTTTATTTATTTGTATTCTTTCAACAATATTAGAGAAATTATTTCAACAATAAAAATAATTAGTTTTTAACAACCCAAAAAAAAAAAAAAAAAACTTTAAAGAGCTCGTGAATTTATATAAGCGCACTAATGAAACACACATTAACTATTGTTTGCGAATTCTGATACTATTTTTTTTTATATAAAAAAAAAAAACAACTTCTAATTTAGGAACTTTGATCTTGTACTATTTTACATGTCTTTATATTATTTCTGTCGAGTTCAATTTTTTTTTTTTTAATTTTTATAGAGTATCGTCTTTATGCATATTCACGTGTGTGACATATGTCAAAAACCCAATTAAACATAGCTCATTACATATTTATAATCATTAAAATTTGAAATAAGACTCAAATTTTGAAATGAATGGGGGCATAATATCAATATCAATATCAATATGAGAGTTGGAACAACTACATGAATAAAGGTGGCTATATTTAATTAAAAAAAAATGGCCCAGTTCTTAGGCCCATCCTTTATGGTGTCTAATCTCCTTGCCATAATAATATGAAGTTGTAATTCAGCAAGAAAGCTAAAAAAGCAAACTAGATGAAGAGAGGCGGTGCCTAAAAATAGACAGCTGGAAGGGGCAATGAAAGGGGGGCACGAGTGCAGAACAAATATGTCAAAAAGGAACAAATGAGTGAAATACTTGTTGGTAATCATAACCAGTTTGATTTTCTTTTTGATTACCACCTTTTTCTCTTCCTTTACTCATCAAAAATCAATAGGCAACGTAACTAAGTATGTGTATATTTGTATATATATATATATATATATATATATATATATATATATATATATATATATATATATATATATATATATATATATATATATGAGTAATGGGTTCATTACCTTTATTATTATAATAATAGGGTATGAGTTAGAGCCAACCAAACTATTATGGATAAAGGATAAATGTTTTGATAGTTGGATCATGAGTGTCGCATACTATTATAGTCCGACAGTAATGGCCAAGGACTACCCTAAGGCTATGTTTGTTTGCAAGGATTACACTTGGGATAGGACTATTAATCCCAAGTGTCTTGTTTGTTTTTAAATTTGAGCTTGGGACTATTAGTCCAAGGATTATAAAATAACTTAAGATGAGGGATTATTTAATACCATGTCTAGCTAGGTATTATAATCCCATCATGAAGGATTAAAACATAACATGAGATTATTTTAAGTTATCCCATGAATAATCCCATGAAAAACAAACATGTGATTAGGACTATTTAATCCTAGGATTAATAGTCTTGGGATTATAATCTCATGGATTATAATCCCGGGATTATAATCCTTGCAAACAAACATGACCTAAATGAACATAATCGGTTTAATACGTGTGCAAACATAATCAAATTGAGATTCGATTCAAGTTGAGTCATTTTTTAAATGATTGTAAATTTAGTAAAATACATTTTACTCTCGTTAAATAAATTTTAAAATGATTGAAATTATCGAGATAAGCTCGAGTTATAGCCGAGGTCATTTAGACGTAGATAATTAAGTATTATAGTATCGTACGTATTATAAAATAAATATTACGATTAATATGTTTAAATATGCCAAACTTAAATAGACATGACATGATTCAAATTCGACACGTTTATTTAAATAGCTTGTTCGAGCTAGATTAAGTTACAGCTGTAGTACCTTGCTCATGGATATGTTCAAGGTCACTTGAATTTTGCCTAATCTCGTGACCACCACGAGTGAAGAGCACTCATGTCATTTGCCATCTTGATTGAGACACAGAAGGGGAAATTACGCAAAAGTTAATCACAAATACGGCGCAAATGTGAGGCAACCATTATTAATGGAATAGACTGAACATAGTGTAGTTTTTTTCTTAAAAAAATAAAATAATAAATTAATAATAATAAAACAGTGTTGTTGCTAGGGTTAGGTCAGTTTAGCCAATAAGTTTCTTTGTTTATTTTCTTTCTGCAACAATTTAGTTAGTTCGTACATGCTTCTCAAAGCATGCTTATATATGCTATATATATGCTCGTTAACCAATCGGTGATGTACAAACGGGAAACAAACAAGTGAATCCCAGGTCAAATGAACCACAATATTTATGAAAAAAAAAACACACATGCATCAAAGGCACTTCACTCGAGTATATTTAGAAAGAAATTGATATATACTGTGAATATTTACGTGACTTTTTTAATTATCAGTTACGTTAATAAATATTAATGATAATTTTTTTAGAGAGAAGTGTAATAAATGTTGTCCTTCTTATCAATTTCATGTATTAATAAACTTTGCAATTTTAATCACAATACATAGCAGAGCAAAACTCTTTTTGGAATGGTGAAGAACAAAATTCGGTTACTAAATTTTTTTAATTTATTAACCTAACAGTGACCCATCAATGGCTGAGTTTTTTCTAACCATCGAAAAAGAAGATTGTAAAGTTTTAACGTTCCCTTAATAAGATCAATATTTTTAACATTCGTGAAAACAGAAAAAGACCCATCTTCAAGGAAAAATCTCTAATCAACTTGCTGTATTTCTATCTCTTACTAAATTCTAACATAAACTTGACATTGGTATCAAAGAAAATTTATTTACTGCTTTCCCAAAGGAAAAAAAGGAGGAAACGGGAACAAGAAAACAAGGAAAAAAGAGAGAAGAAAATCCTACGAACTAGAATATTTGTACGGAGATGAGCATCTCGACGAGTCCTTCCCACTTTGTAAAAGCACATCATGATTAATGGATGCCAACTGAGACAAATTCTGCACAAGGAGAATCATATGTAAACAACCATTTCCATTTGTACTACCGATACTACAACTATAATCATGCAATCTGAAGATGCAACTATGGCTTTCCAGCACTTGATTGGATGGGAAAGGCACTACAGCTCATATGAATGAAAGCTTCTCCTTTTGCAAGCGCAATTGAATTCATTCAGATTTTTTACGGGTGCTAATTAGTGATATGGTCATCACCAATCAAGAGACTAGGCACAAAACAATGGTCAAGGGTAAAACGCCAAAACCTATAGAAATAAAATCAGGAATTAAAAAAATAAAATAATGTCTCCTATATCCTTGTTGATTTCTGACCACCAGCCACCAGATGGTAGTAGCAACAAGCATCAAGTGCAAAATAACTTGGACAGATGGCATCATGGCAAGAATCCACATTGATGGTATTGCTTACGGCAGATAAACCATTCTAATGGAATGAAAATTCATTTCATTCCCTTGACCATGATGGAGGTGGTGGAGTGACATCCATTCCAATGGAAGAATGGATATATGTGACAATTTTGTTATCCTATCACACCACCCATCACCATCAACAACCAAACATACACTTGAGATGCTTAAAAATCATTTAATTCCTTCCCTCATTCCACTACTTCAATCCAAACGTTATATTATTAAGATAACACACGGTTAATCAAAAACATCACGCAGCATAACTTTGCGGGTCAATAAAGCAGAATTGGTTAATAATAGATTTTCAATGTCAAGAAAAACTCAAAGTGACCACCTGTGCCAATCTTGTAGACTAACATCACATAAATCACTACCGGCTACCGGGTTAACTCTTAAGTTTGGTGAAAGAATCTAATTTGCATTCCTGATGGGGGTAATGTAGGCTTACCTTGAAAGAAAAATTCATCAAGGAAAGATCAAGAGGAGAAGAATCAAACTCAGCAAGATCACCACAGTCATCCATCTTCTGGGGAAAAAAAGGACGAACATTATTTGGATGAGATTTCACTTCAAACTCCATGTACGGGACTTCTCATTTTCCAAGTTTATTAGTATTTAAATTAGAAAAATATTTGAGACATGTTCCAGTACAAAAAGTATTTTTCAGCCATTACCTAGCAAGCAGGGCTCAACATTAGCATTAATTAAGTCAGATAAACTACATTTATAAGAAAAGAATTCCAAAATTAATAATTTCAACAAGAAATCTATAGCTTCAATATATTGTACGACATTCAAGGAAGATTAAAATTGATTATTGACTTATGATAATATAATTATACTTATCCGAATAGAACAGTGATACTGATTCTGATAATGATAATGAACACGTTGGTTAGAAATTTTCATGTCAATATCAGCAGGTGAAATTTACCTCAAGTCCACCAGAATTTGAGATCATGTCCATAGTGTCAGAGGCTGAATCACTAGAGTCCTGATCATCAGGCACTCTCGTGAAACTCTGAGTATACCGGGATACAAAATAACTTGTGTCATCTACACTGTCAGGGTGTGGCACAAAGACAGCCTACAATAAAGTCAAATTATGCCAAGTCAAGAATATAGAAATATTAAACACATCAAGAAGAATATATGACTTGTGTCATCTACACTTTCAAACCTTTGTTCAAAAATTACATACAGGTGCATGCCATTGCATGGGGCATTCGCACGGGAAAGAATAAGACATTAAGAGTTATTCAATCGAGCAACTAGATTTGCAAGATTGAGAAAACAATTGGGATGCATCACATTAGTAACAAGAACGTTGCTACAGAAAGAACTATACATTGTCTTTCTAAATAGAGTAGAATAGCTCTTTGAGAAGGGTCCTCGTTAGATGATTTTCTCAAATTTAGATGCAGTATATGCAGTAACTGCTGCATCAGTCTCCAAGAAGGCTTTAAGGTAGAAGACGAAGAAATTAAATTAAGGGCAATCGACCAACTGGATTTGTTAGATTGAGAAAGCCAGGGCTGCATCATATTAGTAACAAGAGTGTTGCTACATATGGAATTATACATATTGTCCTTCTAAAAAGAATAGACATAGTCATTGAGAAGGGAGCTTGTTAGAAGATTTTCTCAGATTTAGATGCAGTATATAAATAACAGCTGCATCACTCTCCAAGAAGACTCAACTCAAAGTCATCAAACAAGCATTCTTTTATTCTTGTCTTACTTGAGATTCAAAATAATTTCCATGATAGATTTATTTTACTATTAAACCTCCATCTAAAGTACAAAAAATATTTAAAAATGAAAAGACAAGGGGTGGGGGGAGAAATTATTTTCACTCCCAACTAATGTTGAAAGCATAACAAGTCATCTTAACAAAGGCTTTGTTGTTAAAAGATGGAGAATGTAATAACCAACGACAAAACAAGCAGAGAAGTCTAGATTTCAAATATGAAAGCATATGCACCTATGCAGTAACCATTTGAATAGATAAAAGCATAAATCATATGCACTTATCCAGTATCTATTTGAATGATAAGAGCATACATCCATAGTCCTCACCTTCTGTAATGCAAGGTTTTCCCAGTCAACTCCACTGAAGAAAGGGTGTGCTTTTACCTGTAAGAAACTCCAGGCTTTAGAGCCAATTTCATATACATTACTTTGATTTTCAAGTACACGTGACAAAAGCAATTAGTTTATCTTTCAAGCTATCATAAAGCAGAGACATTGTCAATCTGCAAGGAAAAAAATAATTCAGAACTAGTGAAAACTACCTCTGACAATCCCTCTGCTCCAAGACGTTGATTGGGATCATGAACAAGAAACCTACACAAAAAAAGATTCACATGTATACTGAGGTTCACACACTAAGAACATATACCCCAAGCAAAGAGGCAAAAAGGATTTTTACGGCCAATTTGGGAGAACTGTGGATAAGGACGTAGAAGTTGTAATTGTAAGGAAAACAATAACATTGGAAACGGTATAATCATTGTTTCACGTGATTATATGAGGAAATATAGGAGATCGCATCTCTCTGCTTTTCCATGTGTGTTTCTTTTTGGTCTGTCTCATAATCATTTTAATGCCTGTGAATAACTATGATAAATTGGCAATAACAATGTCAAAAAGGGTAAAAATTAAAACAAGGATAGAAAATTTTTGGTTGCTCTGAAAAGGTAAAAGGAAAAAGCCATCTCTGCCTGGCAGATCAAAATGATAATCCTGTGACCTGCAGGGCGATGACAAGTTATGTGATTAGAACTTCGAGAACATAACAAACAACCGTCTCATCGGCTACATTTGTTTTTTCAATTTGCCCCTAAAGAATCGCTACGATATTTATAGGTGCACTATAGCTTCAAACAGTGCTTAATGTTTTAGCAATTTTTTAACACACAGAAATCCAACACCAGATTTAAAAAAAAAAAAAAAACAGAGCAGAGCAGAGCAGAAAAGCTATCAAAGCATGCCCACTGAATTTCTCGAGCCTTTTTCTCCAACTGGGCCTCATAAATATTTTGTCCTACTTTTCAAATATATACCGAGTTAATAGGTAAATAGCGGCTTTAGGCTTTACCTTTATTTATCCTCTCAAGTTCTGTAAATTTAAGAAGGTGATTTCAATGGTTTAAGATTATTGGCTGAGAAGTCGAAAGGAAGTTTAATTTAGCCAAGCATAATCTTAATAATAAATCATGTAAGAATAATAATAACAAATCTTCAGCGACATGATGGTATACTTTAATATATATATATATATATATATATATAGACTATGAATACCACACACATGTTTTTGACTTTTTTCATGCCACACATGCACACATAAACCCTCATTTTGAAGTTTGTTAATTATAAGTTCACATGGTTAGTTGCGACACCAAATAAGCATTACAAAGTGTTGGGCAGATAAACATATGGTGCTGAAAGGGAGTGAGACGTTAAACACGTAGCTAACTACTATGTAACAAACTATGAACTCATGTTCTAACACTTACAAGTACTTTTTAATGTAAACCATACAAATAATTTTGTTTTTGCTAGTCATGTATCACAATTATATTAAGATCAGGCTCAGAAAACTATTATGAGTCTATGACCTAGGAACATTATCCAGATCCTTGAACGGCAGCCAGTTGAACCACTTGAAAGCATGGTAATAAAACTATATTAAAAAGACAAAAAAGAAAACACCTTAACAAAATACATTGGTAACCAACCTGTCAATCAAATCTTGGGCCTCAGAGGACATATCTTTAGGAACAGGAGGCCAGGGGATTTTCCTATTAAGAATGTTGTCAAAGATTATCTGTGCCAAGATGGTGGATATGTCAATAGGATAAAGTTTCTGATCACAAATGGAAAACTAAATCTGTCTGAAGTACAACCTTAAAATCATATAAAGTAGTAAAGTACAGCTTAAAATGCAGAATTCTCCGGTCAAGATGCACTTGACTTGCAAAGTTGTCCCTCGAATTTTAATTTTTTGCAATGACCTTTCTCTAGATTTCCTAAAGTTACAATATTGTTCCAATTCAATGAAAACTGGAGAAAAGAGACCCATGTGACGTGTACATGATTCCGTTTTTAGGGGAAAATGGTCAGTGCAATACCTTTATATTGGAGGGAAGAGCTCTGATTCTCCGAGCTGATATTTTACCTTCTAAACGAGTGTCAAAGGATCGTTTTTCTCTCATTTTTCATTAAATTAGAACAACATTGCAAATTTAGGAAACAAAGAATTAAAGGATAATTTTACAATTTTCCCTAAAGTTAAATAACATAAAAATATATCAATTCATGAACAGTCATAGAATAAACAATGTAAGCTAGTATCCTGGGGATAATTATGGGGAATGATGATAAAGTATTGATTAACAATGACAGTTTATAACCAAACCATATATGGAAGTCATTCAAATGAAAAGCAATTAGATTAAGTCTGATTCTTGAACCAAGCATCTTTCCTTAATAGAGTTCAGTTATGAATTTAGGCATTTAGCTGTCAGTAAGGGGCATACATATTTTCTAAAAAGAAGAAAGTTAAAAGTTATCCAGATTCCAATATATTATTCAGCAAAAATCCTAAACCCCAACAGAGAATTTATGGTGTAGTGATTCCTTGACCTTAACTGCATCAAGCAATACCGCCCTGTCTGGGAGAAATGCATGGAGATGGCATTTTTTGCGTTAATAGAAGCTCCCTTGATCCCATTGGAAAGGAAAGGATAAAAATGGTAAAGAATCAAGTTTGAAATGTTGCACGCTGACTATACTTATAACAATCAAAAGTTGCAAAACTAGTCAGGTATGGGTTTTCTTCTCTGATTTTGACATAGTTGCTAACTTGCTATGAAACCGGTATATAGAGGATGAGAAATATTAAATATATAATAACGAAGTACAGCAACCTTATGTGTCAGACACGCTCTGGACATGAAAAAGTAATGTGAACCAGACAAGGACACATTGATCAGGTGAAAATGTTCGTTTTTCCTAACATAACATTATATTTCTGAGTTCCTTCTTGTCATGCAGTTTCTCCCAGTACATAGTTTATTGAACAAATATAATGAGCTACAAGAGTTCCCCTATCAAATCTGACCAACTAAAATTGCTGCTAACAACTAAGAAATAAACAGGCCATTTATGCCTGTTTGGTCATTGGTGTAGCGGTGCGGCGTCGTGCAGTGTAATGAAGCACTTAAATGTAAAGCTTCTCACAAAAGTGCTTTAATAAGAAAGTTAAAACACTGTTTGGTCACACAATTCTAGAAGTGCTTTTGAAAAAATAAAGAAAAAATAATACAAAAGTCGGTGGTATGTACTTTTATTTTTCTTCAACAATCTGAGGACAAATTTGTACATTTTCAGCTAAAAGTGCTTTCGCCAAAAGGATAAATGTTCTGCTTATTTAGTCAAAATTGCTACTCACTAAAAGAGCTTTTTCCAAACACTAAAATGTTTCCAAGTTTAATTTAAAAGTACTTTTACTCCACCACTCTGCCAAACAGGCTCTTATCTTAACTTATCAAAAAAGTGAAAACATACATACATATGTACGTATGTACATACAAACATACATACACACACACACACACACACACACACACATATATATATTATATTTTTATATTCACACTACAGCCATATAACTAATGCATGTATTACTAGATTCATTGCTCCGCAAATTTTTAAAGAAAAGTAATCGTAGTAAAATACCTCTGGATGTTCACCAGTAAAAGGCGGGATTCCAGTAATTAACTCAAACAGAATGATTCCCACAGACCACCAGTCTGCAGCATAACCTACAAAATGCAATGATGCAATTTCAACAGTCTGTTATACTCAAAACATACCTCAATATAGATTGTGTTCTCACCATGCTTGCTGCCAAGCAGAATTTCAGGAGCCAAGTAGTCTGGGGTGCCAACAGCTGATTGCCGACTTCTATCCACTCTTTCTTGATTTTTCTGATTGTTGGCATCTAAAAGCGTAATTCCATTTGCCTCAAATCCGGATAAATCACTTGTTCTATTCATAAGACCAATTTTCGATAACCCGAAATCTGTAAGCTGGTAAAGGTAACCAAAATTGTATTTTAATAATATTAGCAAAAGAATAAGAAATAGTCTATAACCATGTGAGAAGTAGACATACCTGGTATGCAGTTAAATAAAACTACTATTTACTATGGAAGAACTTTCAATTAATTGAATTAGTTAATGAAAGCCGATGCGACTCAGATTACAATTAAAGTATTAACTATAATCATCTGCAAATATTTAGATGCTGCAAACATTCTTAGTTTTTGGGATTAAAAGAGTCCTATATCTTTAAAATGAATAGGCAAACTCAACTCTTTCTTCTTTTAAATCTAGATTGTTATCTTCGAATATAATGAATTTGAAAAGGAGGTGTCAATAGATCCTGATACACACACACATACATCATCTAGGAACCAATGGAACTACAGAATCATAAATCACACCTTGATATGCCCATCATGTGCAATTAATATGTTGTCAGGTTTCACATCACGATGCACGATTCCTAGAGAATGAAGATATTCTAAAGCAAGAACCTGAAACATGCCAATATATAATTATGAAAAAAAAAATAGAGAAAGAACTAAAGTACTTATAAATTAGTGAATTTTAACAGACCAGTTCTGCAATATAGACACGAGCTACATCTTCCTTGAGGCAACCAACATTCCTGACCAAAGAGTATAAATCACCTCCATTGAGGTATTCCATAACCAAATAAAGGTTTTCTTTACTAGTGAATGAGTAAAAAAATCGGACCTGCAGCAACCAAGAATATATTCATAACAAGCCAATTTTAGAGCTTCAAATATTCAATACTGGCACAAACATCTTCATTAACAAAGCTATTTTATTAGATGCTAAGTGCCTTAAATGAAAACTATCAAATAACAAAAGAATAAAGTTTAGAAGTATATAACATAAGCAATTTAAGTGGCTTAGGGGGATAGATCATTTCAAATATGGAAGCAATAAACATACATACAAAAAAGAATGGCTGTTGACATTAGTGAAAAGAGTTTAGAACAAGATATTACCACAAAAGGGTTTCGAACTTTTATCAGTATATTACGTTCTGCAACTATATGCTCAATATCATTTTTCCGCAACATATCCAATTTCTTGAGCACCTGCATAAACAACTGGATACATTATACTTTAAAATCTACAACTAATTTCGCACAAATTAGGAAGTCTAAAATCCAACTCTAATAAAAAATATAGTCTCTTGTAAAAAAGTTGGTGACTGCAATAACTAGCTAGTCAGAAGTTAGAAGCTTTCAAGTTACATCAACACTAGGAGTGCAACCACAGATTTTTGGGAAATTATCCGTAACTAAAGTTTAGGTAGCTGTTATCGTTAAAAAAAGAAGTGCCACTTCTGAGTGCCTCTTTTGGTGTGGGGGAGGGAAGGAAAAAGCTCTGGAATGACATAGGTGTCCGGTTTGAGTAGGCATCAGAAAGAGATTTAACATAAGTAAAAAGGGAATAACAAGAAATAGACAAGTGCCAAAGGAAGAAGTGAAAGATAGAAGTGAGTCAAGAAGCACCAGGATTAAAACTTGAAAGCTGATTTCTGAACAATGGAGTTGGCTTCATCTCACCAATGAGGAATGATAGGCACATAATTCATACATTTTATTATCCTTAATTTTGTCCTTTTAATTATATTAGTTTATTAAATTAATATGTTTTATTTTATTTTGTAGGATTTAATATTTTGTTGCAATAAAGTCAAAATCTTGGTGATCAAGCAATATTTAATGCTCTTATTCATGTAAAGAAATATCCAAGAAGAATTATACAAGGAAAAGGAAGGAGGTGGAACAATCTTGGTGTGCAAGTCAAATCCAGCGAGAGAAAGGAAAGACAATCTAGAAGATATATTTGAGAAGTTGATTGCCACTAAGAAGTTGAAACCTACATAAAAAAGGACTCTTGAGAGATTACCATATAGAGGTTGAAATCAAGAAGGAAAGAAAGGGAATAAAAGATGCCAAGTTCAATGAATGTAAATTAGGGCACAAATTTATTTTCCCTATAAATAGGTCTCTTGTTTAGAGAGAAGGATGTGCTAGTTTAGGTTAGGAGTAGAAGTAAATTAAATTATTTTTCAGTGTACGCTTGTTGGAGGATCGTTAATTAAAGGGAGTTTTTTTATTTTATTTTTAATTTTCTTCTTCTTCTTTATCTTAGTTAGTTTATTTATTTTCATGTCTAGCTAGTTTCTTTAATCTAGGATGAAGATGAAATTAAATAATTATTCATGATAATATATTTTATCTCTTCTATTATTTATGCTTTTATGTTTAATTGATTTCGCCTTCATGTTTCGTTATTGAAATACCTTCGTTTTATAGTTCTTATGTGATTTTAAATTAATTAAGAGGTTTTGATAGATTATTGTTAAGATATGAGTTTTTCATAATCCATGCTTGCTCAAAGAAGTTTTGATGGGTTATAGTTAATCCTTAAATTTTCATAGTCTATGCTTGCCCACGTTAATTATAAAATTACTAAATTAAAGGGAAGGGAGATCAAAATCATAATTAAGTTATAAAAATAGAAGATATTGAATTACTTGTTATTTTTATTATTTAATGGATTCGGATTCCTAGATTGCTTTCTTATTATTAGTTAGTTTAATTTTAGTTAATTGATTCTCAATCTTTATTTCTAATTCGCCTAAAATAGATATTAAGGATACATTAAAATTAATCTAGTCTCTGTGGATTCGACCTGTACTTGTCAGTTCTTCAATTTGACACTGTGCACTTGCAGTTACATATTTTTATCACATCAAGGAAGACAAGGAAGACTCATTGGAGATAATCTACTAAGAACAGCACTTATACCAACTTATAGTTTCTTCCTCATTTCATGTCATAATGTTATTCTGTTTCTAATCAACCGGGTACACCAGAATGAACACCAAAAGAACACTAAATATTCTCAAAGAGTCAATGAAAACTATCCATAATTCATTATAGATGTAGAAGATTGAAGGATACCTTTATTGCAAATAGATCCCCTGTCGTTCTCTTTCGAGCTAAAAAAACTTTACCGTAAGCACCTTTGCTGATTGGCTTAATAATTTCGAAGTCATCAATGCTTGTTTGTTCTTTATATAAAGGGGTTGACATCCTACTAGTCTGAGAAGCATTATCCAGCAACATTCTGCTATCACTCTTTGAACTTTTTGCATCCACTAATTCACAAGCGAGCATGTACTTTTCGCTGCATTTAACGATAAATGTTACATTGAAAATTTTGGGTGTCATTTCAGAGCTGCATGTATATCTGTATATTCCTATTGGGACATTACCGTAGAAGATTCTCTATCCGGCCACCAAATGTGTCTACCAGAAGAGCTTTATATTTACTATGTCGTAACACGTCCTGTAAGTCTTGCATACAAGCAAGTAAAAACTCATGGGATCCTTCTTCTGAAATATCTGTGCCTGCCACACAGCGAGCAATATCGACAAGGTCGGTCATCTGCAAAAAGAAAGTTTCTTTCGGAATATGTGCGAAAGCATATAACAAAGGTCCCAAAAGAAGGGTTGCAGCCCATGTACACGACATATACAAGAAAGAGAAAACATGAACAAAAAAAAATACACCCAATACTTCAATAATAACAAAACAGACCACCCGATAAAAAAATCCTCAATCCTTCACTATATGCCGACAAAGCCAAGGGCAGATCCAATAAGGTTGATGCAGCCTATGCACTCAACCCAAGAGCTCTTAATAAATGCCTGAAGGGGATTAAGGATCATGGGTACACTTCCTTAACTAAAATGAACTAACGTGCCAACGTGATTATTAAATCCTGGCTCTTGCACCAAGCCTCAAAAAGTTATATAAAAAATGCATGTGGACACTGATAACATAATAAAAACTAATCAGGAAATTTGAAAGAACAAAAGCTGCAAACAGCCAAGCATACAAACTAACTAACAAAGTTTCGCCCTCTTTTATTTTTGGCCATCGGGAGACAATTCTGTATCTATTGGTTCCTAATCCTAATGACATGAAATATTATTGAGATAACTCTTACCATATAGATAGGGTGTTAGTGAAGTGGCGCCCTTGTCTATATCTCTATAAGAAGCCCTCATTTAGCTAACCACCTCAGGCTGATACCTAGAATTTTAATATTAGTCAGACCCTACGAACAGTCATTGCCTCATTGGCCTTAAATTGGTCAAAAACCATCAATCACAGACATACATAGGACTTCCATGACCCAAAGTCATGAAGAAAAATTCACTGTTTTACCACAACAATGCAATTATCATTTAAGACAGTAGCAACCTACTTCCATTGAAAAATTGTAGGTCGTGGTCTAATATCAGAAATGTAACTTCACCAAAGTTTTTAGTTGGTGTTTTTTATACTTGAGGGCATGATTAAATCCAGTTCTGCAGTAATCAGTTGATTATGTTGATGGCTTGATGCCGCTCTTCGCATTATGATTTTATTTTTGAGTATGTTGATAGCTTGATCAATTGTTTGCATTATGATTTTATTAATATCTTCTTTCTCTTCCCTACCTTTATCCATGCACATACTAGCCAATTTCAGTTTATTGACTTGTATTTCTTTTCCTAGTTGTAACATATATGATGAGGTCGACAGTAATTTAAATTTAACTCCTCTTGCTGGGAATTTTGCAGTTACACTAGAATACCTTAAATTTATATCCATGAAATGTTACGTGACTAAGTGTATAAGTCTGTGTTTACCTGTTGCACATCCTCTAGCTCAGAAGGATTCTTATGCTCTATCCAGAAAAAGTCGAAAGCTCCTGGTCTAGGGGTATTTGTGGAGGATGCTGATGTCATGCTTCCAGTTGAGGAAGGTGGACCATTTTGGCTTAGCTTCATACCCAAGTGACCCCTGAGATAAGCAAAAGTTGCAAGGTGAGAATCTTCTATGCAAGCCGTGTCCATCTCATGAAGATCCTCAAACATTCCTTCCACACCTTTACTTCGCCACTCACTTATCTTAGGAGAATAACCTTCAGGTGTGATTGAATTGTTAGTCTGTACTCGTGAAGTTTCAGGATTATCATATGTTACATTAACACTCAGATTAACCGACTCTATTATCTGTTCCAGTACCTCTGCATGTTTTAGAAGACGTTCATCTAAATCTAAGTAATTCAAATCACATTTATCTGCATAAGCACAGATGTAGGAATGAGACTCTAAATGGGTAGTAGGAACAAGTTCCTCACATATCCTACATATTACTAAATCAGAACCATCTGTGCTGTGTTCCTTCTCGTGAAGTGAATCAGAATCATACTTGTTAAGTGAATCTCGAAGAAAATTGTCATCAAGCTTGTGAAACTGCTGAACATTTGAAAGGACATCATTTTGGGAATCTTGAGAGGATGGCATTCTTTCAGTAACCATCAAATCCTTTAAAACATTTGTGCCACTATCACTGAGTGGCACTTCAGACCTCCACCAAGTCTCATGTGGGAGATTATGAACCTGATTTTTCCCCACCAACTCGTCTTCAGCATCACACTTCGGGTTTACTGCATAACCTGAATCAGAATCAGCAATCTCTGGATTCATTACCCAGTCCATCTCACAGGAAGGGATCCTTTTTAAGCACTCTTTGAATTTATGGAGGGATTTCTCATCGATTGGTTCACTATCTTTCTCAAAATGCAACAATCTAGTGCAGCGTGTCAGTATGAAAAGCATGCGTGTCAAGTGCCACTTCAGTAATCCCATCTGACTTTGCTGCCTCTTCTCAGTCAACTCTTGGACAATTATTTCACACTTGGACCGAAATTCTATGGACGTCATGTCTACACATTGTTGAGCAAGAATAAGAAGATCCTCTATCATTTGCAGTTCTTCTGGGGACAATGAGTCATTCTTCTGCAATACCTCCATCACCTCCTGTCTGAAAGAAGCAAGTTCGGAGTTTACCACTTCTTTCGCTGCAGAAAATCTTGAGCGCAGTGAACCAATAAGCTCCTGAATATCAACTCAAAAATTGAGGAAGATGTTAATATAGATCTATGAACAAAGTGTACCAGAGAGAAAAACAACAAAGAAAGAAAGATTAAAAATACAGAGATAGAAAATGGACTTTAAATTTCTGAATACTGTGGACCAAGACTTGATTGTAGAAAATGCATGTAAAGAAAAGCCCGAAATTTTGGGAACTTTCATATATCAGTCAATGTTCTTCAGTTACACACTATACCTTAACTACATAAATGATTGTGACACTATTCCAATCTACTCAACTGTTTTATAACTTTTGAAAAATGTTTCTGTAGTAACAAGTTGCCAGCAGTTTCTTGCTGATATATTTATACCTGGATACTTTCAGAAAGAATTAGAAAACAAAACTGAACAGGTGTAAGTTATACAACTGATAGAAAATCTGCCAAATAGAATCAACTGCATATTATATGTGCAGACTCATTTGTATGCAAAAGGCTTCCTACTTGACCATAAAAATAACGTAAGAGCCTATAGCAGAAATTCTATTAGTTGCATAGCAGGAATCATTGCCAAATGCAACCTGCAAAAGCTTGGGCCAGCAATTGCAAGGCCATGGATTTTATATCTAGAATAGCCGCTTTATGCAGAGAATGCCAAAGTAAGGTAGTACCTTAAGTCACCCCTAGCACCCCGAAGTGACAGGAGCCAAGTTGGTAGTGGCCTTATGCTGTGTTCATACTAATTTTCTCTCTAGCTACTCGCTACAAGAAAACTGATCCATCAGAGTTACTTTTTGCCTATAGCATATTGACCTACTTGTATGGGAATTGATATATCTGTGAAACTTTAAGAGAACAATAAGTTTAAATCCACCAATAAGGCAATAACATGTGGGCAAGTACCAGACAATCTAGTACATAATATCAGTTGCATTGTTAATTAGGCACTAAGACTGTCAGAAGCAATAGATGAATATTACCATAAAATATCCATGGACATGTAAAAATGTAAAGCTTGCATATAATTGCTTTGAACATGCAAGTTTAAATTATTTCATTTAAATTCTGTTCTTCTTATTTGTAAGTGTGTGCTACTTAAAGATATTACCAATAGGAAACTGTGGAAGCATACAAGCATGATACACATAACTGAGTTAACCTTCAAAATATTGGTGTATAACGTAAATAGTTTGACTCATCAATAGAAAAATTATTAAACAGTTAAGAACTTACTTTCAAACAGTTCAATCTTTAATTGTTGTACCTAAAATGCTTTATTTTCAGAATGCCAATTACCCATATCTAATTTACAAAATAATGCCAACCCCTTTAGTTACCACCTATGGTGATGCTACCAAAATCTCTTCTTCATTTTCATCTTTCTCGCTACTCTTTTTTTCCTTTTTTTTTTCTCTTTTAGTGACGAAAGTGGCTAACAATTAAACCAAATTCATAGAAGAAATAAAAAACAATACCTTCAAATCACCAAAGCTACGAGGCCGAGGATGGACAGGTCGAATGCCTCCTTTTGGTCCTAGTTCATGTGAAAAACTTTTCAAACCTTTTGGCATTTTACTACTGTATGTTCTGTCTGCGGAAGTTTGTTTTCCAGTTGAATGCTTCCACACCTTGTGTAGTTTTTTCATGGGACCCTCCTTGTCAAGTGCCTTAACTTCAGAGTCATTACACTGTAATATTAGTTGCATGGAGCTTATCAAGATAGAGCTAAGCATAAAACGGCATACAAATGGCAACTCAATAACAACTAATGGATGCATGTTAAACCAGACCTCACCTCAGCATTTGGAGAAATATCATTAAAAGCTTGATTAGAATCCTTGACAACATATGATCTGAACCACCGAGTTATCTTCTTCCCTTTGCGAATTCCTGATAAAATGAGCCAATAAGTTCTTGCAATGATCTCTTTTCTTCTCCATAAAAAAAATTAATTAAAAATCCAAATGAATTGCCCAAACAGGAATAAAAATAATTTTCATTCAGCTTTCCATAAATGCAGTGCTGCAAATGAGTAAGCTATTCTAAAAATAGATTGGTGCTAGACTAAGGGCTTAGGCTTAAACTTGTTCATTATGTAAACAACCTAAGCTTCAGCTAAATACTATACAAGGGTAAGCATGGCTCAGTTAGGCATGGGATTGCCTCACTTAAGGTTTAAACAATGATGCCAAAATTCATTCAGTGTTATACATGTAAGTGAACATAGTAAAATCTCTATTGACAAATGATATACTCCCTTTGTTTCAAATTATATGATCATTATGGACTTTTGAAAGTCAACTTGAGACATTTTAAAACTCAAAATTGAGATGACTCATTAAAAATTATGAAAAAATAAAACTTACAAAACGTAATACTTTTTAAATAGTTTACAATATTCATCATTGTGTTGATTAAAATTAAAAGAATTTGTGTCAATTTTGAGTTTAAAAATCTCTTAAGTTGACTTTAAAAAGTCAAATAATGATCAAGTAATATGGAACGGAGGAGTATAATATATAAATACTTTCCAGTCTATGTGTGCAGATATCCCTGCACCAAGTTAATAAGACTCTTTCGACAAATAACAAAATGAAACCCCAAATCGAGCTATAACTTGATCTTCACCACCTAATAACTTTTCATAGTACCACAGTTCCTTACCAAAATTCTTAAAGTTCAATCAATAATTTAATATGTCTGAATACTTCCATCTCCTTTATTGAAAATCAAAATCATGTTCATCCTTATACTATAAGAAATTTAATAAAGCAGATGGAACTGAAATAGAGACAACTTCAAATATATGATCAACACCCACATGTTTTTTTGTGAGCTGAAGAATATAATATACAAAGAGTGAAGAAGAAGATTAAACCTTCTTTGGAACCACCGAGTTTGGAGCTGAGATGATCCTTCAAGGACGGCAGCGGACGTGTCTTAATTCGGTTCAAACCGGTCGGAATACCAGTTTCAGAAGGCGATTCTCCACCGTTTACCCTCTTTTCCGCCATTACAGAACAATTTTCTTTCGCATCAAACTAAAACTCCAATTTTCTCCCAAATTGAATCAACAAAAATAGTAGACAAATTTATATATACGTATGTACTCGGTATTTGACAGTTACATATAAGCTGTTTGTGTTACTGTTTGTGTTTGGTGCGAGGGCTGCTGATAAAATTAAAAATATTGATTTGAAATTTGATTACAGAGAAATAAAATATTCAGAACAATTTTCTCCCAACACCACCCCAAATAAAATATGAGAAAGATTACGTGAGTCAATATGCGGAGCTTTTAACGGCGTTTTGCAGTTAATGGATTTGTAAAAGTTATCTTATCTTATTTTCTGCTTTTACCGTATTTCCCTCTATATTTATTTATTTACTTAGGCAACTGAACTGATAATAAAAATAAACACGAGACAATTAATAATTTTATTTTATTTATTTTTTTGACAATTTTACCCTTATAATCAATAAATCCCCAATTTTAGAAACCTGACCGGCGAACTAATAACTCCAACCAGACCGACTTTTGACACCAGTCTCGGCTCCATTCCGACCCATTTCTCAATTTCTCCTGTTAATAAACAAAATTATTTATGTACTCGTAACATATAATATATATATATATATATATATGTATATATTGGGGAGAAAAATAATGAAAGATGAAGAAGAAAGAGGATAGAGAAAACTGGGAATATTTGCACTGATTTTAAGTTGTTGCTTGTTTCCTCTTCCACTCTTCTGGGGAAGGAGGAAGTTTCTTTTTTTTTTACTAAAACAGAAAATTATAAAAGAAAGTAGTAGATTTGTTTTGCTCTGCAGTTGCTAATGGTGTGTGCTATAAAATGGTGGTTTCTGATCGCTGTGTTGTTGTTTATGTTGCCGCGCGTTGACGACTTTTTTGGAGAATTACCACAGGTGCGAATTGAGAGAGAGGAAGTTGAGGGTAAAATTGTCAAAAAATTATAAATGCCATGCACCTATCTTTATCGTCTTGTTAATATCAATTGACTTTACTTATTATAAAACGGACTTTTTAGGTCACAAAATACTAAAAAAAAGAACAATTTTATCAGTTAATGAAGTAACTACCATATATAGATCTTCATATAATTTTTATCCAATTAAAAAATATTGTTGATAGTGTTAAAATAATATTTATACTGTCAAAATAAATATGTATTTAACGGCACTTTTATACTTGTTTTAACAACACTTTGTACTTTTAATGACAGTTATTATTCTGATAGTTATTATTCTGATATCATAACTATTGTTCTGACATTATCAACGACATTAAAAAAAATGCATATAATAAATAGATTGGAATTATGTTACAGCTAAATACCAAATGAGATTTGAAATGAAATAGCAAAATTGGGCTCCATCTTATCAATTGTATTAGTTTTATCTTTAACGTTTATTAAATTGACCAACTTTAAGATTAGTATCAAATAAATTAACTTTGATAATATAATTGATATACTTCCTTATAATAATAATTTTGTGTATATATCTAATAAACTTAATAATATTTTTTTATTCTAAATAGTAAATATGGTCAATTGGACCATAAAAAGTCAATTATAACGAATAAAATTGGACAGAGGAAATAATAACTTCTCATTTGTTTTATATATAAAAAAGTTTAATTTATAAATTTTTTTATTACATTTCTACCCCCCAAATTTAGTTAGTGTTAATTTAATAGTGATGCGTGATAACAAAATTGTGATGGTTCATTTGAAAAAATTATATGATTTATATAACATCAAAAGAAACAAAACTCTGTTTTTAGAATATAAAAATCAGCATATGAGAGTCTTTTTGTGAAATAAAGAAAGAATGTTCTTCAAATATTGATAATTATAATTTGGAAAATGTTTGTATTTTTATTGTTTTTAATCAGTAGCCCAAATTGACTAATTTTGTTACATTGGCCCTTCAGTTGTGTTGATTTAGTCATTGGGTTTTTACTTTCCTCCAATTTTCCGGTTTGACTAATGTGAAAAGGTTTGATGGAATTGAGGGTTACAAAATTTAGGGTTAACTGCAAAATTTCCCTCAAAGTTTCATAAAATTTTATTTTTAATCCTAAAGTATTAACTTTCTCAATTGTGCTCCTTCAAGTTTAATTTTTTTTTATAAAACTGTTTCCTTATAATATATTAGTACAATTAAAACTACAAAAAATAACAAAAAAATATTATTCTTGTTGTCACTTTTCTCCCAAATCAATGGGACTACAAAATTAAAGTTTTTTCAGAAAAGGAAAATGAGATGCTGTTTTAGAAATGTCAACCATGGGACCAATTCCATATATGCATTAAAGATGATGGTATTGATGGCTATCCTCTCATTTTCATTCTTTTAATTCTTAGAATGACTTTGAATATGAATGAGACATTTGATAAGGTTACGTAGAACTACCCTCAATTCCAAAATTAAATATAATTTAACTCAATTCCAAAATTAGATATAATGGAATTAAATATAATTTAACTCAATTCCAAAATTAGATATAATTTGACTTTTGAAGTCAGACGACGGTATATTAAACTTTAAATTGATGTGAATTTATTTAATTTTAATTAATACAATTATAATTGTATAATTATAGTGTGTGTGTGTGTATATATATAACAAAAACTATTAATCTCAAATTTTATTTCATTCTAAATTTTTATGGATCATACCAATTTTAAAATTTAATATGCCATCATTTAACTTCAAAAGTCAAATTGTATCTTTAATTTTAGAACGAAGAGAATACTATATTTCAAGCAACTGAAATTCCCACCAGTCAACCTTACTAAGATATTCAGTTGGTGCACAACATGCTTTGACCCAAAAAAATATACCAACTTGTAGCTCATGACAAAAGAAAGCCAGAAGAATTTCCAAATTGGCAAACTGAGTAGTGGGGTTGCAGGTATATATTTCTCTCATCATACAAGTACCTTTCGCACAATATCTACCACAAATAACTAGAGGTTGCGTGCATGCTCATATAAGAGACGATACCTTTGCTTATGTAACATGGACCTACAAGTTGTTAGAATTATTCTAATATGTAAACAAGAGAGAATCTTTCATCTATAAGTAATTAGCCGATATAAGTATGAAAATATAGAAGATGCAGGGGAATCTTTTTGTCAGTTAAGCTCGGTGCTGGACAAAGTCGGCATAGACGCAACATCTAGCATACCCAATGTTAGGATATACCCAGGACGACACCTTCGGGTGTCGCACCGGTGAATCGGGTCTACCTGATCCAAACATATAAGTAAAATCTTCCCACAATAATAGCAATAAGGGTCGCCCCATTCTATCGGCCGACATGATAAGATGTCGCACCGGTGAATCGGGTTTACCCGATCCAAACATATAAGTAAAATCTTCCCACAATAACAGCACAATAACAGCAATAAGGGTCGCCCCATTCTATCGACCGACATGATACCTTCGGTGGAAGCGACGACTTCCCTTATTACTCAGCATAAAAGCGAGACCCCTTAACCATATCGACTCTTAGTTGTGGTCCCTAAAAACAGCATAGAAAGAATGTTTCACGTCACTATCAACCTGTCAGAAGGTAGTTACCTACCGTTTCCCCAAGCAAGTACCCTACATACATGTGAGACTACGACCCAAGACAATGAGGAGACTCCATGTTACTATCAAAGATAACATCAGGTACCCATAAATAAGAAAGCCTCCTTGAAGAAGAAGGTAAACTCTAATTTCCCTAATTCTCTCTCTAAAACCTCAAGACCTCATTTGCATATCTTTCTTTGATTATCTTCCTCCCTGATATATCCCATGACAACTCCGACCGTTGAGGATATTTGTGGTCTTCTTCCTTTTGCAGGTTCACCTCATTTGGATACAGAGTCTCTTCAGAGTGAGTTCAATTAGGTTATTCATTTTAATTTTTTTCATTCAAATTCAAGAACAAGAAGTGCGACCCCCCTCTAATTTTTTTCCTTCTTTATTTGCATTTTGGGGACTTATATTGAATTTTGCCGTGTCTCACAACCGAGAAAAAATCGTCACATGAATAGTAAATGCATGAATATGATGTACTAAAAAATCTGCAGTTCCTAATGGAATAGGTAACAAAGCTACTTTGCCACCCACTGCTACTAAATCCGAGATCGGACCCATAGAAATGTTACCGTTAACACCCAACAACACTGATGGTAGTAAAACTACATAACTGACTCGGGCTATGTAGGAAGCTTGAAAAGATCCAATCACCCATGTGAAGAAGTGTAGTCAAGCATGGGTCAGTACTAGTCGTACAAAATAATGTGATCACCGAATTGTTCAACCAATATGCATTGGAGAGCATAAATATACCACCACATTTCAGCACATTCTCATTGTCCCCTTGCGCATCAGTGGTTGCAGCATCCAAAGATCAACACAATAGAACACCATACCACAGGGAAACAAAAGCTACTATTGCTCATTTGTCCAGGAATTAATAGTTCAAGAGAGTGTCATAAATAGAAATTAAGATTTTTTTATTAATTCTTTATCACATAACTAGGGTTACAAAGGTACAATTATAGCGAGCTCATATATTGCGAGAATGCCAAATGCTGATATGGAAAATATCATTTCAAATGGAACTGACCCGGTGTAATATGAGAAAACAGTACATAATGGTATACAAGTCAGTTGCTATCGTCCACAACTGGACTGTTTACATATAAGCTATCTCTTCTCTTTGGGTAAGCTGTAGATTCTAGATTTGACCCCCTAAATTTTAACTCTGATGGCGGCCTAAAATTTGGATCGACAGAAGACGGTCTAGAGGTTGTATCAGCGGAGTTTGACCTAAAGGAACTGGTTGCTCCACCAGGATACCGGGTAGGAGAGCCATACCTTCTCGACGGACCTCTTAGACCACCACCTCTCAAATCCATAATTTCACTTCGTGAAGAAGAATCTATAAAAGATCTGTCCCCTGATGCAGATCCTAATTGGGCTCCACTTGTAGCTGATGTGGAAGTAAAAGGATCTTCAGGGCCCCATAAGGAATAAGCTTCTTTCTTATTGGCAAAAAATTTCCATGCTCCAAATATGAAAAGAACGATAAACAACACGGGACTGCTCCATAGGATGGTGTTGAATTCTCCTCTGGTAATTGGAAGATTAGACCGATACATTCCCACATATCCACTTCCAAGACTGAGAATAACTAGCTTTTCATGATCACTTGCTATTAATGGCATCACTTCTTTCTTTTGAGCATCTAATTCTACTGCCTGATAATTGAGAAACGATGCTATAATCTCATCAAGACCGGCAGAGAATAGAAGCCGAGGCCCACCAGCCCTAACATAATGTGGAGACGAAACATTATAAACAAAAACTTTCTCCTGGTTAGCAATAAGTAAATAACCTTTTATAGCCTGAAAGGCTAGAGGCTCTTCCATATCAAACTTTTTCATGGATCTAATCCTACATTTGAAGTTCATTGTATCACCTAACAGT
Organism: Aralia elata; assembly: GCA_034770075.1. Lineage (NCBI taxonomy): Eukaryota > Viridiplantae > Streptophyta > Magnoliopsida > Apiales > Araliaceae > Aralia > Aralia elata. The sequence continues at coordinate 89,041,752 of CM068385.1, forward strand.
AACACATGAATCAAAACACCCTCTGATGTAAAACCATACGCTTTCGACCGCTCGGTGGCATCAAACACATAATTCCGAGCAACAGAATGGTTCAAACCTTCACAATCCGACTCCCTAATTTTCATGGTCCTCAAATCCAATGATCCTGCACCAGTTTCAGTAAGAAACAATAGCCTTTGCTTCAAAAACACAAGTGGCCTGCTCGTTGGCACAGCCAATCCGTATATGGTCCCATTCTCCCTGAAAACCTTTATCTTTCCACTGACATCTACAGACAAAATGTACCTTGTCCTCCCAACATGATGTACTTCCAAGATGGTTATCGGTGACCCACCTTCCTCAATCTCAGACATAGCAAATTTCCCATTAGTTTCCATACGAAGCGAATTCCATTCCTCTCCGCTCGACAACTCCCAAATCCTATGCACCAAAATAGCACCATTTGCATGCCCTGTAACCAATACGCTTTCATTCTTATAAGACGACATGTAAGACAACATGGTTGTAACCGGGGAATCCGACAACGTATAAAACTCAAGCAAGACATCCCCATTTCTCGAAAACACATAAACTCTCCCTTGATCATCCCCAACTGCAGCATACTTAGTCAACCCCTCCATATCTTTTAGCGGCAACACACTAACACACATAGCATTTGAATCCAACTTCACAGCCGCCACAAACTGAAACCTCTCCGACCAAAACAGACTATGCTTTGTAATGGATACTGCTCCAACTCTCTCTCCATCTCTCACATTACTTTCAGAACCATCATCCTCAACCAACCCACCATCCCCCTTCTTCCTCTTATCAAATTTACCTTTTTCTTGAAATGGGTGCTTCTTATTAACCAAAGCTCCAACCTTTGGAGACTCCGAAACCCGGGATTCTAGCCTAGCTACTAATTCAGTAAGGTTTTTCACTAGCTCTTGAAGCTTTTCTAGCTGAACTTGATGTTGATTCAATGCATTTAGATCATTAATCGAGTTGGGTATGTGGGAAATTATATGATCGTTTTCAACTGAATTACCAGAACTTGGGTTTGCATAAATGTGAAGGAAATCAAAGATTAACAGAAAATAGAGAAATAAAGACTTGCCTTTGTTGGAGACTGCCATTGATGGAAATTTGCCGGTTTAGGTTCACAGCTATTGGATCATTATTTAGCTCTGCAATAAAAGCAGATCTCTATGTTTGGGTGTGACGAATGTTGAATTGAGTGACTTTTTGTGGGATTTGGAGGTTTGGGAATTGGGTTGTCTTGTTTTGACTGTGACTATGAGTTTAGGGCGTGTTGTTACAATACTTGTGGATTTAGGGCAAGAATTCTGATTTTCAGGCGAAATAGAACAGGAAGACAGGTATCATCATGGTAATAAGGAGAGTTAGAGTTTGACTCAGTACGGCCGTCAATTTCCATCGCATCATCCACTTCCAAATTTAAAAATTCTCATCTCTCATGCCGTGAAGAGATCTTCTATCTTGTTGTGTACATGAATTTTAAGACGATAAAAGTTGAGAATCGGTATTTTTATAAGTAAAATTTGATATTTTTACAAGTTCTTTCCTTATATAAATGTAAAATTTATTTACTATTTATGTGAAAGAGGATTTATGAAATTAATATTTTTACTCGTGAAAATATTAATTTTTTAAAAAGTATATCATTTTCATCTCATAAATATTACAATACATTTTCTTATACAAAGTCCTAAAAAAATTAAATGACTAATTTACTAGAGTCTATTAATCTTATTATTTAAAAAAATAATGAGTCCATCTGCTAATTAAAAATTTTGTGATTTATATTAAAACATTCTTAACCACACGGCAATTAGAAAATCAAATTAGATTTTAAATTTTAAAAAAATATCACTCCGTCCCAAATTAATTGCTCAATTTTTACCATTTTAAGTCAAATTGACTATTTTTAGAACTAATAATTAAGCATATATAAATATATTTCTAAAATTATAAAAATTGGAGTTAGTAATAAATTGTATATACTTTCTTTTGGTTATAATCGCTTTACCTATATTTTAGCAAAAATAGTAAAAAGATTAGTTCTAAAAATAGTCAATTTGACTTTAAATGGTCAAAATTGAGCAATTAATTTGGGACGAATGGAGTATTTATAGAAAAATTGTGTTATAATATTTGTCAGAAGGAGGGTTGCTATACACTATAAAAAGTTCATTCTATTCAACAAAAACACACAAACTTTCCATCGACTTCTTAAAGTCAGTTTATAATTTTCTAAAATTAACATTAAGTTTTGTAATCAATTATTGTATTCGTATTACTTTTTAAATAACTTACAATATTTTTAATTATATTAAATTAAGTTATATCCATATCAATATTGAATTTTAGAATTCCCACAAATAAATTTTTAAAAATAAAAATAAAATTCTTTTTTTTCTTTATAAAACGGACAAAGTATTAAATAAGAGTTGGAAAATATAAATATACAGACACATTTTCGGATTTTCTTCGCAAATTTAACAGATACGCTAAATCTTAACAGGTTCCAAATCATACAAACAATCCCATCACAACGCTACAATCAACAAAACAAACTAATATAAGCATAGTTATATACCGTAAAATGAACCAAACAGTTCAAGTTTAATTTGTACTCATTCAACTAAAAGTTCAATTCGAACTCAACTCAAAATATAAACAATTTAAATATGAGCAAAATTTAAAATTCAAGAATTACTCGAAACTCTTCAAATTATAATTTTCTATTGATATTCAGATTTCGAAAAATTCAAATTGTTCAGGCTCGATTCAAAATCGTGCCCAATTTAATAACTAAACGAACCTCAATCAAACTTTATTTCATACTATGATAAATTTTATGAATCAAATCTAAACAACTCAATATTCAATTAGACTTAGGTCATTTACACCCCCTGCTAGAGCAAATAAAACAAACTAATATAAACATACGTATAAGAGAGCAAATAAAACCAGTTTAGAGTCTTAAATCATGAATATACTCTAGGTTTGAATCAGTGGAATAAGAAAGAGAATAGAATGACTCATTCATATGGAATGAAAAAAATTATGTTTGGTTACGATTGGAATGAAAAAAATTGTGTTTGGTTCCTTGAGGGAGGGAAAACATATGGAATAACTCATTCCAAATAAAATGGAATGAATCATTCCACTTTTCATTTTATTCCTTCAATCCAAATATAACATAAAATTGTTCAACGCATGGTAACTTACTTCCAGAATTAGAATTAGAAGCACAAACAAAATAAAATTCAAAGCCTCTCAATCTGACTTAAGAAACACTTCCTTGTCAAATGATTATAGTTTGTGCACAGAATCTATTACCATATACAAGAACATCTACATTCTAACTGCTTTGTGACAAGAGGAAGCACTTCTCAAGTTTGGAGCGACTCTTGACTCTATAAGAAGACCAACGGGTTTCGTTCACAGTATTTGGAATAAAATAAATCCTTAATATTGCCCATTGTGGCCTTTCTGTATATGTGCTCATCCTCATCCTCTAATGTGCAGAGAGCAAAATCATTCCCAAAGCATAACAATGTGCTTCTTAGTATCAGTATTTGGTTCTTCCTTCTATCTTTATTGGCTTTTTGGGGATTTTGAAAGCAGAAAATATGGTTTGAGTCAGGCCAACCATGGTATCCTGATTACAGGAATTGGACTGCATCGATGAGTGTTTCAATATCTCAAAGAGTGAAGTACCAGAATCTGTTTCAGCAACAATCTTTGTACTTTGAGTCATGGATTTTGCTTGTGAGCCACTGAACTTGGCTGTGACACTCCGGGTTGGTCTGTTCTCTCTTGAAACCTACATTTTTAACAAATACACAGCATAAGAGCATTGCTAAATAGTGCGTGCAACAAAACTTCGTAGTAACCTTCACTACCCCAAGAAGAGAATGGATAGTTCCAAGATCTCATATACCGTAAAACATTTGTAAGATAATTATACAGGACTCGAAATTCTGTTGTGTTACTTGAGCAATTACCAAGTGTACAGTAGAGAAAAAAGCATAACAGAACAAAATCGTAGCTATAAATTTCATTCAGAGTACTTGGTCCGAAATAACTTACTGCATCTGAAGAATCCTCTGATATTGAGACTGAACTCCGACTATTACTGTCATCTCGTCCAAAAATAAAGGATCGTGCCATGCTTGATTTTTGCTTATTCGATGATGGAAGAGAATGACTAGACACTCGTCCAAGAAAAGATGACTGCATATATAACATTGACAAAACTTCAAAAAAATTATAATCTTGATCGAATCATAAACTCTGTAGCTTGCAAAGACTAAACAGAGGATCATTATTATGACAAATTATAGTAAAAATCAGAATGCCGAATTGTGGAATGTATCATCACAGGAATATTGTAAAGCATAAGATAATAGAATTGAACATCTAGAAAACAAATATATAAATCAAACTTGATGTCCAATTTATAGCACAGGAAAAATTATTTGCAAAGTTAAATGAATGTCTATGGTTCTAACAAGACCAATACTGGTTAGAAAAAATTAACATGTACTCCCTCCGTTCCAAAATATAATATCATTATTGACTTTTAAAAGTCAACTTAAGACATTTTCAAACTCAAAATGAACATGATCTTATAATTTGGAGTATATTATAGAGGTTAAGTCTGGGAGTTCCAACCAATGTTTTCAGACCGGACCGATCGTCGAACCGAAAAAGGTATCGGGTGGATAGGTCACTGGTCCAACCAGTAGTCTAACCGTTATTGACTCAGTGACATCATTAATATGTAATAAATAATAAATAATTAAATATAGTAATTATTATTATATATTATATATAATATTTAGTAAATATGTAAAATTAATCAATTTATCTACAAAAAAAATTAAACCTATTTGCACAATATTTACTTTATATAATTCAAATAAATACTAAATCTACATAAAAAGAAAGATATTAAATCATTATCATAACTCAAAACTCAAGAATTATAAAATCAAACACAAATGAACATAAACATCTCTAGGATATATTCAATCAAATTCGGTAAAAGAAAAAAACTAAATCTATTTGTACAATGTTTACTTTATATAATTCAAATAAATACTAAATTTATATAAAAAGAAAGATATTAAATCATAACTCAATCTAGGATACATTCAATCAAATTCAAAGGCTTAAATTAGAGAGAGAAAAAAAGATAGAAAAGTAGTAAAATCGGTGACCCAGTTAACGGGTCACTGGGCCGACCGGTTCAACCGCCGAGTCACCGGGTCTGAGCGGATTTTGATCTAAACTGGTTAATTGGCTCAAACTGGACCGGAATGTGAACTGTTTCCGATTTTTACCAGTCCAACCGACGGTCCGGGTCTAATAACCTCGGTTCCAACTAATAACTTTACTAAATTAAGATGGCTACATATTTACTTATTTGTGAACTATAGTAAACTGCACAATGATAAGAAATAAGTGGAAGGTAAACAGCCCAGCCCAAGGATTTTACGAGGAAAAAAATAGAGCTGTTACATCATACAAAAGATATTACTATCTTTCCAGCCCCAGTGCCCCCCCCCCACAAAAAAAATAAAAAATAAATAATAATAATAATAATAATAATAATAACAACAACAACAGTCTTAAATTCCAATAAGTGAGTGCAGCTGTATGCAAATACAACTTGCACTATTTGATAGAATCTAAGGAATAGTTATCTACCAACATGACAGAGGAGTATTCACTCCCAAATGCCTGTGGTCTAATAAAAAAAGTTTTTGACAGTACCAGATCATTAGAGTAATGAGGATCAGAGGTAAGTAACAAAGACTATCAGCTGCTATCGAGTAGCTTACCTTCGAAGAGCAGTTACTATTTCCTCCTGTTAGCAGTGTACCAAAGAATGCTGCAAAATAGCAAGTGTTGATCAGGAAATGAAAATTATTACTCGAGAAGCATGACTCTTAAAACTCTTACATATCTTACTTGATGCTTTTGCTTTCTTTTTGGTGACAGGCGCATTATTTAGCTTCTTTATAAGACCAAAAACTTCTCGGGAACTCTCATCCTCAGCTGGTGACACTAAGGTTGCCTGATCTCCCTAAAAGTTTATGAAGTACAACAATTGTGTTATTGAAAATTAAGGAATCTACAACTATTAAGTACCAAAATTTAGGGAGTTCAGAACTAAAGATAGACTTCCATGATAAACAGCATATTCTGATCAGGCATACTGGCAGAGATAAACAATAGCCATATATAACAGCACAAATCCAATAAAAGTTGTAAACACTCACAGCTTTGTCTAGCACTCGCTGTTTAACAAGCCTCTTTTCTGTTTCCTCATCATCAGATGATAAGAAAGCATCGTCTTTATCAGCAAACATCTGAGTAATCATTTGTTTTGCTTTTCTTGTATTTATTCGAGCTGTTTTAGCAGGTACTACATCTTTCTCATCATCACTGAAGTCTTCTTCATCCTCATCACTTTCATCTTCCACATCAAGCAAAGTTGTGTCCCTAACTTTTGGACCACATTTGAGTCTCTGCATAAGATTGTCTGTCCCAGCTGCATCTTGTTGCTCAAGCCACTTTTGATGAAGTTCATTACGCTTTTCATTATCTATTGGTTTTTCTTCATATCCAGTCACTATAAGATCATTAATTTCCTCAGAATCTTCATTGCCCTCATCTTCTTCATTTTCTTGGAAGCGGAAAAGGTCATTGTCACTGTCATCTTCTTCCTCAGCTTCATCGTCAACAAAAGCTTTAACTGGATCTCCTTTTGGAGAAGAACATTCATCACAAGGTTTGTGCATAAGGGGATCAAGATTCTCCTTGTCATTTTCCTCTTCATCAGAAAAACTGCAAAATAAAATGGCAAAAAGCTTATTTTGACACCAAATGAGAAATGATTATTTTGATATACTAGAGCTTTACAGCTACTTTATCAAAACAGATTATGAATCACAAACAAATAACAGTTAGCTAAGGCAGTATTACTAACTTATTGATGCCGGACAGATTTAGAATGAAAGAATTAATAGGAAATAAACTAGGATTTAAACTCCACGTCTAAACTACTAGGATCTCTCAAATGTATCAACTCCATGTATAAACACCAAGATGGATAAAATATATCTACGGTATAAATAATCAACTTCAATATCAATAGTATGTAGTCTCCATGACTTGTGGGGATTACATCCCTATTTAAAGACTCAAAACCTTAATATTACTTAGGGAATGATAAAAGTATTTAACGACTAAAATACTCTTATTGATGATTCCTAATCACTAATGAATGTCCTAAATCCCCACTAATAAATAAAATACATAAATCACATCAACTACTTTTATATTAAACATAATAAAAACTCCAAATAATAAATATAAAAAATCTCTTCTTTGTTCTTGACTTGGAGTCCCCATCATTCTCATTTTGTTGGAGAAAACTCAACCTTGAGTTTTATAATTATAATATGATAGAATAAGCCACAAACTCCTCTACAATGAAAGAACATTTCGGAATACTTTTGACAACATCATCGCGCGGTAAGACTCAAAATTTTTTGGAAAAAGAATTGATGAAAACATCGCTTTTGTATTCAAAGGTGCTGAAAATAAACTTTCTAGAACAACGAAGTCAACAATGTCACTTGGATTAGATCAACTTCTCGAATCGTCCTAACGAACAACTCAAAAGCAACTTTAGAGTTTTTCTTAATCTATTACTCATACACAATCTCTGGTTTAACTTTTGGAACTTCAAAAATTTCCATGGACACATTACAACTATCTATAGCCCTAAAACTTGGAACATCCTCTTTTTCTTTCTCTTGCTCTACTTGAAGATGTGCCCGCAAGTCAATAAGGCCTTATTTTATAAAAAATATGTCATCTTTTAATAAAGAGATTATCTTTTATGGAAGAACATATACAAACCATATCATGTGTAGCCTTTCGAAATTCTTTTGCTTTAACTTGTTAACGTTTTCTTGCTTTAGCTTTTCTTTGTTCATCTTGATATCGACGTTGCAATTTTTCAAGGTAATCTTGTGCATCAACCATATCTCATCTAAGCTCTTTCTACTTGGGTTTCAAACAGCGGAGCAACATAGGCAGCTGCCCCTACTGGATTTTTTTTTATAAGTACAAGGGCAGGACAGATATGTAAATTAATAAATTTAAAGGGACAGATTAATGGAAGAGTTAAACTTGGAGGGGGCAAAATAAATTTCATAAACCAATTCTAATTACAAGTACAAAAATCTTCTTAGTTTTAAAGCTTGGTGAAATCTTAGAAGTACAAAACTAGTTTATGTTTTGAAATTAATTCATGGTTTTGTTTGAATATAGAAAGCAAATTTGGTTTGAGGCTTTGAGCATTTGGGGAATCATTCAAATTGAACTATAACAAGTAATCGAAATAAGTTTCTAAATTGTATCTAAATGTTTTTTATTTGAAATTCCATTTTTAGTTTGGATTGTGAATATTTATTGCAATTTGTAAACAATATTATGATTAGTTAATACTATGACTAGTTCAAGTTTTCTTTATTTAACTTCAACAAAAAAAATTAGTTAAAATTTGCCCCTGCTGGGAAAAATTCCTGGATCCGCCCCTGATTTCAAATATTTATGGCCACATGTATTAATAAAGAAGTGTATTCGATCACTTTCACCATCAAGAAACCAAATATACTTTCTTACTTCTGCAATCAATTCTTTTGTGGTTCACGACATTGGTACAATGGGTTAAAAATAAAAAATAATAATAATAATAATAAACTTTTGTGTTTTTTTTGGTAAATTAAGGACCTAACCAAAATGAAAATAAAAAACAAAGCTAAAGTATGAATTCAGAAAGTGTAGGGGCTGATTTAAAAAGGATGAAAGGGTATAAGTGAAAAGTCTATAAACTACGGGGCTAAAATTTAAAAGTTAAGAAAGCCATGGGATTTAAACTACAATTTTGTAAATGCATTTATAAGATTAGGATTCCCACTCAATTATATCAGCAGCCAAGAGAAAAGAAAAAGGGAGGGCCAAAGGGAGCAAAAATAGATGAAGACGATGGTGGCAAAAAAGAGGCTGGCTCGACAACGGCAACAAAACACAACAATTTCTCTCTCTTCTACCTTTCTCCTTCTTCTTTTTGTTTTTCCTATTTCTTTTTTTTCCTCTGATTCTGGGCTAATTTTTGCAGTGTTACAGGGACTGTTTTCTGTGATGAACGGTGCCGAGGTACAACAGATTGTGCACAGTAGATTCGCGATGAACAATAACTCCGACGATGAACTTTTTATTTTGTTAAAAACCCAAGATCTCCCAAAATTTGTCCGACATTATTTTTGGTATCAGAGCTTAAGGTTTCTCCATTAATTTTTCAATTTTTTAAGATGAAGAATTAATAAGAAATAAACTAGGATTTAAACTCCACGTTTAAACCATTAGGATCTCTCTAGTGTATCAACTCCACGTATCAACACCAAGATAGATTAATACCTCTACGATATGAATAAAATAATCCAAGATGGATAAAATACCTCTAAGATATGAATAAAATAATCAACTTCAATATCAATAATATGTAGTCTCCATGACTTGTGAGAATTCTATCCCTATTTAAAGAGACTCAAAATTTTAATATTACTTGAAAAATAATAAAAATACTAAACGACTAAAATACCCTTATTAATAATTCCTAATCACTAATTAATGTACTAAATCACCACTAATAAATAAAATACATAAATCACATCAACTACTTTTATATTAAACATAATAAAAACTCCAAATAATAAATATAAAAAATCTCTTCTTTGTTCTTGACTTGGAGTCCCCATCACTTATCCACCTAACAACATAAACTCTCAAAACAGAAAGAAAAAAATTTCTGTGAAACACACTCACCTGTCATCGTCAGGAGGCACAGAATCAAACTTCAAGTTCATTGTAAGTAAAGATGGGGCCAAAATTTCTTCCAGAGGACTACTACGCTGGTCTTTAGGCTGATCATCTTTTATGTCACTTGTTTGAGAATCACCAAAGAGACCCTATAATTAGCATAAATTCAAGAGAAAATTTAATCTTAACCATCAATTATAGCAGAAAGTAGAAACAGCAGCTTTGTTCCAAAGAGTTCAGATTAGGTGTACCTGAGTATCATCAACTGGAGCTCGAAATGCAGGGGTAGCCTCTTCATCCAAAGCCTATATTAAGATGGAAACAGCTGTTACTCCAAATTGAAACATGATCTTCTAAGTTGAAGTGAGAATCTCACAATAATAATATGCAAGTGTTACAATTGTAGTTACAGCAAAGATCAATTTAGCAAAAAAATTGTATTTATGAAAGGAACTGCTTTATATAAACATTTTAGGATGATCTAGTCAAGAATTTGTAAATGGGGCCAAATAACAGGATTGTATATTCACTTATTATAATTAGGAAATGAATTTCATTTACCATTTGGGACTTCACATTTTCATGACTCGACTGAGTCCCTGATTCTTTAATTTCATCCATAGAAGCATCTAAACTACTATCTAAATCTTCAGGATTTGCAACTGTGTTGGCCTTCACTTGGACGCTGTCTGCTAGCTTCTTATCAATTGTTCCCACTTGGGTAGAAACCTTTTCTGAATCAGCGTCCATCATAACCTCTCTCAAGGGTTCATTGCTTTCAGCAATAGAAACACTACTGTTCAAATGGCTGATTCTGCAACCCAAAACGTGATTTAAAAAATTAAAGGACAAACTAAAATAAGTCAATATATATACGAAGACAAAACCAATATTACCAAAAAAAAAAAACTCACTTTTTGGACACCTCAAGCTTCCTTTGCCTAATCTTCTCCAAAATTGAGGAGATGGGTTTTTGCACAACAGGTACAGGTTTAAATCCAGCTCCTCTAGTTTCTATCCCAAAAACCACAACTTATAACTATGAATACACTGACTCATGGAGCTGATATCATTACATTAAAACATTATTAAGAATATGATTAAAGAATAAACCTCGCAAGAGTCTCTGAGATTCGACATGAAGTTGCTGTAGTTGAGATCTTCTTTCCTACAAACCATAACAATAAAAAGTCAGCAAATTAAAGCAATCAAACAATTTAAGCAAACCAATAAATAACTCCACATAAATGTACCTTCTCTTCTCTCCTTTTTTTGGAGAGATTTTGCTTTGTTTCAGCAGAAACACTCTTCACCTTCTTCTTTTTCTTTTTCTCATTTAGCCCTCCTTCACTAATCCTTTTCTTCTCAGAATTATTGGCCCTCAACTCCTCTGTCTTTTCTTCATTTTCCTCTATGTGATCCACTCTCTCTCCACCAAATTCATCAGCGGCCTCATTAAACTCCAAAACTCTCCTAGTCTGTCTAGGCTCTTTATGGACACCCTCAGAATTTGATTTGTTCTCGTCATTGGAACCCTCAGATGGTGACTCTGACTGAAAGGGCTCATTTGATTCATCAAAACCTAGGGTTTTTGAAGATTCCAATGCTTCCAATTTGGCAAAATCAACTGGCGGCAGTGCTAAAATACTCTTAAATCTCTTCTTTTTCTCTTTCTCCTCATTAGATATACCTTCACCACTCCGCTTTTTTCCAACTTTCTCGATCCTCAAATCAGCAGTATTTCCATCCAAATCCTCTTTCTCCCCACCAAACTCATCAGCCACATCATCGTCAAATTCCAAAGCTCTTTTAGTTTCTCGACGACCTTCATCGAAATTCAAACCACCCAAACCGGAACTCAATTCATTTTCAATGTGGATACTGTCGGAAGGCGACTGAGACTCCAACTGCTCCTCGGAATCATCAGAACCCAGATTTTTAGAAGATTCTAGGGCTTCTAATTTGGCAAAATCAACAGCCGGCAGCGAAATTAAATCTTCATCTGTTGATTTTGCCGGAGGAGGATCGGCTGAAACTTTGATTGATTTTTTCTTCAACCGTTTGAGCTTTCGGAGGTGAAGAGAGGGTGAAGGTTCAGAAGGCGGCGAGAATGACTGATAATCGTCGTCGCTTTCCATTTTTTGGTGGGTACGATTTGATGGAGGGCTAGGGTTTGAATTGAAGGCGGAGGACTGAGTGGATGTGGATCTATAAGTCTGGTGCAAATGGATATAGTAAGTGAAGGAAAGATAGATAGAGGGGACTTTGGGCGGCAAATGTTTTGAAATATTGGGGAATGCCGCCATTTGATGGAATTGAGAAAGATTTTTAGTTGTTCGACCCGCCAAAAATTACCGGTTTTGCTGATCGGGCCTGGGAAGCTCGGATATATGTTGTATGTTTTAATTTTATGTATTTAAATAAGAGTTTTATGGTCACAAAAACATGTCCATTTTTTGTAATAGTTTTTAAAAACTAATATAAATATATTAATAATTAATTGATGTATTTATTGATAGCAAAAGTTGATATGTTTTTGTGGTAATATATATAAACTCTATTATATTTTATATATTTTGATTAAAAAAATATTAACTTTTATTACGAGTAAATACAATAGCATAATTTATAACTTAATATATATATATATATATGAGTAATTTATTGATATGAGTAAATACAATAGCATAATTTATAACTTAATATATATATATATATATGAGTAATTTATTGATATATTTAATCGTAATAAAGTTATTATTCGAAAAACTTACACCTTTTGGTATACTGTGAAGCAATAGTTTTATGGTCAAGTTGTATATAATTTATTATTTCATTTTATATTATAATTGATAAAAAGTGAATTATTATTTATTAAAAAAAAATTATTTTGTGGAACAAAATAAATATTACTTTCGTTCTAAAATTAGATATATAATTTAATTTTTAAAATTAAACGATGATATATTAAATTTTAAAATTAATATGATTCATAAAAATTTAAAATAAATTTTGTCATTAATAATTTTTGTTATGTATTATATAATTATATTAATTGTATCAATTAAAATTAAATAAATTTATATTAATTTAAAGTTTAATATATTATCGTTTGATATTAAAAATTAAATTATATTTTTAATTTTAAAACCTTGGGAGATTATAACTTTAAACTCATGTCTTTATCAGGCAAATAATTGTGTTCGATGGTTTGTGTTTGCAATTGACGGCAGAGATGAAACTATAGGGTATAAAGCGTAGGAACGAACACAGGAAACAGAAGTCTCATCATTTAGTTCCCGCCAAAGCAATTGGCGCGAGCCACGAGCTCTATTTTTCATTTTTACTGCTAGCCTTTCTCCTGAGTCCGGAGCTACAAGGTCATGCCTACATTTCTCTATCTGTCTGCTCCATTTGGCACCGAGGTGGAGTATAATGTGAGTATAATTTGACTTAATTCTCAGAGATCGCATACATGGTTAGATCCGAATATGAATGTTTTACTTTAAAATCTTATTCTGTTAAGCAATCGAGATCCGATTTTTGAATGTTAGGGTTTCGGATAGATTCCTTATCATTACAAAATTAGGATTTTGTAATGATAATAATGGAATTTTGATTTATTAGTCAGTGATTCTAAGGATTTAGCTTATTATACATGTGGATAATGTCAGTATGTTTATACTCCAAACCTGATAATCACACGTTTTCTTTTGTTACCTTATATGGCTGAAAGCAATTTTACAAATTTTCTATTTTGAATTTATGAACCGTGTCGTTCTTCAAATTACTTAACGAGGGGAATATTTGGTACTTTGTGATCCAGTGGAATGATCTTAAAGTGGTTTTCATTTTTGTTCAAAGGTACATACAATTTTATTTTTTTTGTCATTTATATTTAAATTGTAAATTTTGGGTTTAAACATTTTACACCTGGAGTGGCAACACCTAATCTTTGTATTCTGTAAATGATGAAGCACATTAGTATATTCTTCATTCTTTAATGTTGATGAAGCTGCATTAAAGTTTTTGTACAGATGGCCAATGGGGTACTTGTATTTCTAGTTTTATCATCCCTTTTTGTGCATTTTGTGTGAATTCTATCTGAAAAGTGTGAATTTCAAAGACACCAAGTTACGTATCATTTTTTTTTTAAAAGATACCAAGTTCTGCTTTGGATTTGTTAATAATTATTTATACCTTAGATAAGAGGCATATCTTGAAATAGTAAAAAACATGTGCTTTTTCTTTTGTCAGAGTGGGTTGATAAATCTTCTCTTTCTGTCCATTGTAGGTTTGATTATGGCGGTTGTTTTCCCCATAGTGTCTTACTGACATGTTTGAATACATACTGTTATGCTTGAATCATTTATGCAGTAATAGATTAGCCCAGTTTCCTTGTCCTGTATTTCTATAGAGCTTATTGAACCTAAAGATTTTTATTGTATGTTAGAATTAAGGCTAACATTTTCTTGTCCAATTTAATATCTGATCAGATTGCGTGAAGTTGAAGTTGTTTTGTTGAGCGGGAGCAATTTTGCCATTGTAAGCTGTTGAGGAAACAGGCAGAGATATAATGGAGCTGCAAAGTTGCAATACTTTGCACTTCATTAATGCTATGAAGGATGGTTTGGTAATTAAGATTCGTAATATAGATTTACATGGACGACCAGGTCTTGTGCTCAAGAAGTTGAAAGATATTTATGGAGCTGAATGTGCAAGAAATGTTGATGCACCATCAACACTTGAATTGCAAGATGGGTATGAAAATGGGGTGGTTGACCATAATATTGAAAGCCCATGCCGGCCCATGGCAGAAAGAAAAACAAGGGAAAGGGACTGGGGAGTCAATATTTTAAATTACAATGGTGATGGTGATGAAATATACAGCGGCTCAGATGATCTTTTATTCAAAAAAATGACTCTGAAGCAGCTTAAAAAGAGGTGCAAAACAAAGAAAAGGAAAATTTCAGACCTTGTTTGTTTGACTCCAAAGCAAGAGTTTACTGATTTTCAGCCAGAAGAAGATGAATATGATCTCAAGGCACCACTCAGCTGTTGGAAGTCAAGGCTTTCAAAGAATGCAAAGTCTAAAAAGAATTGCAATGAGAGAAGCGTCTCTACAACTTCAAAACTTGCTCTTTCAATTAAAACCGAGCAGATTTTGGTTGCTGAAGATTCCCAAAAATCAAGTGGTGATATTTGTGCACCTATTACTATTAAAGTTGAGTTTTCTGTACTTGAGTATTCAGAATATCAGATCATGAATTCCCTGGCTGATGGTTCCTCCATTTGTAACGAGCAAGCGAGCCTTTTTGGTGTTGACTCCACTAAGGTCCTTCAGACTACTGATAGTGTGTTGGAGAACAGGGAAACACTATCATTAGCAGGACAAGTCGAAAGATGTGTTCTTAATGAAATTTCCTATGAACATTTGGAGGATGTTGACCCTGTTCTTCAGACTACTGATACTGTATTGAAGAACAGGGAAACACTATCATTAACAGGACAAGTCGAAAGATGTGTTCTTAATGAAATTTCCTATGAACATTTAGAGGATGGTGACCCTACCCCTCTTCTTCCACAATTTAGTGGGGAGATCATGGAGTTAAATACTCAAAAGCAGACAGGTCAACATTCTTCTGTTTCCCATGTATCAGAATTTCTTAAAGAAACATATATTGAGCAGTCACCATCTAGTCAAAGCTTTCCGCATATTGTCTTTTCTGTTGATGATCAAAGTTCGGATATGTGTAATAGTTCACAGAGTTGTTCCAATATGCAAGAGATCTCTGGTAGTCACTCTGGATATCAAGTTTCTTATGCGGCGATTAATGATGATCTTTGTTGCACCAAAATTGGTTATGGCAGTGAGTTTTGCATGATTAAGGATGATATTAAAAAAAGTTCAGGTGTGTGTAATATCTCCGAAAGTTGTTCCAATCTGCAAGAGATCTTGGGTAGAAACTCTGGATGTCAAGTTTCTGATGTGGCAATTGGGGACAGTCTTTGTTGCACCGAAAATGATTTGGTTTCTCTGGAGAATTCTCTACCAACAATTGACGATAAACAACCTTTGATATCTAACATTGTTGACACGGCTAGGAATTGTTTGAAGCCTAATAATCATCTTACTGTTTTGGTGGATGCTTCTTCTACAACTGAGGAGAAGCACTCAGCGAAATATGTCACTGCTGATGTGGAAAGACGTTTCTCCAGTGGTCTTGTTAACGAGCTTTCAACATTAGAGACCAAGAACAATCATGATGTGGAGCGGTGGCAACCTCCTGAAAGGCTTCCCTCTGCAAGAAAGGTAAATTATATTGTTCTGTGTAATATGTATTTGACTTTATTTTATTTTATTTCTTAATATATCTTTTGATAACCAAGGCTTTTCTTTAATGCTCTGAAGTTGTTAATTGTCCAAGTGTTTTTACTTTCAGGCCATTTCTCCAACTTCTCAGGAGAAGCTGTGTTTGGCTATGAATTCTACAGAGTTGTATGACGACGTAGACAACTACAGTACGTTGTTTACCATATATAGATATAAAAAAGTACAACATATTTAATGCATTCCTCAAAAATAACTGGATTGGATGATAGCATTGCTGTATCACTTGGCATGCTTACGGGCAGAACGAGATCTGATGAGTGATGACCGCTAAAGCAAAAGCAAGCTTGAAAAGACAAAATGATCACTACTCCTTTACCTATCCAGTAAAAAATAAATATTCAGGTTACATATACTCCACATGTCCCAAAATAACTGCTCAGTATTGACTTTTTTGATCAAATTGACTATTTTAACTATTAAGCATATATGAATATAGTTTTGAAATTATAAAAATTGGGGTTATTAGTAAATTATATGTAGTTTCTTATGGTTATAAACCCTCCACATATAATTTGTCAAAGATGGTTAAAAAAAATACTAATTCTAAAAATGGTCAATTTGACCAAAAAAATCAAAACTGGGCAATTATTTTGGACGGAAGGAATATCAAGGTTTTGTAGTAGTTTGACTCTCATTATTTGGATTGTTTAGATAGGCACTTTCAGCTATTAAAGATGCTTTTGCACAACATAGATCTTTGTTGGCTCACTGCCTCAGTGAAATCAATTAAATGCACCCCTACATCAGTAGTTATTTAGGCATGAAATAATTTGATTTTCCCCCTTCCTGCACCAATTGTTGTTGTTGTTATTATTATTATTTTTTTGTGTGTTGGGGGGGGGGGGGGGGCTGTGAAGGTAGTTGTGTTTCTTCTACACACTCAAACATATTCTGTTTCTTTTTATGATATTTTAATATCACAGCGTAACTTTCTAATGCTGTTAATATGTTCATCCTGTTTTTATCCTAAAAACCCCAAATCAAGTTCTCTCTGTAATTGGTATGTGACCTTTGTCTCGTGCTCTATTTATTTCAGAATGCAAGGGCAAGCTCTTCTTTGGAAAACAAGTTGAGAATAGGGCTTTGCCTGCAGGCTCAGACAATGAGGGATTCAAATTATATATAAAAGGTGAACGGCCTGGGCAGGTAACTCATACAAAAGCAATTATTAGCCCCAAAAAAATACTTAAGAAACCCAAGTACAATAAGAAAGGTTCCCCGCCAAAAAAAGGCTCTCCACCTAAAGGCTGTCTTGAGGGTCCACCTCTTTCTCATTCACTTCCTCATCTTACCACCGGATGCACCACCATTGAAGGTTGTTCTGGAAGTGCAATTGCATTCTCACAGCGACAGATGCATGACATAGAGTCTCTTGCAGAAAAGCTTATGACTGAGCTGAAGTCCATGAAGGACATTGTAGAAGAAAAATTGCTCTATGAAGCATACCGGAGTACATCATTGAAAAATGATGCAGAGGAGGTATGTGGGTTTAAAAAGATCCTTGCTGCATAGTGATGCACCTTTTATTATTTCATTAATAGAATTTCTGCCTCTGGATGCTGCATTCAGTCTTATTCATGTAAAACTGTCATGTTTTATGCAAGAAGCTTTCTATTATTGTAGACGAATAGCAATCTGCATTTTGTTTGTTATAGTGAAGAGGCTAGACGTAAAGTGCATTGCTTTTAATTGGTCCTATTGTAGTATGAAAGTTAATATCCAAGCAATTTGTATAGCATGTGTTGATTGAATTCTATTGCTCATTTACGAAGTATTATGATACTCTTCCTCTTTTCTCAAAGTACAGATACAAATGGACTTAACTATTAGCTTCCCTAACTCCATATCTAAAAGTATGGACATAAATTAATATTTTAGTAGCTGAGTGCTGCTAACTCTGCCCTTCCTAAAGAGGCTTTTCTTAATTTCTCAAGGACTTCCTGGTTTATACGTGTCTTGTTTCTTCTCAGGATTTTAGTTGTTTATAACACTTGTATGGTTTGTTCTATGTTTGGTGGTATGGTGACGATACAGGGATTAAAACCCATATATTTTGAGTTGATGTTCAGTGTTTTCTGTTCTTTTCATATATGAAGCCATTACTTTGTTGGCCAACATATATAATTATCATTTTGAGAAACAAAGTTCTTTATCGGTGCATATGGCATTATTTACGGTTATTGGCATGGAGTGTACTGTTCACCTGTGTCTCTGGTAGTCTTGGTTTCAAAGGTGGTATGCAGCTCGTTTAGTCTTCATTTTTTTCCCTTATGGCTCATATCCTTTTTGTGGTTGTCGCATTAGGAATTCATATTATCCTTGCGTTCTAAGTCACAAACTGGCTGCTATAGGATTTCTTCAATAAATACAGAATTGTGTCTAATGTATGTTTGGGGGTGTGCACATTTTTTCCGTGTAGTCTCAAAATTTGGTCAAATTTTTGCTTTTGCAGGTGAAAACAGCTATCAAGGGTGCGACAAAAGTTGAGGAAACATCAAAAAGGTGGCTATCCATCATGGCAAGGGACTGCAACCGTTTCTGTAAAATCATGGTTTGTATCTCTATTTATATTCAGCAAAAGTAAAGATAAAAGAACTTGATGATTAGTTTGAATGCTGCAAGTTATTAATTTAGTGGGTTTATTTTATAGGAGCATTCTGACTTTGTTTCATTGTTTCCATTTCTCAACCACAGAGATTGACCGAGGATGGCTCTGCTGCTACAGAAAATGGAATCCACAAGGAGAAAAAGAAGATTTCCTTTGCAGATGAAGCTGGTGGGAAGCTATGTCGTGTGAAATTTTTTTAGAATGTCATGACTGCAGTGGAAAATAGAAGCGACAAAACAGTAGTTAGAAGCTTAAGAATGTTGAAGCAATTGCTTCTTGTATATTATGTTCTTGGCGTTTACATGCTGTTCAGGGTGATACAGAAGGCTTCCCCTCCATTGAAATTTGGGGTAGTTGCATTTTTTGGTTAAAATGTTAGGTAAATGTAGTACTACTTCCATCTTGTCCTTCCGACTAACTTCATTGTACTGTAATCATGTAAATGAAGATTTAGTTTGTACCAATGTGTAGAAGATTCATCTTGTAGTTTGTACCGGTGTGTAGAAAATTCAGTTTTAACCAATGTATTCTTATATGCTATGAGCTTGTTTGTCGTACTAATAAATACACACCATCATTCGGTTACATTATTGATCAAGTTTTATCATATTTTATCATACTTTTGGGCGAGTATGAGTTTTACATCATTAACAGGTATAGAATTAATTAAAGATTTAAGTCCAGGATTCGAGCCGAATCAACCTTTTATAATTTAGATTTGCCTTATATATATATATATATATATATATATATATATATATATATATATATATATATATATAGACAATGATCCATATCATCTATTTACTATGGATCAAAATATGGCAAATAGCATCCTCACCCTTCGTTAAAAAAATAAATGGTTGTGATTAAAAACCTTCCGCTAGAATTTCTGGTGGGCACAATCGTCCAACAAATTCTTTTAACCATTCCGCTAGAATTTCTAGCGGACGCACATATCCCATTTTTAATCCAGCCCGTTGATATTTGCAATGAAGGGTGAGGATGCTATTTGCCATATTTTGATCCATAATAAATAGATGCTATGGATCATTGCCCTATATATATACTAAAATTGAATTAGTGATCGATTTTTAGGTTTTGTTCGTAAACCTAATTGGTTACTTCTAATTACATAAATTAATAGTTTAAATTGCACTCAAAGGTAAGACATTTTTCATTTTTAAAGGAATTTTTGTACCAAAAACAATAATATCTTCAATTATAGTCCCTTTAAGATGTAAAATATATCTCTTCTAACCATATATATATATATATATATATATAACCTGAGAGTGAAGACCTAGGTAGGAGTTGGAAATTATACAACTTAATCTGAGAGTGAAGACCTAGGTAGGAGTTGGAAATTATACAACTTAATTCTTCATTCATAGCAGATACATGCACCAAGGACACCCTTTAATAAAACAAAATAAGCTCACACTCGTAATTATACACGCACCCCTTAAAATAAAATAAAAAATTTAATAAAATAAATAGAATATTAAGACCGAATTTTATCTCCAGCCTTGTCACCACCTTCTTAATTCAACTTCAATTAAAAACCATTTGGAAGAATAAAAAGATTTACAGAAAGAAGGCCTCCCAAATCTCTGAAAACGCCTGAACAATAGCGACATGATGGTGCCGAGAATTAAGAGATAAAAAACACTGCAACAGCTGCTCCAAATCCTTAGGCTCAAACATCTGCTTCTCCAATATCATCTCCATCATTGACCCCTTAAAATCCTCATAAGGATTCTCCGAATTCTTTACCACCGCAAAGCTCTCCTTCACCTTCCCTTCCGCCGCGCACGGCATCATCATTCGCGGCCTGAACACCGACGACTTCCTCACCGGAATCTCCTGACCACCACCACCACCACTTTTCCAACTATTCGAAACATAACGTCTCAGTCTCCTAACCTTAACACTAGTACTATTCTTTTTCTTCCTTGTACTACTAGTACTAATAGGAATTATACCAAAATCACAAGACGAATCGAAATTCTCTGACGACGACATGATCAAGCTCTCACTCTCTTCATCATTTACATGATCTTCTTCACTGCTAAACCAACCGCTATCGGCCGATGAAATGCTAGTTCTTCTCGATTTTTTTCTTCTGTTTTTCTTTTTATGGCCTTTTGGAGGTGTCATGATAGGCCATGCAGTACTATCATCCGAATCATGATATGAAACGGGGGAATTGTACATTTTTTGGGTGTACTCACGTGTTGATTGGTTGCATTCAATAATACTAAAGCTGACCGGCATGATTTTGGAGGGACAATTTGGGGTTGGTGGAGGGTCCGGAAAGGAGGGAAATGATATTTCCAATGATTTGGGGTTTATGGGGGAGAATAAAGTAGATGCAGGTACAGGACTTTTAGGGAGAGAGGAGGTTTGGTTGGAGCGGCTGCAGAATTGGAATGATGAGAGAGAGAGTTTTAGTTTGAAACGTTTGGCCGCCATTGATTTTGATCGACCTTTAGGTGGGATTTTGTTGAAGAAAATGTCTATGTTTAAATATTAATGCTAGCTTTTAATTTAGCAATGAATATTTGGCACAAGGAGATCTAGTGTGTTATTTATATATATATATAGAGAGAGAGAGAAGAAGAAGAAGAGGAGGAGGAAGAAGAAGGAGGAAGCCGGCTGGTGTGTAGGGTATGTTGATAGTCGTGAACAGTACTTTGCGCCTGTGATTTAAATAAATGAAAATTTATATTTAAATGGCCTTCTAAAAATTCCTTTTGACTTCATTCTAAGAAAACAAACGTCTCTTTCTATCTCTCTCCCTCCTGCAAGTAGCAACTCTACAACCCCGGATCCCAATTACAAGCGCATTGAAATCAATAATTTATTTAAGGAGTTTATAAAAATGAGTTGTATTTGTATAAATATAATTATATTTTTTTATGATTTGTTATATATAAATAATTATAAATTTAATCCATACAAATTATGTAACTCATTTCTATAACATTGTCGGAATAAACGGATTGATTTAAATTGTGCGGAATTCAAATAAAGTGTTAATATATACACACTATAATTTAATAGTTATCGGCCTTTCATACATTAAAAGTTTGTACCTTATAATAATATAATATATTATGAATATAAAATGTATTACTATGTATCAGTATCTTACAAATATTTTTAAGTCCTACTACAGTACTACTACTGCTTGAAGCTGGCATATCTCAGGCGTCGGGGAATCTGGGATATACCCTGAAGAAAAATCGTGTTGAACTGGCTAGCTCTATCTTACTTGGGCCTGACCATATCAACATAAATAAGAAAAGACAAGAAAGGGAAAGAAAGAATAGTTAAATCATAAATGGAGTCAGCTCATTCCAAGTTAAGGAACATGCTGAATTAATTATATTGATTTTTTTATTTTATTTTTGGATTGTGAAATTATGCACATTGCTTGTTTTATAAGTATATATACTGTTGGTTGTGATGTGAAACTTTATAATAATTTACCAAAGTTTGGTTAAAATGCTATTCTGTGTCGGTAATATAATATATATATATATATATATGGCATTTAAAGTAATTAGGACCGTAAAGTAATCTAGCTGTTGAAGATCAGCTTGTTTAAAGCTGGTACGAAATCCGGTTCTATGATAAACAAGCTAAATTTGATCATATAACAAACTTTGGGTCGACCTAAGATTATTTTTTTGATTAGGTCTTTTACTATGCGAGATAAGCTTACCTGTTAATAAGGTCTTAAGTCTAATGGTAAAAATTGAGGTCATGTGACTTTTATGACTTGAGTATTATTAATATTATAATAGTATAATTTGTATTTGATTATGAGATCATATTATACTCTTCAAAACGAGACTTTAAGCCAAAAAAATAAAAATAATATAAATAAGCCCTTAGATTTTGTATATCAAACTTTAGAAAGTAATTGTAATTGGAAGCAATAAGAAAGTAGTTTCGTGATCAAGAAACTTTAATCACCAAAGAAAACAAGGAATGCCATGCATTTAATCAAGAAAGGAAAACGCTTCAATGTAAATTAAAGTTTATTTAGTGGTTAACAAATCAAGAATAATTCAATTATTTCATTCATAGAAAATAGATTACATCAGTACTTTAATAAATATATGAGTTTGGAAATACTAAAACATTTATCTTAAATTTAAAATACATTTATCCTAATCCTGACAACTTGATAAATATAAAATTATCCTAAATAACAAACTTATGTTATTTCTCTAATACGCCCCCTCAAGCGAAACTTGGGGAAATAGCCATGCGGTTGTAAAACTAGTGAAATAATAACGCCTCGAAAAATGGAGAGCACGAACAATTTTCATGAGAGATAAAATAGAAACATAGCATGCATGATAAGTATTGAATATATATATAACCAATAAGATTGGAACGTGCTTGGTTGTTTGCACACTTACAACAAATAGGAACTTTCTTGTATTTCTTGTATTAGACCTCCATAAACACATTTAGAAAATTCTATTAATCCATCAAGATATGAAATGTGGGATGTACCAAGAGAAAACATTCGCTTGTTCATTAAATGAATTGAAGACGATGAACAAACTAAAAATAAATCCTTGAAGATGTTCAAATGAGAATAGCCATTGGTTGCGGAGACAAATAAGGATAATAACTGGGATTTTGAAATTTAATTGACAATTTGCGGGAACTACCAAATAAAAATTTTCAACGATTAAAGGAAGACACTCATTTTTATTAAATTCAAGAGAGAAAAGAGAGTTTGATGGATGTATAATTTGTGCTGAAGAATTTACATCAAAATTTGGAATAATAATACTAGAACTTAGAGACTCAATAGGACAATCACCAACAATGCTTTCGTGCACTTGTGGAAGTGTGGATGATGGACCGGAATGATGGTCAAACAGTGCAACGAAGCGCTTCCCTTGCAATTTTTCATGGCTAAGAAGAAAGTTAGAAAACAAATCTAATGATAATGAAGGATTCATTAGATTATAGTATTGAGCAAAACCACTGAAAGAATCATCAAGCCCTTCAACAAGACACTCAATGAACTTGGCTTCGGGAATGGGTTTGCCGGCTCGGTTAAGTGCATATGCAAGAGATTTTGCCTCGGAAATATAGCTAGTCACAGATTGACTAGAAATTTTCTAGAGAGAATGAAGTTGGTCAAAAAGGTCCATCACATACCAATTATATTTTTCATAATCATCATAAATTTGAAAATCGTTGGGACAGGATTCCTGGAATGATTATGGGTTAAGCCACCTTTCCAAATCATAGGAAGAAGTATAAAAATTAGAAGCCATTGATAGAAGAAGAATAATTTGAAAATCAAAAGAAAATAAAGTGTGTCTCGATCAGGCTTTGGCTAGGATGATTTTTAAAGACAGAAGAATGATAGTAAAGTAAGGCAAGATATTTCGAAGAAGTATAGAGGAATAAGGAAAAAAAAAATTCAAGTTGTGATAACAGAAGATATATATGCAGATATGCAGCGGAAGATGGAAAAAAAATAGATCATAACAGTTAGGCATTGTAGCTCTGATAATTCAAGAAAGGAAAACGCTTCAATGTAAATTAAAGTTTATTTAGTGGTTAACAAATCAAGAATAATTCAATTGTTTCATCCATAAAAAATAGGTTACATCAGTACTCCAATAAAAACATGAGTTTGAAGTATTTGAGATAAGTATAAATACTAAAACATTTATCTTAAATTTAAAATATATTTATCCTAATCCTAACAACTTGATAAATATAAAACTATCCTAAATAACAAACTTATCTTATTTCTCTAATATTGATCTTTAATTTTTTTATTTTTTTTGGTGCAAGGTCTTTAATTTTCCAATATGCCAATGATAATCCCACAATAATTTTAAACTTTTGTTTGCTAGTTTTGAAATACTAACAAAACTTCCAATAATCCCAAGGCACTTTTTGATGCATATTCTCAATAATTAATGTGAGGTGTTAATGCCAAGATTCGTCTACGCGCTTCAATCACCAAGAACGCGTCAATCCTGCACCGAAACGAGACCACACTCAGAGTTCTGGGTGATTTTGTCGCTGGGAGGATAGCTCCAGTGTGAAAATTAGTACAGGCTGAACAAGGTGTATAACAATAGAGGCTTATAGCTTTAGTGCACTGTTTTTGCATTACCTTGGAAATGAGAGAGAAGCCTTGTATTTATACCATATCATCCACTTATTACACCTGGGTCCCACATGGCATCATAGTATTCTATCACTGTCAATCATATCAAGTAAACCAACCCAGTCCAGACATAAGTCAACCTAGTTAGGAAATTATATTCCTTAACTGGATAGCCCCCAACCAACAAAGACTTCCACGTAGGGTAAAGTCCTCCACATGGGGTCGGGCTTACCGAACTCATGTCATAACATTGCCCCCTATTCTTTTATTATAAAAAGGTACATATAATAAAAGAGTATAAAAATAAAATTAATCCGTTGGCCTGGAATTCAAACGATCCCTTAAAAGCGTAACCGCCCCAAAAGGGTCCCACCGAAATCTTTCTTGGAACCAAACCCGCCTTATTACCCCACTCGCACCCGAAGGGCCCACCATAATCAATATAGCCTTATTCTGGGAATCGTGCCGATTTTGAAGGGTCACCTTTATCAAAATTGGTTTTTCCCAAAAAATCGACCACCACTTTTTAGATCTGAGCCCCCAAACCGTTGAAGCTCTTCTCTGTGTTTTCAACTTCTTTACTGCAACCTCACCCTAACTCCGGCAAATTTTGTTCAGTTAACCTTACCTTCAATAGATCAATGGCAACTACAAACGCCTCCAGTTCCTCCAATCTCTCCAAAACCACTGCATCCGCGGCTGCCGCCACTGTTCTTCCTGCTCCTGCCATAGCCGTGACAACGGAAGCCACAATAGTCTCCACCATCGCTATCGGTACTAGTTCCACCTCCCAAGGCCCTATTACAAGCTCTGATTTCCCCGACAATCATTTCTCTACTACATCACCCAAAACTGAAGCCGAACTAGAAACCATAAGAATGTAGGAGGAGTACTCGACTGAAAAATCTATCAACATATTAACACTAGGTCCTCTATTAAGGCCCAAGAACTTGCCACTATCCGCGAACAGTACTAAATCCCCATAACTTATGAACTTCGTACATCCAATCTATATGAAAAGATGTATCGCCGCCCTGATGGCTGGACCGTCGTCTCTTCACATGCCTTGAAGTATGGGCTTCGTTTCCCTCTCCATCCCTTTATCTTAACTTTTCTCAGCGCTGTTGGGGTCGGGCTCGCCCAACTTGTCTCGATCTCCTTTTTTTAAACAACTTATCCCCTTTACCCGGGATTAGCTCTATCTCTTCTGTCTCTTCAGCAGGCAAAACAAGGGGTTCTGTGCTTACTTCGGTGAATGGCTCTATCTCGATCGCCATCGTTTGCTTTTGTTTACTAACTCCCACCATAGATGATATTAGCGAATTTCTATAGCACCTTCGTGCCAAGTCCAGATCGCCCTTTACTTCACCGACCCCACCGGGAGTGGAGACCTTTTGTTTAAAGTGAGATATTGATGTGACTACCTGTAGCGCCATCAATGTTGGTCTTCCCAGAATGGCGTTGTAAGCTGAATCTACATGCACCACAAAGAATCTTACTTTAACCTCCACTTGTCGAGGTGTTGTGTCGAAGATCACCGGAAGCTCAATAGTCCCAACTACCCGAACTGGATCATTGTTGAACCCATACAAAGGGGGCTCCTGTCCGACCTCCATCCTTATTCCCCCTAGGTCTAACCTATTATGCGCATGAGTATACAATATGTCGACCGAAGAACCATTATCAATCATGATTCGTTTTATGTCCATCGATCTGACTTACACCGTAATAGCTAATGCCCCTTCATGCAGATCGATTGGTTCCGATGGGTAATCCTCATCGGTAAAAGAAATCACCGTGTTTGGATATAGTCGATCTTTCGCAGCAGGCCTTTCAGAGACTAACAGTATAACATCCATTGATCCCCGCCTCTTCTTTCCACTTATCTTCCCAAACGTTCCCCCAGTAATAACATCAACACAACTTCGGGAATGAGGGTTCGGCTGGGGCTGTGCTTCTGTTTGCTCATTGTTATTCGCCCTTCTCCTGTTACCAGAACCCAAACCTTGCCGACCCACAACGTACTGTATCAATTCACCACTTTGGATTTTCTTTTCTATTAGGTCTTTCAGATTATAGCAATCCTCCGTGTCATGGCCAGATGTTTGATGGTACTCGCAATAACGATTGGGATTTCCCCTATAGGATCGGGTAGTCGTTGGGCAAGGTTCAAAACAGGGTTTGTCCCTGATTTCTTCGAGAATCTTTGCCTGATCCATATTGAGAGGGATGTAGACTTTATTCACGTCCTTCTTCGGAAAGGGCGGTTTACCTCCTCTCGAATTTTCACCTCCCGAACCACCTCTCCCATAAAAATTACGCTTCGGATGGCTGTCGGAACGAGGGGTATAATTCCGATCTTTATCTTTTGGTTTTTCCTCTGACCAATCGGGAAGGTTTAAACTCTTATATGCTTCTTCTATGGTGATAAGTCCCTCTGATCGGCCATAAGTTTTCGCCAAATCTATCGGTGGGTTAAGGATGAGGTCCTTCCATAAATCTTTCGATTTAGTAGCATCCAGACCTGTAGTGAAGAATCCAACCGCCTGTTGTACATTCAAGTTAGTTACCGTGCCAGCCATTTCTCTGAACCTCTTCACGTACTCACCTAAGCTTTCCCCCGACCTTTGTTTGACTTGCGTCAAAGCCGTTGTCAGCTTCCCTCTCTTCTTGTTGCTCCCGAATCGTGCATGAAATTTGTCACTTAAATCCCGCCACGATCCTACGGAGTTCGGGGGGAGGGACGCCATCCATTCCCGAGCCCCATGTTTTAATGTGGTGACAAACATGTGACATTTGGTGGCATCGGGATGATCATAATAGTTCATGACCTGGTTATATCCGTGAGTATGATCATACGGATCGCCTGTGCCGTCATATGACTCCAAAGGCGGCATCTTCTTTGTTTTGTATGCCTTTACTTGCTCTATCTCTATGGTAAAAGGCGAGTTTATGGCGTTCGACAACTCCTTAGCCTGAATGACTTCGGCCAACTTTTCTTCCAGTTCAGTCATGTGTCTGATGAGGGGATCGACTTCATCCCTTCGGGGTGGCGATCTAGGCTTGCCGCCCTGTCCCGATCCCCTTACCTCTAAAATATTATCCCTGGAATGGCTCACTAGCCTGTTCCGGTCTGGTGTGCGGCTCATGGACCTGCTTCTGTCCTGTGAGCGACTTATTTGCCTCCTGCGGGCTGGGGAGTGGCTCTGACGCCTGCTCATCTGTCACGAAGGGCTTTGGTGCCTGCCGCGGATTTGAGAGCGACTATTTAACCTGCTCTCATCCTGTGAGCGACTTCGGTGCTTGCCACGGACTGGGGATCGACTATATTGCCTGCTCCGAACTAGGGAGCGACTATGTTGCCTGCTCTAAACTGGTCCGGAACCATCCAAACGATATGTTTTGGATTGGCTCCGAACAGTGGGTTGTCGACCATGGGGTCGGCTTGAAGAGACCTTCTCTTCTCCCTCCAACCTAGTCAAATGTTCAGCTATTTCCCGCTGTTATAGACGTAAGGCTTCTACTATATCCAAATTTTACACCCTGCGTCGGGTCCGAATCCATTGCCGTTTATCCCCATGATCACTGTTATTCTCTGGGTACACAAGGGTTCGGTTTGGAGTGCTGTCAAGATGGGTCGAAGGCTTTGCGTTTGCTGACTAGTAGGAAACAAACGACGACGAACCAGTGCTGACTGGACCTGCAGGGGCGCCCTAGGCTGACCTTGTGGTCCTAACCTCTCCTTTGTTGACGATCTAAGTCGGTCAAGGACCGATCTCCGTAATGGGGTATTGGAGTCAGCTGAACTCTCTTCTCGGTCGAAAGTTGTATTCCCCATTTCTTTTACTCCTTTCTCCAATCTTACAAGTGATTGAAAAGTAACACTAAAAGACCCTCCTTCTAGCGTCAATGTTAACGCCAAGATTCGTCTACGCGCTTCAATCACCAAGAACGCGTCAATCCTGCACAGAAACAAGACCACACTTAGAGTTTCGGACGGTTTTACCACCGGGGGATAGCTCCGGTGTGAGAATTAGTACAGGCTAAACAAGGTGTATAACAATGGAGGCTTATAGCTTTAATGTACTGTTTTTGCATTACCTTTGAAATGAGAGAGAAGCCTTGTATTTATACCATATCATCCACTTATTACACCTAGGTCCCACATGACAACATAGTATTCTATCACTGTCAATTATATCAAGTAAACCAACCCGGTCCAGACATAAGTCAACCTAGTTAGGAAATTACATTCATTAACTGGATAGTCCCCAATCAACAAAGACCTCCACATAGGATAAAGTCCTCCACGTGGGGTCGGGCTTACCGAACCCATGTCATAACATGAGGGTATCCAAACATTAATCAGATCAACTTAACTAAACCAAAAGGTAAAAAATTTTGTATCTTCCATTTATTTTCTTGCTTGAAAATACAGATTCTGGACAAGTTAAATAAATTAATAGGAGATAATATATATTACTACTATGAATATATATATGAATAATTCATGCATGAATTGGTATAGCTAGCTATTGGGTTGGGGGGAGGGGGGGGGGTGGGGGAGAGAGATGGGGCAACATTAATCTTGTTTTTCCTTTTGGGAGCAAAGAGCAGCTTGCTTTTCCAAATAAAAAATTTCCAAACCCCGCGCGCGAGAAAATCAAAGTGCATTCCAGCCGTACGTTGAAGGATTCATCCCAACAGCCCAACAAGGAGAGACCAAATCCGTCACTGTTATTTTTCTTATTCAGTTGTTTTTTTTTATGTATTCATATTTTTTGCCTTTCAATTTCATTGGGAATTTTATGATCTGACTGCCGAATTCCTAGTTTGCTGGACACGTGCACAAAGGATAAATATATCAGGACAAAAAGTTTGAGAGAGAATTATTCTTCTTGTTTATTTTGACTTTTGGACCTACCTACCTACCTACCTATATATATTTCTTTTATCTATCTATTTTTTGGGGTCATTCCAATTAATCAATAGTATTTATTTTGGGCTCATCCCAATAGATTAATATGAAAATAATAATATTTAACTTTTGGGTTCGTCTGAATTCAAAGTCATTATATTGTTTTGGCTCATCCGAATTAATTAATTCAAATGAAGGAGACCGAGTTCTAGAGGTTGAAATTTGCATGCGTATAATACTCTAACCATCTCAAAATTAGAGAGAGATTTTTTTATTATTATTATAAAGTCATGTGTGATATTTAAGATTTGTCACTATTTTTTACTAAAAAATTTAACATCAAGTCATCATTATTTATTAAATTTATGATTGAATAATAGACACAATTATATCGCGCAAAAAATAAATGGAGAATAGAAAAGAAAGATCATACAATATATTCAAGTTCACTAAATTGTGACTAGTTTTGTTTGTCTATGTATTTATATATTGTGTCTCACACATTTTACAGTAATTCACACACCAAATAATTGTTTATATAATAATTAGAAAATTTTAGCTACCGTAACATATGAGTCATACCCAAGAGACTCAAAACATTAGTAAAACTCAAAATTGGACTACTAATTAATTCCACGCCCTAGAGCATCTATTTGAATTACTTAATTCTGAATTAATATACAATGATTTAAAAGAATCCTTCTAGGCTTTTATTTGACTTTTCGTACTCTTAGCATTGCATACAAATACGAACCATTAAAGGTAGTCATTGGTTAGGCATACTGAAATAAGAACCAATTTTAATATTATTATTAAATTTTAAATTTATAATAATGATATATTTAAAGATATAAAATTACTTTTATATATCTCTAATTTTAAAACAGAGTATTACAAAAGCATATGATGAATCTGGTTGTGGTACCTTGAACTGATGGTTTCTAGTTGCAAGGTGTAGTGCTGGAAGTGATGACTGGAGCCAAATCCTCCAACAAGTCCAGGTGCTGCTACTCTAATTCAAAATCTCTGATTCTATCATTTACTTTTATTTAGTAGAGAGGAGACAATAAGACTTGATGACATGAGTATTACTGTATTAGTGAGCTTGAAGTCTGTAAAAAATAAGTTTTACTTAAAATCCGCTGGGGCTTAATTGTTACTGCCAAAAAAATGGTCAACATTTTGAACCATTTTACCATGCAAGACTATTAGCTTTTCTTTCAATAACTGCAAAATAACTTCTTTTATTTTGATTTAGTTTGGTTAGTTTTCATGAGATTCCATTTCGAACTAGACTATGAATTTAACAACACTCCAGTATTAGGGTGGTTTTTTTTTTTGAATTAACCCAAATGACTAAAATATATTGTAATTGCAATATGTTATAAATGATAAAAAAATTATAATGTTAAATATAGTTCAAATAATAATTCTTTTAAATAAATAACACATTTCATATCAGAGAGAGACAATCGTATTACTAGTTAAAGGATACCAAAAACACTTGCAAAACTACCGAACTCCAAAAAGATTAATACAATATCCAACCATATGAGTCATTCCTCAACACCACCAAGGCGCCAAGGAAATAACAAGTCTGTCGTGATAACGTCACACATGTCATATTTAAATGTGAAAAAGATTGTCTATTAGCATGATAAAAATAATTCTCATAAATGAAAAAAAAAAATCTCGAAAATGTATAAACAAAAATCTCAAAAGAGAAGATAATAATATTTCTTATAAAGAGAAAGAAATTAATTATAGAGAACTTCCACGCAAAGAAAAAACAAGCTCCCATAAAAGGGAGAATAAAATTAAAAAGGTACTAAAGAGTACCCTCAAATCTGATTGGAGGCAAAAATTTAACCCAGAGAAAAAGAACGGGGGAGAGTAGAAG
Source organism: Aralia elata (assembly GCA_034770075.1). NCBI lineage: Eukaryota > Viridiplantae > Streptophyta > Magnoliopsida > Apiales > Araliaceae > Aralia > Aralia elata. The sequence continues at coordinate 89,073,647 of CM068385.1, forward strand.
GGGAGGCCTTGGACTAGGAGTCTTGGTTGGTTAAATGATTCGAGCTCAACAAACTGAATTTGTTAGGTTAGAAAGTTTAGAAACCGGAATAAAAAATCTGACGAAGCCCAATATATATATTGGGCCTTTGAAACTTATTCTCTCGGCCGCTAACTACTTTATGGGTACAAGGCTTGGGCTAATCCAGCCTAACATATATAGAAATGTATTAGAATTTATTGTTTTCCCTTTAAATTTTAAGTCCATCAACTTCTTAACAAGATAAACATATTTTATTTTAAAAAACATATTGGTGCACAGAATAAGTAAATTGTCTTTCTCTAAAATTGCGCAAATCAAGAGAGCCTCTTTATAAAATAGATTTCCTCAAATATATTGTCACTTTTGAATCCGAAAATTATAAAGATAAAAGAACAGAGATGATAAGGCAACAAGATATAAGTATTTTCTTATTAAGTTACTTTTTAATAAAAATAATTTTTTAAATAATATTTCTTTTATTTATTTTAAAATTAAAAATACGTATTACTTTTTAAATGTCAATTTACGAAAGTTTGAAATTCAAAATTATTTAATTTTAGTACAAACAAATAAAAATTATTATAACTTAAACTAAAAAATTTATGTAATTAAATTAAATTAAATTATATTTATGTTAATATTCTTAATTAATTTTAAAAGTGAAAACGTATATTAATTTAAGGAGAAAGGGAGGGAGTATATAGAAATTTCTTTTACAACCTATTAGTTAATATTAATACATTATTGTGAATAAATAATTTAATAATAAATCATCAACCTTCATCAATTTAAAATTTAAAATTAATAGATATATTTTGGTAAAGCTACTGAAACCCTAGCTGCTCAACAAAACCCCTATTTAACCACTCGTACTCGTCTCTTCGTTTCTTACCTCGCCGTATCGAAGCTACGAATCGTAGTCTCATTTTTATTTTCATGTTCTTCGGCTGTCTTCAATTTGATTAAGCTCCTTTTTCGATTTGTATTTATGTGTTCTCTCTCTCCATTTTCTGAGAAAGAAAAGGGGGGGAGATACATGGAAGGAGATGAAAGATCTCAAATCTGTAGAACAGATATATAATTGAATCGCATCTTTTTTTTTACACTCCTTGTTTTTCCAAAATTTAATTTTGATTTGTGGGCAAGGAGATATAACTGATGCAGAAAGCTAAATAGGATGGCTTACCAGCCCATTGCTTTATTTTCCCTTAGCATTGGGGTCAAATGGACCTTCCCATATTCAAATATCAATTTACATCTTTTTTATTTGGGTTATTTTTTTTTAATTTTTTTTAAGATTTATTTTTCATAGATCTATAGATTTAAATGGCAAATGATGATTGTTTTAATCTTATCCTACACACTGATTATCCGTGTTGAATTCAAAACTCCGCTTATTATCTGATGCCATTTTGCTACCACTTTGTTCTTGGTAGGTTTTGTACTATGTGTTGGAATTTCTTTAGAAATTGTTTTGTTTGAATTTCTTTAGAATTTGTTGTGGAAATATATGGGTTTTCCGTTTGCAAATTAGGTTTCTGCTTTATTGTGATATACAAATTATTTGAATTTAAGGCAAGTGATGTAAACAATCTTATGCTTAACACTGAAATTGATGTGGAATAGAACTCCGCTTATTATCTGATGCCTTACCAATTTTGTAGATTTAGATGAGGAAAAAAATTGTATTTTGATTAGAGCTATTAAACTGGTGTGCATTTTAGTCAATTGAACTGAAAAGCTACCATTTTGTGATGATTTTAGAATAGATATGATTGCTTCGAGTTTCTGGTAGAGTGAAGAGTAATTGTAATTTTGTTAATTTGATTCAATGATGAGAAATAGCAGACGGGCGGTCTGAACTGATGCCGTGTTGATTGTCTGCAAAATTTCCACCTAGTGGAATGTTTCTGAGAATTTCCATTGGTTTTCTGTTGTTTTTATTGAATTAATATTTCACATTTAATATGAACACCATTCTAAAATAGAAAGAGCAAAATGCAGAGGAAAATGTTCTTAAATTTTGAATTGGGTGGAGTATAATGTTTATGTTTCTGAGAATTTCCATTGGTTTTCTGTTGTTTTTATTGAATTAATATTTCACATTTAATATGAACACCATTCTAAAATAGAAAGAGCAAAATGCAGAGGAAAATGTTCTTAAATTTTGAATTGGGTGGAGTATAATGTTTAGTTTAGCTGCTGTGATGATGTTGCTAAATTATGTCTGGACATATGAGACTTGTCTGTGATATGTTAATGCAATTGTCTGAGCATAACTATTTATTCATAGGGTTTATAATCAGCTCCATTCTAGACTTGCTTTTCTGAGTTTCTCTTTTTTTAATACCAATGTTTTTTTATTATTATTAAAATGACAAATTTGTCTATCACATATATGGAGTAGTTGTTAGAGTGAGCTGAAATGGAGCAACTCATTGATTTTAGTTGGATAACTTTTGGTTAATTTAATGTTAATAGTGACATGTAATGCCATGAAATTGAAAATAGTTATCACATTCTTGGACATGCTAAATTACTTTAGCATATGTTGTATATAAAATCCGCACAAGTATCCTTTGTTTTTGAAGAACCAGGAGACTTCGGGTTTCAGTGTGAATTGCTCAGCGGTGTCTAAAATACTTTTGCTGATTTTAGGCTATTAGTTCTACTCTACTTGCTAGTAATTAGTAATTTGAATTGTTCTAGATTTTATCAGTTTCTACTCTACTAGCTGTAATTAGTAATTGGAATTGTGCTAGATTTCATCAAGCGTGTGCTACATCCCTTATTGCTCACTGGCTATGTAACACTTAGTCTTACATCTTAACATATGAGATATTTGGATGTATATATAAGGACTCAAGTTGTAATCATTTATATCTTTAGTTATGACTTTTTGGGTGAGCTTGTGGTGGGTTAAGATGGTTCAAGAAAATATTATTGGATCAGTGTATTGAGTCTTATTATGATTTGATTTTGACTCGGAATTTGACCCTATTTGTTACATGTATTTAGCCTCGGGACAACTCATTTCAAAATTGGGGGAAATCTTTTTAAGGCTCAGTATGTGGAGAGTTGTAATACCCAGTTTTCACAGTCTAAGATAGATGTAGATTTCTAATTTTCTACTATGAATTCATTCATTTTGTGTTGTTAAGTTGTAAATGGTTGTAGCTGAATTTTCTTAATTGTTTGATGTCAGTTTTGTGGAATAGATGTATTGAAATACAAAACAGAATATATATGCAGATTTTGTTCTTTATTTTCTCTTATCCTTGTGCACTTGTTTGTTCGAAACATGAAACAGTAAAGTGGAGTGTATTGTTTTAGGACTTCATTTACTTGTCTAACTTAAAGAAATATTATACAAATATTTCAATATGTATTAAGGAAAGGGTAAAGACCAATGTGACTAGATCACTTTTATAAGGTAATAAAAATTATTAAATATGCCTTTTATTTATTTATAAGTACATTTTCACTTATGAACTTCCTAAAGAGATTGTTCACTCAAAATGCTCCTCAAAAAATTGACCAATTTATTGTTGCAGGATGTGCCCACTATTGATTTGTTCTTCATCCTTCATCATAATTAGGCACGTGGACTTGCTGGTGAATTATTACTGAGAATGGGATTCCATTGTTTTCTTTCTGAATTACTGTTTCCAATGAAAACTTGAATACGACACTTCTTCTCAAGTTGTAGTCCATTGCAGGAATGGTGCTTGTTTGTTTCTGAATTAAGAAAGAGTAGTTTGGGCCTTTCACATATAAGGCCCAAAATTATCCAACCTAACCCGTGGTGTATGAATGGAATAGAATAAATATGCATTTATTCCTCATTTGTGACTTGCGAGGATATTAACTAAAGTGACTAAACAATTCGGGCTCGATTCGTACTCGTTCGATTAAAAGTTCGATTCGAGTTAGACTCGAAATATAAATAATTTAAATATGAGTAAATTTTGAAGTTTGATAAATTATTCGAATATTTTTAAATTGTAATTTTTTATTGATATTTAGATCATATTTGCTCGAAAAGTTCAAATTGTTCGAGCTCAATTCGGTAGCTAAACGAGCTTCATCAAATCTTATTTTATACTCAATAAATTTTGTCAACTAAATCTAAACAACTTAATACTTGGCTTGACTTGGATAATTTACACCCCTAATACTAACAACACAAGGTGAGGACATTTTACTCTCACGTATTCCTATTCCCCTAAGAACCTCATTCCTTGATTTTAAAAAATTAATACTCCTGTCTTTTTAAAAGTGGACACACATGTTAAGAAAAATAATTAAAATTATGTTTTTTAGTTAAAAATAATTTTAAATGGCAATATTGTCTTTGCATTGAAAAAAGATTGAATAGAAAGTAGTGAGAGAACCAAAATTATACTTAATACTTTGGGTAATATTGGATTGAAAACTAAACAATTAATGTTTACTTGAAATTCTCAAACAACAAATATTAAGACACAAAAATATTTTTTTAAAACGACATTTAAAGGGGGATGGAGGGAGTACTTTTAAGCCAAAATTATCTAAATTTATCCTAAAAATTCTCTGGGAAAAAAATAATCATTAAATAAAATCAATAATAATAAAAAAGTTGAAACAAATATGCTCATTACAATTTATTTTTTCCCGCATAATAAAAGAAGTGCAGGCTTATTTATGATTTTACAGCTCATATAGTGTGGAATATAGTAAATATTCGATTGTACTAGTATTATAACAAACAGGTGAGGTCCCCTGCGTCATGTGGCGTTCAATCACACGTCACAAAGCAATAAAACATCATATGCTCATATTCATATTCATGCTTTGATATTTCCGGGTGGTTACGTAAAAAGTTGACAATTATTGGGCAGAAATGGAAGGAAGGGGATGGATGTTGATGTGTTTATCATTTTCGGATGCTTTGAGGGTAAAAAGGGGATTACAATACATACAATCAATAGGCTTCTTAATTCTTATTATCTAGAGTAGGTAAGTGGTCTTGTATTAGTGGAATTTATGGCTCTTTTGTTTTTTTAAACTTTGTGCACTTCATTCCAATTGAAAGAGAAAGGGCGTGCTTAATGCTACATTTGGGGTCTGCTTCAACTACTATGCCAATGTTGGGCTTCAATTATAAGAGTTATATGGAAATTTGGACATATTTTGACAAGATGTTACGTTTGACAATGAAATGGTGTAATTTTTGTGGAACAAGAAGTCTTTGAGTTGTTATTATTATTATTTTTGAATATTTGATTAGAAATTAGGGTTGATAAAGTCTTAGTACAAAGTCACTAGTGGTTAAGACTGCCATCTAACTTTTAAATCTCACATTCGATTCTCACATGTGAATTTATTTTTTCTTTTATATTAAGTGTTTTTCATTCTTTATGTGAGTCTTGATTGATTATGGATTTATACAAAATACAATTGTAAAGATGTATTTCTATTTTTAAACCATAAAATAACATAAAATTCCTAATATGTCATTATTTATATTCTAAGTACTATATATTATGCCACCAGAGTAATACTATGGACACCAACTATATTAAAAAAAAATTAAAAAAACAAATTTCAGTAAATATATTTGGAAAAACAATATTTTCCTTAAAATCATCAATTTATAAAAGTATTTGTAATTTTGTCCCCCCCCCCCCCCCCCCCCGACCCGAAGGAGTATTTATTACTAAAGCATGTCTACAAATACAAATTTGATTTTTATGGTCTAATTTTGTTTGGGAGTATTAATTAAGTACTAATCAGCTCTACAAATACAATTCGGACTTTAATGGTGCCCTTACTTTTTCATATTGGAATTGAGCAATTTTAGGTGAACCTTTGCGAGTTTTTTTTAAGGCATATTGCTCCAAATTCTAGTATACTCCTATTTATAAAATTAAGAGGCATAAAACAAAAGAAAACTTATATTAGTAATTTGTTTAGAAATAATTAGGGATCCGATGACAATCCTTCTGGACTCCCAAATTGTATAATATTCAAGTTGTAGAGAATTTGGACAAATTTAGACATTTTTATTTAATTTGAATCAAAACGAATTATGTATGACAAACGTAACCACATGCTTAATTGTTATTGTAATTACTACTTGAGAAAGGTATGATCATCATGGTTCTCTCTCTTACTCTTATGCATCTTTCTTAGTAATTAATAATAATATTTTTCAAAAAAAAATCATTTTATAAACTCATTTTTATATATATATATAAAAAAAAAAATATGCCAGTAGAAATCTAGTCTAAAAAGGTAAGATATTTTGTATTATAGGACGAATTTGAAAATTACAACGTACAACATATTTAAAATATATAAATAGTTTTTTGAAACATATTCTTTTAAAACATATCCTGTTCTTGTAATCTTGTAGCATGACTGACAGTTGTTGGGCAAAAGGTTGTCACGTGAATTATGGTCTAGCAGGCGTACTGACAAATCCTGGATTGTAGGATTCAATCCTAATATCACGAGGTGTAAAATCTTTTTAATTTGAAAAAAACAAAAAAGAATTTAATGGATGGGATGTACCTTTCTTTTTTAATTCATTTTGTTTGATGATCATCTGAAAACATATAAAAATGTGTGTACTTGTAAATTGTAATTGATTTTTGGATTATAAAAGGGCCTTTGATCTTTCAACTAAGTCATGAGTTTTCATTTGATATCGATAAATTTAAGAATGTCATGAAATACTTAGGAAGAATTCCTCTCCTCTATTATATAGGAGTATTCGTTTTCCTCTTTAACATGTTACTGGGTGGTGATCCCGTTTATTAATCAAACTAATAAATTTTTTAAAAAGAGATAGTTGAATATTAAGGTTATCAATCGCACAAGTATCATACTAAATTTCATTAATTAAATCACTTTTTGGAAACAATTCTTACAAATAAAAATGCACTCAGTTATATATTTTGTATACATATACATATATGTATATATATACATATATATAAAATAGGAGGATGAATCTAAAACATATTACTTAAATAGCATATTTTTATTAAAATTACGTCGTTTTGGAGATTTTTTAAAAAAATAAGTGAGGTCACAGGTGACATTTTTATAAATAAAAGGAAAACAAGTAAAATCACTCTCTTTTAATATTATTTTGTTTTTAAAAAAATTCTCCAAAACGACCTAATTTTAATAAAGATATGTTGTTTAAGATATTATGTTATTTAAAAAATATGTTTTAAAATTTAGATCCATCGTGTGTGTGTATATATATATATATGTATATAACGTAAAATAAGAAATACGCAATTACATATGCGAAAAATACAGCCTATAAACTGAAGACAATTGACCAAAAAATTTTCCCCAAAAAATTATAAACTTCCGTAGACCCGATTTATTAGTAGTGGTACGATATACTCTTACGTCAACTATTTAAGTTGTGAATGGAGATTAGGCTTCGACCCCGGACCCCGGTACGCGGTTCACCTCCATTCGCATTTGACAAAAACGTCATTAGTCAAACTCAACCCCAAAGCCAACCCCCTTTTCTTTCTTTTATAAATTGTTTATTGTGAGAATTATTATGGAATGCCTTCCCTACATGAGCAAAGCCAGGTTCTGCACTTCCCTCCCCTCCCCTCCCCTCGGTTACACATGTTTTTTAAAAAATTTATCTTATTATCATATTTTTATAATTTTAAATAGTATAATTAAAATTAAAATTGGTCCATTAATTTCTATACTTAATAGTATAATTGTTTCAAAAATAAAAATAATTTAATACTTTTTTACCATTTGATGAAATATAGATTTTTCAATAAAACTTCAATAGTTGAGAGTTCTTTTAAATTTTTAACAATAAAAATATTTTTAATAATTTTTATTTTTTGTAGAATTGATCTTAGTATCATCAACTATCTATTAACGTATTTGGACAATTTATTAACAAAATTATTAAGATCAAATAATTGGTATATTGGATGAAATTAAATAAATTTTTATATTTTAAGTATAATAGAAATGTATTTTTCGAATCGAATGTAATAAGATATATATTTTTTTATTTTAAAAAGTATGCTAGCCTAATAGAGCCAATGGTTGTCTAACGATATCATTGGTTTGAGTCTACTTCTTAGAAGTAAGTGGGAATTCAACAGACAGACGCAAAAGAAGAGTAAAGGTAAGTTTTATATAAGTTTTTTTTAGATCCCTTTAAGTCCTAATTGTATTCCTAATTTTAAATTATAATATTATATGTATTCAAAAAGAAATCTTGCAAATAAAACTCTTTCTGCCGATAGAGGGAGCATTTTTTATTTTTGTTAGGACTGTTGTGCCCCTATTTTCTCACTTTTAAATTTTAAAACCTTTATTTGAAACGATATCCATACTGTAATTCCAATTCTAGAATGAAGCGCACGAATTATTTTATGAGATTTGATATTTTCACGAATAAAATTATTAATTCTATAATACTCTTTTACATGTAAATAGATTTGTAAAAATATTAAATTTATTCGTAAAAATATTTTTATTTGTCGTATGAACCAGTACCGTTTAGCGGTGGGTCCAGCTCGTCGGTGGTGGCATGTCATGAACATTTTTGACGATCATATTTACTTACTAACTACGGTTATAGTTTTAGTACATATGAGTGAAGGAGAAAAAGGAGCCCACAGCGCCTGATAAGACTCTCCGTTGATGTAAAAGCTCCAACCATACCCACCGCACTGGCCTCCCCCAGTAGTAGTAGTAGTAGTATTCTCATAAATACACCCCCACCTCCAATCATAAATTCTCCCAGTTCACTTACTCCCCACTTTCTCTCTCCTCCTATCAACTAAGCTCTCATTACAACAACTCAAACTAAAAACTGGAGCTGAAAATGAAGGAAGAAGAAGAAATATACACAAAATCAACATCCGCCACCACAATTTTTCTGAAAAAAGAGGCATCTTGTTCTTTCTCTGAACATATTAACAACAATAACAGTAATAATAATAATAATGGTATATTATTCGGGCGGACCCGATATAAGTTCTGGGTTTTGGCAGTGATTCTACTATTAGCTTTCTGGTCCATGATCACTGGCTCTGTTACTCTCAAATGGTCCACCGCCGGCAATCTGAACCCTCTGATCGACGATTTTGATTCTCGCCTTCACTCCGACCTCGATATCCTGGTTAATTTCTCTTCTTCCTAATTCTCTCTCTCTCTATATATACATATATTATTATTTCAATTGCTTTAATTTTTTCATCTACATATATATCATCAGGAGGTGGAGGACAGAGAGAAAGTGGTGAGGAAGATGTGGGATGTGTATACTCACAGTAGAACAATTCGGTTACCCAAATTTTGGCAGATGGCTTTTGAAGCTGCTTTTGAGGACTTGACCAGTGATCTCCCCTCTGTTAGAAACGCTGCCGTTTCTGAGATTGCTAAGATGTCCTTGCTTTCCCCTCTTGACAACATTCTTCAACCTCCGCCCCCTGCTCTGAAATCTACTACTACTATTAGGTAAGCAGGGTTACTCTCACTTTTTACCATAATTCCTACATATTTGAATTTTTTTTAAGTGTTTCAATAGAATATGCCTTGAATTTGTGTTAATTCTTTTTATTACTAGTTTCTGAAGATTTGGTTGCTGATACTTGTATGTGAATGATATATAAGATTAATAGATTATAACCTATATATATATATATATATATATATATATATGTATATATATGTATGTATGTATCCCGTGTCGTGTCTCAAGCACCCATAAGAAAATGAGGTAGTTACATTGAGGAGTGGGTAAAAGATTAGAAATTGCATATTTATATATACTTTTGTGAAAATGTAAGATCTTAAGGGAAAAAAAAAACTTAAGAGTTGCAAAGACTGTGAAGTTACCTATTTTTTGAGGTTACTGATTAGATGGAAATCTAAAGATTAGCTTAGAACAAGCATAGCTTCACTTCTACGTTCTAGCTGTCGACATAAATGTAATAAAGGGCCTATATAGTTTCGGCTGGATCAAGAAAAATCTATAAATTCTAATAACTTTTAGCTTCACAAATTGTCCTTCGCTGCCCAGTCTTAGAATCTTAGTTGCCGTGGATTGTAGAACTAGTAAGTAAAACATTGCTTGTTCAAATAATAGTTCTGTTTTTTTTCCCCTTTCCAATGACTTAATTCTGAATATTTCAAACTAGGATTTCACTTTTCTATTTGCTTTTGTTTATTTTACATATGATTGGTGTTAGTTGAAGAATGATTGTTCAGGCACCATCATCAGTGTAAATCCCCCATGCGTCATCAACCATCATTTTAAGAGCAATCAGCTTGCATCTTGCCACTCTTGTTATGTTCAGTGACTTGCAACACGCTGTAGTTGGACAAAAGAGATACGCATACCTCTGAAACTAAATTTAAAGTTAATTACTTACATTCTCCTTCCAAAGATACCAGTAGCTTCTTGAGACTCTTGATTAAGCTTGATAATCGGTTAATTTCGACTTCATTGTTACTCCATATGTCTGCCTCTAATCTTTACCATTTGTGTGTTTGGGTCTAATCCACCCCCCACGCCCTTCCAAATTATCATGTTTTGATCCTTTTTCCTGGGGTGGGGAATAAGAATATAATCTGTTCATGATAGATGGTGTATTCCTTTAGGATGTATGTTTTCTTTAATAAAATGATAAATGCCTTATTATGTATGCAAAGTGCGACTTGTATTGTGTTACCAATCATATTGGCTGTAATGTATATTGAATATGAAATTTGTGGAGCAAGAACGTCCTCTTATAAGGTATTGCATTCTCTGTTATGTGCAGAACACCCATCAAAGGAACACTACCAAGCAAGCTGCAGAAGGCAAGAAGGCAGCTGTAACTACAATTTTTTGAGACTTGGTATCTTAAAGAGTAATGAAAACTATCATCTGTCTTAATGTTCAACATAACTGAATGCACTTGTAAAAGATTACTCATTCCTGCTCAATAGCCGAAGATGGCGAATTGCAGGGTTGTATACGCATTTACTTACATCCTTGTATCAAACTTATCGAACGTATCCTCCCCAATTGAACATAAAATGTTTTCATTTCGTACAATCAAAAAATGACCACTAAGGAACAAAATGGCAACTAAATCGTGTTCCATCTAGATGAAATTGAGTTCATACTTTTTCTTATTATATTCTTTTTCGATTTTATTTATTTATTGCTAAATGATATTGTTTTTCAAGTTTGACACACTCCAGACATTTTTCTTTACAACTTTTTCAGTTACATTTAAAAAAAAATAAAATTTATTATTAAAAGATCCACGCATGTAAAATAAAATAAAAATACAACAAAAAACATCAACTGAAAACTAAAATTCCAATTTCAGATACAAGTATTTCAGTATGGCAAAATACGCACACAGCACACTTTGCTTCGTTGTGACATCGCACAAAGCCCAAATAATAGTAATAGACAGCATCTTTTTTTTTATATATAGAAAATGTTTAGTTTAACTAAATACCATTATGTTTCAAAATTAAAAATACACTTTTAACTTTTTTTCACATTCAGAACAATTTACAAACGACTGACTGGCAAACTAACAAAAATAGTACTCCCATTGGTTAACATATTTGCTGTTTTCAAAACTTGAACCAACTTGTATCAATTCTAAAATTTCACAAATTACTAAAAAAATGTACCCTAATCCTGAAATGGAGGGAGTACTTATCTGCAACAACATAGAAGAGAATCACATAAGCTGTAGAAGACACGCAAAGAATAAACGATTACCAATCAGGAGCATGTCATATAGGTGACAGAACACCCAAAAATTCCAGGTTTCTACCCCTTGCATTAAAAAATATAAGGGTACAACAGAAGTGTTCAGATAAACAAGGAAATGCAATAAACGCATAGTTACCATGCTTTGAGGTTCTTTAAGCCAAAACAAAAACAAGTTAGCCCTGAGCTACTTAGCAAAATTTCTTGAGCAGATTAAATAGCGCTGCTGCTGTCACCCTATAGAGATCGGAGAACCCCGAAAATCTAAAACATTTACACAGTTCTTCAAACAAATGTATTTACAACTAAGTAAAGCTAACTAATCCTCAACAGCCTGAATCTCACCCATCATGATCCTGTTGCTAACAACATTAAATCCTAAAACTGCTGGACTAACCTTCTTCCCTTTCTTTCCTTTCTTCTTCCCACCCCCTTTCATGGCCCCATCCAGACCTGCTGGATTACCCTGGTCAGAGTCCCCAATACCATGGGCGGCAGAATTCATATCTCCAGGTCTATATCCTGTGACCTTTTGATCATTCCGGCCTTGCAAGGCAACTTCAAGGACATCCGCAGGTAAAAAGTCTTTGTAGTTAAGGAACTTATCAATGAACTCGTGGTCAGGATCATATGAGCCAAGATTCTCTATCAGAAGAATTTCAGCCTCAGATCTGGATTGCTTCAAACAAAATTCCAGGAAACTTGTATCTGATAAGAATGGAAGAAAATAAGCAACGCCTCAAACAGAACTCAAGATCATGACAAAATATATTAATACTTCTAAGCCTTCTTAATCTTCCTAAGGTAACTGATATGGGACAGGACGAACAAACAACAAAATATATTTATTGTTATTGTTTTGAAAAGATATTGGTGCTAAAGGTGGGATTTTCTCATCCTTGTAAGCAAGAAAAAGAACAAAACATAACAGACAACTTTCATAGAGAACTTGTAACTTTGGGTTTGGATGAATCCTCTTCATTAGGAAAGTATGTATGCACCCCATTTCACCAACAAAACATAATAATTTTAGGGGAGCACTATTTCCACGTGTTTTTGATATTTTCCATATGGTCCCTTCTCACATGAGAGTATGTGGTCCCACCTTTATGTGATAGGAGACCGACCATGTGGAAATATCAAATACACTTGTGAAAATATCGATTCTCTAAATTTGATGCCAAATTGCCAATCATTCAGTACTTATTTACCACCCCTTCCACACATTCATGAGGGACTTCTAAAATATACTGGAACATATAGCAATGGTCGTAAGTACGGCAGCAGTCATTGTACCTTTCGTCCCAATAAGTCTGACACACTCACTTTCACACCAATCTCTGAAATCCATAGCCTCTGCAACAGTAGAGAAGACAGGTCAGTGTTGACCATCAAGGAATGTGGATGACCAAGTTAAAAGTGGCTTACCCGATTGCTTAGATACCGAATCTTTTTTCCCTTTCAGGAAAGTTTGACCTAAGGCAGGTGATGCAGAGTCAGCGGGTCTACCGCCCTTTGACTTCTGTCTGATCACTGCCTCGCCAAGAGTTCCTTTAACAGGAGTATTTTTCCCCCAACTGCCCTGATTTGCAAGCTGAGGAAAATCTGACCTGCAGGCAGGAAGAACAAGTTTTCAGAGTTATCTTGCATTCTTGATCAAATAGTAATACTAACTGAAGGACTCAATAATCCAACATCATCTAATAACAATATACTTCAGACATACAGATCAACAAGAATAATTAATGTTCTAATCATCACAGATTCAATGTTACAAAGGTGAAATAATATGTTTTAAAAATTGAAATGCAAGCACACATCAAACAGGCAAGAATGAAGCTATTTCAATGATGAATAAATACATAGAAAATGTAACGCACAAATTACATCGCTAAGACAAGTGATATCCTTAGTAATGACGGGTGTACTTGTCAAATAATTTGCTTATCGATTCAGATCCATTCATAGGAAAAATACGAAGTAACACAATAATAATTCTACGTAGGGTTCCATCTTCTTCCACTTGCATTGATTTGTTAATTAAGAAAAAATCCCGAAGTATGTAAATTTCCCATGGTAGGGTTCCATCTTCTTCCACTATCATACAAACTTTCAAGTCTTAAAAGCAAAGAATATTATTCTGCAATATTAAAGGACTATTCGGGATAAGAAGTAAGAAAGTCACACAGCCAATATGAACAACCTTAGCATATCTATAAGAGCAAACCTTTTCTTTTCCAGCTTGAGGCAATTGCATAGTTCTACCATTTCTCACTCAAATGATAATGTTCGTTAAATCTAGTTGGAATAGCTGAAGTGTCCACACGAGACTCTTTGATTTAGTATCTTCATAATGATATTTCAACAAGGGCAAGAATATTACAACAGAGTAAGGTGGTTTTGTTTGTCTAACGTATATTTGTTTCAAAAGGAAATAGTTTATTACCTATACATGAGATTTTCCGTGAAATGGGGGGAAGTTCTAAGCCTTTAGCACAGTCAAGCAGAGGCATAGCAACATGTGTTGCTAAACAGTGTACTTAAGAGTCATGATCATAGTAGCAACAATACTATATTCTGCTTGCTGCAGAGAAACAGAGAACAGTACCAACAGTAACACCATTCTGTCGGTTCATGAAAATCGGTCCCAATAACAAAAGGAAAAGAAAAGTTAAAAACAGAAACAGATCATTAAAAAAACGGCCTACTTAGAAACGCAGCTTATTCAACTGCAAACTTGTGCAAAATCCTTTTTTTTTTTGTTTTTGGTCAGTAACTTGTGCAAAATCATTCAGTTCAAGAATAAAGTACAATATAAAAAAAAATGCATTATTCACATGAGACGCGTAACAAAATTAGTAAAAGGAAAAGAGATCAGCAATAGGCATGAAAATCCCACATAAACAATGTAAAAAGTTAGAGAGAAATAATCATCATACTGCTTTGATTCTTGCTTTGGTTGATCTAATGGACCCCAAAAGAAATCATCATCTACTTTACTCTTTGTTTGAGATGAAGCTTGAGAAATAATTTGAATTGGTGATGCAGCTTTGGCAGCAGGAGATGACCCAGAAGCCGACCATGAAGAAACATTTCCACGGGTAGCCTGAGTTGGTAATGATTTCTGAGGAATTGGCATCGGGATTTGATGCTGGCTAGTAGAAACTTTTTTACCTTGTTCCATCAGAATGTCCCTAAGCGAAGTGGGTTTGCAAAGCTTCCCCGAGTCAGTAGACCATGCTGGGGCAGGTGAAGTGTTTGCATTCTCCCCCTTCCACATCACAAAATCTCCTAAAGAAGGTCCAGATGGGACAGCAGGTAAATCTTCCTTCTGTTGTACAAGACGAGAACTTTTGCCCTTTTCCACAGGACTTGAAGCAAAAGAGGCATCTGCTGAAGCAACAGGTGCCGAGGCCCTAGCTCCAGCATTCTTGGCTTTTGCGGACTTTTTTCTATTCTTTTTAGTGTCTTTAGCCTCAATGAAGTTGTCATCATCAATTGAACCAGGCAGGCTAGATATATTATCAACAACTTCAACAGATCTTTCACTAGACTTCACAACTTCTTCTGCCAAGAGATCATGCAACTGACTCTTCTTGCTCTTCTGATTTACAGAATCCACAGATTTCCCCATTTTTAACTCGGTACTACTTACATCTTGTTGAATTTCCCTAAATGATTTATGATCTGAATTGGCAACAACCCCAGCCCACGGAGTAGAAACACTAGTGGAGCCAAGAGATGGGGAGATCTCAGAAACAGCCAGTTCAGCCTGTGCTCTTCTCTGTTCTTCCTCTTGAATTTCCAATAGTGACTTTGGTTTTAAACCTGGAGCAGGCTTCCAAGCACGTTGTCCACTATGTACTTGTGCATTAAGCTGTGATACAAGCCCCACCTGTCCTGATCCACTCTTTGCCTCCACAATATCACCATCTTCTACAAAATCATGACCAGGCAATGAGATTTTACCTTGTTGAGGATCCACAATCTCACTAGTAACCACATCAGATCTGCTCTCTCTTGTTTCTTGAAGAGATGCTCCATAAGGAATTTCTGCTGGAATGGTGCTTGTCCCAGATTTTAAAATAACATCAACGCTATTTTTTCCTTCAAATTCAGACTGTTTCAAATGCTGCGTGTTAGATACTCCCTTTGCTGGGTTAGACGATAGTGCCTTTGAAGACTTCTGCTTCTTTGTCTTCTTCTCAGAACCCTTTTTTACCTCACGAGCTTCAAAGTCTTTTACATCTTTCACTACAGAGGAGTCATTGCCTAATTCCCTTCCACTCTGCATATCTGCAGCCACATACGCTGGTCGGATTTTCAAATCATTTACTTTCTCAGGCACCAGAACCTCATTCTTTCCAGTTGAAACAGTGACAGCTTGTCCAAGTTGTTCTGTGGGCACATAACTTGCAGCAGCCTCAGATGTTGTAACTACGACAGGTTCATCAATTCCCACATTGTGTTGCAACACCTGCTCCTGCGAATATTTTTCCTCCACTTGTGACATGGGTAAGGCATTAATCCCTTCCGACGCAAGTATAGAACCCTTTGGTTGAATGTCTTCAACTTGTGCAGGCAAGTTAGCATCCCAACTCTTCTGATGCACAGCATTCGCAAACATTTCATGGGGTAAATGTATAGAAGAGGCTTCAGAACCTACAGGAATGCAGGTGTCCTGCGAGACACTTGGAGGCATATTTGTTAAGTTAGTGACAAGTTGATCTTGCATACTGGGGACTTGAATCTGTGAGCCAGCTTGTAACAGCTCATGTGAAGTCTGAAAACGAGGATGACCCACTGAAGCATTCCCACCTGGTAAACCAGCAGCCTGTAACTGTCCATAAGATGACTCACCAAAGCGCAGGTGAGATTGATTTTCTGACAGAACCTGAGAAAGGAGCTGCTGTTGTTGCCGCACTAGCTGTTGCTGCTCCTCCTGCTTCTGTTGCTGCTTAAGCAGCAAAAGTTTATCTAATACTGAAAGCTGCTGTGAGGGAACTGGAGTCTGCGATTGCAACTGCAGCAAGTATTGCTGTTGCAACAAACTTAACACTTGTGGATCTTGAGACAGACCAGAAGAGAGTAACTTTTCAGTGGTTAACACCCCAGACGCAATATCAATACCTTGACCTAGTAAATTGGTTAAAGAGGGTGGGTTCTGTGGTTGCAGCCTCTGTTGTTGCATCCCAAGGGCAGCGTGAGGAAGTATATTCTGACCATGAAGTATGTCAAGCTTATCTTGAAGCGGGTCCAGACCACCTTGGACTGGAAAATTTGACCAACCTCCTACCCCATTGTTGACACCAGCGGAAGACCTATCAGATAAACCTTGAAGGATAGACATGAAGTCTGCATTCTGAGAATTAAGCTGCTGACGAGGATTGTCAGCTACTGATGATAGAAGATTTGAATGTTGTATTGGGGAGTCCTGGACATATGGGTTAGGACCAGACAGAGATCTCTGCCGTTCAAGGGTCATTTTCTTTGCCAGGAGATAAATGTTGTCTGCACTTTCTCCCCCCAAAGGAGGCACTGCACCAGAAGAATTTCCAAAATATCCCTGTATACCTGCAAAGTAAAATCACATCCCTGTCATATTAGGTAGAAACCAACCTGTGGATCAATTAAAAGAGAATATAAAGACATCGCTAGGCCTAATCAACAGATGCCACAACAACTTCATTAACAAAAGAAAAGAAATTCAGACATGTAAAAGAACCTTCAGCAGGAGCAAACTTCTCAGGCGGTGTACTGCTGATATTACCAGACATTAGTGACTCCAAATACCTATTTTCAGCATCTGTTGAGCCCTGTTTATACCTTGGCTCATTTCTTATCATATCAATCTCACTTGAACCAGCATGAAGTCTTCCAAGGCTGCTGAAGTTCGGCCTACTTATCGCATCTGCTATTTCATTCTGTTTTGGAGCACCAAACCCGGGTGGTGGACGGGCCTTTGCGCGCAAGTGGGGCATAACGTCACCAAGTAATGCAAATGGTGTGTCTTGTGGTGCATTTGCTAGACGAACTAGCAGATCTATACCAAAGTATCCAGCTTCAAACCATCCAATAATATCACTACCAGCAAAAGGTCCTTGAATTTCACCTCGAGGATCTTTGTAAAAGAGGACTAGGTCTTCTGGTGATTGCTGTGAGAGATTCCGGCTATCCTTCTCCCTGTCCAAGACAGCAGATAATTGCCGCCTAATGATTGGATCATCACCAATTTTCCATTTAGGCCCCCCAGCCCCTAAATCGTTGTTGAAATCCTTTTGTGACTGTGGCCAGCCAAAGTCAGAAGTTCTCGACCGGCCATCAGTAGGAATCCCTCTCAAATCAGGTGAAGCTGAATGTATTTGTTCTCCTATTGATGAGGATCGCCATGTCACACCAGGATGAACAGAAGAACTTCCCTGCATGCTTGACTCCTTACTAGCAACCACCTGCTCATTCCTTCTATAAGAAACACTATCTCTTAAAGCTGCAATTATAAGAACGGATTAAATCAAAGTTAAGAAGTGAAAAATCAAAGTTAAGAAGCGAAAAATCAAACTGAAATCAATTTTATTGTTCACTTACAATCACTACCTTCATTTCCCAGTGTCAAGCATAGAAACACATATTATAACATACCCAATCAAAATCCTCAAACAGAAGTGAGCAAGAAATAAATATTACCTTAAACAATAACCGAGAAACCAGATTATCATAACAGCCAAATTATACACCAATTTACATAAAACATTTGACTTCTCATGTATATTTAACATATATATTGTATAGATATCTATCACATAATAACTGGATTTGCAACATCATATCGGTTCACATACCATATTGATTGTTTGATATTAATATACCTTCAGCATTTGATTTGTAATCAGGCAATGTCTGATGATCCTCCATTGTTTCAAATTTAGCATTGGATTCGTAGGAACTCATCAGCTTCTCATGGGAAAAGCCCTCAGAATAATGTGAATATCCACCTTTAGAATTGTCAGCACTATCAGCCTCAAGAGGTAAATCTTCTCTACTTCCTGCTCAATGAGGTCACATCCAACAAACTTTAAACTAAATAAGTATCCAAACAGAAGACAGGCATGATAAATAAAACTTTAATATATGCAGTACCCAGTTTGATTCGCCTTGATTGCATATGATCAATCGATCCTCGTCCAACAGATCCATCCTTGGTGCTTTGAGGCACACCACTGTTTAATATCTCCCCTTTCTCAATTCCTTTCATTATAACCTGCTAAGGATTGTACTAACTCAGTAGTTGTAACTAATACCAAAAATGACGCAACAAATTTTAAAGGAAACTTACAAGTTCCTCAGAAGAAGGTGCACAAAATGCCAGAGGCTCTAATGGTTCTTCCTGTGTAAGGGAAGGCACCTGTACAACTCTTCCTAATATTTTTTCCTGGCAACTCATATCGGTTATCCTGTATACATCAAGCAATTTTGTCCTGCTATATCTCAATTGAGAAGGATCACCATGGACACCTTCACCTTTTTCCGAGAATGATCCCAATGAGTACGAATGATTTGATAAACTATTCATATAGGTCCCACCAGAAGCAACCCTCCCCCGACCAAGGGAAAAGGTTGAAACAGCATTTTCCCCACGCCCTCGACCATGGACAAATGCAGGAGTCTGTTTATTGGGAGTTGGCGTTTGCTGATGAGGAGAGTCTACTTTACCTCGGATGAGAGCTGAGTTGGATCTCCATGGCCGATAAAGATCTCCCTCCTTTTCATCCTTTCCATGATAAGAAAGATGAGACAACCCCTTATCTAGAGGCATGTCAGTATCTTTATTAACGTCCAACCACTTCTCACGCAAATTATCAGTTTCCTTGTCATCAGGCCCCCAACGTGTGTTCCACTTGCTTTCCCGACGTTGATCATAATTGGCATCCTTGTTGCTCGAATCTGTGCGCCGCTCTGATGAGGCACGACGTGCTTCTCCAAAGTGTCTTCCTGACGAGTTATCCGTCCATCGATCCACCTTTCGGTTGTCCCCAAGCTCTTTATCTCCCTCCCTCCAACGATCCTTGCGGACAGAGGAATTGGTCTCTCTTTCTTCATCACGCCAGCGATCACGGCGACCAGATTCTGCATCAAGCATGGAAGGCCTAAAAACATCCTTTCTCTTCTGGGCATCATGCATCTCTTCACCATTCCCTGGTGATTTCATGATTTCCGGACGGCTGGCAGAACCTGAATATGGACTTAATTGGTTCTCCTGCGCCAAATAAATATATAAAAGAGTAGACGCACCGCCGCATTACATAAAGAACAACTTTTAAGTTGAACGAGACCGATACAATGGAAACAGAATACTAGTCACTAGATGAGCCCAAAATGGGAAAATTAATACTTGTAATATACATAATCCAAATAATTTAGTATAAAGAAAAATAAAACATAAAGACTTCTTTTTAAAAGAAAGCACAGGTAAATGATAACACACCCCAGTAAGTACTCCAGTCTTACTCTCCCCAGGCTTGGGAAGAAGCCACTGTGGTGAAAGTGGAATAGGATTGTCAGATCCTTTCACATCTACATGATACAAACAAAACAAACTGGTTCAGTTATTAAACAAGATTTTGATCGGAAAGAATTAGTAGAGAAGAATCAGGTGCAGAAATCTTAATATCCTCGATTCACTTGGCAAGATTCAGGTGCAGAGATCAAGAATATATCCTCAAAACTAATTTAGGTACAGATCAAACCAGTGCCCATAGAGTGCAATAAAATAGTAAATCTGGTATAGAAAAATGATAATCGAATTCAGGGTTGAGTACATTATATTTCAAGACTACCATAATTGAAGATACCACATTCAACTCTAGATTAGAACTATATAGAGCTAATATGGAGCATCAACGAGACACCAGTGCTCAGATTCTACATTGCGAGGACTAACGAAAATGACAGCCTCAGCAACCTTCAGACATCAAGAAGTTAAAGCAAATGATATTAAATGCAGACACTCGGTGACGGATGGGGAACCCAATTGCCTTCTATTCGATTATTTAGTTTTATATTTTAAATTGGGTAGCAACTGATGTAATTAAAGCTTTGTCCAATATGTGGAAATTCATGACAATTTAGTTAATTTATGAAGTAGCCAGGGTATTTTAGTATTTAATTAATTTTCTTGGTCACGAGTTTTTTTCTGGGTGGCCAAGTATTACTCTCTGTATATCTATATACTAGTAATCTCCACTAAGGAGAGGATAAACTATTGATTATTGAAATTAGATTGAGTTTTGTTACCCCCAAAAAAAGGAACATAGATCTGTTTAAAATTATAAAGTTAATGCCAGCATAATTTCATTCGACTCTAGTCCAGTCCATTCAGATCTTCCTATTAACTCCAACACCATATCAAACTGTCGCTGTGTCTTTGCTGAGAATCGTAGCCATCCACCAGATACCATGATGATTCACAGGCTGAAAAAGTGAAAGATACTGGCAACTACGATGCAAATATCATGTTTCAAGCAGCTCCAAAGAACCAATAAGTTCCTGTCCTGAGTGTCCTCCCATTAATCAAGGGCATCTCTCAACTCGAACCCGGTCCATTTGCTCTCTCTATGAATCACAACCATATCAATTGCCAAAATGTCTTTTGTCTGCAACTGAGCCTTTTCTCTTAAGATGTCAACATTGCACTAGAATACCTAGATCTGCAGCCCATACGTTGAACAAGCTACTAGCACACACCATTGCTCATCTTGTGTTACAAACAACTTAAGCAAATCATAATTGTTTGTCACCACGCTAATCAAAGGTAAAGCTGGCAAAATTTTACTCAAACCCATTAACCTGTCCGCCAACCCATAATTAAATGGATAAAATTATCCATTTATCTTGATGAGTTTTAAATGGGTTGGGTTAAATGGATAATAATAAATAAATGGGTTAGATGGGTAAACTCATGGGTCATTAATTGGGTAAAATAAATTTGATATTTCTCTCAAGGAGTCCGTTCACCAAAGCAGCCTCAGTGCCTGACTTAGACAATGAGCTACTGGAGGGGATAATTGAGTTACTGAGTTTCGGGGGAAGGTTCCACTCTCCCGACACATTCACCGAAATATGACATATTACTAGTTGACTCGGCTGACGGCTGCCTGTATTCGCCATGGGCATGGTGGGTTCCACATATCGACTTTAACGGCTATTTTTCCGAACAGGCTCAGCCTTGAGCTTGAAGGAGGAGGTTATTACGTGGAAGTGGATGAGAAGAGATTGAAGTAATTGGTAAAAAGGCTATCAATAATCAATTGTAACTTTCTAATTAATATCATTATATATATATATATAATGGTTTCACAATCATTTTGCAGATTCCTTAACTTGTAATGACAGACAGGTTACAATAATTATATATAATTATCATATATGGGATGATGGATTTTATCCATATCCATTTAAAATTTACCCATTTATGACCCATCTAAAATTATCCATTAGTGACCCAACCAGTTAGTAACCCATTATCCATTAAATTTTATCCATTACCCATCTAATCAACCCATTTGTCACCCCTAATCAAAGGCATGTCAAGTTTTCAACCAGAGCAAATAGGAGAAGACGCATACTTATTCTCTATAGGCCTCAACATGAAAAGCATATTTATTAAGTTCAAGAAATTATAGAGACTACATACTACTTTGGGTGTAACTTTTCTTTAAATGAGACACGCAGACAAACACATATGTTCATGTTGTGTGTGTCATTTTCCCCATTAATAAAGAATGATGGAAACCAAAATGTCATATAAAAAATAAATAAAAACCTTCACCCATTTATACACTTGTTTAAAAAATTTATTAAAAAAATCAACATACACAAAAACTCATTATTCTATAAATGACAATGAGATTACCCTTTTCTTACAAGGTACATAAGGGAAACATGCATTAAACCCATTTTAATATGTATTAAACACCAATACATCTAAGCAGTGGTTCAATTACCTCAACTACTCGAGGAGACCGCAAATAATGGTTCACCAAAACATTCCAACCGTTTGTCATATGCTACAGGGATTCTTAATTTGTAATAGAGGCTACATGCCAACAATCTTTCCATGTACACATAATATGAAATACCTTTTACTCTACCTAATTATTCCATCATGACTAAAAGATTAGATCACATAAAGCCTTGACACTTGCTCCTCATTGAAAATAAGAAAAAACAGCAGACATATACTTCCAGCTTATATTTAACCTAACTACACATCTAAATCCAGTAGAAAGCTACCCAAGCTCATTTCCGTTATCACACAAAATGAAAATGAACTAACACGGTAAAAACCAATGAAAACAACACAACCTATATATCATTCCAATATGATGCCTTTTTATTATAGAAGATAATACAGCAAACATCATTAATAAGATAAACAAAGTAAAACAAACAAAAGAAATACATATAGGTACAAGAAGGAAAAACTTATTTTCAGAATGGATTACCCGAAATACATATCAAAATCAGGTACAAAAAAAATTCCAGAGATTTTAGTAAATAAGAAGAAAAACCCTAAAAAATGACAGCGCCACATAAAACTCTCATACTGCAATTTGAGTAATGAAAAAGAAAAAAGAAAAATATGGGGAATACAAGAAATGCTGCAACGCAGTAACGCATTTTCAGCTCTTTTCTCATACTTCAAACAGACAAACAGAGCTTTAATCAGCGAACATAATGCCTAAACACTGTATCCATCTCGCGAACAACGACTAAACACTGATATAGCTTCAACCTTAGAAATATACTAGGGTTTTACAAATAAAAAAAAAAAGCAACTTTCATCCAAAAATCATATATATTGACCACAAATTAAGAATTTGGCAAAGAAATTGAAGCTCAAATGGAATGGATAGAAAGAAAATAGCATTGAAGGTTTCAATTCCGAAGTCCAATGGAATTTATTATGGCTTGCCTTTGGAGATCTGGTTTTCACGAGAATCGAAGTCCGTCTTGGAAGCCATGGATGATCAAAAAGTTGCAGATAGAGAGATATAGAGAGGTTTGGAAGAGAAAGAACTTTTGATCGACTGCTTGAAGGTAAAGGAGCAAAATATAGGTGAAGGGCAAAATGCGGATAAATGGAAAATAATCATAAATACGGGTTTTGGCTAAGAAGATGTCTGTGTCCCCATCCGGCACACGTTAGCAAAGGCCCTAGTTTAATATGCGACCCTAATATGTTACTCATGATTTGGACGATATTTATTCTCACGCGCCACCGACATTCGTGGCATGTACCAGGTAAGTGAAATTACAAAACTACCCTTCGATTGCGTTATATAGGCGTTTAGTGTGTGGTGTGGGTTTAGCTCTCGCCCATTCCTTTGTCCTGACCCTATGTGGTGCGCACTGCGCCCTGTGTCGCGCAGGTTAAGGTCAGGTGAAGCCAAATGGGCAATGACGTGTTATACGTGCATTGGTCGTGGCGGTGCTGGAGTTTTTTGTTCATGTAACCCTAGCTATTCGTGGCATTTATAAATACTTAAATCTAATTTAATTGGGATGATAATAATGTATTTTACGAAAATAACCTTAGGGTTTTGCTAAAATTCTGTACTAGTATCAAATTTCATCCCGGTTGGTTTTTTTGCCATTTTAGAAAGTTGTGGCCGGGCGCTCCTAGTTTAATGTACTTTCATGATTTTTCGTTACTTGAGGAGTAAATGACTAGGTGAAAACAATAATTTATTTATTTTTCCAAATTTTATATAGCAAAAAGGAATGAAGTAAGTTCATGAAATATATAAGGACCAAAATAAAACAATTTTTAAGTTTTGGGGGTCAATTTACAGTATCTTCAATTGAATAAGAAACAAAAAAAAAAAATTCAATCTTAAAATTTTTATTTTGTATGCTAATTTCATATTTTCATAACAGAATATTTCCGTTTTCCTTTATTCTACTTTTTTATTCTTGTATACTTCCGAAAATATTATATATTTTATTATTTAATTTTTACAACTTAAAAAAATTCATTGTATCAAGTAGACCTGACAAAGTACGTATAAAACTATCAGCTCGACTCAAATTATTTAAAACTATTTGGGTTGGATAACTATATTTCAAGTAAGGAAGTTTTCATCTCAATATATGATATTTTTAGAAAGAAAAAAAATAGTATTTTCTTAAGCAAAAGAAATTGTTGTTGGGTCACATAGTAATTACAAATAAATAAAGCCCCTGAATTCTCTAATAACTAATGATAATAAACGTGAGAAGATTCAAATTGAATTTGAATATTAATTAATTAAATTTTAAATTTAATAAGAATCATTCAGGATACATGACTTTTAATTAAAAACTAAAATATAAGCACAACTATAAATCATCAAGCATTATCTAATTTTTGTTTGTTTTTAGTATTCAAATATCCCTGAAGAGAACATTTACTTAATATAACTGGATGAATCTTTTTGAATTAAAAATCATAATAAGCAAGTATTAATGCTAGTCCTTTTTTCAGAAAAAAACTATATGAAAATTGTACATTATACAACGTTCTATAAAAAAAAAACAGCATCTTAAAAACTGATTATTTATTTATGTAATATATAGCGGAATAAAGTCATTTATATAAAACATAAAAGACAACTAATGCAGACCTTATAATCAAAATATTATTATATTAATGGATCCATCAATATCTGGAAGATTAGCAGTGACTGTTTCTTTCGGCTTATGGTGCTTAATAATTGAAATCATTCGTGTCAACAGCGGACTGCGACTACTATTTCAATTTTATGTTCTTATATTCTTACGAGCTTTTCTTTATCATCAACTCGATGTCGTTGTCACCTACAAGATAAGGTCAAAAGATTAACTTTACTAAACAAGCGAAAAAAACAATTTGTATCTTATTAATCAAGCGAGCTAAGTGTAATCAAACTAAAGCGCATTATTAATACTATTATATTTTTGACAAATATTATGGATTTATTTAAATAATAATAATTTTTTTCTTAACAATTATTATTTTAAGAATATATATATATATATACACATAATTTTAGAGCAGATGAAAGATGAACCACTACATGAATTTAACACTACTAGAAATTACTATTGCATTTATTAATATAAATCAAGAAATAATAGGATAAATACACTACTAAAAACTGCTCATAAATTGTGAATCTACGATATCTAAACAAATTTGTGTTCTTTTTCTTCTCAAGTTGAACCCACATATTAATCTTCATCAACATAAGATCGAGAACACTCGAATATCCCTTATTTTTATTTGCAAATATCATATATATGTCCAATTCATATACATCCACAAGAAGGTAAATTACCAAAAAATTAGGAATTAAAAATCAAGAATAATTTTTAACATGCAAAGAAATTAGAAAGTTTACACTTCAGGACTAAAATTACATGTCTTTAATTTTCATAAAACCTTTCATCTTTCAGAAACTCATTGTCTTTAGAAACTAGTCGTCATAAGCGAATTTCC
This sequence comes from Aralia elata, assembly GCA_034770075.1. Taxonomy (NCBI): domain Eukaryota; kingdom Viridiplantae; phylum Streptophyta; class Magnoliopsida; order Apiales; family Araliaceae; genus Aralia; species Aralia elata. The sequence continues at coordinate 89,099,953 of CM068385.1, forward strand.
GAGGTACAAAATTCCAACATCGAAGATGCAAGCTAATCATCAATACAAGTATATAACAAACCAAGAGGAGATCTTATCCAAATTAGTTTGGTTAGTCATTTCAAAAGTAGTTTGGACATCAACTTATGATTACAAATACAAATTACATAATTATAATAATACATGTTCAAAGTTAATAAATATAATTATAATTTGATATACATACATGCATAAATCTCACAATAAAGTAAAAGAAAAGTTACCAGAAACATTAATGTCATATATATATATATGCCAAAAAAAACGTGAGCGCCCCTGCGTGAGCATGTAGTCAGCATTCTAGAAGCAAAGCTTCCCGACCTTATAATCTAATTAGCGCCAACTTCAGGAGTGGGAATTCACTCCAAAGCGGCTTGTTGTCTACTTCGCGAGCTTTCACTACCTAGTTCTGTAACTTCCATTATTCTGTCCGTCCACGAGGCTGTAAATATAATCTAAAAGAGGAACTTACAATTGAATTATTTTGATAAACAAAAAATATATCAATCAATACAAGTATATAACAATCTAAGAAGAAATTCACATCTAAATTAATTTAGTTGGTCATTATCTTAAGGACAATTTGTTCATTAACTTATATTCATTGTATTTAAAAAAGTACTCTATCCAAAACAACTCACATATATAATACACAATAATAAAAAATAGTAAAACTTTGATACATTACGCACCTAAAACCAACAGTCACAAATCTTCTAAACATTCTTAGATACATTCACAAATTAAATACAAATTATGTATTAAATGACAATAGATTATTATCACTTTTCACCCATTCAACACTATTTAAAACAACCTTTTAAATCTAAAAAAAACGCTCTTTTGAAGCGAGTATTTACCCTAAAGGATGCGACAAAAAAATGAAAAAAAAGAAGTTAGTATAATCTAGAACGAACAATGTATAACTTATTACAAATATTTAATAATATATCTTCATTTTTATAGTACAAATCTTAAAAAGAGTTTGTTCCGGTCCAACCTAAGCAGAAATTCATTGTCATTTAGTGATGATAACAACAGTGATATCAACGAAACAGAAGGTTGACACGGTTCAGGAATTTTTTTCTTCAATTCACTACATTACTATTGATGAAAGCTAATTTTAAATAATATGTTATCGGCTTATAATAGACATGCTAAATAGAAAAATATAATTATTAATATATTCAAAATTTTCATTACAATGAATTATTCTCATACTAAAATTATATCTTATTATAAAATATAGTTTTAAAAGCTAGTCGTGCCTCAGACGGGTTACAAACTTGTCATGATAAAAGATCCAAGAAATAAAAATGGTTTACAAATTTAGATTCTCACAATTATTGTGTATAACATTGGAAGCAGTTAATCTTCCACATCCATCTAATACACCAAATTATAAACTTTATAATAATGATCGAGTAAAATACAAAAGTGATTACTAATATTGTGCTCTTTTTTATTGGTCAATGCAAAATAAGCCCTCAAAAATCTTTATGTGACAGTTGGACATTGACGGTCCTCCGTGATAATAATGACGTATGTAAGTAAGCCAAACTAAGATTAAAAAATCTGCTTTAGTCAAGATTTGAACTCAAAACCTCAACCTCATAACTTTAAGTAACTGCACAATTAAGTTACATAATGTAGATATAAATGAGACAACATAAATTTTATTTATACAATCTTCTCCATTTAAACCAAAAAAAAGAAAAGATAAATAAGTGGGTAAACCCCTTCTGTGCTTGATAAATACTTTAGATAAAAGAGGCATAATGTTGTATAATTAGAGTCCCAACACCAAATTTATGTATTGGGTTGATAAATATATACAAACACAACATTGTTTAAACTAAAAGGCTTGTTATATCAATATATTTATTAATTCTTAGCCCATGTATGCACCAAATTTTATCTTTAAATATAAATAGTAAGAAATCATAGTTAAACTTATTTGTATGTAATAGACTCTTATAGAATTAGAGGAAAAATAATAAACAAAATTTGTTATTTATCTCCACAAATAGATAATTGGTCATGTGAATAAACTATTTCAAGATGTTAATTGTCTATATTATGTGATGACTTTACCTCATTAAGCCACCTAATCTATATTATGAGACAATTACAAACTCAACTTTATGAATAATTGTTAAAACCTCTCATGGGAACAAAGTAACATTTCCATTGACCAACCAAATTACTACCTAGTCATTACGACCTCTATAACAATAATAGAACCAATTTGAACTCAACTTGAAATAAAAAAACAACCGGTATATGTCGTACAACTTGAAATCTAACTTAAAATCAACCAAAACAAGTCATTCATTACAATTTACAACCAAAATAACAAGCACTTCTTAGTAATTTATGGCTGACACTCTCTTAAGTGCTACTTGTTTGTCCCATTCCACTATTCTGGACATTAGCTCTATTAGCTCTACTCTCCTTAACAGTAGTATATAATGCTGCAACCAACATATCACTCTTAATTGCTTCTAAATCTGCTACAGAATATGAGATCCTAATTGCATCTGCCATCAACTTGTCACTGGAGTTGTTCATCTTCTTTTTTGGTACAACATGCTTTTTCCCCTTACCTTTGTCTTTCCCCTTTTCTTGTTCATTTGAAGCTTGTCTGGCTCTAAGATTAGGGCCATTTTCTGCTAAGAAAAACTTACCTAGGGCAGACTACAAGTCCAAAAAAAAAGGCACTCAAGTAAATAATTACGCTACAACCAAACAAATGGAGTTAGGAATACAATTTAAAATATCATTCCAAAACTAAAAACAATTAAACTTACACTAATGCAAGTGTTTCCAGTTTTAGGAGAGATAAAACAACCAAAACAAGGTGGCACATAGTCACTTTTGATCTGTCTTTTACTCATAGCAGGAGGAATAGAAACATGCTTCCTTTTGAATGGAAGTTTTTCCCTAAGGTTGCTCTGGAAAACAAAAAAATAAATAACTCGTAGTTTTTAAAACCATGCATATTAATTGACACATTTTACTAAATAAATTGAAGTTGCTAACAACATGAGGGTCTTTCAAAGTGTTTTCTTTCACCTTATTTGAACTCTCTGTCACAGGCTTGCTCTGGAAATAAAATAAAATAATTAATTGACATAATTAGCCAATATCTGTCCCTTCCATACTTCTATGATTCTTATTGCAAGCAAATATGGTATGAGCTACAAGAAAGTAAGTGAAGTTTTCTTTCCATAAAATCATCTGTATGCACAAAATGGAACCAAGCAGATAGAGTAAAACTGAAGGATCTATTCTCGTTATAGCACGACATGAGTTCTAATATATAAAGGAAAAACATATGAAAGAGGACCATGCAATCTAAACACAAACATTACGACAAATCGTGACCATGTAAATTCATGATTCCAACCCCAATTATTACCAAGGAGAGGATAAGAAAAGGTAAGAGCAAAGTGAAAAGATGATACATATTATCCTCCAAACTAACATAGTTACTATGTGCATGTTAACATAATGACTCGTGTGTATACAGCATACACAAATAGACATAAGCATGTGTCGCAAATACACATAAGCATATTCACTCTGCCTAAAAAGAAGAAATTTCCTATTTTTGCGCATGTCACCCATATAATTTACTTAAGGACTAATAGCATTGGGACCAAACTCTGTAGCTGATCAGTCATATGTTATTGTTGAATGGCACACTGTTAACCTATCTAAAATGTAAGAGGGACACAACTATCTATTCCGGCACACAAAAGTAACTAAAATTATAAAATTATAAAAAACTGAGTAATTAATGGGAAGAAATGTGAACATATACATAATGAAACACATCATATTTCAATCACCTGCTGCAAGAGAAGAAACAGGAAAGTGATTGTACCGTAAGGTTAGTACTGACAGCAACCATATGCTTTGCAACTGCCTGAGCCCTGGATAATAAGATAGACAATTGTGTTCACGAGTGAGAGGGGGGAGAGAGTCAATGGTCTAACTCATATCCATGTTTATATATGGTCAAAAGTTGTTCCTAGTTTATTATGAAGAAAAGCAATATTTGAGTAGTAAAATACAATAACTACTAGAAGTTACAATAATATCCATCGGACTATTTTCAGATTATTTGTAAATGTTAATTTGATTCAAAAGAGTCGAGGGAGAAAACACATTCCCCTTCTTCCTTTCAAGGAAATATTATTGTTAAAGCAACATTTGTTATGGTCAAAACAAGTTCTAAATCATGAATTTATGATATTGTATCGTGCTCATAGATGGTACTTTGCTACAGAAACAACAATTATTCCTCAGCAATGTCATCTCCCTCTCTTTTTACATGCACTGGCTTCATTACTCTTAAATCAATTTTCATACATCTACCGTTCCTAATAACCAAAATCCATATTCTTATTATTCCCTAAATGCTATTACTTTTTGTGAGCTTGAAAGTAATACAAATACAACCATGTCCCAACCAAGACTTGAATGTTGCATATTCTCCTTTTGAGAGTGCCACACAATATCTTTGAAGACAAAAATTATGAACCATAAAACTCTAAATACACCAATTTTCTAAAGAATGCCCTGTTCATTATTGCACTAACCCCAAAGCGGATGAGATCCATTCCCTCAGCGTCCGAGCATTTAGCATAGTTTCAGCAGTTGTAAAGGTTTTTGAGACCACGACAACTGCAAGTAAAACAAAAATGACTAGATAACAACCCCACAGGCTTAGTAAAATGTCTTACAAGTAAATATAAGATAAGACAAAGTTACCTAGTGTAGTTTCAGGGTTCAAGCCTGTGATATTTCTGGCGACGTCTGTTGGATCAACATTTGCTAGACTGTAAACAATTGCAAAATAGTAAATAGAAGCATCAGATAAAAGCATTCATATGCCATAAACACCAATGTTGTATGAACAAGTGGAAATCATGTAAAGTGCAAAAATCTATGCTGTCTTGAGAAAGAGATATTCAATTCTTTATGAATATAGCAACCGCTTAATTTTTTATTGAATAAAATAAATTACACAACCTTTGGAAGCCACAACATCATTATTTATCCAACTCAAGGTGTTCAGGCTAGGCCTGCTCCTCTGTGAAACAACTTAAAGTAATAAAATGATAAATCTGATGCAGCTAGAAGGCTACAGTGTACTTAATCAGGGATTTTCTCAGTTCACTGATCAGAAGTACAATATATCATTGGATGTCTGTTGAATATACACTTACAATCGCAGCTGTCATCCTGCGGCAAATTTACTAGCCTCTGGATCTGTAAGTTGCCAGAAAATAATTCATGAGTAACTTCCATGGCATGCGCTTAGATAGGATTCAAAATTGAAAGTCAAGACAAGCATGACTACAATTATTAACATCACAGGGATACAGATTGGAGTACATCAAATCCACCTGTTTGAAGAGCAGTATGCAAAAAGAGAGGACCTAAGAAGCTGCCATCAATACCAATCGCAATGACATCTTTCAATGATTTCCCTGTAGCTCCAACCTATCAATGTTTACCTGTTAGTAAACATTTAGGCGTTGCATAAGTAAATGAGATAACATATGTGACGGGAGATTACCCAAGCACCACTGCGGACCGATCAGAGAACTCCCGAATCTTGTCCAAAACTTACCACACATCTGGGACCACATTTTTCCCATCACACTTTATAACTGCATCCCTTGAAGCACGGAGAGCTACATGAAGGATGGACCTATTCTCTGTACGGTTTATCTGAAGGTGTCACCGAGAATAGTTCATGAGAATCAAATTGCCATGAAGTCAAGAGTGTTGAGCATTTTTCCAGCAGACCCAGCCCAACCATAAATATCAAAATCATGTTTAAATCTTATGGTTTATTGACAGATTAAATTCATGAATTTGGATCCTACTATACTAACAAGAGACCATCTCTCTTACAGTTAAAACAAAAGGCAAGATAACACACGCAGCATAAGATTTACGGATAGTGGTCTTCTCAGAAAATCAAGTGTCCTTAACTCACAAACAACAATAACGAATGCCAGTTTGATTGAAACCCAAAAGGTGACTGACTCTATATTAGCTTAATTATTATATAAAAAAGTTAAAGGAGGCCACTTACTCGCTCCCCATTAAACATACTGTCAATCTTTTGTTTGAGACGAGCTGCCTGCATTAGGCCACAGGATGAACAATTAGAATATATACCATATAATCCAAACCCCTAAAAGATCATATTGCTAAACCCACCTCTGCCAACTTGAATAGCTTATCAACAGTTGCACACTGTCTTGAGTAATCCAACAATATCCCATCAAACTCACCGATAAAACATATCCAAAAACCAACAAAAACAAAATTATTAATTTTTAGTAAATCTTTGTTACTCCATAACTTTGAGAACTAGTACATACACCATCATTGACTTGCAGCGCTCAGTATCATTCATCAATTCGCGTAAATGCGTCTTTTTAATGTCATCAGCGTGATTCTGTGCATGAAAATTCATGGTTCGAATCAATTATATACATTATTTCACTCATTCAACTACTAGCCAATTTATGCTAAAAATGAAAAAAAATAAAATTAAAATATGTATACATTATATATATATATATTTATATATATATATTTGTATATAACGTGTTACCTTCAAGTCCTTCCATGGCTGTGTGTCGCATATTAGAGTGGACGAAGCCATCTGCAAACAATTTTTCAAATGTTAATTATAACTCCAGGTTTGCTGAAAATCAACAAAGTTCTTTTTGGTAAATAATAGCAAAGTTGGAAATAGGAATTCCATTAATGAACGATAATGATTTAAGAGAATTTATTAATTGAAAATAGTAGTCAAAGTAAAAGATGGAAAAGCAAACCTGCTGAATTGTATTTGATCACCTTTACAGATGGAGAGAGTGTTGATGCTATAGTTAATTGGAGAGAGAGAGAGAGAGAGAGAGAGAGAGAACGGGGCTCTGAACCGCTGGGCGACAACGGATTGCTGATGTCACTACACCTAAAACTTGTATGAACAAAAAAATATATATATATATATATATTCAGTTAATATTCCAATACAAAAAGGCCCACTATTCTAACCTTGATCCCGAGTCTCCTGCTCCAGTTATCCTTAAAATCAATATTTTATAGCTTAAGAATTTGTTTTTATTTTATATTTATCTTTAAAAATAATATATTATTAACTTAATAACGATGACACGATAATAAAATTTGTTATAAATATTTTAATAAAATTAATAATTTTAATGTTATAATATGTAGATTACTTATTGCGAGTATTATAAATATTTTATTATTACCATAGTTGGCAGTTTACATTGGAAGCACTTAATATTGAATCAATTTCAAATCAAGCTAACGATTGGTGGCTATTGGCTAATGCTATTAATCACCAATTCAATCCATATTATTGTGGTGCATGCTTTACCGTTGCTTGATTGCATATATATATACACACACACGCACATGGTGGTAAATATAAAAGAAGATAATACCTCTGTAATTATATTGTATTATTGAACGTAACTTAGACAAACAACGGTGTGCACGTTCATGGAATTTCAAATTCTTTAAGTTGTGTAGGTTACGTTGAGAGTACAATGTGAAAATCGAGTTATTATATGTTGGAGGCGACATGTTAGTAATTCGTTACACCGGATTGTGCAATGAAATCTCTGCGGTGACATGAATCAACTTAAATCGAGCGTTTTCTCGTATCTCAGTTCAATGCCAGACTATTTAGATTATTTTTCAGCTTATCATTTCTTTATTAGTAAACATGTGTTGCATTCACCGGTTAAGATTACGGTACTGGAGTTTGAAGATCAGTAACATTAAAATAACTAAAGAGCCTATGATTAGAGCAAATAGCGCACCATCTACCAACATAATGATTCCTTGATTATCTCACAAATAAAAATGGATGATGCAGAAAAGTAGTGTTTCCTAGTAGAAAAATAATAATATTTACCACGGAAAAATCTGTAATTCCCTGTTGTATCGTTTTTGAATAACTTGGGCACAAAATCTTGGGACATAATAGCATTGGTCTTAGTAATCGATTTTAACATATTTAGAAGTAAGGACTTAAGGTATAAAGGTCCACAAACGGAATTTGATAATTTTGTTGATAAGAAAGAATATATAAAGGCAAGGCAATTACTATGCAGCTGACAGCATGCACCAACAAAAGTAAGAAAAAGACATCTTAAAGTTCAACTCCTGTGAATAACAAGATGATATACCAGAGCAATCTCAAAGTCATCATATAATATAAGGCCTACCTATCATTCAATTATATTACAGAAAATTTTGCAATCAAGTTAAAGACACAAAATCATGATGACATGTCAAGCACCAAACACCACATCTGTTTTACGCCGGAAAGGAAGAGATAAAAACACGGCTAGAGGTGGAGCATAACCATTTTTCTTGATCTAGTGTTGAACAACCACTCAACATTACAAGACTTCTACTTAAAACTCGTAGGAGTTTATTCAATGCCAATCTTTACAATATTTCTTTTCTATAAGCATGTTCAGAAAAGTAGATATCAACACTGTGAAACTAATGGAACATGCATGTTTCGATCATTTATGGTCCACCATTAGTCATAGTATATACTAAAGCTGCCAATTCTTGCTCCTGGACTAGGTACCATATTGTCCACCGCAGTCAACACTTAGGTATTGATGTGCCCCCGGATATATATATATAATATATATTAATATATATATATATACACACACTAGCGTTAACCCGTGCCTCCGGCACTGTGGTGTCGGAGAGAGATGTGTGAAGAGATCCGCGGTGATGTCGGAAAAATAGGTGCCGGACTTTCTAGTTTCCGACAGGAGAAATGGGAACCGCGTTGAGAGAGTTTGGGAATTGGGAAAGCTAGAGAGATATAAAGAAGGAGTAAATAATGAACGGTCAGATTTATGTCAAATTTTGGATGACTCATCCCTCTGTCCCACAAAAAGAGTCTTATTTACAAAAAAAAAATAAAAAAATAAAAAAAATACAACTTTAATGCTTGCAGATTTTTATAATTGGGACTCTTTTGCCGAACAGAGGGAGGGGGTATTTAGAAAGGATACACGTGTTTTTATATATAGATTACTTATCATACCAATCCCTTGTTATACTGACAAATTAGGCCTCATAATATCCTTTGAACTGATGAGGAGGACATCTCCAATATAGAGATGGTTGGTTGGTACGTAAACAAAGCAGAGTTCCTCTTCATCCATGCTCTTTCGAAGAACGAACGACTGTTGAAGTGATAAATCCAATTGCATATTCCCCAATACGTGGATGCTTTTATGATGGCCACTCCCTGAATGCGTTAGAGCTCTGATCTGTAACCATGTCATCATATGTCAAGAAGTTTTATAATCCAAAAGTAAAACAATGCAAAATAAGATATAAACTGTAATGTGTACCTGGTGATATTGCTGCACTTATCTGCTTTGAGGCAGAATAAATATAGCTTATAAGCGGCATCTTTTTAATAAACCATTCGCCAAGACCAAGAACTGAGGTTCCCAATCATGAGGACATGAATATACCAACTAAAAAGATGAAAGTAATGGAGCCCTGCAGGTTGACCAAATCAATCCCTAATGATAGATATGCTTGCTATACCAAATTTAGAATTTTTTTTTTTCTCTCTAGCGTTGATTAGAATTCTCAGATAAAGAAAAAAATGTTTCTTTTAATTCATCAGTGTGAAGATATACTACTATTCATAATCTGTGTTACCTGACAAGCATATCTCACATCAAGATTTCATGAATTGTTAATCTAATACCTGACAGACATTCGACTTGAATGAGAATAATGAGCTATTATTCTCTTGTAGTTGTAATTAATGCTTGAAATTGGAAATGTATTAGTGATTAAAGGTACTTACCAATAACATTGATTCCTAGATGATCATATATTGGAGAGAAGATATCCATGAAATTCGTGAAAGCCCAAGTGATGTAGAATATTGTAAAAGCTATATATTGGAAATAAAATGACACTGCAAACAAGAATTTTCATCAAATGCGTGCCAAACTATCCAAATTCTTTTACTACAATCCTTTCACAAGAACTTGTTCAAAAAAGTAAACTTGAAACTGTTGGTGAACCATCATGGATCGAGGTGCATTATTTTTTAGCAAATCGTACTGCAAAATGACTTACAATAGTGTACACGAAAAGAAAAGGCTTGAATGCCAATTAAATCTTAAAGTTTGCCTTGTTTAAGCCTTTCGATCTTAAACCTTTTGTATTATTTTTGGTACACATTGGTTCCTGAACTAACTTAGTACGTAGGGGCATGTATGATACACACCAATTTGCATCAAACATATTGTTTACAACCCTTTTTACTATAACGCTTTAAGGAAGGTTCTTTCAAATGAAATTAGTTACTTCAAAATCCTATGCTTACCCCAAAAGAAAATAGCTTAATAAGGCTAAAACAGGGTAAACTTTAAGGTTTATGCGACACTTAGGCTATGTTTGTTCGCAAGAATTATACTTGAGATAGAATTATTAATCTCAAGTGTCTTATTTCAAGTGTCTTATTTGTTTTTAAATTTAGACTTGGGACTATTAGTCTAGGGATTATAAAATGACTTAATATGAGAGATTATTTAATACCATATTTAACCAGGTATTATAATTCCGGGATTATAATCCTTGCAAACAAACATGACCTTAGCGAAAATGGAACAAAATTTTAGCCCATTGAACTCCTTTACAAAATTCAGCAAGGCCCTTTTATTTCTAAATATTCAAAAAGAAAATAACCAAAAGAAATTGAAAAATTAGGTAGATGTATGTTTTCCAAACTATCAATGATGTCTCCTAGTTAAATTGTCACGCATTACCACCAAGCATCGTTTCGGATGGTATCATCATGCCTTTGCTTTGCAAAGGACGTGGGTTTAATTAAATCCCCTCCACGTTGTAACAGAGTAATGTTAGTAATTCTAAATAGTACCCAAAAAAAAAAAATCATCATGCATTATATAAAAGTTTGAGCTTCCGTCGATTAAGCAGAATAGGTGTCAGATAAAACAACTTGATATCTACAATTTAATTAAGAAATAAATTATGGAGCAAAAAAAATTAAAAATACATCGGTTAAAATTTTCCATTGTATCATAATAATATTTAAAATTAAAACCAGGGAAACAAATAACTAAGACGACCTCTTTGCCGGACTGACGGTGGGAATTAGAAGAAGCGCCGGGAGCAGGAGTAGAAGAATTAGGGACCAATGACTTGGTTTCTATTATGAGAAGAACAGAGAGAGAAGAAAAGAAGAGTCTAGAGATAGAAAATAAAACTGATATTACTTCAATAATTTCTCCGGTTACACCATTGTTCCCCTCTGATAACATAACACTCTCAAACTAACTCATTATCCCTGCTCGAGTTTGTCTAATACAACAGTTTCGGTGTCGTTGGCAACCAGTAAAAGAAGCTCTAGATCTTTTCCGATTTGCCTTTCTCTCTCCTCTCTCTTCCACGGCGAGTAAGCAAGCAAGCAACTGCACTCAGAAGTTCGTTGCGGAAACTTTTCAAAGCCTCAACAGAATTCCAAACCACCTTCGTTTTACATCAACCGAATTTTGGGCTTCAGCATGATTTATACTCCCTCAGTTTTTTTTTTTGTTACATTTCTTTTTTTTTTTTAAAGGAGTTCACTTTTTCCCTGTACTTCTTTCTCTATTCTCCAACATTGTTTTTTCTTTTCTAGGTTACTTATTTTCAATCTCTCCATAGAACATAGATATATGGATCATAAAATGACAATAAAATGTGAAAGAAAAAAAAATGAATAAACAGAGGTAAAAAAGAGAACCCCATAGTATTAATTTCTACTTCAAATTAATATATACGAACAATTACAAGCATTACAAACCAAGCAGAAAATAATTATTCCTTTATATTATAGTGAAAATTGCACCCATCTCTCCCTTCTAGCACAGTATATAATTATGTATATCCAACCCACTCCAAGAAGAATGAGAATAAGATTAAATACCCACCACCATTATTATACATATATTTTTGGAGTCCTTTGAGCTTAGGTACTCCCACCAGGATAAGTGCATCCATCATGACCTAAAAACCAGATTCAGAAATTAATGAGAGACAGTTTATAAAGGAGACTGACAAGTATTATATTCAAGTCATCAAATCAGCTTCCTCAGAGTAATAGCCCTAAAATGTTATGAACAAACTTATCAAGAATTGTTTTTTATAATGGTAAACTATTTCGTTGCAAGTTTGAACAACTCAATTATAGAAGACTTACTAGGATTAGTGGATGAAAGCATGGCTGTTTGTGAGAAATCACAGTTCCACGGATTCCTCCCTGCAGTTTGGTAGAGGAGATTCATGGCATAAGTAGCATGAGCTGCCAGGGTGTTCGGTTCAAAACAAGCTCCACCCGGTTGGATTGGAGTGCAATCGACGCCAAATGCACAAGCATAATCCAGATTATCTTGTAGTTGGGTGTCTGATACACCTGCCTTAGGCACACACCAAGCAGCATTTTTTGGTGCTGCTGATGGAGTTGTTGGAGTTGTTGATGGGGTTGTTGGTGTTGCTGGGTTTTTTGGCGTCGATGGAGTCTAGAAACGGAATAAATCATGTCTGTTAGACGATGGTCTCCCAACAAATGGCAGATAATTCAAAAATCAATATGAGAGCTAAAATTTACAACATTAAGTAAGAGCTTAAATAAGTGTATCACTTTCAGGAAGCACGGATTCAACACAATACGTGACATAACATTTTCCTAGAAAACAAGATACAATATGTTGGGGCATGCGTCGAATTTTATATATTTTTCTAATATATAAATGTATAAATAAATTTATTGTTAACAAAGCATGATACAATCAAGTAAAATAGTGAGAACACTTGTACCATGAAAATCTCCAAGTCTAATGACACACAACTCTAATAGATAACCGTATTTAAGGAAGACAAATGCAATATGGATGTTTTAATTTAAAACCGGAAGAAAACTGACAAATTAAGATAATAGCAATAGAAAAGCATTATAGGAAAACAGAGGCTATAGTAAATCCTCACCTGGCTAGTCTTAGAAAGTGCAACATCATAGGTCATGGTTAAATCAGGCTTGAAAAGCCCAAATGATCGCTCGGAGGCTGGACCAGGTTTCAAATCCTCATCAAACAATGCAAAGAGATATGTATCCACTGATTTCCCTGGCATCAATGGAGTTCCCACCATAGACCTAAGGTGCGCAATCAAATTGCCATTGTAAGCCTTGGCATTCTCAACACTTGTGCCAACCTCGTTGTTGTCTCCTTTATATGGCCAGCCTGTCTCGGCAATCACAATTTCGACATCCTTAAATGACATAGAGTTCAATGCAGATCTAACAGCATCCACCTACAATGATTAAACATGTTTTCAGTACATGATTTCAAGCAGTCCATTTTGCTCTCTCAAAATTCAAGTAAAATTTCCATCGGTATATAAACACAACAACTTCATGTCAAAATTTTGTACCAATTCTTTAGTGGGCAGCATATATTGTTTGTACTTTCTTATACTCCCTCCATCCCGAAACTAATGACACATTTTTTTTAAATTCGTTTCAAAATTAGATATACAATTCTAATTTTAGCTTATAAATGACATAAAGTTCTTACCTTAGCGTGTCATCTCGGCTATTATAGGTAGATTGACTATTAGTCTATTATTATACCACTGTCACATTACTACACTTCTATTAATAATTGTAGGGATATGTTAACTGCTGCTATTAATGTAGTTTAAAGTGTCAAGTAACGGCGCATTTTAGTGCATTGAGGAGATATTGCTTAAACCGTGCTAACGGACAAACGGATGGGATAAATTGAAAAGCCCGGTGGGAATCTTACTTTGGGACAGATGTACATTACGTGCTCAAATGAAAATAACAAGAATCAGAGGCTGCTCACCTGAGCATCAAACATGTTGGTGTACTTGATGTTGGTGCCCGAGTCGACTCGTCCCGAGTTTGGTTGAAACAGGCAAAAGGCCAGAGTCTCAGGCCTAGGATCACTTTGGTAAGCAAAGAAAGGGTACGGATTGATGGTAAAAGGCGAGCCAGTTGCCTTATTAAACCCTAGCAAACCCTTCAGCAAATCTCCGATACTTGGATCAAAGCTCCCAGACGACGGCGGATCAGAATGCTTCAACACCGCCATGGAATGGACCGTCGAGACCTTAATTTTCCCACCTAAGGAAGCTGAATTCAGGGCATTCTGGACGTTTTGCATCGCCGGCAAGAGCTGAGTCATCAAACTCGGGTCGCCGGAGCTCATGACTTCATTCCCGACGTTAATTATAATTATCTTGCTGGATGGATAAAACGGGATTACATTGGAATTGATCCAGCTTTTGGCGAAGTTGGGGTCGGAGGCCAAGGCAGGGATGTCTCCATTTGCCGCCCCGATGGCGATTCCGATTCCAGTGTTTGCTAGTGCTTTTATGATGACCGGATCGGCTCCGTACAACCGGACCTTCTCGATTGCGGTGGATTGTAGTAGCTTCGCCGCCGCCGACGGTGGCGGGAGGTTGTCGGCGACTTGGCCATAGTTTATACCAATAAACGGTTCCGCCCCTGCAAATACAGAGCAGTTTAAGTTCAAATATGAGTTCAACGTAAAGGGAGAGAGAATATTAAATTTGTTTAAAAAAAATTATATGAAAATAATGACGAACAAATCCATAAAATACAGCAAATATTAAAAACGGGAACAAATCCTTAAATAAAATCATGTAAAACAATAGAAGTATATTGAAATTGAAGTGTAACGAGACTTACTAGCAACATGGGAGGTAACCTGAAGAAGGAGGAGAATGAAGAAGGCTGAAGTTGAACAAAGATTTACCATAACTAATGGGAAAAAAAAGAGTTTGTTTTTTTTCTTTGTTTCTGCTCTGCCGCTCTTCGCTCTGTTTTTGAGGAAGAAGAAGAGAAATGATTGGTTGGGAGATAGAAGAAAAAGAAGTTAAAAAATTATTTCATCTTTTTATTTAACCTGGAAAGGGAAGGTGGTACTTTTGGTCGGTCAGCTGCCTGAATAGATACGTTGTATGTATCTCCGTTCTCCGCTCTGGCCTCTGGGGATTAACTTCTTTGACAGTAAAGTCAAGTGGTGGAGTAGTGGATGAAGGAATTTATAACACGTTTATTTATTAAAAAAAACAACAACTAGTTATTTGAACAAAAAACACTAATTCGCAAAATATTACTTCCCTCCGTCTCTCAACAATCGGCATAGTTTGATTTTTATTTCTTTATCGTATTAATTAATTTTAGAATTAAGAAATAAGTATATTTATTTATATTTTTTAAATTTACAAAAATTAAAAGGTGTAGTAAATTTGATATAATTTTTTATGATTATAATTTTTTCACTTATATTTAAAAAAAAAAAAGAATACAAATTTTAATTATAAAACTAATTAATTTAATTAAAAGCTACTCCAATTTTTATGAAACGAATAAAATAATAAATTGAAAAAAAAATTATGTTTATTACTCAGCATTACTCAAGTATCTTTTGATCTTTGCGACAATACCGACCTCAGGGGCCTACTCAGCATCTATTCCGCTTAATAATAAGAGTGGATGTAGTACAATACAATGAGTCATTGTAATCCAAAGTATATAATGGATTATAAATACGATCGTGAGTTAACAAAAAGGATCAAAATTACATTAATTTGGTACTCTTTGTTTCATCAAAAGAATGATTAAAGGTAAAAAAAATTTATTATTAAAAAATAAAATAAAATATATAAAATAAAAGATAAATATTTCATTTAACGAGATCTATTAGTATTAAAAAAATAAAAATATTTATTACTTTATATAATTTTATAGGAACACTAAAGATAAATTTAAATTTTTTTTACTCTCTTTTATTTACTTTTATTTTTCTTAATATATGTACAAATTATACTTTGCAGTTTGCTCATTCTTTTGGGGACGGAGGGAGTAATTCATTTAATAATTGACTTATATCAATACAAGTATATAACAAACCAAGAAGAAATAAATTAATTTAGTTGGTCATTCTAAGGATGATTTGGTCATTAGTTTATAATTTTTAAATTCAAATCACATAATAATAATACATGTTGAAATACAATAAACATAATCAATTAACATGTATACATGCACCCCGTCTAATTAATTATCATATATACATGCATCTATTATCATTCACCAAAAATTATTCTCATTAATTAATTAAATTTTTTTCTATGACCACTTTAGATATACTCTAAAAGAAATGTACGCTATATTGGTCTATGAATAACACTAGATACTTAAATTATTACCTTTTCATCAACTAAAAACCCTTATTCATATTTACAGTAAACTAAAAACCCTGATATATAATTCAATTACTAACATTTATAAAAATCAAGAATCTAATAATTATTTTAGAGTTCTAACTAAAGTAAATGTACACTATATTCAATTATTTATCTCAGTATTCGCTGAAATAAAATTACAATATATACTTCAATTATTCATCTAGCTAGATAAAAATTTAATAAATCAATATTATTTTCTCAAAATTCTAATATATCATATTTATACTAAAAATAAAGAAACTTTTGCGCATCCAGTCGAAGTTCGCACAATCTAAATAATTTTTTAATATTATAATAATAATAATAATAATAACAATAATAATCTAAATTAAAAAAAGAACCAACAATTGAATTAATTTGATTGATCACTAAATTAGTAAATAATTGTAAAAAACAACGAAACTAAATTGAAATGAATTTCAATCGCCAAGAAAAGAGAAAAAGAGAAAAAAAAAAAAAAAGAGAGACAAAAAAAGATAATTTATGTCTCGTAAGAGTTCTAAATTTGTAGATTTTAAAAGTACGTGAAAAGTAAAAATATGTGAAATTTTATTTTGATGTTTTGTGTGATGACTTTAATAATAAAAAAAATTATTATTAACAAGACACGAGACTATACACAGGCACAATTGTGTCACTTATTGGTAAAAAGGCTATATTGCTCTATATGAACGAAAACAAAAATGGAATTGCACATATTATATCCGTCCCTCACATCTCGTGTCCTAATAAAATATAAATCACATTTGACCTATTGAAAAATATTTCTATCTTACAAAATTATAGTGTTGTTTTACTATCTTAAATCAAAATAAATTTTATATACTTATGATCATTATATTTGTAGAATTTGTATTGTTAAATAAAAAGTTATAAATAAAAATAAAAATGCTTCCTTACACAAATAAATGAAGTGTGTTTTTTACTTAATCCAAAACTAAAATTTTGGAATTTGGATGTAACCAACTCCCTATGCTCATTTTTAGTTGGTGTATTATGAATAAGTACATTATTAAGAAATACTTCCTCCGTCCCAAATTAATTGCTCAATTTTGACCATTTTAAGTCAAATTGACTATTTTTAGAACTAATCTTTTTATTATTTTTGTTAAAATATAGGTGAAGAGATTATAACCAAAAGAAAGTATATACAATTTATTACTAACTCTAATTTTTATAATTTTAGAAATATATTTATATATGCTTAATAATTATTAATTCTAAAAATAGTCAATTTGACTTAAAATGGTCAAAATTGAGCAATTAATTTGGGACGGAGTGATATAATTTATACTTTGTCTAATTGATTATATTGGATATAAATTCTCAATAATATTTTTCTAAAATTTATCGGAAAGATAAAATATAAACAAATTAATATTTAATATTTAGGGAATATTTGAGAATTTAAATCATTCATTTTTTATAAAATTTATAAACAAACATATAAATAAGAGAAATAAAAACAATATTAAATGGTAAAGTAGGAATTTAGACGTGTAGTGGAAATCTCTTTGTGCTAAAAATGCAAGTCATGGACTAGTAGGAATGAGCATCATATTTAAGTGACTTAATTGCCCTCGCTAATAGCCGTTACTATATTTGTTGGCGGGCTGTCATAACACGTGTGTAATACAGATTTGCATGTGGCTTTCGCAGCATCTAGGAGTTGGAGTACTATCATGAGTCATGACACAGATTATTTATTTTTTTGAACAACATATTATGGAGTACATCTTGTCCCTGCTTATTTTGAATATGAATTAAAAATTTATACATTGTCGGTCGGTCTATATAGAAGTGGATCAAGTGGTGGTTGGATTATAACATCTTATTAGTGGAGTAGTTATATTAGATATTATCATTATTACTTTAATAATTTATCATAATTTTTAATATCGTTCGTGTATATATATATATATATATATATTTGTTAGCGTATTAAATTTTAACTCTTTTAATTTATTTTTATTTATGCAACGAAGTATAGTGTACTTAGATTATTTAAAAATTCACGCATTTTTATTTGTCTACAAGTAATTTATTTCAAACACTCTTTATTTAACTCACAACATAGTATTTGTGACTCAAACGCAACACATAAAAAATGATACGGTATCGATACATTTAGATATCTAAATGTTACTACTGTAAACACTAGTAATTAAACAAACACTAATTATTTTAACAGAAAATGATGTCAAAGTAGACATCGGCGGAATCGAAGAAAAATTCATTAATAGCGTAATTCAAGTCTGGTTCGGGTTCAATAGTGAAAAATGTTCGTCCCCTATCTTCTCATTTTTTAAGAATAAATTTAATTAGGAGATAAAATAGCCCTCAATTTCTATTTATTCCTTTCTTAAAATAAAAAAAAAAGAAGAAGAAAAAAGAACTTTAAAACACACCCATAGTTTACTTTTTCTCCTAAAAAGAATACCAAAATACTCATGTTTTCATTTTCTTTATCTTTCTCTTATTTTTAAAACTCAACCAAGGCTACAAATATATAGGAGTACTATATATGTCTTCCTTTGACATTAAGGAACAACTTTTTCAATTCCGTCCAGTACTTGGCAACATCACACGTTCTAGCTAGCATTAAAATCAGAAAAGTATATGAGACGATAAAAGAGTTTTTAGTTGGAGCAGTCTAGTTGACGGAGCTTCTTGCATAATTAATTGTAGAATATTATGTTACTTTAGGGAGGAACGCATAAAGGAGGACAAACTTTAGGGACAAAAGAGAATAATTCCTTCACAAGTAAAGTAATGGCCTAAATAACATCGCGTGAGAAAAAGTATACAACTTTCAAATTAAGTACCTAAATTAGGCACGAGCTTTATACCTACTTCTTTGGTCCCTAATGCTCGATCTCTACCTAGATTCTTAAAGACAACGCTTTTATTTTTAAGTGGAAATAATAATAATGCTATTTTGACTTAGCTATTCAACAATTCTCCTATATATATTATTTAGCAATGCATCTAGTCCATAAGTACCCTCCTTTCTATTAAAAGTGTTAGTTACCCTCCTTCCTTCTATCAAAAAGTGTTACTTCTTATTTGTTTCAAAATATAGGATTAATTTTAATTTTTAAAAATTATTAAAAAAAAATTTAAATATAAATTTATTTGATTTTAGACAATATAATTATAAAAATTATAAACGATGAAAAAACTACTTATTACTTATACGAACATTAGTTGGACTTTGAATGTGGAAAAGAGAGAGTATTGTCCAAATAAAAAACCATGCATAGAGTCTATGAAAAAGAGTATATACGTCTATAAAACAAAATATGTATACAACATTATATGCAACTAATCATTTCAATATCTATTTGTCTCCAACTTGCTTGAACGTCTATAGTAGACTCCTCCTATTATATAGCATATATATTCTTTTTGAAACCCCACATTTTTTTAAATACAATATAATATCATAATTAAGTACATTATTCACTATTATAATATCAAATAACTAATCAAACATCAATAACAAGAAGAATAAACAAATTTACAAACAAGTCTCACATAAAAAAGGAAACACACTTCCTATAACTAAAATTTGTCCCTCATCCAAGACTAAACTCACCTAAAAATAATCAAATCTAAGACATAAATATTACAACTCCTCAATCTTAACCGTTGAGCTAAAACCTGATCTACCCTCCTCCTATTATATTAACCATCTTTCAGAGCTTATTCAGAATGGGACCAAAACCTCTAAATTATAAGAACGATAAAACATGCAACTTTCTGTCTTTCACAATCAAGAAAAGAAAGCACCTTTGTACCTCATTGTTCAGCCTTCCATAATGCTCTCTCTCTCTCTCTCTCTCTCTTTTTTTTTTTCTTTCTTTTGCTAAATCCAATAGTGAATAATTGTTTGGCATTTAGGGTATATTGTCATATTGTGATGATATGCTGCAACAAAGAACAAACTTTGCAGCTAAATGATTAATTTATTACAAGGTCCAAACTCCAAACACACTTTTTTCATCAACTTCCGGGGCAATCAAAGTTTTTGGCCAGTGCCATTCATCAATTAAGGATTGAAGATAACACTCACTCCATTCTAAATTAGTAATTCAATAAAATTATTGTTGAATTTTGAAAGTGTTAAAATATTTCCAAATTTAAAATTAATAAATTTATTAAGAATTACAAAATAATAAACAAATACTTATTATAACTAATTGTGTTTTTAGATAATTTATAATTTTCATAATTAACTTTAAATGTCTAATATTATTAACTTTAAAAAATCAATAATAACTTTATATTATGATAAAAAGTTTAAAATGCAACATAAGTGGTCCACTGTATATAGTAAAATTAATAACAACAATATAAAAAAAAACGCCGTCTGTGGGAATCGAACCCACGACCACGTGGTTAAAAGCCACGCGCTCTACCAGCTGAGCTAAGACGGCACATAAACTATAACCAAAAAGAATTATAAAAGGAGTGATGAAGTGAATTATGTGTTTCAGAGAGAGATGGAGAACCCCTCCAATGATCGGCCGTTTCTCATTGGAAACAAATCACCAGTAAGTAATAATTACGTTCTTCAAGGATGCTTTTATTCAGACTGATGATTACATACATGATTAGTGAAATTTGATGTCCGAAATAATTAGTGAAACTGATAAACAAAATGTGGTTAATTAAAAGCAGAATTTTTTGAAATATGTAAGTTTCTATACTTTTAGATCGACACTGAAATTGTTTAATGGCTAAATTTTCCTTCGGGAAAAATCCTATTGTCTGGTATTTTTTATTTTTTTTATGTTGCTTTACAAAATGGACATATTGTATGTATTTTGAATTAGATGAGTAATTGAAATCACTCTTCTTTTGTTAATTCTCACATACCCAACAAACCACAATAATAAGGTACTTGGAAATATCCAAACCTTGGTACGCTGGGAGAGTTTTTTTAATATAATATAGTAAAATTGGTTGAGACATATATAGTTAAGGCAACTGATATTGCCATGCAAAAATATTATCATTGTGGGCATGCTAAGTTTTAAAATTCATTCCTCCGAGCAGTACTGGGTTATCATCAATTTGTAAGAAGTTTTAGGTAGTCTTTCGAATAAGGTCATCTCATTTCTACGGATATTGCAAAATGATACATAAAAATTATTCTTTTTGATTGGTAAAATGAACTTGTTACTCCCTCCGGCTCCGCTCCAAAAATATACGATTGCTGGCCTTTGTCAGTATTAGCTACACAACTTCCCTTGATTTAGGTTCATTTAAAACTATTATAGTAGTGATGTGATGGTCTCCCTTTTTCTAGTGAATTCATTCCCAGGTTGAATTGTCTTGTAATTGCAATGAACAAAATGGAATTAAAACTTATAGTACATAGTTTGTGTGTGTGTGTGTCTATATATATATATATATATATATATATATATTGTAGCAACAAATTCAAAACAAAACTCTGCAAATATATATATACCTTTATCTTTTTACAACACCACAGTTGGGCAATGTGAAACTCATATTACAAAATGTATTAGAAAACAACTCAGTTAACACAATTGATTTCAGCTTCTTTCGTCAATCTAATAGAAATGATGACATGTTACAATTCTCTTATGATTTCGTCTATGAGTTCATCAACCACATGTCCCTCCACATCCTTTATAATGTCATCTGTTTCAACATATGCAAACATCACCTCATTCCACCCAAAGTCCCACATACAGTTGATATTTGGATCTGTAATTTTGATGTCTCTCTCAAGCATTTTGAGCAGGTTTTCAGCAGCATCACATTCATCATGCTCATTCATTCCGTAGAATTTTAAACCTTCAAAATCCCTATACAACTGTTTGACCAAATCATCCAAAGACCTTACCTTTGTGTAACTGATGGATATCTTCAAGCATGGCTGAATAATGAGTTCTTGTCTTCGTCCTTTTCTATTCATTACTTCATAAGCACAGTCTATTGTGAGCTTAGAGACCTTATCTTGATACATCTGGTCACTAGCATGAAGAATGCCAACTGGTATGTTGAGTTTGAAAAGTGCCTCTGCTGTGTTCAGGAATAATGGACTTTTGATCAGTATCTCTTTGAGGTGCTTTTCATTTTCTGTCAATAGCTCTTGTGTCCATGATGTTGGAGCTTTCTTTTTCTCTTGCTGTGGAGGGTAAGAAATTTCCATGCTTCCTGCAACATCAAAGATTAATGTTTAAATATTGATGTTCTATATTTTTATTTTCTCCTTTGCATTTTAATTATGAAGCTGAAACCCTTGTTATAACATCCTAGAAGAAATATGTTGCTGAGGATAAATAATGGCTTAAGTTCAGAAAAAGTGCTTGATGGGACGAGCTTGTATTTATGTATCAGTTTCTGCAGGTTAGGTGTCTAACTAAACAAGAGTGGCCTAGAAGTGCTTTGAAATTTCTTAATAATGAGATATCATAAGTCCGTATTCGGTAAATAAACGGGGAAAACATGATGGACCACACCTTTATAGAGGAAAATACTAATAGACAAGTATTGCTGAGAGGCAAAAATGGGAAGAGTGATTTTCTTCTGATAGTTATTTAAGAAACAGATCAACTTTAGAGATCTGGGGACTTGTGTATTTCAAAATTAATACTTACCATCAAGTGGATTTGCTAAAGTTTCTGGTGACTTCTGTTCTGAATCTTCTTTGCAGACAGATGCTTGGCCTCGGTGATCGTTGGAATCCATACAAGCTTCAGAAGTTATGTCATCGCTCTGCATAATATTCAAGGAAGGAAAATGTGAGGATGCTACAAATGTTAAGATGTAAACAGTTATGCATAAGAAGCAGTGTGGTATAGTTTTAAAAACACTTTATCAAGACCTCATTATCTGTAAATTCATAAGCATTTAATAAAGGTGTGCTTACAATGTCATTCAAATTTAGAGGGGATGCTACTTTTGGACTTCTGCATTCATAGTCTTGGGAATCATTAGAAGCCACGGTCACTTCAGCTACATCGTGCTTTTGTTGTTCTGCGTTCGGGGGTTGAGTGCTTGCTTCTAATTTGCTTGATTCTTTCATGACCCCTTCTCTTTCTTTGGACCTGTTGGTACTTGGTTGTTCTGCTCCATTTGATCCAACGGTCTTTTCATGTCTTCTCTGCCTCGATTCTTGAATAACAATATTATGATGCTTAGAAGGTCTTGCTAAGTTGTTTAGAGTTCCATTTCTTCTGCTTACTGGTTCATTTATCTTGCGAGGGGTCTTACGTCTAAGTGCTTGCATAATTTCTACCTTCTTCCCCGTGGCAAGAACATGTGCAGGCTTCTTTTGAATTAGTGGCAGCACGCTATCTTTTGCCGTCTCTATCTGTGATGCTGATTCTCTAGGAGATGCATTTTCGTCCAATTTCCCATTTATCGAAATTTTAGTAGAGATTTCATCTCCAACAAAATTTTCATCATGTTTACTATCTGGCTTCTCTTTCAGAGGCATTCCACCAATAGGTTCTGTAGAACTTCTCATAGCGGCTGGTGTATGGTTCATATGTGGCGTCTTCTTTTGTAATTTTGTTGCATCATGCATGGTTTTTGCCGGAACCTTTGATTTCACTGGACGTCCATTATGTGTTGTAGCCTGCATAATAGGTTTTGTGTTCTGCTGCTCTCTTCTCTTTGCTTGATGCTTTTCTTCTTGGAGCTCAGATTTTGGAAGCATGTGCAACTGATGCAATCCACTGTCTTGCTGGGCCTTTTGTTGACTTCTTTGGATAGGCTGCTCAGAGTTTCTCTTTTCTATTTGAAGTGCACTTTCCTTGCTCTCTATTTTTTCTTGCAATATATTTTCAGCTTCGGGGCTCCTATGTTTCTGAAGTACTTTCTGCTTCTGTTCATTCTTAATTTCATTTTCACCCTTCTCTGTAGCTTTTTGTTGCTTGTGCTTTGTAGAATCCTGTCCTTTCTCCTTTTCTTGACTATTCTTCTGATTTTCAGGAGTTTGATTTGAATTGCTGATGCTGCTTCTTGGCTTATGTATTGTGCTGGTGGTCTTTTCTGGACCTGAACCTTCGCTAGTTCTGTGTGCCCTTCCAAAGTTCTTCCTATGTGAATTTTCATCAGCAACCGCCTCTACAGAGTTGCGTTGAGGAGATACCTGAACCTTTTCAGCTTTCAGAGAAACTGTGAAATTTTTAGTTTGTGGTTCCTTGTGGTCTTGTTTCAAAGCATTATTATTGTTACTTAGAGGTGCAAGCCTCTCAGTCTGTCGAGTCTTTGCTTCAGAATTCTTGGTTGTTGTATACGTGGTCTTAAAGACTATTCCTTCTCTTTGTTTCGGGCCTGCTTCTCTTTGTCTGATTTGTGGATCTACTCTTTCTGGAAGTACTTCCAGCCCCATCAGTTTTGCAATAACACTCGACATTCTCCCCTTATCTGGTCTAGCTTGTGATGAATTTGAGTGACTCTTTGATTCAGGACCCCAACTAGCAGGCCGCCAATGAGTTTCTGAATTTGAATCAGTCAGAGTTTGTTGGCTGTGGAAGCTAGGAGTCTTGTCATGATATGTCAGTGCTATCAATCTCTGCTTTAGATCAGTCTTTGTAACCTCTTTATTGCCATGAGAATTCCTTGAGCGCTTATCAAAGGAGAATCTTGGCAGGTCAAGTTGTTTCTGTTCAGCCATTGTCACATTGTTGGCTTCATCATCCTCATCCTCCTCCAGTAAAGTGATCCGGTTTTTCCTCTGAGGCTTGATCATGTATTCTGAAGCTTCTTGCAAATTCACAAGCATTTTCAAGGACTCTTCCAAATCCACAGCCCCTTTCAACAGTTCCTTCCCAACTTCTATCGAATATTTATCAAAGTTAAGGCCATTTGAGCAGGCTCTTAGAATCTGGTTTAAATTTTGTACCCCTTTTGATATTTCATTAATATGAAAATGAGAAAAGGCTGGGAACTGGCTAGTTGAAGTATGGTGTTTCTTGAAGCTGCTGCTTCTGTCCATATTCCCAGTATCAAGTGATCTCCGTCCAATTTGCTGCAGGAAATGCAACATTGAACTATTGCCTGAAGAGTCCTTTTTACCATATTTCCCCCCGTTTTGAAGGGCGAGTATGAGGGCCATGGGCAGACTGCCTCTTTGTTCTGAGCTTTGTCCGCTTCCATAAGTAACCAGCTGTCTTGAATTTTCTTTAGGGCTTCCACTAGCCCTCCGCTGCGAGTTTGCTGTGTTGGGTCTGACCTACAAGGAAATTGAAGCTCAACAAATCAAGTCCTCACAATTTATTCGACTGTCTGAAGCATATTACACAGTAATTTAGGTATTTTGAAGATTGAACGTACAGGCTCTGGTGCTTTAGTTTTTTGAGATCCTTTGTAGGTCTGTCTAGAATTTCTTTGTCCATCTGTTCACCACAAACATGACAAACAGAAAGCATATAATATATAATTGTGCAAATACAAATTCAGGGTGAGAAAACACAGATCGGTCATATACTCGGTTAGAGTTTGAATGTTTTAAGGGCTAGCCTGGTTTATAGTAGCTTTCAGAAAAAATGATTTAATTTCTTTCTTTTTTTTTTGGATAAGTTTATCGGATCATGAATTCTGAGCTTTAAACCATCTAGTTTCACAGCAATAAGGGGTGAATATATATATGTATATGGAATGATCCATAGCGAGTACGTGTTGCTATGGATCAAAATGGGCAAACGTCATCTCTATCGTCCAATACAAGAATAAACAACCGAGACTAGAACTAGAATTATGACATCAGTAGCGGACGATAGGTACATCCGCTACTATTTAGTAGTGGATGGTTGTAAATTTGTAATTAATTTCGCTTACCTTCCGCTACTAATAGTAGTGGACATACTTGTCGTCCGTTACTATTAGTAGCGGATGACGTTTTTGCAATTGTAATCTGGGTCGTTTATTCCTGTAATGGACGCTAATGATAGTTTTTGATTTATTATGGTTCACAACAAGTAATTGTTATGGATCATTCCCATATATATATATATATATATATATTATATATTATACTATCCAGTGATGCCTAAAACTCTAAATTAAAGTAGTTTTAATAGAATCAGGAGTTCAAAGAATCTATATGCGCCTATATGGGTAAACTACATTGCTGTATAGGTGGAATGGTTTGTTTTTCAATTTCTTTTTGGAAAGCAAAAATGGGGAAATTGGATAGACTCTTAAGGTAGATAAAAAGTATGTATACTCCTGCAAAGATTGAGGATATATTTTGAACCTAAGAATTCCCTAGTTTCATGGCACAATTTTTTCTGGGAAAGCATTAAATTAATATTGCTACATTAAACATTAAAACAAACTAAAAAAGAACTTAAATTAAACACTTAATATAGAAGACAAAGGATTAAGAAATGACATGTGCAAGAGTTGTTTTCTTTACAGTTTGTAGTCCGTACATGTATACTTGAGAAGTAGGTGATACTGCTTCTTTTACAATTGCTTGGAGTTGCTGAACAAGAATATTGATCCAGAAAAAGAGTACAGTTTATCGTTTACACTTCGGAGTAACTGACTTCGAACAGAAGTTATATATATCCACAAGGTTTGAAATTAAGTAGATAGATTTTTTTCTGCTTGTATATATGGAACAATTAAAATTTCAGTTTCTTGTCATTTACTAATTACTTATTACCTGGATGTATGTATATGTAAGACCCTTACCTCTTGCCATCATATTTGAATTGCTTGAGCTTTGAGATGCAGCCATTCGTTCTTTTTTCAGCCGGAGATCGCTTAGTAGCTTCTGTGCAAAGTCCGACTTTGTTGCCATGTTGTAATGTTCGTTCAAAGTACTTGCAAATCAAACCCAAAGTTAATTATGAACTCTTTTTGGTTCCTAGCTAATTCGAGAAACTATTTGCACAGTTGGAGAGAATGTTAGATCATGTATTGGTTTTCTTCTTTTTGGCAGGTGAAATGATAGAGAAGAAATCTTGCTTCTCTTTCAGTTGGGAGGGATCTTTCAGTGTTGGGTAAGGTGGGAAGTGCAGTTCAAAGCAATAAAAATATTGAATGATTGATGTAAATGTAAGATCTCTCTCTCTCTCTCTCTCGTAACACTTGAGTTACCTTGACTTTCATTCTAATCTAAGCAGCAATCACAGAGCTTTTTATTGTACTTCTGAAGCAAGCCTTTATTGGAAGCTCCTGTAGTTTTTTGTTTACAATGTTACCATAGAACTCTTATTACCACCGGCCTATGTGGCACACGCAATTAAAAAATATAAAATATTTAAATAAAACTTAAAAAATATGGATGAGAAAAGATTGAGAGAAAATAGAGATAGAAAGTAGGATAAAGAAAATAAATTGGTGATAAAGTTGGATTGTTATGAATTTACCATTGTGAAAAAGTAATTTAACTAAAATATAACAATTTTTAAACTTTATTATAAAGCAGACCAACATACCGTAAGACTCCCAAATCCCCCATCCTGTTTTATATATAGATAAGTTTCAAAAACTAGGTACAATTGTTTTAAATTGTGATACAAGAACTAAATGTCTTGTGCTTTACACCATAAGTAGTGTTTTGTGTACACAATTGGAAAGAATTTCTAGCCTTCTTTACCTTAATGCTTTTCATAATTTTGTATACTGAAGGTAAGAATAATAGTGCGCGTTGTTTTTTTGGATATTGTCATAGAATCTTGCTATATATTACGAAAGATTTCTATCGAATTACGATTGTAAGGTATATTAATACATGAAATTGAATATAATTATAAAATTTGGTCACTGTATCAAATATATCATAAAAATATTATCAATTAAATTTATTCACATAACTCGCAATAAAAAAATCGACATGTAAAGTCGCAATATATATCATTATCAATTGAGATATGCCCCATAAATCTATCTAGTATTCGCCCGAAAGGTAGTGGTTGAGGTTTCCTCTGTTTTTAAAAATAATAAAAATTAAGAAGGTATATATATATATATATATATATATATGCATAAATTTTCACCAAGACATTGTTTGGTGATACTGCCTTGTATGATTCGCCAGCTATATAGCACGAGGAGGAATGCAGTATCAATTCCTTGCTTGCTGTATTACCAAGATGTCCTCTTTATCTCTCACTTTAGTCAGAGAATGGAATCATTTGAATATGGGGGATTCACCAAAACTCAAGCAAAGAGAATGGTTGCCATTGTGTGGAAGTTGGAAGCCAGTTTCCTTTATAAATGCCATGGTCTACTATAAGATTATTCATATACGTGCATGTATAGAAATGTTGACTTCTAAAACAAATGGATGAAATGTTGTTGTTAAGTTTTCTTAATCAACAACAAAGTATGATTAGTATAATTTACCTTTTTTTTTCCTTATTTATTTTTTTGGTTATCAAATGAATATCTTTATGCTTGTGTACATAAAAATTTATAATTTATTCTTTTAGATCCCATATTCATTCGCATCGTAACGTTTTTTTTCTTTTTCAATTTGGAAATTTCAGATTTATGGGTTATGGCTATTAAAGCACGGGAAAGGGGGATTGGTTTGGAGTAGGGGTGGTAAACTTTTGGAGGGTCAATACTTTATACCTGTGTTGTGAAGTGTGAACAAAGAAAAATGTTGAAATTTTGGAAATTGCTTGCCCTTGGATCCACATTGTTAATGTTGTTGAACAAGGAGTTATACACTTATACTCCCTCCGTCCCAAATTAATTGCTCAATTTTGACTATTTTAAGTCAAATTGACTATTTTTAGAACTAATCTTTTTTATTATTTTTGTTAAAATATAGGTGAAGAGATTATAACCAAAAGAAAGTATATACAATTTATTACTAACTCTAATTTTTATAATTTTAGAAATATATTTATATATGTTTAATTATTAATTCTAAAAATAGTCAATTTGACTTAAAATGGTCAAAATTGAGCAATTAATTTGAGACGGAATGATATTATTGAAAGTTTTAAAAAACTTGTTAATATCTCATCTAGTCTTTTAACTTAATTTATGTAACAATTTTTGTAATAAATAAAAGTTAAATTTAATTTCTTTTATGACATAATTTCTTTTTTGCATTATATTTTAAAAAAGACTCTTAATGTGGGGTGCACAAAAGAGGAAAAAGGGCACCTTAGTTTTTGGGATGGTATACACAAAAGAGGAAAAGGTGAACTCTAGTTTTTGGGATGGAGATACTTGGTACATAATCACCCTTCTTGAAAATTTCACTTCTGAAATGAAATTGGTTTGTAAAATATGAACTTACCCCTCACAATTGGTAAAAGGCCAAGTGGTGGTTCTCAAGGACTTACTTGTTAGAGTGCCATGGATAGGAATTTTTATTAGGAGGTCCAGGTCTTCTTAGGACCTTCCATTACATTTTCGACACATGTAATGGTCATACATAATTAATATAAATTGGCCCCCACATGTTATGAGTTATTGGTTAAAAAAATAATTATTATACACGTGTCGAAAATGTAATGAAAGGTCATTTTTCTAGTTGGAAGACCTGGATCTTCTAATAAAAACTCCATGGATAGAGAGGTGCTAGGTGGGGACTTGGGGTGAATGGGTTGGGTTTGGGGGGAATTTATCTTGTACCACACAATAATAATAATGTAAATATTGTTCTTACTTGCCACTTAAACAACTTGCCTATGGTGTTTATGTAATCATATTATTCTATTTCCAGGTAAAACACACACACACACACACATATATATATATATATATTGAAAATTGAAATGATCATATAAGTCTATCTACTTCCTTTTGCAAGTACACGCTTTAATATGTTGCAGTATGATGGAGTAAGATTTACAGATTACAAGGGAAAATTAACAATTCCTACTTTTCTCACCCATTTACCATGGAGTCCTATAAAACTCAAGAAAATACTCATTTGATAAAGCTTGTTTTCAAAGTTTTTCTTTTGGCTTCCATTTTACGATAATACCTATATCTCACGGGTCATCGTAATGGATTGCTTAATTCTACGGGTAGATATTTTAGTGGGATAATGGTAGGGGTCTAATTTTTCTTTTTCATCGAATGATATTTTAAATAATGTGTTATTATTATATTGTTTGAGTTTTAATATTTTTTAAAGCTTAATTTTTTAGGATAATACAATATAACATCATAGTCAAGTATATCATTACTCTTACAAATATTAAGAATCAAGCAATCAAGTCTCACTAGAAGAAGAAGAAAATAAAGTCAAATAAGTCTTACGTAAAGAAAAAACACAGTTCACATCAATGTTTTGAAACTTGGACTGGCCTGATCGGTCCAATCGGTTGAATCAATCCTATGTCAGGGCCGATTTGGCTTAATTTGGTCAAAATTCGAATTGAACCAGTTAATCACCGGTCGAATCGGTGGTTCAACCGGTTAAATTGACTCAGTGACCGAGTTTTTAATTATTTTTATGATACCAAAACTTTTTAAATATTAAAATTAACCACTTTTAGTACTATTGTAATATAAATTCATTATATTTTAATTTATCAAAAATAAGATATTAAATTTTTTTTTATTAATAATATATATTTTTATATATTTATGACGTCATTGATTCAATAACGGTTCGACTACTGGTTAAACTGATGATCTATTCATCAGATAACTTTTTTAATTCGATAATCGATCCGAATTTGAAAACATTGCTTCACATGACAAGAATAATATAATCTTACTTTAGTGAAAATCGAGATCTAAATTATTTTTATCTTATTCTATTTTATGTTCTAATGTGATTGACTATGTTATAAAAATTGTCGAAATGACTTACGTTTTTCAATATTCTTAAGTTTTTAGATTATCCTTTATCTTATTCCCTATTATATTTGAGATTAAAATTTGAGAATCTTAATATATTTATTTTAATGAGTGTGAAATTAATATATCTCATAGGATTAAAACATCTTTTTATTTTTTCCTATTAAAGTATATCTAATTTTATTAATGTAACATGTACATAAAAAAGTATATATATATATTTTTTGGTAATTACTTTTATAAGATTTTTCTATAAATGGAGCTACTTTAATGATGTATATACTCTTTGGGTTAAAATTAAAGATATAATTTAATTTTTAAAATAAATAACAATATATTAAATTTTAAATTAATATTAATATATTTAATTTTAATTAATATAATTATTTTAATTATTATATACTCCATATATAATAAAAATTATGCGATGCTACCCGCCCTTATCATCAACGATTAGAGATAATAATCACTTTTTGGCGTGGAAATGTGGTCGAGGACAGCGTAGATACACGTGGTGAAAGCTGGAATCTTCTTTCGGTAAAAGACAAGACCCGGCGATGCTACCCACCATCCCCTTTCATAACCAACGCACAATTCTCATCTACGACTACCCCAATCTCACCGTCTAAAATATCCACCACTCCTTCACTTTCAGCCGTTAGATCACTTTTGGGTGGCAATAAATAACCCTCATCATCTTCATTTTGTTTCCACATCTCAACTCCATCTTTAACACGGGCATCTCTCCTGAAGTCTTTTCTAGATCTATTCTTCGTTATTTATCATTTACGAGTTCTCGTTCCAGATCTGGAAAGATCGTTCTTTGATCTACGATTCGGCTATGGATTTATGTTATTTATCCGTTCAATTTGTTATCGTTCCTGTTTAGATTTGTTGCGGTAGCCTTTTTTCTATGGAGTTCGGGTGAAAATCGCTTTTGGTTCTATAGATCTGTTGAGGTATGCTATTGATCCGATTTATTATTTCGGTGATTTTCTGTATTGGTTGGCCCTTTTTTCTCTGGTTTTATGGATTTACTGTATCTTCGTTCTTATCTCTAATTTCTTTTTATTTTGTTTTAAAATCTGTAGGCTGTTCTTTGGATAGCTTGAATCAGACCAAGCTCTAGATGGATGTATAATCATATCATAGATGAAGAATTTGAAGGTATTTTTATGAATTTTTTTTTTGGGTTTTGGTTATGTGTTTATATAATTATATACAGTTCCTTGACTCTTATTTATATTTGCAGATCCGTGAATTATATATCGTCAACGTCTCGTCTGATGCTGTTGAAGCTAAGACTTTCGTCTGGGTTTACCTTGTTTCGTTGGGATCTGTGAGCTTCTCACGAAAGAATATCATTTATCCAATTTATTGAAGATCGATGCTCGGCGGTGAAGATAATGGAATGGGTGCTTAAATTGTTATATTACTATTATGATTATGTGAGTACTTCAATATTTGTAGCTGTGAGAAACGAGAGGTGAGTAATATCAGAAATGTCATCATAATTTGTGTCTATCTGGCCTTTGCCATGTCAGGTGAGCTTGCATGGCAGGTCAAAACAACCTAATAAAAAATATTCTTTTTGTGTTTTGGAGGGGAGATGGCACGGGGGTTTGCCCGGCTCCCTTCTTCCTGCGTCTCTCTTTCATTTTCTTTTCTTGCATCGCAACTAAATCTTCAGAAGTTTACGTCAATATCGACATAATGCGTCTGTATTTGTATTTTGGATGGCTTTAGATATCTCTAATGTGTAAAGCCATTCAAGTCAAATATGACGTCCAATCAGTGTGGTAATATGATTGAGCTGACAAATTCAAGGGTTGGATCTACTGACATATGCCTCAATGCAAAGGTACAAACTGCAATACCATTCAATTTATTTCTGTACTTTAATTGTGTAGGTAGTATAATTCTTTTTATGTTTGCCATAAACAATTATCCAAATAACATGTAAGCATTAACTTGATGCAAAACACTTATTTTAATTTCAATGCAGCCATTTAGTACAAAAGTACATAAAACACTGTATACAAAGTGTCATTTATCAGTAAAGCTGATGCATATGACTCAAATACATTGAACAATGAAGCCATTAGTACAAATTTTATATAACAATGATGCATAGCGTTATATATCAATACAGCTGGTGCATTAACAAAATTATATAGAAAATAAGTTTTTCATTAGCCATATGCATTTACATAGTGAAAACTAGTGTTTCTTCAATCACATGCATATACAAAGTACATCAAACGCACCAATACAGATCATTCATAAAACTCAATTACATAGAAAACAAGTGTTTCTTCATCCACATGCATATTACAAAGTACATTGAACATGTAAATAATGTCACTTGTTAATACAGATTATTCATAAAACTCAATTATACATAAAAAATTAGCATTTCTTTGAACTACACTTGTTCTACACTTTGTCGTTTGCTTTTGTTAACTCCATTTTGGGAATAGACGCAAAATCACCAACTCGTGAGGACAAATTTTTGTTTCAAGTAAATGTGTTTGTTTTAGTAAAAAGATAATGAAATATATGGTAATTTTTATACTATTAAAAATTAAAAATGGCAAGGAGGGCTTTTTGTAGGAACTTAATTGTTTTTAGTCTTAAAATATTAGAATGTGATGCCTTGTTTGATTTGGTAAAGATTTTATTTATTTATTATTGGTGGATGAGAAATGGCATATATGATGACAAATTATTATTTTACTGGACAATTTGTTGAATAAATAATTTTCAATGGAGTGGAGCTTCACTTTTGAAGTTGTCTGGTGTTCAACCTAGTGTAAAGGGTTGTATATTGTGGTTGTATAGTTAGAAGCTCTGAGGTTCTTAGGCAGGCCTTGGTGTTTTGGTCAAGTTACATGTTACTGTTGTCTTCCTACGGAGGATCTTTGTATCTGTTTTAGCAGTAAATTGATTTATATGGCAGCAGTGGAGCTTTAGCACCCTATGATAGAGTTTCAGGAATTATTGTCATATTTATCATCAGCCATTGGAGGATATGTGCACCTTTTCCGGAGCTATTCAAGAGGATTTGCAGCTCCCCGGGATTTGCAGCTCTCTAGATTTCAATCTGGCTTGGGCCAGCTCTCTAGATTTCAAGCGGCTTGGGCGGGAGGACGGGCACCTTTTTCTGGAGCTATTCATAGGATTTGCAGTTGAAGATTTCCAGCGCAATCACCTGTTTACTACACAGGTGTAAATGCATTTGTTTAGTTATCCAAAATATATCGGTACTCTGGCTACTACCTCTGTTTCTGGGTGATTTTGAGGTTTAGTATGGTGATGTATTAAAGTAATACATTTCTGGCTGTTGGGGTTTTCTTTCTTCAAGCTTCTAAGGTTTTTCCAAGTTCATCAATATTGTTACTATATATATTTGGCTACACATCATCCTGGGGAGTTTTTTGTAGCGTATATATTGGTACTAATTAGTTTGAGATCAGTTTTTTTCCTGTAGTTTTTTTTACTGATTAGTATTTGCTTCAAGTCCAGAACAGGGTATTTTGATTTCTATATGTCTAGTGCTTTTGTTGTGTACTAACATGTAGTTCAAGATAGATCAGTGGATGTGACAGCTTAGGGATGATTGTTCCTGTGGAGTTGTGCAGCACATGTGAGGTTGGTGAGTCTACTTTTTGTGATGTGTGGTAAAACTACATGAGTGTCCTCTTTTACAATTTGCTTTTTAAAATCCTTTACCAGATTTAGTATTTGTTTTCCTAGGCCCAAGAGCCTCTTTTGCCTAGCTTTCTTTCTCCCTTAAATTTTAATGACACCCATATATAGTACAGTTCTTTTTTCAGTGTAATAGTAATCAGAATATCAGTCTGTGGAGTCTATTTTATTTTACAAGAATTCTACCAGTAACACAGTAATTTTATTATATAAGAATCCTACTAGTACAACAGATGAATAGGAATATGATCTATTTACAACAGATGAATAAGAATGATCTATTTAGAATATTGCTCGAATGTCTTTAAATTTCATTGATGTTTAGTTGCTCTGCTTAAATTTTACTTATGTTTAGTTACTCCTGTCTAAACTTACAGGTGTTTTATTTAGCCTATACAGGGATTGACAATGTAGGTATGAACCTATTAGTCGGAAGGAAGTGCAATCTCTGACTATAATATTAGACTTTAAACTTGACTAGACTCTAAACTTGCAATTTTTAAAATTTATTTTTTTCTGTGTTGGGATAAAAAGTTTTTATTATTATTTTAGGTAGTTTCAAGTTAAATATTTGTTTATTTTATTTTAATTTGTTTTTTACAATAATTTGCCTATAATACAGGTAGTATTAATTGTCATGTTTTTATTTTGTGTATATTTATAGAGTATCAGTAGTAAAAAATTATGCAATTAAATGAGAATATAAATGAGTAATTTTGTTATTTTGTCATTTTTTTTAATGTGTAAAAGGTCATTCAGGACTTTATTCTGGATGGAATACTAAAAGAATAGTTTTACTATCAAGTCTCGATTTTTGTGGGTCATTAACCCCGAGTGGATGGAATTTGGGAGATTGGCTAGTAGGGTGCGAGGGAGGGAGAGAGGACCATGGGAAAAGTTGATTTTCTTTTTAAGTTTTAATTTGCAAGCCTATTCTGCCTTTTAGAATATATTTTTTATTAACTGGTGAAGTTTTAATTTGCAAGCCTAGTCTGTCTGTTGGACTATATTTTTTATTAACTGGTGGTTAGTATCAACAAAGCTTGCATGAGATTCAGCAGTACTGAATGGTTAATAAAGGGGTTAAAATATCAAAATTTGATTTCATGTGGGGTGGTTTTATGTGTAATCTGGTATGAGTGTGGTTCTTTTGGGGTTATGAAATGCTATGTTCCCTTTTAATTGATGTTTTATATAGGAGGAGAGAATACGAGGATTACAAAAGCCCTTTCAGATTAATCAAAGTATTCACATTAAATATTAGATTAATCAAAGTATTCACATTAATTATTTTAATTGCGGTACTTCATTTTTTGAGAGAGAATGAAAACTATAGGTGTCCATAATCATCTGGTGCGTTTAATTATGCATTTGGATTTATGGTTTTAATTTGTTATAAATCAAGGGTATAAGTGGGTATCAGAAAGAAATTGATTTTGACTTGGTTAAGTTGAAACAACTTTTATTATATATATATATATATATATATATATATAAGTTTTCTATTCTAGTTGAAGAATGATTTCTAATAATTGTAGTCACCCAGGTTTGAGGTTTGTGTATTTTTCATGAAAATTTTCGAGTGTTCATTGGGTTGTCAGAAACGTGGTCGTGATGAATCCATAAGCTCAAATTAGGAAGAGCGCTCAATCATTTTATTCCCTCCGTCCCAAATTAATTGCATTTCTAGGACTTTTTAAAGTCAAATTGACTATTTTTAAAACTAATCTTTTTACTATTTTTGCTAACATATAGGTGAAGATATTATAACCAAAAGAAAGTATATACAATTTATTACTAATTTCAATTTTTATAATTTTAGAAATATATTTATATATGCTTAATTATTAATTTTAAAAATAGTCAATTTGACTTAAAAAAGTCCTAGAAATGCAATTAATTTGGGACAGAGGGAGTAATGATTTGAGAGGCTGGTGGTTCGAGTCCACCTGGGTTCTTTTGGATGCTCTGAACAAACGAATCGTTCAAATAATTTGAAATAATTTTTTACTCGACATTCCTTGTTAAAATCTGTTGTGGCAAGAGCAGTTTCAGATAAGAAATTCACGATGTATTACTTTTCTACTAATATAATATGCCTCGAGGTTACCGTAAAAAAAAGATTAACTAGTTTGTATTCGAGTGCGAGTCTGGTTAATTTGTGAGATTTAAAAAAAAAAAGAATAGTTACTGCCGTTTACAATTTAAATTGTGGTATGAATATATTTTAATATCTTAAATTAGTTTTATACTTGGTGGTGTTATAATTTTTTGATGTAGGTGGAATAAATCAATTCAATTTTGCCTAGCAGTTTAATTGCAATTTCGCAAAATGGAAGGTGATCTTGTTGGATGATCAAAGTTGTACCTACCTACGGCTCAAGTTGAGTAATGTTGTGCAGGGGCGTCCTTGTAGCTTATGAAGTACTTTCCTCCGAACTTGGTGAACTCTCTCCTAAAAGAGGCAAGCAAACATAGCTTATGAATCAGTGTGCCTACTCATCGTCTCTGTCGAATCCTTCCCAATTATGATTGATCCTTTATATTTATATTGATCTATTATGTAGTAAATTTATTTTCTAATTGAGATTCTTTTGTGAAATGGAGGAATTATTTGTTTTTATCAATTATAAAAGTTTGAAATAAATGAAAAGAAGGAATTTGGAGGGTAGAGTTAAAAATAAGGTTTTCCATTTTTCTTAATAATGTTTTTATTTTCCTCATCTTCTTCATTATTAGTACAGGGATGTATAGTTTCTTCCTTTTTACTCCCCCTCAAATTTAAGCTCCCATGCATGGTGTTAACTTCTTCTCAAATCTCAATCGATGTTTCATTTCAATCAATAATCGGTTTTTGGAAATGAATGACTTCATCCTAGAAAATATACATAACAAATATGTTAATGACAACAGTTGCGTGTGTTAATGACATGAATAACATGTCCTGCCTTCAACTTTTTTTCAAGTACCAATTTCTTTACTAAATATTCCTCCTCTGAAATTTCAAGGTCCGTTTGAGATATTTTTGAATTTGAAATACCAATTTCTTTATTCAATAATCCCTTTGAAATTTTAAAGTTCATGTCCATGTCCATGTGAGATATTTGTAAATTTGAAAGTCGAAATGTTATTATAACTTATTCCCCAAACCCAACATATATGAACTCTAACCCAAGTAATACTTAATTAGCATATTTGCAATTCATTACTATAAAGGAAATCAACCATCTACATAAAGAGAATTCAAACTCTCAAAAGGAAAAAAATAACTACACAAGAATAGGTAAAGAACACGAGATTTAACCCCAACCCAAACTGGGAGAAAGCAAAATAACACGAAAGGGAAAAACAAACTTTACAAAAAAAGAAAATAATAATGAAATAAAATGTTAATAATAACAAAAAGATTTAGGAGAGAATCTCTTCAAAAGAGAAAAGAGACCATACCCAAATCTAAGTCTGGAGGTTAGGATTTCTGAAAAAAAGAGAAACATTATTCATTTTCACTATTACATTAATTATTGCATGATGTAGTTTATTGCATCACATCAAAAATTTCTTACCGAACCGAACTCCAAGTAAATGTTTGGCAAGACATGACTGTCCACCTCTGCTGAGGCCCAACTCTCTACTAATTTGAGTGATAAAGACACAGAGCAGTTTTTGGCAATACTATTGGGAATAGGCTGATATAATGTGATGGCTAGCGAATTCTATAGAACCTGTCAAACTCAATATCAAGACTACATATCCCTACACAATCAATTGATTTTATTTTATTTTTCCTAAAATTATTTACACCCATTAAAAATTTGTCTAAAACACGCTTAGATATTAATTATTTGTTTATGTAATATTTCAAATATTTAAACCATGACTCATTTTTGGAGGGAGCTGACGAAGAATCCATGAGGATCTCTATGCTTTGTTAGGTATCTGATTCCTCATGCCCACTCCACTATAAATAACAAGATAATTTCATTCACCTATGGGCTATGGGGATGAACTACTTTTGATAGTAAAGTGGTCCAATAATCCAATTTAGGCTCATTTATACCCAAGTTCCAATCTTTATTGGTGGATTGTCGACTTTGTTGCCATTTTTGTGGTCTTTTTTTTTTCTTTTTCTTTTTCAATTTTCAAATTTTAACTATTTGTCTAGTTTCATAATTTATTTATTACTTCCTTTTTAATTAATTAAGAATTGCGCTACTGCCAAATTCTTCTTTACTTTTGTCAAAGCTCACATATTGCTTTTATTTTGTGCTACTTTAATTCCATATATAGTTATAGTTACTTTATTTTTTTCAAAGCACTACTTTTCTTCTGGAGAACAAATTTTTTTTTTTGAAAAAATGAAGAAGGAAAATTTGAACTTTTGGCCACGACCACAGAATAATAGTATTATTTCCATACGTTACGTTCTTTTGATATGTTACATTTCACTAAAATTTGAAAAATTATACACTTTTGGTCCTAAAAAAACGAGTATAATATTTCTCACCATAGCTTAAATAAACTTCAACTTAATTTTTTTATCTTAAAATTTAGAAAAATATAATATTGCTTTTTTGAGGATGGAAGGAGTAATTAAGTTGTATTCTAAATAATAATTATAATTGTAAAAAAATTCAAGTTTACTAGGATTTCCATTTAAGGATGTAGAGAGGAGTGTTTATTTACGCTTTCCATGCTGATTTTAAAAGGTAAACAAATGGAGAATTTTTCGGTACATAATTTCATGGTAAATAAGCAAGAACACACAATTTATAGTTTCGAAATTAGAAAATTGTATCAATCATAATATTATTAGAAAGATAAATGCGAATATGTACTAAAGAAATTCCAAACTATCAAAAATTGTGGAGCCCGCATTTCTTAGTCGGTCACCCTTACTTGAGTACACACCCAAAAAGACCAAAGAAAAACAAGAAAAAAAAATACAAATTCAAATAAAAAAAATGATATATATTACGATTTTATATGTTGATTTTTTTATTACGAGTTATGTAGATAAATTTAATTGATAATACTTTTACGATGCACAATGAATTAATTTTATAATCTTATCTAATTTTATATATTGATATACGTTATAATCGTAATTTGATTGACAATATATAACATGACTCTTCACATAAACATCTATTTATGTAATCTCTTTTACTTCGTTGGTCATTCCCATTGATTTATTTTGAATAGTTGGTATTGAAGCGTCATTTATTTCCAAAAAATTCTAGAAGGTGGACAAGTACTACTTTTATGCCGTCCAAGAGATACTTACTACTAGTGGCGTAGAATAATATTTTCCTCCCACTTTCCTGTCGACGAGACGGATGAATGGAAAAAGAAGTTAATAATAATAATAATAACAATAATTAATAATATGAATAGGGGGTCAATGAAACATAAACACGCATTAATTGACTTGACTCTGGTTTGGTATGGCATGACGGTGGATGGAAATTTTCCTACCCTAACTTGAATTTTAAAGCTTTCCTTTTACACTATGGAATTAAGTTTTAAAATGGATTGAACAGAAAATTTAAGTTTTTTTACCTAATTTATTTGTTATAGAGTTTTTTTAATTAACAAAAAAGAAAAAAAATGAATAGAAAACTGATTATTTTTTATCAAAGTTTTTCATTAAAAAATGGACGAATTTGAATGTCAACTAAATAACATATTTTATAATTTCTATTAAATTCTCTAGATTATAAACATAATAAAACTATTAGTAACTTAAATGTAAAATTTTTGTTTTTTTTGTTTTTTATGAATTTAGTAACAATATTTACCAAAACATACAAATTTTCTATTTTTTCTTTTTGTTTGAAACTCAGAAGTAGAGTGTTAGTCTTCAGTTACATGATTTTCAAGTTTCAAAATAATTTTAAATATTGATCCTTCGGTCTCATATGGGAAGTACTATTTTGTTTAGGAAACTAACATATAAAATATATGATATCCTCACATGATTAGTGAAAAAATATATAAGATTTATTTTGAAATATATGTAAAAATATTAATTTCATTTTATGAAAGACAGAAATTAAAAATATCGCTTAGACTTCCGCCTTAGTCACAATCCAAATTCTTCATAAAATTAGTCAATATATATATATATATATATATTTAATATTCTGATAACAAAAAAAAGATTAATATATAAATTCGGAATATATATTATTTTTTAATAATTTATTCTTTAGGTAATAATTAAGCCACCCGGGCAGGCAAATCACAATAATAATGTGAGCATCAGTCAAATTGGGGCCTGTGCAGCTGTGCTGTGATCTTTCAGAACAAAAACACCTTCTTTTAGTGTTAGCACTTTACAAGTACGAATCTCTCTGTACACCTTCATTTTAATCACAAATATCTTATTCTCACCATTCTCTCTCTCTCTCTCTCTCTATATATATATATATAAAATATTCAGTGTTTGTTTGTTTTTTGGTAGTATCTGTTTCCAGTTTCAGCTGTCTGAAGAATTCTCCTGATCACACGCACACACTCTTGTAGGAAGTGAGGAAGCCCAGCAATCTCTTCTCTCTCCGATTTCTGAGCAGGAATTTCTCTCTCTTCTTGACAAGGTATATTCAAGGGCAAATTCCTTCTCTCTCTGTCTTTGACTTACATTTCCATTCTTTACTGATATATACATAGTATGTATATATTTATTATATTGTTGTAATTTGACCTTCTAAGTTTGATTGGAGGCAGTTAATTGTTGTTAGGTCTGTAGGTTCTTTGTATTTTTTGGATCTTGGTCAGTTCATTGATTCTCTTAATTTCCCCCATTTCCTGCTCTGCTTTGGTTGCTGAAATTTAAGGGAAATGGTGGAATAATATTTGACTGTAACATTCTTATCATATTGTTTTAATTAAAAGAAGAAGAAGTAGTACTTCCACTCTGACTCTATCCTATCTGCTACTTTACTTGACTGGGAGTTTCATTATCAGTAATTGGAATTTGATCAATACAGATACATAGGAACATTTCCAGAACTTTTCTCATTAACCAGGGGAGGATGAT
The DNA here is from genome assembly GCA_034770075.1 of Aralia elata. Lineage (NCBI taxonomy): Eukaryota > Viridiplantae > Streptophyta > Magnoliopsida > Apiales > Araliaceae > Aralia > Aralia elata. The sequence continues at coordinate 89,141,924 of CM068385.1, forward strand.
TCAAAACTCTTGACTTAAGTATTAGTTATAGTTTGTTCAGACTGGATATAATGCTAAATTATCCGTGAGAGCATTTCTCAGAACAAGAAGTCAGTTTTGGTTATAAGAACATCATTGAAGTAATTCCGCGATAGCTCAGTTTCTACATTTGTTGGTTTCATAATCTTAATATCACCGCATCACTGCATTATTAAGTTTGTCTACTTCACTATTTCTATATTCATGGTTATTAAGGCTTATTCGTCCTATGGCCTTTGAACACTGCATATTTATGCTAAGATATCTCTCTCTCTCTCTCTGTGTGTGACTAACATGTCTTACATTTGTTGATATTAGGTGCAAATTAGAATTAAATCCATCAGTTATATCAGGGAACTTGTGATAGTTTTCACCTTTTTTGGATTACAAGTGTGAATAAGGACTGTAAAGTACTTCCCTCTATTTTCAGCTGAGTCAAAAGTTAGAAATGCTGAATGCCGAAACTATTTTGGTTGATCAAGCTTTATAAAATAAACCCTTGATTAGTTGATTCACAGAAAAAGCAGCACATAAATTTCCACAATATAATGCAAACTACCATAGGACAAAGTAGCGGCATTGTAATGTCTGTATTCAGGGAACACATTAATGTATGTGATTTCATATAACTATGGTAACAACTTAGGCTGGGAAAACCGTTTCCTGCAAGTAGATCACAACTTGGTGGATACAGCTTAATCTTTTCAAAATAATTAGAATGAGATTTAGCTAAGTTAGTTAAATAAGTTTTTTTCCCCATTAAAGGGAAGAAGTTTGAAACATATTCAACCCCTTGTAGTTTTATTCCTACAATTAGCTATCGTAAATGAAAGAAGTTACATTTTGAGTCGGCAATTTTCTGCTTATTGATCACTTGGTGGTGCTGTTGGCTTTGTTCGCCTGTTTTGGTCTACCAAGCATAATTGCATGGTAATAGATCCTGAAAGGACCAACTCTTAGTACTTGGACATCTCTTCATAAAACATTGTCTACAGAGTTCTTGTTATACTTGTGACTTGTCAATGATCTTTGCATGTTAAATTATTTCTGAACAAATATAAATGGGATTATCTTACATTGACTTTGCATGTTGTCTGTAGTCGGATCTCATTGTTTATGTGCTGCAGTTTCTGGTTACAAATTATTTTTTGTACTCTCTGGGCACAACATTGATGCTGATTCTTTGATTGGGCATATGATGGCAAAGTTGCTTTATTGATTAGTCAATTGATTAGAAACTTAGTAAAGTAGTTTCATATGATGTTTGCTAGGTTGCAGTCAGTTGCCAGACTATGTTTCGTCGCCGGATTATTTCTCATCAGGCACAGGAGGATAAGGAGCTACAGCCTGAGGCTAAGGTAACAGAAGTTCTAAATTATCAAGTCGAAAATCCACCTGCAAATATATAGCTGACTGCTACTTTTAAGTTATGAAAGCGCACAGCTAACATTCGTATGAATAGTAGCTTCATTTTGTTTTTAATTCGTAAGATACCTTTCCAATGCATTGTGTAACAGTAATACAATGAGATTTTGACCTCACTTAGTTATTCTATATCCGCCATTGTAGACACATAGTGCTGCCATTTTCCTTAATATTCACTCAGATACTATATGGTTTAAAGCAACTTTTTTTAACCCATGATACTTTACTTCAAACTTCAGGTGAATGAGCTAAGGGCTGCTCTTGGACCACTATCGGGACGCAGCTTACGGTATTGCACCGATGCATGCTTGAGGAGATTTTTAGAAGCTCGTAACTGGAATGTAGAAAAAGCAAAGAAAATGTTGGAAGAGACGCTGAATTGGAGATCAACTTATAAGCCTGAAGAAATCCGCTGGGTAAGAAGAGAAAGTTTTCCTGTGTTGACGGCGTAGGGAAGTTGAAGTATTTCTGATCACATTTTTGGTGAATATAGCTTGTGTTGTCCACTATCCACGTAATAGGAAGAATGTTTACAAAGTAGCACATATTATATTTATAAGGTTACTGGTGAGGTATGAATTTGGAGAAAGGTAAAGTAAATGGTGTAACTTGTTTGAATGGTTCTATACAACTTATAGGAATTATTATAGTCATTATCAGTATCAACTTTTTTATTAACAACATTTCTACAAAAAAATAAAATAAAATTGCAACCTGTATATGTTGGTCGATTTAAGGTGGGGCTACAATTAATACCAGTGTCGTGATTTTACGTTGAGAGCTTGTAGCTTTTTATTAGGTTCATAATTTTCAATTTAGTTTTTGAGTAAAGATAGGTGCAATGTGCCCTGACCATGTAAACTTTTCACCTTTTAGCATGAAGTTGCAAGTGAAGGCGAGACGGGAAAAGTATTCAGAGCAAATTTTCATGACCGCCATGGGAGGACTGTTCTTATACTCAAACCAGGATTGCAGGTAATGTCATCTGATTGTAATCACCAATCTTCAGGTTGGGTGGTTTTAACAATTTTTTATTATTAAATTAAAGTATATGTTCCATGTTGCAGAATACAACGTCGATAGACAACCAGATTCGGCATCTGGTGTATCTCATAGAGAATGCTATCCTTAATCTTCCAGAAGGTCAAGAACAAATGGCATGGTTAATAGACTTCACTGGGTGGTCTTTCAGTACTAGTGTGCCTATCAAATCTGCTCGAGACACTGTAACTATACTACAAAACCACTACCCTGAGATACTAGCTGTAGCATTTTTATACAGCCCCCCACGAATTTTTGAAACATTCTGGAAGGTATGCTTCTTCTCCTTGAATTCTTCCTTCATTGTTTAAGGTGCCTGTTTCCATTATAAATCCTGTAGTGGTGTTGCTAACAATCACTTGTTTTGTATTCATGTCTATTGAAGTACACTCAAGATTTGTGTATTCCTAAAATGCAAACCTTATCTATTTTGTCACCGAGCTGTTTTTACTATTGATTGTTATATGTTCTGCTCTCTCTGCAGATCGTGAAGTATTTCTTGGATACCAAAACATTCCACAAGGTGAAGTTTGTGTATCCGAAGAATAAAGATAGCGTGGAACTGATGAGATCGTATTTTGATGTGGAAAATCTCCCGACTGAGTTTGGTGGTAAAGCCACGTTGAAGTATGACCATGAGGAGTTCTCGAGGTTGATGGCTCAGGATGATGTGAAATCTGCTAAATTGTGGGGGTTCGACGAAAAGCAAAAGCATGCAAACTCCGGCGCAGAGGTCGTTCCAGAGCCCGAATCCCTTGCTTCTGCTGCGAGCTGAACCACCTGTTTTTAACTTCATGTAAAGATATAATATGATAATAGAGAGTTGAGACTCCACTCCACTCCTGATCATAGGCCGGATCTATAAAAAAGATGGTTATTTATCTTGATTATTAGGCTATCTAATAGCAGCTAAGAGGCTTTAAGTGGTACTTGTGTCGAGAACACGTCTAATTTTAATCAAATGATAGTCCATCTTTCAGTGTTCTCTGTTTCTTCATGTTATTTTGTTGGTCGACTTTTATACTATGTGTGAAGTTTAGAACGCATTGAAACTCTCCTCTCTCTGTGCGCGTTAGTCATGCACTATTTTTTTGGTTCTGTAATGGAGTAGAGATCTTGTAGGCAGCTTTTTATAAATTTATAATCTTTGCAATCCCAGTCTTATCGGACTAAACATCCGTCAAAACACAGACTTGGCTTAATACTAGCCACAATAAAAATGAGCACATATTTTTTTTTCAGGGTAATTAACAATGAGCATACATGACCTCTTGACGTACATGATATGAAATGCTTCCTCATAGCTACGATAAAAATAAGGTAAATTTGGGCACTTAAGTTATACATTTGAGAAGCTTGCTCAAAGAGAAACAAATTTATTACAGCAGTGCAAGTTATACTAGCTTAACTAAGTCTACTCTCAAGTTCTGTGTATATGCATTTTTTTTTTCACATTAGCGGAAAACAGCCTTTATAAAAATAAAACACCACCAAAAAAGAAAAAAGAGGTTAAAAAAAGAAAGAGGATAGCAATGCAAACACGAAACACGAGCGACTATGTTAGCAACAGGGAGAGGACTACCACAGTAGAATTGGCAGTCATTGACATCTTACTAGCATGATTATTAGCCTTTCGGATTGGAGAGTATGAAATCATTTGCCTCTTACAAGAATTACGCAAGCCGCATTCTGAAGGTTCGGGAGGTGGTTTGGTAAGTTCGGACCAGCAAACCAACTCCTATTCCGACTCCCAGACAAATGCCAAGTCCTATCCCAACACCAACCCTGACACCAGCATTAAACCAAGAGAGTTCCCCATCTTCAACTCCTATATATTCAGTACGGCTCCAGTATAAGTTGTTGTAGTCTTCATCATTTCCCATTTTGAAGTTTCTGTACTCCGATATCTGAAAATTCAAGCAGTAGATCTCTCTCAGGATTCTGGATTACGACCAATATTGAGTTCTGTAAACTATGCAAGATCCCTCAGAAAGATGGGAGTTAAAATTATCATGGGTACATAAAGTCCTATGGAAAAAGACATAATAATCTCCACTAAAATCCTGCAGACATATGCACAAACATAAAGGGCTTTGATTTAATTACAGTATTGTACTAGAGGCAATGGCATTAGGTTATCTGATGGAGGTTCCCGCTGGCAAAATTTAGCATTTGCTTAATGGTGGCACACAACCGTATGGAAGATATACAAGCGTCTAGATATGCAAAAGAGATACAGTTGTGACCGGAGCAGATAAAACTTCAAAATATCAAGTTGCCACACCAAGCAGTAGGTATAGGATCAAAGTACAAACAAAAGATGTAAGAAAATCTCAGCCATTATAGAAGCAGAAAATACAAATGAATTCCACTTATTTAAAAATCTCTACATTTCTATTATTTACGTGGAAGTTCATGTCATAAATCTGCTGCAACGTTCCTATATTCTAGCTTCTTCGTCTGTGACTCGTGGATGGATTCTGAATAGATACACACAACACAAATGGATAAAAAATAATGTGGCTTGTCGCTTGAGGAAGGTTAATCCACTACAGAGACTAATAGCTAGTATAAGAGGCCGTCAAACAGCGTATGGAGATTAAGAATTTAGTTAGTCCTGATTGAGAAATGATTGGGTACTTTTATCATATCTTTGCTACTGATATAAAGACTCGACATACCAATGGTCTCGCCCTTAATCTTATACCTAGCAAAGGCCTACTTCAAATAAATCCTGACCTAAATAACCAAAGACTCGATCCAGCTCATATAATAAGGAATAAAGACACAAGAATAATTTTCTCAGGGTATTGCATACATTCGACAATGGATATTGGCTCTAGTGAGCAGGGCGTGAACCAATAAAAGCTGAGAATTTCATAAAATCAATCATGAGCTCAAAAACGGGTGCTCTAGATCTCTTAGAAATTATCCAGAAGAAGGCCCAACAGAAACTGGGCCCCACAAGTGAACAAGGCAACTTAAGGCTCCAATGGTGAGGCCCACGACATCAGGTCTGGCAAGGTATGGATAATGCAACAGAAAACAAAAGGAGAATTAAGTAGTAGTGGATCAATTTTAAAAATATATGCACTGCCCATAGGCCCCATACCCCATAACATGTGAAGGATAAGACTCCTTCTGCCAATCCATACCAGAAATGGGCCTCTTTTGCAGCAAGAACATGTCTCAAGAGAGGAAGCATGCGGGAAATCACAATGAAATGGTAAGGTTGTTATGCAGGACTCTTGTGATCTTACAAGTTTCCCCCTACAAGGCTACAACAAACACATCTGCAACTTGGTTTTAAAAACATACACCATATAACTTTGTAGGGTTATAACTTCGTCCCACGGTCCCACCATATTGACTTTAGCCGCAACGACATTATCGTGCTATTTTAAGTACGCATGCAAGCATAGGCCATGACATCAGTCAAAGAAAAATTAAGGACAGAGGGATATGAACTTCTAAAGGTACATGCACATCTTCTTTGAGAAGTAATATTACCAAGCGCCAGGAAGGTTCATGCACATGAGTCTGGATTTGGAGATTGGTAGCATGAGGCACATGAGATCTACGAGTAATTCGTCTACCTGTGCATTCTTCTTATTGGTTTTGCTAAGCAAAAAGTTATACAAGAAGTTCACAGACATCAAACATGCTACAGGCTCAATACTTCTACATTTACATGCTACAAGTTAATTCCCAGAACCATCAAGTACAAGTCAGTTTCTTGGATTTCCCTAACAAAAGTGGACAAAGCTCCTATTATACTTAAAGAACAATAGAACAAACAATATAGAAATCCTTTGTATCACACTAAAGAGGCAAAGGCTGAGCCAAGTTACAAGTTTGGCACTAAAAAATAATTGAAAAGGCTTTCCAATTTGACAAGAAATGAACAAAGTTCCAAAATTGATGCAGTATTGTCCAATTAAGATTATCGGATCTATTTCATAATACAAGAAGCTCTATTATCACAATTCAGCAAGAAAAGGTTACTCAAGAACCATTAAGAAGTAGCTTTATCAGACTTGCCTTTTAGAAATAAAGTATCTGTGTAGAACTATAATAGAGGACATATAATATTTAGAACTTAGAAAATAATGAAATGCTAATAATATATTTTTTTTTTGGGGGGTGGGGGGGTGGGGGAAGATACCTGCTGATCATGTTCAGATGGTGCGTCTCTCTGAGATTCAGCAGCCTCATACTCGGGAATTGCATCTAGCATTCCCTTCCTGTTGTGCTTCTTCCGGAAAGTAAGCTGCAAAGTCTTGGTCAAGATGATTGGTGTTCCTGAGAAGCAACCTGCAACATAAACTTCTATGGTTGGTGACAGTGATTCAGAACCCACAATTTGTTTTCCCTTCAAAAACCCGGTGCAAGCACTCATCACCGATTCACAATCCATGCTCCATCTTCTGGCATTGTGTTTTGACTCGCCAGTAAAACCATTTTTATTGGACATCTCAAGAATCCCAGAGAGCACTGGATTCTCTCTGTCAAAAACCTCAAATTTCACACTTCCTGACAGCCTTATACTATCCGTGCTCACAAATGTAGCTTCTTCGGATTTCTTATCTACCCTGTCCCTCCGCAGAAGACAAGAGATACCTTCTGAGTAAATGCTGCATCTCACACCATTCACTTCAAGGAGAGTGTCAGCGCTTAGCGGTATATGGTTGACAGTGAGACATTCCGGGGTGGAATCATCGACCATGAAATTGCTGATTCTAATGTAGAACACTCTTATATCAAACCAAGGCAATGACAATTTGCTGCAAGATTGGTAAGAGGGGTGTCTAATAATCTGAAGACCCGGATCTGTTGATTTGCCATTGCTCAATGTTTGATCAGAATTCTCCATACCTAAGGAGCTTAATCCTCACTAAGATCCTTCAATTTTGACCGAGTTAAAGACATCAAAACAGCCATTTATCCGCGAATAATATAAGCAGAAGAATCCTGTTCCAAAACAAACAAGTTATTTGTTATTCAAGATTTCATTACAGGCAGGGGTAATTGGGGTGAATTTAGTAACAAATTGAAGGGACTTGAAACTACTTCCAGACTCTAGACATGCCCCTATTAAAAGAAAGCAATTGGGTAACCCGAAAGAACAATCCATGAACATATCCATATCAACAACAAAATGGAAATAAGGGGATTGCCAGGTAGTAAAGAGACCCTACTTTTAGGAACAGAAAATCCTTGATGTAAGGGAAGGAAAGAAAATATCATAACTGAAAGGGGTAGATAGTCCAATCAATATATCTGATCAAGATGGGTTTAAAAGGTTATTGCCTGCTGAACTTTCGGTTTCAAGTCAAAACACATTCAGTTCATCAAACCCTAAATATAGGACAGAAACTAGACAATATAATTCAAACAAAAACTTTTAAAAAGCAACAATTTCTAATAACAGAAAATGGTCTCTTGCTCAAAATCCAAAATAATAATATGTAAAAAAATTAACACATATAAACATAGAAATACACGTTTCAAATTAGTATGCATGTAATCAAAGCAAAATCAAGTGTAATAAACACACTACCCAAAAATCCAATAGCCATGGCTAGTGAAATAAGAAAAACCCACCAGCAGAACCATGGATCCAAAGCCAAGCAAAGGGGAATCCGCCCCTTAATTTCAATTTTTTAGAGTAGTAACTTTTAAGCTTAAGAATGAACTAAAATTGAACCAAATGCCCTGCAACCCTCTTTCCTAAAAGTTAAGAGAGAGAGAGAGAGAGAGAGAGAGACTAACTAAAGATGCAAACAAGAAGGCAGGCAATTAACAAATAATACATGCGTCACATAACCTGCCAAAACTTAGCACTCACAAAATAAGAATTGACATTAGTACAAATAGAGCGACAAACAAAAAAAGAAACTCAAAATGTAGCAATTAGAGTTTAATTACCAAGAAAAATATCACATCCACAATCTCTTTCCCGCCCTTTATTATATTATAACAAGTCAAAAGGGCTAAACCAGAGGAGCTAATGGTTTCTCATATAGCTGTCAAACTCCATAGAACGAGCTTTTGACCTCCACCCACCTAGTAATTGTTAGTGGTCCGAATTAAAAACAAGAACAAAAACAGTCACCTGCAATTCCTTCCTCAAATAAAGTGTTAATTACTATCTGGACTTGGGAAAATCTAAATTCTTATATTTAGACTCATAAGAATCTTATAGTTGTTATGGGTATTTGATATTGAAATCTTTGATGTATTATATCTATATAACAAAATACAAATGATTTTGAATTTCCCGCTCATCTAATAAGTCATCTGAGCCGTCCAAAGTTTGGCATAAATCTGACCGTTCATTATTTCTCCTTCTTTATTTCCTCTCTTTTACTACCTTTTTCTTCCTCTCCAAACCCTATCCCCAATACCTTCTTCTTCCTCTCCAAAAAAAATTTAGTGTCGAAGACACGGGTTACCGCTAATACATATTTATATTTATATATGAAAAAGAAAAGATGTGAGGGATTAGAGAAACACCTTATCTTAATTTTCTATTGTCAATGTGTCCGGAGTAACTTATTTAAATCACTTGATTTTTAAGTTATTTTTTAAAAATAACAAATTTTAATTTATTAAAAAATAATTTATAAATTATTTTATATAAATAAATTTTATCAAATGTAATGACAATTTTACCACCATTATTTTTTTTAATGACAACTTAACTCTTTCAACCTCATAAACCTCAGCTCTTCCTAGCGGCTCTTCACATCTGCTATACTCTATCTGCGCTCTCTCTCCCCGCTCGATCTGCGCTCTCTCTCCCCGCTCGATCTGCTCTCTCGGTAAAAATCATCTGCTTTCTCTTTCTTTTTACTGATTTTAAGTTTTGTGTGTTTAATTTCAAGCCTGTTAAAATTGGTGGGAGAAGAATTGGTGTTATGTGTTCGTTAGGATTTTTTTGAATTGTTTATTTGTGGTTTATTGCAAAAACTGCAATTCTTTTTGTTAGTTCCTATTTTAAGTTGGCATTTGAATTTTGTTCTGATTTATCTGAAATTATTGTATGCGTTAGCGGGTGAGTTGGGGGAATTTTTGTTATTTTGGAATTGACTGTATCTTGCTTGCCTATTGAATTTGTTAAATATATGAAGTATTTTTAGTAAAGAGCTTTGCTGCTGAAAACTTTTTTTTTTTTTTTTTGGGGTATTTAAATTTCACCTGTTTGTGTTCCTTGATTAGTTGATCAATAGGGATGCCTATGAGTTGCATGACTTCCCTGTTGAACAAAACAAAAGTAGTTGTACCTGTTTGATCCACAACTTTGTTGGAAAAGATTAAGCAGTAAAATAGTTAATATTTCGTATTGTTTATGCAAAATGTTTAAATTGTAGGAAATAATAAGAATTGATTAACCTTGGAATAGCCATTGTCTCTTTATCCCAACAGTTTTCACACTAATTATTGGGTGATTGCTTTTTAATTTTCCTCAAACACTTGCTGCAAGCTATGTAGTACCACCCATAATCAGATTCAGTATCCCCTATGATTGTCTCACATGCCAAGTAAATACTAAATAAACTGTTGAATAGCATTAGTTTTAAATGAATCAATTGCACTTTCATAAACAATAATCAATATCAATTTTTGACAGTTAGAAAGGTCATGACAATTAATATACTGGCTTTAGATTTGGGTGACAGTTTAGCTTCCAGTAGCTCTTTTATTGTAACATGTTTAACTTTTTGATTTGCATGGTCACCAATGGACGGAAGTCTATCAACCAATTGAAATATTCCTTAGCAATTGTGTCTGTTATAAGCAGGACAATAACTCCTTGTTCGTGCTTTGCAAATTGTTCTTGGAATGCCAAGGTTTGTTGTTCCCATAAGGCAATAACTATTTGATCAAAACTGTAAAGACTTGTACATTAGCTAAATATGAAACATGTATTTGAAAGGCTATATAATTTTTTCGAAGAACAGACCTGTCATCTTCAAGAATAACATCAATTTTGTGAAGTCCATTGCAAGTTGTATGTAATTCAGTAACTGTCTTTAGTATTCCAACAACCTTAGTTTAAAAAATTTCACGTTTGAGACAATTAGAACATGCCAATAGATCATAGACAATTAGAACATGTTAATAGATCATATATATTGATTTCATAAATACATTGGTATTTTGAAACTTACCCATGAGATATAATGTTTTCCCGACTTTCTCACGTGTTTCTCTGAAAGAAAACATTTCAAACTTATACTTTGGAATACTTGTTGTGTCCTTAAGCTTTTTGATTACAGTTGACCGAACCAACTTTATTGCTTGATTTCCAAGAATTGCTCAGTGAGTATTATTGCTGTTAACCATCTTGAAATTTTTTATGCTGTAAACACAACCTTCATGAAATTTGTCTTTGTGTGTGTTCTCTGATTTCCTTTAGAATCAGCAACATATGGCAATCCTAGAAGAAATTAGATAAGATAGATAAAAGGATTAAAGATTATTCTTGCTATTTTGAAATTTTGATATAGTATTGAAATTTGTTTGTAATACATTTTAAAAACTTACCCCTTCATCAACTATAATCAAGCTTGTGTTTAACAACAGGTCAGTTTTTTGATTGATTGCATCCCATTTTCTAGTAACTCGCACTTTGATTGTTGTAGTTTGGATTTCCCCAGCAAGCTCAAATAGTAAAGAATATGCTTCAGCCATGAGTAGTGATTATTTGATTCTAGGAAATATTAAAATTTGTTAATGTAGTGGAAACTATTTATAGGTGAATTTGGGTGACATTATGTAGATGTTTTTGTACTTAATATCTAATTATTTTCTCTTCATTTTTTGGTATGAAATAACTACATACATGTATCTTGTTTATAAAATACATGGCGTGCAACATTCTGAGTGTCTCTACATTTATCCATGGGTTAATTGCATATTGCATACGTTCTTTTATACTTCGTACCCGGAGGTTTAAATGCTCCCATCCCACTACCCAAAGTACCGTTAAGTAACCAACCCTATTCATATTTCTGGTCAATTTTTTTGCTGGAAAATGGCCACGTGTCACAATTTATATTTAAATATAGTTGACCGTATAAATATCGTACTTGACTTAATTAAATTGTAGAAATACATGTGAAATACTAAATTAACAAAATAAAGGATCAAAATATGCAATTATATAACTAATTCCATCTCATTTTGTTCATCAAACCAAAACAGAGTGAAAATCTCCATCTTCATCTCATTCATTTTCATTTGATCTTCATCTTCATTATCAACCAGGGTTCTCGAATTATGGCAAATTTTTGTGAAAGATCTGGAAGGTTCAAACCCAGATCTGCAATTGATGCAACTGGTTTTGGTCCCGATCACCATGGACGCTTAAATCAAGGACTTGATTTGGGTTTGATCTTATGCTTGGTGCTAGATCTGAATGTGATGAATGTTCAATCACAAACACCAGATTTAGTAGTTGAAGTTATGGATTTGATCTTTTTTTTAATGATTTATGGATTTGGGATTCTTGTTTGGGTTTGTATTTCTGTTATGGGTTTGTTTCTTGGGTTTTTCTGGGTTTGGTGTATGAGATAATAGATGGGGAAGAACAATATTGATTGTGGTTTGGAATTTATGGGTGTTGAGATTTCTGAAATTATGGGTCGTGGAATCGTCAAATTGATTTATAAATTTATATAATTTGATCTTCAAATTTAAGATGATTTGGGTTTTTGGTTCTTTCTTTGCTCATGATAGGTTGTGTCTTAGAGAGAAAATGAAGTAGGTCTGAGATTGGGTAAAATTTTGAAGATGATGAACGAATTAGGGTTTTTAGTTTGAGATTTTTGAGCTTCATGAACGGATACAAGGGAAGAGGATGAATGATTTGAGTATTTTGGATTTTGAAATTTTTGGTGAGTTCCATGGTAATGGGATGATGAAGATGGGGAAGAAGAGGAAAAAGAAAACAAAATTAGGTTTATTAATTTGTAATTTATTGTATTAGTAAATATAAATGTATTACTTAATCTATTTAATCAGGTTTTCAAAGGTTTTATACGGTCAAATGTATAAAAATTAGGTCAAATCGTACTTATACTGTGACTACCGGAACACGTAACAATTCCGGCCACTTTTTTAGCCGGAAATAATAAAAGGGTCATTAATAGTTTCTTAACGGTACTTTGGATAGCGGGATGAGAACGTTTAAATCTCGGAATACGAAGTGTAAAAGGGTGTATACAGAGGCGGAAACAAGGGGGGTCGGGGGGGGTCATCTGACCCTGGTAACTCCGGCCATGAGGCTTAGCAGCAGGCGAAATTGTGTCTCTTGACCCTGGTAGCTGTGAGCTGTCCATCTCCATCGCCGGCGGCAACGAAGCTCCATCGCCGAGCACCGACAGGCGACAGCAGCAGCAGCAGATTCAAGCTCTCTTTTTTATAAAAAAAAAAAAAGTTACTAAATGAAACGACATCGTTTCATTTAGTAACTTTAAAAAAAAAAATTGGGCCAAATGGATTTGAGTCCACGAACGGCAGATCGCAACCCTACTGCCCTAGCCAGTCGCCTCGCCAAGTCGCCTCCTTGCCCCTTACCCCTTGCTTCCGCGGTTCCGCCTCTGCTTGAGCAGTTGAGCCGCAGCCTGCACTGCACCAGTCAGTCCGGCAGCCTCAGTCCCTCACTGGCTCACTCCCTCCTTCGCCGGCGTGACCGCTTCTCAGCTCGCAAGGACCAAGGTACACAGTAACACAGACACACTCACTCGCAGTACACTGGTTGGTTTACTCATTAATTCATTAATCAATTGGTTTACTCGCAGTACACTTCTCAGCTTGCAATTGCTCATTATTCAATTGGTTTACTAAATTACTATTTACTTTACTTGGATAGTTGGATAATTAAATAGTTTAACTATTGAACAATTAAATACTTTAACTATTGAATAATTAAATAGTTTAAAAATTAGGAATTTGTGGTTATTGTTGACATTAGTTAAAATTGATACAACAAATAAGGAATTTTGTGCTTAATGTTGTCATTAAATTAGAGATTTAGAGTTTGTTAATTGTTATGCTATTAAATTATGAAATGTTTAAATTGATAAAATTATTGTGAATTGTGAAATACTGTAATTGATTAGCAATTGATGTTTGGAAAAGGGAGAGATAGACAGCTTGATCATGATAGGATCGTAGAGTGTTTGGAAAAGGGAGAGATACTTAGTGATAAAGGAAAAAAAATCAAGAAACGAGTTTAAGACGGCCAGGAGATACTTGTTGGGGTCACATTACATAACTATAATCCGTCTTATGTTTATGTGGAATTCCGTATTACAAGTGCTTGAAAATGTGCATGATGATGGTGCTTTTGATGATAATAGCGGTATAGCCATTAGTTTGCCTCTTCTCAGTCGTATAGCCGAAAGGAGCAGTTCAAGCATCAATAATTTTTTTTTTTGCTGAGAGATTTTGACCCCCCTGTAATATGGTCCTGGTTCCGCCACTGGGTGTATACTTCGGGGTTCGATATGCAATTAATCCTTTATTCATTTGCAGGTATGAAATACAGGTACTACTAATGAAATTGAATTTCCGAGCTCCTTATTAACTAATGCTTGGTTCTATTTAGATTGATAGGTTTGATATAGTATTTGACCTCAACCATGCATGAACTAATTATTAGCAAAAATATATTCTCTCATTTATATGGTTGGAGATAAATTATTTAGTCAATTTAAAAATTATTTGTATTCATGAAACTTGAAAATCGAAGTGAGATGGATATATATATATATATATATATATATATATATATATATATATATATATATAACCAATGCACCTATCATCAATAATTAAAAAAAATTAAAAATTAATCCAATTAAACATTTAATACTACCCAGTCAACTTGGTTAGATAATATAAATTAAAACCGAGTTAACTCGATTGGTCCTTCTATTAATTGAAAAGTTGATCTCAAGTCTTACATTTAAATATAAGTATTGATTTGAAGGATGGAGTGTCCTTTTATTATATGTGATGTATTGGGGAGGATGTTGGAAATTGAAGGGAAGGGGTGGTGTCCATTTTGGTAATTAACTTGGACGATAGTGCTTTACCTTGCCCCTTCTCCAATATTCCATTATTCTATACCTCCTTTTAATCTTTTTACTACTTCTTTAGAGAAAAAATAAATTAATAAATAAATAAATAAATTGGAATATTTAATATTTGGTCATATAAGGTTTCTTATCTTAGGTTGAAAGTAGCTTAAGGATTTGATGTGCAAGGTGTTATATGATGAATAAACATGGAGTATTGGAGTCGTATCATTATTTTATTTAATAATATTGCAAGGTATTTCTCTTTTAGTTTAACAATATTGCAAGTACCATGTTATTTGGGCTCATCAAAATTTTTATTATAAATTTTTGACAAAGATTTTTATTCTATGTAATATATAAAATCTTAGCATATAAAGTTTTCACGAGTTCAGTTTTTTAAAATTATTAAATATTTTAAAATTAATTAAAATAAAAAAAAATGTGGGAGCAAAGATCCTAACACAACCCAATCAAAACAATATTTAATACTATATAAGTCTAAACGTTTTCTAATGAATGTATTTTTTTATTCAAATCATGAAATTAATTGTGCATTTAGATATATGAAGAAATTAGATAATAATCAAAAACTCTAATAATAATAATAATAATAACATACTAGAGATAGCTTGTTCTTTCTTTTTAAAAAAAAAAAAAAATACTAGAGATGGTCTAATGATATTAAAAAAAACGTTGAAGGTAAAAGATAGGTTAAGTGATAATAAATTCTACTAATAACTTGCTAATCATGTAGTATTTCAAAAATTCACAAAAATAAAAAAGTTAGCAAATTTGTTGTTCAGTGTTCACCGGATAACATGACGTCATCTTCATAGGCCTGCAACTCAAAACTCTGAAATCTGAACTTAAGTCCTCAACACTTCTCTCCCTCTCCAGAATTACTGTTTGTTGCTTCAATCAGCCAAAGAAAAGAAATGGAGGAAATAGAGAAGAAGAAGGTATCGTCATCAGGGTCCTTTTGGAATTGGGCAATCGCATCAGTAATATTGAGATTAATACTCATTTACTTCCCTCAGAATCTCAATTTATCCTCTCGCCCCGAAGTCTCCACTCCTCTCACTAGCCTTCGTCGTCGTACGTTCCATCTCGTTGCGTCTTTCTATGTATGAATTTGTATAAATTCGAGCAAGTAATTCAATTGAACTAATCTGTATTTTTCTGGTTAATTTTGTAGTGGCCGAGGGTTACTGGTTAAAGCAATCATCAATGTCGCCTTATGCTGGTTTGTTCATTCATACTTCTGTGTATATGCATATTTTTATAAATAAATTAAAAAAGATGTAAAATTTACAATTTTTTTGTGTTGCATACAGGTTCTATGTACCATGGATCTCCACTTTTATTGTCAATCCTTGGTCCACTTACTGTGAATAGGTAAAAAATTATGATATATTTTTTTAATGTAGTAAAGATTTGATCTTTAATGAAAGATCACATATTTAATGAATTTACAGTTCATTTCAAGTTATATTTATGAACTATTGATGGGTTTGCAGATTTGGAGGGCAACCCAATCATATCTTATGCAGGTAACATTTCATCTTATTAATTATGTGCCACATTTCTTACTTATTTGAAATGACACTCTTTTAAAAGCAAACATATGTAAATAAATAACTTTAAATTTAACATGATTAATGGTCAAGATTACCTACCTACTTGTATATAGTTCGATATGGTAGGTTGATTTGAATTTTGAAAGTGAACGGTCATTTTGGAACAAAGGCATTATTATCTTTTTATTATTCTTCACGTAGTTGGTTTAGTGATTGCTTTGGCAAAACTATATTATTTGTATCTTTCTATCTGCAATAGTGTTTTGCTTATTAAAGAATATATACTAAAAGTGGCTACTAAATGATGTGTATGTTTGTGGTTGGTTATGACCATTGGGCCCACTCATGTATGGTGACTCTTTAACTAATTACAAGTTTATACATCATTTTGTAACCTATCTTTTGTAAAAGTTTTTTGGAAGTGTAACATTACTCTTCTATTTGGATTCTAGAAATTAACACACTCGCACAAACATATTGAAACAACTTAGGTCAAATCTCGAGTCTTGAACAAATCTTGGGTCAAATCCCGAGTCCAAATCAAATTAAATCCATCTAAACAAGGCCTTAAACCACTAGTCTAATAGTATCTTCTTGGGTCATCTTAGTCTACCACAGGCTTACCTAAAATGTAATGACTAAAGGTACTATTGTTAGTGACTTAATTCTTTATATACAGACAATTTTTTTCCACATGTTTCGATGTGGGACTGGGGTGTTACAAACTCCCCCACTTAAATTTTTGACATTCCCGTCAGAATCGATCACACACACACGGTCCACAGATCTTTGTCTCTCTAGCTATTGTGGAATAATACCGGCTAGCTTCTTGTTCCCACTTCCGGACCTAATACCACCAGCCTTCGTGTCCCCACCTTCAGCAACCCTATCAGATGACTCGACCCGAGCTTTCGAGAGTCTGCTCTGATACCATATGAAACAACCCCAAGTCAAATCCCTAGTCCGAAACAAATCTTGGGTCAAATCTCAAATCCGAATCGAACCAAATCATTAGCCCAATAGTATCTTCTTGGGTCATCTTAGTCCAACACAAGCTCACCCAAAATGTCATAATTGAAGGTACTATTGTTAGTAACTTAATTCCTAATATGTAGACAAATTTTTTCCATATGTTTCGATGTGCGATTGGGGTGTTACGCATATACTATGATTAATTGTAGGAATATGGGTTTAAAATGCCTTAAATTGAGAATATAGAGGGATGGTACTATTTGTTTCTTGCTGTAGTTGCACATGTTTGCTACACACTAATGCTAAATTAGTTAATAGTGAAGTCTCTCTAGGTAGTTAAACTTACAAAGATTATGGGCAGGGTTAACCGTTAAGGGGGGAGGCTGTGCACCCCATGACTAGCCCAGCCGTTTGATTAATACTCCCTCCATTCCAAAATTAAGATATACGTTTTCCTTTTCTATCCATTCCCCAAAAAACAGTTATATTTCTACTTTAGGACAACAAAATGACATGATATTCATATTCCTAATTTGCCATACTTTCCTACAATCATTTATAACATCACACACCACCACACTACTAAATTCTTAGTTAATTCTAGGGGTACATTTGGAAGCATAAAGTTATCATAAACAATTGTCATTTTAGAAATGTATCTCTAATTTAGAAGGGAGAGAGAGGGAGTAATAAGAATATAGAAGAGCATACCTTATTTGTTCATTAGGGTACGAGGCTATATATCTACTGCTCAATAATAATCAGGGTTGAGGAGCCTAAGGTAGAAAAGATCATGAAGCACCTTCTTTAGTATGGTTTATGATGTTCTGATTGTTAAAATCTTTCTTCTAAAGTTATGCCCAAGTATTTTCATTCAAGAAAGAATTTGAAGTTTTTATTTCTTTTTAAAAATTATTTTTAAATAACAAAAGTTACGTAATAGATGTAATGGACTAAACATTGACCTCTGCTTCTATGCGGCTTAAACTCTCTTCCAAATTTTTTATTCAGTTATGATTTTATTGGTTAACTTTTATAGCTACTGGTTAATATCGACACTTTTTCGGATACAGTTTGGTTTT
The DNA here is from genome assembly GCA_034770075.1 of Aralia elata. Lineage (NCBI taxonomy): Eukaryota > Viridiplantae > Streptophyta > Magnoliopsida > Apiales > Araliaceae > Aralia > Aralia elata. Next base: position 89,160,131 of record CM068385.1, read on the forward strand.
TGTGATTGCAGATTTTGCCACTGCTATGCTTATTCGAGCGACTGGCCACAATCTTCAAGTGGCTTATACTCGGGGTTTGAAATCATTAGATCTTGGTAGACTTGTAGACAATCCAGGTAACTCTTAATTACTCTTTGATCCCTTAATAAAGTTCCTTCTCAATGTTCTCACACACATGCATATAGATATTAGCTTATGACACACATACACACACATATATCTATATATATATGTATGTATTTATAAATCTAACTTTTTCATTCTGTCCCCTCTCATCTTATTCCAATTTTTTTTTTCAGAGGTTCTGTCATCTGGAGATATTGCTGCCCTAGTGTACTTGTGGAATCCTTTTACCATAGTCACTTGTGTTGGTTCTTCAACATCCCCAATTGAAAATTTTGTCATCTTGGTGACCCTTTATGGAGCTTGTAAGCGTAAGAAACTAACAATCTTTGCCCACTTACACTAGTGTTGAATCATTCTGCTCTTTTCTTTCTCCCGATAAAAGTTCTGTATTATATTAATTACCAAAACATGCAAGTGTTCTTTACATGGGCATTAAGGCAATTTTTGCTTGAAATTTTATCAGGCATGCCATTTATATGTGGCTTCTTTTCAGATTAAACATGTTTTTTGGTCAAAGAGAAAAAGATTGAGTGATATGCCACAGCCTTTGAATAAAAGTTGAACAATCAACAAGAAATCACTTACATAAAAAAGTTAAGCAAGCACCAGCATTAAAAGAAGGGGGTAACAAATAATTAGCAAATGAATTAGTGATATGCCACAGCCATTGAATATTTGCCTCAAATTAACACAGGAGTAGCTCCTTTAGCAGCTTTTGGATGGGTCATTGCATCACATTTGTCTCTTTATCCTGCAATTCTTATCATACCGGTATGCTTCTATACATTAATTTCAAGAAACCTTAAGTTCTTTATTTCGATGTAAAGAAGGATAAATAGCAGAAAGATACCCTGTCAAGTGATCCTTCTTTTCACATGTATCAAGATTTGGTGATTTAGGATTTTGTAACTTCTATTTATTTTTGTTTCAGGTGATTCTTTTGTTAGGTTATGGTCCAGATTCACCACCAAGAAAATTGTTCTTTCAAAGGAATTTCCCTAAAATTAGAGATGATATCCAACCAAGTCAGGCAGCAGAACCTTCTTATTTTTTATGGAGATCAGTTGTATTTTTCTTTTTGTGGGCATCTTTATTCGCATCCTTTGTGTTATGTCTATGCGGCATCTCTGTAAAAAATTATGGTGGTCTTTGGGAGATGATACAGAGGTACAAGTCCATATTGACCATGTTTTCCTTGTTACTAATCCTTTCCACATTCATTGGATAGGGCTTTCTGTAAGCACTCAGCATGACATACCTATCGATCTTTTTAATATTCTCTGTGACATATATGTATGTATATTATTTTGATAAGTAAAGCATACTTGTGACATGCATTTTATCAGTATATTAATTACATCTCCGTAAGTGCATATGAGCTCAAACCGACCCTCCATCTTCATTCCTCCTAGAGGGATATCCTGAAGTCTTCACTTGTAATAGACTAATAGTTCTATTTGATTAATCACCTGATTACTTTCCCCACCTTTTTATATTGCATCTACTGTTAAGTAATTAGCTTCACTTCATCTGAACAATGGAATTATTTTAGGACCTTTGTCTGTCTAAATAGAACCACAAGTTGCCATATGCTCATCTTTCAAATATTCTTGTGATTTATACTGAAACCCAGCGGTCATTTTCTAATTCTTCTTCAAGTTGCTTTTCATAGCACATTGCATTCCTCATATGTAGGATTAGTTCACTAGGGCATGCTATTTTCTTGTACCATGCTTTAAATATGTAAATTCTTGAATAAAGTTTTCTTCCTTATCAGGTCTTTGTCAAAAATCCAAAACAGGAAGTCTTATAATTGATGTGAACAACATCTTGCACTTAATGAAAGGATTAGTTTTCCATGTGCAGTACTTGACATGATAACTTTATATGCATGCACGGTAAAAGGAAATTTTAAATTTACTAATACTGTGTATAATTTCCTAACTTTAATCTTTTCTTAAATCTTATTTTACGCTTCTTCTAAGTCATTAAGGTGGCTTTCTAGGGCATTCTTTATTTATGTGGTATTGATTGCTTCTATTATTGATCAATGCAGAACCTACGGGTTTATACTCACTGTGGAAGATTTATCTCCCAACATAGGTGTATTATGGTGAGTTTTAATTGACCCGTATGTTGTTTTTTGATTGTGGAGTAATTTAGTCCAACGTCTAAGCTTTCTACTAATAATGCAGGTACTTTTTTGCAGAAGTTTTTGATTTTTTCAGAAATTTCTTTCTGATAGTTTTCCATGTTAATATTCTATTCATGATGCTGCCACTAGCCATACGGCTAAACCACCGGCCCTGTTTTTTGGCTTTTGTGTACATTGCAATCTCTTCAATTCTCAAATCTTATCCTTCAGTAAGTCTCCCGACTGTCTTAAAATTGCTCATTCACCAAGGTAATAGGTTTTCCATGTAATTTAATTATAGTTTCATCTCCTTGAATTGATCAGGTAGGAGACTCAGCCCTCTACTTGGGTTTGTTAAGCTTGTTTGTCAATGAATTAGCTGGTAACTACTACGAACTTTTTTATTTTGTTTTTTGTTGGTTTTTTATGTGGGTTGGCATCTTAGGATCTCTAGTCCATTTCATGCAGATATGCAATTCTCTTTCTTCCTCTTTTCTGGATATGCGGGGGTTTCTCTCCTTAGCCCTGTGATGCACAACTTATGGATTTGGAGGGGGACTGGCAATGCAAACTTCTACTTTGCAACTGCTATGGCTTACGCTTGCTTCCAGATTGTTTTGGTGGTCGAGAGTGTTAGTGCCATTCTCAACCATGATAGAAAGATAAGGAAGCTCTGTATTACTAAGGCTTGAGATGGCATATAATGTGAAAGGATTGCAAATGGATCATATAATGTGAAAGGATTGCCAATGGATCTACCATTTGCAGGTCATTCAACTTCCCTCTGTGATTTGTAGGTATTCTGGAACCACAACCTGGGGGGGACGTATTCTTTCTTATTTATGGTCATCTGCAAATTCGATCATCCTGGTTGCTTCCAGCAGAGGAAGTCAACACAGAAAGCCCCGCGACAGCAGCTGATATATTCTGAGCAAGATAGTATGGAGAACTTGGCTTTGAATATAATGCCTCTTTGCTACTTTCAATTTTCTCGGCAGATTGAATACAAAAGTTGATTTGTTTAATGTGTATGTACTATTTGTTTATTTGTATTGTCAATTTTGATAACACACCACCCTTTATATTAAACTTATCTAGGCTAGTTAATTAATAAAAACTAGTCCCAAGGAACTTAAGAAGAGTACCTGAATTATTAGAATTTCCTCAAAAATAGTAAGAAAGATGGGCGCAATAATAATAATAATTTAACATTGGTGTGGTAACATGGGGCTTTCAAATTTATTAAGTAATACCAAGAAAAAGCCAATTTGAATGGTTGAATATCGTTTTCCAAACTTCAGTTTAGCTTATGCAAAAATAAATACAGCAGGTCAAGCAAATTTCTACAACATTGCTCATGGAAGAGAAAAAGGCTGTATTTTTCAAGTACTGTTTAATTCAAATTGGGTTATGGTGATTTTGGATTCTAATCGAATTATCTTTTGACATTTCATTTAATTTTAAATTGATAATAAACTTTCCTTTTTCTGGACATGAACTAACTAGAAACACCAACCCTTTTCATTAGGTTATGAAGCCATCGGTATCCAAATCTTGTCTCATTAATTTCCGTGTTCTATTCATCCTACGAGTAGTTTAATCTAAACAAGAAATGAAGGGCAGGATACACAAGAACGTGGCACTAAAAACTAATTAATAAAAAATTAATTCATCATCATCATCACAAGCATAAATTGATGTCCACGTCTGTGGAGAGAGAAAATGATTCTAATAGTACTTGACGCTCATGCTAATTGCTATAGCTAAAAAGAACATAATCCATCTTTACCTTAAGAGTAAATCTACGTATACATCTACTTTACTCTTTCGTTGCCGATACGCATGGAGTAAAGTCGTTTTGAATTATGGTTTTCGTTTTATATATATAAAAAATTCTCACAACTCTCTCCTTCCTAAACTGCCCTCGTTCCCTTCTCTTGCAAACCAGTCTTTGCTTCTCCTCTTTCCTCTCCCAAATATTTCTCTCTCCTCTTGATTCCCTCTTAGCATTTCTTTCTTTATTTTACTAATATTTCAGACTACACATTCTAAAATCTCACTCTCTCCTCTGGTGTCACCCATTCCTGGAACCAGACCCATCATTCCTCCTCCCTATTTTCTCTCTCCTTCCTAAACTGCCCCATTCCCCCAACTCACTTCCCCTCCGAACTCTCCTCCAACCTCCGCTCCTTTTCTTGCATCAACAACATTAAAAAACTCACCGTGCATATTTCTCAGCCGCTTACAAAACCTCACTGACTTAATCGTCGTCGGAGTAACCATAAACGCCAGTGGCCCTTCCATCATGCTTGCGTTGGATAAATCTATAGATAAATTGTAGTCTTAGTTTCACTTTGTTAAGAGATATTAATAGAGTGAAAAAGAGAGATAAAGAAAGGAGGGAAACTTGCTAGGCAGGCCAACGTTCGGGCAGGAGGGAGGACGTGAGGGCGGTGGCGCTAAGGAGGAGGAGGAGAGAGAGAGAAAATGAGGAGGGGGAATGATGGGGCCGGTTCCATTATGGGGAATGGGATTGGGAGGGAAGTGACACCTGAGGAGAGAGTGAGATTTTGGAGTGTGTAATCTGAAATATTAGTATAAAAGAAATGCTAGGAGGGAATCAAGAGGAGAGAGAAATATTTGGAAGAAGAAAGAGGAGAAGCAAAGGCTGGTTTGCAGGAGGGAATGGGTCAATGAGGGCAGTTTAGGAAGGAGAGAGTTGTGAGAATTTTTTATATATAAAAAACAAAAAACATAACCCAAAACGACTGTATTCCCTGCGTCTCGGTAAGCAGGAAGTAAAGTTGATGTACATGTAGATTTACTCTTACCTTAAACTTAAACATGTATTATTCCAACTAATATTAATTATTGGCAGTACTAATAGTTAAATTACACTACTTAGTACTACCTAGATTTAAAACCAAGGCATTTCTTTTGTCATCTTAATTTCCAGAGTGACAAGAGGCAGGCAAGCCATTTCATCATCCCATCGACATAAAAAAAAGAGATCACTCTTGATGTGGAAGGCGGATCGATCCTTTGTAATGAGTCCATATCAGAATAATTATTAATTATATGTGCACAAACTGTACATAAAAAGTTATACACAAATGATAGAATCAATGTAATGCATACCAATAAAGATGTGTAAAAATTCAAATGATATGTCCCACTTTCTATTGTCTCTTTTTTCTTATAGTGACTATACACAACTTCTTCTTTTTTTCTTTTATGTATAGTTTGTGTACATAGAATTACTCGTCTGTACCAATACCATCAGATCTGTAAAATCAAAGACAGGTAGGACCCTCCAATTCAGTCTTCCTATCAGACTAGGCAGACATAAGCAATTCCCCTACATATTTTTATAATCCACCATTTACTGAGTCCAGATCAAAGTTTTTAAATCCGGACCGGTCATGGAACCGGAAAAGATACCGGGGTGGATGGATTAACCAGTGTTCGAACCATTATTAACCCATTGACATCATTAATATATAAAAATATATATTATTAGTAATTAATAAAATTTTAAAAAATCTCGTTTTTTATGAACTAAAACATAACAAAGTTGAGTTACAATGTTACTAAAAGTGGTTAATTTTAATATTAAAAAAATTTTGGTACAAAAAAATATTAAAAAATAATTAAAATCGGTTCACTGGGTCAATTAATCGATTTTGGTTCGACCGGTAGTCAACCGGATCAACTAGTTTTTGACCAAATTAATTAAACTGGTCAAAATCGGACTGAAGTGTCGACCGATTTCAATTTTTATCTATTGAACCGACGATCCGATCCGAATTTAATAACCATAGTCCAGACAACATGACTTCACAAAACATTGTTTAAAATAAAATAAAAAAACCGTTGAGCATTACGTACTCCTCTGAGAAACTACAACTTTTAGAGTAATTGGTCATGGGTTCTGGACAAAGCTATATATTATATTCTTATCTCAACTACAGTTTTTAGAGCAACCAACCTCCTCACAAAAACAAATTAAGAAATTAATCAAGCCAACTTCACCTTATTATTCTAACTCGTTACAATTAAAACCTGGCCAACCTATTTAAGTAGTTCACCTCAAGATACTGAGATATATACATGTCAGCACTTCGTTCTCTTTCTTGTCTCTCTTCCCACATTTCCTACCTTAACTCTCATTTTTCTGATAAAAACCATTACGCACTCCTCCTCTTGAGAAACAATATCAGAATAGGAGTCTGTCTACAAGATACAACTGCCCTTCTTCTATTTAAATTAACATGTGGTGGTTAGTTGCTTTGTGCATTGGAGCTTAATTTGATTGCTCTCTAAGCATTATGCATTGGGTAATTTACAGATGGAGGAATCCTAGATGCAATGGAAAACTCCCCCTGGTTCAATGGGCTTGCCACTTTTTTTTTTTTTTGCTGACGTGGAGTTTCCGGGTCGCAACTCGACTAATCTCCCCAGCCCGGTGTCAGTGCTTTTTTGCTTCCCAGCTTGCGCTTAAGGGGGACCGTGGCCAGCGTCACCTTTGCAGGCTTTAACAATTGTTGGAGGTGGGACTCGAACCCAGAATATCCGGGTTTACGGTTCATCCCAGGGCTAAGCTTAAACTACTGCGCCAACTGCCGCTGGTTATGGGCTTGCCGCTTTTGGGTGAAACTTTTCACTTCTTTAATTTGCACCTAGATAAACTAAGATTAAAATTAAAGAAATCTTACTATAAATAGTACTTTTTCGAAAGTTTACGGTATTCATCGTTGTATAAGCTAATTTTTATTTTTTTTTAAAAAGAGTATTTTTAATGATAGTCTATCTGATAATTAAATATATATTTTTATTTTTACATTATTATAAATCTCATATACTTAAATATATATATTTTTATTTTTACATTATTATAAATCTCATATACTTTTTAACATGTCATTACTTACGTATTAAATAGATCAGTACTATCACGTCACTGAGATTATATATATTTTTAATAAATATTAAGAATTTGTTTGGAAAATGTAAAAATGTAAATGTCCTTTTAAAAATATATCTCCCGGATGGAGTAAGTCCGGCTGTTTCCATGGTTCTAACTTCTAACATATTCATCATTCATTTCATGCCAATAGAAAGGCAAAACGCCTGCTCAATACGAAGAGATTTTTGATCTAAATTGGGCTTCTCCAATTCCAGCTGGTTTAGCTTCTCTTATGCTTCTTCTATGTTTTCCCGGTGAGCCCAAAAAAATAGTGGAGCATTATTTTCATATGAATTTTTGATATTTTCACATGATCTTCTTTCACGTAAATGTAAAACTCACTTTATTCTCATGTGGAAGAAGAACATGTGAAAATATCAAAAAGATATGTGAAAATATCAGTTCCCAAAAATATATATATCTTGCAATCAAAATTTATTGATTTTGTTGCAAAAAGACAATTTAATAAAATATTCATATATTTACAAATAAAATTATTATGTCTTATTACAAATAAATAAACTAGCCATATGAACGACTTTATACTTCATTTTTCATTTATTTTATAGTAGATACTTAAAAAGGCCCAATTGAGATCAAAAGATGGTCAAAAATTTCCTTAGCCGAAAAGTGCAAGCTCATATAAAAATACCTTGATTTTATCTTACAATATGAAAAATCAAATGAATATATGTATATATATATATATATGTGTGTGTGTATACATATATATATATGTGTGTGTGTGTGTGAACATTTAATATATGTGAAATTCATTTTTTGTGAAACAAACAGTAAAATATTTTCTCTCTCTCTCTCTCTCTTCAATATGTCAATCAAATATTTAATAGATATAATGGATATAATAATATATATTGTTGGGTCGTGTTTTCACAGCACTAATGGGCTAGGTTTCGGCTCCATAAATTTGGGTATGACCGTCTTGGGTCATAGGACCCATAAATTTGGGTATGACCGTCTTGGGTCGCCTGAGGCAACTTGCATGTTACCACATTCATTATAAATCTCTATATGGTAGTTGTCTTTTTAACATGGGTTTTCTCTTGAACATTCTTATAAGGAGTTGAAACCCTCTAGATATGTCGTTGTGTTTAGCAAGGTTTTCAAAGCAGATATGTCGTTGTGTTTAGCAAGGTTTTCAAAGCGGACCGGTCATCGAATCGAAAAAAGTACCGAATAGATGGATCACTGATTCAATCAGTGATCAAACCGTTATTGACCTAGTGACGTTATTAATATATATATATATATATATATATATATATATATATATATATTATTAGTAATTAATAAAATTTTAAAAGTCTCATTTTTTATGAACTAAAACATAATAAAATTAAGTTACAATATTACTAAAAGTAGTTCATTTTAATATTAAAAAAAATTTGGTACAACAAAAATATTAAAAAATAATTAAAACCAGTTTACTGAGTCAACTTAACCGGTTAAACCACCGGTTCGACCAGTGATCAACCGGTTCTATCGGGTTTTAACCAAAAAGAGTTAATGGTCCAAAATAGACCAAAATGCCGACCGGTTCCGATTTTTACCAGTTGAACCGGCGATCCGGTCTGAATTTAATAACCATAGTGTTTAGGATAAATACAAGAAAGTCTTTAAAGGTACACAAACAATCTTAGCCTACTAAATATTTATTACCTCCATTGTTAATTTTCTTGAGACATGCTTTTTACTCGCATATCAAAGGTATCTCTCACTAACTCAAGTTGTCAAGTATTTTTTGGTGTCGTTAATGGTGCAAGTTTACGTCTAAACTAGTAGTTGAATGTGTGAACAAAATCAAGCGTCAACATATATTATTTAAAAATATTTTTTTAAAAAAATATTTTTATCCTAAAACAAATGGAGCATCATGCCCTTTCCACCTAATTAAACAGCAACATTCTAATTATTAAAGGAGAGGAAAGTATATAAAATACTACTTAATATCCATTAAAATTGGTAAACCAAATTAGTAAATGAATTTACCAAACTTGGGTTTATTTTACATAAAATTTAATGAAATGACCATTAGTTTGCTTTTTCCTAGTGTTTTTTTTACCGAAATAAAAATCGAATTCAAAGACAAAGAAAATGAAACGCTAATGAGGTCAATCTACTTGACTTTTTCAGCTTGATTATTCAAGTTATGTGGTGTTTTTATATATATATATTTTTTATTATGAGTCTTTTATATGTGACATATCACAAGGTTAGATTAGAAAAAAAGAATTGATTCTTCCGCAAAAATAATTGATAATTTTGTCTGCTCTTTTTCACATGGATATTGTTTTTAGTTCTCAAAACAATGTCTAAAGAATAAGTTTCATATAAATTAGAAAACAAAGAAAATAGTAGAAGAAAAATCTAAACTTTATTCATAATGTACCTATATAAGTATATACTAATGAATTTTTATTTTTTTGAGCTAATGAACCCTATCTAGAAATACTTTTGAAAATCAAGTAGTCTCAATGCATATTTTATATTTAATTTTATAATTTTATAATTTTTCTTATAAACAAAATATACTCTTTTCGTTTCAAAATTAGAGATTTAATTTGACTTTTGAGGTCAAACAACGATATATTAAACTACAAAATTAGTATGACTCATAAAAGTTTAGAATGAAATAAATCTTGTAATTAATAGTTTTTGTTATATACTATACAATTACAATTATTGTATCAATTAAAATTAAATAAATTCATATCTATTTAAAGTTTAATATGCCGTGTTTGATTTCAAAAGTAAAATTGTATCTCTAATTTTGAAACGAAAGGAGCATTATACTTGTAAATATTCTTTTGGGGACAAAAATATAATACTCCCTATGTCTGATTTTACTTGTCCTAATTGATTTTTTATGGTCAAATTAACCAATTTTAAGATTAAAAATCAAATAAGTTAACTTTAATAGTATATTTTATGTACTTTTTATGATAATAATTTTATACCTATATCTAATAAACTTAAAAATACATTTTAATTTTAAATATAATTAATTTGATTATGAAAAATTAATTTAAGACAAATAAATTTGGACCGCGAGAGAGTAATAAAAAACACATTTATTTAAGTGAGCTGTTGTAGAAATAAAGTTTCCTTGAAAAATATGAAAATCAGACTTTGGCTCATAGTTTCAAGTCACGTGTTCTCTTGTAGCCTACGAAAATCTGAAGTGCAGAATAGTATACCTTTTTTAATCAAGCTGTATTATCCCATGCTTCGGCCGACAGAAGATCGTCCCCCATTGTAGCATTCTGTGCCGTCAGATGATCCATACCCTGCACCTGATGACGAAATTAGGTCCATCAGACGGCTGAGTTAAAGGAAGCAGATATCACCAGTGCAGATAGGAAAACCCCAAGAATCGACAGAAATGGTCAGACTGAGACACTGCAATCTGTGTCGTACAGACCCTTGGCCCTCTCAAGAGTTTTAACCATAAATTATTAGACTAAAATAAAATAAAAAAATAAAAAATAAAAAATAGCATCAATTTGTAGATATTTGGGAATTTATAAATAGTTTTATTGTGGTTTCTACATAATTGCTCTGTTTTAGTTTATGCTTGTTCAAATGGGTATTGAATATAGTCTGTAAATATGTAGAAAGAGAAGGAAAAAAAATGGGGTGATTTTTCTTTCATCTTTGTTATTTGGAATTTTAGTATTGACTGATTCTATTCATTTTGGCAACTTGGTGTTTTTTTTTTTTTTTAAAAAGTTGAAATTTATAGATAGGGAATTGATTGATGGGTAAGAAAAAGGTAATGAAGAAAACAAAGGAACTATCAGTAGCCATAGCTGAATCAACATCATCATCAATGGCGGAAGAAACCCAGCAGCAGAACCAGCAGATTATTACTCCAAGGAAAAGAGGCAGGCCTCGCAAAATCATTGAGAAAATTGAAGAAGAAGAAGAAGGAATCCAGCTAGTTACTGTAACTGTTACAGATCAATCAGAAACAAAGAAGGCTAAAACAAGTGATGATGATGATGATGATGATGAAGAAGAAGAAGAAGAAGAGGAGGAGGAGAGAGAAACGAAGAAAGAAGAGAGAGAGATGAGAGAGGAGCAGGAGCAGGAGCAGGAGCAGGAGCAGAAGCAGCCCAGGAGCAGCAGAGCTAGGCGAAAAAGCATACCCAGAAAGAGCAGCTAAATCTGATTAATTGAAGAATTAAACCCTTTGATTTGTGATCCAGCTAGCTCCTTTTTCTTAATATAAACAAACGTTGCTCTTGATTGCTATCCCTTGCTCTGTTTCTGTTTGGATTTGAGTTACATTAATGGTTTGAATCAATCATTATTCTATAAAATCAAAGAATTTTCAACTAAAATAAAGTTAGAGGCTTTTTACTTGTAGTGTTTTTGGTAAACTTGTTATACATACTGTTCATATCACAAGGGTCTGTTTGTTTTTGGATAACGTTATTCCAAATTTCTAGCGGATAAAAGTCTTGTAATTTATTATTCGATTTCCCTCTTTTCTCTGTCTGCATGCTGAAGTATTCGATATTGATAGAGAATTTGGTGAAATCGAATTCAGGCGCAGAAGAATACCCGTTTGGCAACTATTTATTTTAAAATGGTTAAAATTTAAAATAATTTATAAATCATTTTAACTTGTTACTTATAAGAAGATGTTTAGAAGATGCTTTAAAGAAACAAAAAAGATGAAAGAGAGAGGTATAATGTAATAATTCGAATCAAAATTTAAGTAATCATACCATATCATATCAAAGACTCGATACACTGAATTAATAATATAATTTGGGTCTTTTTAGTCCATCATCATAGGCAATTTCACCTACAAGGTATTAATAATAATAATTTGAGTCTTTATATACACAATCAAGTATTTTGCATGTTATGATGTGATACTGAAATGTTATAAATTTTCCACAAATAGAACACACATAACTACTTAGATAATACCAAGTATCACATATGTTGTGTTGTGAGATTAGGTGTTACAAATTTTCTTAGAACTGAGTATTACAAACCCCCTACTAAAATTCATGACGTCTCAGTCAGATTGAACCCACATAGCCACACATAGTCCGAAATTTTGCCTCTTCAGGTAACGTGGGATAATATGAGCAGTATTCGTGTCATGATCAGACTCAAGATTTTGAGAGTCGACATTAATACTATATGTAATAATGTGAGTCAAATATTGAGTTCAAACCAAATTATAACATAGAAATAACGCACTCTCTTTTGAATTATCTTAACCAATCACAAACTTACCTAAAAAATCAAAAAGTCATAACTAAAAGTATTAATCATAATAATTTAAATCCTTATATACATATTTAAATATCTCATACATTACAATATAGAATTGGAATGTTACATATCTTTCTCTTAGAATCGTACTTGAGAGTTTCCTACCTATACGGCTTAGCATCAATTCTTTTAATGTATTCTTCCTTTTTTTTCTCTTATTTTTTGTCTAAATTAGATTAGTCGATAGTTTTCTTCTTTATTTGAAATCGTGCGTTTTTTATTGCTGAAAATGCCAGCTTTTTGCCAGTAGAAATGCCAACTCAGAACCCAAATTAAGAACTCCCATAAAACTTTGTCTAGGGGAACCTCCATCAAGGGCTCAGGACTTGTAAAGGAAATATAGAGACCTTACATTAGTTATTATCTTTGTTATGCTCTCATAAAAATAAAAGTTGATTAAAGTATAAAAATATTTTATTCATAAAAAATATCTAACATAAACAATCTAAATATAAAAATAGGAGTCTTACTTTTTAGAAAGAAAAAAAGAAGAAGAAGATTTTTAATGCATATAAGTGAGGTTTATTATAATATGGACAATCAAATTTATCTATACTTCGACTTTTTTTTTTTTTTTTTAAATTATGTAAAAAGTGTACCCAAGTCATTTTTTGTGAGAGGGAAGAAGTAGTGTTTATATAGGCTCAGATGATGTTTCTTTCGATTGAGTTATAAGTTGGGCTTACACTTCAACGGGCCTTCTGATCTTTTCTTTCCCTCTTTGTAAATCATCCCATCTTCATATAGGCTCACATTTTAATACCCCCAACTTAATCATTACCGGGTCACTAGCCTCTGTTAGGAAACCAATAATAGTTACATTATCCTCCGTTTTGTATACTTAATATATTTATACTTGTACACCTTGTTTGTAAGTTTAAAAAACAGAGAAAAAAAATAAAAACTTAAAGAAAATTACAATTTTTCAGAGAAATTTCTTGTTTATAAGGTTTTTTTTTTTTAGTTAAGAAAACTCGGAAAAGATAAAGAAAATTATATCTAATTTTCCTTAGAAACTTTCCTGGGCAAAACCATAAGAAAGTTAAAGATTGCAAAAATGAGTTTTTCTTAAAGAGAACCGATATTTTTATATGAAAAAAATGATATTTTTATATGATCTTTCTTACATAAAGGGTTAGTGGTCTCACGTCCATGTTAGAGAAATTTATATCGAACTATTATTTTTAGATTCAGCTCCTGTGGAGTTTATAGGGTACTCTAAATTTTGGAATCTCTCTCAATCTGAGGTATTCGTTCCAAATTAGTGGTTGAGATTAAATTCTTTGCAAAATTCATTAAAAAGATATTAAGAACTACGTAGTTTTAACACAAAATGAATTAAGGCATCAATTCTATTGAAGTGATTACATCGCATCATCTTTAAGATTTTTCATTTTTATTTCTGTTGAAACATCTAGTGCTTATCATGTTCACCATATTTTAGTTTATATTAACTGTAGAACAATTTGCATAGGGAGGAATTAATGTTTGTAAATGGAGGGAGGTGTTTAGTTTACTGTTTACCCACTTACTCTGCTGCAGAACAACAGATTTGATGAAGAAGGGGAAGGAAACCAAATTCATCGATTAATTTATTTCTTTTACTCAATGCCGGGATCTCTCTTGTACTCTTCCATCCAAGAAAATTTACGATACACAAAATCTCCATCACCAACATGAAGATCTGAGATTTTTAATTTTCTTTTTGAGATACTTTCAGGAAAATAAGATAATAACTTAAATGTATTTCAAAAAGAGAAGAAGCTCTCCAAAAGATGGAGACATTAATTTGTGATGTAATTAGTTTTTAAAGAATTTAATTTTAGCCACTGATTTGAAACAAACGGCTCAGATTGAGAGAACTCTAAAGTTTGGAGTGTATATATATATATAGAGAAAGAATGGATAAAGAGCATACTTCATTATTTGACATACCAAGTATACCCTCTTTACCGACGGACCGGGCGACGGTTTGGTCCGTCGCCATAGGTCCGGTCCGTCGCTAGCGACGGACAACATATAGCGACAAACCGAAGCTATAACGACAGACCGGACCTATGGCGACGGACCAAACCGTTGCCCGGTCCGTCGCTAAAGGAGGTATGCTTGGTATGTCAAATGAGAAGATATTCTCTTGATTCGCTATATATATATATATATATTTATATATCAGTCCGAATCTTAAGCTCACCCCTTATCCGACTCACCCAAACTCACTCCCTTTAGCGACGGACCGGGCGACGGTTCGGTCCTACAACTGTCGTCTATATTTTTAGCGACGCTATATGTTGTCTGTCGCTAAAAATATAGACGACGGTTGTATGACCGAACCGTCGCCGGTCCCGTCGCTAAAGGGGGTGAGTTTGGGTGAGTCGAATAAGAGGTGAGTTTAAGATCCGGACCGTGTATATATATATACACGCGCGCGCACTTTGCCTTATAAATATTTTACCTTCATTCTTGTCTTGGTTTGGACTTTGGAGGATGTGTTGAAATGAACAGAAAGTGAGAATTATATGGGTTTAATTTGGCAGAGCCGCGAAGTAGGTATATACGTATATCAGTATCACACGCATTAGTTCTCTTTTTCTTCAATGTTAGCAGTTGAGTTTAATGACCTGCTGAATATATATTTATGGAGTAGTAGTTATGATTATGAAATTTGGTACGGAATAATTGTCCCAAGATTACGTCAAAGAGATGACTCATTCTTACAAAAACACAGAAGATTGTGCGTAAATTAAAGGACTAATTACATATATTAGTACATTTTTAAAAATAATTACAAAAATCATACATTCATAAAATAATTACAAAAGTATTACACTTTTTCATTTTTATTTACAATATTAGTGTAATTAGAATCCCTTGACCACCTAGTTATTTCCATTTTTCTCTCTCCTCTTTCCGCCAAACCAAGCCCTCCTTCTCTCTCTCCTATGTTCTGCTCTGCAAATACACTCACTACCTCACTCTTCTTGGACTCATAAATTTCAAACAGTAGGACAGTGGTCCCCTTTGGAGAACACAAATTATATGATGAATAAGTATGTAAGAGAAAGACATGGTGCACACCCCTCTGATTCTGAACGACATGGCTACTACCTGCAAGTTCCACCGATGAAGAGACCAAAGGGGTGTTACTTTTTTAAACAAAAATAGGAATAGAAATAGAAATAGAATTAAATAAATTTGGTGGGATGATATAGCAAACACCCACAAATTAAATAATCAGATCTCATCATTTCTTCTTCTTCTTCAATGAGTATGTCTTCAAGAAGCTTTTTTTTAGCCGTTAAAAATGGTGAAAACCGCGACGGAGCAAATGGTTAATAGGTTCATGGCTCCTCCATGCCCGTTTTCATGGAGCCGTCGTTCATGGCTACTCCATGCTCGTTTTCTTCCTTCTTTTCGGACAAATGGTTAATGAGTTCGGCAAACCTTCATACCAAGGTAACCATTTGTATTAAAGGTTGGTTACCTTTGTATTAAAGGTTGGTTACCTTTGTTTTAAGGTTGAATACCTTTTGTATTAAGTTTTGGTTACCATTGTATTAAGGGTTGATTACCTTTTGTATTAAAAGTTGGTTACCTCTGTATTACTGTTTGATTACCTTTGTATTAAAGTTTGGTTAACTTTATATTAAAGGTTAGTTACCTTTGTATTAATGTTTAGTTACTTTTGTATAAATGTTGGTTACCTTGGTATTAAGGTTTGGTTACCTTTGTATTAAATGTTGGTTACCTTTGTATTAAAGGTTGGTTACAGAGGTAACCAAACCTTAATACAAAGGTAATCAACCCTTAATATAAAGGTAACCAAACCTTAATAGAAAGGTAACGAAACATTAATACAGAGATAACCAATTTTTAATACAAAACGTAACCAACCCTTAATACAATGGTAACCAAAACTTAATACAAAAGGTATTCAATTGATTCCTTTTGTGATATGCTTTGTTTGGTTGTGTTTTCACATTACTGTCTTGGTAGAGGAGGAAGGAGAGAGAGGATGGAGAGGGGTTTGTACGGATTGACGCCACATAATTCTTAATTATACATGTACAAATTGCGTTATTATACATCCACCTGGTGCTTCGTCTCAGCGGTGGTGCGAAAAAGCGAAAGAAGAAGACTTACACCAAGCCGAAGAAGATCAAGCACAAGAAGAAGAAGGTGAAGCTCGCTGTGCTGCATTTTTACAAGGTGGATGATTCTGAAAAAGTGCAGAGGCTCAGGAAGGAGTGTCCAAATGCTGAGTGTGGCGCCGGGACTTTCATGGCCAATCATTTCGATCGCCATTACTGTAGGAAGTGCGGCCTAACCTATGTTTATCAGAAGGCTGGTGGAGATTGATTTATGGTGGTGGTTATTTTGGTCAATTTTAGCTTTTTAAGAATTTAGTTTGTTGTTATTTTGGTTATTTATTGTGTTTTGTTATTTTTGTAATTATTTTGAGTGTGTTTTATTGTTGTAATTACTTTTTAATTGTTGTATATTAGTGTTAAGGACCCTAAATTAAATAGGTATAATTAGGGGACCCAAAGGCGGGCCGGGCATCTCCTAGAAGGTAGTATAAACAACTTGATAATTAATTTTAGGGTAATAATAATATATAATGTAGATCGATTTGTTAACACATATAATTATTTTTTGTCGTGTAGATATGTGGACCTTAAATTTTAATTTTATTTTAAATAAAAGAAATTTTAATATATGGAGTACAAAAGTAGATCTAAAATTGTTAGATGAAGATAACATTGTGTAGGATTAGGAGAGGATAAAAACAATAAATATGTGCACATAATTATTTTTTGTCGTCTAGATATGTGGATCATAAATTTTAATTTTATTTTAAATAAAAGAAAATTAAGAAAATAAGAAAAACTATCATTTTCAAGGGAGGGGATATTCTTTACCCTAACTTTGGGGTATCCATGTTTCAGTTTCGTATTGAAATGATTACATTTCGTATGTTAAAAGTCAACTTGACTCGGTCCGGTCTATATAGTTCGTCTTTGAATCAAGTTAAAAAAATGACGAGTCCGTATACATGACAGGTACACCGGTTAATTAAATTAAGAACTCATGACACTAGTTATTAAGCTAATTAATACAGTAATTAACAACTAATTTAGCTCGATCCCTTTCAAAAATAGGTTGTCTATGCTAATTTGATCGTATACAATTTTTGTTTATTTATTAATTTATCATGCTTTGAATTACATTATTACTATGATATATGGAAAACATAATCACTTCTTACCAAAATATATATGAGTTATTTTGACTATTCAAAATTAATTTAAGACATTATCAAACTAAAATTAATATAATTTTATTTAATTTTAGTCAACACACTTCTAAATTAATTGGCTAAAAAAATTAATATACAAATTACAAGATTTTTTGTCTATAAAAATCAAATTAATTAATTACCCATATATTTTAATATGCAACAAAGAATAATGAGATTAAATAATGGTGTTGTACATCCTTAAATAAAATAAAATAGATATATTTTTATTTTTTTACATGCTCTTTATATCTGTACCATTAATTTTTTGAAAATCTCAAGAGATTGATAGTCTAGCATGATAAGATACATAACTTAAATATTTAGTTGTGTTTCTCCTATGAACCCTAAATTTTATCAATTAAGTTCAAAGTAAACTTGTGAGCAATATTTTGGACATATTCAAAATGTCTAAAAAGAAAACATGTTCTTTCAATGTCTCTCTCTTCATTCCTACCTACGCCCCAAGCAATGTCTGAAAGCGAGTTGAATGAAGTTAAATGCTTACCGTGTGTACGATATCTTAATTTTTTATTTATTTTTATTATCAAGTGTTTGTTAGAGGGCTGACCTTTATATTATAATCATAATTAAACTATCAATAAGCTAATGAAGTTTTAATTTACTAATTAAGACTGAGGTCATGTGAACTCTTTATTAATTATTTATTGTAATTAAGATAATATAATTGATTATAAAATTATATTTTTTTTTGTGTTTAAAATGATAACGGAAGATAAAATACATACATTAAAGGATAATTATGTCATTTAATAGAGTCCATTAATATAAAATAAAATAAAATAATTCATTATTTTATGAATTTTATGGAACTACTAAAGAAAAATTTGAAATTTTATTTATTTATTTATTTTTATTTTTATTTTTTTTAAAAATATATAAAATTTATACTTTATTCATCTTTTTAGAACGGAGTCGTATTAATAATTATTAATACGTAATTCAAGTTCACTGCGTGGCCCATATTTGTTTGTTTTAGCCTACAAACCCGGATCTAAATTTTCTGTCCTCGTGTTTGGACTGCACCATGACTAATCGTCACTGCACTGTCAATGGCCACCAAATACTAATTATTTAATTGGAAGACTTGGTTCCATACCCAGTACAGGTCTACTACTATATATATTCCCTTCATTTTACAATAAAAGAGTTTAATTTGATGTTGATCTTAGTTAATTCGTATGATTATAAAATTTAATTATAAGATAAACGCATTGTACTTATTGAAATATTTATTTTATATTTTAAGATTTCGTAAATTAACAGAGAAATAATTAAATAATTTTTTTTTGTAGAAGACAAGTTATATTTGGAATTCTGGATATATAAATGTATCTAAATTATATAGAAGAATATAGACACTTTCATTAACGACTTATTTTAAAACAACTTATAAATTGAAATTTAAAATTATATATAAATCATTTTATCCGGTGACTTGTAAGAACATATTTGAAAAGAGAATATGTTTTAAATGGGGGAAGAAAAAGATGAAATGGAGAGGTATAATGTAATAATCCGGATCAAAATTTTGTATAATCATAGTATATGAAGGGTTAGTGCACTCTCTTAATAATATTTTCTTATGTTATTTGTAAATTTGCTTAAAAAATATTAATAATAACAACTTGAATACTTATATACATAATTAAATATTTTACATATTACAATATGGTACTTAAGTGTTACTATAAATTCTCTCACTTAAACAGTTGACTGTCGTAATTACATAACCACACACATCCCAAAAACTACTCTTAGCTTTTGTGTCTTCACCTTTGAATCTCTATCCATTATAGAATAATACCAAGTAACTTCACCCTAAAATACATGATATCTTTGTCGGGCCGAATACACATAGCCACACATAGTTTAGAAATTTTACCTCTCTAACTATAGTGAGATAATACCGAATCATAGCCTATCAAGACAAAATATAATGTCTTAATAATATTTTTTTGAATCATCTTAACCCATCATAAATTTGTCCCAAAAACATAATGATCGAAATCATTAATAATAACATCTTAAGTCCTTACATATATATTTAAAAAGTTCACATATTATAATATGGGATTGGAGTGTCAAGACAAAATATAATGTCTTAATAATATTTTTTTGAATCATCTTAACCCATCATAAACTTGTCCCAAAAACATAATGACCGAAATCATTAATAATAACATCTTAAGTCCTTACATATATATTTAAAAAGTTCACATATTATAATATGGGATTGGAGTGTTACATAAAATGTTTATTTAAGTTTTGAAAGCAACAGATATAGCAACTAATAATATATTTTAGCTGATATTCAATACTTGAATTTATTTGAATTAAAATAATTTGTATTAATTTTGAATTTTAAAAATTTGCAAATTAACTTAAAACTCAATATAAATCCTTCATGTAAACTGAAATTCATGCTATAAAAATTTCAAACACAAGACAAATGTGAGAATTAACAAGAAAAACAACTAAGCTAGGGACCTGTTTAGAGATTAACTCCAATATTACAAACAGTACTCGCATATCTATCTATCTATATATATGTGGATCTGTGGAGCTTTTTTTGTCCATCAAAAAATTGATGATGAATAATTACATGATGGAGCAACTGGGGTCCTCATGATAAAGCTGGCATGCAGGTACACCACCCCCATAACAATAAGATGCTGGGTACGGAGAACACCACACTATAGGCTTCTCCTTCTCCTTCTCCTTATCATCTTTAGGACCAACACTCAACAAATCTGCATGACCCACTTTCTTCCTTAGCAATTTAGCTAGTTCAACCGTATCAATTCCTTCTCCAGTTACCTCTATTTGATCTTTGTCATCCCCCTTTATAGCTACTGATTCTACCCCTGCATAGTATAATTTCTTAATATATATAGTCAACAATGTAACAAATATAGATTGGCAACAGTCTAGTTTACAGATAGAGTTGCGACAATTATCTCAAAACAATGCAATTTTAATTAAAATTTGAAGAAATAACAACAATGAAATTAAAGACATGGGGTTAAGTAACATAACTACCCTATTAAAATACTTGGGAGACAATTAGTTACATGACTTTGGTGACCACGGTCACCCTATATATCTATATATGGGCCAATACCCTACTGTCAAAGTTAGATATTCAATCGTTAGTAAAACACTCAAAAGTGTAGTACAAAACATGTCTTAACGTCTAAATTTCAGACATTAAATGACATCTAATGTAAGTAGTAAATAATATATTATATATATGCAACACTCCTTTAACCCATATATGAATTTCCTTTGAATGAAGACAGACTTTTTTTGTTTTCCTTACCACAAACCGTAGCTGCAATCTTCATGGCCTTGGTGCGATCTTTCTTGGGGTCACACATTGCCACTCGAATCACCACCTTTATCTGCAAATACAAAATCAAAGTTATATAATTAAAGTTGGTTTTGGCAAGATATATATATATATATATATATATATATATATATATATATATATATATATATATACTGGAGTACGTAATTTGCATTATAAATAGTATACCTTCATTTGTCTTGGTTTGGAGGATGCGTTAAATGATGAGAAAGTGCTTTAGCAGAGCCGAAGAGAATATTTATACACTCTAGTTTCTTTTCCCCTTACTAGTTGAGTTTAATGACCTTCAATTTATAGAGGAGTCTAATTGATAATAATTAAATATGGTACGACCATAATGAACCCAATTATTACGTCAAAGAAATGACTCATTGTTACGTACACAAGGTATACTAAAATTGTGTGCAATGTGTACCAAGGGACCAAGGAGCATCATCCATGTATAATCTCGTAGAAAGTGTAACAACTTGATTTATACAAAAAGTATAGTTGTTAGAAGAAGACAACATTGTCCTACTCCCTCAGTCCTAGAATGACTTTAATAATGTACATAAATTAGTTACAAAGCGCTGTAAATCCGCCAATATATCATTGACCATATTATATTTTAATTAGTCAAATAATAAATTAATTATATTATAAATGAGTGATTTAAATTAATTCACTTTCTCTTCACAACTTCAATAATCAATTAAAATAATAACACACATACCAATGTAAAGGCAAAAAAAATTTAAAAATTTATGCTCTTTTTTTTAATATTTATTTGAGTACTTTAATTTGGATAAAATTTGTACTTAAATTATCTCTTTAGAATCAACCGAAAGTAAGATATAGAGAAGACTTGAACAAAATTAATATTTAGGAAAAAGGAGGATAAACACAATAGATATGTCCACATAATTGTTTTTTGTCTAATAATATACCATGTGAACCTTAATTATTTATTTAAAATAAAAATAAGAAAAACTTGCAGTTTCATAGGAAGGAGATATTATTGACCCTAATCTTGGTGCATCCATGTTACAATTTGGTATTGAAATAATTACATTTCGAAATTAAGTCAACCTGACTCGGTCTATAGTTCTTTTCTTAGTCAAGTTTTCAATTCTACTTGTAATATGGAGGATGTTAACATCAATGACGAGTCCGTAGACATGGCAGGTACACCGGCTAAATTAAGAACTGACACTACTTATTAAAATACTCTCTTCGTTTCAAAATAAAAGTCTTCTTTTGACTTTTGTGGTCAAATTGACTATTTTTAAAATTAACAATTAAACATATATATTTAGAATTTCAAAAAAGTAAACATTGAGATTAATACTAAATTGTATGTAGTTTATAATGTTTATAGGCTTTTTACATATATATAAAAGAATATATAATAAGATATATTGATTTGAAAAATGGTCAATTTGACCATAAAAGTCAATGATCCTGGGACGGAGGGAGTAATTAATAAAAGTAATTAACATCTAACTTAGCTCTCCTCTTCAAAAATATGGTCTCTATGCTAATTTAATTGTTTGCAAATTTTATTTTCTTGTTTTTTCTATTAATTTATCATGCTTTGAATAACATTATTATGATTTGTGGGAAATATAACACTTTGTACCAAAATATATGAATTATTTTTGAGAATCCGAAATCAAATTGAGATATTATCAAACTCCAACCTATATACTTTTATTTAATTTCAGTCGTCGCATTTGTAAATTTGCTATAAATTTTTTTACTACCAATTAGTCAATTACAAGATTTTTTGTTTATAAAATTTAAATTACCCATATACTTTAATACACATCAGAGTATAACGGGAGTAAATAATGGTGTTGCACATTGTTAAATAAAATTAAATAAATAAATATAAAATTTCTATCAAGTTCAAAAGTAAACTTTTGAGCAATATTTTTGACTTAGATCCGAAAGGCCTGAAAATGTGTAAAAGAAAACTATGTTGTAGAATTTTATTGTCTTGAGTACACACTACACAGTATTTCATTCCTACGCGCCAAACAATGCCCGTAAGCGAGTTGAATGAAGTCAAATGATTGCCGTGTGTACGATATCTTAATTTTTTTATTTCATTATTATCAAATGTTTGTTAAAAGGCTGACCTTCATATTATAATCATAATTAAACTATTAATAAGCTAATGAAGTCTTGTTAATACTGAGGCCATGTGAGCTCTTTAATTTGTCTCAGATTCGATTATTAAAATTCTGTTTGGTAACCGTTTTTGTTTTTAATTTTTTGTTTCTATTATTATTATTATTTTGAAATCAGAAGTTAAAAATAGTGTTTGGTGACCACTTCTATTTTGAAAAAAGTTGAAGCAAAATTTATTTTGTCAGCAAAAAAAGTAAAATTTTAAAAAATTATTTCTTAAATTTTGGCAACACAAGAAATCATTCAAACTTTAATAAGATTCGGACATCGAACCTTATTAATAATAAAATTTTAAAATCTACCTTTTTATAAATATAAATAAAACTAACGTTGATATAAAATTATCAAACAACGTTATCTAGTTTTTGTTTTTATTAGTAAAAGTAAGTAAAAACAGAAACACAAACAAACAAAAATAGGAAGAAAAAACATGGAGGTAAAAATAGTTGCCAAACAAACTCTAATTATTTAATATTGTAATAATGATAATGTACTTAATTATAAAAGGCTTAAATATAAATTACTACCCTAAACTATTGACCTTTTTTTCACTTCAGTGATTGACCTTTTAATTTTTTCAATCAAGTCATTAAATTATCAATTTTTTCCACTTTGGTTCAATTGAAATTGTCACGTCATAAATTGATGACGTGACTTGAACACATAGAATATGAGTCATATAACTGATGATGTGTTAAAAGAAGATTCATTTTGTAAGTAGTTTAAATCATTTTATAAGAACTAAAAAGGCATAAATGTAATATAACATTATAATTTAACAATTAAAAAACTAAAAATATATTTAAAATTAAAGTTGGTATGAGGACTGAAGAAGCTGCTGGTTTTGTGGGTTTTCATCGTTGATGGCATTGGGTGATAGGGGAGGTACAAAAGCTTCACAGATGGCAGAAAGTGTTTGAATCTGAGACGAAGAGAAACCATGGCTATAGCTTTATTGAACCCCAACACCATTAATTCTTCAATACCCGAAAGACCCACTCTCCTAAAATAATCAAGAACAATATGCCAACAATAGGGGCTTGGAATTGCTAACAGAAAGAAAAGCTAATTGTATACAATTGCATGTTCTGTCTGGCGAGCAACGCCACAGCCACAACAAAATCGTACTCCCTTCGTCCCAAATTAATTGCTCATTTTTGATTTTTTAAAGTCAAATTGACCATTTTTAAAACTAATCTTTTTACTATTTTTGCTAAAATATAGGTGAAGAGATTATAACCAAAAGAAAGTATATACAATTTATTATTAACCCCAATTTTTATAATTTTAGAAATATATTTATATATGCTTAATTATTAATTCTAAAAATAGTCAATTTGACTTAAAAAAGTCAAAACTGAGCAATTAATTTGGGACGGAGAGAGTATTATTTAATTTTCTATTTCAAAACCCTAACTTTCCCCAATTTTTTTTTTAAAGTAATCTTGGATTCATTTAAGATCCAAGTTCCTACATGCGGAGACATGTAAGGACGAGGCTGCTGACCATAAGGGCTTGATACCAGGCTTGCCATGTACATACTTGAAGATCCAATCTGTGCAGCATGTTGTGGAGGCATATATATAATAAGTAGGGTTGGAGTCCTCTTCGAATTGTGGCAGCAAGCAGCTCATCTTTTAAATTTTTCTTTAGAAAGATATCAACCGAGAAATCATATTGAAGGATCCGGCGAGATTTGTTGGTCAGAATTAGGGGTGAGCATGGTGCGGTTTGGTGCGGTTTGAAACTCAAACCACACCCGAAACCGCTTAGGTGCGGTTTCACAAATCCAAAACCACACATGGAACCGCATGGTGCGGTTTGGTGCGGTTTAAAAATGTGCGGTGCGGTTTCATTTGGTGCGGTTTCGGTTACAAAACCAATTGAGGCAACAAATTTTTATACAATTTAAATTAAGAATGAAAAACAAATTCCTCAATCTTTTAAAGTCTTTCTAGTATTCCTTATTTGAAATTAAATCAACCATTTCCTTGATATGGGCTTGGACAAATGGACAAATCAATTCTAAATGTATAGCCCACCACCCAATTCAGTCAGAAGAAGAAATGAACTAAAACAATGTTCACATGGACAAATGTACTACATAACAATATGCATTATATGTATATATAGTGAAGTTAGGCATTCTGCATTCATTACATTACATACAATGATATAAAATGTACTACATACAATATGCATTATATATATATATATATATATATATATATATATATATATCTGCCCTGCATACATGTACCATACATACACACATGGTGCGGTTTCGGTTTTATGCGTGCGGTTTTGACCAGTAACCAAAACCGAACCGTAAATTTGGTTTTTAACCCACCTAAAACCGCAACATACGCCGGAACCGTTGGTGCGGTTTTAATTGGTGCGGTTTGTGAGGTTTTTGGTGCGGTTTCGGAGGCGATTTGGTTACTTGCTCAGCCCTAGTCAGAATCGAGAGGAAGTTGATGCTTTTTTTGGACACATGATGTAGATTAGTATTGAAAGTGAGTGATTGTTTTGTGTTTTATGTTTCAATTTCTAAAATATTTTTTTGCTATTATACGTAAACAATAATGCAATATTATATTTTTGTCATTTTAATTTATAAAATGATTTAAATTTATTATAATTTGAGTGTTATTTAACACATCAGCTTTTACATGTCACGTGTTCAAGCCACGTCATCAATTTATGGCGTGACAACTTCAATTGAATCAAAGTGAAAAAAATTAATAGTTTAATGATCTGATTGAAAAAATTAAAATGTCAATCATCGAAGTGAAAAAAGATCAATAGCTTCAAATAATAATTTATATTTAAGTCATTATAAAATTATACTAGTAAATATACATAATTCTTAACGTGTAAATCAAGTTCATTGCATGGCCCATATTTATTTTAGTCTACAAACTAGGGATCTAAATTTTCTGCCCTCGTGTTTGGACTGCCCCGTAGTCTTAGTGCTTCATTACATGGCCCATATTTATTTTAGTCTACAAACTAGGGATCTAAATTTTCTGCCCTCGTGTTTGGACTGCCCCGTAGTCTTAGTGCCCCCATGAGCATGACTAATCGCCGAAACTACACTGTGTCAATGGCCACCAAATACTAATTATTTAATTGGAAGACTCTGTTACCATACCCTACTACAAGTCTACTACTATATATCCCCTCCATGTTTTATTTTTTAAAATATTCATTTTGTATTTTAAGATTTCATAAATTAATAAATAAATAATCAAATGAGATTTTTTTTATTTTATTAATAAAAGACGCGTTATATTTGAAATTTTGGATATGTACATGTATCTAAATTGCGTCAACATCAATAATTTGATGATTTCTTTTCCACCAGAGAAAGTAGAATGGCAAGCACCTTTTCCTCGGCTCTATTTGCCGTTTGGATTGGATCCTTTGGAAACCTACGGCAAGGATAGTAGTATTCTTGATTCAAAAGGAATTAATTAAGAAATTGAGATCATTTGGACTGGCACAAAGAATAGTCATATACTATTGTCTAATTTATTCTTAACTTTTAGTATTGCTAGTGGTTTGGCATATATGTTGGAAAATTGGTGGGTGTGACATATTTGTTGCTACACTAATTTCATAAATATTTGATCAATTTAACTTTTTAAAATAAATCTGAGATATTTTACGTGTGATATATTTGTTGATATTCTATTTTCATAAATAGTTGATCAATTTAACTTTTTAAAATCAATATGAGATATTTTATATTTAAAATTTATGTAATTAATACACTACAAGAAAAAAGGTTATTTCCGACAAAATTATTGCCCACGAAATTATTTTTGTCGGAAATAACCTAATCCCGACGGAAAAATCCGTCGTAAATAAAGACTTATGCTACGTTTGGATTGGTGGAATAGGAGGGAGAATGGAATGACTCATTCCTATGGAATGAAAAAAATTGTGTTTGGTTCCTTGAGGGAGGGAGAGCATATGGAATAACTCATTCCAACTAGAATGGAATGAATCATTCTACTCTTCATTCCATTCCTTCAATCCAAACGTAACATTAATGTGGCGTGAGCCTTCATGGGTCAGTTATTTCCAACGGAATAAAACCCTACCTTTTAATTAGATAGGTCGTGACCCTTGTTCTTATTTCATTTTTTCCTCTTCACAAATTAGTTGTGCATGGGAAAGAAAGAAAAAAAAATTGCAACAACCCAAATCGGTGGTATCCTCAGATTGTGACCTCCTTTCCCAGTTCGGCGACAACATCCCAACCCCTCTTTATTCCTCTCTTAGATCGCAGTCCTAGCACCCAAATCTCTTTCCTCCTCTCTCTCCACTCCTTCTAACCCTAGCCTAAAAAATTAGTGGAGACAGTGGCATAGTAGTGGCATAGTAGTGGTGCTCTCCTTCTCTTTCAACCTCTTCCATTAATGTCTAATTGAAGGTACACATTTTTTTCTTTTGAATTTTCCCTAAAATTAAGTTTTTGGTAGAAATTGACTAGTTAGAGAGAGAAATCAAAGGGAGAAAGTGTAAAAGTAATAAAACTAGGGCAATGCCTTTTATTTCATCTTCTAAATCTGCTGAAGATAATGTGGCTGTGTAATTTTAAGTTAAACGAGTCAACGTTTTTAGCTTCTCTCATGCCGAAGAAAGTAAAATTAAACAAGTAAAATATTTGGTTAATAAATTTATCCTCTTTGTCCATCTCAAAAATTTAGAATGCTTGGACTTTTAGGGAAAATGTTGCATTTATTTTAACCCATTATCAGAGAATTTCAGGTAATATTTTGAACTCTAGTTTATTGTTTTTATGTTTTTTTGTCATGTTGGGAAAGGTTCTACTCTTTATAGCGCCCTTTTCTTTTCTTTATTTTCTTTTTATGTTTTAAATTTATGCAGGATGTTTCAAGGGAAATCAAAAGCACTATTGAACAAGAGATTGGCCTTGACGACATTCAGAGTGTGCAATACAGAACAATTCCAGTTCAAACACACTATTAGTATGTTCTTTAGGACTTATATAATAATTATTGACTTATGGCATCGGTAGAAAGATACTGTTTTTATAAAAGAGTTTTGTAGGGCAAAAGATTCCAGGAAGAAACTATAACTAGTTGGAAGTTGTGACTGAACTTTCCTATTTACACAGTTATTTAGTCGTTCTATAGATTGTAGATTTTGCTATTAAATAGTATTGAATTATTTAAATCTTTAGAACATCCATTACCTAGTGTCAACTCTGGAGCACAAGTAGGGTTTGCCTTTGTTTATTTATTGAGGAGCAAAGTATAATACTTAGTTTCGCATTGAAAAACTCCAATCCTTGGGGGAAAAGCTATTATATGTTCAGATTGAGAACTCATTTTTCCTCTATAAGGTGGTAATTGATAGAGTCATAATTTATACATTTTATTATCCTTAATTTTGTTCCTTTTATTATATTAGTTTATTTAATTAATATATTTTATTTTATTTTGTAAAATTTAATATTTTATTACAATAAAGTCAATATCTTGGTGATCAAACAATATTTAATGCTCTTATTCATGCAAGGAAAGTACTAAAAAGATTCCTACAAAGAGAAGGAAGAAGGTGAAATAATCTTGGTATGCAAGTCAAATCTAATGAAGAAAAGAAAAGTCTATCTAGAAGACTTTTTTGAGAAGTTGATTGTGTTGGTTTGCAGATTTAAGAAATTACATACAATCACATGTATAAAAAGCGAAAGCATGATATAAATCATATTTAAAATTTTTACTGCAATTCTAGGATCACCTTGACGCGATATTATTAATCGAGGAGGAATAAAAGATATACCTCAAGAAGATGAATCAACTCCTTGATTTGATCTTCAAGTTCCAATCATTTGCTTTTTCGTGCTTTTTCAAATCTTCGGATCAAACGTTAGCTACTTAGTGTGTGCAGCGCTTTAAAGATAATCCACCAAGAGAATATATATATATAATTGAAGAAGTAAAATTTAGATTTTTCCAAATCTTGGATAGCTAGCCCTAATTCTTTCTCCCACTCTCCACTCTTTAGGTTGCAGAGAATTATAACGTGGTATCACTATACTCACAGTTATGTCAACAACATCAACATTAATCTATCATAAGGCCTCTCCTTATATAGACTTTTCCTCTTCCCAAACTCTTTAGAACTTAGGGTTTTAATTTAATTTCCAAACTATTTAGAAACTAAATAATTTATAATAATAATAATAGTAAAAATAATAATAAGACTTCTCTTATTAATTTATAATTAGTATTTCTCTAAATACTTAATTATAAATATTAATATTTCTCCAAATACTAAATTATTATTATTAAACCAATTACTTTTAAAATAATATTTCTCTTTTACGGTGTGATCCTTTAGGTTCAATCTTATAACAGTAGTAGAATAAATAAATTAAAACAATTATAATATTATTTATAATGAATTAAACTCCTTTAATTCAAATATAAATAAATAATATTCTAAATCATAAGGGACACCTCTCAACATATCATGACTATTCGAATAATATAAAATCAACGTTTAATCACAAAAAACCTATTTCGTGAATAGTTACCGTACAATTTAATCCTTCTGCCATACAATGTCCTAGTCAAACAGAAGACATGAAATTTCTGACAAGTCTTATTTATTTGATCATATGTATTTCGATTCTAAAATGCACAACTCCAGTTAATGTAAATTAGAAACTCATTTCTAATTTTCATTCACCTTGTCCAAGGATTTTTGAGTTGTCATTTATCGAATCGCATAAGACATTCTCTCTCTTTACTGGAAGTGGTAGATCCTTTGTTGATCATTCATCTAGCTCCATATATACTTTATTATACCCGAACATACTATTTGATATATCCAAAGAGTCTTAAAAAACATGGCAAAGTATAACTCAAAATACACAAGGTACTATGATGATCTCAAGTCCAAGTATTACTTGTACAACTATCACTATAGGAACTCTTATTATCAAGCAAGTAAAACTCCATTAGGTGTTCCTAAAGCAGGTATACTTGTTTTAGTGTCTCCATTAGGTGTTCCTAAATCTACATACTTGTTTTAGTGTCTCCACACAAATGATCATGAGATCAATCATCATCTTCAACAGAGCAAGCAAAGTATATGTACTAATCTATCTGGAATCAATAACCTCACATTAGTGATCCAATGATTAGAAATATTTTAGTTTTAAGCTATCTAGAATTTAGATCTCATTAGCATGAACTCTTCATGATTCTAAAAGTATTGCTCCAAAACTATGGGTTTATCACATTTATTTAATTAAACTAATTAAACATGGATAAAGAATACCTTTAATTAAATAAATTCTTTTATTAATAAATGAACTAGCTAGATTACAAAGTAAATACTTATCATATCCTATGTGATTGGCTTGAGGGCATACTACTTTCAGATTGCCACTAAGAACTTGAAACTACATAGAAAAGAATTAAATCCTCACTTCTGTAAATAGAGGAGTATCAAGAGATGTTAGGATTATTAGATATTAGGTATTTTTTATATATTAGTTTAGGTTAAGAGTAGGAGTAGGAATAAATTATTTATTCATTGTATGCTCGTTGGATGATCGTTAATAAAAGAGAGTTTTCTTATTTTATTTTTAATCTTTTACTTCTTCTTCTTCTTAGTTAATTTATTTATTTTTTATGTCTAGCTAATTTTTTATATCTGGGATGAAGATGAAACAAAATAATTATTCATGATATTATTCTCTATCTCTTCTATTATTTATGCTTTTATTTTTAATTACGCATTTATATTTCATTATTGAAATACATTCGTTTTATATTATGTATATGATTTTAAATTAGTTAAGAGCTTTTGATAGGTTATTATTAAGATATGAGTTTTTCATAATTCATGCTTGCTTGAAAAAGTTTTGATGGGTTATAGTTAATTCTTAAATTTTTATAGTCTATGTTTGCCCAAGTTAATTGTAAATTACTAAAATAAAGGGAAGAGAGATCAAAATCATAGTTAAGCTATAAAAATAGATGAGATTGGAATACTTGTTATGTTTATTATTTAATAGATTCGGATTCCTAAATTGCTTCTTTATTATTAGTTTATATCTTCTAATTAGTTTAATTATAATTAATCAATTCTCTATTTTTATTTCTAATTAACCTGAAATATTAAGATGTTTTAAAATTAATCTAGTCTTTGTGGGTTCGGCATGTACTTGTTAGTTCTTCAATTTGACATTGTGCACTTGCAGTACAAATTTTTATCACATCAAGTTTTTGGCGCCGTTGTCAGGGACTAGATTTAAATTTTTTTATTCTTTAATTTTTATTTCTTCGAATTAGTAATTTTTTATCTCCCCCCCCCTCTCTCTCTCTCTCTATATATATATATATATATATATATATATTATTCCGCAAGATTATCGAAGCAGATCAAAGGTTCAGAAAGCCAAGATTATTGATGTGCTATTTCTAGTATTTTTGTATCTTAACTCAAAAAAATAGTAGTTTTAGTTTTTATTGTTAGTTAGAAAACTAATTGCCGCATTCATGTATTCACTCACGTAGAGCACATCCTATTTAGATTATTTATTCATTTATTTTTATTATTTTTTGTCAAATATAAATTGTGGTGATTGTTGAAGGAAAGAGGTACGTCTAATTTCTTCTTCTTTCATAATTCACATAGTTTTTTGACAATTTATTTGTTTACAGTTTTTTAATTTTATTTATGTGTTCTCATTTGTAATTTAACTTAAAGGCACAACCCATAACAATATAAGGTGGAGATTTCATCAACCTTCGTTGGCCCACAAATAACTTAACTTGCATTTTGCATAGCCTTGACTTAATAAAATAAGTAGACGTTAGTCCCTAGGAATTTCGAACTTAATAAGGACAAAGGACTCTAAGAGGAGACTAAATTTTGAATTAATCAAACTACTAGTGTCTGGGTAAGTGGTTCAAAAGACAAACGCCTTAAGAACAAATGATTATTCATTTAGTCACCGTACTCACGGAGAGACTCCCACCGTTCTTACACTTATCTGGCAAGTGGTTGATTAATTTCGAATTTGGTGGACCTTGAGGTGTAATTTGAAACAGTTAGCAACTGTCTAGATTTTATTTAGGTTAACCATATAATTAGAATTTTATTTTTTATTATTTACTTTTTGTGTGTGTGACTTTTATGTTTAGTTGTCTATTTGTTTTGTGATTTGTGTAAAGATAATGGATTCTTATCATAGTTGGAATAATAATTTTGCTTAGAATCAATAACCCTATGAAAACTTTAATGCACACCAAGTAAATCAATTTTTTTTAACTTATCAAAACCCTTATCTGTATCTACATTTGGATCTAGAACCTCAATATCCACAAGAATTTTCAAATAAAGAAGAGGAAAGATTTAACATCTTAGAGAAAACTATGTAAGCTTTAATGAAAACTCAATTTAATTTATGCAAAACACGAATCAAGCTATATCTCGTCTAGAAATTCAAATAAGTCGGTTATATAACCACTATAATAAATGAACAAGAGGTGTGTGAATTTTCTAGAGACTCTCGATCTGAAGTTAATTTTAAAAATCATGATGGTTGTGGAAATGATGAAAAAAATGAAAAACCTGTATATAATTCTACATAGTTTGAGTCAGGACAATTTAAGGAGTATACAAATTATGAGTTTATACTTAAAATTAATCATGTCACATTTAATGAGTCGGTTAAAAAAATCTATAAGCCTAAAACTCCATATTCTGAAAGACTTCTTCCTAGAAAACAACCGAGTAATTTTGTAGACCAGCACATTAAAGTAAACATGATCTAAGAATTGTCCATGACCCAACAAATAATTAAAAATAAAGATGATCCAATTAACTTTTCCTTCAATCACTTTGATCAAAATTGGGATGAATCTGAATACTTAGATAAGGTCAATGAGCTGTTGAAATCCACTACAAAAAGTCAACAAAATGAGAACATGCATTTGAACCAATTCTTCCATCTTTTGAACATATTAGTGAAAGTTTTCTTGAGGTAAACTTTAAGCAAAACTGTGATGAAAATTCTGGTTATTTTCAATTTCTTAGACCTCCTGAAAATCATGAAAAGTTTTCACTCACTTGCCCACATGCACCACTCTTTTATCATTGCATGTGTTTTAGGATTTCTAAAATTAGTAGGTATGTGATTTTTTTTTCTCACCACATTTTTTTTGCAGCACGATGCCCCCAGATACAAGGTATAACTCTTTTAATTCTTTGATCTCTATTTTTCATTTGCATATATTGAGGACAATTCATAATTTAGGTATGGGGGGGAATTTATATTATAGTATTAGATTTTTTTTTCTTTCTCTTTTTAGGAAAAAAATTAAGGTATTATAGTATTAGATATTTTTTTCTTTTAAGGAAAAAATTTAAGAATTCTTTTTTTTAAAAAAAAATTTAAAAATTTTGTTTGACTTTTTATGAGTTGGATTAATTTTAATAAGTGTCGGTGGAGCAAAAACTTTACGTATGATTGAAAGATTAAGGCACTTGAACTCTTGATAAGATACGAAATCTTAGTTTGAAATACTATTTGACATAAAATTGATTAATATGTATTTTTGCACTACACATTTGTACTAATTGTTAGTTATGGGATATAAACCTATGACTCAAGCAATTTCATTAAGGAAAAAAATGACTTAAATAGAAATAAAAATAATTGCTTCAATGTCCATGGAACGAAAATCGATATTCACGCTGAAAAGTGTGATGGATAAAAACAGTTTGACTATATAGTCTAATTTTGTGGCATTTGTTACTTGAGTTAGTAAGCCCTTAGGGGTGTCTCTACATCAAGTGCACTAAAGCCAACTGGTTTGGGAGTCATTGGTCCAACACTCGCTACATGGGTAACTCTGAAAAGCCTAAGAAAAAAAGACATTGCACAAGTCAAGAAAAAAAATTCAAAAAAAAACAAAGAAAAAAAAAGAAAAAAAAATGAAAGAAAAATGAGTTTGCTTGATTTTAATGGTAAAAATCTCTACTAAGAGTTACATTACATACACAATATTTGCATCATATGAAATTAATTTTATGATGATGGTGTCTAAAATGAAGATAAAATATTTTTGAATAGTTGAAAGTATGATTTTGAATTTGATCTTACTTATGTACAATGCCCATGGATATTTAGAAGTTTTCGTTTAATTTCATAATTTGTTGAACGCAAAAATATTTTATTTTAAATTTTAAATTTTGTGGGTATATTCACTGAAAACCTTCACGAGTCACAATTCGTTCACTTGGGATAACCTTGGAGTTTAAAAATTTGTTGCGCATGCTAAGTGCAATCGTGTTTCCTACAAAAATGGAATAGTTCTAATTTTCTTTTCTTTTATTTTACTCGACCACGAGCAAAAGATAGGTATAAGAGGTATTTGATAGACTTATAATTTATACATTTTATTATCCCTAATTTTGTTCCTTTTATTATATTAGTTTATTTAATTAATATGTTTTATTTTATTTTGTAGGATTTAATATTTTATTACAATAAAGTCAATATCTTGGTGATCAAACAATATTTAATGCTTTTATTCATGCAAGAAAAGTACTAAGAAGATTCCTACAAAGAGAAGGAATGAGGTGAAACAATCTTGGTATGCAAGTCAAATCCAATAAAGAAAAAAAAGGTTTACCCAGAAGTTTTCTTTAAAAAGTTGATTGTCACTAACAAGTTAAACTTACATGGAAAAGAATTAAATCCTTACTCATATAAATAGAGGAGTATCAAGAGATGTTAGGAGGATTAGATATTAGGTATTTTTTATATATTAGTTTAGGTTATGAGTAGGAGTAGGAATAAATTATTTCTTCATTGTACGCTCGTTGGATGATCGTTAATAAAATAGAGTTTTCTTATTTTATTTTTAATCTTCTACTTCTTCTTTATCTTTGTTAATTTATTTATTTTTTATGTCTAAGATAAAGATGAAATTAAATAATTATTCATGATAATATTCTCCATCCCTTCTATTATTTATGCTTTTTTGTTTAATTGATTTCGCCTTCATGTTTCGTTATTGAAATACCTTCGTTTTATATTTCGTATATGATTTTAAATTAATTAAAAGTTTTTGATAGGTTATTATTAAGATATGAGTTTTTCATAATACATGTTTGCTCGAAGAAGTTTTGATGGGTTATAGTTAATCTTTAAATTTTAATAGTCTAAGTTTGTCTACGTTAATTGTAAAATTATTAAATTAAAGGGAAGGGGGATCAAAACCATAGTTAAGTTATAGAAATAGAAGAGATTAGATTACTTGTTATGTTTATTGTTTAATGGATTCAGATTCTTAGATTGCTTCATTATTATTAGTTTTCATATTCTAATTAGTTTAATTATAGGTAATCAATTCTCCATTTTTATTTCTAATTCACCTGAAATAAATATTAAGGATGTTTTAAAATTAATCTAGTCTATGTGGGTTCAACCTATAACTTGTCAATTCTTCAATTTGATATTATGCACTTGCAGTACAAATTTTTATCACATCAGTAATATTCAAATTCTTTTAATTTTTTTGATTTCATATTTTTGGGAAAGGGTATATCTAGATTCCTAGTCCATGATAAAAACACTAACTAACTGGTTTAATTACCAATAACTTAGAGGATTCTTTCGATGTATTGGTACACTGTTATGTAGGAATAGTTCTACAACAATCAATGTTACCTTAAAGTCTTTTTAGTTAAAGATTTTTGTAGTGGTTATAACAAATTTATTGGTACTTGTTATATAGGAATACTTCTACAACAATCAATAGTTTTACAGCAATCAGTGTTAAGTGCAAAAACTTACACACGGCAAAGAAAGCAAAACTTGGAAAGAGTAATGTAAATAGTTTTAACAATGAACACATTCTAATACACATATAGAAAAGCGAGGATAATTGACTTTTTAGTCACTCTACTATGGCTTGATTTTTATTGTGGTTACTAAATTTTTTTTTGTTACAAACGCATTACTATACTCGAAAAAACTTACAAAATAGTCATTACTTATGATTCCATCTAAAAAAGTGAACGGAAGTGCGGAGTAAACTAACGATTGACAAGTGACAATGACATGACAGATGGGATC
Source organism: Aralia elata (assembly GCA_034770075.1). Taxonomy (NCBI): domain Eukaryota; kingdom Viridiplantae; phylum Streptophyta; class Magnoliopsida; order Apiales; family Araliaceae; genus Aralia; species Aralia elata. The sequence continues at coordinate 89,196,676 of CM068385.1, forward strand.
CTCTTTTACGTGGATCTGGACTAAATTTCCTACTTTTATATATTATATTCTCATGAATGCAAGTTTTCTAAAAGAAAAAAGATATGTAAATAGTATATGATATTTTCCATTTTAGTTTTAATTAGATAGGAAAAGGAAGAGGTAGCTAGAAGCAGAAATCAAGAAATGAGATAAATATAAGAAAATAAATCCAATTTATAAATCAGAGTGAAAGTTAAATTCTCTACCAATAGACATTAATACCCCTTATTGTTCCTGTTAACTGAACAATAACCCAAGTCTCTCAATCCAGGGTTGATCGTCTTTTCACAAACTTAAAACAAAAAGACAAAAAAAAATAAAAAAGAAAAAGAGAAATGAAGCAGTTAAAATAAATTAGTTAATAGCCATGGTGAACTTAGAGCACCTGGCCTTGATCCAACGAAACCCATTTCGAAACGAAGCCTTGAATCTCCCTTCAATCGTATATACTTTATACTTTGCTATTCTCTTCCGTCTCTTCATCTTCGGATCGCTGAACCCCCCACGGTTTCGCCGCCGCCACCTAACTCGGCCGAGTCACGTGAGTCAAAATCGATGGCAGATCGGAAGAGGGAGGCCGAGTCGTAGAGTACATCTAATTTCTATTAAACCCTTTTCCCACTCACTATCTCCAGTCTCCGATCCCCGCTGGAACTGTGGAAACTTGGCCGGTACTCCTCCATATCTGATCGAAAAAAGTTTGTAGAGTGGGAGAAAAAAAGGAGAGATAATTAATGGAATGGAATGGTATGAGGGGGGTTTACCTTTGATCAAGTGGTCAGATGAAGAAAGAATCGCACCAAAGGAGAATCGTGCCCTAATTTATTTTCCCAATTTGTGAATTCGTGTTGTTGTGCTTGGGCATATACAAGATCAATTGTCATGTGCTCTGCACATGATGATACACATGGCAAAACTAATGTACATATCAACATTTAAACCTCACGTGATATGCACACTCACGAGTTCCATCACTTTTTTGGACGGAATTATAAATAATGACCATTTTATAAGTTTTTTTGAGTATAGTATTGCGTTTGTAACAAAAAAAAATTCAGTAACCATAATAAAAATCGAGCCCTAATACAGTGACCAAAAAGTCAATTAACCCAGAAAAACGGACATGATTTATCAACTGAATTATACTTGCAAAAGATAGCCTTTTATTAGTCTTATTTTCAATTCTTGAGAGAGTAATGATGTAAATTTGGGAAAAATTACAAATTGGCGAAGAAATTCTAATTAGTTTTAAATTAGAGAGTTGGATATCTTTATATGTTAGATTTAACCTCATTTTATAAATCTAACATGGTATCATAGCACGTTTATTCTTGGCTCATTTTATTTTTCTCGAGTTTACTAGTTTTCTTCTAAGTTTGTCTTGTCTGAGTCTTATATTCATTAGGACAACATAAACAATATATCGAGTTACACGTGAGGGAGAGTATCAGAGTATATAACTCATCGTAAACATCAAAAAAGTATATCTAGCATATAAGATTAGGGCCTAGCCAAGTATTCTTATTGCCAATTCGTTTTGGATCAGAGAGGTTGACTTTTGTAAGAATAATGAAGACAAGATATATGATTTGAACTACAACAAGTAGACAAGATATATGATTTGAACTGCAACAAGTAACATCCGTAAAATAAGCAAGCTGCAATTTCTAGTTATACACTTAATAACCTCACAAAAGGCATCGAGATGTCACCATTTTCATTCTTCAACTTATTGATGATATTAGCTAAGTGTACCGTGTAAAACACAAGTTTATTTTTTAAATAAATTATTTTTAATTCTTTATTTATTATATATATAATGATTATAAAATATTTTTCTAAATTTTAATTTAACTTTTTATAAAATGACTACAAACTTTGTTCAAACAAACAATTAGCAAAGATTTGCAATTCAATATTAGTAATAAGTTTATTTTTTGTTGTTTTTAATTTAATATTTAATTTATATAGATTTTAAATTTAATATTTAGTTTTTATTTTCAATCTTTTGACATAAAATTGTTGTACATTAATAAGTTATTATCATGGTTTTTTGTTTATAATGGTAACTTAAATTTTAATAACTATATAAGTGAGATTTTTTCTAACACTGATTAATCAAGATCTCCTATCTGAAATAAAACTAGTAATTAAAGTTTAATCATTAATATATTTTATAATATATATTATGCTTTTTAGTATTAATTAATATTTTCTCATAATATTTTTTCTATATTTTTAATATATAGTTATTTAGGAATAAAATTATTGTAGAATAACAAGTTACCATTATGGCTTTTAGTTTTAAAAATTAACTAAAGTTTAATCACAATATATAAGTCATAATTATTTTTTAACATTAATTAACTAAATGTCTCCTATATTAGTTATTATGTAATCATAATATTTTTCCTATATTTTTAATATTTAGTTATTTAGAGTCTAAAGTTGAGTAAAGTAAAACTCTAAACAAGTTTTTAAAATTAAAATTTATTGTATGACTAAGCAATAAAAGAACTATATATTAAAATTATTGTAGAATAATAAGTTAACATTAAAATGTATGACCATAAAAAGAATTTTGGTTCTCTAACATTAACTATTAATAATTAATTTCACAACTTAACTTACTAATTGCATATAATTTAGTATTATTTTATTATTTATTATTAAAATCTTATAATGTTACGCCATGATCATATTCTTTTGGGGTTGAAAGATAATTACAGGAATCGACCAAAATCTTCATGGAACATATATAAATGAGTCCTATTAAGTTTGGGTTTTATTATAGTTATTTAGATTGTTTTAAAATAAATTTAGGAAGACTTTAAAAGGTATTTCAGTATTAGTTAAATTTTAAGCCCATACTAAAGACCAAAAAATCAAGTGCGAAGCACGGGTTTATTTTTCAAATAGTATAATTTTTAATTTCTTATTCATTTTATATTTAATGATTACGAAATATTTTTTAAATTTCACAGATTTACTTACTATTGCTATGACAATGTTTACAAACTTTGATCGAAATGGTATGATTAATGAGCTAAATGAATTTTATAAATAATAAAATTGTTCATAAAATAATATAATATTAATTCTAGTAGACAATTGTATGTGGTTTGTATTTATTTAATTTTTTAAATAAATATTGTAATCATTCTAATACCAATAGTAAGTTAATTTGTGGAATTCAATTTTTTTATAAACATCATTTATAAAACAAATAAAATATTAAAAATAAACATGTGTTTTGCCTTCTTTAAAAAAACTAAAACGCAAGCACTTATAAAACGCTTCATTATGTCTCTTTATAAGTTAATCTCTTTATAAGCTATATTATAATAATTTTGTCGTTTATATTATAAATACTAATTTAAATTGCTCAAAAATAATAAAATAATAAGTTATTCTAAAGTTTTTCAGAATCATAAATTGTGTTTTGGTTCTAATTAAATTCTATGTTTAAAGAGTATTTTGGTAGTAGTTAATAAAATAAAATTAGAAGGGGAATAATTTATTATATGATATATCATTATTAAATATATAATTAGTACTAATTATATATTAACAATGATCTGTAGGTGTTTTAATTTAGGCTCATGAGAATCAATATTAGTGAAGTACTTCTATAAAAAATAAAATTATTATTAAATAATAAGTTACTTTAAAGTTTTTCAAGATCATAAATAGTGTTTTTAAAATAATAAGTTACTTTAAAGTTTTTCAAGATCATAAATAGTGTTTTGGTTCTAATTAAATTATATGTTTAAAAAGTATTTTAGTAATAGTTAATAAAATAAAATCACGAAACTTTAAAAAGTATTTTAGTAGAAGTTAAATTCTAGTCCTATCACTATCACTAATTCCATAACAAAGATCAATAATTAAAAAACTTATCACTAATTCCATAACAAAGATCAATAATTAAAAAACTTAATTTTGTCTTATTATATATGTATGTATATAGATCTCGCATTTACAATTCACACAAGTAGCTTCGAAGCACTCCCTTAGCTTTTTAGACATTATTATTCAAAAAAATCAGCCATTAATTATAGGCAATCAAACTCGAATCAAGCTAAAACATTTAAGTAGACACGCATGAGTCCCCAAACTTAATTTTAAATTATCCTAAAAACTCTAGAGGAGCCAAATCTTATGATCGAGATTTGATCAATCCATCATCATCATCATCATGGTGGTCGTCATACATGAAACTATGAGTGAATCATTACATGATGGAGCAGCCGGGGTCATGGCTGGAGTCTCTGACCTCATAAACAGGGTAGTTATATGCGTAAGGGATGGATCCCCAAACCAGAGGCACCACGGGGGCCTCATTTTTTTTCACTTCTGGCTCTTTTTCCTCTTTTTTATCTTCTTTAGCCGGACCAACACTCAACAAATCCGCATGCCCAACATTTTTTCTTAGCAATTTAGCCAGTCCTACCGTATCAATTCCGTCTCCAATCACCTCTATTTGATCCTTGTTGTCCCCCTTTATAGCTACTGATTCTACCCCTGCATAAATAACAACAACATATATTAGACCAATATATATGTAATTCCTACTCAAAACTCAAACTAAACCCATATGAATGAAAGAGATAAGTTTATTGTTTCTTAATTACCAGAAACTGTAGCTGCAATCTTCATGGCTTTAGTGCGAGACTTCTTTGAGTCGGTCATTGTCACTCTGAGCAACACCTTTTGCTGCAAATTAACCAATTATAAACTCTCAGTTTAAAAATGGTTTCGCCAGAATAATACTCCTATATATACATATATATTATAATTAATGAGGAATGATCCATAGTTACAATTTCTCGTAATTAATAATCAATCCAACAGTCCATTTTGACAGGATGGTATTTTACACTAGCCACCTGTCAAATTGCAGACGAGCTATTGTTATGAACTCCATCTGCCAAAAGTGGCTATCAGCCCATTGTGACTGTGGATCATTCTCTTATATATATATATATATATATGTGTGTGTGTGTGTGTGTGTGTGTGTGTGTGTTAGCTTGGCTTTGTTGATATTATTATAGATACCTGCATTTTCTTGAATTTAGGTGACTTCTTGAATCAGAGAGTGATATTCTGGCTCTGGAACTTGCGTGTGAGAAAGAGAGAGAGGGAAGTAGTAGAGGTTAAAAGGAAATGAAGGAGTTGGGGATTTGGGATAGAAATGAGAGGTTATTTATAGAGGAGTGTGTATAGTAGTAGTAGTAATTAATAATTGGATGGTTGAATTAAAAAAAGAGGGTAGGAGGAATCCTTGTCTTTCTTTTTATTAGATTACGTCAAGAAGATGACTCGTTCATCGGTTGTGGTCCTTTTTTGCTGCAGTCTTTTTAATTGTGGTCAGGGAGAAAAAAGGTGGGCCAATTAGTCTTCTCTTCTCTAGACAACCTCCAAGAAGAAGCAGACACAGTAGCAGCAGCTTAATCGTACAGTGTAGGAGTAATGGAGTAAAAGATGTGTGATGTTTAATTGTATTTTAATGTATCTTAACAACTCATTTTTTAATGTATCTTAATATTTGAAATTGAGATAAAAAAAATTCTGAATATCTCTAAATCATTAAGATACAAAATTAAATTTAAACTATTCAGAGGATCACATTAAGATGCATTAAGAGGTGGGCTGTTAAAATGTATTAAGATGCAATCAAACACCATCATAATTGTTCGATTATTATATTTTTCATTTCATTTCACAAAAACTCTTATTTAATTATATTTTTCATTAGATATATAAATTCTTAAATTTAAAATTAATAAATATTTATTTAATTTTAATTAACGCAATAACTAATATCAGAAATTATACTAAAACTATTATTAAGTACAAAATTGTTATTTTAAATAATTTTTCATTTTACAAAAAGAGATTAATTTGTAAGAAAAATTAATGTTTCATAAAATTATTTTTTTGTTAATAATAGTATAAAATAACACTATATTCTTAAATTTAATATCGTAATTTTATATTATTATTCTGCAACTAATTAAGTATTAATTATATTTAGAGAGAAATATTAAAAAAAATACCAAAAAGGTTCAAGTTTTATAATGAACTTTTTATTTCTACGCGTAAGCAAAAAATCAGAATTCAACGAGCATAGTTGAAGACTCAAACCCCTTTTCATACGCGGAATTGATTAATCGCTGGTCCGTCCTATAAGTTGAAACCCACCTTTGCGGCTGTGCCTGTGCAAATTTGCAAAAAGATAACTTTTATTATTATTTGTTGTAAAATAATAGATAAAACAAAATGTATATCAACAAAAATATATATTGATATACTCTTGTATTTAAGTGGTCATCCACAATTCATTTGATATCTATCAAACTACATAGATGAATTTCACACTTTCATTGAGAGAATTGTTCTTCACTCTTCATTTTTTCACATCTTCCATTCTTCTATATGATGCATATATATAGGCATGGAGAGAGAGAGAAAGTGAAAGATCAAGAGTTAGGAAGAGGAATAGACATGAAACCAAAGGTTTTCTAACACTCCCCCTTGGATGACCACTTTCTAAGAATATGCCTCGTTAAAAACCTTACCAAATAAAAACCCTGTGGGAAAAAAAAATTGGCTAAGGAAAAGAGTACAATATTCTTGTATATCTTCTAGTGCCTTAGGATTGCCTCATTAAAACCTTGCAAAGGAAAACCCAGTGGGAAAAAACCTTAGCGAAGGAAAAAGAGTACAATCAACACATATTCTTCAAAAAATTTACTCCCCCTCATGAGTACCACTATTCATGGTAAAAATATTCTTAAGTCGACACATGTCAATGTTGTGCACCATCTTCTTAAAAGTCGCCGTTGGTAGTGGCTTAGTGAATATATCAGTCAAATTATCACATGATCGTATCTGCTTGACATCAATATCGCCACTCTTTTGGAGCTCATGTGTATAAAAGAATTTTGGTGCAATATGCTTGGTTCTATCACCCTTGATATAGTCTCCCCTAATTTGAGTGATACAAGCAGCATTATCTTCGTATAATATCGTTGGACTATTTATGATTGATGATAATCCATAGTTCTCACGAATGTGTTGAATTACCGATCTCAACCAAACACATTCACGACTCGCTTCATGAATTGTGATAATCTCTGCATGATTTGAGGAAGTAGCAGAAATTGTTTGCTTAACAGATCTCCATGAAATAGCAGTATTCCATAAGTAAATAAATATCATGTTTGTGATCTGCCTTTGTGTGGATCAGAAAGATAACATGCATCGGCATATTCAACTAACTGTGGTTTTGATCCATTTGGATAAAATAATCCCAAATCAGTAGTCCCACAAAGATATCGCAAAATATGTTTAATTCCATTCCAATGTCTTCGAGTTTGTGCATAAATGTACCTTGCTAGTAAGTTAACTGCAAATGCTATATCAGGTCGTGTGAAATTTACAAGATACATCAAAGCACCAATTGTACTAAGATATGATACTTCAGGACTAAGAGTTTCTTCATCATTTTCTTGTAGTCGAAACGGATTTTTCTTGATATCAAGTGACCGACCTATCATTGGAGTGCTCAAAGGATGAGTTTTATCCATGTAAAAGTGCTTTAGGACTTTTCTGTGTATGTTGATTGATGAGCAAGAATTCTATTTGGAAGATGTTCAATTTGTAAACCAAGACAAAATTTTGTCTTACCAAGATCTTTCATCTCAAATTTATTCTTTAAACAATTTGTTGTTTTTGTTAACTCTTCTGGAGTCCCTACAAGATTTAAATCATCAACATATATTGCAATAATAACAAATTTGGATTCTGATTTTTTGACAAAAATGCATGGATAAATTGGATTATTCTCAAATCCTTCTTTCAAAAGATATTAACGGAGGCGATTATACCACATGTGTCCGGTTTGTTTTAACACATATAAGGATCTTTGTAGCTTGATAGAATACATACTTCGAGATGTAGAATTATATGTTTCAGGCATTTTATATCCTTCAGAAATTTTCATGTAGATATCATTATCTAATGATCCATATAGATATGTTGTAACAACATTCATTAATTGCATATCCAAATTTTCTTTTGCTACCAAGCTAATTAAAAATCTGAATGTAATTGTGTCCATTACAGGAGCATATGTTTCTTCATAATCAATATCAGGTCTCTGCGAGAAACCTTGTGCTACAAGTCGCCCTTTGTACCTTATAATTTTATTTTTCTCATTTCATTTACGTACAAATACTCATTTGTATTCAACAGGCATTACACCTTCAGGTGTTCGGACTATAGGTCTAAAAACTTCACGTTTATTTAGTAAATTTAATTCTGCTTGAATCGCCTCTTTTCACATTGGCCAATCATTTCTACGTTGACATTGTTCAACGATTTGTGGTTCATATTCATGATCATTACTTCTGGTAATATCAAGAGCAACTTTATATGAAAATATGTTGTCGACAACAATTTTATTTATATCTAATACTTCTCCTGTATGTACATAATGTATCGAGATCTCGTTATTTTCAGGTACCTGATCCTCTTCAGGGGATAACTCTTTAAGAGTTTTATTTTCAGGAGATTTTTTGCTCATAAGTTTTGAATAAATCAGTTATTTCGGTGGCCTGTTTCATGGGTATAGCCTCTTTATAGGCTGCAACTTATTTTTCTTGTATTTTCCTCTTTCAGGGAATTTTATCTTTAACACCGATCGGTCTTCCACGCTTCAGGTGTGGTTTTAATTCATTTGTTGCTGTATTCACTGATTGTCCTATAGGGACTTCAATTCGTGCTGGAGTATTAGCAGCTGGAATGTGAGGTTTCACTATTTTCTTATTATCGGTGAATACATCCGGTAATTGATTTGTAATTCCTTGCAAATGAATAATCCTGTGAACTTCCAATTCACATTGATTTGTACGAGGATCAAGATGAGATAACGTCGAAGCATTCCATGTAATCTTTCGTCCTGCTTCAGGCAAATTTCGTGCTTCAGGCAAACGTCGTGCTTCAGGCAACGATTTTTCTCCCCCTAATAGTGGGAAGATTGTTTCATTAAAATGACAATCCTCAAAACGTGCTTTAAAAACATCACCAGTTAGAGGTTCAAGATATCTAATGATAGATGGGGAAACAAAACCCGTATAAATTCTAAGTCTACGTTGAGGACCCATTTTAGTGCGTTGTGGGGGTGCAATAGGTACATATACAGCACAACCAAATGTGCGCAGGTGAAAAATATTTGGTTGTTGGCTAAGTACAAGTTACAATGGTGAAAATTTATGATAAACAGTTGGTCTAATGCGGATTAGTGATGCAACATGTAAAATAACATGACACCAAGCAGAAACTGGTAATTTTGATTTCATAAGCAAAGGTCGAGCAATCATTTGAAGTCTCTTGATAAGTGATTCAGCTAAACCATTTTGAGTATGTGTATGTGCAACAGGATGTTCAACATCAATTCCAATAGACATGTAATATTCATCAAAAGTTTGAGATGTGTTTTCACCAGTATTATCTAAACGAATTTTTCCTAATTGGATAATCAGAAAATTACGCTCTCAACCTAATTATTTGAGGAATGAGCCTAGCAAATGCCACATTTCTACTAGAAAGTAAACATACATGTGACCATCTGGTTGATGCATTAATTAAAACCATAAAATACTTAAATGAACTACAAAATGGGTGTATTGGTCCATATATATCACCCTGAATTCTTTCTAAGAAAGATGAACACTCAACAACAATATTTGAATGTGATGGTTTGGTAATTAATTTACCTTGAGAACAAGCAATACATGAATAATCAGTAGGTAAAAGAATCTTCTGGTTCTTTAAGGGATATCCATGAGAGTTTTCAATAATTCGACGTATCATTATTGATCCTGGATGACCAAGACGATTATTCCAACGCATAAAAACTTTTGGGTCTGAACACTTCTGGTGTATTCCAACATTTGTTTCAACTGTTCACATTGTAGTATAATATAACCAGAAGAGAAAATAAGCAGTTTTTCTAGTATGAGCTTCTGACACGATACTATTGAAGTAATATAAAGAAATTCTTCACTGCCTTCGTTATTAATTTCAACATGATAACCATTATAACGTATATCCTCAAAGCTGAGTAAATTTTTGCTTAACTCAGTAGAATACAAAGCATCTTTAATTCAAAGTTTTGTGCCTTTTGGCAACATTATAATCACTCTTCCAGAGTCTTCAATTATAATCGCTCTTCTAGAGCCTTGATTAAGTTTGATGAATAATCGCTCTTCCAGAGGTTTCAATTAAGTTTAATGAACCTGATATGGTATTGCCATTGGCTTTGCATAATTTTAAAAATTATTCTATATGGTAATCGCTCTTCCAGAGCCTTTAATTACCAATAGGACCCATACATCTTCATATATGTAAAACATAAATTAAACTTTATTACTTGAAACGTAAATAAAACATATCAAAATAAAAATGCTTATTATAATGTCATAATATAATGAAATAAAAATAATTACTTGATATAGCCATTTTCATTTGGAAAGTCAAGATAATTTATAAGATCTTCAAGATCATTATAATCATTCATGGGATTTTCAAGATCCTTATGATCAACAAATTTTCGTTTCAATTTCCTTTCCCTTTTATTTTATGGAAGCTTGGTAAAAAATTATCAAATATTTAAGAGTACGACAGGTACGTGACCAATGACCTTCCATTCCACATCTACGACCACGGCCATAATTTCCTCTATATTTATCAAATGAGGTTCCATTCACTTCAGGGAATGGAGTAGAACTGGTCGCACGAGATTGATAGTTTTTTCAGCAAAAACTCATTATTTTGTTCAGTCACTAGAAGACACGATATCACTTCAGGGAACATAGTTTCCTCTATCGCTTCAGGGAATATTTTATGAACTTATGTTCTCGATATTGCTACTGCAGGAGCATATTTGAGGCATTAAATGTAGTCAATATTTTCTCTAACATGTCTTCATAAATGAGATGATGACGAATAAAAATCATTAATTTTTGCATGATCCTGCAGGGATGCATGATTGCCAACCTTAATTGTATCTTCAAGATTCTATGCTTTTAGATGAATTTCAGCATCAAGAGTCCATGACAAATAATTCTTGCTCAAGATATTAAGGGTAGCAAATTCAAGTTTTGTAAGGTTCAATATTTATATAAATATATAGCTTGATTTCTAGCACAACATGAGTCTTTCCTTGTCATTGCTTTAACTTACTAAAATAATTAAATATACACAATCAAATTTAATTGTAATGAAATAATACTTACAATGAGTTGAAAGAACTTCCTTTTCAAAATTGGGTAGGAGCTCGTGCTGATAACGTGTTGTAAAATAATAGATAAAACAAAATGTATATCAACAAAAATATATATTGATATACTCTTGTATTTAAGTGGTCATCCACAATTCATTTGATATCTATCAAACTACATAGATGAATTTCACACTTTCATTGAGAGAATTGTTCTTCACTCTTCATTTTTTCACATCTTCCATTCTTCTATATGATGCATATATATAGGCATGGAGAGAGAGAGAAAGTGGAAGATCAAGAGTTAGGAAGAGGAATAGACATGAAACCAAAGGTTTTCTAACATTATTATTATTATTATTATTAATTATTTTTTTTTCCTTTTTAAGATTCATTACAATATTTGGGAGAGGAGATTTGATCCCACACGGTAGGGGTGCACAACAGGTCGGTCTGGCCTTATCCGGCATGGGCCTGCTAGGCTTTGGTCGTTGACCAGGCCAGGTCAGGCCTTTGACTTTAGGCCTGCAGGCTAGGCCAGGCCAGACTTGGCGATGGAAGAGACGATCTGTTGAGGCCTGCAGACCAGACCAGGTCAGGCCTTGGGCCAGGCCGGTCCAGTCCAACCCAACACCATTTTTAAAAAAAAATCAAACAATATATATTTCAAAACAAATTCATAATCAACACTAATTACATGTGTAAATTTACATATTTCTCAACATAATTAAGCAACATAATAAATTGGATTAACACTAACTTTCGCAGAGCTTCACAAGACTTATCTGGGTCAAATTCAAATTCTGAAACTCTCTCCACAGCACAAGGATGATGATAATAATAGGAATTGGTCCCTTTTTTATTGAATCCAAACCCAAAAGGAGAGATGGATGATTTTTCAAAATTTTTGATCAGAGAGAAAAGAAGAGGAAGCCATGGATGATTGACCCATGGTGATAAACTGAAAGTTTAATAATGGCCTGATGGGTTTGTATGAGGAGAGAGAAAGGAATAAAGATTAGACTTGGGTTTGTATACCTCGTTGGAATTTGGACTTGCATGTGACAAACTTGGGAGTTGGGGGCTTTGGGCAGTGTGAGCCACTGAGCTTAAAATTCAAATGCTTAATCAATCACTTATATATAATAACTAATTTATTATATTAAATGTGATATGAGTCATCCTTTACTTTTTTTTAAACAACTCAGACATGTATGATGTATATAATAATTAATTAATTTATATTAAATGTGGCCTCCACTTTTTTAAAAATCGTGTTCATTAGGCTTGGACAGAGTACACATTTTTTTCAATTTACCTGTTGATCAGGCCGGGCCTGTTGCACCAGATCAGGCCGGACTCAGGCCACAGGCCGGTCCAGGCCGGGCTTTTGGTCAGGCCAGGTCAGGCCAGATTTTTATCATTAAATGTCGGCCTTTTCAAGCCTTTCAGGCCAGGCCTTTTCAGGCCAGGCTTTGACCAGGCCGAGCTTTGACCAGGCCAGGCCTAGGCCGGACCAAGACCAGGTCGCGGGCCGCAGGCCATTTGTGCACCTCTACCACACGGTGGTACTATCATCTTGGGCTTCGTTGGCAAGGAGCAAAGGGTATCCGGGGATTGTCGATATTCTCTTTATATTTAACGAAATATAAAATTTTAATTATCGCAAAATATACAAAAATATTTTAAATATTCTTTTAATATTTTGTAGTCTAAAATTTTTGTAGCCTAAAATAAATTTTTTGTAGCACTAATACTTTCAACTTCCAAGATAACGTTGAGTTAACGTGATATTACTTGTATGTTAGGCATAGGAATGACGACGGGATCGGATAAGAATTACACATTTTGTTCTTATGTCGAGTTTTATAAAAATTCTTCATACTTGTTTTATTTTTTGCATGGATTAAAATTTAATAATCATCTTTATCTCTATAGAGAATTTAAAATCTCCACAAGAAAATTATATTACCACGGAGATTAATATTTTATTGATTTTTTAAATTAAAAATTTAATTTTCGTTGTATTTACAGTAATGCATACATGAAAATTAATCATATTTTAGCGCATATATATGATAAAATTAAGAAAAATTAAATAATAATAATAATAAATATACACACAAATAAGGACATATATATTAGTTATGTAATATATAATAGTATAAATATTAATTTAATTAATATATAATTATTCGGGAGGCGGGTACAATAATATTCGGTGATTTTCTGTCTCCGACCTTCATCTCCAGTCAGAGTCAAAATTATCACCCCCATTTAAGGTGGAGAGTAGAGATCACCGTGAAAACAAGACAAATTGTTATTCCTAATTAGTCATGTTAATTTTATTTTTTTAATTATCTTCAATCAAATTTGGGGCCGATCAAATCATGAAAGTGAGATATATAAATATTTTTAGTTGAAGAAAATACGTATATAAACACAAAAGAGAAAATAATAATCTGAGTAAATAAATACAAGGACTTGATTAGGACGAGGGAGTTGTCACAAAAATTACAAACTTTTATATAAAGATATTGGGAAAAAAAATTAAGAGTTTAATGTGCCACGCGATAAATTGTGTGTGCATAAATGGGTTAATAATGTTCCAATTTATTTTAATCTTGGACTACCTAAATTAAATTGCTTAAAATCTAAATTCATATTTAATATTGATGAAATAAATTTTTATTATCATCGTACTTCCTTCCTTTCTCCCTCTGATTTTATTTTTATTTCTGGGTTGATACTAGACTTCTTTCCGTACATGGAGTATAATATCAATCCTAATATTTAAAAAAAAAAAAAAAAAAAAAATTTAATCACTAGTTTTCTCTAGAAAGAACCCCCAAAAGGAAGTCTGAGTCTTCTTATCTCGGGTAGCTCAGGTAGGACAGGGAAGTTAGCTAGCTAGAAACAAAGCTTAATTAGGTGATGCCCTTTTATTTGATTATTAAGTCAACTTGACTCGGTCTGCACTATAGTTTTTTGAGTCAACTTTTAATTTTAGTTGTAATTATAGCAATTATCTTAATATATATACTAATAATAATAATAATAATAATAATAATGAAATTTGTTAACATCAACCACACATGCATGCCTGAAATTTATTGCTATTCACCTCAAATTTATTTTTCCACTGCTGCCATAGTGGTTTCGTTTTTAAATATATTTTCTATTTTTTAGGAAAAAACCCAAAGACTTTTTCAAAGATATTATAAGATCTGCTTTGAAGTGTTTGCGGAGTGATAGAAGATTTGATTAATATTGGCCGATTGATCTAGTCAGATCAAAGAGATAGGTTAATTGGTCTTTTTCCAAGAGATCGAGAGAGTGAAAATCGTCTAGCTATGTCAATGGGGATAATGAAACTTGTGGTGGCTACCATGGCCATGGAAGTACCAACTTGAAGGATTGATTTATTCTTGCACTTATCCAAGGACAACTTCTTCGCTCAAAGATTTCTTGCTTGCGTTCCCCAATCTTTCGACACTTCAACCTAGTCTGAATGTCAGCGTCTTCCTTTTTCCCTCACATTCTAGCATTATAGAAAACTAAATCGAAGTAATTGGATATCCAAGTCGGGCCTATATGATATGATCGATCAATAGAAAATATTTCGCATTTGTCATATATTCCATACATCACACCAGATAGATATCATATTCATGGAATATGATTCACTTTCAAGAAGCCTTGGTGGTGAAATGGTAGACACGCGAGATTCAAAATCTCATGCTAAAGAGCGTGGAGGTTTGAATCCTCTTCAAGGCAAGAGCCATTTTCCATATGGACCCCTATTATTACCAACCGGGCTCCTAAACTATTTATTCCAATAAGGCTAGTTGGAAATTCCCCGATGTTTTAATTGCAAAGATGGTAGAAGAAAGATAAAACGATGGAGACATCATATTTTCGAAATATTTTACAAAGATATATCAAACAGGAAAGTAACACATTTTCTGTATTTTCTCAGCTACGTATTTTTTTCAGCTACAAATTTTCTTTATTTTTTTAGTTTTAAGTTTACTTTTTCCTAGTTAATCTCACATGTTTGGGATTAAAAAGAAAACTTAATCTGACATGTTTAGGATTAAAATAAAAATAATCTGATAAACTTATTTCTTAGTTAATTTATGAAATTTGAAAATTCTAAAAATTAATATTAATTTTGTTTTATTACTAACTACAAAAATGTTATTTTTAAAATTAAAATAAATTTATGTCAAAATTTAATTTTTTTTTATAAATTAACTATGATCATCTTTGTTGATTAAATTGACAAGTATGACTATAAGGGAAATTAATAATTATTTGAGAAGAAAGATATGGTAAAAGACAATATTGTCTTTAGTTTCACACATTTGAGACTAAGAAATTATATCTCAACATTTCTTTTAATCTCATACCTGCTTATTTAATGTTGTGACCGCGTTTGACGATTATATTAATATACACTCTATAATAGTTAGTGTGTATGTAACACCCCCTTCCCGAAATAGGAAAGGGAGGTCACGCACGAACAAACTCTAAGCAGAATATCAAACTAAAAGGAACATCTCTTCACACTTGCCCTTGAACCCCTTGAATACCTGCCGAAAGAAAAAAACAGTATGAGTCAATTGCCCAGTACGAATATAAAGTATAGAAATGAGAGCCGAAATGAATAACAAAATCAAGCTCAACTAAACTCAATAACACAGCTGAACTGAACTGAACTTAATAACATAGTTGAACTGAACTGAACTGAACTTAATAACATAGTCGAACTGAATTGAACTGAACTTAAATAGCTGAACTGAACTGAACTCAAATAGCTGAACTGAACTGAACTCAATAACATAGCCGAATTGAACTGAACTGAATAACATAGCTGAATTGAACTGAACTGAATAACATAGCTGAATTGAACTGAACTGAATAACATAGCTGAATTTATCACAATAACATAACTGAACTGAACTGAACTGAATAACAAATATCACAATAACATAACTGAACTGAACTGAATTGAATAACAAATACCACAACAACATAACTAAACTGAACTGAACTGAATAACATAGCTGAACTGAACTAAACTGAATAACAAATACCACAATAACATAACTGAACTGAACTGAATAACATAGTTGAACTGAACTGAACAACATAATAGGCTGAATCGAATGGCTGAGGTTATTTCATACCGAGCTCAGAAATATAGCTTGCCACATAGACAAGTCAAATAATGCCACATAGACAAATCACACATTGGACTGCAGATCTAAATGCATGCAAAATCGAAAAGTGTGTTTGGCACAACATCAACAATCCGCAGAACAGAACAAAAAACTAGGGTCGACCCATACGCCTCTCACAACAAATCATCAAATGGCCAACTCCCATCGGAGCACAAAACAGAGACGCCGTGGACTAATCACACCGCCACGGAAGTGTCATGTCTCTTGTGCCAAGACGACATGCCTGTGGTACCCCCACAGGTGGTTAGCTCAAGGTACACCCTACGATATCATCTAATAAAAATATCATGTCACAATATAAGCGATATAATACCAACAAAAAGGGTTCTATACGTACATGTGAACCAAATCAAATCATAATCATAATGTCTCAAAAGAAGGTAACAACATGTACCGCTCTACAGATATCAAAATAAATAATAGACATGATAATCCAACTCAAAGAGTACAAATACGAGTCATATGTATCAACTCAAAAATGAAAGAATTATATGAATTTCACAAGCAACGATTATGTGAAATAATAACGGAATTCAAAACGCGGAACAAAATGAATTAATTAAATTTCAGAAGACTATCGCCGAAGGAGTACGGAATCCGTACCTGGAGTACGTAATGCAATACCCACAATTACAGATGCAATTAGTTAGGCTCGCTCAAAGTAATCTATTCACCAAAATAATACATTTTATTAAATACTACAATATTAGTATTTAATAATATTTATGCATATATTGAACCCTCCAAATTAAATTAATAAATTAAAGAGATACATAATATCTAGCCAAAATAATACCAAAATATTAACTAATAAACTAACTATAATATACTAATAATACAGGAAATTAAATTGAATAAATACAAAAGAAAAAAAAACGTACCCGAAATTATGAGGTTCGCAGTCTGTCTACGCCCTCGATACTGAAAACTTTTAACTAAGCAGGTCCTTACTAAAAAGGACTTCACACAAAAAGATTTTCTCAACATAAGAAAAACCTTATTATTTAATAATAAAATAAACAAAATATTAGTTATATATATATAGGTTAGTAAAGGAGGGAGGATTAGTACTGTAGGCGATGTGGGACAACACATGGGTATTACAGTATATATATATATATATGTATATATATATATATATATATATATATATTATATATACATATATATATATAAAATACCAAATACGTATAGGACTAATTCAATTGTTTTGCCTAAAATTCAATATATAATTTATATAAAGAATATTTTTTTTAGTAGTGATAACATTATATTGAAATTGAATGATAAAATTCAGATTATTATGTTATTCTATTATTATTATTATTATTATTATTATTTAATGGAGGGAATAATATTATGGATTAAAAAACACGGAAAGTTTGTAAATTGCTAGGAAGGTCTTGGTTCGGTAGACCGTTGACTTGTCATCACTCTAGCCTCTAGCCTAGTCACACATGTGCTATAATGACCGTTCGTTTTCTTTGTAAGAATTAAATTCGGCAGCGTTTGATTAGAATTTTCATTGTCCTTTTAAGAATGAAAATTTTGGTCAATTTTTAATAAAATTAATTAAAGTTATTAACTCGAGAGAACTAATTATTGTTTTTAATTTAATATTCAATTTATATAGATTTTAAATTTAATATTTAGTTTTATTTTCAATCTTTTGAGTTTTGACATAAAATTGTTGTGCATTAATAAGTTATTATCATGGTTTTTTGTTTATAATGGTAACTTAAATTTTAATAACTATATAAGTGAGATTTTTTCTAACACTGATTAATCAAGATCTCCTATCTGAAATAAAACTAGTAATTAAAGTTTAATCATTAATATATTTTATAATATATATTATGCCTTTTAGTATTAATTATTATTTTCTCATAATATTTTTTCTATATTTTTAATATATAGTTATTTAGGAATAAAATTATTGTAGAATAACAAGTTGCCATTATGGCTTTTAGTTTTAAAAATTAACTAAAGTTTAATCACAATATATAAGTCATAATTATTTTTTAACATTAATTAACTAAATGTCTCTTATATTAGTTATTATGTAATCATAATATTTTTCCTATATTTTTAATATTTAGTTATTTAGAGTCTAAAGTTGAGTAAAGTAAAATTCTAAACATGTTTTTAAAATTAAAATTTATTGTATAACTAAGTAATTAAAGAACTATAGAATAAAATTATTGTAGAATAATAAGTTAGCATTAAAGTTTGTAGGACCATAAAAAGAATTTTGGTTCTCAAACATTAACTATTAATTATTAATTTCAAAACTTAACTTACTAATTGCATATAATTTAGTTTTATTTTATTATTTATTATTAAAATCTTATAATGTTACGCCATGATCATATTCTTTTGGGGTTGAAAGATAATTACAGGAATCGACCAAAATGTTCATGAAACATATATAAATGAGTCTGGGTTTTATTAGTAGTTATTTAGATTGTTTTAAAATAAATTTAGAAAGACTTTAAAAAGTGTTTTAGTATTAGTTAAATTTTAAGCACATACTAAAGACCAAAAAACCAAGTGCGAAGCACGGGTTTATTTTTTAAATAGTATAATTTTTAATTTCTTATTCATTTTATATTTAATGATTACGAAATATTTTTTAAATTTCACAGATTTACTTACTATTGCTATGACAATGTTTACAAACTTTGATCGAAATGGTATGATTAATGAGCTAAATGAATTTTATAAATAATAAAATTGTTCATAAAATAATATAATATTAATTCTAGTAGACAATTGTATGTGGTTTGTATTTATTTAATTTTTTAAATAAATATTGTAATCATTCTAATATCAATAGTAAGTTAATTTGTGGAATTCAATTTTTTTTATAAACATCATATATAAAACAAATAAAATATTAAAAATAAACATGTGTTTTGCCTTTTTTAAAAAATGTAAAACACTAAGCACTTATAAAACGCTTCATTATGTCTCTTTATAAGTTAATCTCTTTATAAGCTATATTATAATAATTTTGTCGTTTATATTATAAATACTAATTCAAATTGCTCAAAGATAATAAAATAATAAGTTATTCTAAAGTTTTTCAGAATCATAAATTGTGTTTTGGTTCTAGTTAAATTCTATGTTCAAAGAGTATTTTGGTAGTAGTTAATAAAATAAAATTACAAGGGGAATAATTTATTATATGATATATCATTATTAAATATATAATTAGTACTAATTATATATTAACAATGATCTGTAGGTGTTTTAATTTAGGCTCATGAGAATCAATATTAGTGAAGTACGTCTATAAAAAATAAAATTATTATAAAATAATAAGTTACTTTAAAGTTTTTCAGGATCATAAATAGTGTTTTTAAAATAATAAGTTACTTTAAAGTTTTTCAAGATCATAAATAGTGTTTTGGTTCTAATTAAATTATAAGTTTAAAAAGTATTTTAGCCGTAGTTAATAAAATAAAATCACGAAACTTTAAAAAGTATTTTAGTAGAAGTTAAATTTTAGTCCCATCACTATCACTAATTCCATAACAAAGATCAAGAATTAAAAAACTTAATTTTGTCTTATTATATATATATATATATATATGTATGTATATATATAGATCTGGCATTTACAATTCACACTAAGTAGCTTCCAAGCACTCCCTTAGCTTTGTAGACAATATTATTCAAAAAAAAATCAGCCATTAATTCTAGGTAATTAAACTCGAATCAAGCTAAAACATTAAGTAGATACGCATGAGTCCCCGAACTTAATTTTAAATTACCCTTAAAAACTCTAGAGGAGCCAAATCTCATGATCGAGATTTGATCAATCCATCATCATCGTCATCATCATCATCATGGTCGTCATACATGAAACTGAGTGAATCATTACATGATGGAGCAGCCGGGGTCATGGCTGGAGTCTCTGACCTCATAAACTGGGTAGTTATATGCATAAGGGATGGATCCCCAAACCAGAGGCACCACGGGGGCCTCATTTTTTTTCACTTCTGGCGCTTTTTCCTCTTTTTTCTCTTCTTTAGCCGGACCAACACTCAACAAATCCGCATGCCCAACATTTTTTCTTAGCAATTTAGCCAGTCCTACCGTATCAATTCCGTCTCCAATCACCTCTATTTGATCCTTGTTGTCCCCCTTTATAGCTACTGATTCTACCCCTGCATAAATAACAACACATTAGACCAATATATATGTAATTCCTACTCAAAACTCAAACTACACCCATATGAATGAAAGAGATAAGTTTATTGTTTCTTAATTACCAGAAACTGTAGCTGCAATCTTCATGGCTTTAGTGCGAGACTTCTTTGAGTCGGTCATTGTCACTCTGAGCAACACCTTTTGCTGCAAATTAACCATTATAAACTCTCAGTTTAAAAATGGTTTTGCCAGAATAATACTCCTATATATACATATATATTATAATTAATGAGGAATGATCCATAGTTACAATTTTTCGTAATTAACAATCAATCCAACAGTCCATCAAACATTTTGACAGACGGTCTTTTACACTAGCCACCTGTCAAATTGCAGAGGAGCTATTGTTATGAACTCCATCTGCCAAAAGTGGCTATCAGCCAATTGTGACTGTGGATCATTCTCCCCCAAAAGTGATTGTCAGCCAATTGTGATCGTGGATCATTCTCTTATATATATATATATATATATATATATATATATATATATATATATATGTATGTTAGCTTGGCTTTGTTGATATTATTATAGATACCTGCATTTTCTTGAATATAGGTGACTTCTTGAAGCAGAGAGTGATATTCTGGCTCCGGAACTTACGTGTGAGAAAGAGAGAGGGGGAAGTAGTAGAAGTTAAAAGGAAATGAAGGAGTTGGGGATTTGTGATAGAAATGAGAGGTTATTTATAGAGGAGTGTGTATAGTAAATTAGTAATAGTAGTAATTAATAATTGGATGGTTGAATTAAAAAAAGAGGGTAGGAGGAATCCTTGTCTTTCTTTTTATTAGATTACGTCAAGAGGATGACTCGTTCATCGGTTGTGGTCCGTTTTTGCTGCAGTCTTTTTAATTGTGGTCAGGGAGAAAAGAGGTGGGCCAATTAGACTTCTCTTCTCTAGACAACCTCCAAGAAGAAGCAGACACAGTAGCAGCAGCTTAATCATACAGTACAGGAGTAACGGAGTAAAAGTTCAAAAAGATAGATGGTATTTGATTGCATCTTAAAAGCCTATCTTTTAATGCATCTTAATGTTTGAGATTGAGATTAAAAAAAAAAATTAATGTTTTTAAATCATTAAGATACAAAATTAAATCTAAACTATTCAGAAAACTACGTTAAGATACATTAAAAGGCGGACTGTTAAAATGCATTAAGATGCAATCAAACACCACTATAGTCGTTGGATTATTATATTTTTCACTTTATTTCATAAAAAATCTTATTTAATTAGTATTTTTAATTAGATATATAAATTCTTAAATTTAAAATTAATATATATTTATTTATTTTTAATTAATGCAATAACTAATATTATAAATTATACTAAAACTATTATTAAGTACAAAATTGTTATTTTAAATAATATTTTGGACGAAGATGGGGGATAAAGAGTAGGGATTGAAGCCCCCTTAGCTCTGCGAGGTACCAGAGAGGGATTAGCTCTGTAAATGTGTAGAGCCAAGTGTAGTGTGGTGTAGTAGTAGGCACTTCTAGACCCCTTCCCGCTTATTGGATCACTCCAGTGCTTCAGGTACTACGAAAAGAGATTCATTTGTAAGAAAAATTAATATTTCATAAAATAATTTTTTTTTATTAATAATATTATGAAATGACACAATATTCTTAAATTTAATATTGTAATTTTATATTACTATTCTGAAACTAATTAAGTATTAATTATATTTGGAGAGAAATATTAAAAAAATACAAAAAAGTTTCAAGTTTTATAATGAACTTTTTATTACAAGTTCAAATCTACGCGTAAGCAAAAAATCAGAATTCAACCAGCATAGTTGAAGATTCAAACCCCTTTCCATACGCGGAATTAATTAATCGCTAGTCAGTCCTATAAGTTGAAACCCACCCTTGCGGCTGTCGGGCTGTGCCTGTGCACATTTGCAAAAAGATAACTTTTAAAACTTTTTTTTTTTTTTCCACAATATATTTGATCTGATCCCACACGGTGGTACTATCATCTTGGGCTTCGGTGGTAAGGAGCAAAGGGTATCCGGGGATTGTGGATATTCTTTTTATATTTAACGAAATATAAAATTTTAATTATCTTAAAATATAGAAAAATTAAATATTCTTTTAATATTTTGTAGTCTAAATTTTTTGTAGTCTAAAATAAATTTTTTGTAGCACCAATACTTTTAACTTCCAAGATTTTGGTAGCATATCATCATATACTTGTTGAGTTAACGTGATACTACTTGTATGTTAGGTGTAGGAATGGCAACGGGGTGGGACGGAAATTACATATTTTTTTTTTCTGATGTTGAGTTTTATAAAAGTTATCCATATTTATTTCATTTTCTATATGGATTAAAATTTAATAATCATCTTTATCTCTATGAAGAATTTAAAATCTCCACGGGAAAATTATATCACTACGGAGATTAATATTTTATTAACTTTTTAAATTAAAATTTTAATTTCATTGTATTTACAATAATGTAAACATAAAAATTAATCATATTTTAACGCATATATGATAAAATTAAGAAAAATTAAATAATAATAATAAATATACACACAAATAAGGAAATATATATATTAATTATGTAATATATAATAGTATAAATATTAATTCAATTAATATATAACTATTCGAGAGACGGGTACGAGACATTTTCATAAATAATATTCGGTAATTCTCTGTCTCTGACCCTCATCTCCAGTTAGAGTCAAAATTATTACTCCCATTTAAGGCATAGAGTAGAAATCACCGTGAAAATGAGACAAATTATCATCCCTAATTAGACTTGTTAATTTTATTTTTTTAATTATCTTCAATCAAATTTGGGGCCGATCAAATCATGAAAGTGAGATATATAAATATTTTTAGTCGAAGAAAATACGTATATAAACACAAAAGAGAAAATAATAATCTAAGTAAATAAATACAAGGACTTGATTAGGACGAGGGAGTTGTTACAAAAATTACAAACTTTTATATTAAGATATATATTGGAGAAAAAAATTAAGAGTTTAATGTGCCATGCGATAAATTGTGTGTGCATAAATGGGTTAATAATGTTCCAATTTATTTTAATCTTGGACTACCTAAATTAAATTGATTAAAATCTAAAATCATATTTAATATTGATGAATGAAATTTTTATTATCATCGTACTTCCTTCCTTTCTCCCTCTGATTTTATTTATTTATTTATTTTTATTTCTGGGTTGATACTAGACTTCTTTCCGTACATGGAGTATAATATCAATCCTAATATTATTATTTTTTTTTTAAAAAAAGAAAATTTAATCACTAGTTTTCTCTAGAAAGAACCCCCAAAAGGAAGTCTGAGTCTTCTTATCTCGGGTGGCTCAGGTGGGACAGGGAAGTTAGCTAGCTAGAAACAAATCTTAATTAGGTGGTGCCCTTTTATTTTACTATTAAGTCAACTTGACTCGGTCTGCACTATAGTTTTTTGAGTCAACTTTTAATTTTAGTTGTAATTATAGCAATTATCTTAATATTTATACTAATAATAATAATGAAATTTGTTAACATCAACCCCACATTGCATGCCTGAAATTTATTGCTATTCACCTCAAATTTATTTTTCCATTGCTGCCATAGTGGTTTCGTTTTCAAATATATTTTTTATTTTTTATTTTTTATTTTTTAGAAAAAAACCCCAAAGACTTTTTCAAAGATATTATAAGATCTGCTTTGAAGTGTTTGTGAAGTGACAAAAGATTTGATTAATATTGGTCGATTGACCTAGTCAGATCAAAGAGATAGGCTAATTGGTTTTTTTCCAAGGAATCGAGAGAGTGAAGATCGTCTAGCTATGATGTCAATGGGGATAATGAAACTTGTGGTGGCTACCATGGCCATGGAAGTACCGACTTGAGGGAATGATTTTGAAAGATCTCTTTTTGCACTTATCCAAGGACAACTTCTTCGCTCAAAGACTTTTTGCTTGTCTTCTCCGATCTTTCGACACTTCAACCGAGTCTGAATGTCAGCGTATTCCTTTTTTCCTCACATTCTAGCATTATAAAAAACTAAATCGAAGCAATTGGATGTCCAACTTGGGCCTATATGACATGACCGATCAATAGAAATACTTCATCTTTGTCATATATTTCATACATCACACTGGATAGATATCATATTTATGGAATATGATTCACTTTCAAGAAGCCTTGGTGGTGAAATGGTAGACTCGCGTGCTAAAAAGCATGGAGGTTCGAGTCCTCTTCAAGGTAAGAGCCATTTTTCATATGAACCGCTACTATTACCAACCGGGCTCCTAAACTATTTATTCTAATAAGGCTAGTTGGAAATTTCCCGATGTTTTGATTACAGAGATGATAGAAGAAAGATAAAACGATGGAGACATCATATTTTCGAAATATTTTACAAAGATATATCAAAAAGGAAAGTAACAAATTTTCTGTATTTTCTCAGCTATGTATTTTTTTTCAGCTACAAATTTTCTTTATTTTTTTAGTTTTAAGTTTACTTTTTCCTAGTTAATCTCACATGTTTGGGATTAAAAAGAAAACTTAATCTAACATGTTTAGGATTAAAAGAAAAATAATCTGATTTACTTATTTCTTAGTTAATTTATGAAATTTTAAAATTCTAAAAATTAATATTAATTTTGTTTTATTACTAACTACAAAAATGTTATTTTTAAAATTAAAATAAATTTATGTCAAAATTTAATTTTTTTTATAATTAACTATGATCATCTTTGTTGATTAAATTGACAAGTATGACTCTTAGGGAGATTAATGGTCATTTATTAGATAGATATGGTAAAAGACAATATTGTCTTTAGTTTCACATATTTGAGACTAAGAAATTATATCTCAACATTTCTTTTAATCTCATACCAACTTATTTAATGTTATGGCCGTGTTTGACGATTATATTAATATACACTCTAAAATAGTGTGTATATATAAATAACACGAAATAAGTACATTATTAAATAAATTGTTTTGCCTAAAATTCAATATATAATTTATAGAGTATTTTTTAGTAGTGATAACATTATATTGAAATTGAATGATAAAATTCAGATTATTATGTTATTCTATTATTATTATTATTATTTAATGGAGGGAGTAGTATTATGGAGTAAAAAACACGGAAAGTTTGTAAATTGCTAGGAAGGTCTTGGTTCGGTAGACCGTTGACTTGTCAACTCTGGTCTCTAGCCTAGTCACACTTGTGCTATAATGACCGTTCGTTTTCTTTGTAAGAATTAAATAGGGCGGCGTTTGATTAGAACTCTCATTGTGCTTTTAAGAATGTAGTTAGCTCTCCCTCTAAAAAATTTTGATCAATTTTTTAATAAAATTAATTAAAGTTATTTACTCGAGAGAACTAATTATTGTTTTTTATTTAATTTTTTTTTATAAAAAAATTTATTCTTACACTTTTATGTGAAAAGATTACTAAGTTTAAATTAAAATTTAAATGGCACTTAGAAAACTCAAACTTGATTTCGTGACTTCAAAAAACTAAAGTGAATAAAAAGACATTTTAAATAACATGAAAGAAATAAAAAATAAATAAAAGAGAGAAAATGAAAGGATTAAGACATGTGATTTATAAGAATAGCATATTCTTTCTTTATAGAATATATAATGATACTGTCACACCATGTTAAATATTATTTAAAGTGGTACCAAATAAAAAATATTATTTTATGTTTCAACTTAAGCTAGACTAAAAGGAAACTTCTTTTATTCATAATTAAAAACTTAAGAAAACAATAAACAAAGACTTACAATTATTGGCACTATTTATAGGTCAAGAGCGTGGCCCATGGGAGTGTGAACGCGCGGCCTCGTAGTCCACACGGCCTCATGACCTTTACTTCCAATTTCACCATCAATGTCAATTAAAGTCCAGTTTAAATAACCTTGTTTTTTCCAAGTGGTCTACTACTATGCGGAAATTTTATCGAAATTACATTTTTTTTTTAATTTTTCTTCCTACAAAGACAGACGCCTTTCAGCAAATAAATAATGGTGGGATCCTTTTTGTCTAAAGTGAGATATTTTGAACTCACATAGAATAAAATACTAACGGTGGGAATCCATTCTTTTATTTTGAGTGCGTAAAATGGTGCTTTGTGATATAAATAATTAAATTGTATTTTTTTCGTTTTTTTTATTTGTCTTTTTAAATAGTGAAATTTATTTATTTTTATTTGTCATTTGTAAATTTCAAGAAAACAATAATAACTTAGTTTACTATATTATCCTTACATTAAATACTAAATTGTTTATTTTTCATATTTTTTAATAAATTTTAAAAGACAATATTGAGATTGTATATTTATTTTAATCAATCAAATAAAGTACTAATTATATTTTTTATATTTTTTCCTAAAACTTGAATCGTGAGTATAATTTATTTCGCTATTTTAATTTGCATGGAAAAGTAGCATAGTTAGTATTCGAAAACCTGTGGGGTATGCCATATATATATATATATTTATTGGGACATTTGTTGATAATAACAAATGCTACAAGAAAATGGCAAGTTGCAGAGCTCTCACGTCCCAAACGAGAATTTATTTTAAAAAGTTAAAATTAATCTTTAATTTAATTTATAAAATATTGGGGTTCGCTCATTTTAGATAGGAGGGAAATAGTTGATAGTTGTGCCGGCTACGACTCTAATTTCCCTTAATTTTAGCAATATTTTATAAAACTAAGGAAATTATTATATATGTTAATATCTTAATTATTATATATCTTTATTTTTATTGATTTTATATTTCATTTCAACAAATAAAAGTTTTCATCATTTATTAAAAAACATTAAAGAGATATAACATAAATTATATTCGTCTAGCTAATCGACTCATTATATCTTAACTGTTTATAGTTTATATAGAGAATACACTACAAAAAAAGAGAGAAAAAAAAAGGTGAAAATAAATATCTTGGGTATCAAGACACTAACAAAGCCCTAATACTAAAAGTTAAAGAACTACTTAAATTATTAACGGTTCTAAATTGATTACATTAACAAAGCCCTAATACTATTCAATCATTGGGCCGTGTGTTTATTCATATCATAATCATGAATTAATCATCTTCGGTGGCAAAACAAACCCATTAAAACACATCAGCCTTTTGTTGAGTCTTCAAAGTATATTGTGTTTTTCCTTATGATTCTGTGCTAAAAAGCCTAATGATATTTTTTGAGAAAAGCCTACTGATATTATTGTTATCAATATCCATATCATTTATCTATCTATATTTTTAAAGGAGAGGGGAGAAAATAACCGTCAATCTTGAGGTTGTGTCACAAATTCTTCTTTCCTCTTATCTCTAGGTGTTATTTTATTATAATTTTATCCTTCTTAATTTAATTATTAGTATTATCCTTTAAATCTGATAAAAACTTTATTATATATATTCTTACGGTAATTATACACGTAACGCGGGTGCCAACAAACTAGTCTATATAATCCCTCCGTTCCAGACTTCTGTTTGACTTTATGTGTGTTAAAGGCCCATTTGAGATTAATTTTGTGTATATTAAGTTTTCCTTCATCCGTTCCAAAATTAAAGATATGTTTTGACTTTTTATAGTTAATTCGCGAAATTTTAAAACTCAAAATTGATATAATTTCGTTCAAGTTTCGAAAACAACAAATATGATAATTAGTAGTGTTTTATAGTTAGTTTACAATTATTATATTTGTTGTATTAAAACTAAATAACTTTATATCAATTTTGAATTTTTACACTTCTAAATTGACTTTAAAAAGTTAAAATGTCTATAATTTTAAAACCGAGGTAGTATCGCATTAAGACTAAAGTTTGTTGTTAAAAAGAATACCAACATAAGTTATGTCTATGATAGACCTTGCATAAAAACTCAAATAAGATTTAAAATATTACTCTCCATTCCACGAAAAAGGTGTCAAATTTATGGGCTGACTAATTGATTTTAAAAAATCAATATAGTGTTTTATTTTTTGGTGAGAGCACTGATGAATACTACCTTGCTATATACAAAGAAGGCAATACCTTTTTTCTAGAGGAGGAAGTAAAACTCACAGAAGGTGTAAGGCTGAAGATAAGTCTGTTTGCAGGTTTAGAGAATGGTACTGGATTAATGTTAGTAACCTCAAAAATAATAATATATATTAGGTTTATTTTGTCATTTTCGGACTGATCTATTAATCCACTAAAATAAAAATAAAAATCCCCACATGAGAGACTAATTAAAGGGGAGGGGTGGGTTTTATAGTAGTTGGGAGAACTAATAATCCCACTTATCAATCCCTTAAACTAGCATGCCCTTCTCAAACTCTAACACACTATATATGTTTGCAAACTAAATTTCCAAGGCTTGAATTCGAAAATGAGCCCTAAATTTTTCAATTTTATGAAATTACTAAAGTGTTTAAGAAGTCAAATTTAGAAACTGGGTTCCCCAAACATATATACAGCATAGAGACGACCATTGTTGCAGTCCGATTCTCAATCCGTGCCACCTTTGTTTAATACTAATTGTTAGGATATACGTGTGAAGCAAGTCCTATATCCGAGAAATAACTTCAGTTAATTAGGATTATATATATAAATCTATGATTAATAAGTTTTGTTTGGCAAAGATCGAATTCCATACCAGTATCGTTACGCCTATTCTAGTGCGTGTTTTAGATTCAAAACGTACATGCTGATTGAACAGTTCAAAACAAGTAAGACATATATATTGAGATCAATAAGCTGATCAAAACTGAATTTATATATATATATAGGCCAACGTGCTTGCAATATGGGACAATAAGATCTATTGACAAATGTACTTAAAACAGAAAATAGATTACCAGTATTAGGAGTTCATGCATAGACAGCGTCATGGCGGCTGTGTCCATTCTTCTGTGGATCCGCCGCCAATCATTTCTTCTATATATAGTACCCACATGTACCAAAATTTCGGCTCCATGAACATGTTTGTGTTGTTCAACTTACTAAAGTTGCATGTTATAAGTACCATAAGTACACATTATATATATATAGCAGCTAGTCCTATATATAACAAGATTAAACCGTGTGGAAATTCGTTGCGAAAAGGATAGATTCGGACAGAATAATAAGATACTAAGGCTCCCTAATTACATTTTCATTGTCATAGCTATCAAACCAACTTGCTAGTTTTATCCGCGAAGTTATTGAGAAACTACGCCACTAGGAAAAAGTATCAACCTAATTAACCAATATAAAAAGTTCAAAACAATATGGACACCTTCCTTGAAAACACTTAAAACAAAATTTTAAATTTTTGCTGTTGTCAGCTTGCACCTTGAACTATTTGAAACTTGCATTATGAATAAGAGTATATTGTTAGGTAAATGACAAAATATATCTAATTTACCTGGACAAAGTGTTGATAAAATTATACCGTACAAACAGTTGATTAATGCTTAATTTAAGTAAATTAGACAATTTTTGTCTAGTTACCTAGCATTATTTGTAGGTTGTCTAGATTTATTTAAACAACATTGATGGATTGTAAATGTGTACATTACAACCTATCAATGCATGATGAGTTGTACAAACCATCAATGTTGTCTACTAAATCCGAACAATTTTTATCCATTTACCTAGCTAATATTATGCAACTTTACAATATTGGAGCATATCCTGTAACTTTTAACAATACAAAACTGGAAATTAACCCTGCATAATAGAATATCAAACTAAAGATTAGAGAAAGTATAACATCAAATCAAAACTGAATTGTTATTAACATTTAACATCAGATTACAAAACTCAATTAGACTGAATGAGCCCTCTGGACTGCCTTCTTTTAATCCAACATCATTCTGAAAAAGCTCTACCACAAAATCCATTCCATTTGGGAAGAGCGTGAACTATTCGGCCGGCCAATCATATTGTATCCAAGTTCCTAATCCTGAATCCGAACATTTAATCTCCGGAGCCAAACAGAATGAACAGTCATATGAAAAAAGTCAAATCTCTTCGGAATTGCATTCACCACAAAATGCCTTTGAATTTGCTTCACCCTCTTTCGCATTCTCAAATACTGATCTTGAGGTATACTCGTCAGTATTTTCTTAATGTTAGGAATATCTTTCACTTCCACTTGAACAGAAAATTTATTCCAATTAAGAACATCACTTAAAGGCGGTACATATCCATCTGAAATTAAAACCGGTATGCACTCGGCATAAATTGCCTCAACTACTCGTGGACTAGCAACTTCATATCCACTTGGACATAAGCAAAATTTACTCTTTTTTAGCATTCCATCATAAGATATATTTTCTGGGAGTTTTTCGTAGACTTGAACGTCGCTATCTTTGCCTTTCCAATGTTCTAGAAGAATGTACCTTATGTCACCGTGTAGACCGCCGGCAAAGAATGCAAGAAGTGATCTTTGGGGAGGCGGGAGACCGCCGAGTTCGGTGATTTCTCCGGTCCGGAGATGGATTTCCGGCAATGGAACATCTTTCGAAGGGTTGAAACCTTCCGAGGTATTAGCGTTACATAGGACTCGGATGGAGTTGTTGAATAAATGTGGCACGTAGGAACTTATATGAGGCGCCTGAAAGATATATACGAATTAACGAGCTAGGTAATTAGTTAAGCCCTAAGGCAAAGAAATAGATTCAAATAGTAATAAAAAATAAAATCCAAATGTCCAATTAGAGGAAAGAAGTATAGCTAGTTGATAAGTAGTATGTTACAACTTTCACCTCAATTTTAGTAATATCATAGGTCTGGATCCAAATCTAGATTGTGTAGTTAACCTTCAAGTGAGCATTTAATTTGTCAACGTTATAAGAATGTTATATTTGTACAGTAAATAGTTATATTTTTAAAGATCTTTGATAATGTCAGATTTATAAGTTGGCTGTCAAATAAATAAACGTAAAAATGTCGATACTAAATGTATATTCTATATTATTAAAACATTATCAACGGTCATCTT
Organism: Aralia elata; assembly: GCA_034770075.1. Classification (NCBI taxonomy): domain Eukaryota; kingdom Viridiplantae; phylum Streptophyta; class Magnoliopsida; order Apiales; family Araliaceae; genus Aralia; species Aralia elata. Next base: position 89,228,401 of record CM068385.1, read on the forward strand.
TAATGTAAAGTGTCAACAAGAGATGATCAAATTATAACTATTTTCTATACAAATATAACAATTTCTCATAACGGTCAATTGAATAACTTCAACAACTTGCTTATCAGGATGCAGACTCTCTTTTGTATGCTACAATGATGGAAGATGTGCAGGTACATCCTTAGTGAAGGAATGTACCAATATATTTAAACACTATATCCTAAGGTGCAGTTGACTCTCGAATAACAATTCAAATGCGATTTAATTAGCCTATGCACCAATATGCAAGCAAATGAAGTACTTTTAAATATTAATTAAGTCATCAGGGGAAATTAATATAGGGATCTGAGTTCTCGATATACAAAAGATTATAAATAAAATAAAATCACTCGAGTATTGGGATATCACGTGAACATATATATATATATATATATATATATATATATATATATATATATATATTATCAGAAAGGTATGATAGATTTCATGCTACCATACAAATACGCATTCAATCAGATGCATAAAACCTTAATATATGTCTCAAAAAAGAAAAGTCAACAACTTAATTAAATACCTCCCGTTACATACAAAGAGTTTGATTGGTAAAATTTGCAAAGTTTATGAATGTATATTTATTTCATATTTATTTATAAAAATAACAAGTTTTAATATAATAAATTTGACATTGCAACGGAATTAAGATGACAAGTTTAAGTATATTTTATTATTTTATACTACTATCAATAAAAACAATAATTTTAGTGCAAGGGCAAAAAATAAATGAGACTATATATTAATTATCGGGGAGGTATGATAGGATTTCATGCAAGCAACCTACAAATATGCATACAACCATTTACAATAAGGGACTGAAACGTAAAATTGACTCCTATTTGTACTTTTTTTACAAATTCATTTCTTAATTTTTTTTTTTTTTTTAGCATAACTGATCACTCTCTAAATTACATAAGTTAAATAGATATTCTTATATATTTGGACATTATATATAGCTAGAGATATGCGTAGTATAATGTATTTACGTACCCAATCATGACAAGAAACCATAAAATGATCAGCCCCAAGGCTTCGATTCCAGAAGGGATATCTATCAGAAATCATGTGTATATAGTCTGCGAGAGTGTTTCCAATCGGTTGAAACTCACGGACACTACGATCATACACGTACTGAACCATCATCACCACACTAAACGGTAAGAAATATAGGAGGGCCTCGTCGGGGTCTTGGGTTCGATACAAGTTTTCTTTTTCCATTTCATGGATGAACCTTCCCTCCGTCGAATATATACTTTTGCATAGTCCACTATGGAATATTGGCGGTTCCCCTTCTTTGTATACATATATTTTGAACAACTTTTCCATTTCTAAGTAGCTCCTATATATATATATATACATCATAAAAAAATATTGAAAAATTTAGTACTAATTAAGCTACTACACACGTACATAAAGTTTGTGAATATAACTGAAGAGTACTATTTTGAATCAGTTTTCAGTGAAATCGTCCTACAATTAATTGACCAGTTGTCAGTTCATGATCAGTTGTATTTGTATAACATGCATTTGGTGGTTTTTGTTACGCATGGAATTGCATACAACTGTCATACAATTGTAACTCTCTTATTGTATACTTATAATTCATTCCTATCGAAATCACAAATGGTTAATTGGATGGCAACTTCATTGAAACTAAATCTTAACGTTTTATAGCCTGTAGGTAGGAAAATTACACCTTGTTAGGGTTAGGGTTTCGTATTGGCTGGAGAGGAGAGAAATCCACGAAGAGTACGGAACTGATTGATTGATTGAAGAGGGGAGAAGAACAGGTGGGTAATTACTCCAATGACACGTGGCAGAACTCCTAGAATCCGGAAACCGGGTTAGGGTAGCAGGGATTCCAAGAGCCTTCTAGAGTCTTCGAGTTGTGAGAGAGTTTCAGGTGTGATGAGCTTCCAAGAGTCTTAGTGTAATGTCTTGAAAGCCATCCCTTTTTCTTAGAATAGAGGGGCTATTTATAGAGTTTTCCTGGAAAATAGTCACATGCCAGGCACATGTTTTAAGGGAAATTCCCGAAATACCCTTTAATTATGTTTTAAAGGAGAAATTCCAGAAATGCCCTTTAATCATCAAAGTAATGCCCAAATTGCCCTGTTCTTCTAGCCACCAATCCAATCCCTCAATCAATTCCCAAAATGGGTCGCATCCACGAGTCTTCTGTCTTGGAACACGTGGAGACTTTCCCGGGTCTAGTACATTTAATTAGGTCACATAAACCCTAATTTGCACATTTAATTAGGTTTTTTGTAAACCCTAATTTGTACATTTAATTCAATTAGGTCATGTGAACCCTAATATGCACTTGGGCCCACATAGCCCTACACTGACACATATACAATTTCAATATAATGTCCCTAAAAATGCAATTTTTTTGGCGGTTCAGCAACTACTCTCTCCAGCTAGCTTTTGGTGTGCATTGGCAACCCCTGACCCTAGAAACGCTTCTATGGCATCAATGTGTAAGGAAGGGACTAGAAAGTACAACTGAGAAGTAGAACTAGATAAATTACTTGTATTTTTTTCCTTAGAAATTGAACTGGAATGTACCTATGAAATCCGTTGGCATTCCTGTAAACGGAGCCTTGAGGTACATAATCTGGATCTTCATGAATCGAAGCATTGTTTTTGTTTCGAGCAGCCTCTTTTATGGCTGACCGGGCTTTCACCAAGCCTACTTCAAGCTTCTCTAACTTGCTGAATCTCTTAATAATTTGTGTTTTAGTATTGGCAGCTGGACTTTCATTAGTAGATTCCAGTTGCATAATCTCTCCCTTTTCTTCTTCCTGTAAATTAAGAGAACCATAATTAACTTAGATTAGTCTCAGAAGTACTTGTAAATATAAATATATATATATATATATATATGTATGTATAGGAAATTAAGAATAATACATGCATTATTGAATGAGAAATATAATTAAAAAAGCTTACTTCAGAGGGATTTTGGGTAGCCAATTTGTGTTGGAATAAGACATGATCGTCAACTCCTCCAACTATACTACTCAAAGACTGATTTTTTTGTTCATTATAGTTATTTGAATTATTGAAGATACTTAGTGATGATGAAGACCTCCAATTAGCTAATGGAGAATTAGAGAGAGAAACCCATGATTTTTCTGTACCAAGTGTACAAGCAATCACGGTGATCAAAATTAACGGTATAAGAATTAATATTGTTGATAAACCCCAATTTGCTGACGCCCACATCTTATCTCTTTCCCTCTGCTCTCTCTCCAACTCCACAGTATTTATTTACTGTGAAGATTTACTGTGAAGATACAAAGAAGAAGAAGAAGACTAGGAGTACTTCTTTTGGATGCATTACTTGATGGAATGTTATACCTTGCTGCATATGAGTACACTACTATTGCGGGGAATTAATATATATATTGGAAGTATACAAGTATATTACTATACAATTAATGTAATGATTTTATTCTTAGTTTTTATTTTTTTAATTTATGGGGATGTTCGTCGATCATGCAAAAAGTTTCCTTAAAGTTGAAGACTTCCTTAATTCATTCTCAAACTAAGTACCTACTATACGTACGTACATATATATACATACATATACATGTAAGGAGTGATTCATAAATAATAATTATTATAATATTATTTGGATAAACAAATCTTTAATTGTCTCAGAAAAATAGACGGTTCATATTTAAAAAAATAGTACGATCAACTACTATTAATAACGAAAGGATCGATTAATAAATTTAAATTTGAATCATATTATAACAAGCACTTACCAGATAATATTACAATTAAAGATATGTTTGTTTGAATATTATTATAACAAGCACTTACCAGATAGATAATGCGCCTTGGTAGTATTAGTATAGTTACACAAAGAATCATGAAGTAGCAAGCAGAATGCCCCTTCGTACAATTAATTAAGGTAGTGATGAAATGGAGTGAGAAGAAAGGAAACTTTATGGAACTTGCCGCAGTTTTCTTTGGTCAGCAAATTGAGTACAAATATTATCTGCGCCTTGTTCGGCCAGTATTGTCGCATTTAAAGTATTGTTGAAAACGAATTAGGTCAACTATATTTTATGACCATTTGCTTCTTGCTCATGAGTCAAAAGAAGTTAGTAGCTAAAGTCCTGAAAAAATGTCACTTTTGAATTATATATTCTGTAATTAGATACATAGTAAGAGAAATTTAAATATATTTTACTTTTATGCTTATTGTATGTATAATGTAGAAATAAAATTCTACTGGTATGAGAGGGACAACAATACTGACTAGTAGAAAAGTGAAAAGTAGATTAGAATGTAATGTCCAAAACAATCCAAGCAAATTAATTAAAGGATTTTTTTAACAACAGTGCAGTGGTAGCTAAGGAAATATGGCCCTATTTGTCACGGTTTATTTGAAACGACTTATATAACATAATTTAAGCAGCTTATGTAATAATTTGGAGTATCCTGTTTGGAGCAACTTTTAAAAACAACTAATTACGGTAATAAGCAGTTAGGTTTGACAATAAGATGAAAAATAAGCACATAGACTAAGAGACACCAGTTGATTCATTTGTGTATTGAAGATTTTGTACTCAACTAGTAGCTTACTTTAAATAAGTTTAAATGAACATTATCTTTTTAACTTATTTTTTGAAATAAGCTACAAGTTAATTCAAATAAACTGTAATAAATATATAGGGCCTATGTATAGAGACCACTCCCATTGGTAGCTAAAAGCATCATAGTCTCCTATCTAGTCCACAACCTTTCATAAAATAGACCTGCCAATCCAGCAATAAAAATGCATATTTAGGGCTTAAAAAAATACATTAAAGTGGGTAACAAAGTTAAGGTGAAGGCAACTCCATAAAGAGACACTTTAATGTAAACAATGACCAAATCCTCCTTAAGACTTGCAGCGTTTGGAGGACCCGTCCGTCAGCGTAACGCAGACGATTTATTTTTTTCTTATTGGCTAATGCTTAATGTCTCGATATACCAAACATATTTTCATTTACTTTCTTCTTCTTCTTTTTGTGGTAAGTTTTTGTCTCTCCTTAATTATTAATTTTAAAGAATAAATCATTTTATTTATATTCGTAGGAGTATAATTAATCTTTCTGGGACATGCATGGGGTTCCAGCTAGCAGCATTTTCAACCAAAATGAGTCCTATCAACCAAACAAGATAATTGATCACACGCATTTTCAGTTCTCATGTTTGAGATCAGCATCAATTACATGTCGATCATTACCCTTATATTAAGAACAAATAGTCAGTACTTGGTATTAATTTGTTGGGAAACTCACTACCGGTATAAGAAGATACTCAAAATTCACAAACAATGATTGTCACATCTTGTTGAAGTTCCTACATATTTTGGATGTCCCAAAAATACATGTAACACAACCAAACACTAATTAAATAGAGAATAACAATAATCACATGAATTGAATTTATGTAATTTTGTAATTACACAAATTCGTAAAGTGAATAAATTGACTAAGTAACCATAATATTTGATTAAATATGAATAGTATATAAGAGTTTATCTTAAAAGCACACGAAATCATTCTTTAAATATTAAACAATAAGCTGAAAACCCTAATTATCAAGAATAGTAAAATCACGAAAAATCTAAATAAGTCCAAAAACTAGTAAAAACTTTGAATGACCCAAATATACTTTTCTCCTTATCTCTTTTGGGCTTAAAACAATGTCCGTCATAGCAGCAAGCAATTGATAAACAACTAAAAATGCTCAAAGGAGCCTAAAGAAGTATAATACAGTCCATAACTAATTATAAAACGTAAACTCCAAAATTTAAGTAATTACTATGAGGAACTACAATTTATAATCTAGTATTTGTATAATGTTATCTAAGTACTAAAATATTTGGAACAATATTATAATCCACTGCAATGGATTAACTAACCATTAATTTTCAAATTCAACCTCCTAAGCCAAACAGAGTGTATGATCATGTGAAATACATCATATCTCTTGGGCGGATCATTGACTAGAAAATGTCGTTGTACCTGCTTTACCCTCTCCTGCATCCTTATATATTTCTCCTCCGAAATTCCCATCAGAATTTTCTTTAAATTTGGTATTTCACCCACTGAAACTTGAATCGAAAACGCCTCCCAATTAAGAACATCACTAAAAGGAAGTATATAGTGCTGTGAAATTAGTATTGGCACACATTCTGCATAAATAGCCTCTACTATTCTAGGACTAGCAACTTCATGTCCACTGGGGCAGATGCAGAATTTGCTCTTTTTCATCATTTCTTGGTAATTAATTTCTTTTGGAACTTGTTCGTATACGCGAATATCTTCATCTTTTTCTTTCCAATGCTGAAAAAGTGCAGGCCTAATTTTACCGTGCGCTTGGCCTGCAAAAAATGCTAGTACTGTCCGTTTAGAGGGCGGAAATCCTCCGATAAGTCCAGAGATATCGCCCGTTCGGAGATTTATTTCGGGGATCGATGCATCTTTTCTTGGATTGAAGAACTCAGATGTATTTGCATTGCATAGTACACGGATTGACGTGAAATATAGCTCATGTACATACCATGTTGCTCTAGGCCCCTACATTACATCACATTAGGTAAGTATCAGTTCACCCCTACATTACATCACATTAGGTAAGTATCAGTTCATCACATTCTATATATATCCAGTGTTGGAAGCGCAACATATATTATATGTTGCGCTTAAAATGATATATTAACGCTGAAAATATCATTGTCTTATGTGTGAAAAGTAAACTGGAGTTGCAATGACTACGGTATTTTTCTCCCTTATTATTACATTTCACCTTAAAACAACATTGTTACAATAAAATGACAATAATGCCCTTAATTTTGTTACGTCAACGCATTTCCCCATAAATATAAATATTTTTTTTAAATAGAAAAAAATAAAGAGGAGGATTGAGAATTTACCCAATCATGACAAGAAAGCATGAAATGATCAGCTCCGAGACTAGTGTTCCAGTAAGGATATTTAGAAGATATTGTGCGGACATAATCACCCACTATACGTTCCAAAACGGCTTTGTCACGGATAATCGGATGGAAGAGGTGTTGAAGGATCATTACAACACTGAAGGGAAGGAAATAAACATGAGCTTGATCTGGATCATGGGTTCTGAAATGAGTATTGATTTCCATGAAATTAAGAAAAACTCCTTCCATGGAGTAAATGTCCTTGCAAGGGCCATAGTGAAATATCGGGGGCTCTCCTTCTTCATATACAAATATTTTGAATAGGCTTTCCATTAACAAGTAACTCCTGCACATTTCAAAACATACATGTCAGGTACAAGACTAACATGAAGCCCAAGCTTAAGTAAAAAGGGTGGGAGTTGGGACAGGACATACTGGCCCATTTAGCATTAGTGTTCTTCCTTGAATAATGTTGAGCAATATTGGGCTTATTATTAGTCCATACGTAGGATGATTAAGATAGTTAAGTTTACTACAGTAAGGGTGAGTGTCATTTCTGATTGGTCATATACAGGGCCTGGATTTCCACTGCATAATAAAATGGGACAATTACATTTATTAGTACATTTTTTAAAAATATTACAACAAAAGTGCATACATAAAATATTTACAAAATTAGTGCATCTTCAATATTTAATTTACAAATTAGTTCATTCTTATCTCTTTAATTTAGGTAGGTGGTTTAATGAGCTACTGATGTGGCTCATGTTTCTATTTAATTGCACATTTCAAATTCAAAATTTAAAATTCAAATTGTCAAACATTAATGTATTGCCAGGCATCAATGTTCTACTTTTTCTAAACTTATCCGGACATCAATTTATTCATAATTCAATTCATAAGTTTTCAAATACAAAGTGATACTCAACCATTAATAGCAGTCAAAAAGAGAACAAGCACTCAGATTTTGTTGGTTGAAACTAGTATACTAAATTCTCTCTCCTTTTTTTAGTGCAGTAAAATAAACTTCAACTTTCATTAGTTTTGTTTTATTCCCCATCCCATCCTCCCTTCACGTGATGCCTTATTTCCTCTCCCTCGAGACCCTCCACACCCACAGTTTATGTTCTAGTGTCACTCCAACAACCTAGGCATGACAATGATCTCCATTTAGATCTCAATCTACTTTTCTATTCGGTTAATTTTCTTGGTACCAATTTCAGCCCAATATGGATCAATCAATACTTTTACATCTCATTTTAATTTCCTATTGATGTCCGTGGTACCAGTTTGAACTCCCACCCATGCCTCCATTAGTACCCCTTTCGCCACCGCTTGCAGCCGCCACCGCCGTCGTCCTCTTCTTGATATTTCTCCCACTCTTCGCCGCTCATACATGCTAGTCTCCTCCTAACTATAACAAAACACTAGTATGGAGGTAACTAAACACTAGTACAGAGGTAACTAATTTCTGAAAGTGTAGTAACTAGTTTTGGTTACCTTTGTATTAAGGTTGGTTACCTCTCTATTAAGGTTGGTTACCTCTGTATTAAGGTTTGGTTACCTTTGTATTAAAGTTTGATTACCTTTATATTAAATGTTGATTACCTCTGTTTTAAGGTTGGATACCTTTTGTATTCAGTTTTGGTTACCATTGTATTTTATGGTTGGTTACCTTTTGTATTAAAAGTTGGTTACCCTCTGTATTAATATTTGGTTACCTCTGTATTAAGGTTTGGTTACATTTATATTAAGGGTTGGTTACCTTAGTATTAAGAGTTGGTTACCTTAATATTAAGATTGATTACCTTGGTATTAAGGTTGAATATCTTTTGTATTAATTTTTGGTTATCTTTACATTAAGGGTTGGTTACCTTGATATTAAGGTTGAATACCTTTTGTATTAAGTTTTGGTTACCTTTGTATTAAGGGTTGGTTACCCTCCTCCTCATCAACTTATTTTTCATCGCGACGACATAGCTCCCGCTGTCCACCATTTCTCACCCCTCCCTAAAGCCACCAATGAACTCCCCATCGGCTTCATTGACAATAATCACCTCTTCTTTTGCCCCCAACCACCGCCCGGCTTCCGCCGCCCCACTGGAACGCCAACTGTCTTCCTGGCGGTGACGATAGATCTGACAGGGATGGCGATGATGAGGAGTTCGATGATGTCAACGGTGAGCAGATTATTGGTCGATTATGTTTTAATTTTGGTTTTGATTTGTTTAATTTTGGTTCTTTGCCGGCGATATTTATTAGATCAAATTTAGAGGCAGTTACTTCTCCTTATTTAGGGAATTCCTTATTTTTAGGAAACTGAATGATTTAATGAGTTTATCTTATTGCACTCTTTTTGTAATTATTTTGTTAGTACATTATTCTTTTTGTAATTATTTTTTTAGTGCACTATTCTTGTAATATTTTATTAATTGTTGTATATTTCTGTAAAGGACCCTAATAAAATCTGTAAGAATGGCCCAAGCCTAGCCTGACCACCTATCCATACTACTGTTTAAGAAAATAGATGGGTTAACTCATGTCCAGCCCATTCAAGCCCAGCCCGCATGTTGAAAATTCTTTTTACTTGCAAAAAAATATTGTAAAATGAAATATACCAACCAACGATCCACCTAGATACAAGCACTGTTTTGAAAACTGGCCCATCATGGAGGGCTGGACGCCTGGATCGTGAATCGGTCCCTATGTTTGGTCTAATAGGCCTACTAAATCAGTTTCAATGGGATTAAATGATGGGCAGTAATACCAGTGGTAAAATTAGCAATTGACCCAATAAGTTGATTTTTTAATTTTTTAATTATTCTTTGTAGCAAAATTTTCTTTTAAGTTAAACACTTTCAGTAATATTATACAGAACTTCATTATACTTTAAGTTATCAAAAAATATATTTGTTTTTTTAAATTTTAGTATTAGTGATAATATTTTTTTATATTTATGATGTCACAATTTAATAAGCGTTTAATTACTGGTCCAAATCCAAAAACATTAAATACAATATAAAGTATTTTTTTAATATGCATGTAATATGATGTACATAAGTAGATTTTTAGCTGAGCAATCAACAACAAAAAAATAATTTAGCATATATATATATATACACTATAATTATACAAAAGTGGATAATATTAATGGATGCGGAAAAGACGTATAATTAATGACAATTATATTATCACGGACTACTACGATAGATACAATCATATCACGGACTGTACCTATTATGTTTATCTACCAGATGCAAGCTTATTAATCTTACATGTACAATTTGAGCCAAAAATATAATTATTAAATTTCACATATACAAAGTTAAAACTAAAAATAGCAAGCCAACATTCAACTTTTATCGGTGTTTTTTGGATTTGGCTCCCCTTCTCTCCAATAATCTAATTTATCAATTATTTCTTAATAATTTTGTTAATACTTACTCTCTTTATTCATATATACATGACGTTGTAAACTTATGCACAATAATTAAGGTAATTATTTATAAGTAGTTAAAAGTGTAATAAATATCTAATATAGCCTTGACATGATAATATTCCCCGTTGTTATATTCTTTAAATTTTCATTGGAATAAATGAAGAACATGATAAAAGGGAAAAGATATTTGCATATGGTGTAATTGCACTTCCATTGGAATAGATGAAGAGTATTGAAAAAGAAAAAAGATATATATTGGTGGTGTAATTGCACTATTTTAAGAATAGATAAGAAAAGAGAGTTATTACTTCACAATAATAATAGGGTTAGTTTAGGAAAAGTTTTAAGTTAATTTTTTTGGGAAATATAAACATCATGTAAATAAGAACAAAAAAATAACTGTCAAACTATATATAAAAAAACGGAGGGAGTAACAAATAGTTGATAATATCGAGATCAATTCTAAAAATAATGTAATCATTACAAGCATTTTTGCCATTAAAAATTTAAGAGAATTGTTAATCGTTTAAAATTTTAATAAAAAATTTACATGTTCATTAAATGATAATAAATTATTGAATTATATTTATTTTTGGAGAAATTGTATTACTCAACATTTTAAATTAATTAATATAAGTTGATTACGATCATATTATTCAAATTATAAATATTTTATGTATTGATTGGAATCGGAGGGGAAATACAAGGGCCGAGTCTGAAGTCTGTATATGTTTTATGAGTCAACTCACGTTAATTATGTGGGCCAACAAATTACTGTATTTCCCAATAAAAATAATTCCAATAACAAAATTTATTTTTGAATTCTCATAATAGGAAAAAAAATATAAAGAAAAAAATTTGTGTTTTAATATGCGATAATAGTTGGTGATTGATATGTACCAACCGTATCTCCCTTTCAATATCTTTATCACCATGTATGATAGATCCATCTATCTTCTTTTCTGTTTTTTTTTTCATTATTTTCCCCTTTAAAAAAGTCAAAGTAATGAATGAACAATTAATTATAAACTGCATTTCCTCAGCCATTCTTTAATTAATTACGGAACTAGATTTTATAAAGTTATCACACCTTAGATCATATAAATGTAAGTTAATAAATTTTTATTATATTTGTTATAGCCTTAGATCATATAAATGTAAGTTAATAAATTTTTATTATATTTGTTATAGCCTTAGATCATATAAATGTAAGTTAATAAATTTTTATTATATTTGTTATAGCTTCTGCAAGTTAGCACACAAAAAGAGAGCTAAATGACAAAAATAACGTATATGACTTTTTATAATAAATATAATAATTTTAATTATATTTAGTTAAGAGTGATAATTTCACAAAATTCAAAATCCTGAAGAAACCTGCAAATACAAATTACTTGTAGCCAGTATGTATTCTTAAATCCGTATAAATGATTAAATCATATGAAATCGATTAACAGAAGGTGAAAAATTTTATACTTCATATATATATATATATGAAGTATAAGAATTACCTGTGGAATACATAAGCATTTCTATAAATAACCCCATGTGGAACATAATCAGGATCTTGAAGAGGCGATGAACGGCTCCGATTAAGTGTAGCCTCTTTGAGCAAGGCCCTAGCTCTAGTAAGACCTGCTTCAATCCTCTCCACTTTTTTATCTCTCTCCTTACCTCTTCTCAAAATGGATTCAGCATTCAATACCTTTATCAATTTATCCACTGCCCTCTGCATTTTTTCATTCTGCACCAACAAATCACACATAAGGCATCACATACATAAATAAACATATAATTAACGATAATAATAAAAATAATGTTTTCGCGATATTTCCTCTGTCCTACAAAAAAAAATTCTATTTGTCATTTTCTTCACAAAAAGAATCATCTTTAAGACAAAATTTTGTTATGTTTGTTGATCATAATTTCATTATTAATTAGGTACTAGTGACCCTTATTAAACTAACAAAAAATACATCTTTAACATTTGATTTGATAATTTTGTCGATAAGATTCTTTTTGTGGGATATATGAGAAAGTGGGATTAATAATACCGTGAAGGATGGATAAAGAGCTGTTTTAGGGTTTGACGGTGAAGCCGAAGAACGATTGAGGGATAAAGGAGACGAAGCAGAAAATGAGACTGAAGAAGAAGAAGAAGTCCACGACCATGGTGAAGATGGAAGAGAAGAGAAAAGCAAAGTCTTGGAGCCATATGTGATCAAACCTACAAAAGCTATGCCAAAAACAGCCACTACTATGAGAGAAGTAACGCATGGATTATTTGTTCTAAAAAATTGCCTCATCTCTCTCTTAATTATTTCTCTCTCTATATGGAGAAAGTAGATCTAGTAAATTAAGTGATGATAAGGGTAGTGATTCTCCATAAACCCCAGGTGGTCGGCATGCAATTAGGAAGCTTCTGTATTTGGATTATTAATTTTGTAGTTGTCGGTCTCTTCAGGAAAATGTCAATCCTTAACTTCCATGCAATTAATACTTAGAGATACACATCAAAACCTATGTATGCATGTGTGTGTGTGTGTATATATATATATATATATATGTATATATATATATGTATACCTTGCGGCAATTAATTCACCCACTAATACTTTTTTTTTTCTTGGGTTCTCACCTCCCGGACCCACTAATACCTAATAACGTAAGCATATATTCTTTTAGATTTTTCTTTAATATACCTAAATGAAATTAACTATTTATTTCAGTAAATTGTGATTATGTTTAAATTTTATAAGGTGTCGCAATTTGCAAAATTTTATCATGATGGTGTCTCTACCTATTATTAAAAAAATTAACTGCCTGATTCAGCAAACAACTAGTTGGGCTTCCAAAAAAATTTGAAGAATAGTAACTACAACAGCCCAATAGTCAAGTTAATTAACATCGTATTAATTGTGGACCAGTCATTGGGAGCATTACTATTTCCATTTTCAATATTTAAATTACAAGGATGTTACGGCCATTTTGATTATCCAAACAAGATAATTGGGTACTTTTACCATAAGCTTTTTTTCATTTTTTTCTTTTTTTTTTGAAAGCTTATGGCAAATTACCAGAAGCTTAATTTGGTTCCTCTTTACATTTTAGACTTGGTAATGCCTACTTAAACTAATTAGATTTTGGGGGGAAATCAGACCTCCTTGACCATTGTACTATAAATTAGGGTTATTGATAATGTCAGAGCAATAATTATGTTATCAAAGTGATAAATGCAGCTAAAAGTATAAAGTGTTGTTAAAATAAGTATAAAAGTGTCATTAAATATTTATTTTTTCTGACAGTATAAATATTCCTCTGATATTATTCACATGATGAAAAAAAATTAACCAATAATATTTAGTTTTGCAACAAGAGCTATCTCACAACAACAATAGTGTTCACCAATTATTGGTTTTTATTGGGCATTACAAGACTTATGTTTCACTATAATATTGGATTATCTAGCAAGATGTGAATCTATTAATATATAATCAAATAAATAAAATAGATGAATATCATTAATGGAGACACGTTGCATAAGAAGAACACGAGATCGTCAAATTTGGAATGGTCCATTCTCACAAAACATAAATTACTGTCTTTCACATTGAATTGAGTTTTATGAATTATAATAATCATATTAATTTAAAGTCAATTAATGTCACAAAACACCGTACAAGCCAAGCAACTTAAAATTTACTACCATCGATTAACATATATGTTTTGTTATTATTTCCCCAAAATATTCCAGAAAAATTAAAGCATGCAATTAATGTTGCTAGTATGCCTTCTTGTTTCAATATTTTTAAGCAGTGCCAGGCAGGAACTAATAATGGGTAAGCGCTGTTCCGCAGGCATGGGAAGTTAGGCCATGTTTGTTTACTAGGATAACACTTGAGATTGGACTAATAATCCTTAATCTCTTGTTTGTTTTTTAAATTAGACTCCGGACTATTAATCCCGGGATAACAAAATGACTTGGAAGGAGGGATTATTTAATACCATGTCTAACTAGGTATTATAATCCCTATCATTTGGGACTAAAAATTTGTGGACTAAATTAGCCTTTAACTTTGTTTACATCACATAAAGCTTGTAATACATGATAAAACATTAATCATGCACTACGTACTTACGTAACTTTTTTTAATATTTTTTTTAGTGCTAATTAAATAAACTTATTAAATAATAATACATACATACAACACCTTTTTTTTTCATACAGTACGTTACATACATACATAATAATACATACAACACTTTTTTTCCATACAGTACGTTACATACATACATAATAATACATACAACACTTTTTTTTCCATACAATACGTTACATACATACGTATTGTATGGATACAGTACGTTACATACATACGTATAATAATATATACACCACCTTTTTTTTTGCATACAGTACGTTACATACATACATAATAATACATACATCACCTTATTTTTTTATTTTTTTTTGCATACAGTACGTTACATACATACATAATAATACATGCACGTTATTTTTTTTACATGCAATACATTTTTTTTGTTAAATTAGTATGTTCATTTACATTGATCATATTTTTTTTTAATAGAAGTAACAAAAATAATAAATTTTTTTAATTTTTGATAAAAATAATAATAATTTTCGATTTTTGATGTATAAACAAGTTTAAATTATAGTTTAAAATATGTTATTATTGGTAAGGGTAAAAAAGTTAAAACGATATTTTTTTATCCAATCCTTTTAAATTATCCATGAATAATCCCATGAAAAACAAACATGTGACTAGGACTATTTAATCCTAGGACTAATAGTCTTGGGATTATAATCCCATGGATTATAATCCCGGGATTATAATCCTTGCAAACAAACATGGCCTTAAAGACTTATTTATTTTGCAGGATTAAATATAAATTATTATCTTAAATTATTGACTTCGTTTTACTTTGATGATCGATTTTTTAATTTTTTTAATTAGATAATTAAAATATTATTTTTTTCAATTTCGGTCCAATTTGAATTGCCACGTCATAAATTGATGACGTGTTTTGCTGACTAGACATATAAATACTTATGTGTGATTAAATAATATTATTTTAAATAAAGTTTCATATTTATTAAACATTAAACGGTAAATATGTCAAACCATCATCAATATCTAACATTAAACCTAATAAAATCAAACATAAAAATATCCTTAAAATCATTCCTCTTCGTTCTTCAATGAAAACTATGCATCAGCCTTACCAAAATCTTCTGCCGCTTTCTTCCACAATTCACACAAAATATTTCACACACCCATCTTTGCCCAAAAAAAACCTCAAGCATCATTATGTTTATTTTGCTTGTGTCGATTGAAGTACCCAAGCCATCTTATGTTTGCTAAGTTTGAAGAATACATGATTTTGATCTGCTTTTTCTTTTTTTCCTTTTCTGGATTTCGGTATATATATGATTTGGGTATATGCAACGATGGTATTAATGGTGGTTTTGGGTGACGTTTGGTTGAAATCATTGGGTAGGTATGAGAGATCTGAGAAGTGAAGATATGGGATTTGATTATTTATTTATTTATTATAATTTCAATTAATATTGTATTAGTATTATTTTATCCTTTTAGCACAAAAAAAATGATTTAAGAAAATTCAAAACTGCTTTTCTTTTAACACATAAGCACCGTATACCACATGTCCTCGTCATGTCATTAATTTATGACGTGCAAGAACGAAGTCAGGATTTAATCTTGAAGGGGGCCAAATACCAAGCCTAGGTTCAATCCAAGCCAAGTCAAGACCAATCCGGGCTAAACCCTTCCATGCTTCACTTAGTGATACACAACAGATTAACTTTGGAGCTAGAAAATATAGCCAAATAAAAATTAATCTTACACAAGATAGGCCAAATAACTTTGGAGCTAAAAAATGCTTCACCTAGTCCAAACTTGACACTAAAAAATGCAGTCTTTTAAGGCCTACAAGATAGGCCCTACACAAGCCTAAACTTTGGACTTCAATGATTAACTTCAAAAAATTAATCTTACTCTCCTCTATTTATAAAACAAAAATAGGAGAAAAGAAGTACAATAGACAATGTGGGGCTCTAAATCAAGGATGTATTTGAACAAAAGACCTCTCATTCTTATAACTTGTTGTTAAATATATATTTTTTGAAGTGTCGATGTGGGACAAAGATAAATAGAGTCTTAGTTTGAGTCTTTTGATAAGTTAATCAATCTCTCTTTCTTATTTAACTAAGAGTAAGCTTCTGATAAGTTAATCAATCTCTCTTTCTTATTTAACTAAGAGTAAGCTTCTTCATAGAAATGAGGAGTAACATAGAACAAACAAAGGGTAAAAGTAGCAGAGCACTATAGAAAAAACAAACAACTCATACTTGACTTCACTAATTATATTTTATATCTTCAATTCCATTTGATGTTTATATTTGACTGCTCCCAGTCGCTGTTTGGAATTGTAGGTCTCATGGATTCTCTTTGGAACCATCCGTGATAATATTATTTTTGGAATGCATTTTTTTTTAATGTGATTAGCATTGATTTCTATGAGGAATTTGCCATCTTTCTTCATTATTTGGTCATAGGACTCTAAGTCCCATATTGTTTAGAAGAGAAAAGTCTTAAGAAAACTTTCTTTATAAAATGGACTCTAAGTCCCACATTGTTTAGAGTTGAGAAGTATTAAAGAAACTTTCCTTATAAAATGGCAACTAATAAGCCAACAAAAGAAAGAAGTAACAAGTAGGCTTTACAAAATTTTCAAACCTTGGGGGGGAAGGGGGCCATGGCCCCCTCCGGTCTATACATTGCTTTGCTTTGTCCATGATGACGTGACAATTTAAATTGGATCGAAGTGAAAAAAATTAATAATTTAATCATTTAATTGAAAAAATTAAAAGGTTGATCATCAAAGTGAAAAAAGGTCAATAGTTTAAGGTATTAATTTATATTTAAGCTTTATTTTGTATTCCTTCCTTTTTATTATATAAGTCGTTTTAGAAAAAAAAATTATAATATAAGACGTTTTACATATATTTTTTTTTAAAACTAAACATTTCCTACTTTACCCCTAAAAAATAGAGTAATTAAGAGAGGAAGAAAAATAATTAATTAATGTCGGGGTAATAATGAAATTTCAAACTAACATTAATTACCTAATATTAAAATTAATAAAAAAAATTAATATGCATTATTTCTGTCTTAAACGAGTTATATAATGGAAAGAAGAGAGTATTTTAAGCTTTTCTCTCAAAAGAACTATACACTTTGAAGATCCAGAATATCAGTTAAGTACAACAAAAAAAAATTTAAAATCTCTCAATTACACCATCACTAAACTCGCCCCGTATAACTAAAAGTACAAATCTCACAATATAATAAGAAGAATATATAAAATCACGCGAAATATTGTTGAGAATAGAACCAAAAACCGTTTTTTTTTTTTGATTGGCATAGAACCAAATACATAATAGTTCCAACTTTCAAAATGCCCACCAAATTTAGGCTTTTGTAGCTACTTGTTGGGGGGAGTTGTTTTGTAGTGTTAGTGAAGAATATATTTGTTGGGCGTTAAATTGTAAAACCCTTCAAAGTGATGAGGAGGTTTGGGAAATTAGTACACATATAGCGGTTAAAATTATTATAAATTAAACAACCAGTTGGTTCCAGTTTTAACCAATTCGATTCGTTCACTGATTCTAAAATAAAGTTATCAAACTGAAACTTCTTATTTACAATTCAGCTCTGAAAGTGAATCGGTTCAACGAAGTTGTAGTTTAAATTATACTTTCATCAACTTTTTATTTTTTTTTTCGGTTTTTAGTTTCAACTTTTGTGTCTAGCACTATAAAAATTTCCCCCACTGTTCCACAAAAAATAAAAGTTTAATTTTGATGATTTTTTTATTAAAAAATATAGTTTATATACGCTAGGTTACATGTCTGAACAATTATGCATCCCAACCTTCAAAATGTTTCTTTATCCACGATCAAAATTTCATTATCCCCAATACGACTAAACACTCGATAAATGAAATTAAATGGTAAAGATGGAGCACTTATATGTAACCTGAAGATTAATTTGTAACAATTCAAACAAATTAAAGGGTAATTAAACCAGTAATCAAGAAACTATATAAGAAAGTTTAGCTAGGGTAGAGAATTAATTAATTAATAAAGGCAAAAGCTTAATTATCTAGGGCTCTTGAATAGTAACTCGGACCAAGATATCACTGATCATGCCATTGCTAACTATCTGATCACTTGCTTCATCATCATCATCATCATCAATGTAATAGTCATTCTTCTGCAAGATTTCCGTCGTCTTTAATTTTCTTTTGGATTTGATCAAAGAATAAATTTGAAGGTGAAGCAATGTTTGAGAGGGAAAGTCTTGTTACTATTAATATCACCTCCTCTCTTGTTATGGTAGCCCGGATAATGCTCTTTTAGGAACACTGCTTTCTCTTTCAGATGTAGGCCAGCTGCTCTAAGTGCAAGCTGCTTCACTTTCCATTTTCGGTAAGGATGGTCGTCCCGGTGAGTGACATGCACTTCACCACCTTCACACACCATATCTTTTGCACTTTTAAAGAAACCCTCTAGCAACTCTTTGTGCATCCTTCATTACATAATATGTATATATAGGCAGCACATCAATAAAAGCCCCAAAATAGCCTTGGTAGAATACGAAGGCGTGGGAAAATGAAATACTCCCTTCCCTCAATTTCAAAATATAAAATTGATTTTTTTTTAAAGTTATAGAAAAATCATAGGCAGGAATACTATTCCTAAAATATTTTTAAATTTAAAATTGAAATAATTTAGATTCAATTAGCTTTTAAAAATACTAGATCTTGTAATTATTAGTTAACAATATTTTTTTAGATAGTTACCATTTTTATAATTGGATTGTCGTTTAGAATTAAATGGACTGATCATATTAATTTTAAATTTAAAAATATCATAAATTGATTTCAAAAGAGTCGATGATTAATTCTATATTTTTCTATATTTTAGATCGGAGGAAGTATGGGATGTGAAGCATCTGCATCCATATATATATATATATATATATGCTTAATTAAGGTGTGAGTTTCAGTAGTTTATAACAAGATGGATGCAAGTGTTATATTAAAAGCACTTACTGTATGAGATCATTGTCTCTTTCACGTAACCAATCGAAGTGTCCTGCATGGGGGAAATTGAAGATTATCACATCAAATTTCATGTGCTTTAAAGTTGGATGCTTATTCATGTTGTACACATCCACTTCATGCAACACCAAACATCCTAATCTCTCCAATTCTTCCAAATGTGCTCTAGAACTCCAGTGCTTCGCTATCAGCATCTCTACCAGTGAAAAATATATAAACACAAAACAAGAGAATTAGGCCAGGCCCTGCCCTGCCCTGCCGATCGAAATGGAGAGAGAGAGAGAGAGAAAACTATTTGGAGTCGCGTGAAAAATTAGTAAAAATGGCTTAATTAATTATGTACCATTAACAAATACTTCCCTCTAAAATTAATTAGAGAGACATTTTCTTTTACAGTATCTTCCAAAATTAGAGTTTATATTTATAATTTTAAAGTATAATAAAATAACAAGGATTTTAACAATAAGCTTTTGTTCTAGTGGTATCCTCTAATCCTCGACCTCGAACGGGACCCTAATGAAGAGGTGAAAGGATCAAATTAAATCCTTTCATAGACTCAATAGATCCAATAGCCTATTTCTAACATGCTATTATTTATATTTAAGATAAATCAAATATTATCACAAGTGAATCTGGCTCCTTAAGAATTTCTAAGGTTATATATTTATATATATATATATATCTAATAAAGTAGAAGGGTTTTTGAAAATAAAAAATTTTCTGCTCACCCCAAATTCTCATCAGGACCGTCCCAAAAAAAAGAGATAAATCTAACCCTTCATTTCCCTATCTTCATCCTCAACTCTACCTCACCCCCTTTCTCGTCCCGATTTCCTCAAAATCAAAACCCCAACTCTTCCCAATCCGACTCCAACTCTACCTCACTCCCTTTCTCTTCCCGATTTTCCCAAAATCAAAACCCCGACTAGGGGTCAAAGCCTGGTAGCGGTGGAGCCGCCTCCGTCCAAAATGAAGTCATAGACTGCCGTCCAAATAGTGCCGGAGGCACGGGTCCACAACTAATATATATATATATATATATATATATATATATATATGTATATGTTAAGAGTCCGGTTAATCATCACAACACGGCTTAATGGCTTGGGGCCAATGACCAAGATCACTGGATCCGAAGCCTAAAAGATGGGCTTTTACATAGTGATAAATTGATCCAGAAAAAAAATTATTTTAAAAATGTACTTATGTCTAATTTTTTTAAAAAATAAAAATAAATATACCTTTAGAAGGGAGACAAGTGGCAACCATGTTAGCACCGGAGGAAAAAGCTCTGGCCAAACAAGCAGAAAAGGAGAAGTCACCTTCACCGACAAGCAATATCTTTTGTGAACTGTTGTAATGTTGAATCCATCTGATCTGTCCATCATTTCCAGTCATCGATCGTCTTGCTAGCTAGCATCCACTGAACGGATGCATGGAAAGGTAAAGCTGAAGGGCAATTAATTTATACATTAGACATTGGAACTGATCAAAATTAGTATGGAAGGGGCAAATGTAGTGGCAGAATTAAAGACATTCGACATTCAACTTCTTAGTTTTATATATATAGATAGACGAATCAAAACATTTGAATAAAAGTCAATTATTCGGTTAGATGTTACAAAATCATTTGTCAAAAATATGACTGAATCAGATAACCACGAGTCTATCATATCAATTGGTCAAACTAATTTAATCAACCAATTTTTTTAAATATATAAATTGGTATTATATGATAAAATTAAACACTTTGTTATATCAACAAACTTTTATATTATAGTAATATAATATCAACAATTAATAAGGGTTCGATTACTGGTACCTACCTAAGTAGGCGTAGATATTTACCGGTAAAAATCAATAGTTGAACCACACCTAAGTTAGGGTGTTTATCGATATGTTACTCAAAAATAAATACCGAAACCAATAACAATTACCAGTATCCCTTATATTCGTGAATTTTTAAACTTTACAAAATTAATTGTGCAAATAAATTAGTCGGTACCAGTATATACCCATTTTTTTAATCCAATTTTCTCTTTTTTAAAAAAACTACAAAATTAATTGTGCAAATAAATTAGTCGCACAAACATTATCCAACCCAAATTAATTCACCCAAACATAACAAAAAATAGTGTCAAATCACAGAAATTCAACCCAAAACTAGATGTAAAAGCTCAAGTATACAAATCACCACTTAAGCATTAAACAGAAACAAAATTTGGAGCAGAAGAAGAAGGTGCTACCTGTTGGTTTATAATATTTTGATTTTAACGATGACAAGTTGTTTGCTTGACCTTTATAGTTTTTATTTTGCTGATTCCATAAAACCTTGAAATCTGTCCACTTCTCTCCAGTATATCTTGGGGATACTATAGCTGCACATTTTATCTTCCTTCCACATAATCAACATGGGGAAGATTCCATAATGCAATAATCTACTATATTCTCTGCTTCATTAATCAATGTTGTTGCCCATTAATTCCCTCCAAACATGGCTGCACTATCTTGGTGATAGCATCCCATTACTTGGTTTATTCCGCTCATGGCCGCACATGGTTTCATGGGAATATTAATCAGCCCTCCTCTCTAGAATTATGCTCCCACTATTGCTCACCTTAATATCATGGGTAGGTCACCCTTGGTAAATCCGAATTAGTCGTCCTTTCCCACTATTCCAACATTTGATCATCGGAAGGAATCGTTTAAAACATTAAAGTAGCTGCCCATTAAAGGATTTTGCTAAGGCTACCTAACACTAAGTATACTTCCAAGGCTGTCTGCATAAGTATTGTCCATGCTGTCCATTATTCCGACATCTCTTCACGAGTAGGAATTGGCGAATGACAAAATTGTTCAGGACGAAAATAAGTATGATACTTAAAATGTGAGAATCTTTAATTAATATCTTTAAATATTTTAAAACAATAAATACGTTCCTTTTTACTCTAGAATATAGTTTGACTAATTTTTTTTGTGTACTTTGACTTTCTCAATACATTTAACTTGTATTTGACTTGTATTTAATAAATATTTTCTCAAATAATATTATTCTTTACTTTGTTCATTTCCCCCAATATTTTAAATTTAAAATAAAATAAAATCTTAACATTATTTATAAAATCAATGACAATAAATAATAAATTAAATATAAATATAATTTCCCTTTTGAGTGACACATTTATAAATATAAATATTAATAAATATAAATATTAAAAAATAAATATAAATATTTATTTCACTCTTACCTTTTTTTCTGGTGTTGGAGACTCTCACAACGGAATTCCTTCTTAACAAGCAAGGCAACCCAACCAACCTGACAAGAGCTGGTTGCTCTCCAATCATAGTTCTATTCAATGGCTGATTTATTACTTCGTAACCTGAGTTTAGGCTGTCGTGTGAGTCTAAGACAAGCGCGCCAATGCGTGCTAGGCGAAGTGGTGAGCTAATGCGGGCGTACTTAAAGCGTGCTAGGCGAAGTGGTGAGCTAATGCGGGCGTACTTAAAGTTAGAGAGGAAGAAGTTGGAGGTTATGTATCATAAGTTGTTTATAGCATACACGTGCCTTAAATGTACGTGGGAATAAAAAGTTCCGGTGCCTTAAATTTTTTAATATTTCTATTTATACTTATTTATTAAAATTTATGTTTATAAATATTTATTTATTAATATTTATATTTATTCATATAAATATTTATAAATATATATATTATAAATATAATATTTATATTTATTAATATTTATAAATGTGTCACTCAAAAGGGAAATTATATTTATATTTAATTTATTATCATTGATTTTATAAATAATGTTTATATTTTATTTTATTTTTAATTTTAAATGTTGGGGGAAAGAACAAAGTAAAAAATAATATTATTTGAGAAAATACTTATTAAATACAAGTCAAATACAAGCTAAATGTATTGAGAAGGTTAAAGTACAAAAAAAATTAGTCAAACAATATTTTGGACAAAAAAAGAACGTATTTATTGTTTTAAAATTATTAGAAGTATTGATTAAAAATTTTCAAGCTTTGAGTATAAAATTAATTTTTTTTCAAAACAATTTTGTTATTAGCTATTATTTTAATGCTCTCAAGAATAAAAGCTGGCTGGCCATCTCATTTACTCTGCACATTGTCTACATAGGCGCAGGTTTCTTCAATGTAAGAATTGTTTTAAAAAGACATTAAATATTGAAGTTGCCCGTCATCTCCTTATGGGCATGATTCTCTTTTGATTCCTTAGCAGACCAAGCTTCATTTCAAATAGGCAGATTATCTTCAGCAACAACCAAGTCTCTCTCTAACGGCTATATATTTTCCTTCTCTATATATTGGAAAATGAGGCACCCATGAGCGTTCTCTTGCTTAACATGTGTTTCATGTTATAATCCTCTTCTCCATGCATCATAGTTCGAAATTGCGTTCGAGGCGCACGTTTCGAGGCGCGCCACAAAGCGAGACGGCAGTTTACGAAGGCGAAAGTGAGGCTTACGCCTCAAAGGGAAACACAAATGTTCGCGCCTCATTTAGCTGAGGCTTGCGCCTCGTCGCGAGTCGCCTCAAGGTGCATCAAGGCGTAGGCCTTGACTCTCCTTGACCTTCTCAGTTCTCTGACACAACTCTGTTTCTCTCGTTGTTTTGCTTTCTATGTTTCTCTCTCTCTCTGTTCTTGCTTTCTATGTTTTATGTTCTAAGAGCTATAGCTTTGCTGATTTTATATTTGCTCTGTCTTGTCTTTGTCTTTTGCTTTGATTTATATAGAGTTATAAACTGGTGCGGACTTAATAATTAAACTTGGGAGTCCCTTTTATAATTTATATATTTGTGGTGGACTGGTGGGACACTAAAGTAAGGTTCTGTTTGATAAAATTGATGGTTAAAACCTGAATAGTTTAGACATCTGAATAATATAAAGCATTTGAATATAATTGTATCTGAATGAAAAAATATTGTTTGATAATTATTTTTTTCAAAATATCTGAACTAAAATATTTTACTATTTTAACCCTTTAAACAAAACTATATATATAAAAAAAGTCTTCTTCTTCATCTACCCCCTCCCCCATCCCCGCCCCTCCCCCTTCACCTCCTCTCCCCCAGCCCCTCCCCCAACCCCGCCCCGTCGGCCCCCTCCCTTCCCCACCCCACCCCCATCCCCGCCGCCCCCTCCCTTCCCTTCCCTCATCCCCGACGCCTCCATTTCTTCAGATCTGGTGTGGTGTGGCAGATCTGGTGTTTGGCGATGGTGGCGTGGTATTTGGCGATGGTGGCGTGGTGTTGGTGTGGTGGTGGTGGTGTGGTGTGATGGTGATGGTAGGGTGATGGATCTGGCCGGTGGAGAGGAAAGGAAAATGATAATATTAACGAGGACATTTTTGTCCAAAAAACAGCAATTTTATTCAGACTTGCCTCTTAATTATCTAGACTTGATTTTATATCTTAACCGGTTAGAAACATTAAGAAGTAACAAAAAAAACAAACAACACATTGCCTCTTAGCGAATAAGAAGCAGTCCATTCAGACCTCTTAAGAGGTAAACGAACAGCACCTAAGACTTAACACTTAACAGGTAGTCAATAGCCACTTAAATATCCTTCTCTATTTCTATGCATATATGTATGTCATATGCAAATCTTATACTATTATTTTATTAGTTGCATGTGAGGGGTCAGACAGGATAATGGGTTGCATATATTAGTTGGTCATTTAGTTCATCAACACTTGTCTCACTATACTGATAATGATGAACATTTGTCCCACTATAGTGATGATCGGAAGGATAAGAATAATGTATATTTATTCATCTACATGAACATATTTAAACTTGCTTTGACACTATTAGCTGCATGACATGCATTTAATATCAAATACTTTGTATGATAGAATATTTATAAAATATTATTACTTATATTATAATATATAATATTTATTATTCATAAAAATTAAATAAATTTAAGATAATCAAAAATAATTTTAACTTTTAATTTTAAAATTTTTATAAGTAATACATTCAAAAGTAAAAATAAAAATAGGTAATTGATTTTCTAATTGAGACTTACGCCTCGCTCCGCCTCGAGGCTTACGTCTTGCTCCGTCTCGAGTCTTACGCATCACCTCGTTCGGAAAAAAATGCGCCGTACTGCTTTTAACTTTTTCAAACATTGCCATGTATAATGCCTTTTCTCAAGTATCATGCATTTCTTATGTTACATGTTACTCCACTTGCTCCTCTCTCTCCTTGATATATGCCGAACTTGTTTCTCCTAAGAGGTAAGGTGAACATAATCAATTGGTTGGTTAAAAAAGGAGAGTTTGTGAGCAAGAACAATTAAGCTCCCAAAATACTAAGTAAAATCTAGTTGTTACGGATCGTGAAATTGTGCTCCGTTCTCATCCCACAAGGATTGTAGTTCAGAGACACTGTTGGGTTATATAGTACTTCAAAATTGTTCGAGATTTTTTTGCACTAAATATTAACACGCTTCAAGAGGTACGTCATTTGGTTCACATGTAATATGATGTACTCCCTCCGTTCCATAATATATAGCGTTTTAGAGTTATGCACAAGAAATTAGGAAATAATTGTATAACATTGAATATAGTATTAATTGTCTATAATATCATTTACCATATATTTATCTCATATTCTCTCTTTCCTCCGTAATATTTTCCAATGAAGAGTAATTTTAAAAAAAATTGTGGTTAATTCTTTTGAATTATATAAAACGTCAAATAATTTAGTAAAAATAAAATTATCTAAAACGTCATATATCATACCACGGAGAGAGTACATAAATATATTTTTAGCAATCAACAAAAAAAATCTATTTTAGCATATATATACACTTCATAATTATACAAAAGTGGAAAATATTAATAGATGCGGAAAAGACGTATAATTAATGACAATTATATTATCACGGACTACTACGATAGATGCAATCATATCACCGACTGTCTATTATGTTTATCCACCAGATACAAGCTTAATCTAATGTATACAATTTGATCCAAAAATATAATTATTAAATTTCACATATACAAAGTTAAAACTAAAAATAGCAAGCCAACACAAGCCAAGATTTATACTTATTGCGGGATAGTGAATTACATTCAACTTTTATTGGTGTTTTTTGGATTTGGCTCTCCTTCTCTCCAATAATTTAATTCATCAAGTATTTAATTATCTTAATAATTTTGTTAATAAATATCCAAACATGTTAATACTTACTCCAACCATTCATATATACATGACCTTATAGACTTATGCACAATAACTAAGGTAATCAATTATAAGTAATTAAAAGTGTAATAAATGTCTAAAATACTCTTGACATGATAATATGTGCAACTGTTATCTCCTTTAAATTTTCATTAAAATAAATAAAGAGCATGGAAAAAGGGAAAAAAAATATTTACATGTGGTGTAATTGCACTTCCATCGGAATAGATGAAGAGCATTGAAAAAGAAAAAAGATATATTGTATACCGATGGTGTAATTGCACTATTTTAGAAATAGATAAGGAAAGAGAGATTTATTACTTCACAATAATAAGGGTTAGTTTAGGAAAAGTTTTAAGTTAAATTTTTTTTTAAATGTAAAACATCAAGTAAATAAGAACAAAAAAATAATTGTCACATGTAAAAAAAACAAAGAAAGTACTACACTTGAAGGGTTCACCTATATAAATGTGGAGGTAGTGGTCGCTTTCTATAAGAGCCTATGACAAACTCTGGAGAGCCTTTATGAAAATTTAGGATATTGTCCTTCTTACTTTCTTTTAATTTTTCTTTAATAATTTTGAATCATGTGGGAGATTGTTAGTCATGCTTCAAATTCTAGTGTTTACCAAAGTCCCACATTGCTCACTTTGGAATCTTGAGTGTATTAGTACATTATAGTATTGGGCTTAGTAACATGATTGAGGAAAAAGGGATGGGCTCACGCCATAAGGATGGTTAAGGAATTGGGTTGGGCCAAGCTTAGATCTTGGACTTCCGGCCAGAAAATTTTAATGCGTGTGTGCGCGCATTACGCCCGCGCAGGGGGTGTGCCGATTCGGTCGATTATGTATCACGGTTGCCCACTGTTTTTGCTAACATTCCTAATTGAGTTTTTGATTGAGTCAATTAATTAATGTTCTATGTTTTCTATTGATTAAGTCTCAAACATGTTTTCTATCACTTAAGCTACTATCTTGCTTTCCCACGATTTTGTGTTGCTTAAGTTACTTGTTTTCTGTTGATGAAGTCACAGAAAACATGTTTTCTGTTTCAGATCTCATCCATCTTTCTCTTATAAATACAGATATGATCTTGAGAGTTAATATACATTAACACACTTACTCGTATCCGAAAATACTTCTTCTCCATACTCTGTTGTTATTCTTTGAGTCGGACAATCCACAAAGACAAGTTCAAAGCCTCTTTCTGTGAGTACACACATCTGTACAATCCACAAAAACAAATCCAAAGCCTCTTTCTATGAGTACACACAATTGGAGATTTCACCGTTGAATCATGGAGGATGAACACCGAAAGTCCATCTGTACCTGAAGTTATTACCAGTGGAGGCAGAATCACTTTTTACAACAGTAGTTTCGCTACGCCTCTGTTTTTCATTCGTATATCAGATAAGTTGTTCTAATTTTATTGTTCAGTTGCTCTTGTTAATACTGCTAGATTTTCAAATCAACACCCATGTGTGTGTGTGTGTATATATATATATGTGTGTGTGTGTATTATATGTATATATAACACACACACCTTGCGGATCCATTAATACCTCTCTTTTTTTTTGTTTGGTTCACACCTCCCGGACCCATATGAATTTTTAGATTTTTCTTTAATATACCTAAATGAAATTAAATATTTATTTCAGTAAATTGTGATTATGTTTAAATTTTATAAAGGTGTCGCAATTTGCAAAATTTTATCATGATGGTGTACCTATTATTAAAAAATTTAACTGCCAGATTCAGCAAACAACTTGTTGGGCTTCCAAAAAAATTTGAAGAATAGTAATTGTGGACCAGTCATTGGGAGCATTACTATTTCCATTTTTTCGATATTTAAAATACAAGGATGTTACGGCCATTTTGATTATTCAAACAAGATAATTAGGTACACTATTACCATGAGCTTTTTTTTTCTTCTTCTTTTTTTCATTTTTTTTTGAAAGCTAATGGCAAATTACCGTAAGCTTAATTTGGTTCCTCTTTACATTTTAGACTTGGTAATGCCTACTTAAACTAATTAGATTTTGGGGGAAAATCTAACCTCCTTAACCATTGTATAAATTAGGATAATTGATAATATCAAAGTAATAATTATGTTGTCAAATCGATAAATATCGTTGAAAATACAAAGTTTTGTTAAAAGAAGTATATAAAAATGTTATTAAATATTCATTTTTATTGGCAGCGTAAATATTCCTATGGTATTATCCATATGATAAAAAATTAACCAATAATATTTAGTTTTGCAACAAGAGCTATCTTACAACAACAATAGTGTTCACAATTATTGGTTTTTATTAGGGCTTTACAAGATCACTTAAGTTTCACTATAATATTGGATTCTCTAGTAAGATGTGAATCTATTAATATATAACCAAATAAATAAAATAGATGAATATCATTAATGGAGACAGGTTGCATAAGAAGAACACGAGATCATCAAATTTGGAATGGTCCGTTCTCACAAAACATAGATTACTCTTTCACATTGAATTGAGTTTTATGAATTATAATAATCATATTAATTTAAAGTCAATTAATGTCACAAAACACCGTACAAGCCAAGCAACTTCAAATTTACAACCATCGATTAAGGATTAATATATATGTTTTGTTATTATTTCCTCAAAATATTCCAGAAAAATTAAAGCATGCAATTAATGTTGCTAATATGTCCTCTTGTTTCATTATTTTTAAGCAGTGCCAGGCAGGAACTAATAATGGGTAAGCGCGGTTCCGCAGATAGGGGAAGCTAAAGACTTTTTTTATTTTGTAGCTTTAAATATAAATTATTATCTTAAATTATTAAAAAAAAATTACTTTGATGATCAACCTTATAATTTTTTTGATTGGATAATTAAATTATTAATTTTTTCAACTTCGGTCCAATTTGAGTTGGCACTTCATAAATTAATGACATGTGGCATATGGTGCTTATGTGTTAAAAGAAAAACAGTTTTGAATTTTCTTAAATCATTTTTTTTTGTTGAAAGGGTAAAATAATACTAATACAATATAAATAATAATAAATAAATAAAAAATCAAACCCCACTTCTCAAATCTCTCATACCTACACAACGATTTCAACCAAACGTCACTCAAAGCCACCATTAATACCATTTCTGCATATACCAAAATAATATATATACCCAAATCCAAAAAGGAAAAAACATAAGATGGCTTGGGTACTTCAATCGACACAAGCAAAATAAATTGAAGAAGAACGAAGAGGAATGTATTTTCAGAATATTTTTTTACGTAAATCAAAATTCTATCAGAATTAAGCCTTTTTTCTTAAAGTGCAATTCAACGAAGTTGTAGTTCAAATTATGCTCGGAATGATTTCTGATTTATTTTTTCCGGTTTTTAGTTTCAACTTTTGTGTCTAGCACTATAAAAATTTCTCCCACTGTTCCACAAAAAAAAAAGTTTAATTTTGATGATTTTTTTTATTAAAAAATATAGTTTATATACGCTAGGTTACATGTCCGAACAATTATGCACCCCAACCTTCAAAATGTTTCTTTATCCACAATCAAAATTTCATTATCCCCATTACTACTAAACACTCGATAAATGAAATTAAATGGTAAAGATGGAGCACTTATATGTAACCTGAAGATTAATTTGTAACAATTCAAACAAATTAAAGGGTAATTAAACCAGTAATCAAGAAACTATATAAGAAAGTTTAGCTAGGGTAGAGAATTAATTAATTAATAAAGCCAAAAGCTTAATTATCTAGGGCTCTTGAATAGTAACTCGGACCAAGATATCACTGATCATGCCATTGCTAACTATCTGATCACTTGCTTCATCATCATCATCATCAATGTTATTGTCATTCTTCTGCAAGATTTCCGTCGTCTTTAATTTTCTTTTGGATTTGATCAAAGAATAAATTTGAAGGTGAAGCAATGTTTGAGAGGGAAAGTCTTGTTACTATTAATATCACCTCCTCTCTTGTTATGGTAGCCCGGATAATGCTCTTTTAGGAACACTGCTTTCTCTTTCAGATGTAGGCCAGCTGCTCTAAGTGCAAGCTGCTTCACTTTCCATTTTCGGTAAGGATGGTCGTCCCGGTGAGTGACATGCACTTCACCACCTTCACACACCATATCTTTTGCACTTTTAAAGAATCCCTCTAGCAACTCTTTGTGCATCCTTCATTACATAATATGTATATATAGGCAGCACATCAATAAAAGCCCCAAAATAGCCTTGGTAGAATACGAAGGCGTGGGAAAATGAAATACTCCCTTCCCTCGGTTTCAAAATATAAAATTGATTTTTTTTTTTAAAGTTATAGAAAAATCATAGACAGGAATACTATTCCTAAAATATTTTTAAATTTAAAATTGAAATGATTTAGATTCAATTAGCTTTTAAAAATACTAGATCTTGTAATTATTAGTTAACAATATTTTTTTAGATAGTTACCATTTTTATAATTGGATTGTCGTTTAGAATTAAATGGACTGATCATATCAATTTTAAATTTAAAAATATCATAAATTGATTTCAAAAGAGTCAATGATTAATTCTATATTTTTCTATATTTTAGATCGGAGGAAGTATGGGATGTGAAGCATATGCATCCATATATATATATATATATATATATATATATATATATATTAAGAAGAAGAACAAATTAAATGTCCCTACTAGTTTGTATTATATATTCTATTATTCTCCATATATATATATATATATATATATATATACTTAATTAAGGTGTGAGTTTCAGTAGTTTATAACAAGATGGATGCAAGTGTTATATTAAAAGCACTTACTGGATGAGATCTTTGTCTCTTTCACGTAACCAATCGAAGTGTCCTGCATGGGGGAAATTGAAGATGATCACATCAAACTTCATGTGCTTTAAAGTTGGATGCATGTTCATGTTGTACACATCCACTTCATGCAACACCAAACATCCTAATCTCTCCAATTCTTCGAAATGTGCTCTAGAACTCCAGTGCTTCGCTATCAGCATCTCTACCAGCGAAACGTATATAAACACAAAACAAGAGAATTAGGCCAGGCCCTGCCCTGCTGATCAAAAGAGAGAGAGGAAAAAAAAAACTATTTGGAGTCACGTGAAAAATTAGTAAAAATGGCTTAATTAATTATGTACCATTAACAAATACTTCCCTCTAAAATTAATTAGAGAGACATTTTCTTTTACAATGTCTTCCAAAATTAGAGTTTATATTTATAATTTTAGGCCATGTTTGTTTGCAAATATTATAATCCTGAGATTATAATCCCATAATCTATGGGATTATAATCTCAAGATTATTAATTCTAGAATTAAATATTCCTAGTCACATGTTTGTTTTTCATGAGATAATTTAAAATAATCTCATGTTATGTTTGTTTTTTCCATGATTAATTAAAGCATTGGATAAAAAAAAATATCTTTTAGACTATTATACCCTTACCAATAATAACATATTTAAAACTATAATTTAAACTTGTTTATACATCAAAAAATGATAATAAGATGTTTAAATAATAAGTTGTTTACCAATAATAAATTATTTACCAATAAGGTGTTTACTAACAAGCTATTTATTTATAAGTTGTTTACCAATAAGCTTTTTAAATAAGTTATTTACCAATAAGCTATTTAAATAATAAATTGTTTACTAAGAAATTGTTTAAATAAGCTAGTTACCAATAAGTTATTTAAATAATAAGTTATTTACCAATAATTAGTTATTTATCAATAAGATGTTTACCAATAATAAGTTTTTTTACCAATAAACTGTTTAAATAATAAGTTGTTTACCAATAAACTGTTTAAATAATAAGTTCTTTAAATAATAAGTTGTTTACCAATAAACTGTTTACCAATAAATTATTTAAATAATAAGTTGGTTAAATAATAAGCTATTTACCAATAAGCTGTTTAAATAATAAACGGGTTACCAATAATAAGGATCAATAAGCTATTTACTAATAAGTTGTTTTCCATTAAGTTGTTTACGAATAAGCTGTTTACTAATAAGTTGTTTACCAATAAGCTGTTTACCAATAAACTGTTTAAATAATAAGTTGATTACCAATAATATGTTGTTTACCAATAAGCTGTTTAAATATTAAGTTTTTTACCAATAATAAGGACTAATAAGTTGTTTACTAATAAGTTGTTTACCAATAAGTTGTTTACCAATAAGTTATTTAAATAATAAGTTATTTACCAATAATAAGTTGTTTAAATAATAAGTTATTTACCAATAATAAGTTGCTTAACAATAAGCAGTTCATAATGTAAATGGATATAATAGGATAATATGGTCATTTTAGAAAAAGGTTGAGGATAATTTTGTCTAGAAATTTTTAATCCCAAATGGTAGGGATTATAATACCTAGTTGAAAATGGTATTAAATAATCTCATATATTAAACCATTTAATAATCCCTGGACTAATATTCTCAAGTCCAAAATTAAAAAAAAATATTTAGGATTAATAGTCATATCCTAAATGTA
Source organism: Aralia elata (assembly GCA_034770075.1). Taxonomy (NCBI): domain Eukaryota; kingdom Viridiplantae; phylum Streptophyta; class Magnoliopsida; order Apiales; family Araliaceae; genus Aralia; species Aralia elata. The sequence goes on from CM068385.1 coordinate 89,261,728, forward strand.
ATACTTACAAACAAATTAAACATAGTCTTAGAATATAATAAAATGACAAGAATTTTAAGAATGAGCTCTAGTTCTAGTTCTAGTTCTAGTGGTATCCTCTAATCCTCGAACGGGCCTCTAATGAAGAGGTGAAAGGATCAAACTAAATCCCTTCATAGGCTCAATAGATAGCCTATTTCTAATATTCCATTATTTATATCTAAGATAAATCAAGTATAATCACATGTGAATCTGGCTCCTTAATAATATATTAATATTAATATATTATTAATATTAATATTATTAGGAAGGAGTCCAGCCGTGGAATGTAGCGGTGGAATTTGATAACATTAATAATATAATAATATAATATATTAATATTATAATAATAATATAATATATTAATATTATAATAATAATATAATATATTAATATTAATAATAATTAAATATAATAATATAATAAAAATGGTAACAGCCACTATGACATGCAGCGGTGGTTTGGTTTTAATATAATAATATTAATATTAATAACATATTAAATATAATAATAAAATAATACAATATTAGTCGCTAGAACTAATAGCCGCACGGTTTTTATAATGGAATTTAATTTAATATATAAAATTATATTATTACAATATTAATATTGTAATATTATTATTAATGTTATCATTCCAGCCGCTACAATAAATTATATTTGATTTGACAAAAGGAATAATAAATTAGCCGCTACATGTTCACCCGTTCATTGTTTTGATCAACGGTTCACATGATGGTTGCTGAAATAGTTCTTATAGCAACCGGTTGCCATGAATTAGCATCCATATATATATATATATATATATATATATATATATATATATATATATATATATATAAATATATATATATATATATGAGTAAGCCTACGGGGACCGAAAAATTGGAACCGAAAATTGGACATTTCCTATTTTCCTTGCTTTTTCTTTTTTTTTTGGTATTAATTCCAAACATATTTATACAACCTTTTTTTGATATATATCCAAATTATACCTAATTTTTTTAAGATTTTTTCTAATTTTTTTTAAATCCATAGTATAAATATGTTTGGAATTATTACCAAAAAAAAAGAAAAAAAAAGTAAAAAAAATAGGAAATGTCCAATTTTTGGGTCCCAATTTTCCGGTCCTCGTGGACTTATTCATATATATATGTGTGTGTGTGTGTGTGTTAAGTAGGGCTGAGCAAGTAAGCAAATCGCTTCCGAAATCGCACCAAAAACTGCACAAATCGCACCAACGGTTCCGGCGTATATTGCGGTTTTAGGTGGGTTAAAAACCAAATTTACGGTTCGATTTTGGTTACTCGTCAAAACCGCACGCATAAAACCGAAACTGCACCATGTGTGTGTATGTATGTATGAAGGGGCAGATGGAATATTAAGGGTAGCCTATGCTCACTTTTTTTTATATAGGTAAACTCAATGGGACAAAATTTATAAGTTAGTAAACTCAATGTGGTAGATTAATAAAAGAGTTGAACTATACCAAGGAATTGGGTGGTGGGCTATACATTCAGAATTGGTTTGTCCATTTGTCCAAGCCCATACCAAGGTAATGGTTGATTTAATTTCAAATAAGGAATACTAGAAAGACTTTAAAAGATTGAGAAATTTGTTTTTTATTGTTAATTTAAATTGTATAAAAATTTGTTGCCTCAATTGGTTTTGTAACCAAAACCGCACCAAATGAAACCGCACCGCACATTTCAAAACCGCACCAAACCACACCATGCGGTTTCATGTGCGGTTTTGAATTTATGAAACCGCACCTAAGCGATTTCGGGTGTGGTTTGAGCTTCAAACCGCATCAAACTCACCCATAGTGTTAAAGGACCGGTTAATCACCACCGCCTTAGGAATAAGATTGGGCCAATAACACGGCTTAATGGCTTGGGGCCAATGACCAAGATAACTGGACCGGAAGCCTAAAAGATGGGCTTTTACATAGTGATAAATTGATCCAGTAACAAAATACTTTGTATGTTTTCCTCCAAGCCCCCACGTCACCAGAATGACCCATCTCTATGCAAATTGGAATTTCTTTATAATAAATCTCACCATGACCAATTCGTCAAATCAAACGATCGAGATGGATCTCCAGTTTTTATGCATATCTGAGTTATTCAATACTACTAAGGGATTGCTAGCTACCAACATTCTTCAATGGATTAGGAAACTAAATGAAATTAATTTCGTACGATATGTTTGCCACAAACAAAAAAAAATCGTTCCGTTCTAAAATAGAGATACAATTTGAGTTTTAAAATCAAACGACGTTATATTAAACTTTAAAATTAGTGTGAATTTATTTAATTTTAATTGATACAATTATTACAGTGTTAAGCTCATGTACTGTAATTCCAAATTTAATTTTAGAGTATTCTAGCAGCTATAAAGGAGCCGTATTCACTTTGTCAGTGTTACAACTATTATAATATTTTTAACAAAATTAAGGATATATTTGAAAGAAAAAAAATTAAAAATAAAATTTTTATTTTAAAAATGCACTTATGTCTAATTTTTTTAAAAAATATAAATAAATATACCTTTAGAAGGGAGACAAGTGGCAACCATGTTAGCACCGGAGGAAAAAGCTCTGGCCAAACAAGCAGAAAAGGAGAAGTCACCTTCACCGACAAGCAATATCTTTTGTGAACTGTTGTAATGTTGAATCCATCTGATCTGTCCATCATTTCCAGTCATCGATCGTCTTCCTAGCTAGCTTCCACTGAACGGATGCATGGGAAGGTAAAGCTGAAGGGCAATTAATTTATAGATTAGACATTGGAACTGATCGATCAAAAGATGGAAGGGTCAGATGTAGTGGCAGAATTAAACACGTTCGACATTTCAACTTCTTATTTATATACACACACACGAATCAAAACATTTGAATAAAAAATTTGGAGTCAATTATTCGGTTAGATGTTACAAAATCATTTGTCAAAAATATGACTGAATTAGTTAACCACTAGTCTATCAGAGCGATGGTCAACTGGTCAAACTAATTTAATCAACCAATTTTTTTAAATATATAAATCGGTACAAAAAAATTATATGATAAAATTAAACACTTCATCATAATCAACGAACTTTTATATTATAGTAATATAATATCAACAATTAATAAGGGTTCAATCACTGGTACCTAAGTAAGCATAGATATTCACAGGTAATAATCAATAGTTAACCACACTTAAGGATATTTATCGGTAAAAAATCAGATCGAATCAATTTCATATTTTATTGGAGGTTACTCAAAAACAAATATCAAAACCAATAATGAATTACCGGTATCCCTTGTATTAGTGATTTTTTAAACTTTACAAAATTAATTGTGCAAATAAATTAATTAGTCGGTACCAGTATATACCCATTTCTTTTTACCCAATTTTCTCTTTTTTTAAAAAAAAAAAAAACTTTACAAAATTAATTGTTCAAATTAATTAGTCGCACAAGATTATCCAACCCAAATTAATTCACCCAAACCTACAAACGGCTACTGCATATTTCAACAAAAAATTGTGTCAAATCACATAAATTCCACCCAAAACCTGATCTAAAAGGTATATATACAAATCACCACTTAAGCCTTAAAATGAAACAAAAGTTGGAGAAGAAGAAGAAGGTGCTACCCAAGCTTGTTCAACTTGCCACAATTTTGGAATGTTTTGCTTAAAATTAATAAGATATTGTATGTGTTTGTCAGTTCGTGTGTGAGTGAGGGATAACATATATAGAGTGATCATTCTGTATGATTTATGCACGAGTAAAGATGAAAAAGAAAATAAGAGAAACAATTTAGTGTTAGAGGTGTCTGCCTGAGAAGTGAGAAGAGAGAGAGATGGGAGTACAAGAGAACAGTGTACCTGAGAAGAGAGAGATGATGGTACACGGAAAGAAGGTGACAGATTCAAGGGGAGAGAGAGAGAAATATTCAGCCAGAGAGAGAGAGATAAAAGAGAAAAGTTAAAGAATAAAGAGAGAAGTGTACGTAAAGTCAGTACTATTGAGTGCATATAGAGAGAAGAATTAGTGGGATAAAAATTAGTTAATTAATAGAGAGAAAATAAAGTGAATAATGAAAAAAGGCTTGGTTATAACTTAAACAAGGTAAAGGATTGATTTTACTGCTTATAATGCAGTAAAAAAGGCAGTAATTTAGAAACTAAGAACCATTCTTCTACATAAAATTAAACCCTAGCTAGCTCTCAAACAAGTAGGTGTACGTCATTGCTAACTCTCTGATCATTGGCTGCTTCTTCATCATCTCTGTATTGTTATTGTCATTCTTCTGCAAGATTTTCGTCGTCGTGGTTGTGAAAATTTGATCGAGAGTGTATTTGAAGGTGAAGCAACATTGTAGAGGGAAAGTTTTGTTACATTTAATGTCGCCTCCTCTCTTGTTATATATATATATATATATAGGAGAATGATCCACAGAAAACGTTAGCTATGTGCACTGTTTCAGCTAACTGTGATCCAACCGTCCAAAATAAGATCCAATGGATGAAGGGAGGGCACGACCGCTACTCCCTCTAGCGCCCAGATATTAATTAAATTAATTTTTATACTGGCGGCTACTCCCTTTAACGACCAGTATAAAATTAATTTAACGTTTGCAATAGACCGCTACATGTTGTAGCGACTGATACATTAAAATTATAATATATTAATAATATAATATTACATAGTAATAATATTAATATAATAATATCTTAATATTACATTAAAATTATAATATATTAATAGGCCGTTACATATTGTAGCGACTGATATATTCTTTTTAAAATTATAATATATTAATAATATAATATTATATATTAATATAATAATATAATAATATCTTAACAGTACAATAAAGCATCTTTGCATTAGCTTGCAGACTGCCGCATAATAGTGTAAGCTTAATTTCTGAAGCAAATGCAAAAGCTCACCATTCTAGAAGACAGATGGAAAGCAATTTGGAATTTAGACATCATGTCGGGGAAAAATAAATAAATTAAATTTAATAGAAATTAGCAAATTTTGGTACAGTCATTTCTCAGAACAAGAAATAAAGCCAATATGGTAAATTGTAAATTAATATAAGTCAAAAAATATTAAAGCCATGTTTTGGATGAAAATGTAAAGCCTCCGTTGTTATCAGCCGCTACAACATGTAGCGGCCTATTAATATATTATAATTTTATTGTACTATTAAAATATTATTATATTAATATTATTACTATATAATATTATATTATTAATATATTATAATTTTAAAAGGAATGTATCAGCCGCTACAACATGTAGCGGCCTATTAATATATTATAATTTTATTGTAATATTAAGATATTATTATATTAATATTATTACTATGTAATATTATATTATTAATATATTATAATTTTAAGGTATCAGCCGCTACAACATGTAGCGGCCTACTGCAAACGTTAAATTAATTTTTATACTGGCCGCTAGAGGGAGTAGCGGCTAGTCAAACCGACACCGTTTTGACTGGTCGCTATTTCCTCTAGCGGCCAGTATAAAAATTAATTTAATTAATATCTGGCTGCTAAAGAGAGTAGCGGTCGTGCCCTCCTCCATCCATTGGATCTTATTTTGAACTGCTGAATCACAATTAGCTGAAACAGTGTGTAAGATCCTGAATTTATGAAATAAAAGTTTATTATTTTTTTTATGATTATTTTTCTAAATACTGAAGTGCTTAATTGTTATAAATGATAGTTAAGGGTGTTATATGCAAATTATCTGATAAATAGTATGTCGGGGAATATTCCTTTTGTCGGGAAATATTCTTTCTGTCGGGGAATATTATATTCGGTACCGTACGACGGCGCCGAAATGGCAATATTGTCAATGATAGTGGGCCCCACAACGGGTTAACTGTCGGATATAGAAAATGATAGAAATTGGCGGCAAAACTTTAACCGATAACTGTTGAAATACCCGGTGATAAAAAGAACAGTAAAACGCGTTATTCTACAGTAGCACACGGTGTCGCATAATGTTTTATATTATTGATTCAATAATTGATAAAGTAACAATTGCACAGTATCTTGATTCAATAATTGTTACAGTAGCATCTGCATAATATTTTTATTATTTGTCACGACACTGTAACTCATATTATTTGATAGGATATTTTAGCATTATTGACAATGTCTAGAAATTCTGTCAAGGAAAGGGGTTATTTAATTGCGCGCCATTTTTATGGAAGGCCCCCTCTTTCCTGGGAATAATCTGGTTGTCAGTATTGCGAGTATATGCTATCTGTGATATTAATACATTTAACACAATAATACAGAAAAATGGATTTATTGTGATAATGGAGTTATTTTTTTAATGGTTTTATCTTTTGATAATGGAATTATCTTTTGATAATGGAATTATCTTTTAATAATGGATTAATCTTTTTGAATAAATGGATGGATGATATTAATGGAAGAAAAATGGATGGATGATATTAATGGAAGAAAAAATGGATGGATGATATTAATGGAAGAAAAAATGGATGGATGATATTAATGGAAGAAAAAATGGATGGATGATATTAAAAGAATATGGGGAAAAGACCAAAATGCCCTCACCTTGATTTTCCTATAAATAGGGAGAGTTTGCTTAAGAAATTTTCACACCTTCATTGCCTATACTTCCTCTCTTTCTCTCTCTAAATTTCTTAAGTTCTCTTAGTGTGCTAGGCTATTGTGAGTATTTGTGAGAATACTAGTATTGTCCAAAGTTAGTAAACTTCATAGAAAGTAACATCCAGTTAACGAAGGTAGGGAATATCATTTCTTTCATACTCATATATAATATCATTTGCTTTCATATTCGTAAGTGATATTATACTCATAAAGGTTGTTATTCATTCTGTATTAATTTGTGGGGATAACCTGTCCGTGCGGTATGACGCATGCCTGGTGAATATCCTTTTATATTCATTCCTTATTATTCTGTGGGAATAACCTGTATGTACGAGTGTCGTACCTGGTGAATAACCCTTTGTATTCATTCCTTATTATTCTGTGGGAATAACATGTATGTACGAGTGTCGTACCTGGTGAATAACCCTTTGTATTCATTACTTATTAATCTGTTGTGGAAATAATCTGTCTACGCGGATTATCGCATGACGGGTGAAAATCCATTTGCAGTTTCATATATTCTGTTATACTCCTATAACGTATCATTTCTTTTGTACTCTTTAAGGGATATCTTTTTCTTTCACATTTCTCCATTTATGATAAGAAATCTTTGTTTGTTTCCAAAACCGTATTTTTAAATGGAGAAAATCCCTGAAAATTAGTAAAATATCCTTAATAGTTTGTGCTTCATCTAATATCTTTTCACTTGAATCTTTCTATTTCATTTTATACGTTATAGTTGAAGCATGAAATAATTTCTTGAATATCATTCTTGAATTTGACTCCACAATTTGGTCATCGTGTTGGCAATTTGGTCAATCTTTGATACTGATTAAATTATAGAGCTTTTCTTATCCTTAATCTCACTGTATCATTGTCATCATCCTCATCCTCATCCTTAAATTGTGGTGATAGTTCTCTTTGGCCCGTAGTGCAAAGATGAACTGGCGTGACATGATTTTGACCAAACTGTGTATTGGTATAATCATGACTTTTGGTGTTACAAACAAAGGCGTATGGTGAAAGATCTCTTTGGCCATAGTGCAAAGATGAACTGACGTTTGGCATGATCATGACCGGTGGTGTTACAAATAAATATCTTTGGCACGTAGTGCAAAGAGAGGCTGTCGAAACTGTTGATTGGTGTTACAAATAAATATCTTTGGCACGTAGTGCAAAGAGAGGCTGTCGAAACTGTTGATTGGCGTTACAAATAAATATCTTTGGCACATAGTGCAAAGAGAGGCTGTTGAAATTGTTGATTGGTGTTACAAATAAATATCTTTGGCATGTAGTACAAAGAGAGGCTGTTGAACATGAATTATTGATTGGTGTTACAGGGATATAATATTGGTGGTGATCCTTTAACTTATAGAAGATGGTAGATATTATAATCTACTTGACTCTTCTAATGGATTGTCCGTTCCGCTGCAGTTGTTGTTATTGAATAATATCTTTAAATCTCTGATTTATTTCGGTTGAAGGCTAAAGATAATTTTATTCTTCATTATCTTAGTCATGATATTTTCTACTGGGCTATTTGTGCTCACCCTTTTCCTTTGTTCTCTTCAGGAAAATAGAGTGTAGCGGGGACTAGCCGGGGAATGGAGTGATGGTCCGAGACAATAGGAGTATCTCAATACATTACTATTAGTGTGGCAATAAATGTATTGAGAATTTAAGATGTATTTGTTTTGTGTTGTCGTATTTTGCACGACAAATATTAGCTATAAATGGGAAAATTCGTATTTGTATTTGTATTTTTGTAGAATGTTATTGGCGACTCAAAATGGGTTGTGTGGGCCTATTTTAGGGGCGTCACACAGTGCCCATAGCTAACGTTTTATTCCCCATATATATATATATATATATATATATATGAGTCCGGATCTCCAACGGACCCAAAAAACGGACCGGCTATAGCGACGGACAAAATCGTTGCTATAGCCTAAACCGTCGTCATAGGTCTATGACGACGGTTAGCTATGGCGACAGAACCATCGCTGACAGAACCGTCGCTATAGGGCTTTAGCGACGGTTCTGTCGCCAAAGCAAACCGTCGTCATAGACTTATGACGACGGTTTAGGCTATAGCGACGATTTTGTCCGTCGCTATAACCGGTCCGTTTTTTGGGTCCGTTGGAGATCGGTTATATATATATATATATATACAGAACGGATCAATAACATACACTCTTAAATGACATACCAAATATACCCTCTTTAGCGATAGATCGGGCGACGTTTTGGTCCGTCGCCATAGGTCCGGTCCGTCGCTATAACTTTTAGCGACGGACCCCATATAGCGACGGACCCGTCCCTAAAAGTTATAGCGACGGACCGATTCCGTAACCCGATCCGTCGCTAAAAGGGGTATACTCGGTATGTCATTTAAAGGGGTATGCTCTTGAAATGCACTATATATATATATATGGTGGCCCGGATATATAATGCTCTTTTAAGAACAATGATTTCTCTTCCAAACGTAGTCCTGCTCGATCTACATGCAATTTTCTCTAATATTTCCCATCTATTGTAAGGATCACGGTGAGTCATGACATGAACTTCACACAGCATCTTTTTTGCACTTTAATTTGAAGTAAGCCTCTAGCAACTATTTGTGCATCCTTCATTACATAAGGATTGCACAACAAATCAACATTTACACCTTATGGGCGGAAAACAAAACTTCACAACACAGTTTTAAAATTGGATCGGATCGGCGGTCGGACCGGTAAAAATTGGAACTGGTCCGCCTTCCGGTCCAGTTTGGACCAATAACTTGATTTTGGTCAAAACCCGGGTTGGCCCGTTAACTATCGGTCCAACCGGTGATCCAACCGGTAAACCCGATTAATTGACCCGGTTTTTAATTTTATTTTATTTTTATCAAAAAAATTAATATTAAAATTAACCACTTTTATTAATATTGCAACTCATCTTTATTATGTTTTAGTTCATAAAAAATGAGATTTTTTAAATTTTTATTAATTACTAATAATATATTTTTTTTATATTAATGGCGTTACTAGGTCAATAACGGTCTGACCACTAGTTGGACTAGTGACCCACCTACCCGGTACCTTTTTCGGTTCGATAAATGGTCCGAGTCTGAAAACCTTGCTTCACAACAAAGAGGAAATAAAGTCTCACGATAAAAGAGAAAGAAAGTGACATTTATTACATTGATTTGGTACATCATTAATTCAATGTCACATTATTTAATATATTTGAAAGTTGAAACCCCTAATATTATTTAATTTAATTATGTGCACGTATGTATGTATTGAGAGAATAATGACTCCCTCATTCCTATTATATATGACGTTCATGACATAATCACATATATAACATATATAAGTCTCATAATTAATACTAATGCTACGTAATTAGTGTTGGTTTGAAATTGTATTACTACCCATGCACTAGCTAGTTATTTATTGTTCCTCCTCTCTCTCAACTACTCCATCTTGATAAGATTTTTTAGAGGCAAAGCTGAAAAATAATTAGATTTTTTTTCTAGCTAGATATATATGTATATGTAAAACATCTTATATTATGCAAACAAAAAAAAACTTTTCAAACGTCATATATAATAGAAAAGAATGAGTAGTATATAATAATTACTTAAGTTAAATGACAAAAATGAACCGAAAACTAAAAAAGATTTTGATTTGCACCTCAAAGTTTGGATATATAGACAATCATATTACAAGATTTATTATTTTAAAAATTTTAATAAAAAACAATTATTTTCAATTTAAAATATATATAATTAATTTGAAAAGGTCAAAACATTAATAAACGTATGGACTAAAATTCAAATTTCTTTTATTATTTTTGAATTCAAAAATGTCACGATTTGAGTTTAAAATTTCGGAATTATTACTGTTCATTAAAATGAGTGGAGTAAATTAACTAATAAAGCACAATTATGAAAGGTAGATCACTTGATTGGAGATTAGTAGCTTTACGTAGAAATAATCTGAAAATAAGTTAAAGTGATTGTGGTGAGGTGAGGTGATCGAGGTGAACAGTGGGGATTGTTTAAACGTTAAAAACGAAATGGTGAACAGATGTCACATTTAAATTTTATCCCTAATTAATAAGAAATTAGTTGTCACAATAATCGGTTGTCGTGAATATATAGGACAATGATTCATAGCATTTATTTGCTATGGAACAAAAAATAACAAATAGCATCTTAACTGTCTATTACAAAAATAAAAGGTTGTGATTGAAAAACAGAACCCAGCGTCCGCTAAAATTTCTAACGGACAACATAAAAATAATTTGTGCGGGATAATGCCCCACAGTCGCCCCAATTAAATGGTCCGCTGACTTTAGGAAGGCTGTGACTCGAACATATTTTAAACAGAACACCTCTGCTTACAATCTAACAATTTCACTAAAGAAGTCAACCAGGATTCATAACTTCCTCGAAACTACACAGAAACAACTCCCTCGTCTGAGAACATGGACAAATTTTAACATTTCTCCACAGATTCTATGCACAAAAAGCTCTCTAGCACCACGGATTGCATTATAAACTATGGAAGCATAAGCTTTCCTGCTGACAGTTGGGGCATCTGCAACCCGTAAGTAGTGGATTTTAGCGGAACAATTCCGCATGACTACACATTCTCAGCCTTCAATATGGAGCCAACCCAGGAGCAATCTGGCATTGAAAATTGCTTATATAATCACAGCATTGTGTTGGTATCAATAGGAGACCAAGGAAGCAGTTGGTTGCAAGCTCAAGCTGATTTGTGCCATTGGACAGCCCCATTTCTTCAACAGTTCCACATCTTGTGCCTTCTCTCCATATCTGTTCAAGATTAACCAAATGCACTAATTTAACTGTTTACTGGATTTTATTGAAAAACCTGTTTATTGTAATATTAAACTATCACCATATCCAACATGTTCAAGCGACGTGTGACAAAACATTAAGAAATGGAGCTAAACAGAACTTTTGCCCCAGTTCGATTTCACAACTTCAATTGCGAACAGCCCCAATTTAATTTTCACAGCTCATGAAATCGCAGCATGAAATCGATCGCAGCATGAAATTCGCAGCATGAGATCGATCACAACATGAAATCGCAACTTTCCCAATTTAATTTCTGCGTCCGCTGGAATGATTAGCGGAAGAACATAAAAGCATTTGTTGACTTAGCTTGACTAGGGGCATTATCGTCCACAAATTATTTTTATGTTGTCCGCTAGAAATTCTAGTGGATGCTAGGTTCCCTTTTTCAATCACAATTCTTTATTTTTGTAATGGACAGTTAGGATACTATTTGTTATTTTTTGTTCCGTAGCAAATAGATATTATGGATCATTACTCATATATATATGCGCAAGTGGATTTGTTGCATGTCGATGCGTAATTAATGTATGGAGTATTTTTCTCCTAGTACCATAATAATGTATTTATTGGGGGCAACTGGAGATCTATCAAGTATAATAATTAGTACTCCCTCCGTCCCAAATTAATTGCTTTTCTAGGACTTTTTTAAGTCAAATTGACTATTTTTAAAATTAATAATTAAGCATATATAAATATATTTCTAAAATTATAAAAATTGAAATTAGTAATAAATTGTATATACTTTCTTTTGGTTATAATATCTTCACCTATATGTTAGCAAAAATAGTAAAAAGATTAGTTTTAAAAATAGTCAATTTGACTTTAAAAAATCCTAGAAATGCAATTAATTTGAGACGGAGGAAATATTTAATTAGGTCACAGGCATAGTTTGATGATGCGGAATTTTAACATCTATGGACCTGCATTTATATTAAGTTAAAAATATTCAATTCAAAATCAATTGGTTATAAACGTTAAAAATATATAATGAATTTTCATGTTTATTTTTGTCTGAGGTAGAAGTTTGAATCTCATCCATTAAAGCTTAGAAATAAGCAAAAATAGAGAAAGTGAAACTATTTTAATTTTGACTTTTTTATACATATTATGTTTGACATATATAAGAAGTTATACATATTTTTTTGAAAATAAATTTAAACTTTAATAATACAATAGCAAATCTTAATTAATATCCAAAAAATAACACACTGAATTTTTAAAATGTGAGAAAGGGAGAGAAAGGAAAATTTAAGAAAAAAATAACACTCTCCGTAAGGTCTAATTTTTCCTGTAAAATTTTATTCTTAAAAATATGAAAAAAATTGAAGAGAAAATAACTTATAATTCAGCTTCTTCTTTTTCTTTTTTTCTTTTTTTCTTTTTTTCTTTTTTTCTTTTTTTTTGCTAAATTATAATTCTGCTTTCCTTCTCTCCCATCTACTTTTCTCTTCTATCCCCTTTTCAGACCTAAAACTATAACTAATAGACACAACCTAGCTAAAAGTAAAAAAACTTAAGTGACACTTCATTGTAGACGAGGGACTATAAAAAAGGAAGGGAATACGTGGCGGAGAAAAACAAAAAAGAGGAAAAGAAGAAAAAGGAGGTAATAAAGAAGAGAAATGGATAAAGGGGTCACAATTTTCTTATTTTGTATTTGTGAGTTAAGTAAAATAGTAGACGTAAAATGAGTTAAATTTTTTATTCTTGATATTTTAATAATAATAATAATAATAATAATAATAATGTAAAGTGATTAGATTATTTTCACCTAAATCTTCTGGGTTTAGGATAAAAAAATTCGAAGAGATAATAGAAATTATTTTCCAGTCAATTTTCCTTTGAATTATTAGATATTGATAGCAACTCTACAATATTTTACATGTTACTCGTAAAAAAAATTTAAAATTTTAGTTCCGACATAAATGCGGTAAAAAAAATTCAAACATGTGTAATTATTGTGACATATCAGAGATTTGGGATACTTTACTTACTTTTATGTTAAAAAAAAAAACGGCGTAATAGAGTAAATAAAGGGTTAAATACACATCTGTTATATTAAGTATTATCAAATTTATAATTCAGCCCTCAAAGTAATCGGACTTATAAATTGCTATATATATAAATTACCTAATTGCATACATTGTCAACCCCAAAATCATTTTTCGCCAGAAATTGACTAGAATACTTAAATTGCCGACAGCCAATTAGTTTTATACGATTTGACCGTATTTTAGTATGGTTTGACTTCATTAAAAAAATTAAAGAAAAAAATTGAGACCAAATTAGTCTTCGTCTCTCTCTTCTCCTTCATTTTCCTATTTTTTTTCTCTCTCTCTCTCTTTTTCCCATCCTCCATCCCTATCTTCTCCCTTCTCTCTCTTCTTTTTTGGTTCACAAAAATTGGATCTTCTTCACACTTCTTCGTGCAAAATAGATCTGACATAAAAAAATTGGGTCTACATCCCCACATCAAAACTCCTAGATTAAAAATTACCATTACCCTCACCTTTTGAAACCCTTAAAATCAAAATCACCATCATCCTAACCTTGATCCACATTCATATTTGTAAATTTTATGTGAATATATTCAATTAGAAATATACACACCTATGGAAATCTAGTTTTTCCCCTATATATGAACTAGAGGGTTTCAAATTGGGTGAAGAAATAGATGTGCTGTAGCATGGATATAGTGGTGGTGGTGATATTAGGCTATGGAGCACAAAAAATGTCTATTAATTTCAGGTTTTTCAACATTTGAGCACAAATTTGTTGATTTGCAGTATATTCAGCCAGCAATATTTATGATATGTCGGTCGTTAACAACGTATTGAAGGCTATGGAACTTCAAGTTCAGCAAATCAAAGATTGTTTTAACTTTAGATTTGCAGTATTAAAGGCTATGGAGCTTCAGCTTCAAAAATCAAAATCAATTTTCACTTCTCCCTCTATATGTTTGTAGCTAGGGTTTTGTTAATTTGATCAATTTTATTTGTTTGTTTTTAAGTTTGGTGGTTGTATTTAGAAGTATTTTAATTTGAGATTAATTGTATTTAGAAGTATTTTAATTTGAGACTAATTGTATTTATAAATATTTAAAAAAAATAGTGAAGTCAAACCGTATATGATACGGTCAAATCGTGTAAAATTTATCAGGTCCAATCGCTTTGTCGATTGGATCGATCGAGTATTCTGATTAATATCTGTTGAAAAATAATGTTGAGGTTAATATTGTATGCAATTAAGTAAGTTATGTAGTAATTTATAAGCTCAAGTACTTTAAGAACTGAATTATAAATTTAGTAATATTTAGTGTAGAAGTATATTTAGTGGGTGTTTGTTTAGAGCTGAATGAAGCTGAATGGCTGAATCGGTAAGTGGTCTGAATGGTTGAATCGGTCAGATGGTTGAGCTGAATGGCTAAGTCAGATTTTTTTGGCTGAATGAGCAGCTGAATGAGTAAAAAAAAATTAAATTAAAATTTTTTTCAAAAATATTAACTATTATATTAAGTAATATTAAATAATTTTACAACAATTTTGAATTTTTTTAGAGGGGTAAAATAATAAAATTCTGTCATTCAGATATTTTAGACAAGTCAATTATTGAATAATTTTTTTCATTTAGATTCAAATTTAACTAATTCAGATTCAAATTCAGATTCAGATTCATTCAGTTTTTATCAAACACCCCTTTAGTCCGTAAAGAAAAGAGAATGAGAAAGAACGTGACGAACCTCCACACGTGTCACTTAAACTATCCAACTTCGCGCCACGTTATCTCCTCCCATCACTGCACTGCACTACTCTCTTCTTTTGTTTTCTTTTCTTTAAGCGGCCAAAACCGACAACACAGATTGAAAAACAGAGCAACTCCCCTCTACCTATTTCTCTCTCTTTCTTCTTACAATAAACACAATCAAAACAATAGATACCGATTTTACCCTCGGATTCTTTGGAGCACAACCTCCCTCCGATCGAGAAAGGAGGAAGAGAGGTTATTTGTATGGATGTCCCTGTTGGGTTTTTTGATAGCCTCTGGAGTTTTATCTCCTTTCTTCCTTTCTTCTTCCTCCTCTTCGTCCTTGGACTTCTCAAAGGTAATATATATGTAGATATATACACACACACACATCATCTCTAACTACATGTGCACCTAGCTTTTCCATATATTGCAGTATATAAATGTGTAGCATCATACCAAGTTGATTATTGAAAATGGCTGGGTTGAGATACAAAGTTTGACAAAATAAGACATGGCTACTCACTTTATAAGTTGAGAGCCCTCTGCTTATTGCCGATTGGTTGTCTCATTCATTAGCAGGCCCATAGACGTAATACAGGCCCATTTAAACAGGCTTGTTTGTTGGGTTACTGGCTTTAGGGGCGTTTGGGGCGGTAGTGTTTGGTGCAACGGTGAGCAACTATTATTTTACATTTTTGGTGCATCGCAATGATTATTTAAAATAAATTGCGTTTAAAATAAGTATTTTTTAGTTGAACAAGATAATTGACTTTCAAATGTGTTTAAAACTTCCAAACTCTCCGAAGACAACCAAACACGATAGACGTATAAGCAAATAGAGAACATGTTGAGATTCAGGTCCAACATGGTACAAAATAAGATGTGGTTGCTTATTTCACACACACACACACATAACAAAAGTCCCATTTACTAGTTTTGTAGTGGCCGCATATAGTAAAATTGTTTTTTAAGACTTAAAACGATATTATATTTTATATATCATCAATAAAATATATATAAATTAAAAAGAGGATGCGAAAAAAAAAGAATTTATAAAATGGGACTGTTTTTTGGAGCAGATGGAGTATACAACTTTATGACTTGAGAGGCATGCTGAAATATATCCATAATTACTCCTATATACATGTTTGCCAGTGTGATCAATAGTATCAATTACTCCTATAAATCTGGGTGTGAAAATTGAAGTATGGATATATCCAGAAGTAGACATTTATGAGTAGTGTTTATGGTTTTGTAGTGGATATAGATGTGTAAACAAAATGTGATGTACAAAAGATCAAAAATACTACGCTGCCCGGCACTTGGGGCCCGGGGTGGCGACCGGCCAAAAAATTTTTTTTTTTTTTTTTTTGCTTTCACTCCCAAATAATTTTTATGATTTATTGGAACTGAAATTTTTATAAAAAAAAAAGTGATTTAGGTGTGTTTTGGATACACACAGACTGTGTAATACTGTTTTTGATATGTATCCAAAACACACCTAAATCACTTTTTTTTATAAAAATTTCAGTTCCAATAAATCATAAAAATTATTTGGGAGTGAAAGCAAAAAAAAAAAAAATATTTTGGCCGGTCGCCACCCTGGGCCCCAAGTGCCGGGCAGCGTAGACGGGCTCACAAAAGATACGAGGAAGATGGTATAAATCTGACATGTTGAAATTCTTGTTCTGTTTTGATAGGGGCAATCATTTGTCCAATTGCAGCAGGAATTATTATTATCGGAAATTCAGCGGTGGTACTTGGGCTTTGGCCTCAACATTTCATATGGACTTACTTCTGTGTAGCAAAGTATGTTTTTCTCTTTCTGCTAATATTCTTCATTCTTTTCAACATTGTACTTTGAATATATGGATTTTAATTAAATATGAAGTTCCTTCCTGTTTATCCGAATCCAGAACCAAAAGACTTGGATGGGTTTTGAAGATTCTGTTACTGTTTTCTCTGCCACTGCCTCTTCTTCTTTGGCCAATCACTGTGATTGCTGCAAGCATCTTGGGTGGGATTGCATACGGATTCTTTGCTCCCTTGATTGCAACTTTCGAGTTCTCCGTTGGAGAAGGCGTTACGGAAAAAGTGCTACATTGCCTTCTAGTGAGTCTTTTCTTTGACTTCAGCTCTGTTTAAGCCTTTCATTTTATCTTTGCTTTATGGAAAATGCCCATTAAACTTATAGTTTGCGCCCAAATTGTTTGCCTCAGAGGTGTTAAGAAATCATTTAAATTAATTGAAAGATAAGGTCCCGTTTTGTTATACTGTTACTCTATATGAGGTTATAATTCAAGCCAATAACCTCCCTGCTACAGTTTTTGTGATAAATGTTTCTCTGCAGATAACCTAATTCATATGTAGCCTTGATGATCATCAAAGTTTAATGTTGTGAAATTGAGACTATTTCCCTATTTTCTTTACTAATTCCGTTTGGTCTTTTACATTTAATTCTTCTCCCGACTCTAATATATTAGACTTGGCAAAAAGTGAATTTGGTTTGGTTATGAATTACAATTAGACTTGGCAAAAAGTGAATTTGGTTTGGTTATGAATTACAAAAGGATAATGATATATGTACACCCTAATTACTAGTTGTACACCTAAATATAAGTAAGGAACTAATATGTCCTTAATAAATGAGGACCAAATTACTTATTTATCATGATCTAATTTTATAATTTTACCCTATTACATATAAACAATTTAAATAAATACATAAGATGTTTAGACAATATATAATGTCTATAAAAAAAAATAAGACAAACTTAACCACATATTTTTCCTTTTGGGAAATATAAGATATTCATGAATGTCTTAGAAATAATTAGTCTAAAAAAAGTCATCCTATTTTTCGATTATAATACAAAACAAACTATTATTCATCTGACACTCATTATTCAATTAAGTTATTTAATATCAAATAATTAGTTTATCTAGTATTGTTATTTGTAAAATAGGATGACTTTTTTTTTATTTGTCTAATTTTCTTGACTGAATTTATATTTCTAGGGAAGCAATTATGAGGTTTTATTTGTCTTTTTTTTATAAGCGACATATAGTGTTTAATTCCATTTTATATAATTTTTGTATTTGTTTAAATTGTATTTTGTTTTATAATTATTAAGTGTAATATTATACATGGTAAAAGTAAAAGATGGTAAATAAATAAGTTAAGATTTCAAATATTAATGGCAAATTGATCACTTGCTTAAATTTGGATGTGCAACTAGTAATCTTGGGTGTGCATATATTACCATCCTTACAAAATATGATTATGGTTCCATTAAGAATTAAAACTATATAACCTGTTTTTAATATGGATTATGTGAGTTGGAACCAAATAGTTATTGATTCAATATAGGTCAACTCATTTTTTAAATTTCAAGTTGACCCATTGAAATAAATTACTTCTTTGTTTGGCAATGAATTTTTTTACTTATAAGTTGATTTTTAAGTCAAAAAAATAAGCAAGTATTTGTAACTTATTTTAAAATGAATTATAAGTCATTTTAAAATAAGTTAGTTTGACCAAATGTAATGTCTATTTTGCCCCCAGCACGGGCCCTGGGCTAAAGCCCAAGGTGCCCGAGCTTTAGGCCCAATAAAATTGATAAATTTTTAGGGGCCCAAGAGGTATTTGTGTTATGTATATATATACTCAAACAAAAGAGTCCAGCCCACGTCAGTTTAAATTTAAAGGCCCATAAAAAATTTACCAATGATTGTGCGAATATTATTAAGACTTTTGCTGCTAAAACTGCAAGAAGGGTGATATTCAAGTGATGCCTTTGAACTGATTACTTTTTTGACTTAGTGATAATGTGATATCTAAATGATGCTTTGGAAATGTTGAAATAGTCGGTTATTATATTTGGTATTTTTTCGTATTGATGCTCTTTTGTTCAGGGAAAGTTCTTAGTTTTTTTATGCCTATCTTAATAGCAATTGGCAAAAGGTCCTTTTTTGTCGCTTTAAGCCCTTAAAAACTCAGGGCAAGCCCTGTTTGCCTCTTTTCTATTTTGCCCCTCTTT
Organism: Aralia elata; assembly: GCA_034770075.1. NCBI lineage: Eukaryota > Viridiplantae > Streptophyta > Magnoliopsida > Apiales > Araliaceae > Aralia > Aralia elata. Next base: position 89,281,059 of record CM068385.1, read on the forward strand.
TTATTAATGTCTTTTTTAGTAATCTTTACATTTGATTTTAACTTATAAGTCATTATGAGTCGACCACTTCATAACTTGTTTTAACTTAATTTATAACTTATAAGTCAAATTGATGGCGAAAGCTTTTACGTATAAGTTACAGCTTATAAAGTCAACTTATATTTTAATTTTAAGTCATTTTAAAATAAAATAAGTTGTTGCCGAACGGGCCCTAAAATGACAAATGACTTATAAGTTGGTTTGACCAATTTATAAATCACTGCCAAACAGGCTCTTAATATATTAATTTTTTTTATCTCCTTTGTACTTCTCTCTCTAATTTTTTTAATATGTATCTCTCTAAAAAAAATTATACGTTTTTCTCTCTAAGATTTTTTATCTACTTCGTCTCTAAAATTTTTATAAACATTCTTTCTCTAAATTTTTATATTCTCTTTCAACTTTTTTTTACACTTTCTTTCTCTAAATTTTTTAAGTAGAAAAAATTCCATATGTAAATACAGTTTCACATAAATATATATACATCAATCAATAGATACATATATATATAGAGAGGGAAAAAAACTACATTAAAGGTAAGGTTGTAAGTGGAGTCCGAAATATCCGATATTTGTTCCAAAAATTCGTTTTCGTATTCGCATCAAAGCGGATATTATCCGTGTCAAAATGAATATTATTCTTATTCATATCCGTCCAAAGTGGATACTGTAATACCCTGAATATTTATGAGGTTTATAAATACGATCGTATATGGTTAGAGGTTAATTTAGTGACCTAAAACTAGGTATCGAGAAGTTTAAAATCTTAAATCCCAATGAGATTCAAATTTTGTATCATATGTGCTTAAATAAAGATCCAAATGATATTTTGAAGCAGGTGTTTTGTGATTATATCGTGTAAACGATAAATTTCGTCAAATAAAAAATTTTCGCCAAGCAGTTGTGTCGTGCTTACACGGACAAAATGATTTGTCGTGCTTCTAGCGAATTCACCGAGAAGCGTCCTGACAAATTATTTTTAGTAAGCTGCTGTGTCGTGCTTCGAAATGACAAAGTGATTTATCGTACTTACGTTTTGTCGTGCTTACGCCTGGAACACGCCGGCTTACGCCTGACACACGCCAGCTTATGTCTGGCACACGCTAGGTACTAAAGTGTAATTAATCTAGGTACTAAAGTGTAATTAACCACTTTTTCTTAGCTTAAAGTGTAATTAACCTAGATACCAAAGTGTAATAAGTCGGGTGCAAAGTGTAATAAGCCGAGCCCCTAACGTGCAATTAGCGAAACTTGGTTTTCCTATAAATAGCAAGCTTTGTTCTTCATTATTTCCTACCATTTCAAGAGCAGTTCAAGAGCAAAAACACTCTATATTTATATTCTGAGAGATATTGTGAGATAAAAATTACTTTCTAAGCATCGAAGCGCTACGCGATTGGAAGTAAAGCTAGCAAATTACAAGAGGTATTACTCTAGTGGTTATTATTTTCATTTTTCTTTATATATTTAGTAAAAATATACTTTTACAAGCAGTTATAATGCCCAAATTATTTTATATATATAGTACAAAAGTCCTATTTATAAGCAGTTATAATGTCCGATTTATTTTTCTTATATATTAGAAAATATACTTTTATAAAGCAGTTACTATGTCCGATTTTCTTCAAGTATTTAGTAAGAATATTCATTTTATAAGCAGTTATAATGTTGAAACTATCCCAAATATAATAGTCGAATATTCATTTTATAAGCAATTATAATGCCCGATTTATTTGAAACATAGTAAACGAATATTCATTTTGCAAACAGTTATAATGCTCAATTTATTTTAAATATAGTTGAAAAATATTCATTCTATAAGCAGTTATAATGCTGAAATTATTTCATGTATAGTAGAAGAAGTCTTATTTATAGCGGTTATAATAACCGAAATAAAATTTAAAATATTTAATCATTAAAATGCTTAATTAGCCTAGCATAATCCAAGGAAAGGAAAAGTTTGGAGGATAAAAGTTCTAGAGCTTACACTTCAGGAGATTGAGCGAGGAATGAAAAATTAGCGTTAACATATTATACATATTCAGGCAAGTCTACTTATTTGTTGAAATGCACTCCGTGCAATAACGTGTCTTATTTATGAGGTTTATTGTTATGCAAGTATTGTTTCTTTTGCACCCCGTGCATTAACACGCTTGTTATCTTTTATGTGCAACGTGATAGTGATTGTTGAATTTCAATTGAAAACCATGTTAGTATCTGAGCTGAACAACTCTCTTGTATGGGCATGAGTTTAAGATGTGTTAGGAAACCGATCTAACTCACTGAGGTAACATTTGTCGCAGTGTAGAGTTATCGTAGAAATAATATACACTGTTGATACAACTGTAGCAGTGTTGATGAGACGGGGAACTAATTCATTAGTTCGTGAGTGGGGAACCACTCAGTTCACTATATTGATAATCGTTGAAATCTTGTATCAGCTTAATCTGTATATATATCTTGAAAAGGTGATTCTCTTCTCATATATATATATATATATATATATCTGTTAGACTTGTTGGGCATTCTTATGCTCATTCTTGCAATTATATTAAAACAAATTACAGTTAAGGAAGAATTACCAGACGATTCTGGCGGTACAAAGAAAGTTGAAGATGTAGAAGATTTAAACTATGCTAGATTAACATTATTGGCAATGTCTAGAAAGTTCTGACGAGAAAAGGGGTTAGGTCATCTCATTGCGCGCCGTTTTAACGGAAAGCCCCCTCTTTCCTGAGAACTGCCTGGTTGCTAATACTGCAAGTCTCGGATAGATAAATGGAGATTTGTTGTTGAGTCTTTTAGGACTTATTTGTAATAAGAACAAGTTATCTGGGAATGTTGTAACAATGAACAAATGACCCAGAAATCCAAAATGTCACGCCCCCGAAATCCACCTGCTTGCTTTTTTTAGCCAGGTCGGGCTTCGTGCTGACTTATATAACGTTATTCAAAACATTTATTAACTTAAAGGTAATGTACACGATAAGTTTCTATAAAAACTCGTAATATAATTGATTTGAATCGTATATAGAAATCTTAACTTCTAATAATCAGAGTATAATGCGGAAAAGTGATAATATTATAAAATATCATCTGTTCATTGTTACAACATTCCCAGATAACTTGTTCTTATTACAAATAAGTCCTAAAAAATTTAAAAACAAATCTCCATTTATCTATCCGAGACTTGCAGTATTAGCAACCAGTTAGTTCCCAGGAAAGAGGGGGCTTTCCGTTAAAACGACACGCAATTAGATGACCTAACCCCTTTCCTCGTCAGAACTTTCTAGACATTGCCAATAATGTTAATCTAACATAGTTAAAATGACTTCTACATCTTCAACTTAAATATGTATACCTCTGTAACAAATTCTCTACACTTTCTGTAGCAGATTTGGTGCTCACGTGATACTATTTAACTATAAATATTCCATAATATATAACTTCTATCTATTCAAGGTTCACAGTATCCCATAACAGATGATAATTCCTGCCAGAACGTTATCTATGTTTGGATACCCTCACTTGGATGTATAGATTCATATCTCATGAATACTTCTTTCATATCGATATTCCCTATCTATCTGACATTCACAGTATTAATGATAAGATTGTTCTTGGAACTGAGGGGGTGCATTCCGGTAAAGGTGGCACCTTACCGGCGCTCATTAAGTGTAACCTCAGCGCTTACAGAACTTTCAACATCATTTAAATACCCTCATTCAGATGTATAGTTCGTATAGATATTGTATTTAACTTAGTACAGCTATGCTAAACAAAATAAAGATCAGAGTATAACGCATTCGATAAAGGATCATAATATATTACATATCATTTGGTTCGATTACATCGTTCTCAGTACTAAGTTATTACAACAAAAGCCTTTAAAAGACTTAAAGTATTCAAAACAGAAATTAAAATTAATAAACATGTCCTTTTCCTTTGTTTGTACCAGAGGTGCTGGGATTATCATTTAAAACTGCAAGGAAGATATGCGCAAAAATGAGCTACAAATGCTCAACAAGTTCATTTGAAAAATGTAAACACAATGTGTTTGATTTGAAAGATGTCAGTTGATGTCAGTTGATGTATATAACTGAGGGTTCTTTACCGGAACCATATATTTTATTTAGTTCTATCAGTCTTCAATGACTTAGAACCATTTGAGTTCGGATATCTGGTAGGTGATCAGCCTCACCAATATCCTAGGAGTATGCATATCATCCTACCATTTATGTCAATTTTATTCCATTGACGTCACACTACCTTATCATAAGGCTTTCGAGATCACCTTCCATCCAAGGTGTCTCATTTTACTCAGTATAAGATGTCGTACCAAAACAATTTGGTTTGACACAAGAAATTTAAGCTTTAATATATGAACAATGATTCATTTCTAAGTTATGCTGAACAAGAAGCAATAACTTCACAATAATCGATAGCAAGATATAGAAGACTTGCATAAATATAAGTTGAGTAAGGTTAGGACACTTGCCTGAATATGGATAATATGTTAACGCTAATGTTTCATTCCTCGCTCAATCTCCTGAAGTTTAAGGTCTAGAACTTTTATCCTCCAAGCTTTTCCTTTCCTTGGATTATGCTAGGCTAATTAAGCATTTTAACGATTAAATATTTTAAGTTTTATTTCGGGTATTATAACAGCTTATAAATAAGACTTCTTTTACAATATATGAAATAATTTTAGCATTATAACTGCTTACATAATGAATATTTTTCAATTATATTCAAAATAAATTGAGCATTATAACTGCTTGCAAAATGAATATTCGGCTATTATATTTGAAATAATTTCAGCATAATAACTGCTTATAAAATGAATATTCTTACTAAATATTTGAAGAAAATCGGGCATAGTAACTGCTTATAAAAGTATATTTTCTAATATATAAGAGAAATAAATCGTTCATTATAACTGCTTGTAAATAGGACTTTTGTGCTATATACTTAAAATAATTTGGGCATTATAACTGCTTATAAAAGTATATTTTTACTAAATATATAAATAAAAATGAAAATAATAACCACTAGAGTAATACCTCTTGTAGTTGCTAGCTTTACTTCCAATCACGCAGCGCTTCGATGCTTAGAAAGTAACTTTTATCTCACAATATCTCTCAGAATATAAATATAGAGTGTTTTTGCTCTTGAACTGCTCTTGAAAAGTAGTAAGGAATGAATGAACTGAGCTTGCTATTTATAGAATAACCAAGTTTCGTTAATTGCACGTTAGGGGCTCGGCTTATTACACTTTGCACCCGACTTATTACACTTTGGTACTTAGGTTAATTACACTTTAAGCTAAGAAAAAGTGGTTACACTTTAGTACCTAGATTAATTACACTTTAGTACCTAGCGTGTGCCAGGCGTAAGCCGGCGTGTGCCAGGCGTAACCAGCGTGTGCCAGGCGTAAGCCGGCGTGTGCCAGGCGTAAGCACGACAAATCACTTTGTCATTTCGAAGCACGACACTTTGTCATTTCGAAGCACGACACAGCAACTTACTAAAAATAATTTGTCAGGACGTTTCTCGGTGAATTCGTCGGAAGCACGACAAATCATTTTGTCCGTGTAAGCACGACACAGCTGCTAGGCGAAAATTTTTTATTTGACCAAATTTATCGTTTACACGATATAATCACAAAACACCTGCTTCAAAATATCATTTGGATCATTATTTAAGCACATATGATACAAAATTTGAATCTCATTGGGGTTTAAGATTTTAAACTTCTCGATACCTAGTTTTAGGTCACTAAATTAATCTCTAACCATATACGATCGTATTTATAAGCCTCATAAATATTCAAGGTATTACATTCACCCCTACTTCAAAGAATTTCGTCCTCGAAATTAACTTTACAGCTAATTTTAGTCATTCAATATCATATTTATAAGTTCTATAAATATTCAGGATATTACATTCTCCCCTCCTTATAAGAATTTCGTCCTCGAAATTCCAGTATAAGCATTTTTAAGCTTTTTTTTACGAGTTTTTTCTATCTCCAAAATTTTACGCAGGCTATATCCTAAGGTACTCTTACCCTAGAGTTATAACCTAATGCTCTGATACCATAATGTCACGCCCCGAAAATTCACCTGCTTGCTGGATAAGAGTGACAGAATGGTATCAGAGCTATAAAGCACAAATGGTGCAAAGAGTCCCGAGCCTCTTGCTGGTGACTCCCAAATGGGGATGCACCGAAGCCAGACTCTCCGTAGGGGACGCCGAAGGTGTCGGTGGCAAACTGATAGGTACACTTGTCAAGTGCTGTCCAGTTATGGATATGAGTGACATTATGGTATCAGAGCATTATGTTATAGCTCTAGGGTAAGAGTACATTAGGATATAGCCTGCGTAAAATTTTGGAGATAGAAAAACTCGTAAAAAGAAGCTTAAAAATGCTTATACTGGAATTTCGAGGACGAAATTCTTATGAGGAGGGGAGAATGTAATATCCTGAATATTTATAGAACTTATAAATATGATATTGAATGACTAAAATTAGCTGTAAAGTTAATTTCGAGGACGAAATTCTTTGAAGTAGGGGTGAATGTAATACCCTAAATATTTATGAGGCTTATAAATACGATCGTATATGGTTAGAGATTAATTTAGTGACCTAAAACTAGGTATCGAGAAGTTTAAAATCTTAAACCCCAATGAGATCTAAATTTTGTATCATATGTGCTTAAATAAAGATCCAAATGATATTTTGAAGCAGGTGTTTTGTGATTATATCGTGTAAACGATAAATTTGGTCAAATAAATTTTTTTCGCCAAGCAGCTGTGTCGTGCTTACACGGACAAAATGATTTGTCGTGCTTCCGACGAATTCACCGAGAAGCGTCTTGACCAATTATTTTTAGTAAGCTGTTGTGTCGTGCTTCGAAATGACAAAGTGATTTGTCGTGCCTACGCTTTGTCGTGCTTACGCCTGGCACACGCCAGCTTACGCCTGGCACACGCTAGGTACTAAAGTGTAATTAATCTAGGTACTAAAGTGTAATTAACCACTTTTTCTTAGCTTAAAGTGTAATTAACCTAGGTACCAAAGTGTAATAAGTCAGGTGCAAAGTGTAATAAGCCGAGCCCCTAACGTGTAATTAGCGAAACTTGGTTTTCCTATAAATAGCAAGCTTAGTTCTACATTATTTCCTACCATTTCTAGAGCAGTTCAAGAGCAAAAACACTCTATATTTATATTCTGAGAGATATTGTGAGATAAAAATTACTTTCTAAGCATCGAAGCGCTACGCGATTGGAAGTAAAGCTAGCAACTACAAGAGCCTGGCATAATCCAAGGAAAGGAAAAGCTTGGAGGATCAAAGTTTTAGATCTTACACTTCAGGAGATTGAGCGAGGAATGAAAAATTAACGTTAACATATTATCCATATTCAGGCAAGTCCATTTATTTGTTGAAATGCACTCCGTGCAATAACGCAAGTCTACTTATTTGTTGAAATGCACTCCGTGCAATAACTTGTCTTATTTATGAGGTTTATTGTTATGCAAGTATTGTTTCTTTTGCATCCCGTGCATTAACATGCTTGTTATCTTTTATGTGCAACGTGATAGTGATTGTTGAATTTCAATTGAAAACCATGTTAGTATCTTAGCTGAACAACTCTCTTGTATGGGCATGAGTTTAAGATGTGTTAGGAAACCGATCTAACTCACTGAGGTAACATTTGTCGCAGTGTAGAGGTATCGTAGAAGTAATATACACTGTTGATACAACTGTAGCAGTGTTGATGAGACGGGGAACTAATTCATTAGTTCGTGAGTGGGGAACCACTCAGTTCACTATATTGATAATCGTTGAAATCTTGTGTCAGCTTATTCTGTATATATATTTTGAAAAGGTGATTATGTTCTCATATATATATATCTGTTAAGACTTGTTGGGCATTCTTATGCTCATTCTTGCAATTATCTTAAAACAAATTACAGCTAAGGAAGAATTACCAGACGATTCTGGCGGTACAAAGAAAGTTGAAGATGTAGAAGTCATTTCAACTATGCTAGATTAACATTATTGGCAATGTCTAGAAAGTTCTGCCGAGGAAAGGGGTTAGGTCATTTAATTGCACGTTGTTTTAACGGAAAGCCCCCTCTTTCCTGGGAACTGCCTGGTTGCTAATACTGAAAGTCTCAGATAGATAAATGGAGATTTGTTTTTAAGTCTTTTAGGACTTATTTGTAATAAGAACAAGTTATCTAGGAATGTTATAACAATGAACAGATGATATTTTATAATATTATCATTTTTCCGCATTATACTCTGATTATTAGAAGTTAAGATTTCTATATACGATTCAAAGCAATTATATTACGAGTTTTTATAGAAACTTATCGTGTACTTTACCTTTAAGTTAATGAATGTTTTGAATAAGGTTATACAAGTCAGCACGAAGTCCGACCTGGCTAAAAGAAGCTAGCAGGTGGATTTTCGGGGCGTGACATCAAGACTTTCTCCATTTCGGTAACCCAGGTTTGTGCCTCAATAGGTTTTGCGACTCCCTTAAATTCAGGCGGTCCTACCAGTTTAAAGTCTTTGAATATAGTACTCTGTGGATTAACTGTGGTAGGTTGATGTGGTGGATGATTTTGTAAAGCTCCTAAGAGTATATCTACCAATTATTGTGTGGGGTTTGTTTCTTTAGGCTCATTTCTAGTTTGGGTTCTCCTTCCTGATGTCATGATTCGATAAATAAAGAAAAGCAAGTATAAATACAAAGATACGCTACACATAAAACTAATAATTTGATTGTACAAGCACAATTTGTATATAACATGCAAAACGGTTACATATTCGACTAGTGGTTTATACTACCACTAGTTAGTACAAGAAACTCTCTATTTTACAACCTCAAAATTTGTATATTACAAACTACGAAACATAAACTAAGTACTATACTAATCTGATCGATCGCGTAATCCCTTATAAGCATCCGGTATCATATGACCAACTACCGCTCTATCGATCATATAATCATCCTTCTCCTCCTCTACATGATACCTAAACACCCTTCGTTCTAGGCCTTCAAATGCAGTCCTACACTTCTTGTCAGCTCTGTACACCTGCATTTGTGCATCCTGCCTCTCCCTCTGAGTGTTCTGAAGAAATGTCCTCAGACGACGAGTCGTATCTCTTTCACTCTCCAGTAAACCTGCAGGTATGCCTGTCCGAGAGTTAGCAGCCTCTAACTCTTCCGTCGACTGCTGAACTAGCCCAGTAACTATCTCCTCGTGTCTGTCGACACGCAACATATGACTTGCTCCAATTACCTCATCTGGATCCGGGTCTACTAGTTGTCCATCTATAGGATGATCAGCTTCCTCAGCCTCTAATATTTCCTGATCATGCAGGAGTTCCTCTTCTGGTTCCTCCTCTGGATCCTCCTCTGGATCTAACTCAGGAGTGGCTGGCTCATAATCCGGGACCTCATCTGGCTCACTATCTGATAGCCATCCTACCATGTGTTGATCTACCACTGTCGTCCTACAAAAGAATTTTAGTTTGTTTAGTATTATGGGGAAACAAATTTACACATAATATAAAGCTTTTAAGATTATTTTATGTATATTTAAGTATTTTACGGACTCAAAGACTATATCCTAAGGTATTTTATGTTGGTATCAGAGTTATAAGCACAATGGTGCAAAGAGCCCCGAGCCTCTTGCTGGTGACTCCCAAATGGGGATGCACCGAAGCCAGACTCTCCGTAGGGGACGCCGAAGGTGTCGGTGGCAAACTGATAGGTATGCTTGTGAGGTGTTATCCAGTTACGGATATGAGTCAGAGGTTGGTATCAGAGTTGTAGATTATAGCTCTAAGGTAGTTAGGAAATACCTTAGGATATAGTCTTTGAGTCCGTAAAATACTTATGCATAAAATAATCTTAAAAGCTTTATATTATGTGTAAATTTGTTTCCTCATAATACTAAACAAACTAAAATTCTTTTGTAGGATGGCAGTGGTAGATCAACACATGGTAGGATGGCTATCAGATAGTGAGCCAGATGAGGTCCTGGATTATGAGCCAGCCACTCCTGAGTTAGATTCAGAGGAGGATCCAGAAGAGGAAGAACTCCTACATGATCAGGAGATATTAGAGTCTGAGGAAGTTGATCATCCCATAGATGGACAGCTAGTAGACCCAGATCCAGATGAGGTAATTGGAGCAAGTCATATGATGTGTGTCGACAGACACGAGGAAATAGTTACTGTGTTAGTTCAGCAGTCGACGGAAGAGTTAGAGGCTGCTAACTCTCGGACAGGCATAGCTGCAGGTTTACTGGAAAGAGAGAAATACGACTCGTCGTCTGAGGACACTTCTTCAGAACACTCAGAGGGAGAGGCAGGATGCACAAATGCAGGTGTACAGAGCTGACAAGAAGTGTAGGACTGCATTTGAGGGCCTAGAACGAAGGGTGTTTAGGTATCCTGTAGAGGAGGAGAAGGATGATTTTATGATCGATAGAGCGGTAGTTGGTCATATGATACGGGATGCTTATAAGGGATTACGTGATCGATCAGATTAGTATAGTACTTAGTTTATGTTTCGTAGTTTGTAATATACAAATTTTGAGGTTGTAAAATAGAGAGTTCCTTGTACTAACTAGTGGTAGTATAAACCACTAGTCGAATATGTAACCGTTTTGCATGTTATATACAAATTGTGTTTGTACAATCAAATTGTTAGTTTTATGTGTAGCGTATCTTTGTATTTATACTTGCTTTTCTTTATTTATAGAATCATGGCATCAGGAAGGAGAACCCAAACTATAAATGAGCTTAACGAAACAAACCCCACACAACAATTGGTAGATATACTCTTAGGAGCTTTACAAAATCATCCACCACATCAACCTACCACAGTTAATCCACAGAGTACTATGTTCAAAGACTTTAAACTGGTAGGACCGCCTGAATTTAAGGGAGCCGCAGAACCTATTGAGGCACAAACCTGGGTTACCGAAATGGAGAAAGTCTTTGTGGTAACTAATGTCGGCGAAGATCAAAAGACGGTCTTTGCCACCTTTTTCCTCAAAGGTGAGGCGAACCATTGGTGGGAAAATACTAGAATTCGTGCAGGTGAAGGTGTAATTCCTTGGACTAGATTTAAGGAGTTATTCTTCGAAAATTACTTTCCCCAATCAATGCAGGATCGTATGGAGGTACGATTCCTAGAATTGAAACAAGGGGAGCTTACTGTATCCCAGTATACGGCTAAGTTCAATGAATTAGCTAGGTTTGCCCCACATCAGGTTAATACAGAGGTAAGGAAGACCAGAAGGTACGAAGAGGGATTGAAACCCCAAATTCGTAGTAAATTGTCAGTGTTTCAAGTAAACTTTTCCTGAAATACTCGAAAAAGCTATCATAGCTGAAAATGAGAATGAAGCTTTGTTAAAATTTCATAAGGAGAAAAGGAGTCTGAATGAAGGAGGAAAGTTTAAAGGAAAAGTTAGTACATGGGGTACTAATAATAACAAAAGGAAGTGGGATGCCATTGTTCCTACAAATTTTGTAAGGAGGGGTAACAATTACAACAACAGAAACCAGAACAATAATAATAAGATGGTACGTTGTGTTATATGTGGAAAGAATCACCTGGGAGTATGTCGCCAGAGAGTGATTACTTGTTACCATTGTGGACAAGAGGGACATTATTCCTCTAACTGTCCAAAAAAGAGTAATGATAATACTCGTCAGGGTAACCCGAATGTTACTTGTTATTACTTGTGGTGCAACTGGGCATGTGTCTAGGAATTTCCCGAGGAATAGAAACCAACTTGGGGGAGGAAATCAAGTCCCAAATAATAAACCCAAACCGACAGTAGCAGGAGCAGGGGGACAGAGTCGTCCGACCGCCAGGACATTTAATATGACGGGGAGGGATGCTGTTGCTTCGCAAGACGTGGTGACATGTATCATCCCTATCGATACTTTAAATGCATATGTGTTATTCGACTCTGGTGTTACTTGTTCATTTGTGTCTAATAACTTTGCTAAAAACTTGAAAATGCAATGCGAAGATTTAGACATACCTTTTAATGTGGAAATCGCAAACAATTAGATAATTCCCGTCAAAACTATATATAAGAATTGTGCTGTAGAGATTAAGGGACACAAGTTTCTTGTGAACTTCATTCCTATACAACTAGGGGAATTTGATATAATCTTGGGAATGGATTGGCTGGTAAATTATAATGCAATAATTGACTGCCAGAGGAAGCGGGTAAATCTAGTGACTGCTTCAGAGTCAAAAGTTTACGCCTGGCACACGCTAGGTACTAAAGTGTAATTAATCTAGGTACTAAAGTGTAATTAACCACTTTTTCTTAGCTTAAAGTGTAATTAACCTAGGTACCAAAGTGTAATAAGTCGGGTGCAAAGTGTAATAAGCCGAGCCCCTAACGTGCAATTAGCGAAACTTGATTTTCCTATATATAGCAAGCTTAGTTCTTCATTATTTCCTATCATTTCAAGAGCAGTTCAAGAGCAAAAACACTATATTTATATTCTGAGAGATATTGTGAGATAAAAATTACTTTCTAAGCATCGATGCGCTACGCGATTGGAAGTAAAGCTAGCAAACTACAAGAGGTATTACTCTAGTGGTTATTATTTTTATTTTTCTTTATATATTTAGTAAAAATATACTTTTATAAGCAGTTATAATGCCCAAATTATTTTATATATATAGTACAAAAGTCCTATTTATAAGCAGTTATAATGTTCGATTTATTTTTCTTATATATTAGAAAATATACTTTTATAAAGCAGTTACTATGTCCGATTTTCTTCAAGTATTTAGTAAGAATATTCATTTTATAAGCAGTTATAATGCTGAAATTATCTCAAATATAATAGTCGAATATTCATTTTATAAGTAGTTATAATGCCCGATTTATTTGAAACATAGTAAACGAATATTCATTTTGCAAAAAGTTATAATGCTCAATTTATTTTAAATATAGTTGAAAAATATTCATTCTATAAGCAGTTATAATGCTGAAATTATTTCATGTATAGTAGAAGAAGTCTTATTTATAGCGGTTATAATAACCGAAATAAAATTTAAAATATTTAATCGTTAAAATGCTTAATTAGCCTAGCATAATCCAAGGAAAGGAAAAGCTTGGAGGATAAAAGTTCTAAAGCTTACACTTCAGGAGATTGGGCGAGGAATGAAAAATTAGCGTTAACATATTATCCATATTCAGGCAAGTCTACTTATTTGTTGAAATGCACTCCGTGCAATAACGCAAGTCTACTTAATTGTTGAAATGCACTCCGTGCAATAACGTGTCTTATTTATGAGGTTTATTGTTATGCAAGTATTGTTTCTTTTGCACCCCGTGCATTAACATGTTTGTTATCTTTTATGTGCAACGTGATAGTGATTGTTGAATTTCAATTGAAAACCATGTTAGTATCTGAGCTGAACAACTCTCTTGTATGGGCATGAGTTTAAGATGTGTTAGGAAACCGATCTAACTCACTGAGGTAACATTTGTCGCAGTGTAGAGGTATCGTAGAAGCGATATACACTGTTGATACAATTGTAGCAGTGTTGATGAGACGGGGAACTAATTCATTAGTTCGTGGGTGGGGAACCACTCAGTTCACTATATTGATAATCGTTGAAATCTTGTATCAGCTTAATCTGTATATATATCTTGAAAAGGTGATTCTCTTCTCATATATATATATATATATATCTGTTAGACTTATTGGGCATTCTTATGCTCATTCTTGCAATTATATTAAAACAAATTACAGTTAAGGAAGAATTACCAGACAATTATGGCGGTACAAAGAAAGTTGAAGATGTAAAAGATTTAAACTATGCTAGATTAACATTATTGGTAATGTCTAGAAAGTTTTGACGAGGAAAGGGGTTAGGTCATCTAATTGCGTGTCGTTTTAACGGAAAGCCCCATCTTTCCTAGGAACTGCCTGGTTGCTAATACTGCAAGTCTCAGATAGATAAATGCAGATTTGTTTTAAGTCTTTTAGGACTTATTTGTAATAAGAACAACTTATCTGGGAATGTTGTAACAATGAACAAATGATATTTTATAATATTATCACTTTTCCGCACTTTACTCTGATTATTAGAAGTTAAGATTTCTATATACGATTCAAATCAATTATATTACGAGTTTTTGTAGAAACTTATCGTGTACATTACCTTAAAGTTAATGAATGTTTTGAATAAGGATGTACAAGTTAGCACAAAGTCAGACCTGGCTAAAAGAAGTTAGCAAGTGGATTTCGGGGGCTTCACAGATACAAATACGGATATATACATATATGTATTCGTAAATACATATATATAGGGAAAGTCTCTCCAGCGAACCGGTTCGTTAACGAAACGGCTATGGCGACGGTTTTTTGGTCTATGGCGACGGTTTGAACCATCGCCATATCCATACATAGCTATGGCGACGGTTCAAACCGTAGATATGGCGACGGTTCACCGTCGCTACAAACCAAAAAACTGTCGACATAGCAGGTTCGTTAACGAACCGGTTCGCTAGAGAGACTTTTCCTATATATATATATATATATATATATATATATATATATATATATAAGGACAGATCCATAGCCAACGTTGTCAATTTAAGGTTATCCTTATAACAGATCGTGACTGTTCATCTGATTATCTAACGGTTAAATAGAGGTCCCGTCCACAGTTTAGTTTACAGTATCCCGCAGTTTAATACTGCAGACTGGACAAATGTCCAAAATACCCTCCTTGTAAAAGTCTCTCGTCCGCAGTTTAATACTGCGGATGCTAAGTATTTTTGGCCAATTAGGAAACGACGTCATTTTTTAATAAGTACCGTCCACAGTATTAAGCTGCGAACGTTAAGTATGGCTGGGCCAATTAGGATACGACGTCGTATTGGCCAAATTCAAAAAAATTTAGTTTAGCATTCCTACTAGTATCCCTTTGTTATACTTTATAGTAGCTATAACACTAGATATAGGCCCTTATAGGGCCCTTCTGTAGCTCTTTACAAGAGCTACTACTAAGGGGATGCTTAGCATCCCTGAACACTTACCTAAACAGTACCTACGAGGGCGCCTCTCCTCTGCTGATTCACCTCCTGCATTGGACTTTAACACATTGAAATAATCCCCGTGAGGAGTAATTTCAAGGTATCAAAGTCCAACTTTATGCAGTATGGAGCCAACGTTGAGTTAGAGTTTGCTGGGAGCGAGGGTGTCTCCCTCCCGCCCCCTATAGCAGCACTTCGACTTCTTAGGGAACAGCCATTGTCGTATTGTCTAAGAAAGTTCACTACACAGGTAGACATCGCTGAACGCGATTTTTTCCTGGCATTGTAAATCCTGGCCTTTGCTTCAGCTGGACTCCCTCTTAGGTCCAGTGGTTATCTACGATATTATAGAGGTAGCTTAGCTCTTCCGGCCGGAATAAAGTAAGTCCGGGGAGGATACAATCGGTCCCTAACGAACAATCGGCTCAGGTTTGAGCATGATGAATCACTTCGTGCCGACCTGTTGCCAATAAACCTTCCGGTCTCATATGAAAATGAAAAACTGGAGCATTTTCTGCATCGATGGATGAAGAATCGAGAACATAATAATTTCTGGTTGACCATGTTCCCAGAAAAAAGATACTTTCAAGAAACGACGAGCACGACTGAAGTGGCTATACATACAAATCCATCTAGGCTCCGCAGTATTAAACTGCGGAGCCTTATTTTTATTTTTTTTTACATTCTCCCTTCATTCCTTTCCTTCTCCATTCTCTCTCCCTCCCCTTACTCCTATCATTCACCTCATGAAAACCAAAACCACTCGAATATGATGAACATGGTATATATTTTTCAATAGAGGATTCATCCAAAACCAGAAAGCTTTCGATAAAACAAAAGCTGAAGCATATCTAGTCACATGGGATTTGTCCAGAAGGGGTTCATACAACTCGGGTTCTACATCCATTACTGATTCAGACTCTCTTGTCACAATGATCCCATTAGATCCTTTAATGGACACAATAAAAAGAAGAACTGATAATGGAAGAATTACAATTAAAATTATATCATCCAATCTCAAACCAGGGTCACTTTCTTTTATATAGGCTAAACGAATGATCCATGAAGTAACAAATAGAGTACCAACTATAAAATTTATCACCCAAAATACGCGAAGCGACAATGGATGCCTAATAGCTTGGAATCTCTTCTCATGTACAACTAAAACTGTGATTACTACATGAGTTATTCTCTTTCATGAGGTGAATGATAGGAGTAAGGGGAGGAGAGAGAACGGAGAAGGAAATGAATGAAGGAAGAATGTAAAAAAAAATAAAAAAATCAGGCTCCACAGTTTAATACTGTGGAGCCTAGAAAACTAAAAAAAAATTAAATTTGGCCAATACGACGTCGTTTCCCAATTGGCCCAGCCATACTTAGCGTCTGCAGTTTAATACTGCGAACGGTACTTATTTAAAAACAATGTCGTTTTCCAATTGGCCAAAAATACTTAACGTCCGCAGTTTAATACTACGGACGAGAAACTTTTACAAGGAGTGTATTTTGGACATTTGTCCCGTAAACTAAACTGCAGACAGGACCTCTATTTAACCGTTAAATCATCGGATGGACGGTCATAATCTGTTGTAAGGATAATGTTAAATTGACGTTATTAATGGATCAATCCCCTATATATATATATATATACATATATTTTACATATATATATATAGGGAGAGGCTCTCCAGCCAACCGGTTCGCTGACGAACCGGTTTTAGCGACGGTTTTTACCGTCGCTAAAGGCTAAGACGACAGTTTGCATATAAACAAACCGTCGTCTTAGCCTTTAGCGACGGTTTTTTTTTGCATATAAACAAACCGTCGTCTTAGCCTTTAGCGACGGTAAAAACCGTCGCTAAAGCCCGGTTCGTCAGCGAACCGGTTCGCTTTAGAGCCTTCTCCTATATATATATACATATACATACACACATATATATATATATATCTACATGTATACATATACATACATATATATGTATAAATCTCTCATTTAGTATCGGTATACAATATATGAAACTATGAGCATCAATTGATTAGACATCTCTTATTGCTATTTTATGATATACGATATAAAAAAGTTACATATGGATATTATAGCTAGTTTTATTAATTTATTTAGTTGATTATATATCATTTCTAATTATTAGTTGATTAAGTGAATATTTCTTTGGTTATTAATTTAACACTGTACAAGAATTAAAAAAAATTAAACTTTTAAAAATTTATTCTGAACGGATACGGATACGAATAAGCGGATATTTGATATATTATCCATATTATATTGTACAAAACGGATACAGACGTATTCGAATATTATCCATCGAAAACGAATACGGATATTAAAATTTATTTTTGGATACGGATACGAATATACCTGTATCCGCATCCGAAAATATCCGTTTACAGCCCTAATTAAAGGTGCGATAAAAAGCCTAAGACTTGAATACTAAATATATCAAAACCCAAAAATCGAATAGGCCCTTAAGGGCTGAAATTGTGCGGCAATCAATTATATATATATACATACATACATATACTCACACACACACACACACACACACATATATATATATATATATTATTGATTGCACGGACAGGTGTACTGGATCCGGTTTTCATCATTGAATGTGATGCTATCTTTCTTTTTTGGGAAGGTGAGAGAGGGAAGTCATGTATTGTTTTTGGCAAATCTGGGTTGAAAACAGTTATCCGGATTGGGCCTAAATTTTTATTCTAAAATGTAGATCCAAACTTTAACTTAACTATATTATACAAAATAGATAATTAACCCAATTAATATAAGTGGTTTTGGGTTGACCTATGGTTCTCAACTTTTTTTGCCAAGTCTATCTGTTAATATCTTCCTCGATTCTAGGTTTGGTCACTGTTAATGAACTTTTGAATGATTATTTTCTTAATCATGAAAACTAATAATATCCATTCCAGATAGTCTAACAACTATCTTAAATCAACTTCTAACATCATATCTGGAAACCAAATTTCATAAGCCTTATCGAGCCCAAAAGATGATGTCCCTATTTCGTGCTTTTCACATAGAGTCTTGTTATACATTGTGAAAGTTTTCAGTCGAATTATGATTACGACATATGTGCATACATGGGATATATAAGAATTAAGAAGGGTCTCACTTTAATTTATTTTTTACTTATCGCATACACGTTGGTCACAATTCAATTTCGTCAAATATTTATCGACAAGTATATCATTTTCCTTTCACATAATCTACCCGATGTAAGTTTGAGGCCATACTCTACTCCAATAGCTAATGTTATGCATTATCAGGATGGTTTGCGTTCCACTATTGAGGGAAGCTGCACGGTAGTACGAGATCTCACAGATTTTTGCTTCCACTCTTACTTCTCCTACATGGATGAACTGAGTGAGGAAGTACCTGCAGATGAGAGACCTATTGACATAAAGTAAAGAAATTACCCTTTGAAATTTTGTTATTACCATATATGTGTACTAGCTCACTCTTTCCGCAAATTGCTCTCTGTGGCAGGTTGTTGAAGCTCCCAAAATGTTTATTGGTTACTATGCTTGCTGTGCCAGTGGATGTGGTTATAATTACAGCTGTTGCTCTTTGGAAAAGCCCATACTTGTTGTTCCGTGGATGGAAAAGACTACTTGAAGACTTGATTGGAAGGGAAGGACCATTTCTGGAGACGGTATGTGTTCCGTTTGCAGGACTAGCTATCATCTTATGGCCTTTAGCTGTTGTTGGAGCTGTAATTGGTGCTTTCTTCTCCAGCTTCTTTCTTGGGCTCTACAGCGGAGTTATTGTCCACCAGGTCTATCAAAATTTCTTCCGTACTTTGATAAATTATGAGTTTCACTTGGCACCTCAGGCTTTGAGTGAGTTCTTATTATGGTTTGGAGATTTAGCTTACATTTGATTTGCATATTCTCAGGAAGATTCACTTCTGATGGGACTTGCATACATTGTAGCCGTAGTTTCATTGTTTGACGAATATACAAATGACATGCTTTATCTCAGGGAAGGATCCTGCTTTCCGAGGTAGTATATATGATTTCTAATTCTTCGCCTACTGAAACATTATGAGTTCATTTCTTTTCTTTGTTTTCAGGCTGACTCCTATATGTTGTTTACTTGTCTGTCACTATATTCTGTGTTGGTCATGAGAAAAAAATGATTTTGATTCAAGAAATTCTTCTGGCAGCTAGGCCTAAATATCGTAGAAACATGAGCCATGCTAATAGCCTAGACAGACGAATGTCGATGGACAACAATGGAATTGGTCAGAAGAATGAGAGGGAAGGCTTGCGCAGTACAAAGCTGACTTCAGAGCGATCACTAACATTGAAGAGGGCTATTCAACAGTATACACCCGTGCAGGTGAATAACATTCTACATACAAATTACAACACATGGTCATTTTGTGAGTAGTAAATTCATAATAGAGTATGACAGGTATGGGATTGGCTGTTTAAATCCTGCGAAGTGAATGGTAAGATACTACTCCGTGATGGTCTGATAGATGTCAAAGACATTGAGGAGTGCATCGTGAAGGAAAATTGTAAGAAGTTGAGCATCAAATTACCTGCATGGTCCATTTTGCAGTGTCTGCTTGCATCGGCAAAGTCTGACTCACCTGGTTTGGAAATTTGTGCGTCTCTTTGAGCTGGTTTATTCTTTTTCATGTTTAAGATCTAGGTTTAGTCATGATATTTTTATTGATCTTTCCAGCTGATGACATCGAACTAACGATGACCAACTGGCCTAAGGATAAAGTGTCTCAGTGGTTTGTTGGGCCTTTATTGATCATCAAGGAGCAAATAAAGGGACTAAAGTTAGAAGCAAATGAAGAAATCTGCCTGAGAAAGCTCATCATGGGGTACAAGAATGAAAAACCAGAGGAGTGGGATGACAGTGGATTTCCATCCTCTGATGGTGTGAGAAGAGCACAATTACAAGCAATAATTAGGAGGTAAATTCCAAAAACATGTCTTAAATATATTGATAAATCCACCGAGAAATCTCGCAAATACTGAAAAAGTGTACCATTAATGAAGTTTGCCGAGTGAGAAAAATGTCTGATACTGTTGCCATCTCTTGTATTTAATCACAAAGGTTTCATTTCCCTATCTATTAGAGAAAATACATTTCACCGCATGAGTTCTTGCATGGTTCATGCAGACAGGCAGATTCAGAAAGTATGTTTATCAATATAGTCTAATTTCCTGCAATAATTAAGAATTCTTGGAAATGGGGACTAGAAGAGGGTTTTTTGGTCAACAAGACTTTAAGATGAATTCCCCAATTTTCATAATTTTCTCTGAACTTTCTATTGGAGTTGAAGCACTTGCTCCTATTGCAAAATATTCATAGTCCAAATATTCCGGTAGGACGAGCTGATTGGAGGTTTCTATATCTTTCCTTTTGTTCTCTTTTTAGTATCAAAAGTAAAACTGAAAACAGAAATTTGGGACTTCTTTTTCCCTTTTCTTCAGTTTTGTAACCAAACAAAGAAGTGGTAGTACATTGCTAACATAATGAATTGTATGTTTCTAACCAGCATCAATACATAGAAAGATGAGACGTATATTTCTCTAGTTTCCTTTTTTAAATTCCAACACTAGTAGAATTCTACAAGTGGTACATTACTTCGGATGGATTAAGAAAGACTTGGTATTTTACCATTAATCTGTCTAGATTCTGAGACTCCTTATGCATTATTGTTTTGTGACAGACTGCAGGGTATTGTTGGTTTCATGTCAAGGATGCCAACATTCAGACGTCGGTTTAGAAACTTGGTGAAGGTTTTGTATTTGGAAGCAATTCAGATTGGTCTTATTATAGCAAATCAAGATAGAGGAAGCTTGAAACCTAGACGTGGTGGCAGAAATTTCCTAGGGCGAGGCAATAGAAAAGATAAGGATACCACCGCAGAGGGTAGCAGCCAGAGCATACACAACAACGGTAATATAGTTTGAATATAGTTTTGTCTTAATGTAGAATTATAAATTTCATAGGATGTGGTTAAGAGTTGCAGCTTGTTTTCATCTGATGAATTACGGTTCTCTGACATAAGCTGTGACGGGTTAATAATTGATCATATCGGACAAGTGTACGTCTATGTCAGGAATATGATTTGCTTATTATTTCCGAGAAGATTATTTTAGAAGTCGAAATGGAACTAATTAATATGTAGGAATGACAAAATGGAGATATTGGAAAACACGAGAAGGTTGGAGGTTATTCGTTATCTGTGTAATATTCTCTTCTTATATGATGTAATATTGCTCAGGGAGAGTGATGCGCAGCCTGTTTAACCTTATTTGAGTCTTGTTTGTGGTTATTTTGGTACCTTACTTTAGTCTTGTTTGTGGTTACTTTGGTTATTTCAGGTCAAATATTTCTTATCCAAATGCAAAAACAATAGTAAATACAATTATTATGTTCTGTTAGGTTGCAGCAGATTCTCAGATGTGTATTTTCCGGGACGAACTAGGAAAAATGAAACAGGAAATAGAAAACAGAAATGGGCAACCTCAGGAGATGGTCCAACATTGTTTAAACAGCATTATACTATTGTCACTAGTCATTTTTCTACAAACTGAACTTCTTTGGTCATACAAATGTATAGTAGACAAATCAAGAAAGACGGTGTGTTAGTATGATTCATGCAGTGAACATTCAACTTCATTGACATGAGGAGAAGAATCTAAGGAAGGTAACATTAATGGTTCATTCACTCATCTGATATATTAATACACTGTAAAATCTGGTATCTAAACCAGTTGAAAGACAAGGTGTAAGAGCAATTGAGAAAGTTGCAAAATGGTAAATAGATTACATCTATCACCTTCCAAAACATCTTAGTATTGACGAGGTAAGGGTGGAAGAGAGAAGCTTCATGCCAGCAGATCCTCCAGGGAAGTAGGAAATAGCATAATATGAAAGTGCAAGGACCTAGAACAGTGAGAAGCATCAATTTACAGGAAACATGAAAAAGCATAAGCAAATGGACGGAGTTATACCTGTACAACAGAGAATAGCACGGAAAGAACATAACTGTGAAGCATCATGGAAACATAAATGGTACCAACCATACTGCCAATAAATCCCAATGTAAATGGAAGCCTCTGTGGAAAAAAATGGAAAACAGCATGAGGGGAAAAGAAAACGTTAAAATATAAAATTAAAAATATGAAACAAGAAAAATCTACATCCACTGGAAGTTGGCTGTTTCTAGTGGGATGTAAACAGGTAAAGATTTACGCAGAGCTAAGATACACCTCTTTTGACAACATGTGTGCAAGCTGATTCTTAGGGCCCTTGAGTGCGAAGAATGAACCAATGATAAAGACACATCCAACAGTGAAACAGAGAGCAAACTTTTGAGGCATCAGCACCATGACAGGAAGAAACATGGTGAATGCAATGAATATGAAAAACACCCCAGAAGCAAGGAGTAAACCGAAATACATGAGAGATTTTCCAGAAGGAATATTGCTAGTTGCAGACTGGAAGTTTCCTGGTATATCTCGAACTCCTTTTGAAACCCTGCAACAAAAAAAATAACTCAGAAAGAATTTTTTCCTAAAGAATTAGCATTCATGCGGTGATGGCCTTGGAGTAATCAACCATGATTAGCAGCTTATAGGAACAAAATAACCAGAAAAATTAAGTCGTCTAAAAACTCAACCTATTAAATTAGGACCCCACAAAATAAAGTTGGAAAAGAGCATGAATGCATGGTTTTCCTAGCTTGGTCTGCTTGTTGGGGGTTAACTAATTTCGCTGTCATTCTTTTACTGATAATAGAAAATGACTGAAAAGGACAGCTGGACGGATATTACCATACAGTAAGTTCTCAAATTTAACACACACACCCGTGGTTCCGTTTTAACTGGGGAAGAACAGAAGGAAGTAAACTAGTGGAACTTCACCATCCACGGGCTTTTTCCTAGTTTGGATTTACTTGTTGGGGGGTATACTAATTGCCCTGTCATTTGACTCATTTCTTTTATCGATAATAGAAAGTGACTGAAAAACATGTACTAAGCACAAAAACATGTACCACTGCTTATTATTCCTCCCGTAGCTAACTATTTAGAACCAGGGAGACAAAAGAGTGGTTCACAGTTTCTAACCACTCTTACACAAATTATGTTCAATCAAAATAATTTCCTGAGAGAATCCACTTTGAGTGTTAACTCTGGAAAAAAGATTTTTTTATTTTTTGGCTAGTTTAGATGAAATTTAACATTCCTGCCTGTGGCAGGGATGGATCCCAAGACCTCCTGGTGCTCAAGAAGTGGACTTAACCACTGTACCGGGGGAGGCTTGGTCTGGAAAAAAGAATTGCTAGGCTTGATACTTGATGCACTGAAGTCCAAGTTCATCTGCAACTTAGTGTAGCCTTATCCCTCCTTCATTTGACAGTATCCGACTCTCCAACCAACAATTACAGGGGAGGAAAAAAAAAAGGAAAGAAAGATTCGAAATCGAATGGGAAGTCGTGAGCCTTGAAACAGCTTGAGAATACAACTGTACATGTGGTTCTCTCTATTGATTCAAGTGGGACAACATTAAAGGACAATGCAGCATCATTATCAACAACTTTTAACCATGTAACTAGGGAGTTTTCTTACCATGTCATACAAAAAGCCTAAACGCATTATCTTATCATAGCTCTACACATGAGAACCATAACAAAATGTTTGGTCCATTTAAAACAAGATAAATTGGCATGATTTGCAACTAAAGAACCAGAAATTATAGCATTTGCAAACACCACTAAAGCAAGTTCCAACCTTTTTTCCATTGCAGAAATTAGATCAAGAAACAATAATAAATACTTTGATAACTAGGTCCAGAATAAATTGAACTCAAATTTTTTTCTTCAAATCATGATCTTTACTAACCAACAAAAAAAGAAAAAAATGAACCCTACATTTGAGCTTAAAATTTTTCTTGAATTTGTTGCTTTCCCCATTACTTCACACTCTGTTCACCACATTAGCGCCACTACCAATACATACATATCATAAAACCATCTCACCATTACAGACATTGTTTCAAATCCTTCTCCAACGTATCAAATATCAACAAATCCAGTAAACATCGAAAAACTCAACTTCTAGATCCAAAATTATACTCCCTCTGTCTCACAAAAAGAGCCCCATTTCACTTTGAACTTATTTAATTTGTGAAATCTTAAAATTTAAATTGTAATGTGAATTTATCTAATTTTTTGGAATAACACTTTTGTACTTAATACTTTTGTACTTAATAATACTTTGAAGTAGTTTACATTATTGATTAACGCATTAATCAAAATCATAAATTCACATCAATTTTGATTTCCATAGTTTTCCAAATTGAGTAGGAAAAAATGACTCTTTTTTGGACTGGAGAGAGTAAAACACGTGATTAATTTTTGCAGTATATAGAGCAATGGGAAATAGAATAAACTGAGGCTAATTAAGATTTGAAATACATACACGTCAAATGTGCCGGAAACTTTATCGTTGGCAGTTCTAACGGCAGCTTCAAGATCGAACCCTAGGGCGGAAGATTCGGGGTCTTCAGTAGGTTTGGAAGAGGCGTAAGCGTTCCAGTCTGCAAGCAGAGACGATGATTGTTTTTGCAGATCCCCGGCGTTGTTTGAGCTACCACTTGGTCCTCCGCCGAACCACGATTGCGCCGTTTTCTGCATATTCCCTTTTCGAATTGGTATTAATAGAATTGTCTGCAGCTTCTTCTTCCTCACTCAGCTTGATGACTGACACAGAAGCTTTCGTAATTCAGAGATCTGGTGTGGTTCCTCCTTCCACGGCCACCGGTGTTATTTCGTTCTCTTCCTTTACTAATAATGGTGATTTACTAGTCAATGCTAAACTAGTAATGGTTAATGCTATGTTTGGGTATTGTTTCTATCTATAAAGGAGTTCAAAAAAATACACTTACTTTATTAATTAACGTAATGCGTTATAATTTTAACATTATTTATATAAATATTGTCGATGTATTATACTTTTAACTCTATGAATAAAGTTGTTGATAATGAGCAAAAGTATATTTAGATTTTAGCATTAATTTTGATGATATTTATTTATATTAGTGATATTTTAAATCTTAGTGAGATTGATTGCTTTTAACGATATAATTATTATTATGACATTATTAATGATTATAAATAAAAACAAAACTAACTGTTATTTTTCTTTTTAATGAATGTTGTGTTATTTTGTACAATGGATCATTAAACCTTTTTTTTTTGCATAATTATATGTAAATTATTTTTTGCGCAAGAAACGTTTATAATTAGAATTTGACTTCCATTATATTTTTTCTCTTATTTTATCCAACATTTTAAGTAAAACTTTTTTCTTTGAAGATGAAGTAAAACACTTTTGTTGGTTACGATTTAAATAGATTAATAGGTAATTTATGAAAATGAGATTAGTCTTGCCCATTGAATGTATTTTTAACATTAAAATATACTATGAATTTTTAACTATTTAAATTGTAATTAAAAAATATGTGCATTAAATGTGGAAGTGTCAAATTATTTTTATTTTTAGGTTAATGATACAATTTAACATTATAATTTAAATAATATATTTAGTGTATTAAATAAATTTGGAAGCTATATGCCAAGTCCATAAAACTTTGTTTTGTCAACATACTAGAGCTGACAACTGCCTATCCAAACATTGCCTTTGGTTCCATTTTTAACAAGTTACTAGCTGGGACTCGGGAGGGACTGAAAACCGGAGAAACAAAGAAATGAAGACAGCCCCAAAAGTAACTGATGTAGCTAAAAATAACCTACCATTGATAAATAAACTGTTACGTGTAATTTTTATAATTATATTAATAAGGGATGATAAAATAAATTAACTTCTTTGAGTGTTTTGCAAGAAGACTTAATCTAAGAAGGATTAGAAGTCTTTTATGTTTAAATCTTATTCACAACTCGTGTAGAATAGAACTTAGAGTTGAGTTTAGAGTTTAGGGTTTAGAGTTTAGAGTGATACTATAAATAAGAGATATTTCTGCACATAATCTGACTCCCAAAATAATTTTCTCTTCATATTCTGACTTACGCATCGGAGGAGAGTCCTCTCCGAACAACCAAGACTTCAAACCACCGCAATCTTGCTATTCAAAGACGACCAAGACTTCGCCACCGCAATTTCAGATGGCTTACAACCTAACCTTAGCTCCTCCTTTCAAACCTTGTGAGATTTTTTATTTTTATTTTTTTTATTCTGCTTAATTTCCTATTCTCCTCACATCTTACATATATTTCTCAATTTTTATGGTGTTTCCTCAACTATGGATCATTGTTGTTTCAGAAAGGAATCGTTCGAGCCATCGTTAAAGCAATATGGATTCAATGAGAAAGCTTCTGGCAGCATCATTCACTTTGTGGATTCCGATGAATGAAACGTTCATATAATTAAGTCATTAAATTCTGTTTAACTGCAATCGACAAAAATTCAAATTGTCTTATTCGAATTTTAGATGCACTCAATTTTACTCGTCCTAAAAAGATAAGTTCATAGCTTGGACAAGATTTCTAGCGACGATACACGGTACGCCTAAAGTCCCAATGTGACACGAACCCGCACCCAACCCTGACACAATTGAGTTGCACTACATCGAAAGGATGAAATGAGTTTTTTTAAATAACATAAATTCCCAATTTTATGTTTAATTAAATAACATCATATAATTCCTACTTAAATCAAATAATATATTGTCTCTTGTTCTTCACATAGATTACACTATTAATTCACTTAAATTATATATATTGGATTTAAATTAAGCCCAAAAGTACAAAAAATAATCGTTAAAAGTGTTATTTCTAACAATCTCCCACTTATTTGGAAAAATTACTTTTCTTTCCAAACAGTTTTCAGTCAAACAACTCCAAGATTTGTATGTCTAAATAAAAGGTGTCACGAAGATTAAAACTTCTGTTAATGTAAACAATTCAAAGTTATATTGAAGTTATAGGTGTCCATAGGATTAAACTACTACTTCTATATGATACAAGTTCTGGATCCTCTGCCGAGGATATGTAAATAAATAATTTCACATGCGTATGGTATGTCAAACAATTTATGTTATAAACACCCCAACTAGTTTGAGACAATCCTGTCAAAACTTAACTTTTTCCTTTGCTTTTGATTGTTCTCTTTTAGCCCCAAATCCCACCCACAGTAAAACAACCATTCCCGCTTACTTTTTCCCTTATTTATTTTTGTAACCATTTGTAGCATTTTTCCCAGGTACTTTGTGAGATGGGAGAGATTTTGGCAAGTGTATTGTCTCTGTGCTTTATAAGAGAGAGCATAACGTGGAATCCAACCCAGACATCTAGAGAGAATGTGGAGCCGTGGCGTGCCTTCAGGTAATGAAGATTAAAATATCCGATATTCACTCGCGTCAAAACGAATATCAAAGTGAATATTATTCGTATTTATATTTGTCCAAAGCGGATACAAATACAAATATATGCATATTCGTATCCGTAATATATATGTGTATATATATTGATATACATACATATACATTTATAAATCTTTCATTTAATATTGGTATATAATATATGAAAATATTAGCTTCAATTTTTTATACATCTTTTATGGATATTTTATGATATAAAAAAGTTACATATGGATATTATTTTTAGTTTTATTATTTTATTTGGTTAATTATACATCATTTATAATTATTAGTTGATTTAAGTGAATATTTTTTTATTATTAATTTAACATTGTGCAATAATTAAAAAAATAAAAATTGAAACATTTAAATTTTAATTTTGAACGAATACGTATACATATACGCGGATATTTGCATATTATTCATATTATATTATACAAACGTATTCGAATATTATCCGTCAGGATACGAATACTGATACGTATTCGAATATTATCCGTCAGGATACGAATATTGATATTTTATATTACATATCTATCGGATAATATTAGAATTTATTTTTGAATATGGATACGAATATACTTATATCTGCATCTGAAAATATCCATTTACAACCCTAAATTCAGATGTATGTGATCATGGAATCTGCGGTCTTTACAAATTTCAGAGGAGCACTACTGATTTCAGAGGAGAGTTGGATTAAATTTACATAGTTTTCAATGCTATTCAAATTCCATTCCTTAATCCTTAGACATCATTGTATTCAAATTCTCTCTCCGTACAAATAAAAGTAAAGTTTGGTGATGAAAACAAAAGCTAATGCTAATTGCTACCTCCGTCTGAAATAAGATGTTCAGTTAACCTTTTGAGTTTTTATTGTTCTAAAAACAAAAACTTTTTAAACTTAAATATAACTTTGTTTAACAATAAACATAATTATTTATAGGCAGGGTTAGACAAATTTTAATATGCATCAAGTATAAGATACAAAAAACTGAATGAGATTCTCATTTTGGAAAAGAGTGAAGAACTAAAACATACTGAAAATTTTGTCAACCAACAATAAAAATTTTAGAGACAGATTAACGGAACAATGTGGTTGACTCAAACCACTTTCACACTTTGTTTTAGTATTTTTTTTAATTGAAGAAAAGAAAGGGGAAAAAAAAGGCAAGGATAAAACTCACTTTACCTACAAAAGTGAGATTTTTTTTTTGGGGGGGGTGGGGGGGGGGGGCAAATAATCCTTATTTTTTTACTTCTATTTTATTTTCTCTTTTATTAGAAAACTCCAAGATACCCAATTTTTTTTTATTTCCTCTCTAAATTAAAACTCCAAGATTGAGTTTTACTCTAATAAATTCTTGGATAACATAACAAAAGTGCTTTGGATGGCATATGTTTTAGTGTACAAATATTATAAGAAAAATTGAAATATAACACTTACATAATTACATTAAAAATTCAAATTGTACTACTATCTTTCATAAAATGTTTTCCAAAAATATTAGTCATATATTTAATATGGTGACGCCGGGGGAGAGATTTCTCTTATTTATTTCTTAAAATTGGATATTACCGACCCTTCTTATCTTTTGGTTCATTTATTAACTAGGAAAAGAACGACATAAACGTCGACGAGGTTTTAAAAGATTAATTTTAAGAATGGACCAATTAACCAGAGTCATTAGTTAGTAAAGACTTAAATGGATGTACCAACTCATCCGAATTTGAAGATTTTTCGCAATCGAGATGGTCCATATGTGACTCTGAAGAATTGGTCTGCAACCGACATTCATAGAGTTTAGGAGTTTGTTTAAGCGAGGGGAAGGTGTTAGGCACCCCCGACTTCCGTAAAAAATACGGTTATCGCATTCTTAATGTTTTCCTTGACGTTATGATGAGTGTGTGTGTGTTTAGAAAAAATATTAAAATGTTAATGCCTACCTTAGAAATCGTGAGAAGTGCATTTTTTTAAAATCCATTCGAGCCTTTTTGAACCTATGCACGAAGAATTTGATCTGAGAAAATATTCAATTAAATGTTAATTTTGATAATGCCTTTCGAGGTGGCATTTTGAAAATTATGGTTTACAAACCCTTTGTCAAATATGAATCGAGACTCTCCATAACCTTCGATTTTAACTTAATTATTCTAATAACCTATATTGCTTTAGTTTTATAAAATCTTGGCTATTTGTTTCAAAAAATCATTTGATGAGGTAAAAGATAAAATCAAGCATCAAAACAGGGTTGAGGCTATCTATGGGCATGTAAGCCATCTAAACAGCCCCAAACACCTCGCAAAGATATAATCTACTATAACAAGGCCTTAAATCCAGTTTTCATGGGACAAGATCCTCGATATCGTTTCAAGGCCCAAATGTACATATACAAATAGTCATAGTGCAATATTACAATTGAAAAACACGTTCATCATGAGAATTATATCAAGATGCGTCAAATGCGAGGTTTAAGGCATTGACCCCATTCCTAGGCTCACAAACTCAAAATCACAACAAGACAATATATATATATATATATATATATATATATATATATTTGACATCAATGATTTAGGAAAGGGCTCCCACAGATCCTATTCTTTTTTAATTGAATAACCGGAGCTAACATTTTGAGGGACTAACAAGATTTAGCCAAAAAGATCTAAGATATAGGACATAAGATCCCTAGGTTTAGATTCCTACGAATCCAATGATAACGTAGCCGAGATTTAACCCAAATTAGCTATCAGACAATTCAATTTGTTAGAATTTCTTGACTGCCAAAAAGTGGGACCCCCTCACCACTATATATGAGTCTAGGATTGCACAAGGTAAACCATAACCAAATAATTAACTTCCCAATAAAACAATCGATAAAAAATAAGTTAATTCCAAGATAAAAAAAAAATAAATTAACAAAGGGACATCATCGGGTGGTTAGGAAAAAATTTCATCCACGAGAGATCCTCTCTAATCACCCTAGTCCAAGGATTATACTCGAACGGTTTATGGAAATCTCAAATGATAATATAATTGTAATACAAATGAATTTCAATTTGATATAATATGTTAGATCCAAGCCAAATCTACACAACTAATACAAAAAAATTGAATTTTTCACCTTAGAGTGAGAGAATAATGCATCCTTGATCTTTGAATTGGATAAAATCACACTAATTTAGCTAAAAATTTGATGAGGTCTACTAGATCTAGATTAAATTTAGTGTTTCTCTCTCTAAGAATCTCACTGTTCTCTCCAAATTTTTTACTTTTTCTCCCAAAATTCTTTTTTTCTAAAAAGGCTGAAAACTGCCTTATATAGGCCCCGAGCTTGGTTGCAGGTCTATCTGCGGCTTGACGCAGGTCCACCGACAGCTAGCTCAAGTGGGGCCCACTTGTCTGGATTTTCGTGTCGCAATGTCAGTTCGTGTTGTGTGTTGAAACGTTCATAACTTTCAATCCGGAAAGAGCTGGGAGGCGTGTCATACCATTTCGGAAATCACTTTCCAAGAGTTACACAGTAACATTAAGTTTGGCCAATTCCGGACCCGAGAAGATAGAACAAAATGCATAAATGTATATTCCAAAGATATCAACTAATAAACCGTCATGCCTTGTGTAATTCGTCACTCAGTGGTCGTCGTGATAGCTTTATATGTTTGCTCTGAATCCTGCAATCCTCTGCTTAGATGTCCTATCGTCGGGGCGAAATGACGTTTTTGCCCTCCTACTAGGGTTAAGTAACAAATGTAAAATTTCGGGTGTCTACAAAATATCATTTGACTTTTGTGTAAATTTTTACTTTTAAAAACAAGAAGGCTGAAATGAAAAATTTTAGATAACAAATATCTTTTTTCTGAAACAATTTAAATAACAAATATGAGTTCCTTATATGGGGTTTGGTTCGCCAAATAAAAATGAAATGTAATGCAATAGAGTTATAATATAATGATAATAAATTATTATGACATATTTATTTGGTTAGTTCTTGATATGTGTGTATTATAAGTCAAAATATCAAATTAGTTGTAATTATTGTTTTGTCTTTCATGACCTATTGCATTAGGAACGTAATGAGTTAATACATTAAGTGGTTGACGTAATGAAAAGCTTAAAATTAATATAATAACATTACACTTTTTAATGGGCTAATACATGTAATAGGTGAACCAAATATAATAAATGTCGCACAAATGTAATAGCTTATTGCATTGATTTAACGTAAACTAAACGTCACCTTATTAAGATGCAAATGAATTTTTTTCTGAGTGCAACTTCCTTATAAAAGTTAAAGGTAAATAACTAAAGGATAATGATATATCTTGCGAATTTTTATGTCGATTTTTTAATTGTGAGTTATGTGGATAATTCTAATTGGTAATATCTTAATGATACATTTGATATAATAGGCTAATATATAATCTTATCCAATTCCATGTATTAATATACATTACAATTGTAATTCGGTAAAAAAACTCTCGCAATACATAGTATGACTCATAATTAAATATCATTGTAGAAGATCTGTTCGGATAAAACTATAAGTTAGTTTGACTAACTTATAAGTTATTTTGCCATGCAATTGTTTGACTATAATTAGTTTTTAACATATAAACTGACTTATAAGTAATTTTTGAGAAGTAATAATTTTTTATTTCTCAAAAAATAATACTAAATATTTTTATTTATGAGTTACCATTTAAAATGAAGGATAAGTTATTTTAAATTTTATCTTACAAGTCATTTGAACTTATAAGAGGCTGTTCGGCAGCTCCTTATAAGTTGGTCAAACCAACTTATAAGGAGTTTTTTACTATTTTAGTGTTTGGCTATGACTTATTTTTTGACTTATAAGTCAAAAAAAATAAGTAACAATTTGTGACTTAAAAAATAATGACTTATAAGTCATTCTGAATAAGCTATTTTGACCAAATTAAATGACTATATTACCCCTCTATTGTCTTGGTAAATTACATCTCTACCCCTCCTAACCTAATACATTATACACCTATTGGCTCTTTCTTTGCGCTTGATCTGGTAATTTCTTGGCTTCTCCATTTTTTAAAAAGGTCAGCATCTGATTAGAATTTTATTTGCACCATCAGGAGTATGTATGTTTTTTGTTTTTTTTATGTTTTTTTTAAGTAATACCCAGAAAGTCTTCAAAACAAGTTGTTTACATTTCAGAGTGTTGTTTACTTTTAAGTGTATTAGGTACTAAAATGCGCCAGAATATAGAGGAAATTTCTTAGCGAAACCATAAAATAATTGAAGAGCACAAAGATTCTAAAAATCCTTCCGAATTTGGAATTTAGGACTGCAACTGCTATAAATGCTAGAGATTATTCATGAGCCTTGTGGGAATGGTTATGCATATATTCTAAGCTGAAACAAATAATAGAAAAAGAAGCTTTCATTCTTTTCCTCTGATGTAAATTTTTCTTTTTTTGAAAAACCAAGCAACTTATATTAACATATGGACAACAAACACACCAAAACAACACACGAGTTCAAGAGTGCATGGCAACACAACGAGGGGTGGCTCTCCCTCCGCTCTTTTTTCCAAAAACAAGAGAACAAAAATAGGGGGATCAACATGGACTTTATTTGATTTTTATTTTTATTTTCTGGACTTTTTGAAGTTAATTTAACAAATTTTCCAATTCAAAAATAATATGGTTTTAATAATATCTTTTTATAATTTCCTTTTTAAATAATAAGTTGTTTAACAATAATAAGCTGTTTACCAATAAACTGTTTAAATAATAAGTTGTTTACCAATAAGCTATTTAAATAATAATATGTTAATATTAATAAGTTGTTTAAATAATAAGTTGTTTATCAATAAGGTGTTTATCAATAAGTTGTTTAAATAATAAGTTGTTTAAATAATAAACTATTTACCAATAAGCTATTTAAATAATATATTTACTATTAATAAGTTGTTTACCAATATTTAGTTGTTTAAATAATAAATTGTTTACCAATAAGTTGTTTAAATAAGTTATTTACCAAGAAGTTGTTTAAATAAGTTATTTACCAATAAGTTGTTTAAATAAGTTATTTACCAATAAGTTGTTTAAATAATAAGTTATTTATCAATAAGCTGTTTAAATAATAAGTTGTTTAACGATCATAAACTGTTTAAATAATAAGTTATTTATCAATAAGCTGTTTAAATAATAAGTTGTTTAACAATCATAAACTGTTTAAATAATAAGTTATTTATCAATAAGCTGTTTAAATAATAAGTTGTTTAACAATCATAAACTGTTTAAATAATAAGTTATTTACCAATAAGTTGTTTAAATAATAAGTTGTTTACAAATAAGCTGTTTAAATAATAAGTTGTTTACCAATAAGGTGTTTATCAATAAGCTGTTTAAATAATAAGTTGTTTACCAATAAGCTGTTTAAATAATAAGATATTTACCAATAAGCTATTTAAATAATATATTTACTATTAATAAGTTGTTTACCAATAAGTTGTTTAAATAAGTCATTTACCAATAAGCTGTTTAAATAATAAGTTATTTATCAATAAGTTGTTTAAATAATAAGTTGGTTACCAATAAACTGTTTAAATAATAAGTTGTTTACTAATAAGCTGTTTAAATTTATTTACTAATAAGCTGTTTAAATAAGTTATTTACTAATAAGCTGTTTAAATAATAAGCTGTTTACTAAGAATAAGTTGTTTATAATGTCCTTTTTAGTAATTTTATATTTAAAATCGACTTATAAGTCATTATGAGCCGAACACTTTCATAACTTGTTTTAACTTAATTTGTGACTTATTAGTCATTATCTGCCAAACGCTTTTACTTATAAGTCACAACTTAAAACAACTTATAATTTAACTTATATTTTAACTTATAAGTCATTTTAAAATAAGTCATTCCCGAACGGGCCCTAAGTCATCTCTAAACAAGACTCTGGCAAAAAGCAATTTAAACAACATACCTTCCCGCATAAAATCATTTCTTCTTTCCGCTTTACCTTCATAAGTGTTGTACTGAGAAATACCTAACAGAGAACAAATTTCATAGAACATTCAAATCCATCCATCTATTTCATATCTATAGACACCATATTCCAATCGACACCGGCGTGGCTACGGAAATTGCCGGCGAAATGAACTGCAACAGCGAAACAGAAGAAGAAACTATCGCCGTACAGAAAAAGCGGTCTCGGCGCGTGAGCTTCGCGGAGAACACTTCGGTTCACATCTTCGACCGAGACGATGAATTTGAGACTCCTCAAGAGCCAAAACCTAGCTCTTCTGCCGTTAATGCCACTGAATTAAGGCATTTCAATGACGAACTAGGGTTTCGTCGGAACTCATCCGACGCCAAGGAATTTTTCCAGAATGATGAAGAAGAGGATGAAGAAGAAGACGACGACATCGATGCGAGGGGTCCATTTTTGCGGCCTCTCGAGTCCCCTTCATCCGGAAGTGGCTTTGGTTCTGCTACCTCCAATGACGGCAAGTCATTTTCTGCATATATATATATATCATATTATATGTTCTAAAATTAAAGATCGAAATCCTAAAATACAAAATGGATATGAATTCTTTTGTATTTTGGAAGCAACAAATCTGGAGTTTAAAATTTTTGTACTAAAATAAAATAAAATTCGTATCTATTATGTGGATATATTGTGGGTAGTATTAACGATCTAATTAAGTAAATTGTGCTGTAAACTAGCATGCATCTGTTAACTTACAACGAAGGAGATTTACATTTCCCTGTAAAATGAAAAGGAGTAGTTGACGGCTTGCATTGAGAAAGTAAAAGATCTACAGTTATAAGGTAGTAGTAGTCAAGTACAGAAGTTAAAGATATAAGTTAGGCTTAGTAACATTAAAAATTATTTGCATCTTTGATTTGATATATGCAAAGCTACAGAAGCTCCTCGGATGATGTTGGCACAAACTGGGATGTTAAATTTTATTAAGATAATCTATCTTCTAACATTTAAAAGCTAATTTAGCTCAAGGTATAGTGACTTACTTGGTCCTTTCTTACTTTGGGAAGCAAAGGAGGCTAAACTAGGTAAAAAAATGCAAAGGAGGCTAAACTAGGTAAAACTGTCCACAGGGGCTAAAATAGGTGAAACATTCAATCATATATGTCAGTCATTCATGTAACTCATGTTACTAAATTATTTGCTGTTCTAACATTGGAATAACACATGGTATGAAAGTTGGCCACGATAGTGTAACATTTTCTTTTGGAGATGCATTTTGTTAATTCTCTACCTGAAAGCAATAGTGCCTGTTTGTGTTTGTAATTACTAAATTAAGTCTCAGCAGATCCGAAATTGTATGATAAGTAGTTCAAAATTATACTTCTGTCTGGTCATCCTTTGTGTAGGTGCAAAACCTAATTCTTTTAGTATTTTTTTTCTCTTTAATTTCTTCTAGCAGAAGATCATTTTTTTGGTCCTGTATCTGCGAGTTTCATTAGACCTGGACGGTTATCAGACTCTGCACCTCCGGATGAAAATCATGAGGTCACTATGGATTCAACTGCTTTCTCAATGAATTTTCGTAGCCTCGCCAAGTCAGATTCGGGTGGGGACTTACTGACCTCAACAGGGATTCACCTTTCCTTTGAAGAGAAAACACCAACCCAGGATTCTGCCCCCTCTAATCACGGTAATTCTATGGTGCTGACTGTAGCTAAGAGGCCGAATTCGCTATCTTCTATGAAAATTGCGAAATCAAGAAATGGTGGCGATTCAAATGATATGAGTCTTGTTGGAGAAAATTCTCATAGGTATGACTATGGGAGACTATCCCCTGGATTGGATAAACTCTTGGCAGAGACCAGCAAGGATTTGCATGCTTCCGATCGTATCAGCTATCCCATGCTGCAGAAAAACATTGAAAGTAAGCTTTCACCGACAAAGGGCCATTGGCATGCTCATATGGATATAGGTGACGATGAAGATAAGGAAACATTGTGGAATAATACTCATGATAGGCTCACTGATATAGTTTCTGTTGTGCATGATAAATTGGGCCAGGCTAATGGTGGTTCCAACTCTCTTATTTGCCAGAGCACTTGTGGTTTTTCTTTAAATTCATCCAGCACTCCAGCTTCTGACATGCCATCGCCTAGTCAATTAACTACAGTAAGGACTCTTTTCCTTGGACTTGAATTGGTTTTTCCTAAACAACTATGTTCCTTATATTGATGGTTCCTAATGAGTACAGCAACATGGTTTGTCATGTGATTTCCATCATGCAGTGATACTTGTGCTCCATCCTTATCACTGTTTCTTCTTTGACGTCTGCATTGTTAGTTTGTTGTCCTGAAGTACAAGCCATAAATTTTATCTGGAGATCATTCTTGTATAATACTGGATCTTTGTTTTTTTTCTTCTTCTTTTTCTGTTATTGAACTAGACGACTATGCAAATTGACTAATGCTTCTTCTTGTCAGTTTTGCATCAAATAAGCACATAAAAACTTTGCTAATTTGTGTCCATACTGATACGAAACATATTTATATGCGGTTTTATAGATCATAGACTTGATTGGTCATTTTAGTTGAGAGTTACAATGGTTGGTCCTAAGTCTGTATCCCTTCCCAAACATGTGCAAAGTTGGGTTCCTTAGGTTTTTAAAATGAAACTATAAATATCCTTTTGCTTAATGGCTAATGCTTATACTCTTAGTGCAAGATGCTGGGACCCTTTGTATCCCTTTTTCTTGTCATCTTGCACGGTTATTTACTTGTTCTGCTGTTCAATTTGTAGCACATGCAAGTCGGTGCGAGTGACGAGTCTAACAGAGATGACCTTGAAAGGAGGCCCATATTTGATTTCTCTGCTGTTGGTTGTGGCACCCTGTCAAATATGGATAACAAAGGTCATCAATTGGGTGGGTTTACACTGCAGGAATGGAAATCTCCATTGGCTAGTTCTATATCCTCTTTATCTACTAAACGAAGGCAGATAGTTGGGGGGAGTGTTAGCCAATTCAAATCTCCAGGATTTGTGACTCCTACGGAGAAACAAGCAAGTTTTGTTAGAAATGAAGACGCAATACATGGAGCGAGTGCATCTTCCATCCAGAAAAGCATTTCTAAACTGGAATTGCTTGCAGGTTCTCCCTTTTCTTCTGCTCTCAGTGCTAAAATTGATAGTTCAAATCTCAGATCATTACATTATCTTCCTAGGACTCCTTTAGATACTGTGTCGGAGAAAAATGGGGAAGGTACCCCTGTCAAACATGTTGATGATGATGGGACTGGCGCTCCATTGAATAGTTTCTCTGACGCACAATCATTAAGTGTTGTTCAGAAGAAAGTAGAAATTGGAAATGCAAACAACATGGATGATTCCAAGAGTGAGACTCCAAAGGACATCAGATATACAAGGCGTACTGAAGAACTTAGAAGCCCTTTGAAAACTGGTAGATCTCCATATGATGTATCTACTGGGATTCTATCTGCAGGTCAACCAAGTAAAAAATCAGCCTCAGTGACTTCGCCCTCTCAATTTACCTGGCCTGGGAAAAAGAGGCAGCCATATCCTTTGACTTTGGAAGATCCTAGTCAAGTGAGGTTGGTTACTGCCGGAACCGATTCCTCATTGATGGGCATTACGCTTGAGTGCATGGAAGGTAATAAAGCAATTAGTACACCTCACAAGTTTGCTACTTCTGTGGAAGCAAGATTAGAAATGGAGTCATCAACTTCGCCAGACTATCAAGACAGTCAATCTCGAGAATTAAGGCAGCATGCTCAGTGTAATGAATCTGTAAACTATAGTTCTGGCCAAGATGCGGCCCCAAGAGGAAATGTAGTCAATGGAAGTCTTTTGACTAGTACTGCAGATAGGCTAGATTCTTTTTACATGCAGAGTAGAGTGCAATCTAGCTCACCCATTATTGATATCAACCATTTCAAAGGTTTAACTGAAGTTGAAAACATGGATGATGGAGA
Organism: Aralia elata; assembly: GCA_034770075.1. Lineage (NCBI taxonomy): Eukaryota > Viridiplantae > Streptophyta > Magnoliopsida > Apiales > Araliaceae > Aralia > Aralia elata. Next base: position 89,319,616 of record CM068385.1, read on the forward strand.
AGTTAGTCTTCTTGGTCATCGAGATAATCTTGGAACCATGAGGAACTCCCCAACCCCTTTGAGACACAGTGAGTCCCATAGCTTTCAATCTAGAACTCCTGATAGGAACTCACAAACTGAAAGAGAACAAGCCAGTTTAAGAAATGTCCTTGCTGAGAGAGGTGGAAGAGCTGCTTCTTGTAGCTCAACTTCTCCATTTGCCCGTAAGAGTTCAGATGATCTGTCTATTAGGAAGGTCAGTTGTTTCATTTCCCCCCTAAATTTTTGTAATCATGTTAATTTGCAGTCTGCATACAATATTTGCACGAGCAATTCCTTACAAGATTTCACACCTCAACTCGAACTGCATGTATGAGGCCAAGCCTTCTTAATTGTGTGCAGGAAAATTTTAATTGGCTGGCTGTACTAAGACCCCCCCACCAGGGTCTATCCCATGCCCAACATTGCTGAATGAATTTCATGACGTCTCTCGTAGACGATTATAGTAATTCTGCTGTCATTTTTATACTTGCATTATTTGACTTTCAGAATCTTGTAGAATTGTTTGCTCAAAGTCCCCCAAGGAAAGAACCACAAAACGTGACACACAAGTCCAATATCCATTCTATTGCTATGGAAGATGAACTATCTCCCACGTCCAATCAATTGAGTGATGGACTCGAGAACTCTTCTACACGTAAAAGAATTAATGAAGAAATCATATCCCAAGATGAAATTGCACAGATCCAGAGGAGTCCAAAACTTTGTAAAAGGGGGATTTGTGATCCAGAAGTTACAGAACCTCTAAACAAGAGTAACTGCAGAGCATCCACAAGTGGCCATGAACTGAAGCATTGGTTTGATGTATGTACATTTGTCTCCATAATAGTGCTACTTTACTTGCCCAGATGGTCAATTGATGAAGGAAGTGGAATTTATCTTATCCTTAATCATGTTATTGTTGAAATCAAATTTTGATTCTACCTTGCAGATTTATTCAAAAATTTCAGGAATTGCGAAGAACTTGATTTCTCCGTCAGATGATAAGCTTAATTTACAGGAGGTATATCTTTATTCTACTTCTGATAACCAAAATGCGATTAAGATTGATTTTCAGATTAGAACTTTCTAAATTATTTAGTGTGGGAGCAGTAAATGATCTCAATGTATAGGTCTTTTTCTTTTTCTCATTGAGAATCTTTATGCAATGTAGATTGATGTGTTGGAAGATATTTTGGTTCACCTGCTGAGGAAACAAACATATGAGATGCTTTGCACTGAAATAAAGTCTCAGGTCTGCAAGCTCACAAGGTTTTTGAGTTATTTGGAAACAAAGTAACATATTAGTATTTAGCAACATAATTTATTTTTTTGACATATTTGAGTTGCAGAATACATGCTTCTTGAGGCAAATTAAATATTTGACTATATTATTATCTCCTGAAACTGAGTTCATGCATTATTTTCTACAGAAAACAGTGGACCCTTTGAATAACCTTCAGCACAAAAGGTAAAAACTTTTGTCACTGTGCTATGGATTTAGATGAATTCTTACATATAAACAACATCTTGTTTAGCTCAACGTGTCGTATATGAATTACTGGTGGTGCAGAGTAGCTGAAACAAAATTGCAACTACATAAGCTTGTGCATGAACAAGCCAAATTGCAGCTAATGCATATGAAGCGGGAGAGATATCTGGTACCAACTACTCTTATTTATTTTGTGCTTCAGGTGTCCTCTTTGACTGTCACATGTCAATTCTCTTTTGTTTGCAGAAAAAAGTTCAACTACTGAGGTCCAGAATCCAAGAGTCCCAAATGTTAAAGTCGAATCATTTGCTACGAGGCCCACAACAATCTTTACATATTCAAGCTGATGACAGTCATCCTCAGCCCTTTGAGGACATACAGGTAAAGTATTGTCAGACTTAAGACGTGGTTGTGTATTTTATGCCAGTTAAACTCTGCTATAGACTTCTAGTCCAATTCTAAATTTGGCTTGTGACTTTTATTCGCTCTTCCCCACTTAATAAAACAAAATTTCCTTTTGGATGTTTTTAAAAAGATGACAATATTGCACAATAAATGTTTAGTGTGGAGTGTAAAATACAATTATAACTTTCTCCTATATGTACTTAATAGGAATATATAGTCTCTACCTCACTTAATTTTCCATGACATGTGACTAATCTATTTTGTATTTATTTTTCTTGCACAGTTGCACATATCCCAATACAAAATACTCCACTCCCAAGTTAAATTTGAATATAATACTCCAAGTTCAATAAGGGCGAAGTTAGAAAGCTTTTTTTTTTAAAAAAATAATATTTGAAATGTCATTTTACTAAACTTTGTGGCACTCAAAAATTTTGTATTATAAAATGGACCGGAGGAAGTATTTTGTTGTTTTCACATCCTAAAATTTGGCTTGTGACTTTTATCATGGTACTCGGTAGCAATAGTATATTGAAAATCCATTCTTACATTTAAAACTATTCGTTTTTTTTATTAAAGGTGAAACATTCTTTTTTAGAAGTGGGTATAGGGTCTGTTTCAATTTTAGTATGAAAATTAAAAGTAGCTTAAACGTTAATGTACGAATTCAACTGTGTAAACTGTTGGGAAAACTAGATTTTTAATGTTGACCCTATTAAATGTTGTGAGCCCAAGAAACTTATATTTCATTCTCATACAAGAAGGTTTTACTGGTAAAATTAAACACTAAAGGAGTAATTTTGATAAATTTGAGACATCCGGAAAAGAAAGTTTGTGATATGGGATTGATGAACTCTTGAATTGCTACCTTGATTTACTTTTTCCCAAAGTAATAAATGTTGCCCCATATTTTGATACGTTTCTCCCTACAATTATCAGTTACTGAGAGAAAATTGGATATTTCTTGGATTCATTTGTTTGATCTCCCCTTGCTTTCTAGGAATTAAAGGCCGCTACATTATTTATATTTTAGTATGGATCTAAATAAAGTAACTGTTTAAAGGCTTTAGCTATTTAATAAAGTATTTCACCTCTTGTAGTGGTCCTCCTGTTTGCTGGATGGTACTTCCACACTCTCCTTTGAAAGATTAGGTTCATTATTACCTTACCAAAGAGGGGTTTTGCTGCATCGATGCTTTATAAGACTATCTAATTATAGCCAAGAGGAACATCTATTGCATTTTTTGATTTTCTTCAGTTTAGTTATTATAATGGTCATCAATTTTGAAACAGTTATTATCATTCCCATTCTGTGTTTATATTTTTTGATCCATTATTTCATTTCAATTCATCATGAAGTTGTACTCTTCAACTGGAAACATAGAAGTGTTGAGTGGTCATCCAGATAATATAATATTATTAGTGTACATCCTTTTCTTCATTACTGATATTGGAAGTAATTTGTTCTAATAATATGTAATAACTTCTTTCATGTGTATGTGCTTGTACCTAATGAGATTTTTAGGGAACATATTGGTTTATTAACTATGAGATGTTTATGATTTTTACAGCACCAGGCTTCCAATGAAAAAGTTACTGCCATGAGGCAGGCTTTGGAAGATTCTGAGAGAAGAATTATAAACTTGACCAAATCTTTTCACATGTACTGTGAGATGAAAGGAGAACCAGGTTCTGCTGGGACTATTGTATTAGTTAATGAGCATTTGACGAGAAGAACATGTTGCCGGTTTTTACGCTTGGACGTACAGGTCGCTATTTTTGCTATGTTTAAAGTTTCATATACAATGAAATTTTTTCATGTCACTGAGAGACATCTTTTTTTGTCATTTTTTCAGTTGTGGGACATTGACAATCTGGAGAGTAGGAATGGGCATCATAGTGTTGTTCTCCACTACCTCAGCTTTATCACTCAGAGGTGGCTTTGCAAGATTTTTTTGTGTTTTTTAATTTTAAAACTCGTACTTGTTAATGTTAGCTTCTTGATTCTATACGCACACTTTAGTCTTTTCAGATGTCCCTCTGTTGATACTTTCAGGTTAACTTTTTCTTCTACTCCAGTTTCAATCATTTCCATTACTAATGAATTGAACAATATAAACATCATCAAGGTACTGCTTCATTTTCTTACTGAAGTTGTTTCACACTTTCACATATTTATGTTGTCTTAAGTGTGCTTGATGCAGTACTTTTTTGGTCAGTAGAATTTACCAGATATGGATGTTTGCACTGCATTTACATTTGTGTTTAATGCTGAGTTCACAAGGAAGTATACTGGTCCTAACAGTTTGGCAGAGGAAACACAAGTAAGTTTACAGATTTATTTTATCTTTCTTAGTCTCTGCAACCGTATCCCTTGGTCCCCAAGCACAGGCACAAAAACAAAATGAATTGGAAGTTGAGAAAGTATCTGCCTCTGATTTCCTAAACGCTTCACTATTCTACAGCCTCTAGAGATTTGCATTTCCCAGATCTTTATATTTATTTATATTTTTCCTCCTAGGGTTAAATATGACTGCTTCCAAGTAGTTGATTCTGAGTTTTATAGTTTTACAACTAGACCAAAGTGGAACTCATGAGATACATTACAACTAAAGACATCAGTTGCAGACATATTACTGGATGAATTAACTTCATATCCTCCCCTTTTATGTCGACCAATTTCATTTTATTCAATTTAGTTTTAATTCAAACATGCAGAATCCTGAACTACTTTTACTGTAGTCCCTTCTAGGCAAGTCAACAGATAAACCTGCCTGAATTGGTGCTGTTCCTTTTGTTATAGCAGTCACATCATTGGGTCTGTCCATTTGATGTTTATGCAATTTGTTTGTGGGGAATGCCCCCTTGCCGCTGTAATTGTCTGTCCTTCTAATGACTAATATAAATGTTACTTAGCAAAAAAAAAAAAGAACCTTATCACTTTGTAAATTTTTGGTCAGAAGAAGTATCATAAATGATTTTTAGGACCTGTTGCCTTCAGAATTTTAGCTCGGGTTCAATGTTTTCGTTGTTTCAATTTTCAATCTAAAACTGTATCAATGGGGAAAAAAATTGCATTACATTATGAGGAAAAGTTTAATATAAACTTACCCATTAAGGAAAGATTTACTTGTAAATATTCAAATATGATAGATTTATTATTTGATTCTATTTTCATTTTTGCTACTGTTATATGCAGATAAGCAGTTCACTTCTTGGTAATATGTTAGATGTGGTTGAGGAGGTACAAGTGGCACGGATGGAACTTCGAAATCTCATTCAGGGTACCTTTAGCTCTCAATCAGGTAAAATTTGTCCTCCTACCATTGGAGTTTTTGCAGCAGATAAGTTCATGTCTAATCTTTTCGTGACATTGATTCAACCTTGACTTATAAAAGATAATGATGCTTTCGAAATTAGATCCATGCCATGAAATTTGTTTCTTATTGACAGATCTGGTGTATGAGTGCTTTTGAATTGATGTCCTATACAACAGCTTCATAACCAGAATTTGTCTTTTCAGAGTGATCATAGTTATTACTGACTCGATCGTTAGGTGCCCCTAGGAGGTGAAAGACAGTTATTTATTGTCCTATAGTTCTTGGGTCATATCTATTTTTACTTTTGGATAATGTCCGATTCCCAAACGGTGGTGGTATTCGATATAAATTTTTGATGATTCTGTAATAATACGCTTCTTTCTGCACAATTTGGTTGTAAAGAGGCACAAATAAAATATGCCACATGTGAGTTAATTACTACCAGGCCTAAAAATCCATTAGGTCATGTGATCCTTTAACCTCAGCCAGTCAACTTAACAAAAGGTGACTGATTGCTTATATGACCATCTATTGGTTTGGTCATTTTGTTGGAGCTTCAATATATTTTTTTCCAAGTTTGTTTTAATTGCGACAAACAGGAGGTTTTAACTTTCCGTTAGTTTATGTTAGTTGAATTACTAATTATCGGTGGAAAAAACCTAGTTGAATTAATAATAATGGGGTCATCTGACTCGTGACTCACAAAAGATGAGACCATGTCCACGGTGTTTCCCTGAAGTATTAAATTTTCTTTTTTTTCCCCTCAAATTCACAAATTTCGGATAAAGTGCTTTAAATTGTTCAACTGTCATTGCATCTGTATTTATGAGGAGGGGGCACGTCTCTTGCATTAAAGCTATCCAATTCTATTGTCTTATTTTTCTCTTTATTATTAAGAAAGAAGTCTTGGTATACACTGCATTCGTATGCATGTGTAATATAACTTTCACTCTTGCTTGCAGTTGAGCAGCTTGATCTGCAGCTTTGTTTCATTGATTTTAAGAGCGGTAGAAAAACAACAGTCACTTTTGACTTGTCCTGTTTGAAAAGGTATGATCCTACAGAATAGTGTCTAGACTGTTGCAATGACTACACTATTTGTACTTCTGGGTCATACGGTAGTGTAGATAATGTCCTTGCTTATTAAAACATCACATGTTACTTTTTCCTGTTTTTCAAACAGTGGGGTATATCCTTCCGAGATCCTTCCCTCTCATATGACAGCTCCAGTGGATGAGACACAAAATTCCTCGTCTCAACAACTTTTAGCTGAAGTTAGAGCTGCTGTTCAGAGTCTTAGAGTTGGATATTTAAGGATTATACGAGCATGTAGGTGCATTTCCCAGGTGATTGAAGCGTCAAGCAGGTAACAGCCTCAAACTGGTTCCTTTTGTGAAATAGTCACAAAAAGGGACTAGAATTACCAACTTCTTGTTGTATGATCCCAATTTTGTATGTCAGTTTTGTGGAAGACTGTAAGATGCTTGATTGATGGATTGAGAGTCCTACCAGATATCTTCTAAAGTAGTCAAGTTTTAACCACAAAAATTCGTAGCAGAAGGGTCAGACAGCTATCTGATTGATACCTTAAGAAATTGCTGTATGATTATTTGAAACGATCCATCTCGACATTCTTGAAGTTCAAGTTTGTTTACCCTGGAAAACAAGTTAGTTTCCCAACTTTATGCACTCTCTCGCATGCAAGTGGTTTTTTATATGAAATGTTATCAAAACTAGTGAATGACTTTGGTGTATAGACTCTGTATTGCAAGTATCATAATTCATAACCAGTAGATGAGTTTGGATTCCGGAACAGGAATATGTTTCCTTTACAAATGGGCTTTTATTAGGGATGAGAACTCTGGACTTGGTTGATTTATGGCAACAGGAGATCATGTGAACTTTGACTTGGGGTAAAAAGTGTTAGTAGTGGCAGCTCTGTGATACTCGAGAACCATTTTGATTCATACTCGCCCTGGTCTAAAGTTAGAAAATTAGAAATATTTATAAAATGACGACTTTTAATGATAAATTTATTTATAAAGTTTATCCCTAATATTACTTAAAAATGCAGTAAAAATAGTGTGGCATGTTGGAAATTTTATGTCATTTTATAATTTTATTTTTTATAATTTAAAATAAAATTGTATTTTTAGTTTTGAAATATATATAAAAAATGTATTGCTAATTTGAAAACGGATGAATTAATTTATTAGTAGAAAATTTGGTTTGACCAGTCTTTCTTGTGTTTTTTTGGGGGAATGACATTGCATACAAGACTTTTAAGCTTTTGCTTGTTTGGCTGCTAGGTGTACCACCCAGTGCCCAGTGGTGTCTTGGATAGAGTTGTGACTCGTAAGATCTTGGAAATGAATCAAAAAGATATTGTTTGTATATAAAGGGAAAAGGAAGGGAACTTGGTTAGTTGGCATAAAATATCTTGTGGATCTTTTTGTGAAATATCTGAAATTTATTCTTACTTAATAATATTAGCAGAGACAACCCAGAGTGCTACTACTGGTCACCATTAGAAAATGGGATAAACTCTGTTGTACAACCTTTTTTTTTTTTCTAAGTAGTATATTTCATGACTTAAATATAAATTATTATTTTAAATTATTATCCTTTTTTTACTTCAATAATTCACCTTTTAATTTTTTTAATTAGATAATTGAACTTTTAATTTTTTTTCAATTATGTTCAATTGACCGTGACATGACATTTTAATATGGCAGATGAGTATTCATGTGCAAGAAGAAAACATATTTTTAATGAAATAAAAGGGCAAAAAAGTAAATAACAAATTAAACTAATAAATTACACAAATAAAATGAATTAAAAAACTATTCAATTAACACTAATTAAACAAATTACACGAAAAGACATAAATTAAAAATAATTACTCCGCTTCAAACTTAATAGCTCAAATAAAATTCTAAAATTTTGAGATCCATCATCATCTCTCTTGGTAAGCTTCCCGAGCCGCAGTGCGGCTTGGTGTCTGTGGTGGCGTTCATGGTGTTAAATGGCAAGATTTAGGGTTTTATTGAAGAACGAACAAAGAAGAAGAAGAAAGTTGTAAATTTGGGTTTTTTTTTTAAAAAAAAAACACACACAGAAAAAAGTAGCAAAAGAATGGTGGCTGAAAATTTTTTTAGATTGCAGATGAAGTTGGATGAAATGAAACCCTATCTTGATTTATATTTAAGCCTATCTCTCTCTCTCTCTCTCTCTCTATATATATATATATATATATATATATATTTTATTAACTAACTATTTCCTCCGTCCCAAATTAATTGCATTTCTAGGACTTTTTAAAGTCAAATTGACTATTTTTAAAAGTAATCTTTTTACTATTTTTGCTAACATATAGGTGAAGATATTATAACCAAAAGAAAGTATATACAATTTATTACTAATTTCAATTTTTATAATTTTAAAAATATATTTATGTATGTTTAATTATTAATTTTAAAAATAGTCAATTTGACTTTAAAAAGTCTTAGAAAAACAATTAATTTGGGACGAAAGGAGTATTATAAACATAACACCAGCAGTAGTTTTCGGCCGTCAAAACCTAATTAAAACAGGGTGGGTTGAGGAAACCTAAGAAATCTTTGTTTGATCTCTAATTTCTTTTACTAAATTAGGGTTGAACTCACATGTCTTGTCATTGTGCGTCGAGTGGATGATTTACTAGCTTCATTTTACTTAAAATATGCATTCCGTATCAATCTGTGTATTCGTTGCTTAAGGAGGCAGTGAGTGAGTCCTCTCTCTGTACAATGTTTTTATTTGCACCATTTTAATCTTATAACAAAATATACTTTAACAAATTTGAGCGTAAAAGTACAATTTATATACATATTAAAAAAATAAAAATAAAAAAAAAGAGTTAAAATTTTTTAAATAAATTATTATTCCCTCCATCTCAAAAAGATGATTAAACGTACAAATTTTTTTTATTCTCAAAAAAATAAGATAAAGTATATAAAGTGAAAAGTAAATATATCATTTAATGAGGTTCATTAGTATAAAAAAAACTAAAAATACATATCACTTTATATAATATTATGAAATTATTAAAAATAAAAATAAATTTCTTTTATTTTTTAGTTTTTTTAATATAAATATATATAAATTATATTTTACTCATTTTTAAACGAAAACTGTGTCCATATTCCTTTGATTTCTGCATTCGTACTAAGCTCAAGAGAATATACACACAATTTAAAAAAATATACCATTAAATTACGTGTTTATGTCAAGAGGACCCTTAAAGGAATTTCTTAAACGGTGATGGTTACATAGTGTAATAGTGTAATTGTGTGTGGTGACAACAAAAAGCATGTAGTGTATCTGACATGACATGGTTTCCCTAGCCAGATATTTTACGAGTACTACTGGTGCAAGATATTTTTGTTTGTCCTTTAATTTTCGTTATCAGTGTCCAATAATTAACAATACATTAGAAAAATCACATATATCATAATGAGATACTCCTTCCGTTCGTTCTTAAAATAATAATTAAAAATATAAATTTTTTATTTTAAAAAAGGTAAAATAAAATATATAAAGTGAAAAATAAATAAATTATTTGATGGAGTCTATTAGTATAAAAATAAAAATATTTATTATTTTATATAATTTTATAGGACTACTAAAGATAGATTTAAAATTTTTTTACTGTCTTTTTTTATTTTTATTTTTTTTTAATATACTTTACTCATCTTTTAAAAAATGGAGGTAGTAATCTTTTAATAGATATTTTATAATATCAGTTAGAAATTTATTATTGTCGCAAAAAAGTTATATTTAACTACGCTAGATAAATTAATATATTTTGAAAATATTAAAAAAGTCAAATGCAAAACTTATTTTTAATGCAAGGGAGTACATTTTTAAATAATGTTTTATTATTATTTATTTATTGAATCCTCTTAACATGTGCTCTAAGGGCATATGTTAAACACACAATTTCAAGGGTATATTCTTTTGAAATGTGTGATATTCCTTTGAACTTGATGCAAATGCAGAAATCAAGGGAATATACACACAGTTCAAAAAAATATACCCTTGAATTGTGTGCTTAACATGTGCCAGAGCACATGTTAAGAAATTCTATATTGTAATGGCAAAGTTCTTATTTACTAATGACTTATATATATAGAGAGAGCGAGAGCGCGTGCCCACTCGATTTTTTCAAATCGGTGACTTTGCCAAACGTATCTACCATATACAGCTCTTAACTTTGAAAAAAAAAAAAATAACATTAGTTCCTAAATTTAAAGTTTTTCTTATTTTATAACTTAGAGTTAATAATATTTTTAATTTTTTTTATTTCTTACACTAATAGGCATAAATTATACACTCGATTGTCTCACTAGAGGTGATAATTTTTGACACCAATACGACATAAAATAAGAGGGTTAGTGCTAAATATAAATAGTTTTTGTTTTATAAACAGATTGACATGTTCAACACAAAATTTAAATAAATCAAACACGTATAATCAAAGATTCGACACGATTAGATACGTTTATTTAAAATAATTTAAAAATAAATATGATATAACGATATAATTTACCTTACATATTGAGTTTTAGTTTTCTTAATTACTTTTCTAAACACGTTATCTTACATTTTGTTAAATAAATATTATTGTGATGAATAAGTTACATTATTATTCAATAAATAAGTGAGTGATCTTTATTTATTTAATTTATGGAATAAACTGACCAACATGTTAACACAATTAATAAATAAGTTACTATTAATATAAATATTTAAATAAATAATATTAATATTAACTTATTTAATATAATACCTATGATTTGAACAATATAAATTCACGGGATACGAGACGATTGCTGCCATATGTCTCACCACCCCTATCCCTAATTGACCTTAACACGCCTCACACGAGATGAGAAAAGACTGGGTAAAAATGTCAACACGTAGGAGAAATTGTTGGTCGGCGCTAGAATAGAATTTGTTACACAAAAGTACAGCCGATCTCATTTCATTTCATATCTATCTATAAACATGATTAATACACACACCAACCCATATTTATTGCCAAAAAGTAATAACACTAATATTATAATCTCAAAAGTGCCACCTTTTCCGGTGGAGGGACCAACAGCCTAGTAGAAAAAGTGGGGACCTAACTTTTCATTTTCATGAAAGTGACAGGGGCCCACCTCACAACCCTCACCACCTCTCTCTCCTCTGCACTTTTTATCATCACTGTAATATTTTTGTTTTATTTTATTATTATTATTATTATTATTTTTGTCGATGTTCCTACAAAAAAGAGCAAGCCAAAGAACTTCTAAGACCAACACCTCACCACCATCAGAGGAAGAGAGAGAGAGAGAGAGAGAGACTGGAAAGGTCTGATCTTTCTTGTTGTTGGGTTTTTATATTTTAAGTATAAGAGAAAGCTGCTGCAACAAAAGCCCTGTACTTGTCTTGTACCTTCCTTGTAGTCTGGCCGGTTTTTTGGTTCAATTTGGTAACTTTTTTAGTTCTATTTATTGTGCTATAATTGATTCAGTTAATTTCCTTTCTGGGTTTGTTTTTGTTTGCTTAATTGTGTGATGATCTGTTTGTGGGTGTCAAAATTTGAGATATCACCAAAAGAAAGTTGGATATTTTTGTAGATTTACAGCTCAACTGTTGAATGTTTTTAAGCTTGGGCTTTTATATGTGAATATGATAGTTTGGAGGTGTATTATCTGATTTTGTATAATTATGGTAAAAATTGTAGCTTTATTTACATGAAGTCTCATATGCTGGTAATTAATTGATTTTGTTCTTCATTTTTTGGTTTCTCTTTTTATATTTTGGTTTTTCCAGGTTTCAGATTCCTTATTCTCGTTTATGTTCGTGCTGATTTTGAATATATGGGCAGTGTTTCAAATTCTTGTACTACTTTTTGATTGGATTCTGGATGCTCATTGTGTTGGATGGTCACTTTATCTCTTTGGGTATCTGATTAGCTTTTATCTTCACATCTTATTCATCTGGTCATCATCATATTAAGATAATTCTTTCTGTTAAGATCTGTTTTCAATTCTTATTTCCAGCATCAGTACATGTTTAGTGTTTCTGGTAATAGGCAGTGATGTTGAAATCTTATCTAAATGACCTTTTCCTGATTCTTGCTTTAGAACATATTCTGATTTAGTAAACCTTATCTAGTGGGCCTGGTGAAAAATCTTGAAACTCTAATTAATTTTCATTTCACTTTTTCCTTTTTTGCAGATTGCTTTATCTTTTAGGGACGAGGTTTTGTAAGCGTAACAGTTGATTAGAACAGGTTCACCTAGGAAACTACTTACTATTAGATTAGTTCATGTTATCTGGCTGGAGAGTTAAATTTTGCAAGTTGCATTACTTTTCAAAATTTTGAGTTAGAAGAAGTTTTTTTAGTTGAACTTGAAAGATGGGTTATACGTGCGATTATTGTGGGGAACAAAGATCAATGGTGTACTGTCGATCTGATGCAGCCTCCTTATGTTTATCCTGTGACCGCAATGTTCATTCTGCAAATGCGCTTTCGCGACGCCATTCCAGGACACTTGTGTGTGAAAGATGCAATTCACAGCCAGCATTTGTTAGATGTGTTGAGGAAAGTTTATCTCTTTGTCAGAATTGTGATTGGATGGGGCATGGTGGCTCTAATTCAGGTTCTGCACATAAGAGACAAACGGTTAACTGCTACTCGGGTTGCCCATCAGCTGGTGAACTCTCAAGTATCTGGTCTTTCCTCTTGGATCTCCCTTCAGTTGTTGATTCTACTTGTGAGCAAGGACTGGGTTCAATGAGCATTGCTGATGATAGTGTTGCAAACTTCAAAGCCCCTGCAGGAAGCAAGAACGGTCGAGATTTATCTGTTGATATGAATGATTTAGAGAATGTAAATAACTCAAACTTTTGGAAGGGATCCTCAATGCCTCAACTTGACGACAAGCTAGACAATGTAACTCAGCCGATCATATCCACAAAATCTACATCGTCCAAGGTAACTGGTGATTTTTGGATTACTTTTCTTGTAGTATACATAGTTTCTCCAATAGGATACCCAAGGAATTAACTTCTTTTTGGGTGGAGAATCTACCACTAATGTTGTGTCTTGTGATAAACATTCCTGACATGTTGATTGTTGGGCCTCGCTTATAAGTTCCACAATTTTCGATCCCCTGGACGAATATGGGTGTCTCAGTAACTGTATAGATCTAATTCAGAAGCGTACCTCATCGACTGATTAGAGCAGTATCAGCACCGTTCAATTCTCTTGTCAAAGATACTTATTAATATCTCTCCCTAATTTTCTGTAGTTGACTGCTTATCCTAATTCACGTCATCATTTTAGGAATTACAATCTTCTTTAATATTTGAAAACATTTCATTCTACACTATTAAGTGTTTGGCCTAATATTTGCTGTGCGATACCTTTCCTTCATGTCTGTGTATATTTGATGCTCTTTTCAAGATCATCGTTTCCCAGTTTCATCCTTCAGATGACTCTAGACACTATCCTTTTTAATCTCATCAGTGGATACTTTCCCTAGTTTTGTTCCTCATTATCAAAATTTTACTCTTAGTTTACTAACTTTCTCTTCTGTTTCTTTATAAACTATTAGCTTGTATGTGTCTGTAATTCTAAAATGAAATGAGCCCCTTTTGTCAGATGTAATATATCCGATAAGTAATAAATAAATTATAGAAAAAGAGGAAAAAGAGAATAGAACTTTTGCTGTTGACTTTATTTTGCTCTTTCTAGAACCCTGTCTGATAAAAAAATTACAGATAACGAAATGTTCACATCAGGGGTGCCTAGGCTATTGAAGTGCTATCCTGCCGGGAATTTGCTTCAAGCCAAAGCTTAAGTCCGAACACTGGAGGAGAGATGGAAAACCCTTAGAGACTTGAGTCCTGAGCCGCAATTTAACATCATAATCAATGGAAACTAGCGAAAGAGATAGAGAAGTTGCTGACAAGTTGTTACTCTCAGCATCTCACAGAAGAAAAAATCAGAGTTGCCATACTTGACGCCCACACCACCCTTCTTTCCGGGAAGATGCAATAATATACCTATTCTGAAAAAGTAAAGACCACAACTCTGGAATATTCCGGTTTTGTTTAGATGTAAAAACATCTGTTAGACCTGTTAGTATCTGAAGGCTGACAGCCTTGTCTCAATAGTCATCAGAGATGTTTCATAGTTTCTCCAACTTAAAAGACAACAATTTGTGCCAGGATTAGGTACCATTCTACCCATATTTGAGTCTTCTCTTTAACCTTTTTAGTTCTCATTGAATTGGCTGATCATGTGATCACTGCTAAAGCATGGGCCTTTATATCAAGTGAAACCTAAGTTAAATTCAGATGGTAATGAGATTAGAGTTGCACTTAAATAATGTTAACCTTCCGATAAAAATATCTTTTTATAGAAATCCAATGTGTAATGCTCAACTATACGATGAAAGAATGCTACTCGATTCATTTTTTGTTGGCCCCAAACGATGGTTATTGAACTGATGGCAAAGGATAAAGCGAAGTTCTCCACATTCCACGCAAAGAGAGCTCCACGTAGGGGGATGACTGCCAAACACCATTGTCTGTTTCATTCACATGAGAAATTACAGCAGTCTTATTGCCTGTTTCATCCCCCTTATATATCACCAACCTTAGCATGTGTACCGAGGAAAGAATCTTAAACAATACTTACTCAGAGCTCAATAATTGGCTATAATGTGGTGAACAAAATCTAACCCTATGTATTAGCTTTAGAGTTGTTATCCATAATTGGACACATTCACTATAATAAAAAAATTTATTTGAAATTAAAGACCACAAAATCTTGCTTTTCCTCTCTTTATGATTTCTTTAACCTTTTTTGCCTACTGATCATGCAGATTGGATATTCTGGAGCAAAAGAGCTTGAACTACGTGAAGATGATGACTTTTATGAGGACTTTAATATGGATGAACTTGACTTGAACATTGAGAAATATGAAGAACTCTTTGGTGTGGGTCATAATGATCCGCAACACCTTTTTAATAATGATGGGATTGATAGCTTGTTTGAGATGAAGGGAATTCCTGGTGCTGATTCCATCTTCCAGGGTGCATATGTTGCTGAGGTTTTTTTTCATCTTATATTGGATTGTTTATTTTGCTCTTATTATCTTTGTCGAATTTTGCTGCTTTGTCTATTTTGTTAATTGTCTTTCAGTGCATAACTATAACATCTTTTCTGCCCTTATAAATAATAAAACATCTTTTCTGCCCTTTTTCACACTCACTAAAAAGTTTGATTAAATGAAAGGTTATTAGTGGAAATAGTAGCATATGATCGAAAGTTTTATAAAGCTGTTTAGTTCATGCTGTGAGTGCGTGTGTATGCAAGAGACTGAAGCTGGTTTGATCAATACCAAACTTCCTGTATTTGCAGATGACACTTGAATCATCCAGTGAATTTTTCTGGAGGGTGTATAATGGCCAGTCTTCCTCATTCTTGATTGTCTATTATGCTTGATATATTCTTCCGCCTCTAACAAACATGCTCCTCCTATTGGCTTGAGCCTTGAGGCTTTATAAATGATGCACTGCTTTGATTGTGATGATTGCACTACCTCAGGATTCACTTTTCTTTACCTAATACCAAGATTTTGTTGTTCTTTTTAAATACGAAGGCCTTTTCTTCAATGTGCAAGTTAAATGTTTGCCAATTTCTTGCACCTAATGGTATATTGTCAGTAAAGTAGATACGCTCAATTGGATATGGTGCTCAGATCTTATAATTGCTGAAAAGAGCCATTCATTTGCAATTATTTTGTGCGTATCTGCATGTATGTGGTAAGTCAAGCAAATTTGCTCAAGTGGCTTCATAAGGTGTCCCTAGTGTTTGTAATACTTTTTGGGTGATTCTTACCTTTTAATTTCAACTCAGTAGACTATGTACTTGCACTCAAATTAATATTTTCTTTTCCAGGGATCATCTATTGGATTGGAAAATAGAGTACAGCCTACTGGCAGCAATGCAGCATCTGCTGATTCCATGATCAGCTGTAAGACAGAACCAAATGCTTGCTATACAAGGCAAACCTCCAATCTCTCATTTTCAGGTCTCACAGGAGAGAGCAGTGCTGGTGATTATCAAGATTGTGGGGCCTCTTCAATGCTTCTTATAGGTGAGCCACCACCATGGTGTCCCCCAGGTCCTGAAAGTTCCTTCGCTTCAGATACCAGGAGTAGTGCTGTCCAGCGTTACAAGGAAAAGAAGAAGACACGCAAGTAAGAATACTATCAATATTATTTCAAAATTTATTAAGCTCAATATGGGTACAGGGTACCACGCTTCTATCCACAAATTTTACCCCGTGACGTGTGCATGCATGCATTTGGGATTTTGTTCTGATTTTGTTTTAGTGGGTACGAGTTTCAGGTTAGCCATGAGTAGGACTGAAATTGTGTACTCCCTCCGTTCATTTAGATGTCTTTTAAGTACACTGTTCACACAATTTAAGAAAAACAAAAGTAGCGGAGAAAGTATTAGCAAGTTACCATTTTATCCACAATAGACCCCACATAAGTAAACTAAATATTCGCTCTTTATCCTAAAAGTAGTTGACCCTATTTGAGTACTAAAGATTAGGCCTGACAATTTTCCCCGAACCCCGCCTGATCCCTACCCTAATGGGACCCGATTTTTTAAACCCTATAGGGTTAGGGTCGAGTATGGGATAATCCTTTCACCCTCGACCCTGACTCCGACCCGATTATATGTCTATATATAATTTATTTAAAATTAGCATTTTGTATGTATATATAATTATGTGCTTATTTAGGTTATTTCATTATAAATTCATAACATTTGTAATATAATATGTTGTTTGTAATAGAAATGTTACATGTTGTTTGATTTTAAATTAAAAATAGTTGTACAAAGTAATATAAAAAAAGTTAGAGAATTTAATTTGAGAAAAATGAGAGTAATCGGGTAAACGAGGCGGACGGGTATGGGGTATTGCTTTCGGGGTCGGGTTCGGGGGATTGCTCCATATTGGCGGGGCAGGTATGGGCTTGGGTCAGGTTCGGGAGATTGCTCCATATTGGCAGGGTGGGTATGGGGAAAGGGTCCCCCGGACTACACCACCTCGTTGCCAGGCCCACTAAAGATTATCTCTTTGCGTTTGAATTGTGTAGTTTATAAATCTTTTATGGGACAAATTCTTTTTGTACTTCAGTCATCTATGTTTCAGCTTTCAAGAACTGGAATATATATATATATATACATAATATACATATATATGTGATATATATACACATATTATATATCACATATATATGTGCGTGTGTTCTTCCTCTGTTTATTTATATTTTATTTTTTTGCCTTTCCGTACATATTTTA
This sequence comes from Aralia elata, assembly GCA_034770075.1. Classification (NCBI taxonomy): domain Eukaryota; kingdom Viridiplantae; phylum Streptophyta; class Magnoliopsida; order Apiales; family Araliaceae; genus Aralia; species Aralia elata. The sequence goes on from CM068385.1 coordinate 89,337,278, forward strand.
ACCAGCTTCTAAATTTTATGTATATAGATTTGAGAAGAGAGTAAGGTATGCAACACGCAAGGCAAGAGCTGATGTGAGAAAGCGTGTGAAGGGACGGTTTGTTAAGGCTGGTGATGCTTTTGATTATGACCCATTGAGCGAAACCCGAAGTTACTGAGGATAAAATCTGTACTATATGTATGAGGAAACAAATGATCAATGCCAAGTCCGAAGACTATAGTATTCCATGGGAGTGAAGGACAATTATATCATCATTGTATCACAGGGCTTCGAGTAAAGATGGATGTACAATACTAATTTCACTGCTAAAATTCAAGATGAAAGCCCTACTCCCATAACAAGGAAGAAATGAATGAACTTACCATGAGGATAGCTTGTGAGTTTCTATTCTTATGAAAAAGTTGGCATGGTCAACCTTTTTTTCCAGATAAAGGACATCTATCGGCCGCCGTGGGCTATATCTTTTACTCGTAGGGTATGCCATGTCTAAAGAAACTTTTTTTTTCTGTCTACCTGCTCTTTACGGATCAATGAACTAGATGGCCTTGGCATGATGGAGAGCTCAATTCAGTTGTGAGGTCAGGCATGAAGATTCTTGTTGTGATGTTTTTGTTTTTCAATTTGTGCATGCTGTCATGTATAATGCAGGGTCGATCAGTATATAAGCAGATGAAAACATGATGGATGACAAAATGCGGATTTTCCATGTCCCAGAAGGTTGAAGCTTGTGTTTGTAACCTTTTTCCTATTTATTGGACGTGTATAGCAAAACATTATAGGCAACAATTAGACATGAACATCAAATCTAATTATCAATGCATCTTGTATTTGTTAATACAATAATGTAAGCTCTAGTTGGGAAATATTTTAAACATTAATTCAACATTTATGCTACGTTTGGATTGGTGGAATAGGAGGGAGAATGGAATGATTCATTCTTATGGAATGAAAAAAATTGTGTTTGGTTGCAATTGGAATTAAAAAAATTGTGTTTGGTTCCTTGAGGGAAGGAGAACATATGGAATAATTCATTCCAACTAGAATGGAATGAATCATTCCACTCTTCATTTCATTCCTTCAATCCAAACGTAGCATTACAAATTGCAAAAGCACCTTCTCTATGTATTGCTGACATTCTGTATTTCTGTGAATGCTGTGTTTGTACTATGCACTTTTCTCCCCAGCAAAAGGGTAAGAAAAAGAGAGCAAGATCATGTTGTCATGCTATATTGTGTGCATATTCAATACTTACTCTGTCTGATCAAACATGAGTATCATGTTGCTCTCCTTTTTTAGAATGTCCCAAAGCTTCTGGTAACAATGTAACCTCCAAGAAGATTCTAACCAAAATTTCTTGATGGAACTATGAGCTACCAACTGCCATTGAAAGTCTTATGATTTTATTGTACTATTTGCTTTATGCAATAAAATTTCACTACAAGCCTTGTGACTGTATGGAATTGGATAGAATTATAAGAGAGTTTCATGTATTACACATCTCTCCTTTTGGGTTATCATTAATACTTGTTTACGTAACTGGTAAAAAATCGACATAAACATTCGCAATATATATCATTTTTTTTTCATGTCAGTGTGACAAATGTGAATTTTGTCGTGTATTTCTCCACGCTCGAGGGACATGAGTAATTAGGAATTTGATTATCCAAGCACGTGGGTATGGGCCAATAGCCCATGTCATATAGTGATTTGGGTGTTAACCATTTTCGTACTAGAGCACCACTAGTACAGATATGGAGTTATGGTTAAAAACACACAGAGATATGTGTGCTAACAGTACTCTGCTTAGAACCATTCAATTAACCACAAATTGACTCCTTATCTTGACAAAGGGAAATCCACGTGAAACTCACATGCTAGGCAGGGCCCTATCAATTTTACATGCAACCAAAGTAGTGGGGCCTTAGCACATAAAAACATTACGTACATTTCTTTCACCAAGATATCAATTATCTTTGTTGGAGATATTATGATTTTGTTAGCTTATTACTCCCCTCCGTTCCATACCAACATTCCTATAGTAAAATTTACAAATTTTAATAAAATATTTCTGTTTCATTTTTGTCTGTCTTTTTTTTTTGGAGTATTAATGATAATAATTAGGTGTTTTGAACTATTCTTAAAATTACGATGATAAATTTGAAAATATTGTGTCATTTTTTTTGACTTCTTATCAAAATTAATGAATTTTTTTTTAAACAAAAGAAATAATTAACAAATGAAGCTCTTTTATGTAACGGAGAAAATAAGTATGATAAGAAATTTATAATCATAACAATAATTAAATCTGAACCGTAAAATTAGAGGTATATCTAATTTTACACCATTATAATTATGTTTCTAGACAAACTTAAATTTTACAAAATTTTACAAGTTTTCATATTTTTGCATTCATATAATTAAGTTATTAATTAAAGATGAAAAAATATTACTTTGAATTTGAAATAATATAGTCTAATTATTTAAAGTCGACCATAGAAAATATCTTAACACAAATGTAATTATCATAAATTTTGGTTGCTATAACACCATACAATTTAAAATTTAAAATTTAAAATTATATCGTTTTAAGTTATTCTCAACAAATACAACCATACTATTACTATTACTATTACTATTATGTTGTTAAACAGTTGTTATACAAGCCAAGGTCATGTCATATATAGCCAAACAACACACACTACAAATAAGTTTAGAATTTATCAATAGGTCCGCCACTAAATTAGAAAAATAACTCCATGCGTGCAAAAATTTCCAAAAAAATCTAACATACTGATAACGTGGTAAGGTTAGGCACGTGAAGTTGATAGATAGATTATTGCATCTAACTAATTTGGTATTCAACGAACTTAGGTGTTTTTGGATCATGCTGCTATATTTATCTGTGTATGTCGACACAAAATATCACGCAGGATCTTCTCGAGATTTGCGCAATGCCAAGGATGCTAAATTCAGTTATATATGCCAGCACCCCGTCTCACGCGTATTACGTGTATAAATTATGTGAAGTAAAATATAAAATATTTATAAAATTTGAAAAAGTAAATAAAAAAATAATAATAATATACTAAACTTATAATGGTAAATGAGAAATAAAAATTAGTATAGTACGATTACACTAAAGACGTCAACGATTTCAAAAAATCATTGTATAATATAATAGTAATATAAATATAGATGATATGCACATGTTTCATGAAATTCATGTCCGTGAAGCTCCTTTCTCTCTAATTATGCCATGAGTATATAAGCGTTTATGTTGCGGGTTGATACTACTGACACAAAATTCTTATTTCATAAACTTTGACTATTTTGACAGCGGTGAAATCCACGTCTTTATCTTATGAATGAATAAGGTGTGCAGCATAGGGATGACGTGACCAGCAAAATAATTAAAATTGAATAGATAAAAAATTGCCTACTAAATCCTATGATATACTAGTTGTACACTTGCTAGCATATCCCTATTTTAAGGCCTAGGGTATTTGGCAAGTTTTGTATTCCCATGTGCAGTGGATGAAAATTCTCTGCTTCAAAATTTAATAGATAAAAAAAATTATGCTACGTATTATGAAAAATTTAAATTAAATTATAATTTTAACATATATTATTAATATATGAAATTTAATATAATTATAAATGTAACCCATTATAATATATTTTCAACAGAATTACTGTTGGTCCGCATGTTTACGAATGTCAATGGGTTGTCGTAATTAGGCCTTGTACTCAGTCAGCCCATTATATAGTAGGCGGTCATAATAGACTCTTAAATCTAATAGGCTTTGGTCACTAACCCATCACCTTGCCAACCAAGGCATTATCCAGTTAACTTATTCAATACTAATTTTTGTATGATAATTATCTTTTTCAATAGGACCTCTTTATGTAATTCTAATTAGGAATTGTAATTCTATTGAGTCAGTGAAACTAAACCATAAATATAAGATGAACTATATCGGTATACACAAAAACTTCTAGCCTATTAAATACCTATCATCTCTATTGTTAACATACTTGAGACCTGTTTTTTATTCTCACACCGGAGATATTCCTGACGACTTAAGCCATCAATTACTTTCTGACGGTTCTTTTTAAATAGGTTCACGTCTAAGTCAATGGTTGTACATGAGGATAAATTCAAACATTTACAATTATCATTAATACTGATCCATATAATTAGCGATAAAAAAGTAAAAACATAAAGTCGTAATATATATCATTTTTTTCATAAATTAATTAATAAATATTATGTTATTTTAGATGCAAATTTAACTATTAAAGCCCTACGGCCTTCCAAAAGCCAAAGAATTCAACAACTCTCTAGAACATATGGGAGCAAAAGAGGACCTAATGTCGTCAGCTACTATATTAATTTCATATTCATGTGTGGTTCAAAACTATGACAACACTATTCCCTTTGTTTTATTACTTTCTTATCATGTCTCATTGAATATGTTAAGGGACCAGAGTCCCCAAACCACCAACAAAATCATCCTTATTATCTGTATTTTATTAATTTTAAATCTATTCCTTAATATACCTAATTAAAGTCACTCCCCATTTATTTTCATTTCTATTTCTCAGTCCCAAACCCTCCTGTTCAAACTTCTTTTCTTATTCATGCATCTTTCCTCCTTTAGTAAATGAGTGTCACTAACATGCATTAAGATTTTCTTTAATTAGCATTATTATTAGTTTTAGTAAGAGAAAAATAAAATAAAGGGATGTCATGTGAAAAATTAAATAGATACACAGTCCTTATGATATATAGATACTCCTTCCGTCTTTAAGAAGATGATCTAAGTTACATAAAATAAATAATAAATATATTATTTAGTGAGATCTATTAATATAAAAACAATAAAAAGACTTGTCACTTATGTAACGCCTCTTCCCGTGCTCTTTACTCATGCTCTAATTCTTTGTGATAACTCCTGATGGGTGAGGTTGTTGTGAGACCACTAAAGATAAATTTGAAATTTGTTTTACTCTTTTTTTCTTTTCTTTACTTTTCTTAATTTGTATTAAAATATACTTAGACCATACTACTTTCGTTCCAAAATTAGAGATACATTTTGACTTTTTAGAGTCAATTTGTGAAATCTTAAAACTCAAAATTGATATAATTTCGTACAAGTCTTTGTAAACAACAAAGATGATAATTAATAGTACTTTATAGTTAGTTTACAATTGTTATATTTGTTTGTACTAAAACTAAATAACTTCATATCAATTTTAAATTTTAGAATTTCGTGAATTGATTCTAAAAAATCAATATGTATCTCTAATTTTGAAACGGTGAGAGTACTTTTGAGGATGAAAAGAATATAATATAATTAAATTTTAGTGAGACTTGATATATATATATATATATGACACGTACGTGGTATGGACAAAAAATGAATATACATCATCATTACCTTACAAAATAGGAACAAACGGCCATGATTAAAAGTAAAAAATTGACATCCGCTAGTATTAATAGCGGACGCTCATCAGATCTTCCACTCGATTTATTATTTAGGGTTTGGGTAAATAAACCTTAAACCCTAGTTAGTAAACACTAAATCCTAATTAGTAAGCCTTAAATATCCTAGTTAATAAATACTAAACTCTAGCTAATAAACCCTAAACTCTATTGAATAAACTCTAAATCTCAGTTAATAAACCCTAAACTCTAGTTAATAAACCCTAAATCTTAAATAAGTTGAGTGAAGATTTAATGAGCGTTCGCTACTATTAGTAGTGGACGAATTAAAATTTTGAACCATGTCCGCTACTAATAGTAGCAGATGACGAATTTAAAATTCTAATCTCAGCCATTGATTCCTGTATTTGACACTATTGATGGTGTATACCATATAATAATCCATAACATATACGTGTTATAGATCATTTACCTATATATATATATATATATAAATCGCTCGCTAATCGGTTATCTTCTGTTACCCTGAATCGGTGGGCCTTGGTTAATATATATTGCATAAAACATATAAAATAATATGAGTCATGTTATATATTGTGAAAATTTTTAGCCGAATTATGATTGTGATATATGTATATACATAGAATATGTAAAAATTAAAAAAGGTCACACTTTAATTTATTTTCTTATCGCATATATTTGAACGTTGCTTTAATTTTCAAATGAAAGAAATAGTATAAAATCTGGTAGTATTATATATAGTTTGAGGAGAAAGAGGTCACCAAAGTAATGGGAACATAAAACATATTATTGTGATACATACGTACATACATACATGCGTTCAATATTCAATCATAAAAAGATAAAATGTCACATTTTTCATAAACTTGAAGCAATCAATTATGGCACTTGGTGCCATTTTTTCATAAACTTGAAGCAATCAGTTATGCCACTTGGTGGCAATATGGGTCCTAGGAAAGGCTCATTTTTATGAATGTTCCTATTAAAGTCATGTCACGTAGCAATTAAATGCACATATGATTTGGCAGTGTTTCATTTTTCTTCTGCTATGTACTCCTATGGCTAGAGTCTTGACTTGGTAAAAATAGGAAGACAGATAGATAGATATGGACCAAATAATAATAATGGATGGAGTTGGAAGAAATTAATTATGCATGCCTGAGGTAGGTTGTTGATTACCACACGCGTAGGGGGACTTTTTGGTTTGGACAAAATTTGCATAAAGCAATTATGCTATTGCGACATTCCATGCTATGTCATTTAGAGTGTTCGGCACTGACTTATATAAGTTGGTCAAATTAATTTATAAGTCATTTTTTACTATTCTTCTATTTGATAATAACTTATTTTTTTATTTATAAGTTGATTTTTAAGTCAAAAAAAGGAAACAAATATTTGTAACTTATTTTAAAATGACTTATAAGTCATTTTAAAATAAATTAGTTTGACCAAATGTAATGTTTATTTTGATCATCTTCTATTTTGTCCCTCTTTTTATTAATATCCTATTTAGTAATCGTTACATTTGATTTTAACTTATAAGTCATTATGAGCCGAACACCTTTAGAATTTGTTTTAACTTAATTTATGGCTTATAGGTTAAATTGATGTCGAACGTTTTTATTTATAAGTTACAACTTAAAATAATTTATAAGTCAACTTATATTTTAATTTTAAATCATTTTAAAATAAGCCGTTGCCAAAGGAGCTCTTAATGTCAATGCCTTGTTTTGTTAGGAAATGTGTTCCAACAAGTTTGCTCAATTTTATTGTCATCATTCTCTTAATCCAGTCGACAACAATTATATCAAATTTCGTGTGAGATTTGACCTAATAGATTGTTGTTATATACAATGAAAAAAATTATATCCATATTAAATACCAGACATGTAGATATATAAGATAGGAGATAATAAAAAAGAAACTCACACTTTATTATTTTATATTATAATTTTTAATTTTACATCAGTCAAAATTTACATTCAATATAAAACTAATCGATATATAAATTATTTTTCAACAAATTTTCATGTGGGAGTTGACTTAATTGAGACGATACAAAGAAGATTAGGATGTACTATAGCAAAGGCAAATTAAAACTGAATATGCCTCCACAAAATTGCAAAGGCGAATTAAAATAAGGACATATTTATATACATAGTCAAATTATACAAAGATACACCTTGAGTGTAAAATGATAACAAATTATTTTTTCTCCTTTCTCTAAAATACTTCTCTCTCATCATTTATTACTATTTTACACTTGAATGTATTTTTGAATGTACACTTTGAGTGTGTACATATATTTATTCATATATATATATATAGAGAGAGAACGGATCTTAAGCATACCCCCTTTAGCGACAGATCGGGCGACGATTTGGTCCGTCGCCATAGGTCCGGTCCGTCGCTACTAAAGTTAGCGACAAACAACTTTTAGCGACGGACCGGACCTATGGCGATGGACCAAACCGTCGCCCTGTCCGTCGCTAAAGGGAGTATACTTGGTATGCCATTTAAGAAGGTATGTTTAAGATCCGGACTCTCTCTATATATATCTATATATATTATATATATATATATATATATATATATATATATAACAGCAGTAGTCAAACCAACTAACAGCCCTGTAGTGGTTAAAACAAAAACATATATTATGTTTTCTTTTACATAAACACCACTACCCTTTTTTGTATATATATATATATATATAACAGTTGTAGTCAAACCAACTAACAGCCCTGTAGTGGTTAAAACAAAAACATATATTATGTTTTCTTTTACATAAACACCACTATACTTTTTTGATGTGCCTCGGTAATCCCTTGGCCATCCTGTAAAACAAAACATCAATACATAAATATAATAAGACAAAGAGTGAGTCATTTTAATTGATCCTAATTAAACTTAATAATTTAAAGAATTTTTTTTTTGTCAACCCAACCGCTTAAGGATTTTATTTTATTACAAAACATAGAATTAATGTATCCTTATAACATATTTAATGTACTCTTTAGTTGATATAATACATTAATATTATTACATACATTGCATTGTAGTTTTTACTTTTAAATTTATCAATGATATATTATAATTATGACTATTAGTATTCATGATTCATGAACCTAATTAATTAGTATAAAGTTATTTCATTCAACTTACGCATATAAATAGGACTCACATAATAAATTGCATGCAAAAATTTCATAAGTTCACTATAAAACAAAAATGATCGTCAAGACCAATGTTATTCTACTAGACGAAGAGTTACATATTATTTTTTCAATCTATCGTTCAATGTCTAAAGGTGTAATTATTTTTATCAAATGACAACATAACTTATTTAAAAGTGGCACATCGCGAAAAGAACAATCTATAAAAAAATATGATCATAATTTTCATTTTGATTATTTAATGTAACATATATCCATTATGTAGAGCAAAAGTGGCATATTATAATGACCTATTTTGAAATTAAAGAAATTACTATTATTGTAAATATTCGCTCAAATATGTGTGGTCTTTAAAATTTGTCTGATTCGTAGTTTCTAAAACTTATTTATATTTTACACGGATTATCTAACTTGTATTATGAAAAAGGTAAAGATGAATAAAATAATGTGCTGCAGTACTATATCTGTTTTAGAAAATAGTACTATACCCATTTCAAAATTACATATATATTTTTATTTTTTGTTCATTTTAAAATTAGATATATGTTGGGCCTCCAACTTTTAAGTTTATTTTGATGATAACAATAATTAGTAAATAAGTTAATTAAAAGGGTAGAATCTTCTCCATAGGATTTATATTATAATTATTTTTAATTATCTTATTTACTTTGACCAAAAATGTTTTCTAATCCTAATTGAATTAATATTTTTTTTGACCTTAATAATTTAATATCAAATATTAAAGAGATTAATTTACATAGTAACATTTCTTAAAGTAAGGAGAATTACTATTATCTCTAAAATGATTTTTCTTCGCTAAAAGTTTTCAAAATAATATATTATTATATATTATATAAATTGCAAAAGGTTAAGGACCTTTTATCCTCCACTCATCCGAATATTAAAGGGGGCCTTGGAATGTTTAATGCATGCATGTTATTAAAAAAAAAAAAAAGAAAGAAACCTGTCTGATATGTACATAAGCTTAAGGCTTTGGTGATTAATTCATTTTTGTCTTATTCAAGAGTGAATATGCTGGAGATTGGTATTGCCCATGTGAAGGAAAAGAAGTCTAAGGCTAAGACTTAAAGTCTTGTTTGGCTTGACCGTTGCTTGCAGATTGAAAGAAATGGGTGCATTAATTATTAAGCATGTGCTGGCAAATTTCTTTTGGAGACAATATCCTTGCCTCGTCTCCCTGCTGAAATCCGTGTGATCTTTTGATCAACCCATCCGAGCCTTTCATTTTTAAACAAACCCATCCGAGCCTTTCATTTTTAAAATAAACTTCCGAATTACTAGTTTGCTCTCGGCTAATTTTTCTTCTTCTATAAATAGGAAAGCTTTTCTTCATTTATAATTTGTCAATTTCTAAAAAAAAAAAGAAGCTTACTCTTTCCTTGCATACGTACCCTCTCTAAAAAGAAATTTTCTCTCTCTTCTACTCAAAATTCCGATCTTTTGAAGAAAAAAAATTAGTCAAAGTATTTGAGATAAGTTATTGAATTGATTTATTTGAATTATCTCATACTTGTTTATATTTATAGATATAAAAATAAATTGTTATACACACACACACACACACACATATATATATATATATATATATATATATATTTCATCTATTTATATCATATAAAAAGTCAGTACTTAAACACCGAGATTGTAGCGAAAATATTCCTCTTAAGTGAGGGAATTAGCCGAACGAGAACTCAAAGTCTTAAGTGGCCTTTTATTATATAGTGTATTATATAAACAGTCCGGCTCTCTAGCGAACAACTAGGAGCGAACCAAAAACGAACCGGCTATAGCGACAGTTTTGTCCGTCGCTATAGTATAGAAAATCGACGGACCGGCTATAACGACGGACAAAATCGTCGCTATAGCATTGACCGTCGGTTTTCTATGTTATAACTACGGACAAAACTGTCGCTATAGCCAGTTTGTTTTTAGTTTGCTTCCAGCGGTTCGCTGGAAAAAATTTCCGTTTATATAAATATCATAAAGTAGATCAGTACTTAGACATCAAAACTATAGCGGATATATTCCTCTTAAGTGAAGGAATTAGCCGAACGAGGGCTCAAAGTCCTAAGTGATCTATCGAAAATATTTATATAAATATTAGTTGTGAAATTATAAATTTGGTTAATACTTAGATACCGAGACTATAGCGGAGATATTCCTCTTAAATGAGGGAATTAGCCGAACGAGTGCTCAAAGTCCTAAGTAACTTTATTTAACGTATTCACATAATAAATCAAATATATTATTATATATATCTTTGAGTTAAATAAATTTATTTATTATATCAAGTATTATTTAGTTGATTCATTTATTATACTTGATATTTGTCATCACAAGTATTTTAACCTAAATTTATTTATTCATAAATACTTGTTACATAATATAAAAGTTATTTAAACTTTTATATCACAAATCTCATTCAATATATCTGTTTACAAAGAAACATATCATTCACTATAAAAGTTATTTAAACTTTTATATCTGAAATTAATTCTATATCAGTTTAACATAGAAACACATTCTTTATTTATAAAGAAAAAATAAACCTTGATAAATCTTCATAAAAATTATATATCTGCTTATATAAAAGCATATTTGATTCAAACTTAAATTTATATATCAGCTTACTCAGAAGTATTTTCACATAAATATAAAAGTTATATAAACTTTTATAATTGTGCATAAATTCACATATTTGCTTATACAGAAGCATCGTTGATCTGAGCATAAATTAATATCTACTTACACAGAATCATATTCACACAAATATAAAAGTCTGTGAACTTTTATACATATCTGATCTTTAATTGTTATCTGTCTATTTGAGAAGCATCAAATATAAAAGTTATTTATACTTTTATATATATCTGCACTGAATTTTATCTGCTTATCTTAGAAGCAAAATTCTGTCAAATATTTGTAAAAAGGAAAAAGGGTAGAGTTAGTTTATTTTATGTGCATGTGAGAAAGACGAGTAATTCTTTGACCAAGACCAAAGTCTTAGAGAGGTCAGTTGAGAGTTGGGTCTCTAGTGTACTTTGTGAGATGAGGAAGAGACTGTCGTTTCAAGACCAGATCCTAAAGAAGAACTGAACTCAAAGGAAAGATGCAACTAAACTTGAGGAGGGAATTGAGAGCTTGTTGTCTAAGATAGTTAGTTGTGTATATTTGGAAGTTTATCTATAAAATTTTGTAAAGGCTTCTCCGCCTGTTGAAGGAGCATTTATTACTGGGAGTAATAAAATCTTAAGTCCTGGAGAGGAGCTTGAGACTAGACGTAGTAACATACCCGGGATGCATGTTATGAACCAGACAAATCTCTGTGCATTGTGTGATTGAATTTTTACCGTTTTGCATATTAATTTCTAACACTACAAATTTGTTAACTAAAAATTCAAAAAGACCTAAGATAAATTTTTAATCATTAAATAATCTATTCAACCCTCTTCTAGATTATTATTGGATTTTCAATATACATATACATATATATGGGGAAAGGGAATATGTATCTTAGACACACAAGTTTGTTTGTCTCTTGCACTTAATACGACGTAGTTTTGATTAATAAATTGGTAAAATGTCAAAACAATCATTAATAAAAATGATGAAATGCCAAAAATGTCATGAATAAAATTTCTTAAAATAATAAGACACACAAATTTGTGAGTGTCTGAGACAAGTTTAAGAATATAAAATTTCTAACATGTTAATTGTTATTAATTACTTTAACTCTTAATTGATTAAATATTATCATGATACCACTATTATATTTTTTGCCAAGTTAAATTTGAGTTTGAAAAAATAACATTTTTCATCGTTAAAAATCCACATTTACATGTATATCTCTGGTTTTTAAAAAGGAAGGAATAATTCTTTTTTGTCTTGAGACTTACTCTTAGAATCAAATATATGAAACTAATCTATATGTGTCATGAGCCGTTTAGTATAATCGTGTCACACACACACACACATACATATATATATATATACAGGTCAGATCAGGAGCAGATCGGTATGCTAGCAGACCGGTCTTTAGCGACGGTTTTTCCGTCGCCTATTGTATAGGCGACGGTTTTTATTATAAAAAAACTGTCGCCTATTGTATAGGCGACGGAAAAACCGTCGCTAAAGACCGGTCTGCTCCTGATCCGGGCTCTATATATATATTAAATTATTTTTTTTATTTAATCTTTTAAATTTTATAAAATTCTTATTTTATTATTGATGTTATTCCTGGATAATGTATGTACAATCAAAGTTTGTACAAAAAGTTAGCATTTTTCTAAAGTTGGGGCTTTCAAAATACTAAAAAACCAATTGGAGAAACAAGAAAAAAAGTGACACTAAAATTATGGAGTGTGATAAAAGTAAGCATAATTTAAGGGTTGGGTAGGGTAAGGACTAGGGAAGAAGCCAAAGAATAATTGGATAGAGAGAACATGGACTGAACTAACTAGCTCATCAAATGGTGGTAATGACGGTGGGGTCGGTCACTCTTTATAAATAAACAGGGCTATGAAGCTAGAATAACTACATAAACATCATCATCAGACAATCAACCCATTATCGCCAGTTTCTCAATCTCTCACCTTATGCTATGAAGCTACCCTTCACCTTATTTTGTTAAATTCCTCCTTTCTAAATCTCTCTCTATATCCCAGTTCTCCATAAAATCTTCTCTTTTTCTGCAATAAAACTTACTTTGAAGATTACCCAGTAAGTTTTATCTCTCTGTTTTACAAACGGTTGTTTGTTTTTTCTTTTTGGAATGGGAATGATTGTTCTTGGTGTACTTTAGTGGCAACAGAGTTGTATTATATGTTTCAGATCTCAATTCCCAATTTGTTTTATTTTGAATTTGCTTGTTTATTTGATTTTTAAGTAGTGGGTTGTGTTTTGAATCATGTAATACTAGTCTTTTTGATCTTCTGTTCCCTCTTTTAAGTCTGGTTTTTGTATTCACCTTCGATGCTTTTGATTTGTTTTCTTACCCTTGGATCTTTCATTTATTGATTGATTTGCTTGGATCTTCTCATTTCGAATCGATTTAACCAGGGGATACTATATGCATTTGAAGCAAGTTGTGCCAAAATATTTTGATGGGGTCTGATGTGTGTTTGGCTCTGTTTTTGAAACTGTGTTTCCATTTTGATACAGCTTTTGAAATGTTCTTAAGAACATTTCTTTCCCCCATTTTCTTTTTGAACAGCTCGAAACTCATGTTTCTTAATTGGAATAGCTAGATGACAAGAGGTTAAAAATAGAAGGTGGGTTTAAGCGTTTCATGTTATAAATTGTTTTGTATGATTTGGAACAGTAGTTGTTTTAGGGGGAAATAAAACTTATTTCCTGAAATAGATGGAAATTTGAGATTTTGGGTTTGGATCTCTTCTTCTTTATTGAGATGGGAGCACAAGCTTTAACTAGCTAGAGTGTGTATAAATCAAATTACAAAATATGTTATTTAGTTAGGCCATGTCATAGGAATGGCTCTTGCCTACCTTAGCTGCTGGAATTACTTAGAATGCTGCTTTCGCCAATATGTTCAATATTACTTAGCCAAAATGCTCATTTCTAGCTTTAATAGTACTAATGAAACTCTTTTTAACTTAATTGTACATTTTTTCTGTCTCTTGGGTATGTTTTGGACTGATTGATATGAATTATTTGCAGAAACATTGTATTTGTTCTCTTTTCAAGGATTCCACCCTCATTAATTTGCCTACCTTAACAATTTTGGTTCTACATACAAGTTAGTTGTAATCTAATTGTTTGGTTTTTGACTGGATAGAGAATTTGTTCTGATTATTCGTAAAACATGTTCTTATATATTTTTGTCATGTGTATTGCTCTAAGAAACTACATTTGATTTTGATAACTATAAGCTTATACAACATGCAAAACATACTCGAGGGGCAATTTGAGATTCTTTCTTAAAATGACAAGTTTGTTGGAAAGTTTAAGAGTTGGGTAAGTTTGATTTGGTCAAGGATCATTTAAGTGCAATTTGTGATGTTTTGCCCTGAAATGGAAAGTTGAGTTTTGTTGGAGGAACCACTTTTGTGTCTGGTTATGAAAACATGTAAAAATTTAGAAGTAGCTATTGTGTCTCTTTGCTTTTCCAGACTATAAAATACAAAGAAGAAACAGAACTGTCTTCAGTATTTTGAAAAAGGGAAGCTCCAGGCAGTATTATTTAGAACAACTTCTGAAACAAACTTCAAGGGAGATTTAACTAGTGCTTATTCGTTGCCTTTTGCAGGAAACTAAAATGATGGAAATATCCTCTCTTGAGAAACAAAAGAATTTGAAAAGCCTTTTTTTTTTTCTCTTTTTATTTGGTTTCTCCATATTTTAACTTTTCCAAAATGGAATTAGGTTTCTGCAGAAGATACAATCTAATTCCTAAAATTATTACATCTGTGGCTTTTCTTCCTTCCTCTTCTTCATTCTTTATCTCATCTGGAAAATAGCTAACAATTCCATTTCTCCTAATTAGGTTCAAAATTAAATATGGGTCTTTCACCCTACCCAACTCCAGTTGATGCCGGAATGTTATGCATAATTCTGGTAAACACAGCCAAATCAATCTCTACTATGAAGGAAATAGTCTGGTTTCTCCTTCACGCTGTAGGTATCCATATGGTTTCATGGGAAGAATATACCACTGAGAGCCCCACAAACTCATCTGGATGCCATGAAAGCTGCTCGGATACCTCCATTGAAGAGTTCCGAAGCCGGATTCCAGCAATTAGTTATGACTCGCTGTGTAGTTATAAGCAGCTTGAGCACGACTGCTCTGTTTGCTTGACAGATTTCAAACCAGAGGCAGTAATAAACCACCTATCATGCGGCCATGTTTTCCATAAAGTTTGCCTGGAAAAGTGGTTGAAATATCGGAATGTCACCTGCCCAAATTGCAGGAAGCACATGATTCCCCAAGAAGACGAGGAAGATACTTGCCCAATGTGAGCGGTTTCCAGATGAAATGCCCCTTGAGTAAGTTTCGTGTACAGCTTAGTAGTGTATACAGAGTCTTATGATAGATCTGGCGTAGTTTTGTATCTATATTTATATTCGCCAGTGCTTGAGATGCCTCATGAAGTCTTTGCGAGGAACAAGGTTATATTGTACATATAGTTGTAAGGTTTGTGATGTTACATGAATGTGAGAACCTATGTGAGCTTAAGAAGGTTGAGAAAAAAATTTGCTCTTATTTCTTTTCTAAGATGCTTTTTAGAGAATGCTCTGCAAATTTAACTTTTCTCGATTCAACATGATACTCAGAATGATCGAATTTAGGTCCTGATATTGAATCTCAGAATGATCGGATTTAGGTCCTGATATTACACTCTGTATCTCGATGCCACTAGGCCTTTAGTGTTATTCCTTGGAAGTGTGGTCAGTGATACTTTGTTTATTTTCATAAAATACACAATTCATCAACATATAAACCATTGTAAATTATTATTAGTAAAAGAACCGGAAAAGAAAATGTAAATTCTACATTATTTAGTTGCAAATGGCAACCAACCCTTAAGTGTGCCATATTACAGGCATAATCAGAGCCCTTGATTTCGCCCCTTAATTAATAGTAGCCTACTAAGCATGCAATGCATCAGGTTTACTGCCTAGCTCGCTGAGCTTGGAGCCAACAGACCGGCTACTGCGGGGCAGATTGTTCCTGTGGTACCGGCACCTGAAAGAACCTGCATGTGTGGTTGGTGAGCACAAGCAGTCATGTTTTATGCTCACGGTTTTCCGTAACCCTACAGGTGTTGATGGTGTTGATGATGGATATTGTGGGTTGTTCTCATTCTTCATACATAGCTTTGGCAAAACTATAGTTGGTGTCGGTTTATGAGGTACTTCTGTGATCCTTGGTTCTTCAGCCATTGGTAATCCTGCCTGAAACTGCAAGAGAAAAACAGTCAACTTTATAATGCTATTGCAGCATTCTACCCCTCATGGTAAATCCCTTCCCCTACTACCTTGTACATTTTTTTTTCCTCTTTATTTTTTACCCCCTTTATAAATGAAAAGGTTGATGATATTCAGCCAAGGTTGAGGACCTCTCAGTTATAAAACAAACGACAGTTTCAGAAAGAAAAAGTTACAAAATCAAATAAGATGCATTTAATTGTCATTAATAATTCATAAAGATATTTCTTGCTTCTTTTATTTTTATTTTTTTTAGTATTGTTTGTTACTAATATTTGACTAATTGATAAGCCTAAAAAATTTATTTGTACTAGAATGCCAATAAAAAAACAAGAGTATAATAAATGTTCATTATCATGCAAACCCTTTAGTTATAAGAGAAACTAGTTTGAATGGCATCAAGAGGGTTTCCATTGATAGAAACAGAGAAAAAAAATTAAAAAGAGGGAGGAGGGTTTAGACATTTGAAAACACCATAAAAATGGTTTAATTTTATTCATCAGAGTTTCCAATAAACCATTTTTTAGAAGAACATGATGAACTATTTAACAGAAGAGGATAGTAATATGACATACCAAAAGACAATGCTAAACTAGTTAATTGATCATATAGAGGGGTCTCAAATACTAATATGCACAACATTTTCTACATTTGAAGGAGGGAATATATATATATATATATATATATATATATATATATATATATAACGATCACATTAATAAAAATAGTACTTGCTTGCTTCTATTACAGGTAGCTATTGCTGCACAATGTGTAAGCACCACTGCTGCTGATACACATTGTGCCTACACTATACTGATGATCATGCTAGTGCAAGTACTGTGACAACAGCAAATGATAAGCAAATGTGTGAGAGTGGATCACAGCCGTTCCCCCCAGATTGTACGAAGCAAATCAGTGGATACTAAAAGTCGGTCCACATGATGGAGTTGAGAGAGACAACTCAAGAATAACCCCACATCTACAGCTGTTAGTTTATTCTAATGGTAGTTAACTTATGTAATCGTAGTATAGTAAAGTTAGTAGAACTATAGTTAGGTTCTCCTCACAGACACAGTTACTAACTCAGTTTAATAGCAACGCAACTAGTATCTTCGTTATTACGCACGCACAATATAAATAAATAGCTATTGTAATCTGTAATTAATTTTTCTGAATGAATGAATGAATATGAATATACAGAGTTTCTCTCAAATGAGCTAGTTCTTAGGGTTTTTAGCTTGTTTATACACATCGACATCGAATGCAGATTTATCTTCACCCTGTATTAATTAAAAAATCAGGATTTAACCTTTAGTTCTAGAAATTAATTATGACGACTAACTTGGGGATGTCAAAATGATCAGATCAAGAATTATGAAAATTGAATACAGAATTACCTGAGGATGCTTTATTTTTCAGGGTTTTGCCTATGGCGACAACTTTCCTTGCCTTTCTTTTTGCTTGATGAATAATAATGGCAGGAGATACACAGAAAGAGCAAACAAATTATGCCATTATTAAGGGGGTTTATTTTTGAAAGAAATTTTAAAAGTCAATCCCCGATTTTAACTCTTTTCAGTTTAGATTATGAGGTTATAGTTATAATACATCCTCCATTTCGGATCTCTTTTTTACAAAAGACTTCTGCTTGCTAGAAATTGGGGTTAATTTGTTTACATTATTACCCTTCTGTTAAGAGAATATTCCTTGGTAAAAACACACGTTATTGCTTTATAACACATTCGACTTGTAACAAATCAACTGTAAAAATCATAAGTTTCTCCGCTATGAGGCATAATTTTTTTCAATAGTTCTTTGGTGAGTAAAAAACTCGCTTATTAAACTCTTTTAAGTAAAATTCGCAAATAGTTGGTTCATTTAGGTTTAGACTCAAATTAACTGATTCGGTATCCAAGTGGAATGTTTTCCTCCCATCCCAAAATTATAATTTTTGTAGATAGGTATTGTGCACCAAGGTTATTGGTAGCTTGGCCTTCTACTTCTACTTCACAACCACCCTACCAAGTACTCGGTGAAAAATAATTATATGTAACAATAAAGTATGCCACTGTCCGAGTTGGCAATTGCCATATCTTTTTCTTGTCTGATGAACTCGCTCGCTTCTATAAAAATTAACAAATGAGACTATTTTCATGGAAAAAGAGCAACAAACTACGGTAAGACAATGTTGAAAGAAACTTCAGCGTTTGCTCGAGGAACTTGTGTGATCAAGACAATTTGAGCACAAACTTCTTCCCGAGTAGGAAACAAGACTTAAATGAAACAGCAGATCACGCACACACTACATCTTTGAAAGAATACAAGCAACAGAACGATGTCCTTATCTAAGGTAGAAGACTCGCACAAATGCTATTTAAATTTCATTTACCAGTGCAGACCAAAAAGATTTCACAAGCAACACAGTATTACTTAGCGACACACTCTGAATAGTTCTGTATCTAGCAGAATCAGATTCTAAACTCTCAAGTACAGTGATCAACTGGCCAAACTGCAGGTGTTAACACCATCCTTGCAGTCCCGGGTAAGATCATTAAAAGTCTCAATCTGTTTTTTGCCCCTCAAGAAAACTTCCGTATCAACAGATGCCCTCATGTAACCATCAAATTCAACCGGAACCCCATTGTTGAGCTTCGTTGTCTCAGAATACCACTCGCTGTTTTCATCCCAAAGATCTTTGTATTCATCAAGAAAATGAGTAGAATACTTGTCCTTTAACGGATCAAAAAAGGATGTGTCTGGTTCATCTGTTGCAATATACAGGTTCCTCCCATCATCAATTTTGGCTTGCAAGGTTGATATGAGAGCTTCAGGTGAGGTATCCACCGCAAGATTAGGCCAAAGCTCCCTGTTTCTTGCCTTCTCCCCTCGAACAACATGAACAGAGTCAAAATCCCAATTCAACTTCGTAGAAATTGCAGACACTATATCCATCAATCGTTTGGATTTCCATATCAAGTGCCAAGGTCGTAGAACAACAGACTCTGCTTCTCCTTCACAAACCCTGTACCAGTAATTATCTGGCTCCACCGAGCCAAACTTCCTCATGACTAGAGTATCTTTCAACCCAGATAACTTCATAGGTGTTACCCTAAAATCCTCCACAAGGTAGAGGGATAATCCATCTTTCTGGTTCCATTTGTTCCAATCCACCCAAAATTGAGTCTGGTCCAACACAGAAGCCGATTCCTTCAAATGCTCAAAATCGAAGTAAAATCTGAAATCCTTCCCTTCTTCATCTTGACCTGAGGAAGTGTAAACTGAAGACAAACAAATACTCAGATCCATTACTAGTGTCCTCTTCAAATATTGAGCTTCGCCCAAAGCACACATGAAACTCCACAGATAATGATCCATGCTCTTGCATCTGTCTCCACCCCCAGTGTAAAGTAAGTACTTCCCACGAGCGAATGACTCTTCTGATTCAACTACAGGAAGTGTGTCATTCACAGCTTCCCCAAAAACAGGAAGAAGAACACCCTGCTGTTCTTGCTTTCCTTTTGTCTTCTCAAAATCAGGTTTCTGATTCTTCTTCCTCTTCCTCGCGTTCGCCCCCGAATGATAGTCCCCAATCCTCACCACACTTAGAGTACAATTATCTGACCTAGCTATCACAAAAGTACGATAGTCCTTATAAAACGAAGCAGTCTTGCCTTCTTTTGGCCTAAACCGCCACGCCATATGGCAAGAGCTATCATTCGAGCCACGAACGGGTTTGCCAAACCGGTAGAAATGTATATCCTTAAACTGATCTATAGCAGCCGTCATCATCAAATGAAAAACTTCGGGGTCAGTACAATCAATGGGTTTACCAATTTCAGCCGCACAATCAAAATTGGTGCCATCATCAGCATTCAAATCCCCTCTTAGGGGCACCCCCAAATCAACATCACTAACATTTATAAAAGAGGCAAATGCAGTCTGATTCGGGGTCATAAAGTCCTCACCGGTCCTAACAACAGTACTATCCGATCTAAAAGTGGCATTTGAGTCTGAAGTTAGAAATGTTGTGATCTTGCTTGAGGGATGAAACAATGGGTCTTCAGGCTCATAAGTTGCGGCAATTATAGTGAAGATCAGGACGCCAAGTACAAACATGGTAAAACAAAGATTTCTAATCAATGCAAGGGCATTTTGGCCCAATTTCTCTGCCCGGAAACTTCCGGTCCGAGATAATGCAGACCGGCCCGACATTCTCGATTACAATTACAACTAGATTAGGGTTTATAATGATAAAAATTGCAGAAAGAAAGAAAGAAAGAACAATCAGTGGAACAAATTAGCAACAAATTTATCGGTGATTTAGGTAAATGAAATTTTAGGAGCTTCCCTTTAGATCTGGAAATGAGCTAACAAAAAGTGTAAGTAACAAATGAGTACTATTTCAGTAGCTTGTGTATATACAAGGAGGATCTGTATGTATAGGTTTTTCTTACCTTGTTCATTTGAGGATTTTATTCAGAAGCTGAAATGGAGGAATTCGTCAGCATCTCTCTATCTCTCTCCCGCTCTGCTATTTGGGTTCAGTAGTGAGATGTAATGATGGTCAACTATTAGGAAGCTTGCCATGTATATTATAATGCGCGCCGCGCTGGGATAGATTAGTGTAACAGAAAGAAACACCGACAGTGGCATAGCCGTAAATTAATATAATTGATAATTTCAATGAACAAACTTCATTACCCCAAACCAAATGGAGAGTAATAAATAATATTTCCTCCCTTCGACGCGGATCTACCAGCTATGGCAATTGCCATAGCTGGATTTTACAAGATTTTTTTATATTATATATTTAGTACTTTTATAAGTAAAAGAGCCCTTCTACAGCGACATTCCCTTAGCGACATTTCTGGCGACATTTTTTTTTTTTTTTTTTTTTTTTTGGTTTTTTTTTTGTTATGACTTCCAAATAATTTATATGATTTATTGGAACAAAATTTTTTAAAAAAAAACAGTGATTTAGGTGTGATTTGGATACATATGCAAAACAGTGTTGTACAGTCATAACAAAAAAAAAACCAAAAAAAAAAAAAAAAAAAAAAAATGTCGCCAGAAATGTCGCTAAGGGAATGTCGCCCTAGACTTTCTGTAAGTAAAATTGGTGTTTAATGCAGACATAAATAAAATTATTATTTAGAAGGGTTTTTTTAACATTACAGTTTATGAAATTCTTTTACGATGGGCATTTTTTATATGAACTTCTCTTAAATATTATTTTCATTTTAACAATTTTATTTATAAAATTCATTTACAAACATTAAGAATTTATTTTCATATTTATCCCTAAAATACTGGGTAATTAGTTTAGCAGACGATGCTAAAATTACAAAAATAAAATTCTTATTTTAGAAATAAAAATTAACAAATAAGATTCTTATTGCAAAATGGAAAGAATGTATCAATTGTCACTACTTCAATATAAAATCATTGCAATCTATGTACACATCCGAAGGGGAAAAAAACACTTTTTATTAACTTTTTCAAAAAATAATAATAAAATTTATAAAGATACTAGATATTCAATTTCAGGATTTTTTTTTTTGTTATTTCTCAATAAAAGAAGAAAAAAAAATCAGGATGTGATGTCTACTAAAAAGGTAAATTAAAAGTCCATTTGATTGCCAACCTTATTAAACACTTCATTTGAAAATTCTGCTAGATGAAATTATGTAAAAAAAAAAATCGAACTAAAATATATTGCCATAGTTGACCATAAATCCTGGATCTGCTCCTGCAGTTCGAGCTTCATTTATCAAAATCTTTGTTTCACAATACTTGATGATAATAATTATAAAATGACATAATATCTGCCCCTGCAATTTGAGTTTCATTTGTCAAAAATTTTGTTTCACAATACTTGATGATAATAATTATAAATGAAATAATCTTTTTAAATTTGTCATCTTAATTTAATTACATCACGTCATTAAAATAATAATAAAACATTTCTAAGAGTATACCTGAAACAAAATATATTCTTAATATTTAAAGATTTTATAAATGAGACTCTTTTTAATATATTCTTAATATTTATAGATTTATTTATTTATTTTGATAAAAGAAAAAAAAACAGGTGCTATATATTACTCCATACCTTTAATTCCACCTTAGTCTAATTATTGTAGTGGTAGTACCCTATCTATCGAAAGGAAAAAGTAAACAAATAAATTATAATAATTAATTTTGAAAAATCAAATCCAAAACACAACAAAGAAACTATTGTATTTTCTCCATTTAGTATGAAAAATTCCAAGAGAAGTCTTATATTGATGAGTCGTGGAGTGCATCTCTTTAAAAAATTATCTCTAAAAACACCAGAGAAGAGAGACTACATGAGTAAAATTTGTTATGATTCTATTATAAGATCTATCATATATGAAATGATATGTACTAAATCAGATATTGATGTTGTTTATGCATTTAGTGTGACAAGAATAATTTGTCCTTTTAAGATGTCTCAAATGTATTAAGACCGGCTACAATATTAAACTATGGTATTTAAATGTTCAAATCTCATTAACTCCAAGTCGGCTGTTTTTCATCGTCTATTTTTTTTTTTTTTTTGGGTGCAATTTTCATTGTCCATTACATCTAAATAAAGTGGTTTTAACGATTGGTTTTGTTAAAGTCAAATGTTTCTGTAAAACTTTAACGGCTAAAATTGTAATTACATTTCAGGATTCAGTCTTTATTACTACTTCCGTCAAACCTAAATGAGAATTGAACATGTAACCTAAAGTCTAAGCAAAAATTGAACCCCAAACCTAAAGGATATGTGACATACTTTAATAATTTAAATTATTTTAAAATTTAAGTATTAACATAATTTGAGAGGCAACAAAAATGAAGTTAAAAGTCAGATCTATATACTCCTATGTAAATTTCATGTTGAAAAAGCACTTTCAGAATTCTCATTTGATACTACAACTTATCACTCCCTCCGTTAAAAAAAAAAACCACGGGGACTTGAGAGTAGGCAAATAAAATTTCAATTTCAGTACCATTAGAAGGCTTAAGATGTCAAAACAGTTAGTATATTCCAAATAGCACCCTCTGCATCTAAAATTATGGGAAATGTACATGTAAACCAAAATTTTAAATACGCCTAACAAAAATTAAATTGATATACAATGGCCAATTTAAGGTCATCAAAATCACCTCACAGGGCCCTAAAAGTACAGCCAATACTACCGAATCAGTAATCTGTATTAGAGTTATGAAGCTGATGGTCTAGTTGGTCACAACCATGAAAAGTACTACCTAATCAGTAATCTGTATTAGCGGCGGTATGCAGCTGATGGTCGAACTTAGGTACAACCACCAGACTTCGTCAACTTCATGTATACTTCCTCCTTGAACCAATAAGAATCCATCATACCGATGGAACCTCCGAGGGTGTACAAGATGCAGCCCTGAGCTTGATGTGGCTCATGCTGAGCTCCATACTTCTCTGAACCATGTCTTGCAATAATCTCTTGGCAGTTTCGACAGCTTTATCTGATCCGTCTGCCCGTGCCGCAATGTCATAAACTATTCTCTCCAAAACAGAGGAAGCTAGTATCTTCTCTGGAGGAGAGTCTCTAAGCAAGTCCAGAAGTGTTCGCGCTCGATGCTGAGCTTCAGGTGTACCCTCTACAGTTAGCTGTAAAAGTCCTGGTATTGCACCTTCTTTGAGAATGAGTTTGCGGTATTTACTTCGGCAGCTCCGGCACAATGTAAGTAAAGCTCCAACTGCATGTTCTGTGCTAACAAGGGATCCATCTTCGACTGTCTCTACTAGGGTTAGTATCCCACCATCTGCATCTGTAACTGCTGTTCTACCTTCCTCGGACATAGAAAGGATTTCAAGTAGCGCAGTAGTTTTCTCAGCAAACTTGGAGTACTTCTTGCATTCTTTGAGGAGGTTGATGAGAGGAGGAACTGCCCTAGCATCAAGAACCAGAGCAGGCACTTCTTCACAGGTGGAGAGATTGTGGAGGGCTGTAACAGCGTCAACTCTTCCTTGAACACTTCCAGAGCTGAGGATCTGCACTAGAAGAGGTGCAGCTCCAGAAGATGCTATGGTTGGTTTGTTGGGTGGAGCAGATGACAGTGTCAAAATTGCAGCAGTTGCTAATTCTCTCAAATTGCCAGTCTGGAATTTCAAGAGCTCCACAAGAGGAGGGATGGCACCAGATGTAGCTATGCTGACCTTGTTTCTAAGAGTCATAAGTGGAAAGGACTAAATGAGATAAAGCCACAATGAGTAGCCAATCAACCTTTAATATTGGCCAGTTAACACCTTTTTTGATAGAATCAAATATTAATCTACTGTGGAGAAGAAAAACAGGAAAGGACATTCCAGGTGCCTATGACCTATGCCTTGAAAGACACGCATCACTACGATCACTATCAGTAGATCACTATCCCTTAAGCTAAACCCTTGGGTTTGTCTTTTGATATATTTATTATTTTTTTCACAAGTGCTTTTAATGTATTTATTAATTTAACTAGCAATCGTTTCTTTCCGCAAATGCATAAACTATGAAGGCTATATTTAGTGCTTCAAAATCACAAGCGACAAACCCCCAAGGGGTTAGCTAAAGAAGTGACATCTAAATAAGTGCTTGATGCTCTGGACCTTGTTCTCATTCTTGACCCACTATCCTACTATAAGTTTGAGTTCGTCACAATATAAACTCTCATCGAAAGGAATTCGTTGAGAAGAATAAAATATTATACATTGAATGATAGAACAAACACAAGCCATGAAATGAAGTAAGGACAGTTACAACTAATAGTTAATCTAATGATCCCTACTGAAAACTAAATAAAAATACAATTAATGACTTTATAAAAGAAAAATGAATTTGTCCGAATATGCCAAAGGAAAATCAATAACCCCCATAAAACAACTTTTGATCTTTAGATGCAACTTTTCTATTTGACAAGTCTTTAGATGCAATTACTCTACTATGAATTAACTAAATACTTATAGGATATGCACCAAGCACATCATATATGTTCCCAATGCCCTGAAATAAATAAATACATACACACACACACACATATATCAGGTATTTATAACATGCTACCACAATAACCTAATCCCATGCTTCAAAAAAAAAAAAGCAAAAGCAGACAGATTGAGAGTAAAGTATTAACAAGTCAGGTTGAGATGAGTACTGGATTGTTAACTCAGCTCAGGATATAATCAAATAATGTACGGGCTTGCCTGTTTGTTTCACAGCCTCAACAGCTTCATTTTTTTAATCTTACAAGGCCTATTAGCTTATCGATCCTACTTTTTTCAGAGGTAGTAGAAATAGTAATGAGCTTAATCACATGCGTACAATAACTTGATCATTTTCTCATTAGTTCATCTTAAAGAGTTTCCTAGCAAATCAATCAAGATCTGAGCTCAACTACTACAGTTATCTGAACAAGTAACTCCAAGGACCACCTAATTCGATGCAGATAGACTCTAAAAGGATCTTATTCTATCTTATCAGCTTAATAAACTCAATATTCAATAACAAACCTCATAATTATTCAAGAACTATTATCAAAGGAAAAGCTAAAAAGAAGAAACAAGTGTGTCCAATCTGAGCCTCGCTATCTAATTTATTAATAGTTCGATTTTCTCATAGAACCATAAAATACGGGGACAATAACATTCAGAAATTATTTCTTATTAATTTTATTGCTACTCTAATTTATGAGCATATATAACGAAGGAGACAGAGTGTGGAGAGAGAGAACCCTAAAAACTGACCGTTCATTTCTGGCAGCGAGATTGAGGAGAGCGAGAAGAGAAGCTTCACGAGCTTCGAGATTGGGGGAGTTGAGCATGAAGACGAGCGGCTGTATCACGCCGGCAGCTGCGAACTTAGATCGAGCTTTCACCGGCGAGGATTTTCTGACGAGCTTCCTGACGTCTCTGGCAGCATCAATTTTGGTTTGAAGATCATCGGCATTGATGAGCTTATCTGCTACTTGTTCAATTAGTATTTGTTTCTTCTGATTCCATATCTCCTCTTCCTTCTCCATTACTCCCTCCTCTCCCATTTTTCCCCTCTCTCCCCTCTCTATTTCTGACATACATTAAGCCTTTTATATATGGCAAAAATAGATTGTGATCGTTATAATAAATAATTAAATTAAATTAAAAATATAGAATATTGTCACAGAGCATAATAAAATGATAAAATTGTCATTAATAAAAATATTTAAAACATTAAAAAAATGAAATTAACTTTAATACAAAATGACTGATCCCATTATCATCATGTAGTCCGCATAATAATTTTTAAGATTACAATTAAGTGATAAAAAAGATTTTAATAAAGTTTAAATAGTCCATTGTTATGTTGGTCATATGAATTAGCTGTGCAGTCTCAGGGAATTAATATTTTTATCAGTAAGAATAATAATTTCATAAATTTCTTTTCATATTAATAATTAATAATACACAAGTCTCACTCTCCGGTGATAAAAATATTTGTGGAATCATTATTGTCACTTGTAAAAATATTAATTTCCTTAATAAAATGTAATTTATGAAACTAATAACAATTTTAAAAGAGGAAAATTTTGTCATTTTTATCATGTTATTAACTAAAATAACACGGTTACACAACCAATCAATTAGCTAACCAGAATTTATTTATTTTTTTGTACTATATATTGGACATGTTTATATTATTATATTTATATATGTTTTTTCATTTTTGCTCATTATCTTTCTTTGGCAAAAAATAAATTAAATACTTTAAATTTTTAAGAAAAGTAAACATTTAGCAATATACATAGAATAAACTCGTGAAATGATTTTGAGGGACAGCTTGATCACGGTTCGGACAATATGAATTGATTTTGAGGGACAGCTTGATCACGGTTTCGACAATATGTTGGTGAGTTCTACTGTACATTATAAAAGTTTTCAGTCGAATTATGATTACGACGTATGTGCATACATGAGATATGTAGAAAATAAAAAAAAATATCACTTTAGTTTATTTTATCTTATCGCATACACTTCCACGTTGATCGCAATCTAATTTCATCAAATATTTGTCGACATATATGTCATTTTTCTATGTTGATAAATGTTAAAAGAGAATAATAGAGACTTGAGGTTCATCATTTTATGGGTTTTTCTCCTTGAATCTTGTCATGTATTGTGATAAATTTACGTTGAATTACAATTGCGAAGTTTATCAATACATAAAATTAGTAAAAATTATAAAAGGATCCTACTTATCACACATCTTTTTTCAAAAAAATTATCATTAATATTTATCCATATAACTGACAATCTAACAATTGACGTAAACATTCGTAATGCATATCATTTTCCTTTCTCCTCTTTTTCTGATTATTATGATGCAGCCCATCGTTGATTGTAGTTGCCTTACTAATGAAGAAACTACGCATACACATGTACGTGTGAGATTGAGATTTGGAAAAGCACAAGAAAACAACTTCTTGAAAGGCCTGGCCACCTAACACTTGGGAGTAACAAATTGTTAATAATCAACTTACCTAGGCTTAATTTGTCTTGTCCCCTTTATTTATTTTGCTTTCATCTTCGTAGTGGTTAACATAGTAGTGGTGGCCATCTTGCTAAACCTACTTTTTGATGATACGATGAGAATGACTGATTGGTTTGCATTATTGAACGATTGATTATTTTTGTCTGTGTCGTCATATTTCATTCGTAAATTAATAAATGTTTTTTTTACATTGGATAAAGCGGGAAATATATATTTAGAATTTGTTCGACTACTAATATTTACAGTGTTTGAACCTTCAAATACACCATATCACTTTTGGAGCATTCTATTTTATATTCCAAATGTTTGCGTTTGTAATTTAAATAGGTGGTTTAAAATAATCTGCTATTTGACAAATAAAATTTTTAAATGCGTTTAGACTAATAAACTCTCCAAACACACTGAATGCTTTAAACGTTGTGCAACCAACCATACATTTAGACTATATTAATTATTGGATTGAAACGATAAGTCTTAATCTTTCATCCCTTAATAAAATAAAATAAAATAAAAAAATTGAAAAAAAATTATTGTTTTCGTGCACGAGTAGACGTGAAATATATTTAGTATTTTTTCTTACTAGGGTGAAAAAAGAGTATTGACAAGTATGATAAAATAGTGTTGAAAGGAATTTAACAAGTACAAAAAAATCATATCCCATCCGTTGCTACCATACATATCTTTAGGTAATTTAACATGTACACTTCCCCCTCAAAGTTATAGCAGATAACCTGATACACAAACACACTAATGCTATGTTTGAATTGAAGGAATGAAATGAAGAGTGGAATGATTCATTCCATTCTAGTTGGAATGAGTTATTCTATATATTCTCCCTCTCTCAAAGAACTAAACATAATTTTTTTTCATTCTAATCGCAACCAAACACGATTTTTTCATTCCATAAGAATGAGTCATTCCATTCCCACCTTCATTACTCCAATTCAAACGTAGCATAACTGATAGATAGCTTTAGGTAAGTTTCTCAAGTACTGTTAAGAGTTGTTCTTTCAAGTTCTATAAAGGAAAAGAGGATAATGAAAATGAATGAAATTAGCCCTCACTTGCAAATAAGATTTCTCATTTGTTAATCTTTTTCCCAGCAACAGTCCTTACGGTTCCTCAAGTGTCAATGATGATATATCATTGGCAAATAAAACAATTGAATGCCGCTTTGGCTTTTACCATTACCAATTACAACAGTTCAGTACAACCCTTCTTGCTATAAAAAAAATTCACTTTACAGGTAAGACTGCCGAAAGACGAGGAGAAAACAAGAAATTAGAAAACCTTCTAAAATCCTAAATTACTTTCCAAAGTCCTATAAAACCTCGAACAAAAATGTTAAAAGGATGATTTCATTTTCTATATCCTCAGCTCAAGCAATCAAAAAAAACATTGTTGACCAATTTTCAGCCTCCTACAAAAATTTACACTTAGTTCCAGCCAATGTTGTACGTTCTTTGAAATTTTCTTCATCCAAACTTGTAGGATATCACCCTAAATCCAAGCTTCGGGTTTTCTGGTTTTCTGTTTGTACTGCCGGTTTACAAAAATTAACTCCTTTTCAATAGTTATTGGGCCAGTTGATTGGTGCAGGCTGTGATGGCTGATAAACACTTGATGTAGGTCCAGGCATGTCAACGGCTCCAGCCATCGTCTGAGACTGTTGTAGAAGCGGGTGAACAGCTGCTGCTGTCACTGGTTGTGCAGGGTGATATATGCCAGCAAAGCTGCCATGACTGGCCTGAGTTGCGGGAAAAGTCATCTGAGCCTGAGGAAGATTGTAGAAGGAACTAGCCTGCAAGCCAGAAATATCTCTACCAGGAGCAGCAATCCAAACACCAGAACCATCACTCTACAAAAATATAATTAAATTATACCACATATGTGAAACACTCGTCTCTAAGTAGTTCTGTTGAAAACATTCACACACACAGAAAGGTTAAAAGAGTTGCAAATCAGTCTGTTTGGAATCGGAAAGTGTTCTAAAAACGCTAAGCGATCCAAGGGCAGAGGGATTTTCACTAGGTGGTTTTCCTAGGCAGTTTCCTAATATATTTGTATATAATTGAATTCATTATTTCCAAGCAAAAAACAGGTTATCAATAAGTCAACAGTTGGTGACAGATTGCAATGAGAACATCAACACCTCAAAAAGGATGTTGAATTGCTTCCAACGAAAAGTCCAAGCACAGTTCCAAACATACTATTAGTTCCACTAAAAATACAAGTACACCAATATAAATCATATATAAGATGCAAAGATTCTAAATTGTAAATTTGTACATGAAAATTAATGCTATTTAGATCTGGACTTATATTGTTTATATGGTTGTTCATTAAAAATTACTTTTATTCTTTTAAAAAGCAGAGGAAACCCGCCTAAGCCAAATCGAGGCGTTCGAGGACCAATCCCACCTAGGCGGCTGCTTATACTGATTTTAGAACACTGGAATCAGGTAGACAGAATTAATCTGGGTTCCTACTTCCTAAACCATGAGAATACACAAGTAATGAATCTAGTCAATTCTCTGAGTCTGAGGAACATAGAATGGATATCATCCAGTAATTAGCTAACATCTAAACAAGATGAGATGTATGTAGTTGGAGTTGATAGACACATAATTCATACATTTTATTATCCATAATTTTGTCCTTTTAATTATATCACTTCGTCCCAAATTAATTGCTCAATTTTGACCATTTTAAGTCAAATTGACTATTTTTAGAATTAATAATTAAGCATATATAAATATATTTCTAAAATTATAAAAATTGGAGTTAGTAATAAATTGTATATACTTTCTTTTGGTTATAATCTCTTCACCTATATTTTAACAAAAATAGTAAAAAGATTAGTTCTAAAAATAGTCAATTTGACTTAAAATGGTCAAAATTGAGCAATTAATTTGGGACGGAGGGAGTATTAGTTTATTAAATTAATATGTTTTATTTTGTTTTGTAGGATTTAATATTTTATTACAATAAAGTCAAAATCTTGGTGATCAAGCAATATTTAATGCGCTTATTCATGTAAGGAAATATCCAAGAAGAATCCTACAAGGAGAAGGAAAGAGGTGGAACAATCTTGGTGTGCAAGTCGAATCCAGCGAGAGAAAGGGAAGTCAATCTAGAAGATATCTTTGAGAAGTTGATTGCCACTAGAAAGTTGAAACCTACGTGAAAAGGGACTATTGGGAGATTACCATGTAGAGGTTGAAGTTAAGAAGGAAAGAAGAGGAAAAAAGGAGAACAAAAGAGGTCAAGTTCAATGAATGTAAATTAGGGCACAAATTTATTTTCCCTATAAATAGGTCTCTTGTTTTAGAGAGAAGAGAGGTATTAGTTTAGGTTAAGAGTAGGAGTAAATTAAATTAATTCTTCATTGTACGCTAATTGGAGGATTCTTAATTAAAGGGAGTTTTTTTTATTTTATTTTTAATTTTCTTCTTCTTCTTTATTTTAGTTTGCTTATTTATTTTCATGTCTAGTTAATTTCTTTAATTTAGGATGAAGATGAAATTAAATAATTATTCATAATAATATTTTTTTATCTCTTCTATTATTTATGCTTTTATTTTTAATTGATTTCGCCTTCATGTTTCGTTATTGAAATACCTTCGTTTTATAGTTCTTATATGATTTTAAATTAATTAAGAGGTTTTGATAGATTATTGTTAAGATATGAGTTTTTCATAATCCATGCTTGCTCAAAGAAGTTTTAATGGGTTATAGTTAATCCTTAAATTTTCATAGTCTATGCTTGCCCACGTTAATTATAAAATTACTAAATTAAAGGGAAGGGAGATCAAAATTATAATTAAGTTATAAAAATAGAAAAGATTGAATTACTTGTTATGTTTATTATTTAATGGATTTGGATTCCTAGATTGCTTCCTTATTATTAGTTAGTTTAATTATAGTTAATTGATTCTCAATCTTTATTTCTAATTCGCCTAAAATAGATATTAAGGATATATTAAAATTAATCTAGTCTATGTGGGTTCGACCAGTACTTGCCAATTCTTCAATTGGACACTGTGCACTTGCAGTTACATATTTTTATCACATCATGAGTCTTATAAAGATTGACAAAATATGCCACAATTAATGGGATCCAAATAGAATCATGTCAAGGACTCTAGTATGCATGAGGGTATCCTCCCTCTTCTTAGATCACCCGATCAAATATATCCTGACATTAGATGATCAAACTTACAAGTTACAAACCAATAGAATCTACAAGTGTAGGATAAAGAACTTGCAATTAGACAGACTAGAACCATCTAAACTGCATATCCTAGATCCTTGAAATTTGAAAATCTATTATTAGTGCCCTGTAAATAGTTATGTGTTCAAGCTCAAGTTCCTTCATCCGTACTTGTATAAAAAATAAGGTTCATCTTGACATAATTAATGTTCATACTTCCTGTCAATCACGAAATCAATGCTGTATGCTGTCAATGCATGCACAACCTCAAACTCCGCAAAAAAAAAAAGAGTACATTTTTAGAAGATTAAGATAACTGTGTAAAGTCAACGAAACGGACCTGCTGCCCAGTAATGTAGGCATTATTTTCCTTGAACTGGGACACAACAAGATCGTCATTAGAAGTTGAATTTCCTGTTGTTGCTGAACTGGGATTAAAACCAGTAGGGGAGGAGCCATATGGTCCATAACTGCCGGGCACTCCCATGTGAGTTGAATTCCCTGTATTACCTCCCGGTTTATATTGGGGAAGTGAATATTTGTTAGTTGCCACTGGTGGAGCTGGATACAAACTACCAGCCTGAGGCTGTGGAGGAAATGCACCATTGCTTAAAAATTGGTGTATGGCCGGAGGTTGAACATAAAATGGGGAGAAATAGTGACCATATGGAATATAGTTTGTAGGATAATGGGGAAAATGCATCCCAGCTGGTTGTCTAAAGACAGGTAGTGGTTGCTGCGTTACAGCTATTGAGCTCTGCATAACCGCAGCAGCTTGAGTCACAAGTGGAGTTGGACTTGCTGCAGACATAATTAAAGAGTTGCCAGCCTGCAATTTGATGTTTATAAGCATTAGTAAACGAAAGAATATTTATTGATGTGGATAAAGGACGGGGTCAAAACTCATATCAAATCAAAGATTAAGCTGCAAGGTGCAAAACATTATGACTAAAAGAACTCCTTTTTATATATCCAAAAGAAAATACCAGTTTAGTATGATATCAAGTATGGGTAACAGAAATAATCAGATGATACAAAGAATTTTTGTCACCCTATAGTGAGAAAGATGGTGTATTTCACTAACAAATAAACGGTAAGGTTGAAATCCACTCATACTAATTCCCCCAAAAAAATAACTTTCGCTCGTAAGCCCTTGACAAGTGGAACACGTCTAATCATAATTTAGGGTGTAAACTATGTAGGGCTCGACTCAACATGATATTTAAGCATCTTCCAAATATTTCTGCTGAGCACTACCGCTGATTTCTTTGCTAAGCTATGCTGAAGTTTTCAAAAAAGATTATATGATTTTAACAAATTCCCATTCTGAAAAAATTGTTAGATGTATGATACCAACAGAAAGCAAATAATTGGGTAATTTTGAATTCCCAGTCCTTCTCGATCGAGCCAAAAAGTAATGAGTTCTAGTATGGGAATACTTTTTAAAAGGTATTTCCATACCGAGGGGAGGTGATACAGAGCCGAGAGGTAGCCCTCATGGTCAAACATGTGATGGACTTTAGCAACAGAAAGATGCTAAGAGACAAGACTTCCAAGGGTTGAGGAAAAGTCATAGGGTTTGAGCAAGAAGCTTAACTTGGGTAAATTAAAACTTCTCGGTGCTTAAATGCCAGGAAAGAAAATAATGTGTTTGAAATTTCGGGATTGGAAAGTTCTAAATTTAAAGTAATAAAACAAAAGGCCAAAAAGTAGGATAAAGTTATAAAAATAAAAAAATAAAAAAGTTCAGAAGATCTCGATGTAACCTCTTGAGAGGACTGAGAAGCCTGTGGCAATAACATAGTGGCATTTCCATTGTACTTGGTCGAGATTCCGGTTGAATGGAAAGGAGAAATGCGGCCATCAATATCAGCACCAGATCGATATAATTGGGCATAGTAGCTAGCTGGGTCGAAAGGTTGCTGCACCTGTACACAAAAATACATGATACTCCAAATAAGTGAACTAAAACTAAATAATTATTTATATTAATAAAAATTATCGACATATAGATAACTCAAAAGCCAAATACGAGAACTTAATCATAATCAAGCAATAATGCCATCTACCAGCCTTAAACAAGTTGAGGATATAGAAAAAACTTAAAAGGTATAAAAAGTATTATTCCTAATAGAGAAGAATGGAGAATTAAAGACTTACAACAAAGCTTGGAAGGTGAGAAGCATCACGCGCTTGAGCCTCGGTGCTTTCAAAGGGTGCAACCTGGCTCCCTACCATCGGCGGCATGATACCAAAACTGTAGTTAGGAGAAGTATGTACCAACGAATACTGATGACCTTCAGGTGTCAAGTCTGTCTCTTGCTTGGATTCACTGAACTCTGGGACCACACTGGATGAGACATCACCCTCACCAGAGATCAAACTTTCAGGTACATGGGACGATGATGGGGGACAATCGGCAGAATCTCCTTCAACAGGTGCCAATGCATTCTGATTGCTGAATTCACAATATGACTAATGAAAATTCTGGAAAGGCATTAATTGAAAGATGCAAATGAAAAGTTCTTAATGACCTCTTGTACTAATAGTGGAATAGAAATATAACATCAGGATGAAAAATTCCAGAAACACGCAAGGATGTTTATTGGCTTCTTCAACTTACAACATGAAGTACAATATCTTATCCCCATTTCCCAGAGAGAGCAGACAAATCCAATGACCATTCAATTTCCCACATTAACCCCTAGACCTAGCTTGTCTTCACATTCTCTTTGATATGTTAGAGATCATTCTGTTCTCAAAAGTAAACAGAGAAAACTGAATAGCAAATAAAGCAAAAAGAGGGTAACGAATCAGTAGAGAGAGGAAGCGAGAGAACTGAGTATTTGAATTGAGAAAAAATGGAAATAATGTAAAGAAGAATAAACCAGTGTTACTTATCAGAGGAGTGGGGGAGGAAAAGAAAATCAAAATAGTTTTGATCAAGAAGAGGAATAAGGATATAGAGATATGTTCAAAGAAGAAAGGAAAGAAAGTATTATAAGGCAGAAAGGAAGGCAAGAGTAGATCTGCAAGGTAAAGAGAGAGAAGGAGAAGACGGTCTGTTATCTTAAGCAGGGCTGAAATTCTAGTATATTAGACTACAGTCTTTAAATAAATACTACCAATAAGGATTTAAACCTATATAAATTGTAAATATATTCTTCTGTAGTTAGTTACTGATCATAGGCTAGCTACTTTGCAGAAATATCTTCAGCAAGCAACTTCATTAATATTAATAACTACAGTACCCAAAAAGTAATATTAGCTTTTCGTTTTGAATATCTGTACCTTATCAATAAAAAGCTGCTTCTTAGGCATAAACAAAATAGAATCTACAACTTGTATGAAATTGCAATTATGAAATGGTGGAACACTAATTGTTGCAGTCATATGTTATTTCTTCATTGTAACTTCAACCCAACAAGACAAATTTTCCAAAGCCATTAAA
Source organism: Aralia elata (assembly GCA_034770075.1). Taxonomy (NCBI): domain Eukaryota; kingdom Viridiplantae; phylum Streptophyta; class Magnoliopsida; order Apiales; family Araliaceae; genus Aralia; species Aralia elata. Next base: position 89,373,105 of record CM068385.1, read on the forward strand.
GGTGGAAAAAGATAATAATGTCTTATGCAGAAACAAGTGTTCAGAATAAATTGAAATGAAAAGATAAGATCGCTAAATTTTCACAAACCTTGGCTGCTCCTCCACACTTTCTTCAATCCCCTCGGAAGTTTCAGAGAGAGAAGGACTCTTGTCATTTTCAGAACGACTGGAATGGATTGTGTTTAACCCAAAACTAGCATCAAAACTTCCAAAGCAAAACCCAAGTTTTACAACTTCTGGGACATGGAGATGATTTGGGATAATAACATGTTGAATATTTGAAATTTGAGACTCCTCTAGCTTTTTTTCCAGTTCAGAAGTTGTTTGCTTTGCATCAAGCACACTCGCTGCAGAACGTGAATGGGTTTTAGCTTCAACTGGAACAGCAGGAACCTCCGAAGAAACAGCTGTCCCAGACCCTTGAGCAAGATTAGGGTTTGTTGGCTTTGGTTTCCACTCCTTACTAGGACCTACTGTTGGACAACAGTTTATCTAAGTAAGTTATCAGTCTTCAATATTTCATCCCGATGCAACAAAGCAAAGACTAATATATGCATTTGACTAGCAAACTACTTCTACAAATAAGCAAATAATACATGACCTGTTTCACAATACTGTTTGTTATCTATCAATTAGAGTCGCACATAATTATCTTAATGGATGGTGCCACAATCTAAGATTGTGATTAGTTTTCAGTAGACGATTGAAGGGCAATTCATGAGAAAGATTTAGGTTTGATTAGGTTTTCAGAGATTTCAAGGAAGAAGGGAAGTAGAAATGCAGAATCAGGAGAGAGTTGAATGAGGGGAGAGAATTTAAAGAGAGAAAGAGCAGAAGATCTAGAGAGTTCTGTTATTAAGAGACAGAACATATATTTACACAATACTCAACATAACATTCTCACTACTACCTTCTCACTATTTATAAGACTCTAACTATTAACATTCTTAGTAGCCAACCACTGAAGTGATTTGCTACTTCTTACAGACAAGGAATACAAAAACTACACTTCTAAGTCACAGTTGTGACAATGTCAATCCTGCTAAAGGAAAAAGAGCAAACACGTAGGATGCATCTGATTCCATTTGAAACTAAATTACGTGAAGAATCTCTGGCAATATCTTGTCATACTAAAGACCACTTTCTCATGCTTAGCGCCAAAGCATTTAGCATTGCACCAAGAAATAACAATCATAACACAAAATATTGTTCATAAGGGTTTTTTTTTGGTGGGGGGGGTGGAGGGGTGGGGGGAATGGCATTGGACTTCATATATTAAATGTATTTGAATTCATACCTTTCTGCGGGCCAATAACTTGTGGTGACCTGCTACTATAATTAGATGAAGGTCTACTAACAGAAGGGCCACCCTGAGTAGAAGGTAAAGCTTGAGAAGATTCTGAAAGCTGATTCTTGCCAACCACCTGGGAAACATTTGGCATCTTTCCTTGCACCAAGGAGCTTCCAACCTCAGAAGAAACTGTTTTTCAAATCATGGAAAAATTGATCACATAAGCTCTATTTCAGTATAATGAATTTAAGTCTACTGCATCACAAGAAAGTTGTCTGGTCAGATAGGCCCTACCGCCAATTGATTTTCTCTCAGCAGGGACCACTTGAATCTGCTCAGAAGGAATTTTCTGGCTTCCAACCTCACGTTTAATAATACCCACGGCACCCAGGAGCCGTGAATCCTGAGATGACACTAAAACAGGATCTGAAGCAGAGAAATGGACTCCTGTAGAGGGTGCTAAAGTCCTAGAAGTGGGAATGTTGCTGGAACTTGGCATGAGCTGCCCATGTGTGTCCCCAGTTACAAAAGCATCAGTGGGTGTTTTGCTTGCCTCAACCATTGGGTTAAGCGGCAGTGGACCCTCCAATTTAGTAACTTCAGCGGCTGCAGTTACAAACTGATTATTCCCACCTTCTGAAAACTGACAGCCATCATGTCCAACACTTTTACTCTCAGAAGCTATACCAGTAGGACCATCAATAATGACAGTTGAAGAGCTGCAAATATTTTTTGGGGGGAAAGGAAAAACAAAAAAAGGAGCTTGTGAGATATCTATACAATTTAAAATATATTGACCCAAAAAAATAACAAGTTCCAACAAAAGTTTTATTTAAAATGCAATTTGACGAAAACATGTAGCAAAATCGAGTGGAAGTGAAGCACCTTGCAACAGATGTTCCCTTATTCTTAATATCATGAGAGGTGGTAGGCAGTGTTGAGATGCCAACACTATCCTCTGGAACTTGAATCATTCCATTTTCCTTTCCAGAGGCAGAGCTCCGACTACCACCACCACCAGCATCTGACAAGACAAATATATGTGACAGCATTAGTTGAGTGGGTGGGTGTGTACAGAAATATAAATATATAAAAAGGAACAGGCACATTTCAATTATGCAATAAGATCACCACTGTTCTGGTTTGGAAATCATGGCGTAATGGCGTGGTACACGGGACATAATTGACCTGGTAGAAAACGAATTTTTAAACGAAAATCACCAAGTGAGGCATAGGTGCACTTCCGCTTGAAAAAATCAGGAGATGGTACACCAAACACGAAAATATACTTGTAAAAGTCGGGTCAACAACTCAAAAAACATAACATGAAAATGCAATACCATCCAATTCCACAAGTTGGAAAGGCATTGAAATATATAGGATCATAAGCAATGGAATCAAAGTAGGAAATTACCATGAGACACATGACGAGATGAATAGTTCCCTCGGCCCCCCCTATTTCCCTGTCCCTGCATGCCAGGTTTCCACCTTGACTCTGCAGGATCCTTGTTCACATTCTGCAAAAATATAAACATTGAAGAATTTGCAATACGGCTAAAGCAGAAAAAAATGGATCAAAACATAGAAAGAAGATAGACTAAGAGAGGACTAAATACTAATCAAGGCAAATTTTAAGGTGCTTCCGTGATAACAAGCCATTGAAGAACAGATGAACAATGCCTTTTATTCCAATAGGCTGCACATGAATCCCATATGATAACAAAAAAGTAGCAAGACCTTAAAGGCAATAAATAAATAAAAGAAGGAAAAAAACAATAATAATAAACAAGAAGATAAAAGAGGTTATAACGGGATTTTTGGGCATGCCATGTCGAACACATTCATAGAAGCAACAACAGGACTTCTTATCTCTTTTCAAACTATATTATACACATTGGTCGAAGAACTTATATTTATAAGTACTCGTTGGTGAGTTTGGTCTATAAACTTAGTACATGAAACAGTAGTTGTTCGCTATTTTATGATTCCATTTCCAACTTGCAGAAGACCCTTACCTCTTTTCTTCGATCACGTTTCCTTTTAACTTCATGAAATGTATCTGCACAACAAAATCAAACAGTGTTACTTTATGACAAAAGGAACAAAACTGTACATAAATTACAGCCATGACACTGGAGTTCGTGAATCAGTATAGAAAATTAAGAAAAAATATCATTAGCATCAATAGGGAGTCTGCTAGGTCTCAATCTTGCTATTCAATATCAAAGAGACAAAAGGTCCAAAAATATTCACTCTTTTTAGCCTTAAACCCCGTTTTCTAGAATAAGACAATTAAGGTGGGTTTATAAATAAATTTAAAAAAAAAAAAACCTGTTGAAAGAAGTAACCTTTCAAGGAAATAACAACAGTGAACATGCTTAGCTCCCCAAGAGGCAATGCAAGTCAACTGTAAAATCCTAATAACCAGACGAAGACCCAACTCAACTTACACATAAATATAACAACACAGACATAGCCAAATCACATAGAAGCAAATCCCCAAATGCAAACATGGATCACAAGCTAACATGTCGAAATCAAGATCAAACACAAATAACAATACAATTTAGGTAAACACAAGTTAAAATATATATACATATGATGAGAGAGGTAGAGAACAAACCCTGAAGAAGGAGCTTTTGGGTGGTCTCGTTGGGATCCATATTACATTCCTTGAGCATTATATATACCTCCTCGTCACTGTGACTGCCGGCGATCTCCTTTATGTTATGGATCATCTTCCGCATATTGTTTGGAATTGAAACCCGTCCTCCCCCATTGCTCATCTTTACAATCTAGCTGTATGTATCTATAGATATATGTATATATAAAGATGATGTTTGTATAGATAGTATTTAGAAAGGGAGAGAATGATATGAGTATGATTGAATTGAAGAAATGGAGGTGATGAGATGGGAAGGGAGAAGAGACTTTGGGGAGGGTTTTGAATTTGATCTAATTTCCCAACTTTCTATAGACAGAGGAGGAGGAGAATAGAGAGAGAAACAGAGAGGGAGAAAGGGGGAGAGAGACCAAATGTTCAGAGTTGGAGACTTGGGAGTGTAGGTTTTTTTGGGCTTTCCCCTTAAATTTATTTTTTATTCAAAAAAATCTGTAATTTATAATTTCATCATTTTAAAATTAGAAATATTTTTTTTTTTTTGAAATAAAGGGAAACCATTTATATTAAATCGGAAACAATAACATCAGAAATAAATGAAGGAGGGACAGAAACCCACTCCTTCGGACCAGACTGTAAACCAGCAGCTCCATTTATTTTTAAAAATTAGGCATGGAATGATTATTTATATTAATTTAATATTAAAATATAAAATTATTTTATATATACAAATTATACATAAAAAAAATTATGCACCTACGCATCATGTACTAATAAAAATATGTAAAAAATATATGATAGGTTCCGCTTCATACATTTTTTTATTATATTTATACATAATTTTTTTTTGTAGTTTGTGTTCATAACATTACTCTGAATATTATTATAAATTATTTTATCTCATAATAATATGTTATTTAATCATATGAACTATTTGTTATCAATTATAAAGTTATATAATATCTCAAAAGGATATAATATCATTATTCCACTTGAAATGATAATTTACTATTAAATAATCTTAAAATGACAAAATATTAGTCTATAAAATTAAACAATTAATTAATTATGAAATAAAATAGTCTGTAATAATAATAAATTATTATAAATAATTTTATTTCACTTATTATTTTTGTAAATAAACATTGCCTGATATTTTTTTAAAATTATATAATTAAATTTATATAAATATAAATAATGACACGCTGATAACTTCATGCAATTTACAATTTAAAATTAAAAATATATATTTTTTAATCTGATACTAATAAATAAGAAGAGAGAGAGTGTGTGTGCGCGCTTTTCTTCGGATAAAGCTGTCCGTGGTGTATGACTTAATGTCTATTGTACTACATGTGTCACGTGACATTTTGGTGGGTATTACATGTAGTAAACTGAACCTTGTGGGCCAGGGATTTGTGAGCCACATCTGTTTTATTTTAACAACAATAATTCTACGGAGCCCGGCGTTGGTGACCGGGCTCGGCGACCGGCCGAAAAAATTGTTTTTTTTTTTTTTTTGGATTTTCACTCTCAAATAATTTATGTGATTTATTGGAACTGAATTTTTTTTAAACAAGAGTGATTTAGGTATGATTTGGATACATATCAAAAACACTGTTTTTGATATGTATCCAAATCACACCTAAATCACTTTTTTAAAAAAAAAATTCAGTTCTTGAGAGTGAAAACCCAAAAAAAAAAAAAAAATTCCGGTCGGTCACCAACGCTGGGCTCCGTAGGACTCTTTTAAGAATAATGTTAGAGACATTTATAAATATTTTATAAACTGGTTGATGTGTCACTGTTGTATTGGTGATAGTTAAAAAAAATACCCTCTTACTATTTTACTATCACCAATATAACAGTGTCACATCAATCAGTTTCTAAAATATTTGTAAAATAATTTGTGTCTCTAGCATTACTCTTATTTTAAAGTATATCTAATGTATAAGTATTTAAAGTGTACATTCAAATTAAGGCTTAAAATGAATAAATAATTCGGGTTTGATTTGTATTCATTCAATTAAAAATTTAATTCGAACTTGACTTGAAATATAAATAATTTAAATATGAGTAAATTTTAAATTTGATAAATTGCTCGGACCTCCTCAAATTATAATTTCCTATTGATAGTTTGATACTTAAATCATATTTGTTCAAAAAGTTCAAACTACTCGAGTTCAATTCGAGATCGTGCTTGATTAGATAGTTAAACGAGTCTTAATCAAACTTTATTTTACACTCGATAAATTTTGTGAATCAAATCTGAGCAACTCAATACTCGACTCGACTCAGTTCATTTACGCCCTTAATCCAAATACACACAAAGATACAATAAGTAGTAAAATATTTGTCTCTTTTTTTTACATTGTTTTCTTTTTTTATTATTATTATTTTATCTTTACACGTGTTTTTGAATGTGCACATAAATATATTCTTTATTTTATTATGTTTCAAAATAGACTCTTCAATTAGTAATTATGTATAGAGTTGTCCCTAAACTTTGAAACATGTTGAACATTACCTCACGAAAATTATTAGGTGCTTCAACAATAAATGGCAATTTTTTGTTTTGAGAAAATAATGAACAAGAGTGATATAGCTTAATATAACGAGTATGAGTAAAATAGAATGTAAAAAACATAAAAAAATTAATTATTTTTAAAATAGTGTTATTTTCAAAGAACAATTCATGTATAAATGTGAAATGTGAAGTATCTCTTACCTCGCATGTCTTCATTAGTTATATTAAACTATTAACATTGAGACCAAAGGTAATACTTCGTTTTATTATTATTATTATTATTATTATTATTATTATTATTATTATTATTGTGTAAATTCACATATTTGTGTTTATTCCTCAACAGAAAGTATTGGTACAAAGTCACATGTTTAAATCTACTCCCTCCGTCCCAAATTAATTGTTTTTCTAGGATTTTTTAAAGTCAAATTGACTATTTTTAAAATTAATAATTAAACATATATAAATACATTTCTAAAATTATAAAAATTAAAATTAGTAATAAATTGTATATACTTTCTTTTGGTTATAATATCTTTACCTATATGTTAGCAAAAATAGTAAAAACAATAATTTTAAAAATAGTCAATTTGACTTTAAAAAGTCCTAGAAATGCAATTAATTTGAGACGGAGGGAATATTTCTTAACAATAAATCATAATTTAACAGGTGCTACAAAAGATCATTAAAATTAAGTTCCCCTACTTGTTTCTTCCTTAGACTCAACACACCAGGAGTTTTCTAGTTGAAGAAAAAAGAGTTAAGAAAAGAGAATGGAAAAGAAGAGAAAATTTATTTTCTTTAGCTTTCTTTTCAAAAGTGAGAAGAAAATATATCGACTCAAAATGTACAATTTTTTCCTTATTCTTTTTCTTTTCTAAAATAGACACTTATTTTTTTAGTTTTCTCTTCTTTTTTCTTCTACTAAAAATCTTCCAACACTCTTTTTGGTTTTCCTTAACTTTCTTTTTCTTTTTCTCTCTAAAATAAAATTTTAAGACCAGGTCTTAAAGTTGAAATGTATCTCCAAAATTGAATCGTAATAATATAAATTGAAATGTATGCCCAAAATTAAAAATCTTAACAACATAGATTCACACATATATATATATATATATAATATCTATTTTTAAAATAAAAAGTTAAATTCAAAAAATCACATGTGATTTACTGAAATTCTTGAGTCATCCGTTCAAAAATTATTGATTCACTACTTGTGATTTTTTCTCAAACATCAAGTTACTTTATTTCCATCAAAATTAATAGTTAGTGGCCTTTACTCGTCCAAAACTCCAACAAAAATAATTTATATTTAAATGATAATAAAAACCTTAAAGCTTCCTCAAATTTAACAAAGTATGCCATTCATTGATCAATACACCAAAATCTAAATCTTAATCCATGATCTCCAAATCAAACCCTAACCCATAATCTCCAAATCTAAATCATAACACATAATCTCAAAAATCTAAATCCCAACTCAATTTAACAAGGCAAGGCGGCACAACAAAGTGGCGAGGCACGACAGCGATGATATATATATATATATATATATATATATATATTTGAGTCCCAGAAATACCCTCAAATTATACATCTGAGGGGCTAGAGTAATCCTTCATGGGAGCCTTATAAATTAAGATAGGAATAAATGAAAAATAGAAGAACTTATATGAAGCTTGTAAGCAAGTTTTGGATTATATATGACTTCTTTAGAATATCCAAACCAGCGTCGTGGGACACTTTTATTGCTAACTCCAGTCCCTTTTGACTCATTGATAGAAGGTGCTTTTATTTTTACTTTAGAGGGGTAAAAGAAAAAATAAAAACTGTACGACGAGTATCTAAATTATAGGGGTAAAAGAAAAAAATAAAAATTGTGCGACGAGTGTCCCTCTTGCAAATTGTGTGACAAGTGTCCCTCTTGCAAATTAATTTTACTTTTAGCTTGATTTTAATATAATTTTACTATTAATTTAGGTTATTTGGTAGTAATTCTTGTTCATTATTTATTTATTTGTTATGCATAAATTAAATTTACCTATCGTTACTAGAATTTAATTTTAATTTTAATGCGATAATAGTATTTAATAAAATATGAGGGATAGAATAGTCTTTAATTATAAAAATTATCGGTATTAATCAAAAATTATTAGCAAGTACTGTTGTAAAAATGAATGTAAAATCAGTGACGATGAATCGATAGTTTTTGAACTACAGGTAGTGATTATTGGTGAGTCAAGAATTTAGATAAATCAAATGTGATTTTTTGAATTTACTCTAAAGTAAAATACAATTAGGAAATTTATTTTCGAACAAGGAGGTAGTTTATTGAAAAATAATCGTAAAAACAGGCTTTGCCTTCCATTTTTTTTGGATAAATCTATATACACTACCCCAAACACTACATTTTACATTATATTGCACATCCAACTATTAAAAAATGAGACTTGACACGAAAATTCACGTCAAGTCCCATTTTTTAATGGTTGAATATGTAATATAGTGTAAAATGTAATATTTGGACTAGTGTATGTAGACTTATTCATTTTTTTTTCATGGGCTTTCCAATCGATTATCCACATGGCCACACACACATATATATATATATTCCTGTATTTTTAATGAGTGAAATATGGGATTTGAGCCCTAACCCTAGCTTCAGCGGCATTTGGTCTCCGACTCACCGTTTCTCTCATCTCCTTCCGACTCAATTTTTGTCGTGCCCTAATAATAAAATCTCCAAACCCTAGGTACGAGCCTTAGATCTGAAAACTCATCGCCCATGGATTCCAGGAAGTCTGATAAACCCCAGTTCGGCGATGGAGCTAGTCCTGGGTTCGTTCTCTATCTCTTACTCTTCTCCTCTCCATACATTTGACTATGTACGTACGTACGTATGTATGTATATATCATAGCTTTGTATTTATTCTTATAGCGAAATCAAATTGAAAGTGTTCTTTGTGCTGTTTGTCTCTCTCAATTCATATATGTATATGTTTGTCTATGTTTGTGTTCTTTTGCCACATACGACTAATAGGGTTAATTTTATTTTATTGGAATTGCATGTTACAGAAAGATTTTCATCGGAGGTTTAGCTAAAGATACTACATTAGGTTAGCATTCGATTTAACTTTCATTGCTTCTATTAATTGTTAAATGTATAGCTTATTCTGTTTGTTCGTAAAATGTTCTACATTGGACAATACATTATAACTAATTATTTGGTGGTTTGAACGTATATAGATACGTTCGTCAAATACTTTGGGAAGTATGGGGAGATAACAGACTCTGTTATAATGAAAGATCGGCTCACTGGTCGGCCAAGGGGATTCGGGTTTATTACTTATGCTGATCCATCTGTTGTGGACACTGTCATTGCTGAAACTCATGTCATAAATGGCAAACAAGTGAGTTATATAAGCTCTCTTTCATTTTTAAATATCTGTTTTTTGTTATAGCTGGTTTAGGGCTTGTCTGGTAACTGTTCCTGCTCATTATTTTTGATTTCATGATTCATTTAACAATGTGACTCAATAAAATAGAGTAATAGAAGTTAATTCTTTTGTTGTTATCAGGACTCGATGGCTAGACCTTATTAAAGTTTAAATTGTTTTTGCATTTTCTCAAAATTGAAGAAGCAAGTTTTTGGTGTTTCACCTTTTTCTTCCATAATGGGTTTTGCTCCTATTTTTCTCTGAACCAAAACAGTCACTAAACAACATTTTTTCCTATTGATTTCAAAGAATTGAAAGCAAAAAATAAATAAATTGGAAGTAGAAATTACCCAACAGACTCTTACGTAATATCTAGTTGCCTGATATTTAGTATGAACATGAAGTTCTTTTTTGAGTGTAATCTGTGATTAAATGCTTTAGCTGGTTATCAGGGAAAACGATAACTACCGAATGCATATCAGTTTACTACTGGTGGTTTGTTATTTGCCCCTTTTACTAGGTGGTTCTTTGTTTTTTGGCACCCTATATATTCCTGAACTTAAGGGTTTGATCCAACTTTGGATTTTATTGCAAATACCCAACTCTGAAATTTGAAAGGCTTTCTATTAAGGTTCAACAACAATACAGCAAGCATTAACAGCACGATTTTTAAAGTGTCCATTATATAATGGGCTTTTAGAGTGTCGCAACTCACGACTATTATGCCCTGCTGTAACAGCAGATGAAAAAGCATAGTTGTTAGATGTTAATCCTGTTACTGAATTTCAAGGCCGAAAGCATAGTTGAGGCTATACTGCCTGTTGCGACACTGTTACAGTGCAGTTGTAGATTATTAAATATTTTAAATATCTGACATTTCACATTTCTCTTTCTCTACTTAATTCTGCTGCTGTTCAATCCAAATTCAACTTAAATAATAGTTCTGCCATTATCCTTTTCAAACCAACTTAAATAGTGAGATGGTGAAAGGAAATGATAAAATCTTTCAATCTAACTCAAGTCTATAGGTCTATAGCACTTGACTCTAGCTAAGGTCTCATTTAAAAGTAACAACTTTATGTTTTCTTTGAATTTTTTAATTTATTTGAATAAAGTATAAACTTGATTAATTTTTTTTATCTTGTTGATATTTGATTTGAGGGATTTCATAATTATTAATTATCTGTTGCACGCTATAAATATAAAAGAATATTGAAAAGATGTAAGCTATAGTGTTTCTTCATGTTAACATCTTAATTAGTAAAAGAAAGTCCATATGGTACGCGATAAAGTATGCGTATAATTGGACATAAGTACCAAAGTGTACTAAATACTCTCAAGTTCTATGATCCTGTAGTTAGATGGTGGATGCTTCCTGTTTAGGTTGAGGTTTAATTTAGGGGGGAAAATACGCCTTTGGTGTTTGCTTGCGTCCATTTCATATTACATAGTGTGTGGTTCACCCTCCTCGGTTGCCATTGTGACAATTATTCCCACTTACTTCAATAGCAAACAGAAAAGAAAATGTTCTGGAACTTTTTCTTCCAGTTGAGTTCCTATAAATTGTAATGTCATTTTGTTAACGATCAACTGGATTTGTATATTATAAATTATACGTACTTGACTGAATGCTAATTGTGTAGTAGTCTCGTGATTTTATAACTTTGGATGTCACCAAATGTTCTAGGTTTTATTAGGTGGATATCAGTGGAAATTTTATGCAGGCTATAGTAAAGTAGCTAAATTAAGTTCCATCTCTAAAGATCTCGTGGTCCGCACAAAGTTGCAGTTAACGCTTGAGGTTTACATTAAAGAATTTTACTAATTCTCCCACATAAGATGTTTTTGAAATTGTCTGGTTTAGTGAGATGCTCTCTCTTTCCTTTTTTTTTTCTTTTTATTTAAGCACTTAGTACCTTTTTGGTTAGTAATCTTTATATATCCATTCCACACCAAAATATTTTTGGACGCATTTATTAAGCTGGCTGCTTCTGATCTCATGCAAAAACTTTTGAGCAGGTTGAGATCAAAAGAACAATTCCGAAAGGCTCTGCTGAATCTAAAGATTTCAGAACAAAAAAGATATTTGTTGGCGGGATACCAACATCTGTCACTGAAGGTCTGGCATTTAACTTTTCATTGCATGTTCTATTACTATTGCCATATTTGTTTCCCCTATCGTTTATGTTGATGATGTTATTGACCTGGTGTCATTTAATTTGAAAATGTTTTTGTCATCAGATGAGTTCAAAAATTTCTTCTCGAAGCATGGGAAGGTGGTGGAGCATGAAATTATACGAGATCATGTGACTAAACGCTCTCGAGGCTTTGGATTTATAGTTTTTGACAATGAACAATCTGTTGACGATATTCTGGTTGACGGAAATATGATTGATATGGATGGCGTACAGGTGCGTTTATCCAGCATTTCCGTACCATACCAGCTGTTCTTTTCCCATTAAATTTGTTCTCATAGTGGTCTTCTGCATTTTTATGTTCGTCTGTTACATATTGCCTTTATTTTTGGTTATTGTGTTACTCTTGTATCTTGGTTTTATTTTTGCTTCCCCTAACCTTTCTTTTTCTTGTTTTAGTGTTAACTTTATTTTTCCTTTTTGGTGGTGTTGGCTAGCTGTCAAAATGATTTGCAAAGTACACAATGTAATAAGTTAACTCGCTTCGTTTTGTAGGTTGAGATCAAGAAGGCTGAACCAAAGAAACCCTCAAACCCAGCACCTGGTCCTGCATATGGTAGTGACTCTAGGGGACGTGCATATGGTGAGGGTTTTGGTGGTTACGGCAACTCCTATAGCAGTTTCGGCAGTGGGAGTTTTGGCCCTGCTTCTTATAGGTCATATGGTGGCATCTCCAGTAGGCTTGGAGAATATGGTGGATATGGTGCCGGTGGTGGTGAATTTGGTGGGCGATATGGGGACTTTGGTGGGAGATATGGGGACTTTGGTGGTTATCGTGGAGAGCCGTCTCTTGGGTACTCTAGTCGCTATGGTTCCTATGGTGGAGGGCTGGCTGGGGGATATGATGGTACTGGGTTAGGATCCTATGGCCGTGGAGGTGGTGGAGGCTATGGAAGTTATGGTGGACCAGGCTCTGGTGGTGGTTATGATTCTGGCCCGGGTTCTGGGTATGGTGGAGCCGGAGGGTTGTATGGAAGTAGGGGAGGTTATGGTGGCAGTAGTCGTTACCATCCCTATGGCAGGTGAGACATTCAGCTAATCTTTTTTCTGTAGAAGTGGCACGAAGTTCATTTGGTTTTGCAGTGCATCGAAGATTGTGGCCAAGCAATTTACTGCAGGGAGGCATTGTCTAGAAGAGCAGCAGAGGAACCTCTAGTTTGTTTTGTTCATTGTATGAAGGAGAGAACCATATATGGAATTCTTCCAGCTATTCTAGTTAGACATTTCTTGTTATGAAAACATGAATTACCAAAAAACAAGATTGTTGGAGTTGTGAGTGTATGTACTAAAGGATTATTATTATCACTAACAGGCAAAACCCGACTTTAATCCTGTTAAGCTAGTTAATTATCTGGTCTCTGCATAATTGACAAATGAATCTGTTTAAGTTTCTGGTGTCTGCATGACTGACCTATAAATCGTACACAGAGAATTATCCAAAAGATAAGTTGGGTACAAAATATTTGGAAATATATTTTGTGTAATTTCTAATAAGATGTTGGCTAAGTTTCCAGCACGGTGGTATACAATTGTGCATATCTAAATCCCTTTCATCGAATTTAACAGAAAATTGCACAAAGACTTGTCCAACTTGTTAATGAACCTTATCGGGGGAGCTTCTTTATCATCATTTTGGGCTTTTGGCCATCTATTACAAATGCGAAACCCGATTACATGTCTTAATAATGGTTGTGCGCGATTGTTATGTAGGGAGTCGTCCACATCTCACGAATTTCTCATTGCACTGTGACCTTCAAAAGTTATTTTTATTTTTTATAAACTCCATGATGGTTGGAGTTTCAAAAGATTTCTATGCCTATACAACTTGACAAATGTAATTTTTTTTATACAGAAAATTGCAGTTGTACAAAAAATTATTGGATTCTGGACTTATTTTAGGTGGACATAGGTTTTGTCCTAGTATATCAACTTTTGGACATGTAACGTTGACAGGAAAGAAGCCAAGCTTCCAGTTTTTCTGTTCTTCATTTACTCAATTAAAAATCTCATGAGAATCATGCCACGTATTACGATAAATTTATATGAAAAAATTAAACATAAAAGTTTGGGTCCATTTCTTTTCTGTATGATTCATTATAAAACTCACAATTAGTTATTTATATTCATTTATTTTGAGGTTAATTGTTCAGTTATACTACTTTCGTTTCAAAATTAAATATATATTTTGACTTTTTAGAGTCAATTGGCAAAATCTTAAAATTTAAAATTGATATAATTTCGTTCAAGTTTTGAAAACAACAAAGATGATAATTAGTAATACTTCATAGTTAGTTTACAATTGTTATATTTGTTTGTGTCAAAACTAACTAATTTCATATCAATTTTAAATTTTAAGAATTTGCGAATTGACTTTAAAAAATCAAAATATATCTCTAATTAATTTTAAGATTTTGCGAATTGACTTTAAAAAGCCAAAATATATCTCTAATTTTGGAACGGACGAGTAGTTGGTAGAGGTCGCATGTTCGATCCACCATCACCGCATTTCTAGACTGCTGTATCATTTGCACTACAATTTTGTGATAACTCACTCAAATTAATTGCGGAAAGAGATTTACACAAAATTCTTTTACCAGCTTCCATTCCCATGGACAGTTCCCGCCGTAAAGCATTCCAGTTCTTTAGAAATGGACCCAGTGACACCTTGAAGATAAAGATTTCCGAAATTGAGAAGATTCGGAAAAAGAAAACTCCCAAAAAGAATCAATTATTCGTTGAGACCCCAGAATCCAGATCATACCTCGATACCGCAACTCTGCCCATGATTCTTACTGCTGTCGGAGGCGCACTTTTCGCCAAGCTTCTAATGATGGTACGATCAAAATTTCTGTGTTTTGTTATGTTGGCAGCTAAAATTGGGAATTAACGAGCGCCAGGTGTTTGATATTTTGTCTCTGTGAATTTATTGCATTTCTTACTGTGCAGCATGATGATTCGAAATCACAAGAGATGATTGAGCGCAAAATAAAGAATGCGCCTTCTGGTCAAGGTACTGTGAGGATGCTTAATCGTGAGGAGTGGGAGGAAATTAAAGAAGTGCGGCCTAGGACTCCCTTTGAGTCTAAGCTTGCTCGTCCCAATGCACGAATTCGAACCGGGGAACCCTTACGCATGGTAATGTTCATTTCCTTTATCATTTCTCTTCTATTTGTATTTTTTGTTGATTAATAGAATTTATGTGAACTATATTTGTTATTTATCTGTTTGTGTAATGCAAGTTGCTTTCATGTCTCCCATTATGTCCAAGTCCCCCTTGGAGTTGAAATTTGGATGTTTAGGAAACCTATTTCATGGGCTGCTCTTTAATTTTACTGGCCAATATATTTTGATGCTTGATTTTACCTTTAAATGCCATGAACAGACACACCATTAGCTTAGCTCGAGTGTTCTCTTTCTCTCTTTTCTTTTGTCTTTTGAAGTAAAAAGTCTAGCTTTGAGTTGTATCTCTTACTACTCTTTAAGGGGAAGGTGTAGAATCAAGTCCCACTAGGGACATGATCACATGGGTGTATTTTCTTTTCTCGAAAAAGAAATGCCATGATCGCTGTGGAGTTGTTAATATTTCTAGAATATCCATATTGTTTGGAATTAATGATTTGTCATTTGAGCACTATGCTCTTTACACCTTATCTCTTACTTAGTTGTTAATGGATATTAAACCAGATAGTCATTGTTGTTGTATTCATGATGTCGGTCAAGTGTGAGCTTAACGAGGTACTTTCTAGGTTAATTTGGCTCCACAGAGTTGTGATTTTTCCTATGAAAATTGTTCATACATGCATTTTGCTGAATTCGGACACAATGGTAGAGAATAGCTACGAAATTATTGTCTTGCATTTGCAAATTTGTTCGTTGCTTAAATTTTAAATCTGGTTATCAAAAAGGGGATACCTTGTTGTTTTCTGTCTGCCTTGACAGCATAACTTTTTAATTTTTAGTTCTCACATGCTACTAGAACAGTAGCTTTGACTATTGCCTTCAGGAGGTCTAGGATTTAGTCTTTTCTTCTAAAGTTCTTCTTCCCTTTCTGTCAACATATTTACTCAGTCTGTCTTCCTCACAATGTCATTTGCCTGAGGTTTCTTCTTTCCCTAAAAACAAGTTTCGTTTGTATATTAATTTAGTGTTAGACACAGCAAATTTTGAATTCTTTTGTTGTTAAATGACCTCCGCTTTCATCTCATCTGCATTTTTCATCTTTCTGATCATCGTCTTGTAAACTGGATTTGGAAATGGAAAAAGTGGCTGGGGTTAATTATAAATGTGGTTTAGTTGGAGTCCAAGACTAGCGAATAGATACATATTGGTATAACCCTAATTGCACAGTTTTAAACATAGAATGTGGGAATATTTCTAGTAAGCTTTAAGGTTCATCTTTCATGTATAAAAGCTTTAGGATTAATAAATAAGATTTTTATGTCGTGTTTCTATATATACACACTACTTAACTTTGTGTGGTTTGTTAAATCAATGACCAAATGACTGCCATATTTATGTTATGTTAAAATCAATGCAGTCCCAAATGTGGTCCTAATTGACATCTTTAATTTAGGCATAGTTGAAAGCATTGGTATTTTCACATAGTTGGGCTGCTGCGTATCTTCTTGTCCTTATGTAAACTGTTCATCTCTCCACAAGAGCCTCATACCCTCATTGTAAATGAAATTAGTGACACATGGGCTACAATATTTTGCCATTGGGGTAAATGTTTACTGCACCGGAAGCATTTATGATTGATGAATTTATATTAAGCACTTTAGACTTTATACTAAGTTTTGCTCCCTCTATCTCGCAAAGCTGAATAAAAATACAATAGTTTTGCAACAAAATAGAATGCGAAAAGGACAATCTTTGTGAAACGGAGCGAGAATTTGTCATGTTCGGATTTCTCACATGGTCACGACACAGACTCACAAATGCTCATATTTGATCATTCTGTACTTTCTGTATCCAGGAGGATTTGAAGGACTGGACCGTTGATGTGCTCACAGATGCATTTACACGGGTTGAAGAAAGTGTTAGACACAGGTCCAAATGAACATTTTTTCCTAAACTTTCCTCTATTTATGTATTCTTGGGCTTGGTAACGTCCTTGAGGTTTGGAAACACAGTCTGCAAAGTCCAACAATGCGAAGATTTCTGCCTTTGCTTGCGCTTTAGCATTAAACTGGCCAGTAGGAATCTTGCTGCCCCCAGAGAAAAGCAAAAACTTATGCCAATATATTTGATTTGAAGATTCGCACTGTATACAAAGTCCATATATTTACAAAATACAGTTGATCATGTTTCCTTCTGGTATTCATTTAATTGAAAAAGAATTGCTGTAATTGACAATGAATTCTGGTGCATGCCTTAAATGCATTATGCATTTATGCTATAATCAGCAATTTGTATTCCAGAAGTGTCTTTTTGGTGTTTGAAGAGAGAGATCATTTTCTCTTTATTGTATACTTGTGTTGCTATCTTCTAGATTTTTGAGTAAAATATCAAGTGAGCTGGGCTTGAACCCCCACCATTTTATTGTTAGAAGGAATTTAACTATTTAAAACTACCTTACTTGCTCTACTTATGAATGCAGTGAATATGTTGTTGCTTTTACTTTAATTAGCTCATGATCTTGTACGAAGCACTAATTTTGTTATAAAATTATTGTATTATTTTATACTTTTTGTATTAGACTATACTAATATAATAATTATAATCATATATTAATATTATGTATGATAATTTTTAGAAAAAGAATTATTTCCTTTTAAAATATATTATTTAACTAATGATTTATAACTAATTATTGATGAAAAATTAAATAAATTAATTTTTTTGCAATAATAGTTCATTTATTTATATTATATAAATGATAGTATTCATCTTTAAATTCATGAGTTTATTTGTTTATATATTCATATATTCTTCTATTCATGTAATAGTAAAATCTTATTTAAACTCAAATAGTTACAATTATATAATTTAACTATAAAAAATTATTATATAATTAAATATTATTGCTATCAAGAATATGAATTTTAAAAAACACTAAGTTAAAAAAATATATGAGAATAAGAGATAATGGTAACTAGATAATTAGGATAGTAAAAATATATATCAAAAGATATTGAAATTAAATAAAAGGATAAAAATAATAATTTCTTTTCCTATATTTTAGGTTTATATTCCTAAATTTTAAGGTTGAAGGATCATTCTTAAATTTTAGGGTTGAGAGACATATTTTGTGCTATTTATTATGAGTAATGATAGGGACACCAACCGTACACAAAAAGTTGTGCACCAAGAGTAGGACTCATGTATTGCTTACCAATAAAAATGTGTAAAATATTTAATTGTAGGTCTCGCTCCTTATTTTTTTTTTAATACTATGTGTGCACAATTTTTTGTATATAATTAATGTCCCTAGCAAAAATCTATTTATTATATATATAGACTTGATACCTTGCTTAGTTTTCAAAAGTAAAGTAATTACCATATTTTGGTAGCTATTATATTCAAAAGCATGTTCTGCTTTCCTTTTCTTTATTCACTTTTTATTCCTTTTTATTTTGCTTGATTAATTTCCTCTCTTCTTTTATGGTGATATTCTAGTTGATTTTAATGATATAAATGCGAAGCACATATATATTATTAATTTGGTTCATAGCTGATTTAAGTACAATTTTATTTGAGATTAATTGTTAGAAAAAAGAATTCAAAGAAAATATTTTTTTATTATTTATTTTTTTAATAGAGCCTGGATCTTCTGATTTATGTATTTATTTATTTTCGATCCCATGTGGCTCAATCTTCAAAGTTCTAACTTTATTCTGATAATGTAATGTGCATTTCAAGATTGTACTATGATTATTAGATATTAGAATACAGTAACTTATTCTTCTCCCACCTAAACTTGACAGGAGGTTCTCCGCCTGATAAAGATTGAAGACAGTAAGGGGCTGTTTGATAAAAACTGAATGAATTTTAATCTGAATCTGAATTTGAATGAGCTGAATCTGAATGAGCTGAATCTGAATCTGAATGAAAAAAATTGTTTGATAATTGATACGTCTGAAACATCTGAATGAGTGTATTTTACAATTTTAACCTTTAAAGATGTTTTTGAACTACTTTATTTAATAATTTAAAACATATGCAACATAAATACATATTAATTTTAATAAAAAAATATTTTAATTATAAAATCTTTTATTAAGTATTTGATAATCATAAATTTTTTTGATAATTATAAAGGATAAATAATAATTATATATTACTTCTAACATTATCTCTTAATATTTTACTAATTTTTTATTTCTACAATTCTTATTACAAGACAAGCCCTTCAGCACATGCTCCTCCCTAAGGCTGTAAACGAGTCGAATCGATCCGGATTATGGGATGCTCAGATTTGATTCGATACAAAAATGTCTTGTTCATATTCGATTTGAATTCGAAATGAAATTTAAACAATGTACTCGTGTTCGACTCGATGCAAAAAATGGTACTCGAAAATTGATTCGATTTGACTCGAAATTATGTTCGAACTACTTGTTTTGAATCGAACTCGAGGAAAACCGAGCTTGTATCGTATTGTTGATTCCAAATTTACAATTTACAATACACTTTTGAAAAAGTTAGGCATATGAATTATAAAATACACATTAATAGCAGCAACAACAACATTAGCATTCAATTTTTACCAGCACCATTAACATGAAAGTTCAACACAACTAGTTCTGCAGTCAAACACAATAAATTCTGCAGTTCAACAAAACCTAAATAATAGTACCAACAAGAATTCAAGTTTAACAAAGATTACAACCTATAAAATAAGTTGAAAATCCTCACTTCCACTTAATTTCATTAAGGAAAAAAAATAGAAAATAGTAGCATTTGAAAAAGCAGCAATCCAATACTGCAAATTCATTCCAAACCAATGAAGTCATTAACACCATCTTTGTCAGCAACACATCAGACAATAACACAATAGCAGCACAGCAGTAACACAGTAGTAACACAACAGCAATTCACTCCAAATTTATGTCATTAGCACCATCTTCATCGACCTGTTAAGTGTTAAACCAATTTGTTATATACATAAACAACAACAATAAAAATGCAAACTAAAAGTTCATAAGAAAGAAATTATACCATTGCAGCACTCATTTTACTTAGCCTATAATCACACCTTAGCCAATCAGAAGTACATATAAGAGCTTGAGACATTTAGAATTCTTTTTTGAAGCCTCCAATCAGAATCTAAGAAATGTGCAGTGAGACACATATACCCAATTGTTTGATTAGATGTCCACAAGTCAGAAGTTAAACTCACTCTATCAATGCCAAACAACAAAGCTTTCACTTTTTTCTTTTCTAAAGCATAAATTTTCATGCAATCATTCTTCAAAGTAACACGAGAAATAGGATCAAATTTAGGGTTCGGAGATTTCAAAAGAAGAATGAAAAATTCATGCTCAACCATTCTAAAGGGATATTCATGAACCATAATCATTTTTGCCATAATGTCTCTGGTTCTCTCTTTGTCAAACCTAAAATTTGTCAAATTACTCGTTTTACCATCAGCTTCAATAGCAAGGTAAGCCAACACACTCTGTTTTGTTCCAGCAATTTTAGATAAACGAACAGTGCAAGTTAACATGTGTCTATTTAAATGGCTAGTCGAACCGGTGCTTTGATGTGCAAGCTTAGCAAAACAGTAATTGCATTGGATTTTTTTGGTACCATCTTGTAATTTAATGATGCTAAATTCAGACCAAACCTTTGAAGTTTTTCTCTTCTTTTTTCCATCTCCATTTTCTTCAGTACCTTTCTCTCCTCCTTTAGGATCGTCCATTACAATGGCAACATCACTAGTGGCAGAAGTATTGCCATTATCAGATACTTGTGAAGGATTAATTACTGGTGGTGATTGATTGACCAAACTATCTGGAAAATAAAGACAGATAAATAATGAAAAGTTAAGAACTCTCAACGAAAATAAAAATTAAACTATGACCCAAATCGAAAATTAATCAAAATAGAATAGCTATTACCATTATCATTAGCACTGGTTAGTTGAGTACCAGTAACAGACTCAGAGTTTGACATTTTGAACAAGTTTAAGTTGAGAGTTTAGAAGAAAATAAAGGGTTTCGAATGATTTGGGAAAAATAAAATTGGGGTTATATAAATGAATTTGTGGACTGATAACTTACCAGGTAAGTCGTGTAGGCTATATATCTCTTTGAATTCTCTCAGATCATAGCTATTTATGCTTGAGAACAAAATCATCTCTCTTTTCATTCTCCTTTTGTCTGCCAGTAACCAAGAAAATAAAGGGTTGTCTAGCTTGCCCTAGTCCCTACGGATCTGGGGAAGAAAAAATCGAGAAGAGATTAGATAGTGAATCAGCAATATAAAAAATACAACATTTTGTCTCAGTTTCTTTCTCTGTATGGGATAAATGATAAAAAAAAACCTCCACTAAAAAATGACAAGTTGTTGGAGCTTAAAAGAAAGAGAGCATAATATTTTTTTTTTAACTTTGCCCATATCATCTCAAATTTAATACAGGCGCATGCATCATGCTATTCATTTTTTTATGTTTAAATGATGCCCACTATCCTCATTCCTCTCCATCATATTTATATTCATACGCATGGCATGGTTAAATATCAAATTAAGTATACTAAAGTCTAAAGCTACTTAGCATGATTTATTTAAAATATTAGTATACTACTAAAGTTGATAACATGGTTGCTTTAAATTAATTAATTATGAGATTGCACTATCTTGAGCAAAACACTCCATTAAACTAATCATTTATATGCATCATACTGCCATTTTTTCTTCCCATTCATTTGGGAATTGGGCAGAACCAAGTTGTATTCCAAATTTCTAACGCCAACAGTAAGAAAATAAATCTTCAGCAAATAATTCTCTCTCTCTCTTTGCGAGTTTGCGTACATGTTCCATTGGGTTTTTCTCTCTATCTCAAGACTCAAATAAATAAGCTTCGACGCAAGTCTTCGTCGAAGATGATGATCATCTCCTGAACGCAGACCATCATGAATCTCTCATAATCGAACATATTCGATCAAATTCATGGCGAACTATTCGAAATCTATCGAACTACTCATGGAGAAAACGAGCAGAGTATGTCTTCTCTCAGATTCGGATCGTTTGAGGAGTCGAATAATAAAAATTGCTCAAAATCGACTCGCCTATATACGAACTCGGGTCCCGTTCGATTTTTTTCCGAATCGACTCCGATCCGAGCCCGACCCGTTCGACTCGTTTTCAGCCTTACTCCTCCCCCACTAACAACATCACCGTCCCCGATGTTTCTTCTCCCCCACTACCCACCCTGCAATTCTTATTCTCTTTGGTATTGGCATGTGAGAAATGATCGGGGTCTTCGAATATTTTTTTGATTTCGTTTTTTTTTTAATTTGAGATGATAAAGGGAAAGACGGGGCGGCAACGACAGAGGTAGAGGAAGGGGTGGATGCCATTGCAGGAGAGGAAGGAGGTGAACAGTCTTCTGAAGATCGACAGAAACTGGGTTTTGAGGAAGAGGAAAGAGGAAGGAGCTCCGGGCAATACAAGGGGCGTGCAAGTAAAAAGTTATTCAGCCAAGCAGCGGATTCAATCAGCCAAATAAATCAGGCTTACTCGGTCAGACGAATTCAGCCTCATTCAGATTTGTACTTGCACAAACAAACAGGCTTAATGGCTTATTCGGTCAGATCCGCCCTCATTCAGACGCAATAAGTTCCAATCAAACAGGGCCTAAGTTATTTCTTTTTTTTTTCGTAGATCTATTTTTTTAATTTAAAATAAATTATTATAATAAATTAGGATATTAAAAAAAAAGAATTTGCTTTTTCGTCTCTAACAAAAAGTAAAAATATTAACAATTCTATTTTATTGGATGTATCCTTCTTCTTTTTCTTCTATTTTGTGTGTGTGTGTGTGTGGAGGAATTAGGGCCTGTTCGGGAATGACTTATTTTTTTTGACTTAAAGTTAAAATTTTAGTAGATTTATAAGTTAAAATTTTAGTAGATTTATAAGTAATAGTGTTCGGCATTATTTTTACTTATAAGTCAGGAATTATAAGTAATAATTGTGGATGTGTTCGGCTAATAATGACTTATAAGTTAAAATAAAATAAGAAGATTACTAAAATATCCTTTAATAAGAAGAACATTAAAAATAAAAGAGGGCATTTTTGTCATTTCATAGTCGTTGACCAACTTAAAAAAATGACTTATAAGTCATTTTTTTTAAGTAACTAAATGTTACTTATTTTTTTTGACTTTTTTTTTGACTTATAAGTAAAAAAAAAAAGTTGTTTCCGAACACTTTTTTTGCCTAAACTACTTATAAGTTGGTCAACCCAACTTATAAGTAGATGCCGAACAGGCCCTTAGTGATCTGTACTTCGTGTATAAAAAGTTGATACTTTTTCATTAGTAACACAAATAAGTATTCACGAGATATAAAGTTGCTAATTATTTCTTATTAGGGAAGGTTGAGGCTTTTTTATTATTATTTTACTAGAACTTATTAAAATAGAAAAATTCACTAATTTTATATATTTATTTTTTTACAGTGGAGTGCATATATTATTATACCAAAATTAGATGTCTTTCAATTTTAGAGTGGAGTCCTGGGATGTATTTATAACGCACCTATAATTATTTGGATCTGTTAATAAATTCAATTGAATGTTTCTAGAGAAGCAAACATTGATAAATTTGATGAATGGCGCAGGCACACTTGTTATCCTTTGTCACAAATTATCACTACATCTTCTCCACAGACTCTTCTGTCATGCGACATGGAATAGTAAATGCAATATATATATATATATATATATATATATATATATATATATATATATATATATATATAGACACACACACACACACGAGGTAGAGAAATATTGGAAAATTGTAACTCCAAGAGTTGGTTTAATTTGTAGAGTTTTCATGATTATTTTTAAAAAGGTTATTGCTCATTTCATCTATTTTTAAGTCACCTTTATTATTGCAGTTTCTCTTAAACAAAATATTTTACAAAAAGAGTTTCATGATAATAATATGAAATGACACATTATTTTATTATTCTATCATTATTATTAAACTATATAATTTATTAATTTTAAAAACAAATATGAAATAAAACGTATTTTTAATATCTTAAGACTATATATTAATTTTTTTATTGTGAGTCATGTGAATAATTATTATTAGTAATATTTTAGTAATACATATGATATAATGAGTCAATTTTATAATCATACTGTGTATTGCGAAAATTTTCTGTTGAATTACAATTGCGACGTATATGAGATTGAATAAAATTATAAGGTTGACTTACTATATCAAATACATCATTACAATATTACTAACTATAATTATTCATGTAACTCATAACAAAAAATTAAAATCATAATTTAATATATAATTTTAGCAATACATAACCGAACTATTAAAAAAAAAAGAGTTCTCTTAACATGTGTCATCAGGGCACATGTTAAACACACAATTCAAGAGTATATTTTCTTAAATTGTGTGTATATTCTTTTGAACTTGGTACAAATACAGAAATTAAAAGAATATACACACAATTTAAAAAAATATACCCTTGAACTGTGTGCTTATCATGTGACTTCTGACCACATGTTAAGAAATTCCTAAAAAAAAATTACTATAGAAGGAAGGGATTAAAAAATCTGTTTTGCCTCGCGACTCACAACTGTTGGCGTGTTGCCGCTGTTTCCTCAAAACGAGGCATATCCGGCGGGGCGTTATTAGTAGTTAGTTAAGCGGTTCGGTTGCCAAAATGTCGTCGCCATAAAGCGGTCGTCAACTCCAAAATTTTGCTGAATTCGAGTGGTGCTTTCATAGTTTTCAGTTCTCCACACTGCCAAAATAAGTAGTAGTACATTTATTTTCTTGGGATGGACAACATAATTAAATACATCATCTATTCTGCCTACGTTTATAAAATATCTAATTTTCAACTAGAGAAAAAGAAAATAATTTGTGATAGATTGAATTTTATTTTTCATTATTTGTATTTTGTTATAAAGTTAAAAATTTTAGAATTATTTTTTCTATTCTAAAATTAGAGTTATGTTTTTAAGACTGCGACTTAAAAAATTTTTATCTTTAAAATATTGTCTTAACATTTGATGAAGAATTATAATTTTTGATAACTTAATGATCGACACACTGTTTACGATGAATATTACTGTGTTGTTAAATATAATTTTTTGTTACGAGAAATGTTCAAGGAGGGACCTCCTAACGTGATAAGCTGAGTCTCACATTGAAGACATAATAAAAGAGTAAAATATATAAATTCAAGACATAACGACTTAAACTTTTGGTTAACTAGAGTTTAAGAGATATGTGCTAGTGTCTTGTGTACATTATACAACGCACAAATTTCTTAATTCTTCTCAAGAACCGATATCAGGGCTATACATTATTTATTCACATAAGAAATTCGACAACGAAGATTTCAATTGTAAATCGAATTTTAGTCTAGGAAAATAATAGGATTTCAAAAGTAATTTATTAAATTATGTTTTTTTACGTAAAGGGGCACAACATTACCTTGTGTGTTGCATATTATACATAAACAATTATATATTTTATTACAGTTATTAAATGAAACTAAAGATTATTACCAACTTATTTATTTTCATGGAATATTGAAACCCATTTTATCTTACATTATAAAAAAAAAATAAAAGAGAAAGAAAATTACCAAATACGCGCGTCACACCCTCGCTCTTTATTATTTATTTATTTATGGTAAATATGTAGTTATACTCCCCAGTTATTTTATTTACAGTATAGTACTCCACTATTCCAGTATTCCTATATAATCCCTCCACTTTCACTTTCCTCTCAGCACTTGCAACAACAAAGCTTTCCGTCTCCAGAAGCAGAGAGATATAGACGAAGAAGCCAAACAAGGAGACCGACCCAGTTTTCTTCGGTATAATTACTCATTTTCATATCCCATTATTTTGTGTTTGTTTAAATTTTACGTAAAAATTTTCCCATTTATATTTCCATTTTCCAAGTAGAACTTCTCTGTCAACTTTTTAAAGATTAATTTTATTTTATTTATATATATATATATATGTATTTCTGCATAAACAATCTCCAGATTAACATTGATATGCTTGATCACGCCCACATATATACATATAGCTGTAAATGAGCTTTATTCTCTCTCATCTTCGTTACTGTTTATTATTGATCCGTTTATTTTGCTAATTTTTGGGAATTTTGAGACTTTATTTCATATTGCCCCCTGAGTAATTATATTGCTATAATTGTAGATACATAATGAATAATATATATATATATACATATACACACACACACACATATTTTTATGTTTGTTATTTTTTTAAAAAGTAGAAAATTTATTAAGTAGTTTAAAATCTTTTATTTGTAATGTTAATTTCTCAGTCCCTCATTAACAATCTGAAGTTCATTTGCTTTTTGGTGTCTAGCCCGGAAATAACAAGAATAAAATAAAATAAGGGGATTGATATTTTTACAAGTAAAAATGATAGTTCTACAAGGTCTCTCTATAGTAAATGGGTTCCATACTTATGTGAGAGAGACCTTGTAGAAATAATAATTCTCTAAAATAAAGGGAACAAAGAAGACCTTCCACCTAATAATAGCATTGTCTTTTTTATACTTCAACCTAAAGTGAAAAATGCAACACATAATTTTGTATTTAGTAATTGTTCTTCATCCGGAACTGCCATAATCTGGCTGATCATGTTATACTCGCTAGGAAGAAAAAAGGAGCAATTTACTCCCATGATAAAAAGAGAAAAGATTTGTAATTTCTTCAATTGTCATAGCTTGAAACAATAATGTTGCTTTGCTTAGGGTCTATATAGAGAGTTCATAAACAATTGAGGATCTTTAAATACTCCATCCATTCCAAAATTAGACGTACATTTTCCTTTTTAGTCTATTCGAAAAGTAGAGATACATTTCTAATCAGTATATATAGTCTATAATTATAGACTATATACTGACATGCATTACTTATATTCTAGGCAGTTGCATACTAGTATGTGCCACCCACTTCTACATTACTAGATAACGTTTACGAGCTAATGTTAGGGATATGCTTGGAAAAATTACAAAATTTCCTTAAAAGTCGTTGCGTTAGAAATGTATCTTTAATTTTGGATGAAAGGGAGTACATTTTTGGGGGGGTTATAATACTGTTAATTTTTTGATACGTTATCATAAGTTCCTATTAGCATATGTTGCTAATCTGTGTAACCTATGTTAGGTGTCTAATTTGGCCTGTTCTGCAGAGGAATGATATTTTTTCAACATATAGGAATTAAGAATGGAGGATTCTAAGGGAAGTTATCTGAGCTCACCTTTGATGAGTAAAACAGAAGTTGGTGATTACTTGTCAGCTTTAAAAGAAAATAAAACTTATGGAATTTTGGGTGCCGTTTTTGTTGCCATAATTGTACCTTTGTTTTCCACAATATTTATGGGGAAAAAAAAGCCAAAGCAGAGAGGAGTCGAAGCTGAAGTTGGTGGTGAACCAGGTTATGCAATGCGCAATGCTCGAACAGCTGAATTACTTGAAGTTCCTTGGGAAGGGGCCAATACAATGGCAGCTCTATTTGAGCAGTCCTGTAAGAAGCATTCAAAATTAAGGTGTCTTGGAACAAGAAATCTAGTTGGTAAGGAGTTAGTTCCAGATAGTAGTGGAAGAAAGTTTGAGAAGTTTCATCTTGGAGAGTATCAATGGGAAACTTATGGGGAAGTATACAAACGTGCTTGCAACTTTGCATCTGGACTCATTAAATTAGGTCATGATGTGGATACTCGTGCTGCCATATTTTCTGAAAGTAGGCCGGAGTGGTTCATATCATTTCAGGTAGCATTCTTTGTTGCATATTGATATTTATGATTTGTATTGTTGGGGAAGGAGGTGACACTGGTTAGAATTTGATTTCAACTGCAGGGTTGCTTCCGGCAGAGTATAACTGTTGTTACCATCTATGCTTCTTTAGGTGAAGAGGCCCTAATTCACTCGCTTAATGAGGTTGAAACACACTACTTATGCAAAGCGTTTTGTTATTTCTTGTTCTATGAATACTTTTTTTTTCAGACTAGTTCTGTAAGATGCTAAGATTTGGATTATGCACAGCATTACTCATTGCCTTGTGTTTTTTTGTAACAGACTCAAGTATCGACATTGATATGTGATTCCAAACAATTGAAGAAGTTGCCTGCAGTTATTTCGAGGCTTAAATCTGTAAAGAATGTTATTTATTTTGAAGACGGTGAGACTGAAGTTGATCCTAACATTTTCAAAGATGCGAGCAATTGGGTTGTTTCATCTTTTTCTGAGGTTGAGAAACTTGGGAAGAATAACTCTGTGCCTCCACAACTACCAATCAAGACTGATATTGCAGTCATCATGTATACAAGTGGTAGTACAGGTCTACCAAAGGTTTGATTCAATCCAATTCACACATTTTAAAATTTTCCTTTTTGGTTTTGAAGGCATGAAATATCTGGATTTTGAGAAAAGAGAAAGTGCAAATATAAGATATTTGTCAACCAACAATACCCTCTGCTCGTATGATGTTGATATATATTATATAAAGATCCATTCCGGTAGTTTGTCACCGACACCAAGTACTCCCACCCTTCCAAAATTAGATGACATTTGTAAAATAATGACTTTTAAGGATAATTTTATATTCTCAAATAAAGCCTTATGTTACGTTTGGATTGGTGGAATAGGAGGGAGAATGGAATGATCCATTCCTATGGAATGAAAAAAATTGTGTTTGGTTGTGATTTGAATGAAAAAAATTGTGTTTGATTCCTTGAGGGAGGGAATGTATATGGAATAACTCATTCTAACTAGAACGGAATGAATCATTCCACTCTTCATTCCATTCCTTCAATCCAAACGTAGCATTAGTGTTAGCTAGGAATTAAGTTGTGGTGGTGTGATATTAAAAATGATAATAAACAAGTAATGACAAATTAGGAACATCATGCCACTTTATAGTCCTAAAATAGAAATGTAACTCTAATTTTGGAACGAACTAAAAAAGAAAATTTAGTTTTGGAACGGAGAGATAAGTTGGGATAAGGCTTTGTTGAGTTTATTTGAGTTAATACATCTATAAGTTCAGTGCTAGAACAAAAAAAGGCTTTAATTGCATTTCTGGGAGTCTAACTTATGCCTGGTTTCTGTTTTCCTTCTTGAACCACTTAAGCTTACGTTTCTCAAATTTTTTTACTGCACTATTTCAAGCTGCAGTTTAGACTAACATGGTGTGTGTTGATAATCTAGGGAGTTATGATGACTCATAGAAACCTTGTATCCAGTGCTGCTGCTGTACTGACAGTGATTCCAAAAATTGCAAGCAGTGACGTCTATTTGGCGTACTTACCACTGGCTCATGTTTTCGAGTTGGAAGCCGAGGTAACATTAGATTTAAATTCTTTTAGAATGGGTTAGTAATGAAGATAATGTTGTACTTACACACTGGGGTTGTCCAGATTGTGATGTTCAGTGCAGGCATGTCTATTGGTTATGGCACACCATTGACGTTAACAGACACATCTAACAAAATTAAAAAAGGAACCAGCGGAGATGCTTCTGTGTTAAAGCCTACCCTAATGGCAGCAGTTCCAGCCATTTTGGATCGTGTTCGAGATGGGGTGTTGAAGAAGGTTTAACCAGATTCATACATTTGATATTACTACTCTTGTTTTGATGCATTTCACCTAGGATAAGATAAATAATTTGTTTGTCTGTCCTTTGTTTGAAAATACTGTAGGTCTCTGAGAAGGGAGGTTTTGCCAAATGGCTTTTCAATATTGCCTATAAGCGCCGAGTGGCAGCGCTAGAAGGAAGCTGGTTTGGAGCTTGGGGACTAGAGGCATTATTGTGGAATTTAATCATTTTCAAAAAGATAAGATCTGTACTTGGCGGAGATATCCGTGCTATGCTCTGTGGCGGAGCCCCTTTATCTGGAGAGACTCAACGATTTGTTAACATCTGTATGGGGTATGTGTTCCACAATCTACACTTCTTCTTTTTTTGGTTATAATTTTTAACATATATATAGTGAATATTTCCCTTTAAATGACAGCGTTGGTAACTCATAAATTGAATGCAGAGACCTAATTGACATCATGAAAGCTAGCTGGAATGCTTTCCTTCGTTAAATTTATTTGGTTTCTTTCCGTGATCAGCTTGACATTTTGTTTTTGTTTTTCCTGGTTTCTTTTGTTTTCTTTTGCTTTTTGAAATGTAAAAATTATATGATGCAGCCTGTGAGAACTGATGCTAAAAAATTTAATATGTTAGTTACACTTCTAAATTTTAGAAGATGCCACCTATGACATCTTCTGCTAAAGTTAGCATGTTAGTTACACTATCAAATTTTACATGCTAGTTTCATCGATCTTCAGTCTTCGTCCCTTATACCATACTGTTCTTGTGTATGTTACCACTTCGATTTACAGTTGTTTCTGTGTGCACAATGTTCATCAGGGCTCCTATTGTTCAAGGATATGGCCTGACAGAAACATGTGCTGGAGCTGCCTTTTCCGAGTTTGATGACACTTCTGTTGGGCGAGTTGGGCCACCTCTTCCTTGCTGTTTTGTCAAGGTATGTAGAATTTTTACATGTCAAAGATGATCAGATTTCACACGTCGATCACTTCTTTGTGGATAAATATACATATGGCACTTCATACATGAAGAGTGTAGCAGGTTATATTTGGTAGTCTTCTAAGCGAACATCAATAACATGCTGCACCACAATCTTTTTTCTTTCTTTTATCAGTTGAGAGAAACAGAAAATCTCTTGCTTGTATTGTTACACAGAAAATGATAGGGATGGCTATTCCATAGGATGAAACCATATAATGGACTAAAGTCTCAATTTTGTTTCAGTGTCTTTTAACTGTTTCATTGTATTACTTTCTTTTTTGATAAATGAATAATAATATACCCTATTGTGTTGAAAATTGAATCAGTTCAATGTAGTGCAGACCTATTCCTACTTTGCAAAATGCATGATTAATCTGTTTTAGACACTGGAAACCTGATTAAATGTGTGGGATATGTGTCCAAGACTTCCCATCGCATAACCCCCCCTTCCTCAGAATATTTTTGTTCATCAACTTCATTACATTGTAGAATTGTACATAACACTCTTGATAAGTAAAATAATTAGATCCGTAATCACATTTTGAAGAAGGACATAAATTTTGTCATTGAATATGGATATATAATGAATTTCACACTTGAAACATACCTCACAGACACATTACCAGAGCCCACATACTATAATTTCATACAAACATAAATCTCTTAAAATCAGTGTATGGTGACATTAATTTTTTATTTTTTATTTATTTCCAAGTGTTTGGTGACATTAATTTAACCAGTATTCCAACCAATACGTGACATCCTTTAAATGATTTTTATAAGCAACAGTATCCAATCATTTTACTGTAACTATGAGTAAAATAATTAGATCCGTATGCGTATTTTGAAATAATTTTTTTTATATATACATGAATAACGGATTTTTTCAATCTCAATGGCTCATGCAGAATGGTTTATACATATAGACAACAGGTAAGGTAATAATCTTGATAGGTGACCTTATAATATGAATATAATTTTCTTCCTAGGCTTATCAAGTTTGTTTTGAAATGTTCTGAAAGTCATCTTAAATAATGCTTAAAAACAAAAAGGTAAAAAGTTCTTGCAGTTTTTGCTTCCATAGTTTTCGTGATTTTCAGCCCCTAGTGTTGTTATAAAGCATGGCCAATGCCATTGGTTTATCATAGAATTCAGGCCCACTTCTTTTATAAATATCTACAATTTGTATTGCAGCTTGTTCCTTGGGAAGAAGGTGGGTATTTGATATCTGACAAACCAATGCCACGTGGAGAGGTTGTAGTTGGTGGAGGTTGTGTAACTGCTGGTTACTTTAACAATGATGCAAAAACAAATGAAGTCTACAAGGTAATCTAATCATTTGTATGCATGGATGTGGTAGATTTATTACAGCTTCCTAATACTGCCCCTCTAACTCCACAATACAGGTTGATGAGAGGGGCATGCGTTGGTTCTACACTGGTGACATTGGAAGGTTTCACCCTGATGGATGCCTTGAAATTATTGATAGGAAGAAGGATATTGTTAAACTTCAACATGGAGAGTATATCTCCCTTGGAAAGGTATGCATTTGAACCTTACCTACTATGTTTTGATCTACGTTTTTACTATCCTAATCTTTACAGGGTTTCAATCCTCTTCTGGTTAGTTATTTGGGTCGATAAAGATGTTAGTAGTTGAGACTTAAAGAGGAAATGAACCCAGTCATATGGAAAAAAGTCAATATAAATAATCTTGTTTCATTAACTCAAATCTTTCTCAGGCAGAGAGAGGGAGGCAGCTAGTTTCTGTCTTGATATATGCATATGCTCTGAATTTGTACTCAGGTTGGATTGATGCTTAATTGCAGGTGGAGGCAGCCCTGATGTCTAGCAACTATGTTGAAAATATCATGGTTTATGCAGATCCGTTGCACAACTATTGTGTTGCTCTAGTTGTCCCCTCACACCAGGTCCTCGAGAAGTGGGCCCAAGAAGCTGGTATCGAGTTCAAGAATTTTTCTGAGTTGTGTGACAAAAAGGAAGCGGTAAATGAGGTCCAACAATCCCTTTCCAAGGTTTGTCCATTGTTTCTCATCCAAAAATAAAAAACTAAAATAAGCACAAGGAACTTCAGTTTAAAACATGTTTTAAATAAATGTATACATGTATATATGTTTTTGTCTACATGTATATGCGTGTGGTTGCGGAGTTCCTTGGCTGCCTAGACAAACCTTGCTTCATTTGACGTCGTTAGTTCATGCAAACTTGTGCAACATTTTAACTACTTATGATACTTGTCTAATCCAAGAGTGTTCGATCCCTATACACTATCTTCCCAAATATAAAACAAACTTAGTCGTACACAAAATCGTCTAATTGTCCAAAGTTGATGCGTTTATAAATTTATAAAGAGGTAAAGTTATACAAGTACACCGAAAAGGATATGAAAACTTTGGTCGTGTCTAGAACTTTAGCTTTACTGCAGAATATCCAACCATGTGCAGGAAGCAAAATCCTCAAAGTTGGACAAGTTTGAACTTCCTGCAAAGATTAAGTTGATGCCGGAACCATGGACTCCGGAGTCTGGATTAGTTACTGCAGCTCTCAAGTTAAAGAGAGAACAAGTGAAGGCCAAGTTTAAGGATGAGCTCCAAAAGTTATACAAGTGAAGCAACTTTGATTTGTTTGCCTGAAGTACGCTATTCGTTCCACTGCGACGATTTCTGATATTCTGCAAATTTTGTTACGGAACAGATCTTAATCTTACTGATTGGCACCAATTCTCCTAAATTAAGTTGCTATTACTATAATTATTCTGTTTGGGAGGAAGGATAATTTGTTTCTACTGTATTGAAATGAATTTGATGTTCTTGTCGTCAATACCTCAGTTTGAAATGTGGCTCATATGTAGAGACTTGGATATGCTGAAGTTTAATGTTTTGTTTCTTCATTTGAATTTTCCATAGCCAAATTTGCATGTCAAGTTGGGATTCACCATTTGACATTGAGGTACCAGTGGATTATATTTTGGTTTCTGAATAAATATTGTGTGTGGACACGCGGTAATGTTGAATCAGATGAGAGGTTCTTGTTCTGTTTTCTTTGTTGGGATTTGAAAATTGTGTGAGTGAGTTAATCTGTATAATTAACTATCTGCTTAGAAACCAACCAAAATATATTTTAAAAGATAAAATAAAATTACTTGCACAGATTGTGTTTGAATCCAGAGATCCATATTCCATATCAAACAGCTCTTGTTCCAATCTTGGCAAGAATCATGTAACGAATAATTTTGAAGCTTCAAATGACCATATACACCGCTGCCTATCATTTTATTGAGAAAATTATAGAACAGTGTAACCAGTACAAGTACAGCGTATGCTATTGTCAATGAAGTTGCTATTTCCCTTCGAGACACGAGATGCTATGAATCATCCTGCACCTTGCTCTTCAGCATTTTTGGATGGCCACAAACCTTGAATTCAAAATTTGGATGCAGTTATGGAGGGATTCAATCAGGTCAAATGAAAGGATTAGTGAAGAAAAACAGCATAAATTGATATTTTGGATTCCCCATATAAAAGGAGTCCCTCACAGTTGTTATCTGGTAGGCATACTTGTTATTGTGACAAAATCTAGACGTGTTTTCTCTATATAAGGAAGGGGGGGGGGGGGGGGAGAAGAAATAAAGGAAAAGAGAGCCATGACAATGGTTTTGGAGTTCCAAAGAAATTTCATAGCAACTCAAAATTTCTCGATATTGTTCCAAT
Organism: Aralia elata; assembly: GCA_034770075.1. Lineage (NCBI taxonomy): Eukaryota > Viridiplantae > Streptophyta > Magnoliopsida > Apiales > Araliaceae > Aralia > Aralia elata. The sequence goes on from CM068385.1 coordinate 89,407,678, forward strand.
TTTATGTCCCCAAAATTTACAAGGTAAAGTTTTTGTCATTAATCTATTATTTGCCCTCCTGTATAAAAAGGTCCACAAATAAGGGAAAGAGTTCCTACGCATACAAAATTGAGTTGATATTCTCGCACGTACATCTGTATCATTGAGGAGCTGTAAATTTACTTCATTTTGTTTCCCTGAAACAATCACGTGGTTTCTTTCTCCGGAGCAGAGAAAGTCATCATTTTTCTTCTGATGTTCTTGAGCTCAGTGAAATAGGCAGCGCTGATATTGATGGCCTGAGGAGAATATACAGCGCAGGACCTAAGAATGGAACCGCTGACACAGGAAGAAGCCATGACCCTTTGCCATCCCTGCAAAAGGGAGAAGTATTTTAGCAATGATCTTCATAAGTTTCTTAATCGATGAGGACAGCATGTATATTTGGTGCAAAAGCTCACCATTTCCTAGCAGTCATGTCATTGTAAACCCAGAAAGGAGCAAATGCTGATAACAGAGAAAAATCTACGCAAGTCACATGGATCTGCAATATAAAAGTGTCATTGCCCCAGTTAAACATGCGAACAGCTTCTATAGATAAGACGTTCCCAAGTTATTCCTCTATGAATGCCTTCATTTAAAAATATTTGAGTTCAGTCTATTATCCTTCTTCAGCAATTGACTGTTTTTAAAAATATTTGCTCATTTCAGCAATGAACCACTCATTTGCCATAAAGAACAACGAAAAACTGTCAAAACAATCGGTTGTAGTTTATTCTGGTATTTTAGTGATTCAAAATGGAGCTTAACACTAATGTTCCATTGGGTGCAAAGAGTTTGAATGTCCTGCATCATCACAAAATACATATTGACCACAAATTCACACAATAATTCATGTAGTGGATATAGAGTTGTAGTTTAAGACTTGGCACTAAACATCAACTCTAGAGTCTAGCCCATGTTTAAAACAAAGTAAAGTTCTGGAACTGCATATTAGAAACTGATAGCAGTGTTAAAAAATGAAACCTTCAATAAGGCAGATCACCACAACACTAAAAAATATGACCACATGCTGTACCCGCTAATATGGCATATGGTTTGTGTTATAACTGACCTCACCATCCTCCAAATAGAATCAATAGTGACTTGTCATTTGAAAAAGAGGGGGGGGGGGGGGAAGAGTAGGCTTTGTGTATAACATGTGTATAGCATCTGACACAAACCGAAACAAACAACACTATGGTAGAAACACTCACAAATTTGCTCTCTTGGAAGTACTGGTAAAATTCCTTCCAAACATCTCCATTAGCTAACCCCGCATAAGTGATTATACCTAGTCCTGCAGCAATTGTTAGCTGATGTGTAATTAGTTGAGCTACATTTGCCAAATGGATAAGAATTAATCAGATATGTAACAATTAACCAATATTAAGAAGATAATACTTAATCAAAGAAGCGTAACTGAGATGATAATAGGCTACATAGGATATGTAGGAAACTACTCCAAGGATTCATGCGACTACCAAAATCTTTTATCATGAATGTACCATTTATTTTGTAAGAGAAAGAAGGGATGTAGGACACTAATTTAAGTAGCAGGCATCTTTAGTAACTGTAAAATGACTTAAATATTCCATAGATCATAAATCCTAAGCATGATACATCCATTAGACCATCAGTATTGAGTTCATGCATACATACAATAATATCAACGCTTTGTGCCTTTTAACTTCCACCAAGAGGTTTTATTTGATTAATATGAACAAATCAAAATTCCCATGCTTTCTTTACAAAGAGAAGGTTCATTTATAAAGTATTACTTCTTACCCCAGCAGTCAATTTTGATTCAAGAAAATTTAGAGGCCATCTGCTAAGCTCAGCTTCTTCAACAGGTGGAGGTGGCGGTCTCCAAAGAATAAAATATGGAAAAAGAGCATATGCACCCCCAAAGCATGAAAGTATGAGGAATGGCCAGACAGGAATTTTTCCTTTTGAGCTGAAAAGTTGAGATTTGTTAGATCTACACTATGGAGTAGGAATAAATAGATGCAACAAGATGGGCAACTTAAAAAGAAGAAGCTATGGCTCAGGGCAGCTGGCAGCTTGTATGCAACATGATGTAAGAAGTCATTTCTTAAGACCTGAAATTGTTTTGTAAAACTAATAATTTGAATATTTGTTAAGAAAGCAAGAAAGGAATTTGAAAATCCAATAACAGAGCACTGGTTTTTCTACATGTTAGTCTTTTCAAGACCAAAGGCCAAGCTTATGAGTAATGAGCCAAGGTTACCTAATTGTTGTAGTATATTAAAACTAAATGAAAAAAAAACTCAAATAAGGTGGAGACAAAGTTACCTTCTACCAAATGGTAGCAACAGCATACTATACACTAAAGGCCACAAACCCATGATGTACCAAAGAGACACGAGCACTTCGTTCATTTGGAATCCATCATCACTCTTCAAATTAAGGAGTTTTTTCAAGAAGTACATGTCCCTTGACTGAAATGTTTAAAACTGAAGTGTTAAGAAGTTATATATAAAATAACCTATAACCCTGGCATTTCAATGCTTCATGATGATCTATAGAAAGTATCATAATCACTACCAAAAAGACAAAAAACACTTGATGGAATTGTTCTCGGTCAAAATTTTGGTCTTGTTATTCCTTGTATATTGTCGTGGCATGCAAAGTATCACAACATCAATCTACTACTGTGTATAAAATCTTCAAATTTCAGAACCAATATGAATTTCCCCAAGCCCAACCAAGTTTTTGAGGCCCGAATGATAATGCGGGAACAAGTAGAATTATTTCCAAAATATACAAAGTCACCTATCTTAAATTATGGAACTGAGGTAGTATTTTGAAATATTATAGCATTACCAGCATTCCTATATTCCTATATTCCTAATACATAAAAGTATAAAACAATTCAGACAAATAAAACTTAAATAATAAAAACACACCAACATCCAAAGTGATAGCTTTGAGAATAATACCGGAGTCTGGTTAGGTGCAAGATTGAATACATAGTACATGAGTCCAGCCCACAACAAGAAGAGCAGAAACGATGTCGTCCAGTCCCCACCACTTCCATTGTTGTTACCAAGCTTGTCTTCCGATTTGGAAACAGGGTCTTGTGGATTTTGGGTGTTGAGAGAGTCCTGACAAATTTGGAGGTTACCCTTTTTGCGAAATGGAGAGAATTTAGGTATGAGTTTGTTGGGTTTATGAGAAAGTAAAGGAATTTTACTGGAATTATTGAGATTCAATGAATTAGTTCTAAGATAAGGTTTCTGAACTTCAATTCTGGAATTAGGGTCTTTGAGATGGAAAGAACGGAAGTTGGAGGAGATGAGGCTGGTGCTGGCTAACATATTACTCAACTTGGTGGAGGAGATTATATGTACCGGTAAGGATAAGTATATACAGGCGGAGTATCTGCTGATATAGATATATTATATCTATATTTCTTGTGTTTGTACAGTGCAATGGCAGTGTAATAAGGAATCTGTTTTATATTTAAGTGGGAGTAATTAAAAGTAAACGAGGTCGTTTCGCTGGGATCTTTGCATTAGATGCGTTTCATTTTGGCCAGTGTCCCCATATGGGTTGGAATTTTCCACGTAAACCCTTCATCAGTAATATTCCTCTTGATTTATATATAATATGTAAAGTCAATTTATACAAATAATCATAAAGAGATGAAGTCATTTTTTTAATATTAAGATTTGTATGATTTTCGTTTATGTATGATTTTAATAATAAAACATTATTATAAGTTTTAAACTAAAATAACTTATCTTAAATGTGCTATTTATTTATTTATATATATATATATATATATATATATATATATATATGTGTGTGTGTGTGTGTGGGTGCTAATCCATTGCAACCGGTTGCTATAAGAACTATTTCAGCAACCATCATCTGAACCGTTGATCAAAACAATGAACGGAAGAGATTTAATTTATTTTTATCCCAGCCGCTACAACATGTAGCGGCTGTCCAACAGCTTCTACCGACAGCTTCATTTACTAATGTGCCCTCTTTTTTTAATGAAATGCGAATTTAATATTCCTTTTGTCAAATCCAATACAACATGTTGTAGCGGCTTGTATGATTTATTATTATATTATTATATTAGTAATATATTAATAATATTATATTATTATATTATTTATATAATATATTAATAATATATATTAAAACCAATCCGCCGCTACATGCTGTAGCGGTCGGACGAATTTCATTCTTTAATATTTATATGTATTTTATTATATTATATATTATTAATATTATTATATTATATTATATTATTATAATATTAATACAACGTGTTAATTTTTTCTGGTCCGCCGCTACATAGAGCAGCGGTTAACATATTATGTATTTATATTAATATTATAATAATATAATATTAATAATATATAATATATTAAAATACATATAAATATTAAAGAATGAAATTCTTCCGACCGCTATTGGTTTTAATATATATTATTAATATATTATATAAATAATATAATAATAATATAATATTATTAATATATTACTAATATAATAATATAATAATAAATCATACAAGCCGCTACAACATGTTGTATTGGATTTGACAAAAGGAATATTAAATTAGTATTTCATTAAAAAAGAGGGCACATTAGTAAATGAAGCTGCCGGTAGAAGCTGTTGGACAGCCGCTACATTGTAGCGGCTGTGATAAAAATAAATTAAAGTTTCTCTGACCGTAACTAAGAGTTGCGGTCAGTTGCTCTTTGGGTTGAATTTTTGAATTAACGTTGTAAATTTTGTTTACTGAAATAATACTCCCAGGTAAAGTATGTTATGGAACAAGTCCCATAAAATAAATGGTAAATATGTCATTTAGTTGAGGCTATTAGTATAAAAAAATAAATTATAAATACTCATTATTTTTTATAATCTTGTAGGGTTACAAGGAATAATTTTTTTTTTTAATATGTGTAAATTGTACTTTATTCATCCTTTTAAAAATAAAGGGAGTATAAAGCACAGTTGACATAAATATTATCATTAAGATATTTGGTAAGAGAGTTCATTTGTTATAGATATGTTTAGCTTCGTAGGGACGTAAAATAGTGAAATTATGAAAATAAAATTTTTTGTCACAAAAATGTATATAAATGATGTGTCATCAATATCATAATATTAGTTGGGTTTTTATGTGATTGGCTCTGTTATAAATTATTGTTAAAATATTTAATATTTTATAATTTAAAATTTAAAATTTAAAACTCTTAACATTATTCAAATAAATAAATATTTGTGTATTTTTTATTAGCCTAAAAGAAAATGGGAATTTTTTAATTTTTAACAATAATTTAATCTTTGTTGGTAAGTTGTAAGTGGAGCATTACACCATTAAACTAAAATAGGCGCCTTTTATACAACCGTCAAAACGACCAAGCAAGCACCGTATTAAAAATCCTCAAAGATCTTATACACACTCTTTTTCAGCTTCAACAGATAAGGTTTCCCTTTTTCTTTCATTTTCTCTCAAGGTCCAGCAATGGCCGAAGCTTCAAGAATCTTCCACACTTCACTAATCCCCACTTTCTCTCAAAACCCATCTCATCCTTTTCTCAACAAAACCCCTGGCTCTCTCTCCCACTCAATCTTCAAACGAAACATCCTTATTCGTTGCTCAATCACCACCACAAATACTAATGCTGACACCACCAAGAAACCCACCGGGAACCCCCAAAAGATCCCCTGGGGTTGCGACATGGATTCTCCGGAGAACGCTTCCGGGTTGCAGAAATGGTTGTCGGATTCGGGTCTGCCTCCCCAGAAAATGGGGATTGAGAAAGTGGAAGTAGGAGAGAGAGGTCTCGTTGCCTTCACCAACATCAGGAAAGGAGAGAAATTGCTATTTGTTCCTCCTCCTCTGTTTATCACTGCAGATTCGGTACGGTTTTTTCATTGATTAATTGCTCAGTTTGTATTGATAAATTTCTTAATTGAACTGATTGAATCTGAATTCTTGAGGTGAAGTTTTTTGGACTCAGTGATGATGTTTAGAATTTTTTTTGTTCTATTTAGGGACATAAAATTGCAATTATAACAGCCTTAAATTGTAGGACAGTCAGTGAAGATATATACACAACAAGAAATTATGATATAATTCCATTGGTATGATTTTTAATCCGGGAAGTTCTATCATGAAGGTCAGAATATTAATTGGTGGACTAATTTAGTCATTTTTTGTTTATAAACCCTCAATTCCCCTAAATGTTTTAATGGATTATACTAATAATGTGTAACTTTCCACAATGCATACCACTATATTCGAGTGTATAACAATTAGGAATGAGCATGGAAAGATTTCAGTAAATGATCACATACATAAGTTACATAAGCTTATGTTTGTGGGAGTAAATTGCAGCAATTGTTAAACCGAATATTTTCCTGATTCAGATTTTTTACCTTCTCTCTCACACACAATATCATCATTTGTATGTAGAATGTGCTTCGGATAAGTTTATTCTTACATTTTTTTATGGACATTAGTAACTGATTCACGTATACTAGTTTTTCAAATACTTGATTGTGTGTGTGGATGTGTTGACTGTCAGGAGTGGAGTTGTCCAGAGGTTGGTGATGTCTTAAAACGGAATAATGTACCAGACTGGCCATTGCTTGCAACATACCTTATCAGTGAGGCTAATCTCATGGAGTCCTCGAGATGGATTAACTATATCTCTGCCTTGCCTAGACAACCCTACTCACTCTTGTATTGGTGAGCTTTGTTCTTCTTCGCTTGTACTCATGAAATGGTTGTTTAATATATTTCCAACTTCAGTTAAGGGTCTGTGCTCAGTAGTTTCCCCTACAGCCTATTTGATTTATTTCAGGACACCTTCAGAGCTAGATAGGTATCTGGAAGCATCACAGATTAGAGAGAGGGCAATTGAAAGGATTAACAGCGTTACTGGAACGTATGGCTTGGTTTTTGTCATTATTTCTTCAACTGAAACTTGGTTATTGGTGTATATTTATAATTTATGTAGACGCTTACATTCTTGCATGATAAATAACTGAGCTTCTTTTCTAATCTGATGTGCAGATATAATGACTTAAAACTAAGGATATTTTCCAAGTACCCTAATCTATTTCCTGAAGAGGTAAATTTCATATTGCTGACTATTTTCTGCTCATTTACTTTGTTAGGACCACATATTGGTATAATTATGAATACAAATTATTGCAACCATATACAACCAGCAAAAATATCCGACATTAAGAATTCCACCCTTCCCATATAAATAACTCTATCTGTCCTTTATTATGTACTTCTTCAAGACTTCAAGTTGAGTGAAATGCTAATGTGGAACCCTTTATTTTTCATTAAACACATTTTATGTATGTAAACAAGTAAACAATAAAGAAACTAGTCACCATGATTTCTTGTCCTTGGATATTGGGACAAGATGAATCCGACACTGACACACAAACTCACACCTGATGCCCAGGCTCAGCTCCATGTAACACAGAGAATAGGTGATGAAAGTATTAGCTGTATAAGTGATGGATGAATCAGGAAGGTACCAACTGTGTGATGAAATCTAGGAACTAATAGGATGCTAAATTTTGAAATGTTGAACTTCTCATATGTGAAAAAATGATCTTTGCGGAAGTGATTATATATGTGGGGCATGGATTAAGATTGTTGTTGAGTCAACAAGGGCCGTTGACACCAACTGATTCAAGGAGAGGTGTTCTACAATTATCTTGGCATGCTAAACAGGCGAATATTCCTATTTTAGAAACAATCATGAAGTTATCATGATATTGTAACAATCCATGGATAATCTTTCTCTTCAATATGAGGATAAGAGCTACCAAATATATTGGATGGTCCAGATTCATACTTGCTTTCTCTTGTTTACTTTACTTTTGTCCAGTCATTTGCAACTCGATATTAACTTAAATTTTGAATAACCAGAGTTCTAACAGAAAATAAACCATCTCCATGTTTAGCTGAGTGCAATATGATCCATATAGGCTGTGCATAAATTTATGTTTTATTTTACATCTTTTACGCTGCAGGTCAAGACCATCAAATTTGACTGAATCTGAGTTATTTGTAAATGCAGGTGTACAATATTGAAACTTTTAAATGGTCATTTGGCATTCTTTTCTCGCGCTTGGTAAGTTTTACTAGCAAGGTGTGCTTGGTCCACAATTTAGACGTTAGAGTTCCCTTTTCCCTCTATATTCTGCACACAGTATCCTTTTGGTTATATGACTCATTCTTTGAAGCATCCTTCATTAGTATGCTTCACTTGGTGTAAACTCAAATGTGAATATATCTTCGGCGTTAAATAGATCTAGGTCAATAAAGTGATTGAAAAGACTTTGTTTGCATATGAACACAGGTTAGATTACCCTCAATGAATGGAAGGGTTGCGTTGGTTCCTTGGGGAGATATGCTGAATCATAGTTGTGAGGTATGTGCTACATCACTGTCAGCATGTACGATTATTGCTAGCACCCAGCTACGTGACTAACTCTCTAACTAGGACAGTTGCACTTGACTGGTTCAGGTAGATACATTTTTGGATTATGATAAATCATCAAAAGGAGTTGTATTTACAACTGACAGATCATATCAGCCAGGTGAGCAGGTACTCAATACTTATCAGTGCTTCTCAATTCATAAATAGATTTATGTTGAAGGAGTGGACGAGTGCTGCAGCATAAATAGCTCTTTGAAAAATTAATTATATTTATTTTACTTACTTGGGTTGGAATATCCACAAAAAGAGTCCCATTTTCAAAATTTGCAAATTTTAAGGATATATTTTTGTTCCATATCTGCCCCTAACTTTATTGAGTGTTCAGTTTAGTAGTGATGGCGTAATAATGATATTGTAATGGTAAGCTTGATGACTTTGTGTTATTTTATACTATTATAAAAAAATGGGACTATTTTTTTGGAACAACTTTTTGTGACAAATGGGACTTTTTTTTTGTGGAACAGAGGGAGTATTATTTAGCTCCAATAGCTCATATATTTTGATTTTCAGTTTATCTGACGTTTTGAAGCTGATAAGTAGATGCATTTTCCTTTTGACATTAATTTAAAATTCAAGATGAAATAGAAACTGTGCACACCCCAATCAAGATGAGATTGGACAGACGGTAAGATGCCACAGTGGGCTACCATAGGAAAGCCCACACTAGAAATTTCTTTGTAGTAATAAGCCATGCAGAAGATCTTTTTGACCACAGCAGGGATGACCATACTGTACTTTGGTTGGGGATGGTGGGATCCATCTAGATCTTGATTCGTTATTTCTATTATTTATTTGATTCTGGTTTTGTGCCAGGCTATGATCCTGGCAGGACTTTCAGTTTCAGAAACTGGGGAGAATGAAAATCATTGATTTCCTTTTTAATTTGATGATAGTGGCTGTTGTTCTTAATGTTCTATTGAATGTAAAGATTTATCGATTGGCGGATGTTTGAACTTTTTACTGTGCACTACAGAAAATTTGGTTATGGAAGCTGTAAGGTGTAACCCCAAAACTGGTTAAATGACTTAATACAGGTTTTCATATCATATGGAAAGAAATCTAATGGAGACCTGTTGCTATCATATGGATTTGTTCCAAGGGAAGGCACAAATCCCAACGATTCTGTTGAGTTATCATTGTCACTCAAGAAATCTGACAAATGTTATAAGGAGAAGTTGGAAGCTTTGAAGAAGCATGGCCTGTCAACGTGAGTGTTATTGATTAATAAAATCACTTGCATCAGGATGAACCACTGCTCATCAGGATAGGAATGTTTCAAAAAATTTAATGTATCTTTAAGAGAATTGATCAACTATCATAATCCCCTTAATATATTAAGAATGAATCAACAATACAAAGTTCTCATGCGTTCTGCTTTCCTTTAATGTTGAGTTGCTTATTTATTGCAAGTGTTGAACAGGCCACAGCGTTTTCCTTTACAAATCACTGGCTGGCCATTAGAGTTGATGGCATATGCTTATTTAGCTGTCAGCCCCCCAAGTATGACCAGACAGTTTGAAGAGGTTTGACAAATTTCCTCACTGACCCATAAATCATTATTTCATATTATTCCTCAAATACACATTATTTTATACCAGATGGCCGCTGCTGCATCAAATAAGATGACATCCAAGAAGGATATGAAATACCCTGAAATAGAGGAACAGGCCCTACAATTTGTTTTGGATAGTTGCGAGTCCAGCATAACAAAGTACAGCAAATTCCTTCAGGTATCAGAATTTTTCATCCAATTCGACAAAAGTGTACTATGATAAACTGCAAATCCCTATTCTTCACATGCTTTTATTAATTTCATAAGATGAAAGGAAAAAAAAAATCCTTTGCGAGATCACTGCTTAAAATTTTCAATTATTCCTTGCTTCTTTGCAGGCAAGTGGATCAATGGATTTGGATGTGACGTCTCCAAAGCAGCTTAGCAGGAAATTGTTTTTGAAACAGCTCGCTGTAGACTTGTGTACTAGTGAAAGAAGAATACTGTATCGTGCTCAATATGTAAGGATATACATTTTCTGCTTTTGCAAGTTGATTATTTTCCTAATCTATATGCCGTTTGGTTTTAGTGCATGCATTGCAAAATTAAATTATCTCCATTTATATTCCTATTCTGAATTGACAAAAGCCCGTCAATTCAATAGTCTGCTTCACATATAATATTTAGACATTACAGCTTGTCTTTTGACAATGCTTTATTAATCTTATGGTGACAGATCACAGTGCATGCTATGGATGTGAATTTTTATACAAGATTAATCATCAATTATCAGTTTGTTTCACAAAACATGATGAATTCATAAACAATTTGATAGGAACTTGATACCAAGAACTATTCATGTTTGTGAGGATTTCACTAATTTCAATTTTTTGTATTTTATGTCACTTGGCCTCGTGAGAGAGGCACGTACTATGTGAGGGGCACATACTATCTTTAGTTTCCTCTTGCATGTTAATATAGGGCAATATATGATATGGGCGTCTTATGTGTTGGTATATACTCGGTTCACGTATAGATAACTGTTCGTATCACTGTAGGCACATTTTTCTTTTTTTTTCACTGGTTTTATTTTGCGTATATAGCGCTAACAAGCAACAAACAATTATTATGATATTAACGTGTTCTGATTTGCTTCACGGTGGATGACAACACAGATACTTAGGAGGAGATTGAGGGATATGAGGAGCGGAGAATTAAAAGCTCTAAGAATCTTTGACGGTTTCAGGAAACTTTTCAAATAGAAGAAGGTTCAGACTTCGGAGTCTTGGTCTTGGAATGAATCTAAAGCTTGTTATGGACTGTATTTTAAAAGGGTATTATTTAAACATGGTGGTTAATTTGTGGTGTTGAACTGTTGATGGTCGATTAATATAGTATGGGTTAAAGGCTTTTACGTGTAATTGATGAGTTATGGCGACTACTCCCTTTGTACAAGTATACCCCTCTCATAATACTAATCGAACCCTTTCACCACCTGCGCCGCCACCAATTTTTTTTGGTGAGTGGTATTTTGTACTTCCTTTACGTAAGGGTATTTGGTTCAATTTACGTTCTTTATTTCATTTCATTTCTAAATTCAACCATCTAAATTCGACCAAACAGGCACTTGGATCGTTAAAGAATCATTGCATTTCTTGTGTCGTTCTATTCTTGCAACCATTACCCCTAAACGCAACATAAAGGCTATGGCGTAACATTTCACTTTTCCACTTGAGATGATTTTAGTCCTTTGCTTACACTCTTCTTCTTGTAGATATGTTGGTAAATTCAAGTTTTATTATTCCTTGTGCAGTCTTTTGATTTCAAGGCCCTAAAAATTTGATTTAGTTACTTTTAACTTTGCAATGGTAGTAAACATGATTATAGTGTATGCAATGAGAATTGTAAACTTAAATAATACTCCCTCCCGTTCCAAATTATTAGATTAATATTGATTTTTAAAGGTTGATTTTAAATATTTTCAAATGACATGAATTCATTTAATTTATGTCAATACAATTATGAATATTATAAACCGTTTAAAAAGTAATACTAGTTATAAGATTAATTATTTTGAAATTTTAAATAAGTTATATCAATTTTAAATTTAAAAATGTTACAAATTGATTTTTAAAAAATTAATAGTAATCGAAATGGAGGAAGTACTTTTTCCTATTCACTTTTATTAAGGCTTGTCTAATAATCATAATATATATATATATATATATATATATATTATGAATGTTTGTGTCGATTTTTTTATTGCTGATTATGTGGAGGAGTATTAGTGGCAATATTTTTGAAAAAATGTGTAATAACCGGGGTCATTTTATAATTCCTATTAATTTCATATATTGATAAATTTCACAATTATAATTTTACATAAATTTATCGCAATATATAACAGGATTCTCAAATATAACTTTTATAAAAAAAATCATCAAAATCGGAAGAAAAAAAAAATAAGAAAAGGCAAGATATTATATTCAAAGGGTAAAATAATAAGTTCAGCAAATTGGAGGGGCAAAAGAGTAAGAAGAAATTTGTGATCCAAGTTAGTTAAGACTTGACAAATTTCGCAGAATGAAAATGACAGAAAAAACAGAATAAAAGAATAAATTAGAAAGAACCGTTTTATACTCGTACACTCGGCCGCAGCAAAGTTCAATCTCGGACGACGGCGATAGGCTGGCGGCTCTTGGCGGTTCATACTTCATACCACGGTAGCAGCCAATCTTTATCTCCTTTTCCCGCTTATTTGGCCCCACTTTTGTATATATCTATACATAATAGGAAGAGTACGGATATTTAATTCAGATGGAGGGGGTACTGTCCTCGCCTATTAGGGTTTGGTTTCAGTTCAATCCATCATATAGTATTCACAATAAACATATTACTACTACATACACATTTCGAAGGTCGATCAATCATCATAAGCTCTCTCTTCCTTGTTCCATTCGAGCTCAACAGGTCAATCTCTCATTCTCTGTAATGTATATACATATTTATCAATAATAATGTAGTGGTTTGTTTGGTGTGAAATACAAATTTATCTAACTCTGTTTCACGTTTGGTTTTGAATGATTGCCATATATCATCCACATTCCACATATTGTTGGATAAAAATGTCCAATTATGAAAGACTGTAACCTAATTAAAAATACAATTTGATTGAATTTGTTAGTCTGAGTGGAAAGACGGATCGGAAATAGTTTCCACAGCTAGTGATTCTGGAGGAGATGCACTTAATATCAAGGAGTGGAAGGTTGGGAGATTGGAAGATGAAGTAGCTGCCCAGGGTATAAGAATAAGAAGGCGGCCACCAACAGGACCTCCTCAGCATTATGTTGGTCAGTTTGAGTTTCGGTTACAGAACGAAGGCAACACTCCTCGTAGCATACTAGAGGAAATTATATGGAACAAAGATGTGGAAGTCTCACAGGTACTATCTTCCTTGGCTTTATGCATAGACGTTGTTGTTATTGAGGATTTACATCAGTATTTGTAAGGTTCATTTTTCAGATGAAAGAAAAAAGACCTCTTGGAGTGGTAGCAAGGGCTCTTGAGAACGCTCCTCCTGCTAGAGATTTTATTGGAGCTCTGAAAGCATCACATTCACGAACTGGATTGCCCAGCTTAATTGCTGAAGTGAAAAAGGCTTCGCCTAGTAGAGGAGTTTTAAGAGAAGATTTTGATCCAGTATGTTTGCAGTTTATATTTTTCTTAATCTGTGCATACATCTTCTTTTAGGTATTCTATGTACATTTTCCATGTCTATTACATTTAGGATCTTGAAATGATTGATTGTCGTATTAATTCTTGTAATGAATAATTTGCAGATATCTAGTGAAAAAACAAAAGAACTTTTACTATATAAAACATATAGGGATATCTATTACATGTCTGATGAAATATGTTGTATTGTATGATGTCATTTGTAAGTTTAGGAGAGTGATGTTTGTACTTTTAAGTGTTATCACTACTATTGTCATGGTTAATAAGAATATTCCCTCTATATTGATGATAAATTGTTCTCTCATATCAATTGATTTATATTCTACTACCAATTCTAGTATTTTATAAAAACCACAATGCACGACGCTTATTTGAACCGTTAAAAGGACTTCCGGAACAAACTCTTGTGTTTTGTCTAATAACCCTGCCGATTGCTTTATCAATAGAACCCTAGCCACCAGAACTACGTTCACTATTAATTCAAGTTTGGCTCTGCTTAATGACGGACCACCTCCGCCATCCTCTCCGCATCTTGATTTTATAAATCATTTTAAATACAAAATTGTGATAACTAAGAATTGCTATCCCTCTGTCTTGTTTTCCAGCAGTGGTTTCTTGGCAAGAAATCCCTACTGTGCTAGATAGTAATTGCTACCACAATCATGAATGGGCTAACCAGTGTAAATATTCGATCACTTTACGACTCTAGAAGAGGATGTAATATTTGAGCATTAGTTGATTCTCAATTCTATTACCTTCTGCAGACGAGTGTTTGTAAGAGAGGATATTATTATCGCTCAACATTTACATTCCTTGGCCAATTGCATTCAACAAATGCGAGCAAGATTCTCGAACATGCAACTGTTTCATATACTTCTATGTGTTTCACATTATTGTATTTGTATTATACTTCTTCATCTTACAGCGAAGAATGCATCTGTTTTCTGAATGTTTCTCATGACAGGTTGAAATTGCCAAAGCTTATGAGAAAGGTGGAGCGGCATGTCTTAGTGTTTTGACAGACAAGAAGTATTTTCAGGTAAAGATAAAGCTTTCAGCATTTCAGTCCTCTCTTGACTTTATCACTTCCATTTTTAATATAGTTGTCTGTAAAGGGGGTGAATATTAAAGCCAAAACTATTTGCTTGCTGCTAATATTTACTTCCTTTGGTATTTTACCAATTAAGGGAGACTTTGAATATCTGGAGAGCATAAGGAATGCTGGAATAAAGGTACTCTTTTTATAGATCATTTTCTCTGCAACTTAACAACAATTGTAGCACTTTTTTTTGTAAAGACTCTTAAATTTATGCTTCTAACACTACTTAATTATGCAGTGCCCTCTATTATGCAAAGATTTTTTTATAGATGCATGGCAAATCTACTATGCTCGATCTAAAGGTGCAGATGCAATTCTGTTAATTGCTGGTGTTTTACCCGATCTTGATATCAGATATATGTCTAAGATTTGCAAGAAGCTTGGGTTGACAGCACTAGTTGAGGTTTGAATAATGCTTTCATCATATTATCTCTTTTTCACCTCAAATACTTCTTTTTTATGGCCTGAGACAAGATTATTACGTTAGAGAAATAGAGTTTATGCTTTATAGACCTCTAGAAGTTTGAATTAATTGTGTTTAATAGGCAGCCTTTTCTCTTTCAATCTTGTATACACTTCTGTGAAATCGTATCTAGTGATGCCAGTGCTTGTAGTTCGACTTAATGAGAGAAAGTTATGTCTTGAGGCACAAAGCTGTGAAATTCTGCTGAGGTATGAATTATGAATTATAAATTTTTAAAAATAAAAAAATAAATCCTTGTCATAACACAAGCTTGTCATTTGCCTGGTTTCTGCAGTCATGGAGTAAAAATATTTTGCAATGGACGTAGTTACGATGTCTGCCTCTATTCTTTTTTCTACCAAAATATCATTAGTTTCTTTATGAAAATAAATGCCATTATCATCTTTGTCATTGTTTCTTTTGATTTTTGTTCTTAAGGTACATAATGAAAGGGAAATGGATCGTGTCCTTGAAATTGATGGGATTGAACTTATTGGCATCAACAATCGTGATCTTGGTACTTTTTTTAACTTCATACCCTCTATGTGAACATTTAAGTTTTGCTTAACTGTATGTTTATCTGGTCAATATTTCTTCATATTTAAAATTCATTAGTTATAGCTGGTAAAATAGTAGTGATTGTGAATTATCTGTCAATACATTCACATGTTTGGTAGCATAATTTTTTTTGAATGTATTTCTTTGTAATCTATTTGCTAGAGACTTTGGCTGAATAGTTCCTTCTTTAATCCTAATATTTATAACTCCTTCGACATGTGTCATGTCTATTCTTTCATGCAAATTCCGGAGATGCACCCGTGTAAAAAGTTAATATGGTATTATACAAGCATAGTTGCCTCTGAAAATTGAATTTCACAATGCTATAACATTTTTCTCTTTTGTTTATACACTGTAATTTCTCTAATCCTGGTGAAGGGCTTGGGAACGTATAGCAAAAGGCATGATACTACATCACTCATAGATCCACCCCTTTGAAGGGTGGGTGGGGTTAGTTCTAGGCATATATGAACAAAACAAAATCTACCTCATGGTTAAGGTACTAGAGTCATCATAAATCTTGTGGTCAGCAAGTTTCACTTTGTTTGTCTGCAGAAACATTCAAGGTTGATATTAGCAACACAAAGAAGCTGCTTCAAGGAGAGCGCGGGCAAAGGATTCGTCAGAAAGACATAATTGTAAGTGATCTTCTTACTTGGCTTGTAATTGTTTAATAACCATTTATGCGAACCATATCTTTTGCGAATTCAAGTGTTACTCATGGTGGAAGGAGAAATGCATATTCCCTTTTCTGCTCCCAAGGACTCTGAACTTTTGCCTTCTCTATTCTTATTTCTTAGGTGGTCGGGGAGTCTGGGATTTTTACTCCTGATGATATTGCTTATGTACAAGAAGCTGGTGTCAAAGCGGTAAGCCTATTTATCCTTTGCCTCGTACATTCCATGATTATACCCTTCACAAGTGAAAGGTGGAATTGTTTCGTTTACCAGCCATACTTCCATAAATTAAGTGATGCTCGTATATTTTGTTTTCCTGATCACAATTGTGGTACATGAAAAGGATTCTACCTGAAACTACTAGGGGTAGGACTTGGTGTTTTTAGAAGAAGTCGTAGTGGTGGCTCAACTTCTTTGGTATTTATTAGCATTAAACACCTTAGAGAGACAATTTCCGGTTCCATTTATTTCTAAGTTTAGCAACGTGATGTTACAGACTGCATGTTACTCCCTACTTTCCATATTATTTGTCACTAAAAGAATATAAGGATAACAATTAAGTAATAGTTTAGTTTTAAGAGGAAAAAATGACACTATTATCCTTTATTTGGAAAAGGAGAGAGAAAGAGAAGTTGTTTGTTTGTATTAAATATCCTTGAAAAGAGGGTATAAATATGGTTATTATAGGAAAGAGAATTTAAGATTCTCCTAGATATATGCAAACAACAATTAGTTTGGAATATACTCCCTCCGTTCTGTTATATTAGACGTTCTAGAACTTTTTTTCCCACAATATTAATTGTTGGGGTTCGATTCATTAACGTATGTTGCCCCAATTCCTTAATTTACCCCTAATTAATCAACTTCTCTCTCATCCCAATGTTTGGAATAATTCCTTTCTTATTCAAACGATGAAAGTGAAACCTGGGTAAAGAATGAAAAAAAATAAAGAATAAAAGTGGGATTAAACCTGGGTTTAGATCAAACGATGGAGTTCGGTTCAAGTCGGTGGTGCGGTAAATTTCTTCGTACGTATATGATGAAATACCTCCATCCACATTCAAATCTATGGTTGCCAGAATATTCAAATCAAAATTTTGAATCGCAGACATGTGTTTAACTAAGTTTTTTTCGTTTTGATTTTCTCCTGATAGTTTATGAGAAATACTATTGGCCTTTTACGGTATATGTTGAAGAGGAGGAGAAAAAAATATGAAGTGAACTAAAGGGAGAGAAGATAAGAAAGTTTTAATTCATTTGCATTTTGTATGGAGAATAGAAACCGTCTGTTGCAGAAGAAAAGTTTGAGTACTTGATAAAAAGAAGAAGTATGATTGAATCATAATAGGGATATATTTGTACTTTCATTGTATCATTTATTAAAATAACAATACTAATGCTGTTTTTTAATTCCGGTGCATTGTGCAATGCACCTATTAGACGCGAATGGAGGGAGTACAAAATAAGCTAAAATGTTGGTGCATTGTGACGGCGCGTCTAATATAATGGAATGGAAATTGGAGGGAGTACAAGATAAACTAAAATGTCAGTTATAATGGAATGTAGGGAGTAATTTAATTGCATATATGTTGTTCCCTCCTTGCAGGTACTGGTTGGGGAATCTATTGTGAAACAAAGCGATCCAGCCAAGGGTATAACTGAACTTTTTGGCAAAGATATAACTTTTTAAGTTCCAGGCAGTGAACTTGTGTTAGCTCTCTTGTTGCAAGGGCATCTCCCTGGCTCTTTTTCAAAATTTGTTTTTCCTGCTTTTTAGGGTTTCGCCACCATTTGAGTTATAGTATTTTTGATTTCGGAATCCAGTTGTTAGTATATATTGCAATCAGTTGGTGTATACTTTTATTAGTTGCTTTACAAAGTTTATTGGTGCCCAAGTGGAAACTTATTTTCATTTTCCTGGTGAAAAAGAATGAGTGCGTCAGCGTGCACGTATAGCATTTTCCTTCCGAATTTCAACTTTAGCATCCTGTTTGGGAGTTTTTTAGTTATGAAAAAAAAATAAAGTTAGAGAAAGAAAAAGAAAGGAAGAGAAGAAAAAGTTTTACTTATTTTTTTTTTTAGCTTTTCTCTTAGAAGTGAGAAGAAAATTTTTGGCTCAAAATATACCAACTTTTCTTATTTTCTTTTCTCATCTTTTCTAACTAAAACTCGAAAATATTACTTTCCTTAGTTTTCTTTTCTTTTCTCTTCTATTAAAAAAATTCTAAAATACTATTTTTGTTTTCCTTCGTTTTCCTTTCTTTTTTTTTCCGAATTAAAAATCCAAGACCTCTTCTTTCTTTTAGAACGCCACCAAAGTGCTAGTGTAATTACATACGAGTCTATGTCAAGAAGTCTCAAAATAGGAGAAAAGAAACTATATAATGTAAAGGTTGTACATGTCGTTATGCGGATGTGGTGTCACATCATTCCCATAAAATATCATTCAATACAATCATGAAAATTAAACGTGATTACATTTAGTAAATGGTTCGTTAGTCGGATGGGAGTGAGCTCAGATGGATGTTGATCATCAATGAAGGTATAACAAGAAGCAAATTATGACCAAGGCTTCTTGGCTCAAGTGGTAAAACAACTACTCAAAGGGCTCTTGAGTCCAAGAGGTCGGGGGATCCATTCCTGCCAAAGACAGGAATGTTAAGATTTCAGCTTAACTTATCAAAAAAAAAAAAAAAAAAAAAAAAAATTATGAAATCATTAATAATCTTTTATTTTTTTATTGACCTTTATTGAAAATGTTAGTGTCATATTTTACTATAAAATGAAATGATGTTATACCCTCTCCATTTTATAAAACCACTTTAATTTAACTTTGATTTTAATTAATTTATGAAAATTTAAAATTTATTGTAATGTAAATTTATTTAAAATTTTAGCATAATAAAAATTTTAAAGTAATTTACGATATTAATTATTGCATTAATCAAAATCAAACAAATTTTTAAATTTTAAAATTTGCACATTACTTTAAAAAATCAAATGAAACTTTTTTTGGTTGAAGGAAGAAAATAATAAATTAATATTCTTGATAAAAAAATCAAAAATAAGAATGTAAGAGGGTTGTTGTAGTTGAACGTAAATTAAAAAAAATTAAAAAAAATGAGAGAATGACGTGTTATGTTACACGTGTAGTGTTTGTGGCACGGCAGCACAACGGCCTTCTTCAAGTCCTCAACTAATCACTCCAGTCTATACTCTGCCTCTATTCTATACGATACCCTAATTTACACAATGGCTCCGAATCGTCCGACGGAGCTCGAACCCCCATTATCCTCTTCCGAAGAAGAAGAAGGAGGATCCGAATCAGAAGAAGGCTCCGATTCTGAATCCGAAGGCAACAACAAGACTACACAATCTCTTCCTCCTGTCACAAAAAATCCAGCTCATGATGACGACGATGATGATGAATACGGATCTGAATCAGAATCGGAGTCCGACTCTGCCCTCGAGAAATCCCGGAAAACCGACCCGACTATCAAGCCTAATGTTTCCAAGCCCGTGGAAGACCCAGACAAGTCTTCTACTAAGAAACCCAGATCCAAACCCAGCTTGCCCGCTTCCCCAAAGTCTGGGGCAGGAGTCAAACGGCCTGCGGAGAGCGAATCAAAGGACTCTAAGCGGGCAAAGAAGAAATTACCTGTTTCGGAAGATGAAGAAAATGGAGCGAAAGATGATCAGAAGAAGCAGTTGTTTCAGAGATTGTGGAGTGAAGATGATGAGATTGTGATCTTGAAGGGTATAATGGATTATGTGGCCGAAAAGGGAACGGATCCAGTTAATGACTTGAATGTATTTCATGATTTTATAAAGACATCTTTGCATATTGATGTTACCAAGACCCAATTGCAAGATAAAGTACGAAGGCTTAAGAAAAAGTTTGAAAACAATGCCAGCAAAGAGAAACAGGGGAAAGATAGGACCTTTGCCAAAGCCCATGAGCAGAAAGCTTATGATTTATCCAAAAATATTTGGACACCTGATGGTAAACTTCTGGGAATTGATAGCTCAAAGGTTAATGGTTCTGCGAGGAAGAACTTGAATCAAAGGGCTGGGAAATCTGTGGTTTTGGCCACGATGGAGGTTGAACAAAACACAAGGCCTGTACAAATGTCAGTAGCAAAGAGGAATGTGCAATTTGGGAGGAGTGTTGGTGACCCTGCTCTGGAAAGTGAGATTCTAAACGATGGGTTGGAGTTAATTGAGAGGTCTAAGAGGGTGGAGTTGGAGGAGAAGTGGAAGAAACTGAGGTTGGAGGAATATGAACTTTACTTGAAGCGGGTGGAGTTGATTCGGGACCAGACAACACTGATATTGGAAGCTTTAAAGTCAGGGGAGAATTAGTGTTCTGTTAAGGTAAAGTATGGGTTGTGGGTAGATGAAAAATGACTATGACTGATGCAGGAGACAAGAATTTGCATAAGTTTACTGTTTATTTTTATGTCTATGGTGGTTTTATCCGGTTATTAACTAATTTTGAATTTGTGTTGTGTTGCTTGATTGATTGATTCTCAGATGACAATATGCAAAAACTAGATTGATACGCACCCTAGTAACTTTGACTTTTTTAAATGAGTTGATGATTTAGTATTGACATCTAAAGTACGAATACTTTCTGTTTAGGGTCCTTGATATCTTTGCTTCTATTTTTTGCTTAAAGTTATTGTGTTTAATTCTTCCTATCACTTGTTAGAATAACACTGTATTAATACGATAACGTTGCTTGAAATCTGTAGGTGATAATTCCCTTTTCCCTTGGTAATTATATTTAGACCCAATAATTTCATTAGTTTTTCGTACTTATATGTTAGCTTACAAGCTTACATATTTGGGTTTTGGTAATTTCATTATTTTTTGGTACTTGGTTCTAAGCTGATGAAAGACTAATGAAACTGCTCAAGTCATTAAGTTAAAAGGTTCTAACCTAGTACTTTACTGTCTCTAGGTTGCTGATAAAGTAGTTAGATCTGAAATTATAAACTTATAGCATCAACAATTTGTCAGTCGCGTTATATATTCTTTGCCTTTGAATTATGTTCAATTACCTTCCTCTGCCTTTGAATTATGTTCCATTGACTTTTATGGTGGAATGGCAACATGAGAATGGTTGATGGAATAGAAAGTGACTTTCCAGATTTTAAAAGGCTTTTGTTTTCCTTTTTCTTTTTTATTGGTTGATATTAAGCTCTCATCTACAGACTACGGCATTGGTTTTGCATGAGGTGGTTGGAATATCCATAGAAGCATTAAGCCTTGAAGGTAAGGGGGAGATCGAGTATTATTGGCATTTAATTAGAAGCATGGAGAGTTTTCAGTAGTTGAAACTAAATTGAAAAAAGGAATCTATGTGCATGCGAGTTCTGTAACAGTGCTAGGGAAGAATGTGGAACTGCGCATTTCTAGTAGATCATTCATGAAGAAAGGATATCATAGGGGACTTGGCCAAAACAGGGAAAGAAAGACGGGGATGGATGGGATGGAGAAGTGTTATATTATATCGGAACCTTCAAGATAATTTGGGAAGTTGATTGTACGATTAACTTTTATCCCTATTTGAGATTTGAGAAAGGTGTCTGAGATGGTGTTGCCCTGTTTGAGTAAAGTTGGACTATACTGGTGAAGAGGTGGTGATATGATTCCTACTTAAGAAGTTAGGATCAGATAGGGATAGGAGCTGAGAATAAAACATATTCAAGGTTGCATGACTTATTACTTGATTCTGGATATGATTCTAGTTTAACTTGACAGGTTCGGTAAAGCTATATGGTCTAGGTTCAGAATTTTTAACAACTTTTAGATGCTAAAGTCTCTTTTTCATTAGGGTCAGCAGTTATAAAGATGCCTTATACAATTTGAATATCATGCCTGAGTGTGCATCAGTGCAATTCAGAATGTTAATGCTTTTTGGACACAATATAGATTTGTAAGGAGATAGCTGTGGTCAAAGTGTCACTAACTTACATTGGATGACTAAGGTAGATACCTCTCCCTAAATAGTAAATGTTTTCTCAAACTTTTAGCCCGTTGTTAATTGGCTTTTAGCTTATTCAATATGTAGTGTAGCTCACTTTGATTGTGAAAATTCTTGGTTGGGGGTAACATTGTGACTTTCTATTCTTTACCATGCAGAAATTCTTGTATCACTTTTACTCTCTCTCTCTCCGTGTGTTGCTCCTCTCTTTCTCTCTCTCCCTCCCTCCCTCTCTGTATGTGGGGTCCCCATAATTTTGTTATCACAGTCTCTCTCCTTTTAATTAGTGATTTGAGGAGAAAGTCCATGTTTTTAGGTGTTTTGCTTTTTCCTGTCTATATTTTCCTCTGTTTACTACGTTTTTCCCTCTTCAGAATATATTGGTCAGGTTTTGCATGAGCTAGTTAGAATATCCAGAGAAGGATTGAAGGGTAGGGGAATTGAGTGAGCATTGGCATTTAATTAGCAGTATGGAGTGTTTTCAGTAGTTAAAAGTATATACTAAGCAATGGTCGAAAAAGCTAAAAGCGGTACGACGCATTTTTCTCCGGACAAGGCGATGCGTAAGCCTTGAGGCGGAGCAAGGCGTAAGCCTCGATTAGAAAAACTAAGTCCTCAAAAAATTATTAAAAAAATACTAATAAAATCATAAAATAATCCATCATTATAATCAAGGTCATAAAAGACATAAATAACCAACGTCACCTTAATGTATCATTACAAAACATCAAAACAACATAATATCGCTTTGCATGTGAACTTACCGTAAAGATATAATAGGAATTTATCAATTTTTTTGGATAGATAAAATGCAAAAAAAAAATTAAAAAGATGAAATTGTAATAAAACCAAACATGCAAGAGCAAAAGCGGAAGAACAATTATGACAGCCTCAAGGAAAACAGTTATTTTTCTTGCTCTCTCCCTTTATAAAATAGATAGATAAAATAGATATCAAACTAATCTCAACTTATTATTTTAAGGGTGAACATGAAACAAAATTATATTTTTAATGCTCACAAAATTTTTAAATGAGAATTTTTTCTGCACTGGAAAGAAGTAGCTAAGAAAGATCACAGTTGTTCTTTTTATCATTATATTTTCACTAGAATTTTTTCAATTTTTTTTTATCAGGCATGCAAATGAGGCGTAAGCCTCAGCCAAATGAGGCGTAAGCCTTAAGGCGAAATGCACTGAGGCGCAAGCCTCAACCAAATGAGGCGTAAGCCTCTGTATTTCCCCTTGAGGCGTAAGCCTCGCCACAACAACCTACCGCCTCACTATGAGGCGGGCCTCTAAGAAAGGAATGTATGTGTGTGTAAGTTCCGTAACACTGCTAGGGGGAAGAAATGAGGAAGTGCAATCTTTTAGTAAAATCATCCATGAACAAAGGAGATCATAGGGGAACTTAACCAAAAGGGAGGGATGAAATGGGGAGGTGCTATATTTTATCAGAACCTTGAAGATAATCTGGAAAGTTGATTCTACAATTAACTTTTGTGGATCCCTATTTGAGAAAGTTGTATGAGACCGTGTTGCATACTTCACCCTAAATAGTACACATTCCGCAAATTTTTAGCTGAGTGTTGGCTTTTATCTTACATTCAAAATATAGTGTTGCTGGCTTTGAGTTTAATAAATTCTTGGTCGGGGTAACATTGTGGTTTTCTGTTCCGTACTGTGTTTAGAAATTCTTGTATCACTATTACTATCTCTATCTTTCCGGTGTGTGCATTCTCTCTTTGTTTGTGTGGAAATGATTGTCTCACTATAATTTTGTGAGCGAAGTCTCAGTCCTTTGTATTTGATTAGCAAAGTCCATGTTTATAATTGTTTTTTTCTTGCGTCCTTTTTATTGTTTCCTCTGTTTACTACATTTGACCACCCTCTTCAGAGTCATTTTGATTATGTTTGCTTCTGACAAATTTTCTTATTTTCTTGGTAATATGTAAAGAAAAATAAAGAATAAGCTTTGTTGGGCAGAATTTGTTTGTGCTAGATTTTCGTAAAGTGTTAGTTTCATCACTTGTTACAACTCGCCACGCATTAGGAGAATGCATATAAAAAAGCAAATTAAAATTTGCTTGGTGTTGTTTGGGTGGGTTATATTTGAGTGGAAAGTTTTTGCAAAAGATCTAATTTTGATTCAGAAATGGGCTTTTATTTTTATTTAATGATGCATACTTCTTGAAGGTCATGACAACAGATTTAATCAACTAGTTTCATAGTAGTATCAACCAGTCAAAAGATTGCCTCATATACATGGCCTAGGCCACTTATATCAGTTTGCCAATTTTTTTAAAAATGGAACCACTGAATTTTGAAACATACAAGTATGGCTAACTGGTCGATGATAAGCTGGTCCGAGAATACTTTTACAATTTAATCAAAAAGAGTCGATGGTAAACTGGTCCGAGAATACCTTTACAGTTTAATCAAAAAGAGTCGATGGTAAGCTGAACAGGTCGATGGTAAATATTGTAGGAACGAACAAGTGACCAGTAGAGTCCTACAAACGAGTGACCAGTAGAGTAACATACTTATAACTCAAAATGAACTCAGATAAGTCTAGATACTTATAACTCAAAATGAGCTTAGATAAGTCGATTCGAGTATTTGGGAAGTTGAATTTGCTTATAGATGTGGGAAGTATAAACTTGAGCTTAATAATTTTCAATTGAATCAAACTTCACTCGACTAAACTCATTTATAATTTGATTTATAATAAATTACAACCAAATACAATAAATAATTTAAATTACGATTATCTACATGCATAGGCCGTTTGTCTATTCACATTAAATGTCTTCAACAAATCCTTTTACAATACATAATAAAATTGTTTAATAAATTATTCTAATTTTATGTACTTTTTCTCATATGTTTGTCATATCACCTAAGAGAAACTTGAAGGTTAGAAAAGAATAGACTATTTCTAAACAATGTTAGTTATGCGCCTGATAATTTAGCAAATTAACAAAAAAGATGTAGTGTTCAGATTAGTTTGTGCTCCAAAAGAGTTGTACTGTACAACCCTTTAAAACATTTGGTGCTCCAACTCCTCTAATAGTGCTCTTTAACAAAACAAGTCAAAATTTAATTGTACTTTCAAGCTCATCTAGTATTAATTAATTAAATAATCAATACCACATATATATATATATATCATTAAGTAATTAATTAAAATAATTAGTACCACATTCATATCAATAAGTAATTAATTAAATTTATTTTAGCTCAAATCTCAAGCAAGCTCGATTAAAGCCGAGCTTATTTTGTTTAAACTCTATTTGGTATATATAAAAAAAAGATATTAAATAAAAGTAAAATAGGTATATGTAAGTCTGACTTTACTCTGAGGTGGCAGCAGTTTACTGGTTCTCAAGACGTGGTAAGGGGTCCGAAACCTGAACCGAACACAAGAGAAGTCTCTACTCTCTGCAACTTTTAGTTTCGAAAACCAAAGCTAAAATAGCTCAACGTTGGATTGTACGACGTTGTTGTCTTCCGTCCCAAATCAAAGACCAACAATCTGAAACCGGGTCGGCCTACTCAATTCCGATCCTTCCCCAGCTATTCTCTCTCCTCAGTTTTCACCTGTAAACTTTTAATCTTCTGATTAGTTCGTCAATAATTGAAGGTAATTAATTCCCCAATATCAGATCTCTTTAATTTTCTTGATCTCTCAAATTATTTTTCAAATTTTAAGTGATTCATGTTAAAGATTGCTAATTTAATCACTGTGTGGGGATTCTGTTAATTATCCAGATGGGAAACGGGTCATTGGGATGTGTGAGGAAGATAATGATGGTGGTTGCTGTTTTATCGATTATAGTACAAGGAGCAGTGGGGATTAGATTTGTGATTGATAGAGAAGAGTGCCTCTCTCATAAAGTTGAATATGAAGGCGATAATGTTCATGTTTCTTTTGTTGTTATTAAGACTGATGCACCTTGGCATTACGGGGACGATGGTGTTGATCTTGTGGTAATTTTTTTCAATCTTTTTAATTTGTTTGTGCTTTTGGAATTAATTTTTGAAATATTGTGTTGCTAGCTTGCTGTGTTAATTGTTTTGTGCTGTTTTTTTAAATTATTTTTGACCTGTTTAATGTTGTATACTATGGTAAAAGGTATAAAAAGTTAAAATTTAGGTGTTGTTTTATAAAACTGAACGAAAAATCATGTATGATTTAGAACATTTGAATACCCGAATAAAGTAGAGATTTTGAATAAAAGTTAAACACGAAATGAAAAAAGGTGTTTGATCTGTATGAAACATCTAATGACTTATTTTACCATTTTAACCCTATAAACTAGTTATAGAAATAATGGGAACTAAAAAAATACTTTGGACAAAATATAATCATTAGTAGTTCTGTTTTGATTGTTTTGTGAATAATGGAATATTTAATGTTAGATTTAAGATCGGATATCACAAACAATCACATAGAAATTAAAAAACAAAAAAAATAAAAGAACACACAAATTTATCCATGTTCGCAAATTTGGCTAGTCTTACTTGTCTGATGTATTCATTTAGCAGTCTCACACACTCTAAATGATACACACCAAACAATGCTTTTATAGTCACTAGAAACCTTAACTCTTATAACATGGACTCAATCCCATGAGGTCCAATACATTAGTCAAACTCAAGACCAGACTACTAATATTTCTCTAAGCCTAAATACACATTACGCTTGGCATTCGTCGGACCCACAGAAGTATGAGTCAATCCTAACATTTAATTTTAGAACAAGTTGTTTTTAAGGTACAAATATACCTAAGAAAATTGAATTACTTATAAAAAAAGTTTAAAAACTAAAATAAAATATAAAAAAAATCATAAATCCTAACACGACCCTTTCTATTAGAGTTTACTTGTTTTTCTCACTCTAATCTAAAATTGTATCATATTAATATATATACCCATATATATTGGTATATGTAATTTAATAATGAAAATATACAACAAATGCTAGTGGGCTATATTTGGTAGGTGTAGAAAAAAGAGAAGATGAAAAGGTAAAGATTTTTGCCTTCAGTGGTTGATCTTCTATTCCTGCATGTTCTCAATTTTATTTTATTCCTTCCCTCATCTCTCTTTTGTCCAACAAGATGTTGATAGCAAGGTCGTTCCTCCAATTGTCATGGCATCATTGACTTAGAGGAATATTACCCATTTATGTGCAATTTCTTGTACTCGCTCAACCTTTTTCTAGATTCCTTTTTCTAGATTTTGACGGGAGTATCAAGATATAATTGAAAAGATGTTTACAGAAGAGGTTAGAGGAGAAGATGAAATAGGATATGGAGTGTAATTAACTAAATTGCGGAAGGATATTTAAGTAAAAAAATTCATTCAGAAATTGGCCTGACCGAGTCAGTTGGATTTTCGAGGCTTACCGAATCAGGAAGAACCATTCAGTGTCATTTAATTTTTTATCAAACAGACTTAATAGCTGAGCGTTTCAGATTCAGGAGCATTCATACCCATTAAGGAGTAAACAAATAGACCCTTGTCTCTTCGACCCAAAATTAGTATTTTTGTTCGTTCCAAAATCAGAGACATTTTCTATAGAGTGACATGAAGTTGCTAAGATGTCATTAATTTTGATTTTAGTTAATTGAGTACTATCATGGTCTCACTATTACATATCTAGCCAATGTTAGGGATAAGTTTGGAAATATAAAGTTTTTCCTTAAAAGTCGTAGATTTGCAAATGTAAGTATAGTTTTGGAACGGAGTGAGTAATCTATATGAAATCTATGAATCAATTATGTTATACTTGTGTGACATATAGTGATGAGAGAGAAAAATTCATGAGTGACCCACAATCATAGTTGTCATGGCGTCGCCTAGGCGTCCTGACATTGGAGAAGGACAAAGCGACGTCTTGGACACTGAGCTGTCAAGGCTCACGCCTTGGTAACCGGCCCAAGTTAAGTGATTAAGACATTTTTTACCCATGACTCATCATAACCCATGGATTTGCTATGTCGTGTAATTTTATTACTTATTATACTTGTAATGGGTGATGGGCAAGTCATTATTTTTTATTTTCTACGAGGTGTTTGTTGACTAGTTCTAATAGTTTTCAATGTTGAGTGTTTTATTTTTTAATTTTGATTGTGAAATATTCATATAGTTATGTACTTATGTTTATAATTGTATTCCGTAGTGTTAGTTATTATATTTTGGGTAGTAATATATATAAAACTTTATTGTTCAATATACTTTTGAAGTAAAATAATAATATATAAATTACACATTATTAATGACTTGTCGCCATACGGACGCCACGGCGGGCGCCTTATCGCCTAGGCGTCCTGGCGGTCAACTACTGTCGCATCTAGCCTTGACGCCGTGACAACTATGCCCACAATTGCATTAATGTTTCTCAATCATTAAGAGTTGGTCCTTTGTTCAAATACTAGGGAAACAACATACGAGGTACTGGTTTAAGTTTTGGTGTATATTTTTGTGGAGTGAATGTTTTCACTTTTAAGAGACAAACAACCCGTATTTTCACACTTGGACCTTTGGTTTCTGAACTATGTAATATATTGTAGCTAACATTTGATGGTTCTGTATTTTTTCTTTTATCTGAAAAAAATTGTTTGGTGGTTCAGTTTTTTAATGTTTTAATCTTCACAAATTAATCCTTCATCAGTTTGTAGGCTTTCACAAAGTTTACTTAGCATTCTTTTCCACACATACAAATTGATGCACTGGACATGTTACATTTACTGAAATCTGATACACATGTTTGAGTGCAAAGTCATGGTTATCTCCATACATTTGAGTACCAATAGAAACTGTCGGTATCCTCATGCTCATTAAAACATATTGGGCCTGGATTTTTTTGCTTTTTTATTTTTATATTACTTTCCTTTATTTGTGATCCCAATTGTGTTGGAATTATCAGATAAAGGGACCTTCTGGCGAGCAGATTCATGATTTTCGAGACAAAACTACAGAGAAGTACGAGTTTATGGCTCAAAAGAGAGGCATCTATCGCTTCTGTTTTACAAATAAATCTCCTTATCATGAAACAGTAGACTTTGATGTGCATGTTGGCCATTTTGCATACTATGATCAACATGCAAAGGATGGTAAACTAACACTTGGCAACTCCTATATCTCTTTTTTGCCTTTTTTTTACTGCATAGTATGTTGATCCTTTTGAAATAATGTATGAAAATAGATTTATCTGAACTTTTGCAGAGCATTTCGCTCCCTTGCTGGAACAGATTTCAAAGTTAGAGGAAGCACTCTACAACATCCAGTTTGAACAGCATTGGTTAGAGGCTCAAACTGACCGCCAAGCAATAGGTAAATACGAAAGAACTGCGTTGGCTTTGTTTTTTCTTTTTTTGGGCTTTTCAGTTTTTAGTGAAAAGTTCCTTTCTAATACACTGTAAGATCACATGCTGAGAGGTAGAACATTCTCATAAGTATCATTTTCCTCGGCTCGCACTCTAAATAATTTATTTATTTATTTATTTTAAGTTTGTGTAGTTAGTACACATGTACTACTGGTTATTTAGGATATCTTCAAGTTAGGTCTCTCGTATGTTGAAATAACTATAGTACTTCTTCCTTGTAAATTTATGGCTCTAAGACTGTATTCTACTAGTCTACTAGATAAACCTACTTGCTGATATGGTAGTCGAACTCATGCTCTGAGAATGTTACAATATAGCCACTTGAGAATATAATTTTTGTTAATGAAGTTACTTGACTCGCATCATTTTCTGTTTAGTATAAGCAGAATATAGTTTTTTGGTGGACGACAAGAATATTAGTTGCTTCACATGGTTATCATAGCCAAACAATGGTGCTCCCATGGGTACGGCTAACATATAGATCAGGCATGACTCATGAGGTTCAAATTGTAGTTCTTTAGAAAATGTTGTGAAAATATGAAACTTCTACATCCTGATTCTTAGTTTTACCAGTCTTTTGCAAAACATCAACATGGATAGTCTCGCAACTTAATTAACATTGGCCTTTGTTCTTTTCCCATCGGAGTGCAGTGAATGAAGGAATGAGTAAGAGAGCAATCCACAAGGCAATGTTCGAATCAGCAGCCCTTATTGGTGCTAGTGTTCTCCAGGTCTACCTTCTGCAACGCCTGTTTGAGCGAAAGCTTGGGACATCAAGAGTCTAAATACTTTGCTCCCTTCTGTATTAATGGTTTGTAATAGTTGCAAGCTGAAACTCACCGCAGCTTATGCTCTCTTTCATAGTTTTGCAGCCAATTTACATTAGTTGAGAAACATGGGAACATGTACAGCACATGTAGACAGCATTTATCAGGCCACACGCTTTTTATTTATGAAATTTGAAGAGTTGTGATATTTGCGTAATCGCTTTTACCCTTCATGCCTTTGTATGCTTATTAAGAGTGTTTATGCCTTGACAATCATCACTCAAAAGTGTTTTTTTAATTTAAAAAAAGAGATATTTGTTGAATCGGAGGCACATAATTCATGAATTACCCATTACCCATCGTTTGTGCCGTGCTGTCTATGTACTTGTAGCAATTTCTTACAGCATAACAATCAAAATGGAAATGAAATGTTCCAGTTCTAGATTTTTTGAATACAGAACCAGCCAACTGAGCAAAGTGCCTGTAGACCAGATTCCACAGAGATGGTGTTGTAGCAAATTGGACATGGACTAAAATGGACTGTGTATCGGTTCTGCAGTGCATTAGGAAAAAAATATCCTAGAAATCAGGCATCCAAGACGAATTGAAATATGTTTAGCAGTTGCCAGATAATAATTCTAGGTCTTTTTTCCTTTTTTCTTTTTTCTTTTAAAAAGCAACTGGCAAAAGCACAACTACCCATCTAGGGGTAGCTTTAGTTCAGATATCATGATAAAGAGATGTTTAAGGTGTACTAGAGTATAGTGCTAGTGCTACTAAGATCTGGTCCGTCTACTGATCTACAAGGTGCAAGATGTACGCATATGTCGTATAAGCAAGACGAGTTTGCAATGAAGCTAACTACAAATCCAGATCATACAAGCTAACAGAGTTTTGCAATGAAGCTAACTACAAATCCAGATCATACGAGCTAACAGAGAAGCCGATAGCAAAGAAACAACAGACTATATATAGGCTGCAAGAGCACAAGGAGATGATGAAGATGTTCGAGCTTGCTGAAGTCATTGCTTTGGAAGGTTCTCTCCAGTTAGAAAATATGACAGAAAGCCCAGAACAATAAGAAATGCCTCGACGATAAGTGGTTACTAACAAGAGGGAGAAGCTAACATTGTTGGTGCCAATATATAGGCAAGAAGAATACTCAAAGCCATTTTCATCTATAAAAAAATGATGTCACAAAGCATACATCGTAGCACATTAAAAAGATTCAAAAGAATAAATTTAAGAAAAAGCTACTGTTGCCCAAAATTATATCAAAAGGCACAACACCATATAATTCTCTTGACCAAGCTGACATTTGTCGTCTAAATCACAACAGAACGAACTCCAGGATGACCCATCACAGCTTGACTGCAGCTCCAGTCTTCTGGAATAATCCTTGTGGCAAGGCCAGACGAGTAATTCTCTTTTGTACCCTCAGGATTCTGCAGCAGCAGATTGCATACAGCAAAACCACCTTTTCTGCAAACAAGAAATGATGATAACATCAAAAATTCAGCTCCACCACCAGCCACAGAATTGGCCTTGAGATTCATCCCAACTGTTTATATATGTCATGCATAATTAGGATATTAATAAATAGCATGGAATGAATTGGCAAGCATGTATGTATCACGTGGAAAACATGATGAGTAAGAAACTTTGTATATCTGGAAATTTTATATGCACTTGGAATGGAGCTTTCAAAGTTCTCCACAAAAACTGAAATGGTGTACAAGAATGGGATCATTAATGTAATAAATGTGGCAAGATTATTTCTCCATGTCAAGATTGTAATAGAAAACAACCAAAAGGTAGGACCCGAGCAATTGCAAATAAATTTTAGTGGGAGCAGGAATGCAAAAAATAGATAATAAATAAAGGACAGAGCAATTTATTCTCTCTTGCAGTCTTGCTTTATAGTTAGAAATGCTCCCAAAATCAACCAACAAGGGATTTGAGAGAGATGTTTATTCTATGTCCTAACAATACCAACAGTTAAATACCAAACTCATGCTTCTATAACTAATGAACAAGTGTCAAAAGTAGTAGGTACAGGACATGGGTTTAAAACTTCATAGACGCTTTGGGACCAGGGGTTACCCATTGTACATGCAAAGCTGCAAAGGTAGTGGCTGCGGGTGCCTCAACAAAATAAAAAATAAAATCACCTCTTTCTTGACTGATCAAAGCATTCAATCAGCTACAAGGAATTAAACAAATAAAAAATACTGATGGAATTTCAATAAATCATGCCAATTAAAGGAATAAAATTGATTGCTACTCTTACAGATTGAGGCTTTCCCAAAGTTGTTTTATGCTTGAATGTGGAGTCGTCCTTGGGTGGTGAGTCAGCCTTGCCACCCGTCCTTTTCTCATTCCGAGCCTTATTAAATATCACTGTGAATCCCTCAGCCGATGCTGGGTCATTGACATCCCACTCACCAAACTTCGGTAATGGTAGACCTTTTTCCTGAAGTTAGTATAATTTTAGTTGTAGTAGTATTCTCACAGCCATCTCAAGTCAGAGAAAAGAAGGAAGAAATTTATAATTTCACATGTATTCAGCCATGACCAAAGGCTACACATATTGAAGAGAAGTTGCAATAACTCAATTATGTCTTATATTGACATTTGTGCAATCCAGACTGTACATGTTAGGAGGGGCAGATATGCAATGTAATTCAGGTCAGTGGGTGTCTGGGTGAACCCTCTGTTCTATTTCTGGAAATGCACAGCACTTAATAACCAAAACATATACTTCACCTAACAGAGTAAAACTATGGTATGCTTTTGAGGAATTAAGAAGAAAAGAAAATGAGATTGAAAAAAAATTCAGAAACTATCTATTATATCAAGGTGTAGTGTAATACATATGGTGGACCATAGAGCTGTCAGACAAAGCAGTAATTTAATATACTAACCCAAGGGTGTTGCACAGTAGATAGAAGGAAAATTATTTGTAACGAAGGAGCAACTCTATATAATTTATAAGGATGTCATATAATCAGATAGAATGAAAAGGGGCATTTCAGAAATAGCTAACAACTTGAATAGGTAAACCTTTAACATCCATATTAAGTCTTATATAGAAAAACAACGATCAAACTTAAATTGATAGAACAAACATCTGGGCCATGCTTCTCATTTATCATTGGGACAAAACATCTAGGCTGTGCTTTCTGGAAATGGCAGGAATGGAGGAGAGAAACATTCCCATTGTAACAAATAGAGACAAAAAGAGAGCATTTGAGTTCAATTTGATGCAACAGTTGTACCATGTCATAAAAGTAAGCAATCTTTAGCAATTACAAGATTCCAGCATGTAGATGCTCAAGTTATTTAAATGCAAAATTAAAATCGATAATATGTAAGGTAGAATACCATTAAAGAGGTATTTAAATGCAAATCCAGCAGCAAAAAATTATCAGATAGAGACCCACCAGTAAATTATAGTACATGACATTCAGATGTTTTCCAAGTAACAATCAAAAGATCAAGCATATAAGCCAAGAGGATAAAATACATGTTCATGCATGCTTCATGTTGCAGTATTCTCATTCGAATGTGCGACTGAACCATTCAAAAGTAAGATATTATCCCACAAATCCAACAGAAACATAAGACGATCTACTGAAGCAAATGGTTTGGTACGTGCAAGCACATGAAATGCCAGTTCCTGATAGTAATCAATCGTGTTCCAGATAAAACTTTATCCTCACCAGACAAGAAATTTATTAGATCGTGGAGCATCCTTTAGAGGAAAATTTTAGAAGTTCAATGTGTACAACATCTTTCTAAGTGTATGAACAAATTTTGTTCCTCAATCATACCAAGTTAACAACCACAAATAAACAAGAACCGAACACAGTTTTCCTTTCCATTGTTCACTTTTTACAGCACCATATTTTTTTTTCTTTTACAAATTCCTTTGTTATATGTTAAATGACTGGGTAAGTTCTTGAAATAATAAATCTTTATAGTTTATCCAAAAGAATGGTGGTACTTTTAGCAATTTAATTAAACTCTAAAATAAAAGTTGTTCTCAAACAGAGGTTCAACATATTCTCTATAATAATCTACAATTCAACTCATCAGACCAGACAGAAGCTCAAACCATGCCACATGGACTTGGGTAGTTGAAAGTTGAAACTTTTCATCATCCAGGTTTAGCCAATGCCAAGTTCTATCTGACATCAAAAGTCCCCCATATTTATTTTCAGCCATTGACACTTTTGTTCTCTTTAATTGCACACACATTTTGATCTATGATGTCAATAATATATATTTAATAATATAAATAAAAATGAAGGGCCAATTTTCTTTGGGAGTAATTGAGAGACTCGTAGTTTTACTGCTGATGGGTATCAAGATGGTCAAATCAATAGTCACCATTTCGTTTCCAATGTGCAAAGGCTAAAAGCTTGGATGCTGCCATCAGTTCTAAAAAGTTAAATCTCTCTAACAGCTTGCCTTCAAACAAATAAGAGAATATTTGGTACGAAAATGAAGTGGTGGTAAGCGAAACTGCTAGAAGAGAGATAACTTAAAATACAGATAAGCATCATTTTCTTCTGTGTACAATCAAGAAAATTTTTGATAAAGTATTATCAGTCATAATCAATAATCAGTAAGGCAGCTTCAAGCACATTTGTCATGTAAAAAGAAGCATAACTAAACTACAGCTTCTTAATTTACCTACAATTCATTCTGAAACACAAACAGAATCCCCAGAAACCAGGCAATAATTTCCTAAAAAACATAAGAACAAAAATTTGCCAACATAGCTTAATATACATCCTCCAATCACGAATAACAAATAACAATGAAACAAATACTCCCTAGGTTCTAAAATTAGAGATACATTTCCCTTTTAGTCCATTCCAAAATTAGAGATACATTTCTAGTTTTAGACTATAAAGTGACATGAATTCTTAATATGCCACACTACTTACATTTTAAATCCTCAATCCGTTCCCAATTAGAGATACATTTCTAAAACGAAGATTTTTAAGAATAAATTCATTTTTCCAAACATATTCTTGACATTAACAAGAAATGTAATAGTGGTGGCATGATAGTCCTCAATCAACCAAATAAACATAATAGCATGTTAGGAACTTCATATCATTTTATAGTCTAAAAATGAAAATGTATCTAATATTGGAGCTGATAAAAAAGAAAAATGTATCTTTGAAACGGAGGCAGTAGATTGAACATTGTCGTGACACTACTACAATATTTCAA
The DNA here is from genome assembly GCA_034770075.1 of Aralia elata. Taxonomy (NCBI): domain Eukaryota; kingdom Viridiplantae; phylum Streptophyta; class Magnoliopsida; order Apiales; family Araliaceae; genus Aralia; species Aralia elata. The sequence continues at coordinate 89,443,638 of CM068385.1, forward strand.
CAAATGTTAAGGATACGTTTGAAAAAATAAAATTTCCTTAAAAATAAGAGTTTCATAGATGTATCTCTAAATTTAGAACCGAAGAAGCACTATTATAACAAAAACGAAGTGATGTAAAGGAGAAACTACGGAATTTATTAAGATTCTATAAAATTACTAAAACCTAACATTAATTAAAAACGAACACGGAGTTTTTCCAAATAAAAACAATTGAGAAACTGAATACTACTACCAGCTAGAGGCCATGACCTCTTCAGAACAAAAAGTGCATATACTAATAAAGGAAAAGCTGCATTCATGAATCCCACATAGATAAGCTATACAAAATGAAATTGGCCGAATCTACAGCAAAATCATTCGAAAGACTCCTAAAAGGGAAATCTCCGTAAAATGCGAACTACATATACCAGTTACATATGTACGAATATTCATTTATATATATATATATAGTGAGAGATTATAAAATAATACCGCCATTAGATCGCAGGAAGTAGTGAAAGCCTTCTTCCTCTTTGTTCTTCAAAAATTTGATTGCTTCAAAATCAAAACTGAAAATAATTTCTCAGCAAAAAGAAAGAGAGAGAAGAGAGACGTACAGCTGGCTTGGAGGTGGGCCAGAGCGCGGTACTCCATGTGAAGGTGGAATGTGGGGCCCACGTTAGACGGCGTTACGTAGTGGTTTGTTTTACTTTTTAACTTAACTTTTTCCTCGGTAAGAAAATTAGCAGTCAAGTGTCAGTTGTCACCAACTGTCCACATTCCCCAATTTTCGATCAGTAAATAAAATATAGTAAATAGAAAAATAATATTTAGTAGCAATAAATAAATAAAACTACTTACTCCTTGTTTTTAGATCAATGAAAAATATGCACTTTTTGTATTTTTTTTTTAAATAAAATTATTACTATGTGCTCTTCATAATTTGGACTTTCAAACAATAAAAATGGAAGATAATATCACTATTCTCTCGTTTAATTGACCATTATTTTCACTAAATATAAGTACTCTCCATTTCATAAAAAGGCCTTATTTTGTTATTTTTATTTATAAAAAAAAAAAAGAATTTCACTTCTTTATGTTTGTATAAATACTTCAACCGATCCAAAATAAGATCATATTAAAAATTTTAAAGTATATTTTTAAATTTAAAATGAATGCATATCATTTAAATTTTGAAAATAATAAACATAAAGTAATTATCAATACAAATTAAATAATTTTTTTAAAATTATAAATTTTACAAATACAACTCCTTTTGTTGCGAATCATACATCATTATATTATCGCTGTAGATGTATAGCGAGCGTGAAATTTAAAATTATTGTGTTACGTCGTGGATGTTGGTAGAAGCACCAAAATATTTTTAAAAAATATGTATAAAATTAAATTTTATTTTCAAAATTATAAATTTTACGAATGCTGACTCTTTAAAAAGAGTATTATTATGTGCTTCATACATCATTACATGTTTAAAGTTAGTGTGTTACCGGCTCATAGATGTTGTTGGTAGAAGCACAAAAATAAAAACCAATAAATCTGTCATCAATATTATCAGACGTTTAAACACTACTTAATCGTGATTAACCCATTTCTTAATTCCACATTACTTGAAGTTCTTGTGCTTCCCACCAGCAAGCTGGCTCCTGTGAACAGCCACCTCATTTTAAGCTGTTTTGTTTTTCCAAGAACACTACAATGTTGGCTGCAGCTGAGCTGACTTGTGGTGGTGGGAATGACTGTACAATGGGAGGGAAGGAAGGAAGGAAGTAAAATTTTAAAATGGTACTCCTCCGTTTTTACCAAGAGTTTTATTTGTCATTTTTATTTATTTATTTATATAAAAATCTCATTTTTATTTATTAATTATTACATAGAATGACATAATATCTTTAAATTTAAACATTATCATGTTATAATTATTAAATTAAATAATCATCATATTTAAAGATAAACATTTTATAACATAGATAAAATGTAACAAAATATTTATAATTATATATATAGGCGTGTCATTATTATAGTGATTTTGAGCAACCAATATAATAATGTTGCTCAGCACAAATTAAACTCCCAATATTCCATAATCATAATCATTTATAAACATCCCACAACCCATCCTAGCTTTAGCATTCCGTCATGTCCAAGCTTAAAACGTGAATAACATGGAATAATACTAGCTCTTCCGTTCTTAAAAAAAAGAGTCTAACTTAGTTGTTGAATTTAATTTGTTAAAATTTAAATTGATGTAAATTAATTTGATTTAGTCAAACAATCATAATATTAACTGTTAACGACTTAAAAAAAACTTTTAATTACAAATTTATTTTTAAAACTTAAATGAATTTATATCAATTTAAATTATAGATCCTGCAAACAAAAAGTCAAATGAGACTCTTTTTTGTTGTTGTAAAATTGAAGGCCCGATAATTTTTTGAGGAAAAAATATATAGCTGTTATTTCTAAATAATTAGGGATATTTTTTGTTGGCAGTTAATATTGCCAAAGTAATAATGATACTATCAAAATAAATATATATTTAACGACACTTTTATAATTGCTCTATTAATACTTCTAAACTTTAAACGACACTTATTGTTCTAACAATACTATTTCCCTCGCCTTTGATTTATTTTATTCCCTTCTTCATTTGACAGCAAAATATCGACATTTTTACTTTGAAGGAAGGGAATTCAATTCTTTGCCATTAAATAAAAGCAGCCCTGTGATACCTCCTCAATCCCAAATTGATCTATGTGAGATGAATTGAAAGTATCAATCACTTGTCATATTTTTAATTGGATTTTAGTAGGTCAAAATAACCTAGATGCTTTACATATACTCACACTTAAACCAAACACTTAATAAAGCCATGCGTTGCTACAGTTTTTTAAAATTAATGTAATTAGCCATCTAATTATAATCTCACCCTTTCCATTATCTTGTTCACCTTCGCATAAAAATTTGGAGAATTTTTTATTTTTTTTTTTAAAAAAATATGTCCGTCCCCAAGACAGAACAAGCACATAAAGTCTCATAAACTAATAAATTTTCATTTTTATACATAATTTTCGTCAAATACATGAGACGTAGAAGATATCCCTTTAAGAAATAAAGGTGAATGAATATATAAAAGATGAAAAATCTATAACCTGAGAATTTGGGAGTGAGGTTTAATGGTTAACGGAAATCATATCATCTTCTCAAACTTATCATGCATCTTCACTGTTTGCATGGACCGAATAAGTAGAGCCAAGAAAACACCTGCATTCATTCAAGAATCTGTTTATTTCAGCAGCTAGAAATTAGTAAATTGCGAAAGGTTGAGTTAAAGGATTTTGACCAGCTGCAATATATATGTTCATGTAACGTACGTAAAATCTTAACAAAGAAAATCATGTCACCTGCACCAACAAATGATCCATTGGCTACGGCTAGATTGCCTTGACTGGTGAATGTGAACCCCAGGTTTAGGAGGGTACCTCCTAAAACTGTATACATGGTTGCCATTTGTAGCATTGTTGCCTTCCGAGCTGCTCTTTCAGACTGATAAGCGTGATTTACACATTTAAACAAATGACAAAAACTTTATAAGACAGGAAAAAGGGGTGTCAAAGCAAGCATAGTTCATATTCTTTCCGTTCCAAGAGCCCTTATTTTCTTCGTTGGTTGTTCCAAAATTATGGCCCCATTACACTTATTAAATTATCAAATCTTGTGAGACTCTATATATACCATCTAAATCACAAATTATAACACAACAATTGTTGTACTGATTGATTTAGGTCAATTTAAATTAGTGAGTGTTAAATTAGGACAAACAATGTCCTTAAGAAATTGACTTTCAAGTTGGGACACTCTGCTTGGGATCAGTTGCATAGCCCGGAATATTTACCACGGAAAGGAGGTTGAAGATTTATAGGTAGCAATTTTGGAGCCCGTTTTAAAAAACAAGGCAGTCAATATTTAATTACTATACACTCTTTTTCCCCTTAAATCACCGGTGGTCAAGGTTCTATATTTACAGTTTTAAAATAATTTCAAGAAAATATTTTAAGCATTACTAATATTTTTTCTCCCAAAATCCTTGATTGGCTATTTCTCACCTGGCTTGTGCATGCATCTGGCCTAATTACTATTTTGAAGATACAGAAACTGTTCGCAAAATTTGTGAAAATGTAAGAAATAATTTACCTCGAGGACTCGGACTCGAAGTTTCAAATCTCCTGATTCAAGCTGTTTCACGAACTCCTCTATTCGATGAACTCTGTAAGGCATAGACATGGTGTATATCCTAGCCTGAAATTTAACTTGAAGACAACTCTTAATGCCAATATTATGGAGATTTATCTTGATAAATAGGATTACCGAAAAAATTTCTTGAATGCAGAAGGTAGGTAGTAATATCATGACAGAAAATAGAAAGGGGATACATAGGTAAGTTGCAATACATCATCAGCCTGTTTCCTTATTTCTGAGACTAGTTGTGTTCCACTGTGATGATTCTGCTTAACATCTAATAGCTCCTGTAGATTATTTATGTTATATTAGAGCTAAGCCTCAGTGAGACTTTCAGCAGCTCATAATTAAACTTCAGAAGCTTACAATTAAACACAGCAAAAAAGAGCTTTCATGCAGAAACATATAGAACCTGGGCATAAGGTGCAGCGATCTTCGCGAATGAGAAGTCTGGATCAAGTGTGCTCCCAATACCTATAAAAGGAGTCCTGAACTCATGATCAGAAGAGAATAACAACTCTAGATACTTGTGTTCATCTAATACAATCTTTGACTGAAATATCTAATACAGTGGTCTTTCCTTGTGGCCTGTAATCTGAGCCAAGATATTATATAATCACCAGGAACAACTACAATCATGAAAATGAAAAGCAACTTGAGGTGCAAATAAAGTATCAGAGAGAAAGAGAGAGTGAGCACCTTCAAGTGTCGAAAATGCCCTGATCACAAAGGCAAAAGTGGATGGAAACCGGAATGGCTGATCTGCTGCTATCGCAAATAAATCCTGCAAAGAATCCCTCATCCCATAAGCAATTACAACTTATAGAAGGATGAGCTGAATTAACCAAGTGGAAATCGAGTAATCAGCTCATCTTTTTAATATCTAAAGATTATAACCAAAGTAGATGGTTAGAAGATAATGAAGAGCTAATATGATGTTACTATCTCGCTTCTTCAAAAGAATGCAACTTTTGTTTTAGTTTTATTTTTCTTCTATTGCAAAAGCCTTACACAAATGTATGCACTTTTGTCCCGCAAAGATGGAAAAAGTACAATCATTTTGACATGCTTCCAGCTAATTTTGAAACTTTGTTTAAGCTCTTTTTTACTTTGGGTAGTTTCTTGCTATATTCATTTTTATTCACGGGGATAGAGTTGGAGAGGGGGCATAGAACCTGACCTTAAACTCTACAAGGAAATAAAGTCATATATGCTACAAGATGATAGAAATTATGCCAAATTAGCTTCAATATAAACTTTTGATTTTCAAAACAATGCCTTCAGTAAGGCCTTAAATTTGATTGATCCCATGCAAGGGAGAACCTCATATCACTCTCATTGGCTTATCTCAATTAGCTTTTGTTATTCAGCCAGAAAGAAACTTAAATGATACACAGAATTTGTGAAAAAATTTAAAGAATGGGATAGAAAGTTTCTTGCCAAGTAAAGAAAGCCTATAATTTTGTTGTCTGCCAAAAAATTAAATTGTCATTCAAAAAAAAATCTACATTGTCAGATAGGCGAGTGAGGAAATGATAGCCATTTCAAAAAAATAAAATAATAAATAAATAAATAAAATGGTGCAGGGTTTGTTCTAGAATCCCTTGAAGTTATTCATATAATTCTGCTATTCTCAAAACCTCTTAAAGATGGCAACTTTGTGACCAATACTATAGTTGATATAAAACATACAAGTTGGAGGAAATGGAAACATGTCCAAAATCATTTTTCATATATTGATTGTAAATTCTTTTCAACATTAATATAGACATTTTCATACCTCGCCTATTGCAGAAAAAGTTTGTTGTTGATCTGGTGTCTGACTAAACAAATTATCCAAGAAAAACTGCACAGATCTTCTCACCTAGGCGTATATAGTACATTCAGACATGGACATAGTGAAGGGTTTAGAAAATCCAATATGCTCGGGTCATTTAGGGGTTTCAGTTAAAAGACATACATTTCTGAAGTAATAAATTAATTCCATACCGGTGACATGTCTCCAGTGGGTTGTAGTGCTTCAAGATCTACGAGAATTTTCATAACCTGCATAATATCATATTTCATTTAAAGGCAAACGCAGTTGCATGCATGTACCATTCAACTAGGAGAAAACCCTTTTTATTATTATATTCGTAAGTGAATCAAAATTATATTAAAAAAACTAAAGGAGGATTAACTAAAGGGGGGGGGGGGGGGGAAGAAACCACATAAATAGATCACAGTGTTGATATATGATTAACTGCAATAAAGTTAAGACATGACCTTAAAGGTGCAATATTGCTATGATGGTTAAATATCATATTAGTTGAAGGCTCAGTAATTTTCGTATATGATCCAGAGTGTAAGGATTATAAAAGTGATATATCTCATTAGGGTACGCTAAGAAAACAAGCAAGAATTGTATGTAGTACGAACAATAGTAAAACATAAATCATTAAAAAAATTTACTTAAGAAATATATTCCTCAATCAAACATACTTACAAAGACTACAAGACTGATAAATAACAGCACCAAGTGTTTTAAGCAATCAATTATTCTAAATGCCTAAGCTATTAGAGAATATCCCCAACAATGTATATCATTCTTTAACAATCCCTCACATGCAACCCCCTAATTTCACACAGAAAGACCAACTAAGGTGTATCATTATGCATAAACTAAACATAGTGCACATCTATGATAACATGTTGAGTAACCAATTGCTCAAAAATCTAAAGATGTTACAAATGGCTCTACAAATGTATATCATGCTTTCAGCTATAACTAAGAGACAAGCTGATAATCGGAACTTTAGTCAATTTAAAGTACAAGACCATTTCTTCCTCTTATTTTTTTTTTTTTGATCATCCAGATCATGTCACAATCATGGTATATCAATTTTATTTTTTATTTTTTTTACTATCTCCATTTTAATTTAAGTGATCCTCTTTCTACTTTAAGATATCCCAGATTATTGAATCTACTCAATATATTTATGCATTACTTGTTCACTTTGACTATAATTCCTTGTGTTTGAAAAGTTACACAGGTTAGTTTGAAGCTTTGTGGACCATTCCAAAGTACCAACGTATTATATAAGTGTGTAATGGGAAGAAATATTAAAGTCCTTGAAGAGGGTCATATAAATTAGACCGAAAGAGTATCAGAGTGATGTGTTTTATAATCGTAATAGAAAATGCTCAACCAAAGGAATAGTAAGCTCTAATTATTTATTTCTAGAGGAGAATGAAAAGAAGACAAGATAAAGTTTCTTCTTTCCCAGTCAACATACCATGAGTTGGATGAAAAAACACAGAATAAAACCATACCTTTTTTGCATCTTTTTCATAAATTGAATAGAAAAGTTGAAGCAATTTCTCCCGCGTAAATGACTTGATCTCTCCCATCATACCAAAATCATAGTAAATGAGTGATTCATCCACATCAATGGCAAGATTTCCAGGATGAGGGTCAGCATGAAAGAAACCAGTTTTCAGTATCTGTAATTGTGGAAATTAGTGAAATTAATTATCTAGTCAAAGAACATTAAGGTTACTTTGTTGAGTATCATAGATTCATAGTTAAGAAAAATAAGAAAGTATAAACCCCAACGACCAGTTGAATAGAGGCCTACATGAAAAAACCTCAAGGTCTCTGGTCTAGTCAACTTTAGAAATTGTGGCCAAGTTTAACAATTCCAAAAGAAAAAAATAGAAAGAAAAAGGGACAGCATAGGATTCCCAACCTGAATTAAGTATGCTTCAATAGCACGTGATGAAACTCGAGAACGACTATATCCCCGTGCATCTATCATGTCCAAACTACTAATTTTGACACCTGCTCACAGAAATAACAATGCCAAAGAAACTTTACCAAAAATGATTTGATAGGTTAGCTCTGTAAACTTAGATTATTTATTATGAATCTCAATATATCAAACCAAAATTAAAAGAATTTGCAGATTAAAACCTGGAACGTATTCTAATGTAAGCACCTTTGATGCAGTATAATCCCAATATACCATCTGCAAAAGGAAAAGGTTAGACTTCAAATTAAGTATCAACAAGACCTTTTTCCTTATTTACAGTGTTATAACAAGTATCATTCTTTAAGTGATTTTACAATTAAGCCCAAGTTACAGAATTCTAGACAAGAGTCTCTTAACTGCATGCAGAATTCTAGACAACCACCCCAGAAAAAGAAATACATTGATAGACTATGATACATCTGTTCACCACTTCACCTATTAAGCTCGGAAGGTGAAAACAGAGGATCCGTTTGGAGTATATGAATACAGTCAAAATCTTCATAATTTTTCTATTTGTTTATTTTGAGCGGGAACCAAATAACAAAAAATATTACAACATTGCATCCATCTTTTCCGAGAAAAAAAGAAGAAGATATTTTTTGAAAATGAAAATTTTCTGGATTTTGTTTACTGAAAAAAGGAAAAGAGAAAATGACTCAAACAAATATAACCTTGTTTATGCTACTTCTAACTTTGAGAACATAAATTTGTCACAATATGAAGGAGGTCCACTAGACTCAGCCTTTTTCTCTCTATTCTTTTATATGGTTAAACTAGCCATCCAAGGGAACTAATAGAATAAAGAAAATAACACAAGAAATAGCAGAGGAAGAAGCAAGAGTGTAGTCTTTAGAAAGATGCGTACAGGCACTCGAACCCACTTTACATTTCGAAAATCCCGGCGGATTCGATCAGCATTTTTGCCTTCATTTATATAATCAATTTCCTCGTACAAAATTCTGAAATTTCAAATAAATTCAAAGTCACCAGCTTGCCTTTAAAGATACATCAGCTGCAATGAAAAAAATTGGAAAGTTCTGGGGAATATGTCATTTTCTGCCAGACATTGTTCAACTGAGATTTAACGTAAAAACATATTTGATTTTTCACAAAACATAATAACATTAACCAACAAATTAGCTAGCACATGTTGCTTTCTCACTACCACACATAGAAAAGAACTATAATTTTTGCATTCTTTGATGACTCTTTAGGGTCTAGGGTTGGATGATGAAAGATGGAAGAGGATTGGCTTTGTTTTGCTGAAGTAATAAATCGGAATCTCAGGTAAAGGATTAAAACTTCATACCAACGCTTATTTTAGGGTCTTGGATATTAGTAAAGAAAATTTTGAACTAAAGAAATGATTAAGATTAACCCTCTTTTCTTTATCTTCAAGGTAAAAATGACTAAGAAAGAACTGATTGATGCTGGGAACTTACTTCGCACATTCTTCATATATTCCTAACCAGTCCCTTATTGGACCACCAAGAGTTTCACTTCTCTCGAAGTACTCTGCAATTAGCTTAAAATTTCCTGGATGATATAGGAGCGAAATTAATGTCATGAACATAAACAACCACCAGGTTACAGAGGTAGGGATTCTGATAAAATGTGCTTACTCACGTAAATCAATGTCAAAAAGTTTCTTTATCCCAGGTCTTTGGACTTTCACCACTACTTTTTCTCCACTGTGTAAGATAGCCCGATGTACCTAAAAGAATTTTTTTTAAGATCCAAATCAGAAAAATTAAGTAAAATTACAAATGTGTATCACCTAAAAATAAAATTTCAGTTTATTTCAATTGCTATCATATAAACATAGAGTTTAGTGCAGGAAAGAAGTCAAATTTGATCTCAGCAAACTCGCCTGCCTAATATATGCACGAGTGGCATACAGCCATTTTTCATATTACTTTGTCATACATAACTTCATATTTTTATACTTCACCCATTTTACAGAAGAATAAATCTTTATTTTTCACCTATTAATTTCAATGATAAGCCATAAAAAGTGTAAAAGATATACATCAAGCAAACACCTGGCCAAGACTAGCAGCTGCAATTGGTTGGTCTTCAAATTCCTTGAATAATATGTCAACTGGGGCTCCCAATTCCCTTTTGATCAAGTCTCTTGCTTTCTTTGGTGAGAAGGCAGGTATCCTATCCTGAACAAACCAGCCAGTAATCAGCTTTTAATCATCTTGAATAAATTGCATATGTTAACTTTTTCTACACATTAGTGGGACAGCAATGATGCTTTAAAAAGTATTACAGTTAAAAACTAAGAAGTACCTGCAACTTGGCAAGCTCATCCACAAACTCGCAGGGAAATAGATCAGATCTTGTGGAAGATAACTGACCAAGTTTTATAAAAGTTGGACCAAGTTGTAGCACACGCTCACAGAACCAGGAGGCTGTTTTTCGTCTCCTTTTTATCTGAATAAAGATATTAAGGCAGATCTTTATCAATACACAACGAATATAAATTACAAGTCGAAGTACCCGGAATAACAATGAAAGACTGTCAAATGTAATGCATGATAGCTACGGAAACAGATGATAGTATTGCATGCTTGTGTTTAAGGGTTAAGATGTTAATGTCATAAAAGACCAATAAAGGGAATACCAAACTCACCTGCTTGCCTCTTGTGAAGCCTCCCAAATATGACCATTTTGCATTGTCCAGCAGAATACGCACACGCAGAGAAATAACAAAAGACCATACGTCTATACTTCTTTGAACATAATTATAATTTTCATTAGCCCAAATGAAATTTTCATCTGAGCGCAAAACCTTCAGCTCTTCAGTTGGTGAAAACTCATCAGGTTTTTTAATACTAGGGTTTTTAACCAGGGCAGAAGTTTCTCTTAAGCTTGCTACATTGACCATCTGCTTCATACCACTCACAACTTGCTTAGAACTATGCGCAACCCGCTTTGAACCATTCACTAGCTCAGCATTTTCTGTGGATGCTGGTTTTCTTCTCATTATCTCGCTTGTAGGGACCATATTAATTGCTCGACCATTGGTACCATATTTCTTGTGTGATTCAGCCTGTTGAGCTTCAACACAAAACCTGAGAACTTTCTCAGTCTTGGGCAGATTACATGTATGCCTCTCAAGTTTTTGAACATTTTGAATTGAGACTGAGCTTGAGAAACTAATATTGTCCACTATTCTTCCTTGATTTATCCATTCCACATTGCGGCAATAGCAGCTGTGTGAAGCCAGTATTGCTGCCATTTAAGCTACAAGAGCATCAAAGCAATTGACCATGATTATAAAGTTTTGCTATCAGTGAGACAGCTGATAAATGAACATTTCCCAAGTTTTCTAAAATAAAAATCTAGAACATGGCATGCAATATAATGGGCGACTGAAAATATAACAAAAGCATCCGGTGCCAAGAAAAAGATGCTAATAAGCCTCCATCCTCAGGGAAGCACTATTTCCATAGACATGCTGATGAAAATAACTGATGTTAAGTGGTGACAGATGTTATTGGAGAAGCTGAAACCATTATGCAATATTCCCACCAATCCTTGGTTACTAAGAATGATAAGGAAGCAAAGTGAAACCAAGAAATTTACACAGGGCATTTTTCCTTATAAATAGCTGCCCAATCAAAACTCCCAATAGACCTTCAATATTATTTAGATGATCAGATCAATAAATCTCAATTCCCATTTTTGGTTAATCCAAATCATGCTCGCGAACCAATATATCTCAGCTGAACAAACATGAATTATTTCATAACAACAGTGCACCCAAATTAGCTATCTTACATGCATGAAATTAAACTAATCAAACTGAAATTGCTGCTTTGTTTGAACCAACTAGCTAGAAAAACACCCTTATTTGAATTTAATTCATAATAATCTTTATATGTACTACTCCCTCCTCTGTTCCACCAAAAAAGTATCAAGCTTGATCCTAGTTAATTAGCTCAATCCTAAAAATTCAATTGTGTTGTAAATTTATTTTAATTTGCAAAATAACAATTTTGCACTTCAAATACTTTTCATAAAATAAAATTTTGTATTTAGCAATATTTTTGTAAGTAGTTTACAATGTTAACAATTGCATTCATAATAGAATTCTGAAAGTGGATACCATGATCAAACCATCAAACAGGCATCCATCCATACATGGTTAAATATACATAAACAATACACACAGTAGCATCAATAAAAGAAGCTGCTAAATAGGAGGAAAAAAAAAAACAAAAAAAAAAACTTAAACATACATGTATATATGGAAAATCTTACAGAGGGAGGGTATGATGGATGGAGATGCAGAATCCAAATCAAGGGGAGTAACAAAACATTGAGTCTTTCAAATAGGAGACTGAGAATTGAGAAGGAGTGAGAAGTAATTATGTAATCTGGGGCTTGATTTAAAAGAGTAGAATTGGAGTGATTGATTAGTAATAATAATAATAATAATAATCGTATTGGCATGAGTGGGAAAGTCCTTGAAATGGAAGGAACATGTATCGTGCACATTTGGCTTGTTTTGTGTCTTGCGTGTTCGTTTGTGAGAAAGACGGGGAGAATTAACTAATGAGCTTGATGGTAATGGGACTGTTAACCACAAATCCGATTCTCAGCCAGTTCGGTACAACGATTTTGTGTAAGAACCAACCGGTTGGCAGGCGAGGAAGAGGGAGCTATAAATTTTGACGACAATAATACTGGATTTGGTTCCTCCAGAGTTTTCACAGTACTCTCAACTCTCAATTTACACATTAACCCAACTTAATTTTATTTGTCACGCAATTAACTAGTTCTTCCAGCTCATTACCGGCCTATTTGGTGAGGACTTATAAGTCATTTTAAGTGATAATTTTTTTAAAAAAAAATGTTTAATACTATTTTAATTTATAAATTAAAAATTAAGTTAAAATAAAATGTGAATGTATTTGACTAAAATAACTTGTAAATTAAAATAAGATATAAAGACTACTAAAATAAGGGCAAAAATGTCTTTACATTTAATCAAACTTATTTATGTTAAAATGACTTATAATCAGTGTTCTAAAAGTCGGCGACTAGGCCGACTAGTCGGCCGACTAAGTTGGGGTCAGCAGCCTTCTGAGGCGAGTTGGGTCTAGTCGGCTTGATTAGTCGCCGGCCGACTTAGTCGACGACTAGTATGTCTCGTCGGCGCTAGTCGGCCTAGTCAATCGGAGTCGGCGTCGTCTTCTCCAGTTCAAATCGCGTCGATCGACTTCTTCTTCTTCTGCGTCGATCAACTTCTTCTTCGCGATCTCTTCTTCTTCTTCGCGATCTGTTCTTCTTCTTCTTCGGATCTGTGATCTGTTCCATCAGATCTATATTTTGTGGATAATTACAATTAGGTATCACATAGTCTTTATAAAATTTTAGTTTAGTCTTACAAGTTTTCTTAAATTTCAAAATAGCCCCTAAAATATTATATACCAGCCCCTATAGTTTCATTTTATTTCATTTCAGCCCCTATACTTTCACTTTCTTTCATTTAAGTCCCTATCCGATTAATCCCCGACTAATCCCCTAGTCGGTAGCCAACCGACCTAGGACCGACTAGCGACTTTTAGAACACTGCTTATAATAGTTACTTCCCAAAAATGATTTAAATTATTTTCTAAGTCAAAAAATAAGTCATAACCAAACAGGTGAATAGTAAAAAATAATTTGTAAATTGATTTGACCAACTTATAAGCTGCATTCGAATAGACCTTGTGTATCTCTTCTTTATTTCTCTTTCAAACGGACTCTATGTATCTCTTCTTTATTTCTCTCTCCCTAGTTTCTTTCTACACGTGTCTACATATATTTTTTAATATTTTCACGTGCGTTCTCTTACAAAGTGGATTCTATCTTAATGGGAGAGAAAACTACGTAGAAATATCAAAAATTCATATAGAAATAGTACTCCCAACTAAAAATAATAAAAAATTGGAAAGGGGGTATATTTTAATTATGAAAAAAAATTAAAATAACTCTTAAATTTGAAGCAAAAGAATTATTATTATTATTACATATTTTCAAAGAAAATAATATATAATTTTTTTTCATCAATCTTAAGGGACTTGAAGTAAAAATGTTCAGATTCTATAGGCTTAATTTTATTTTTTATTTTTCAAAAAATAAGGATAGCCCAAGCCTCAAACAGTATAAAAAACAATAGTAATACTAGGGAAACAAATTATAAGTAAAAATTGTACACAAACAATATAAAAAATAAAATAAAAAAGGAGACCTATGATTAGATATTTTATATATTTTTATTAATAAATAATATATGAGTTATACTTTTAGTATATAATTTTTTTATGTATAATTAGTTCACATAATATTATTCAAAAAAGAATGGTATACAATTAGCGGTGAGTAAATCGGTGCAATATGTATAAAAAAATGGTTAACCGGTGGACAGATAATTAAGGTTAGGTACAGATAATTCTATAAGACTAGTATTATCCGAACACGAAGAAATTAAAGTTGATACAAATGGTTTAAGTTTTCTACTGGGATATGAATAACTCTATGCGGACAAGAATTTTTGGACATGGAAATTAGACATTTTTATGTTGGCTTGCTTCTTTTTTTTTTTTTTTTGTATTAATTCCAAACATATTTATACTATGGATTTTAACTCAAATTTATATAAATACAAAAAAATTAGGTGTAATTTGGATATATATCAAAAAAAAAGTGTATGGGGCCATACAACCATTTTTTTAATATATATCTAAATTACACCTAATTTTTTTTGAATTTTATATAAATTTGAGTTAAAATTCATAGTATAAATATGTTTGGAATCAATACAAAAAAAAACCAACATGAAAATATCCAATTTCATGTCCAAAAATTTGAGTCCGTGTAAGACTACTCTTGGGATATAGGCCCAAGCACCATTAAAAGGCCGAAACCTAATGCTTTTGAAGCCCCGCACACGACTCGACAACTTAATGCCGAAAATACCGTTCGAATGATCCACTGGCTGATACTACATCACTCGTGCAATCCATAGATCAATGTAAGTGGAATAATCTTTGGTAGACCAACTTATAAGCTGCAGTCGAGCAAGTCTCACGTATCTCTTCTTTATTTTTTTTCTCTTTATTTTATTTTTCTTAAAAATAACCTGATCGAGAGCTTTTAGTTCAATGATACTTTACGCTCCTTGCTAAATAAAAGCTCCTAGGTACAACTCCCAAATTAATAAAAAATAAATAAATAAATAAATAAAATATAGCTCTTGAACTCTTGGGGTACGTGGACGTCACCTAGCCAATCCTAAGTGGGGATCACCACCCATGTGGGGGCTCGTCTATAACCGGAGCCCTGCAACGAGGTATTTACGATGAAGGCATGTAAGCAGGTAGGCATTTTATACAATTCAAGTGTATATTGTCTTGAACTATGTGTATATTCTCTTGAACTTGGTGCAAATGCAGAAATCAAGAGAATATGCACACAGTTCAAGAGAATATACCCTTAAAGTGTGTGCTTAGACACATGTTAAGAAATTTCTTTTATAAATATGAGGCCTAAAATAGCGGGATCCTCTTATATGGAATCAGTCTGTTCCGAATGCATTTTGTTCAGAATCAAGGCGTATTGTCAAATTATTAAGTATGAAGTCATATTAATGAGCTACTACCCAAAAAAGGTATAAATATTTTAAAGTAATTTAATTATTTTAAGAGTTTACCCAATACATAATATTGGTATGAATCATAGGGAATTTATTTATTACACATCTCTCTAAATAAATTGTCAATAATACTTATTTACGTAATTAATTATTAAAATCGACGTAAACATTTGTAATATATGTTAATTTTCTTATCCTAATATGATTTTGACTTGTGATACCCCTAATGCATTAAAAGGGATCTTAAAACATTAACCCAAGTCGAGTAATACGTAGCCAAATATTTGAAAAATAAAAAAGCGATTTAGCAAATCAATTTTTATATAAAATTTGAATCTCGTGGGTGAGTATATTATACTTTATCAATTTTTATATAAAATTTGAATGGCGTGGATGAGTATATAATACTCTTCACTATTAATTTTTTAAAAGTCAATTTGAAATATTTTTAAATTTAAAATTAATATTATTTATTTAAATTTTTAAAACAATAAATCTTAAAACTATTAATATTTTTTAAGTAATTTATGATATTTATAAATGTATTGATATAAACTAAATAAATTCATCTCAATTTTTATTTTAAAATTAACTTTTCAAAAATTAAAATTAATTTTATAATTTAAAACGGAGGGAGTACTTTTGTTGTGGGATATTCATGCCTTAATTGTAAAGAAAGAAAATAAAAGGTTTATACCATACACCCCTAACCAATTAAAACGTGCAAAAGTCTAACGTATTATTATTTGAAATGTTATTTTCTAAACATATATACTCTCTATCTTAAAGTGAAGGTTTATTTTCTCATTTTAGGATGTTTAATTACAATAGAGTTTATTCGTAAATTATTACACGATGGTCTAACTTTATTATAATTAGTCTATGTGGCACATATTATTTGTGTGCAATTAAGAAATATTTTTTTTGAATAAAACTTAAGAAACATGGATGAAAAAAGATATGAGAGAAAATAGAGATACAAAGTGGAAGAAAAAAAAAACTGATGATAAGTTATGAGTGCAGTAATTTTTATGAGTTAACCGGTGTGAAAGAGATAACTTAATTAAAATATAATAAAAAATTTATCATTAAACAAACCAACATAGTGTGAGAGATCAAACCGGTGCTCCCACTTTATATATATAGAAGTATCATTCACTGGGGGTGTTTGATAAAAACTGAATGAATCTGAATCTGAATCTGAATGAGCTGAATCTGAATCTGAATGAAAAAAGTTGTTTGATAATTGACTTGTCTCAAATATCTGAATGACAGAATTTTATTATTTTACTCCTCTAAAAAAATTCAAAATTATTGTAAAATTATTTAATATTACTTAATATAATAGTTAATATTTTTTTAAAATTTTTTAATTTTTAAAAAAAAACTTTTTACCCATTCAGCTGCTCATTCAACCATTCAGCCAAAAAAATATGACTTAGCCATTCAGCTCAACTATCTGACCGATTCAGCCATTCAGACCAAAACAAACGCACTTAACGATTCAGCCATTCAGCCATTCAGCTCCATTCAGCTCTAAACAAACACCCCCTAAGTTGATAAGATTAGACACTCTCGGGGGTGTTTGATAAAAACTGAATGAATCTGAATCTGAATGAGCTGAATCTGAATCTGAATGAAAAAAGTTGTTTGATAATTGACTTGTCTGAAACATCTGAATGACAGAATTTTATTATTTTACCCCTCTAAAAAAATTCAAAATTATTGTAAAATTATTTAATATTACTTAATATAATAGTTAATATTTTTTAAAATTTTTTAAATTTTTTTAAAAAAACTTTTTACCCATTTAGCTGCTCATTCAACCATTCAGCCAAAAAAATCTGACTTAGCCATTCAGCTCAACTATCTGACCGATTCAGTCATTCAGACCAAAACAAACGCACTTACCGATTCAGCCATTCAGCTCCATTCAGCTCTAAACAAACACCCCCTCACAAATGAAACATTAAAATTACTCTATAATCCTTTTTATCTCATTTACTAACACTTGTATCGGAGGCATCATCTGACATATGTTTAACCACCATTAATAGTGGAGAGATTAATCTGACTATATATATAGAACTTTTGGAATTGATAAAAGAATAACTCACACTTTCAATAAATTCAATTATAAATAAATTTTAAGAACCTGAAAAATGTTTGAGTGTTGTTTTAATGGAGAGATTAATCTCATTAGAACAGTTCACGTGTGTGTGTGTGTATATATATATATATATTATACTTTTGCCAATATAATTTATTATTATATTAATAATATAATATTTTCATAGTTATTTGGCTCTTTTTGATGTAAATTTTTGGTTCCACTCTTGATCATCGAAATAACGTTATATGCAGGTGTTTCGAGGCTGAGCAATCACCGGAGACACAACTAGAAGGACTTTTGTTATTCCTTTGAGCAAATAGTACTTCTAAATATGAAACGGGAAAGAAAATACTCCCCCGTCCCATAATAAACGTCCTAATTTAATTTTTATGGTCAAATTGACTATTTTTAAAATTAATAAATCTTTAAAAAAAAATTCAAAATATACGCCTAGAAATTATGATCATAATAAACTACAAAAAATGTATTACTAATGTCAAGTTTCATAATTTAAAAATTCTACATAAATATTTTTAATTATTTATTTTTAAAATGGTCAATTTGACTACTAAAGTCAAACTAAGACGTTTATTATGGAACGGAGGGGGTAATAAATACAGAAAAAATATGTGTTCTTTTTCTTTTATTATTCATATTTTATTCTAAATTTAAGAACCAAATAAATGTTGATTTATTTCCACTTCTTTGCCAGGAAGTTGCATGTATAACAGTACTAATAATTTGTTAGAATTATTCTCCATTATGACATTTTCTTGGTAAAAACCAAGCGAGCAGATTAAGGTAATGTTCCCTCCGCGTGGTTTTTCAATTTCCTTCCAATTTCCATATATTCTAAATGGAGTAAGTTCGTCACCATCATTGAAATTGATAAAACTCCACATATTGGAAAAATGCATAAAAGTGTGGTACTGCCCCTTACGTAAGCTTCAATTTATTGGATGTTTATTCGTCCAATTTGTGTATGATATATATTACTACTATTAATTTTCGTATGAAAATTGTTTTGACTTTTTGTTATCGATTTAAAGTATCGATTGGACTTTTAAAAAATTGCAAAAAGAAAAGAGAGAGAGAGAAAGAGATTGAAAATTTGATTTTTAATATATTCAATACCCAATTTCATTACATAACTACTATTATATAAACTTTTTTAACGAACAGTCTTAATCTTCTATCAAAGTTTGATCTCAACCCTACATTTATTTATATATATTAGACTATACGCATAACACGTTGACTAAACACAAACGTGATTAGACAAAGAATAAAAGGTTTATGAAAAGATAAAGTTAATTAAAAGCTTATTCTCTTTTTAATAGTTAAGAGATGCACGAGTAGTGGAATTGGGCTCTTGGAAGAGTAACACGAAGCCTTGAATGACTATAAGATCGTGGGCTTTAATACCACTTGGCTTTGTAAAGACCTTTTCTTATTAAGAAATGTTAAAGCTATTTATAATTGGTATTTTTAAGTCGGAAGGATGATTTTGAGCAAAGAGCAATTCCTTCAAAGTTCATCTTGATGTGATTTAAAAAGGAAATTGCCACAAGATTGAGATAAATATGTTTGAACGATCCGTCTCACATTACTTTATCAGGCATACCCGAGTAGAGTGGCCTAACAAGTATGTTGAATCATCTCTTTACCCAAAAAATTAATCTATTAGTTTGAGACTCCACTATACTTATTAACTCATCTAAGTTTTTCCGATGTTGGATTTATGTGAAATATCACAACAATTTCCACCTTCACTTGAATACTCATCACAAATATCATGCATTAGAGTAGTCACACCATTGAACACCCTTTCTTTGAATCTTTCAAGAACCCCACTCGATTCTAATACTACTCTACCACGTCAAAGTCAAATACGAGAGTACAAACTTGATCCCACATCAATTCATTACTAATGCAGCTAGTGCACACCAATGTAAATTAGCCCAACAAGTATGTTAGGTCACCTTTTTACTCAACAAGTTAACATATTAAGTTGAGACTCTACTATACTTGTATATTAATTCATTTACGCTCTTAAATATTTTTAATGTGAGATTCATGAGAAATATCCCAAGAAATACATAAAAATAATTGCTAAGTAGAGGCACCATAATAAATTCAACTTTTTACAACTCTGAGATACATGGCCAAATAAATTAGTATTCATCATAATATTGAAATGTTACGTACGTTCGAGATCGTCATAATAAATTATTTTTAATACATGACTTATATTTTAAAAGACATTTCTCATTGATCCTACTACCGCGTAAATTAACATCCTTGGTTGATTAATCAGCCCGCAAGCCCAAGAATGTACCACGAAGAAGTAATATTAGATAAGTATTCGGTGCTTGCTCAAAGTCGTTGTAAATTAAGCCCATACCTCAGGATTTTCTGTCTCTATAAATTCTCATATATGGATATAGCCTCATATATATCTTCACTTAGCTAGTTTTGTGAATTAAAAAGATCAGCTTCTACTCTCTATACATATATATTGTTCCAGTTTTCTTCAAGTTCCAAGCAAACCTAACTAATTATCTTCCCATTTTGTTTTCCCGCTTCGGCCATTCCAAAGGTATATCTATAAATGCAATAATCTTCATATATATATATATATAGCATTCTTAATCTATAACTGTGTACTCCATTTATTGTTTTTACTTTGGCTTTTGTTGAGTAAATATTATTCAATGCAGTTATGAGTCATAACATTTTTAATAATAACTGTTGCATGTTTGTCTCTCTAATCACGTGATATGAGAGACAAATGTTTGTTACGTAACAAATGTTTGTTATATTTGTTTTTTGGTGGTGTATGAAAAGTTTTGAGGTATTTTAATTTTTAAATCATCTCGTGCATGTTAAAACTTTAGAATATATATTTTGTTTGTCAATTTACCTCCTAGGTTGTAAAATTGGCTCATAAAAATAACTTTGGGGGTCAAGTTATTTACTCGTAATTATATTCTTAATTTTAGTGCAATAAGCTTGGCATGCAGGAGCTAGGCTGGTAATTCATTTTTAATAAAAGTTAGATCAGTTTACTTAAAAGACGGTTAATATACACTCTACCTTTAATCTTAATTAATAAAGGTTAAAATTAATATTTATCAAAGAAAATAATAATTGCAGAAAATTAAATGTTTCAGGAGTGAAATAAGCGATTCATTATTGTTTTAATTTTTTAAGATGGAGGGAGTAGATGTAGGTGTTATGGGCTTGACGGCATTAATTATATACATGTGGCAAGCACCTGGCAAATATATAGTGGATGATGCAAAATGCACTGTAATATATTATTTTTGTTTCACTTATCATTAAGTACATTTTTTTACATAAATTAAGAAATTTTAAATAAAAAAGAGAATATTACATAAATTAAAAGGGATAAGTTAGTGATAAATCCCTATTTTTTTACCAATAAGGTTTATCCCTTAATTACTTAAGGTAGAAGATATAGGTTTGGTAGTTTCTATTTAAGGATGTACTTATATTCTAAGTATATTAATAATAGCAACTAGCCAACTAGTGTGTGTATATATATATATATATACACACACACACACACACACACACACGCACACACACTAAAACTAAAGCAAGTTAAAGAAATTATATATAGTGGATCATCAAGTGTTAATTAAGGTTGAAGATAGAGAATTATAGTGCAGATAGAGGATTGTGAATGGAGGTGGTTCCAGCAGTTGATGATCAGCAGATTGATATGGATGATAGGGTAGTAGTACTGGATGCAACTAATGATGCCTATGGAGGAGTGATTGTAGACATGATGAACATAGAGGCAATGGAGTCAACTCTCTTTTCTACTTTGCTTGGAGCATCATTATCTCACTGGAGGCTACAGGTACCTACTACCTACCTACCTACTTATACCTCTTACTCCAATTTTTACAAACATTTAATTTGTTTTTATTTAGAAATTAGTTCGCCCAAAAAAATAATACTGATATGCGCGGTTAGACCGATGTGAATAAAACATCCAACTTAAAAGCAATCAGAACCTAGAGAGGCTCCTCATATATATATATATATATATTGAGTATTCAGGTCAATTTAGGAGGAAGATGAAGAGGTAAAGGGATTTTGCTTATTTGAATCTCTCCCTTGACTACGAGGGTAAATTTGTCAAAATGTGTAAATTATTAACAAGACGGGAGTGGATAGATAAGTTTATTTTACTAGTAGTATATTTTTGCAGGGAAAGAAGGGTGTTTGGATTAAGTTGCCTGTTAAACTTGCAAACCTTGTTGAAGCTGCTCTTAAGGTAAAAAAAAAAAGCAACAACTTTCTGATGGTATTATTATGTACTGTTGGTATTTCTATGATATATACGTACTAACTTTTCTATAATATATGGAATTTGTAAGTATAATTAGTTCCAAATGTAGGAATATATAGAAATCCTTCAATTTTTAATTGTTGGACAGGTTAGAAAAAGAAATACTTAAAGTTGATTTCGAAATATAAAAGCATTGTTATGTCAAGATTTTATTGTTTGAGCAGGAAGACTTTTGGTATCATCATGCCGAAAAAGAGTACTTGATGCTTGTATATTGGATTCCCGGAACTGCTCATACTATCCCTGCAAATGCTTCCCATCGAGTTGGTGTTAGTGGTTTTGTCATGAACAACAATAGAGAGGTTTAATATAATTTCCTTCCTTTTGTAGTCATTATAATTAAATTGTCACATTTTCTTTCGATTAGGTATTAAATTGTCACATGTTCTGCTTATAATAAAAATTAGCATCCGCTGGTACATTGCTACTTCATGCTATTTTGTTTTATGAAGTTGTAAGTCGTTTCATTTGGTAGGTTCTAGTAGTCCAAGAAAATAGTGGCAGATTCAAAGGCACGGGGGTGTGGAAATTTCCTACTGGGTCTGTTGACGAGGTGTGTAGATTGAATTTTACTGTTTCATTGATTAATAAGATTGTTGGTTTTGTTTTAATCATGAACTTTGCGCGTTTGTTTTTCTCTATCATAAGGGTGAGGATGTATGTGCAGCTGCAATCAGAGAAGTGAAAGAAGAGACTGGAGTAAGTGATCTTTTTAGTGTAGTTGATTTACTAAAATAAATAGGGGATTTTTGACAAACTTTGATTTAGAAGCTATTGTTATGGTCCTTATGGATCTAAAACTGGTTAATTTTCTTCAGATTGAGACAGAGTTTGTGGAACTCCTTGCAATCAGGTAACAAGTGTACTAGTTAATTACACTTTCCAAACGTGTGTAATTTGTGTTAAAATCTTCATTCAGAAAGGTTTCACATGTTTGATTACAGGCAAAGCCACAAGTCATTTTTTAGCAAGTCAGATTTACTTTTTGTGTGCATGTTGAGGCCACTTTCTTTTGATATCCAAAAGCAGGATTCAGAGATCGAAGCAGCGCAGGTAATCCCTGGTAGACATTGAGTGTTACGAGTTCTTTATTTTCTAATGAAATCGTATTGGTTCCTTGAAAGAAAAGTGGACTGTTCATTTGTTACTGTGATCATCTCTAAGTCCCTCCCCATCTTGTCCCATCCTTTTCTTTTTATGATATATATTTAAGATTTTCGTTTGTGCATACGTTAAAATAGCTGCCATCTTATTGAGCTTTCTAACTAGCACAGATAAAAGTAGGAACATTTGGAAAAACTAATGCTCAGTTTTTACTTTTAATAATTGTTGAAATTTTTTAATATGTTTCCTGTATTTTCCTCCGTCCAGTGGATGCCATTTGAAGAATACGCAGCGCAACCCTTTATGCTGAAACATGAGCAATTCAACTACATTGCCAAGGTTTGCTCCGCAAAGAAAGATAATGGCTATACTGGATTTTCTGCGGTGCCTACAACAACAGCCTCTTCTGGTAAGAAGAGTTACTTGTATTTCAACAATCGGGATTTGGGAGCAGTCAATAACATCTGATGATAATCAGCACTGAGGCGGGATATATATATATATATATATATATATATATATATATATATATATATTTACAGACTGCTGCATAATAGCTTGTAATGTTTAACTAGTTTACGTTTGTTTATTCGACAATAAATAAGGTTAAAAATGTTCATTTTCTTTGTATACGTATCATACTTACTGCAGTGCAGATAAATATAAAGTAACTAAATTGATCGAATCCCATTGCTGGAAATAATGTACCACAGACATTAATAAACTTATATTTTATGTGTACCTTCTAAATTTAGATTGTCGGCATAGTTACTTGTTCTACTTGATGAGTTGGAACCATTTGGATCCATTTTCCCTTTGCTGATGCATATAGGCTATCAGTTTGTGACTTTGGCTGTGTGCGGTATTCATGCAAATAAGTCATCATCTAGTACTTTCACATTAACTCTTTAATTGCCACATTGCTTGCTATGTGTCATGATTTTGATTTATGTGAAGATTTTCATGCCAAAAAGATGATCATATATAGGAGTGTAAATGAGAGATGGTTCTACCCATCTACCATCTCTTTAATTGCCTCTTTTCTCTAGACTTATTTTTCCAGGTAAATAACTGAGCAAAATGTCTTCACCCAAGTTCATATTCCTCCTCCTAGCAATTCCCCTGCTTCTGGCCTCTGCCATAAATTGTGCAAAAACAGAGGATAATTATGGAGATGGTGTATCTCCACCGAATCCACAAACTTGTACAAACTGCAGTATTTGCCAATATCCCGACTGCACCCACCCTCATCCGCATCCGCCATCGCCATCGGAATATCCGGCATACGGTGCTCCACCGCCTCCGGCAGCTTCTCTAGGGTGTCCACCAGCAACTCCTGCTCAGAGTCAGTGTTGTGGCCAGTATTCACCTCCCTATCCTTACACTTTCTATAATCAAACCGAATCGGCTGCATCGCCCTTGCCTAAACCACTAAATCCCTCGGGTAACATTTGGTCTACTGTTGTTTTCTGCTTGTTGCTCTTTCTATCTGTTTTGCATCTTTGAAGGGACTCTGAAGCAAACCTTGTTGTGTGCCTACGTATTTCCACATTTCTGTTTGGCAAGGAGAAAGAAGTCGTCAATGGAGAAATCGAAGCAAATTTGATTGCATCATCTATCATATGTTGGTTGTTCTAATTTTTAATCAATTTTGTATTTTGTCTAATGTTGAATGTAGTACATGTAATATAGGATGCTATCAATGTAGTTGTTGTTCTGGATTTGATGAAATGCTTTGTTTGTGTATAACGCATGTTCAAAGTTCCCTGTATATTGATTGCAATAATTTCAGTTTCATTCTGATTGTTGGCTCAATTCATTTAGATCTTTACCCCATGAATTCTTGGATTAACAAGAATTTACGAAAGATCCAGCAAGGTTTATTTTCTAGTAGGATATTTCATTTGGATATATATCTATATAACAAAATACAAATGATTTTGAATTTCCCGCTCATCTAATAAATCATCTGAACCCTCCAAAGTTTGGTATAAATCTGACCGTTCATTATTTTCTCCTTCTTTATTTCCTCTTCTTCTACATTTTTCTTCTTCTTCAAACCCTATCTCCAATACCTTCTTCTTCTACATTTTTTTTTCTCTTTAACAAAAATTAGTGCCAGAGGCACGGGGTTACCGCTAGTATATATATATATTGGAGAATTTTCTCCAACGAATTGGTTCGTCAGCGAACCAGCTATGACGATGATTTTTTAGTCTATGGCGACGGTTCAACCCGTCGCCATAGATATGTAGCTATGACGACGGGTTGAACCGTCGCTATAGACTAAAAAACCGTTGTCATAGCCGGTTCGCTGACGAACCAATTCGTTGGAGAAAATTCCTATATATATATATATGTATGAGTCTTTTTTTTTCCCCCTCTTTCTTAGAGGGATATGAGTACAAGTAGGATGAATTACATAATAGTCTCAATTATTTCTAAATCTCTCAACATTAAGTATTACTTCCACATTTTTATTTTTATTATTGCTAAATACCTCTCACTTTAAAGGTGAGAATACAAACTTCACAAATATGAGAAATACTTAATCCTTACTAAATTGGGTGTCCTATAATCCTATTGGAGAACACATGCAAAGATGTTCACATCTCACTTATATCACCATTACTTGATGAAAACCGAAGAAAGTAATACTTTTTTTTTAGCTTCATTCTCAGCAAGTAAAGTAATACTTTTTTTTTACCTTTATTCATAGCAAGTCTTATTTTGAATATTTATTTAAAGTTCTCCGGTAAAATCTTAAAATTTAAAATTAACATAAAGTCATTTAATTTTAATCAACAAAATAGTGAATATTATAAATTATTTAAGATTTGTACTACTCATACAATTAGTTGTTTATTAAAATAAATTCAAATTCAAATTAAATTTAAAATTCTTTCTAGAATCAAAATGGATTTATTTGTGGAGTATGCTTTTAATGAGAAGTAATGATTCAAAGACTAAGAATGTGGCCAACCACATATTATTATGATCATCTAGTAATTTGCACGCATATTAAAAAAATAAAAATAGACAAAAAAGAGTAAAAAAAAGTGATAAGTATTTTTGTATTTTTTATATTAATGAATTTCATTAAATGACTTAGTTACCTTTTATTTTATATATATTATCTCATTTTTTTAAAAACAAAAACATTTTTATTTTTAATCATTGGTTGGGAGGGAGGGAGTACAATTTTATTACTTTATTGGCGATAGTAGTGTTCACGTATGAAAGAAATTATAGTGGTGCCTAATCCACTCACACTAGAAACAACCCGCCTAAAATAATGTCATTTTCTATGCTTTGAGGAGATTAATTAAATTAAATAATGTCATTTTCTATGCTTTGAGGAGATTAATTAAATTAAATTGCCTAAGCTTACATCTCATTCTAAATTTTTATAAGAAACTTATGGTGGTGCCTATCCCAGTCCCACCCACACCAGAAACAACCGATTATAATGTCACTTTCCATGCTTTCTCAAGATTAATTAAATTATATTTTTCATCCACTACAAATTTTTATATTTTATTCACTCTATTTCAATATTATATATATATATATATATTCCTTTTAATTTAATTAATTTTAAATTAAAAATATATTTTTATTCTACAAATATAAAGTGATATTATATTTTTAATTTAACATTGTTTTTCTCATATCAAGATAAGCATTATACTATCACTACTAACTTATTACTTAATATTAATAGCACATTAAAGAAAATAAAATTATTATTTAAAGTCATCTCCTAAAAAATTAGAATAAGTTTATGTACACTACATGGATCACTACATTGCACATTCAACCATTAAAAAGTGAGACCTGACACGGAAATCCATGTCAGGTCCTACTTTTTAATGGTTGGATGTACAATATAGTGATCCCTCGAGTGCAAAGGCAGAAAGGAGCTTGACTGCAAGACCCACCCGTCGAGCAGGGACGAAAGTCATCCTTAGTGATCCGACGGTGCCGAGTGGAAGGGTCGTCGCTCAACGGATAAAAGTTATTCTAGGGATAACAAACTGATCTTCCTCAAGAGCTCACATCGACGGGAAGGTTTGGCACCTCAATGTCGGCTCTTCGCCACCTGGGGCTGTAGTATGTTCCAAGGGTTGCGCTGTTCGCCCATTAAAGCGGTACGTGAGCTGGGTTCAAAACGTCGTGAGACAGTTCGGTCCATATCCGGTGTGGGCGTTAGAGCATTGAGAGGACCTTTCCCTAGTACGAGAGGACCGAGAAGGATGTAGTGATCTATATAGTGTATGTAGATTTATCCAAAAAATTATCCCAATTTTTGTAACGGATAGAGTAGCAGTTATGACCTTAAAGTTTTAATATTATTTTTATTGAATATAATCTATGGGCTTATTGTTATTATCACATAAACCTCGCCTACAAGTTTTTATACAAGCAAGGCCAGGCCCATGCCATTCCAAAGCAATCACACATTGGTAAATACCCCCGAAAAAGTGCAAAAATTACAAGCCTATCTCATTAGTATCGGTGTAATTTTTTTTAATTTGAGGGCATTATTAGTAGTGGCCAATAGTGACGCAAGACAACTAGAAGTCTAGTACTGTACTACTGTTATAAAACGATGAGGAACAATTGAATATCCAAAGAATTTCAGAACCCAGTAATTCCTTGTCAATATTTCCGGCGGTGAATCAACAATTTCTCCGGTAATGGCTCTGGCACAGGGCAAATGGATTAAGGTAATTTTTTTTCTCTCTCTAAAATTCAGCATTTGATATCTAATTTCTGCTTCTCTTCTTTGACTAATTGATGACTGAAAAGTATTAGTGTTCCTTGAATCATTGTTTGCTTGGATGAATTGAGTTATTGTGCTTGGATGATCAAAACCCATTATTTCAATGCTGTTGGTCTTTATATAAAGTTGAGCTTGACTGAAAAAATATAACTACAGGATCATGAGATTGTTAAAACCTAAAACAATGTTTTTTTTTTGGCTAATTCCTAAATAAACTAACTTGGGTCCGGCTATCTTATAGCTCAAGTTGATTTTTAGTAATTTAATGGGAAATCATAGTTTAGTAGTATGATACTATGATGCATCACTTGTTTTGACAGTGAGGAGTATTGATTTGCAAACAATATTTCCCTCCACTTTTATGTTTTCTATCTAATACAAGGTTAATCACGGTCCATAGGTTTGAAGGAAAATGTAATACTCTTTCCGTTCCACAAAAAGAGTCTCATTTTGACTTTCTGAAGTTACTTAGCGAAATTCTAAAATAAAATTGATTTGATTCATCTAATTTTGGGAAACAGCAAATTTTGTAATAAGTAGTGTTTTTTAGATAGTTTAATAATCACAATTGTATTGAATAAAGTGAAGTGAATTCATATCAACTTTGAACTCTAGGACTTTTGCAAATTGATTTTCAAAAGTCAAAATGGGATTCTATTTGTGCAACGGAGATAGTACTACTTCGTCACCTATAGAAAGGAATCCATGTCTTCAAATTAGAACTAGATTTTTTTTTAAACTTCAATACATATAGAATTTACTTCCAATTTTAAGTCTGAGGTTACATATAATAAAACAGTGATAGAATTAAGGATGACAATACCTTGAACTCCGCACTCTTATTTAGATTAGAGGTAGAAAACAGTTACTCCTTGCTTAGACTATTAGGTTTGGTGGAATCTTGTAATTACTAGTATAATTTGTAGTGTTCTAAACATCCGCCTAGGTCCGATAAATACTCGCCGAGGCATTAGGTGGTCCTCTAGGACCTCCACCGCCTCGATTTGGCTGGGTACCTCAAAACTAGACCTCTACTTTGAAGATATACAATGCTTGAAATAAATTTTTTAAGCCTTAAAAGATTGTTTCTTTTTGGTAATTTTTAATGTAAAATTTTAAAAAATTACATCTACTGTATACTTTGTATAGTATAACATGTATGCATAATAGATAAATAAATAAATGAGACCACCTAAGAAAACACCTAGTACGCCTAGGAAAATGCCTAAGCGGCCTAGGCGCTAGGTGCCCCTCTGCCACCTAGCCCCTAGGTCTGCCTAGCGATTTTTAAAACACTGATAATTTGGAATATGCTCTAGTTGGTTCTATCAGTAGCATGATATGTGAATTACTAATGCAAATGAACTATAGTGCCATAGTTGCACAAAAAATCATTAATTATGGGAATTTTAAGTTTTTAACAATGTGTATTATCCTATGCAGCTGGATCAGAAAGGAACTGGGCCTGGAGCAAGAAGTTCACATGCAATCACCATAGTAGGACAAAAGGCCTATGCCTTTGGTGGCGAGCTCAAGCCACGAGTCCCGGTCGATAGCAACTTATACGTGTTTGATCTCAATGACCTAACATGGTCCGTGGTTAGTGCTACCGGTGATATCCCTCCGCCACGTGTTGGTGTGACAATGGCATCTATTGGTGAGACTATCTATGTGTTTGGTGGTAGGGACTCTACACACAAGGAGCTCAATGAGCTCTACTCGCTCAATACGTGTACGAACAAGTGGACCCTACTCTCTAGTGGGGACACTGGGCCTGCTCACCGGAGCTACCACTCAATAACAGCTGATGATCGCCGTGTGTATATC
The DNA here is from genome assembly GCA_034770075.1 of Aralia elata. Classification (NCBI taxonomy): domain Eukaryota; kingdom Viridiplantae; phylum Streptophyta; class Magnoliopsida; order Apiales; family Araliaceae; genus Aralia; species Aralia elata. The sequence goes on from CM068385.1 coordinate 89,473,530, forward strand.
TTCGGTGGCTGTGGTAATGCTGGCCGGCTAAATGATCTATGGGCTTATGATGTTGTTGATCAAGTGTGGTTGAAATTTCCAGTACCCGGAGAGAATTGCAAAGGCAGAGGCGGGCCTGGGCTGGCTGTTTCCCAAGGGAAAATCTGGGTTGTGTATGGTTTCTCTGGTGTGGAGCTTGATGATGTTCATTTCTTTGATCCAAATAATGAAAAGTGGGTCCAGGTGGAGACAAGTGGTGAAAAGCCGACAGCTCGAAGTGTATTTTCAACAGTTGGGATTGGGAAGTTCATATTTATATATGGTGGGGAAGTGGACCCTAGTGATTTAGGCCACCTAGGTGCTGGAAAATTTTCAGGCGAGCTCTTTGTATTGGACACAGATTCATTGGTCTGGAAGCGGTTGGAGGATGGGTCAAACTCTGGTGATCATCCAGGGCCTCGTGGATGGTGCGCTTTCACTGCTGGTCAGCGAGATGGCAAAGAGGGATTGTTGGTGTATGGTGGCAATTCAGATAGCAATGACCGCCTAGGTGACATTTTCTTTTTCACTCCTTGCTTGGGTGCAGATGAAAAATAATTTGTGATTGTTTTGTGATGCGTCAGTATTAAGATATTTAGTATGTGTTGCATGTGTGGAATGCATAGTTTTTACTTTTGGATCAATGAATAAATTTGCCTCCTTTAGGCTCTGTACATTATCTGGATGACTAAAAACTAGTTGAACACATCAACATGTGGCAGTTAATTGTAGTAGTGGTCTTTATGTCTTGTGAGATTAAGCATAACATATGGATGCTTCCTTCAGTATCATAATCTATATAGAGTTTATTCACAAATTCTAGTCAAACATAAAACTTTCTTTATCTTCACCTAGACCAATGGCATTTGCTTTTTGCTGCATTCCGAACTATGGAACAACATGAAACTAATTTTTCTATGAAATTCCATGCAAAGTCAGAAGATCATATTATATATATGCCATCTTTTATATCTAAAAATACGAAACAAATTATATACCTATGTTAACTTCCAAAATTTGAATGTGATCTAGGTAAGACTACTAACAGTCGAGTGTTTAATGTCTAAGAATAAGATTGCAGAGTAAAATCTTAAAAAGTGTAATGTTCTACTTTATATTATATTTTCATTATCCCCTTGGACCCCCTACAGTTGTTTTGTTACTTCTCCATAAGAATAGGGGTTAGACTTTAGCCATTCTGAATAATGCCAAGTTGTGGAATTCTACTCTTAATTATATGCCTCTGTTACCTAATGCGAGAAAGGCTTGAGAATTTACATATCTTAAGGTCTGCATAATGTTATTGATGTCTCCTGATCTTACTCGATATCTAGTTTGTGATCATTGATGTTTTGAGTGAATAAATCAGCTGTGATTTTTTAATCTAACAATTGATGAATGTGCAATATGCGTACAGAAGGTGCAATAGTTTAGATGGATTGGTGTCATTTTGGAACTCTTCTAGGAAAAGTTTAATTTCTGCAAAATTATGCAAACAATAAAAAAAAAAACTCCTTGATTCTTTTCCTTGCATAGTGCCAAGGTACTGCAAAGTAGTAGAGAATATTTATTTCTTGCTTGATGCCTTCCTTCTCTTTTGTCAACTTTTTGATTGGAGTTGTCACTTTTAAATTTGATAACTAAATTGCAGAAACAAACAGCCTATAGGGCCCATATACAATAATGAATTGAAGGAAAGCATATGTGGATAGTTTCTGCATTTTCATCACATTGTGCCTTTATTGAGCTTGACCTGATAGAATCAGCTCAAGACTGCTAGACCCCACATTATTGCAAATTAAAAATTTTAAATCTGCCAGAAAAGCATTAGGTGTGGAGAGTAAAAAAATCTATATAAAATTGTGGCACCGACACAATATCTGCAGCAAATCTTGTCCTTAAATCAAGTCTAGAGCAATTTAAAGCTCAATCTTTCCCTTATTAACAACATTAACCATACAATAGAAGAATATAAGCGTTTATTCACAACTCACACTGAAGACCATGAAATGGGCATCACTATTCACACACTGCTAACCGAGAAATAATTACAAATCCAATGATAAAAAAGAAAAAAAAAATCCCTTCCAAGAAATCTTTGAAAATGAAATATATATATAAAAAAAAACTATATCAAGAAAAACATTATAATGGGTTCTGACGTGTCTCCAGTTCACCATGTCGGTAACCATGGTATCCAGAATTCTTCTGAGCTCAAAGGAACACCAATACCCCCAGAGACAGTCCCAAAATCACTGTCACCACCATCCTCACACCACTAATCCTCATAGATCCATTATCATCAGCTGTCTGATCGGCCGGATCCTCGTCATCCGATCCATCTGGCCCTGGTGCCTCTGCATCCTCCTCCTCCTCATTGCTCTTTTTACCTTTCTTACCCTTTGGAGCCTTTGGAGCAGGTGCTAACTCCGCTTTAAACAACTCCCTAGGCAACAAGACCTTATCAATCTTGTAAACAGCCAATGGCTCCTCATCCACCAATGTCCCTGTTATGGTTGCTGTCACCACCTTAGTCTTTAACTGCACTGATTCATCTTCATTGTGTATTGTAAAATCATACTTGTTTGCCCCCTCAGTAGCCAAAGTATTCATCAGCCCATTATTTGACCTTAACATCCCCATAGAATTATACAATGGAGCACCATGATAAAGCAACAAGGACATCTTTCCCTCTTCAGTCAAGTTCTTGTACTTGGGCATGAAAGCTTTAAGAACTTCGTCACTTGGACAGAAAACTGTCAATCCGGCATCAACGGTTTGGACAAAAGTGTCCTCAGCTTTTTCAGAAATTAGCAAGTCTGCAAATGCTTTGCATCCTTTTACTTTCATGATTTCTGTTACATTTAGGGATGGTGCAGCCGCTGGAGCTTCAGCTTCAGGGGAAGATAGTATTTTGCTTATATGTATGACAGAAATGTTGTATGGCTTTTCTAAAATGGATTTCACAAAGAAGGCATTGAATTCGCCGGAGTTGTCTTCAGGGGCAAATCCGACACGTCCCCCTTTTATGTCGGTGATGTTGACATAGCCAGAGGTTCCATCAGCCTTGCCGGTGGCTTGGAACATGGTGGCAGTGAGGGTAGAGCGGCCAGTGATTTGGTGGAGTTTCTTGGCGCCAAAGTAATCGGCAAACACATGGAGGGAGAGGACATTCTTGATGGTGTAGATGGAGAGGTGTTTGGAGAGGAGGTCAGACATGCCCGCATTATCGACAGCACAGACGGTGATAGTCAGCCGGCGGTTTATGTCGGCGGCAAGGTGAGTGATGGTTAGGTAGTGGTTGAAGGTTGAGAATTCGGGGTGTTTGCCGAGGATGCGGGTGATATTGTGGGCATGGGTGGTGGTGGTGGCGGCGAAGAAGAGGGTGAGAAGGAGAGAGAGTGTGATGCCCGGAAGGAGCTGCATTTTGTGCAGTAGGAGAGTTGTGTTTCGAGGGATAAGAGGGGGTCACAAGGTTGTGTGATATGTAGGCTGAATTATGTATGTGTTTCTGTGTTTATATATGGCTGATTTGTTATTTGTTTAAAGGGTGTACTGCATTATTGTTAACGGGCAGAAATAAATTGACCCATGATAATTTGATGTGTATTGGTTTCATTTAAAATGGTGTAGGGCAGCTACATGTTTTTGAGGTTGGTTCCTTAAAAAGAAAAAAAAAATAGCGGCAGAAAGAATTGAAATATATTAAGACCGTAACATATTAATCGTACGAAATTATAATCTTCTTCTATATTATTTAAGAGGGAGAAAAATAACTAACTCTTGAAGTTGTGTCACATTTTAATTTTAATTTTTTTATTTTTTTTAAAAAAAATATTTTCTTTTTTTCATTTCTCGTAAACTCCTAATTTCTCTTCAATATATATATTTTTAACTGTACGTACGCACACACGATGTGTGCGAGGAACACTAATATTAATAAAGAAAATTAAAATTGAGCTTACTTGTGGGATATTCTAAATAGTGATATTCAACTTGTTAAATAACATCTTAGCTGCATTTCTATAAAACTTTGCGACAAACTTGAAAATTACAAAGATCAGAACTTTAACACTTCAAAGTGATAGTAAGTCAGTCTCTCACTCTATCTTCAACAGTAGAAAGTTATACAGAGTGGGTTCCAAAAAAGTTGGGTAATTGGGTTTAGAAAGATCTAGACAAGCTAGGGTATATTATTATTCCTCTTGAAATTAAATTGGAGTGGTAAATGATTGACATTTAATCGCTAGTATGAAAATGTTTTGGAACATACTAGAACATCACAATATCTAGTTCAAAATCAAAGATGGGACCTCATAACTCCTTTGGATTTGAATATGAATATGGACAAGAATAATATTAATATTAATAATAATAATAACAATATATTTCATCTACCAACTAATAATATTAGTGTATAACTGGGGTCCTCATGCTTTGATTTCTTGTGTATGACAAGTGTATTTGATTACTTGTTCTTGGTTGTTTATCACTAGGAAAATAGAGATGTTTTACCAACACAGAATTAATTAGTAATATTATATTCCTACTAGCATGAGAGTAATAGAAATAAAGAAAGAGAGGGTAATTCAAATTAATCCACCTAAAAATTGATTAAAGTACGAAGTTATTTATTTTTTTAAAAATGTATTTCTTCCTCTTTTTACTTATCATGTGATGTGGAGGAGAAAGTAGGACCAATCAGTGTCGGTAGCAACTTCCTTTTTCTGTACCAAAAATGCCAGTCTGGTAGTGGTCGGTCTCTATAATAATATCAAGACGCCATTACCATGACCATCACCATCACCATCCTATCTGTATTATCCAAATCATCCCTTCTCTACCACCCACTCCAGAATCCAATTTTCCAAAATTTTCTAATAATTATAATCCGAGAATAAATTATTTATTTACGGGTTGTCTTTAAAATTATTAATTTACAACGTACCCTACCAATTCAGATTATTTAGAGAAAATTATTGAAATTGATTTTCATTTACATATTTTTCTTATATATTAATTATTTATTCCTTACTAGTAATAGAAAGAAAGACTGCATATAATTTATTCTCTTATCATAATAATAGCTTAATACTCGCGTGTCTCTATTTCTCTTCTCTCAAGTATTCCACAACATACTCAAAAAACCAAAAAGAAAATGGTAAAAAGAAAAGAAAATAATTTTTTCACGGGCATCATTGACTTACTTACTTAGGGGTGTTTGATAAAAACTGAATGAATCTGAATCTGAATCTGAATGAAAAAAATTGTTTGATAATTGACTTGTCTGAAACATCTGAATGACATAATTTTATTATTTTACCCCTCTAAAAAAATTTAAAATTGTTGTAAAATGGTAAATTAATATTACTTAATATAATAGTTAATATTTTTTTAAAAATTTTTAATTTTTAATTTTTTTTTTTACTCATTCAGCAGCTCATTCAGCCATTCAGCCAAAAAAAATCTGACTTAGCCATTCAGCTCAACCATCTGACCGATTCAGACCAAAACAAAGGCATTTACCGATTCAGCCATTCAGTCATTCAACTCTATTCAGCTCTAAACAAACACCCTCTTACTGGGATAATGGGGTTTCCTATTATTTTATCCACTATAATTCACTTTTATTGCGGTAGACTATAAACCCCATTATTTAATCCACTATAATTCACTTTTTATTGTGGTAGACTATAACTTCTTGTCAATACATTAACTTGCATCGATCTTGTATGGTACAATGATAAAATTAAAACAATTTCATTTTGGGTAGATGAATCAATGATAACCATAACGAAATTCGTCGTCGAATAAGTTTCAACAAGGCATAATGTCTCAAATTAAAAACTCAATTGATACTTTTAAGCACAAAATTTTAAATTACACAGTCAATTAATACAATTTGAAGTCCTTAATTTTTTTAAAAAAATTAGGAACTTAGTTTATTGTCATTGAAGGATAAAACAATAATTTTATAGACAATTCGTATACAATTTATTATTAAATGGATTATTATTATTATTATTATTATTATTATTATTATTAATGTACTGCTCGATCAAGGTCAAGCATGTGGCAATAATAAAAGAGGGTTAGGTTGGATATTCTTCTCGACAAAAACTCTATGCAGACATAATAATTGGACATGAACTCTTTACAATTTTATCTATTAGTATTTTAATCTTCCATTATAAAAAATGAAGTGTTAAAATATAAATAAATAAAATTATAAAGAGTTCATGTCTAATTATTACGTCCGAACTCTCTTTCAAAACTGGTGAGTGCTTTATTACTACTACCAGAGCGAAGCATGACGGTTGTTGTTGGGGCCTCCTTGTTGGCTGTTTCTTGGTAGTGGGTACAGGGGATTTTTGTAGGAGTATTAATGAAATGGGCCCTTAGGCAAAATCAATAAAGAAGCCCACATCAGCGATCAGAAGGCCCAAGAGAAGACTTATTGAGAGAAGTTAATCGTATAGGAAAGTCCAGGATTTGGAAGCTTGGGGACCAGGGTGTACCAAAAGGCATATATATAATTTCGCTTAAAAATGCAAGGGAAGGAAAATGAAAGAAAAATTGAAAAGAATTATTATTATTATCTTAAAAATTGTACAATACAATACATAGTTGATATAGTTCTTAGAAGTGTAAATAATTCAAGAAATTACAAATGGGCTTGTTAGTTAGAAGAAGTGATTAACTTGATTTGTCAACGTTTTTCTTCTCCTTCTTCTCACAAGCTAAAGTTTTACAAATTGAAACTCAAATTTTCATTCTTTATTTTTTTTTGTTATTTTCCCGGGAGAGGGGGTTGAACGACCTCTTTTTTAGCAAGTACACCAACCGAGCCAAAGGCCGTTGATTAATCTTCATTCTTTGTGTCTCAATTTCACAAAATTTATAAAATTTGAAAGCCCAATTTGATTATTTTCGAAATTTCTCCCCCAAACCTCCTTTGAAGTTGAAAATGGTGGAATTCGTTGTAGTAAGAGAATGAACGAGGGAGAAGGGAAAATAAGTGATAAAAGAGTTTTGTTTTGTATGCTTAAGAATGAGGAGTAGTAGAAAGAAGAAAAATGAACAGTTAATTTAGTAAAAAATAAAAATAAAATGAACAGAGATGAAAAAAAGACGGGAAGAAGAGGATGAATGAGGAAGAAGGAAAAATGTGCACGCGTGTAAATTTGGGCATAAATTGATTGATCATAAGGATGGTAGGTGAATAGATGACAAGGATGAATAGATTTTGAGTGTGCGGTAGATGTATATTATTATTATTATTATTATAATATTTTGAAAAAGAGGTGCTATATTATTGATATTACATATTATATTAATTTTTTTCCATAAACTATTATTTTTGTATAGTTATATATTAATTTATTATCATATATTTATACGATATAACAATTCATGTCTTTTTTTGTTGTTGTCATTTTGTACCATTTCAACCACAATCACTACAACTTTAGCTGAACAAGAATCATAATTTTAATAACATAAGTTGATGGTAAACGAACAAGATCATAACTTTTCAAACACCGTAAATGTTGTTTCAACTGCGTTTGCAAAATGCTGCTATCACTGTCATGTAAACGAACAAAATATATATGTTTTAATGAATCATAAACTTAATAGATGTATAAATTTTTGAAGTAAGATGTGATTAGATCAATGTATATGGGTTGTGATATATTTCCAATTGTTATTACATTTTATAATTCTTGTAAAATTACAAGTACCATTTTTGTTAGTGTCATTAAATCCAAAACTTTGTAGAAGTATTTTGGTAGTGACTATTTTGCCTCCGTGAAACAAGTTAAAATAAATAAATAGAAGAAAACTATTTGGATTATATAATAATACCAACCGCAATAATTTTAAAATCTATCTTTTCTTTATAAATTTACTTTTATTATTATGATCACGACAGGCTAACCAAAAGAAAATGTTGGTTAGACAACGCTAGAAAATAAGAGAAAAAAAAAAAGTCAAACTACCAAGGATGGAGACCACCATGAAAGTCGTACCAATTGTCCACATTTTGCCACTAAGTAAAAGTTGGACGGATGTAACTATCATTATCACTTTCATATTTCCTGAATTTGAAAAGTTTCACGTATTTAGCCATAAATATCTTGCACCAACAAGCATGCATAGCGAAACAAAACATCACATTCCAATTTTTCACTATTTATTTACCATGGTATCAAACAAATAAATAAATGGTGAAAACAGCAAATTAATTACTTTCTCATTCCAAAATTAGAGATATTATTTGACTTTTGAGGTCAACCGACAGTATATTAAATTTTAAAATTAAAATGATTTATAAAAATTTAGAATAAAATAAATTTTGTTATATACTATATATATTTATAATAATTATATTAGCTAAAATTAAATAAATTCACATTAATATGAATTTTAATATACTGTCGTTTAACCTCAAAAGTCAAAGTGTATCTCTAATTTTGAAAGAAAAAGAATAATAGCCATAATTTATCTACAATTCTACGCCTATTTTGAACAGCTAATATATTCGACTGTTAGTTACTAAAGAAATCTAGATAAGGAGTTGCAGAGAGTACATATTTTATTAAAAGAAGATTAATTTGCAAAGTAGGAGTATATAAAGTTTTTTTGTGTGTGTGTGTGTGTATATATATATATATATTATGTATCAGCCTAGCCTAGCTATGTAGAGCTAGCATTATGGGAGCTATATAACAAATTAACAATAACATTAGTTAAATCACACAGCAGTAAAAAGTAACAACAACTAATTTCAGAATGCATGTTTAGTAGTATTATTGAAAAAAGAAGACAATATTAAATATGAAGCCAAATGGGAACAAATCAGACGGAAGAAAGCATATATGCTAGTCTAGCCAGCCACTATGCCGAAATTATGATGAAGTAATGAATTTTTAATTCATAGAAATGGGAAACAAAAACAAAGCATATATATATATATATATATATATATATGAATGACTACACTAAGGTTATTCTTGAAGCTTTAAAAATCGCGAGAAAGCAAAAGTAAAATCGACACTCGGTAGTTCTTGAAATAAAATATTTAGCTATATATAATTAGTATTTTGTGTAAACAAAGTTAGTACAAAATTTAAATAATTTAAACAGTATGAACAAAGGATAATCGGCAAAGAAAAATTACTAATTACTCTCTCCGTTCAAAATTTGAGATACAATTTAACTTTTGAGATCAAACGATGACATATTAAACTTCAAATTAATTGATGTGAATTTATTTAATTTTAATTAATACAATTATTATAATTGTATAGTATACAACAAAAACTAATAATCACAAAATTTATTTCATTTTAAACTTTTATAAATCATACCAATTCTAAAATTTAATATACCATCGTTTGACCATAAAAGTCAAATTATATTTTTAATTTAAAAACGGAAAGAGTACTTGGTAATCATGTACTGATAATTCCCATAATTGTTGTTTTTTTTAATCCATAGTATACATATATATATATATATATATATATATATATATATATATATAGAGAGAGAGAGAGAGAGAGAGAGAGAGAGAGAGAGAGGAATGAAAAGCAGTTATAAATAAGATGAGAATTGTTTACTCTTAAAACATAAATAAGGGTGGATTGTACATTAATACCATAATGTTATGTTTGGATCGGTGAAATAGGAGGGAGAATGGAATGACTTATTCCTATGAAATGAAAAAAATTGTGTTTAGTTGCGATTGGAATGAAAAATATTGTGTTTGGTTCCTTGAGGGAGGGAGAGCATATGAAATAACTCATTCCAACTAGAATGGAATGAATCATTCCACTCTTCATCCCATTCTTTCAATCCAAACGTAGCATAAAGATTTGTCTAAATCGATGAATTAGACAATTTAATTTCTATCCGGTAACCTAGCATTACTCCTGCGACATATAACTTAGACGTTATTTCTATAGCTAGATATGTACGGACGGTGGTTTCAACTGTATCTCTAAATCCAATTTTAGGTAGGTAACTGCCAACTGAAAAACGAAGTGATGAATGAATGAATTCTTTAATTAGTAGACAATCATTTTTATGTATGTACCAAAAATAGGAACACCAAAAGCTGTTTACCTTTTTGAAAACAAGTTACAGTCCGGTTGTACTAGCTAGCTACGTACGTATAATATGGTCAGTCAGGACTCAGGAGAACGAACAAACAAACATACATGCATGCATGAGAGATTATCTCCCTTTTCCCAAAATTAACAAACAATCCTCTTCAGTTTCACTCTCTATTTTTACATGAATGTGCGACTCCTGAGCAGAAAACATGCAGGAATTCCCACCGCTACAATTTCACCCCTCTTTTCTTAGTTAATTTTATGCTACAAATTAAAATACCACCGCTTAAAACAACTCAACTTGTAGTCCTGTATTTTACAACTCAATCACTCTCTCCCTCGTCTCCAAAAGAATGACTTTTAAGTGATATAAAAAAAGAATTGTCCTCGATCAAAAGTATGTCTAATGTACATAAATCAACCATATAAAGTTTTACGACGATTAATTTACTCTTGGCTATTTTACATCTCAGCCAAATAATAAATCAATTACATCAAAAATGAATGACTCAAATTAATTCATTTTCTCTATAAATTCAAGAGTCAATTAAAATAATTCACATATATATCAATAAAAAGGAAAAATATAAAGTAAATTTATACTATCTCCTCTTATTTGACTACCTTAATTTATGTGAAATTTATATTATAAATCATCCTTTTGAAAACAAGAGAATATAATTCTAAAGTTTAGAATTGAATTTCCGAGCATAGCTAAACAGAATTTCACACAATCCAGTCTCATCATCTTTAATTACAGATGGAGCTAGGTTAACCTACTTCCCAATGCACAAATTACACGCATAATTAGTACTTAACCTCCCAATTCACCTAAGAAAAATTAATACTCCAATAAATTAACAAAAAAAAAAACCTTGCATATTTTCTTTTTTCTAAACTCCACTCCACATTTTTTTTTAAGTGTTAACAATATATTGAAGTAACAAAATATTATATTGAAATGAAGAGAAAAAGAAAAGCCCTAATAAAACAGTTATATATCCACTCACTCTCTTATCTGTTTAAGATATTAAAAAGGTGGTCCCACATACCTACCTTTGCCTCCCACTAGAACTTCCACCGCCGCCGCCTCCACCACCACTACCACCAAGACTGCCCGAACTGCTCTTTCCCGGCCCACCACCCATTCCCATTCCCATTTGATGAAACGAACCAGAACCGTACATCTGTCCCTGATTACCACCACTATTATAATGCTGCTGCGGATGGTGACCCCCCATCATCATCATGGACATCCCACCACCACCACCACCGTACATCGTCACACCGGAGCTAACTCCCCCGCCGGAATCATCCCTCTGTCCGCCGCCAATGGAGGTCTTCTCCCCCTCCATCTCCCGGTACTTAGCGAGGTACACCTTCAAAGGCTCAACGTACTCCTCGAATCCAAGAGTAGTCATGGCCCAGAGCAGATCGTCACCGTTGATCGTTTTCCGCTTCTCCCGCTGGCACTTATCGGAAGCCTCGCCGGTAATAAAGCTAATAAACTCCGATACGCACTCCTGCACGGTCTCCTTCGCGTCTTTCGATATCTTGGCGTTCGCCGGCAGCGCTTTTTTCATGATCCGGCTCACGTTCGCTATCGGGAGGAACCTGTCTTGCTCACGCGCCGACAGCAGCTCGTTCGCGTTTTGCCCGCCCGATTCGTTATCCGAATCTGCCATGATACGTACTCCTATTGGCGGGAATTTCTTTTTGTTAATTCCCGGCGAGGGAAAGATCCGAAACGGATTGGGAGAGCGAATTGGTTAGGATTTGGGAGGGAGAGATCAGTGTGTTGGGTCCGTTGGATTGTTGGGGTGTAATATCGGATCGTGTGTGACACGTGGAGGGATAATGGCCGTTTATTTGTTGATAAGCATATGTTACGTGGGAAATTCCAGGCTGTTGGATGTGGGTGTGGGGCATAGCAATCTTGACGGTTCGATTACGAGACACGTTCTGATTGTGTTCCTTTGATATTTTTATTTTTTTTAAAAAAATAATATATAACATATATCTATATTAATCTATCTACATCTATCTAGATGTAATTAATATAAAATTTTAAGCAATAAAATTAAATAATAATATGTTAGTCACTTTTTAATACTCTCTGATCTTATATGGTTATATCCATCGATATTTACTATTGATATAAAGTCATATTATTTATTACGATAAATTTAAGTCGAATTATAATTGTAAAATTTATCAATACATATGATATATTGATATAAATTATAAGATGATCTTATTTATTATATATATCTTTAAAATAAATTTTATTAATATTTATTTACATAATTAATAATTAAAAAAATAATATAAATATTCGTAAAATATACCGTTGCCAATCGATATAAAATTACCGTCTTATGAATAAGGCTCATTATTCAATAATATTTTCTACTGCTACTAACTTTTTGCTTATTTATTATTCATTAAGATTGGAACCTCATAAGAAATTCTAAGATTATAGTGCCAAAGCAACATTAAAGTTATCCTATTTAAATTTGTCTTAACATTTTTCTGTTTGTAAAAGTTACTTACGAGCCTACGTAAAATCTGACCTGAGACGAGGAGACTTAGTCCGGCTACGATTAAAAAATTCCACGTTATAAAAAAAAAGAAAAAGAAACGCTTACAAATATACTATCATTCTTTAATTTCTTCTAGCATTTTTTAATTGCACAATTAGTTTTTCCTCCAGTCGTAGGTTTGTAGATGGAATCATGAGGTGGCGTCTCTTCTTGGATAGTGGCCATTCCTAGCCCTAGCCTAGGTGGTAAAAGTCACAACGACTACAAAACGTCAACGCATTTACCTTACAACGCACACCACACTCCTTTTGCTCAATATATCTCTTTTCACTTTTTTTTTGTTTTATATAAAGATTTCCACACTTATGATTCTGATGTTGTCCAATAAAACATAATTTTCGTGAAATATTCCGGGAGTCACTTCTTTCTTTTAGTATCAAAATTAAGGGGTAAGTCAACTGATTTTATATTTTGAAATAAATATTATTTTTATTTCAAAATTAAAGATATAATTTATTTTTTAAGATCAAATGACTGTATATTAAAGTTCATATTGATGTAAATTTATTTAATTTTAATTGATATAATTATTATAATTGTATATTATATAATAAAAATTAAACTATTATCGATATATTAAACTTTAACATTGGTATGAGTTATAAAAAATTAGAATGAAATAAATCTTGTGATTAATAATTTAGAATGAATTAAAATTTGTCTATTTAATTTTGTTTCATAAAAAGGTAATGTTTTTGATACTCCCTCCATTCCAAATTATTTACACTTTTGACCATTTGCATACTTATTAAGAAATGCAATTAGTATGCCAAATTTATCACTAAAAGTATAATTATATCCATAATTATGTAATTTGAGGATTATACACTTAGGACTGGAATGAATAAATGAAAAGGGTAAATTTGTACTATAACTATTTTAATTGTCTAGAAAAAAATGAAATGCAGTTAATTTAGCACAACATTAATTTTTTAAATTTGCGGTTAATTTGGGATGCAGAGAGTAATACTTTAAAAACACAATATCTTAAAATTTGTCATCTTTAATATTTATAAATTTTATAAGTGAAATTCTTTTTATAAAATGGAGAAGTAATAGTTGTTGACACTTTCTAGCTCTGTCTTGACATGTAAGCAAACATGCACAACAGATCGTCCTGGTCTGACCTTGTCTGGGCCTGCCAAGCTTTGAGCTTTGACCAGGCCAGGGCAAGCCGTTGACTTAGGCTTACCAAGCTAAGCCTTGGCCGTTAGGCTGTGGTTTGGTTAATAAGTCTGCAGGTCAGACCTAGGTCGGTCTGGTCCTTTTTTTTAATGTTAAATATTAAAAATACAAATTAATAAAATTTTGTAAGAATGATTCAAGATTTTCGAGATTTAATTTATTTTAACATTTTATTACACACCAATATAAGTTGGATGATTAGAACAAAAATAAATATATTCCTCTTAAATTAAAGGAATATAAAATTAATTGATTTCCTAAATGTATGTCTACTATGCAGAGTGTAAGACCCCGAATTTATGAAATAAAAATTTATTATTTTCTTTATGATTTTTTTGTCTAAATAGTGAAGTGCTTAATTGTTATAAATGATAGTTAAGGGTGTTATATGCAAATTATCTGATAAATAGTATGTCGGGGAATATTCCTTTTGTCGGGAAATATTCTTTCTGTCGGGGAATATTATATTCGGTACTGTACGACGGCGCCGAAATGGCAATATTGTCAATGATAGTGGGCCCCACAACGGGTTAACTGTCGGATATAGAAAGTGATAGAAATTGGCGGCAAAACTTTAACCGATAACTGTTAAAATACCCGGTGATAAAAAGAACAGTAAAATGCGTTATTCCACAGTAGCACACGGTATTCCACAGTAGCTCACGATGTTGCACAGTGTTTTATATTATTGATTCAATAATTGATAAAGTAGCAATTGCATAGTATCTTGATTCAATAATTGTTAATTAGCATCTCCATAATATATTTTACTATTTGTCACGACATTGTAACTTATATCATTTGATAGGATATTTTAGCATTATCGACAATATCTAGAAATTCTGTCAAGGAAAGGGGTTATTTAATTGCGCGTCATTTTTATGGAAGGCCCCCTCTTTCCTGGGAATAATCTGGTTGTCAGTATTGCGAGTATATGCTATCTGTGATATTAATACATTTAACACAATAATACAGAAAAATGGATTTATTGTGATAATAGAGTTATTTTTTAATGGTTTTATCTTTTGATAATGGAATTATCTTTTGATAATGGATATTACTTTTTGAAAAAATGGATGGATGATATTAATGGAAGAAAAAATGAATGGATGATATTAAAAGAATATGGGGAAAAGACCAAAATGCCCTCACCTTGATTTTCCTATAAATAGGGAGAGTTTGCTTAAGAAATTTTCACACCTTCATTGCCTATACTTCCTCTCTCTCTCTAAATTCTTAAGTTCTCTTAGTGTGTTAGGTTACTGTGAGTATTTGTGAGGATACTAGTATTGTCCGAAGTTAGTAAACTTCATAAAAAGTAACATCCAGTCACTTGTTAACTAAGGTAGGGAATATCGTTTCTTTCATACTCATATATAATATCATTTGCTTTCATGTTCGTAAGTGATATTATACTCATAAAGGTTGTTATTCGTTCTATATTAATTTGTGGGGATAACCTGTCTGTGCGGTATGACGCATGCCTGGTGAATACCCTTTTGTATTCATTCATTATTACTCTGTGGGAATAACCTGTATGTACGGAGTGTCGTACCTGGTGAATATCCCTTTGCATTTGTTCCTTATAAATTTGTGGGTATAACCTGTTCGTGCGGATTGACGCATACCTGGTGAATAACCCGTCGTATTCATTACTTATTAATCTGTTGTGGAAATAATCTGTCTACGCGAATTATCGCATGACAGGTGAAAATCCATTGCAGTTTCATATATTCTGTTATACTCATATAACTTATCATTTTTTTTGTACTCTTTAAGGGATATCTTTTTCTTTCATATTTCTCCATTTATGATAAGAAATCCTTATTTGTTTCCAAAACTTTATTTTTAAATGGAGAAAATCCCTGAAAATTAGTAGAATATCCTTAATAGTTTGTGCTTCATCTAATATCTTTTCACTTGAATCTTTCTATACGTTATAGTTGAAGCATGAAATAATTTCTTGAATATCATTCTTGAATTTGACTCCACAATTTAGTTATCGTGTTGGCAATTTGGTCAATCTTTGATACTGATTAAATTATAAAGTTTTTCTTATCCTTAATCTCACTGTATCATTGTCATCATCCTCATCCTTATACTTAAATTGTGGTGATAGTTCTCTTTGGCCCGTAGTGCAAAGATGAACTGGCGTGACATGATTTTGACCAAACTGTGTATTGGTATAATCATGACTTTTGGTGTTACAAACAAAGGCGTATGGTGAAAGTTCTCTTTGGCCCGTAGTGCAAAGATGAACTGGCGTTTGGCATGATCATGACCGGTGATGTTACAAATTAATATCTTTGGCACGTAGTGCAAAGAGAGGCTGTTGAATATAAACTGTTGATTTGGATGTTCATAAACAGGAATTGTTGATTGGTGTTACAGGGATAAAATATTGGTGGTGATCCTTTAATTTATAGAAGATGGTAGATATTATAATCTACTTGACTCTTCTAATGGATTGTTTGTTCCGCTGCAATTGTTGTTGTTGAACAAATAAAATATTTTTAAATCTCTGATTTAATTCTGTTGAAGACTAAAGATAAATTTTATTCTTCATTATCTTAGTCATGATATTTCTTACTGGGCTATTTGAGCTCACCCTTTTCAGTTTTGTTCCATTGTTCTTCTCAGGAAAGGAAAATGTAGTTGGGACTAGCCGGGGAGTGGAGTGATGGTCTGAGTTAGTGGTTGTCCTTATCAAGTTATGGCATAGTTTAATAATGATTGTACTAGAGACTTAAAACATGTGTTGTCGTCTTTTTACGGCATTGTAATAATTTATGTTTGGATATTGTGGTACCATACGGTACGATATTTGTATGAAAAGTCACAGTATGTGTGTGGTCGTATTTTGCACGACAAATATTAGTTGTAAATGGGAAAATTCGTATTTGGTATTTGTATTTTTGTAGAATGTTATTGGCGACTCAAAATGGGTTGTGTGGACCTATTTTGGGGGCGTCACACAGTGTTTGTCTTCATAGAAAATATAATTTGAATACAATCTACTGCGATACATATGACTATATATGTAAAATAAAATTAACTTACTGTAAATTACACTTTTATATTTTGAATATAAAATTAGTTTATTATTTTATTTGATTTTAATATTAAGATTAATTGGACATTTATTTTGTAAAGTTTAAATACACATATATCTTTTCCTTTATGGTCATTAAATACTTACATAGTTATATCTCAAGTATTATTTCCAATTAGTTTTCTAATTGTTTCATGTAATTATTCTTGAAATTGCTACAATAGAATACTTGAAAAATAACTAAAATCATAAATCCCCCCAAGAGTTTAGCATATTCAAATTAATGAAGAACTTGAGTATTTACAAGAAACTAACTTATTATTAATATTTAATATTAAAAGTTAGTTTGTTGATGTATTAATTAATGTTAATATTTAACATTAAAAGTAATAAGAAATATTAATAAAATTTTAATGTTAAATATTAGTAATTTGGTATTTACAATAAACTAACTTAGTATTAATATTTAATCAACTCTGTAAATAACTTATTATTAATATTAAATATACTAACTAGTTCTATTCATTGAAGATATATATTAATTAAATATATTTATAAGAAATCAAGAATGAATAATTAAAACTTTAAACCTTATTGATGTATTAATTAAAACTAAAGTATTAAAGTTCAAAAATTACAAATAATTGGATAAAGAATCAAGTGAGGCTCTAGGTCGGACCAGGCCTAAGGTCAGGTCAGGTCAAGTCAGACCAGATTAACTTTTTTTACAAGTCAGGTCAGGCTAAATTTCTATTTTAAATGAGTGGACTTTTCAAACCTTCCAAGTTAAACCTAATCGGTCTAGGTCTTGATAATGCCGAACTTTGATCAAATCGGGCCCAAGTAAGATCAAAGTCAGCGTACAAACTGCGGGCCTTTTGTGCATCCTTAGATGTAAGTAATGTAACTTCACTACCTGACTTTTTATACTTGTTAAACAATTACCGACCCTTTTTAATTTTTTAATTTCCTACTTCTTTATTATAGAGAAATGGCTGGTGCTGGCAAAAAAGTCGGTTTATATTTATAATTATCGTGCAGCTTTATTTAATTACTTCTTTTTGTCTTTTTCTTTTTTTAATATGTATGTTGTGTTTATCCGGAAGAAGGAATCCCGTGATTTAAATTTTTTAATACCATCTATTTTTCCTTTTTATGTATATATATTTTATGCTTTCTTTTCTAAAAAAAGTTAGCACGTAGGAGCTGATGGGATGCTTGAAGATTCACGAGCCTGTAAAACTAATGTTAAGAATTTCACATGTAAAGTTGTTTGCAAGAAGGTAGATTACAAACTTAAAGTTAGCACTTAGCGGTGTTTACTGGGGTTAATTGATGTTTTGATTATTGTATTAAGATTAATTTTTATTTTAATTATTAAATTTTTTATATAAAAACATTATTATATTTAAAAAAAATCTTATAAACTAATCATTATTTTACCTTTTTGTCCAAAAAATTGATAGAATACTGAATAGACGTTTGACAACTTTCATGTCGGGTATTTGAATGTGTGGCAGGTGGGATCCTATTACGTGAAGGATTAATTTATATTTTGGTTACTGTACTAGAGGTCGATTTTCATTTTGGTTACTGAATTTTTTTTTATATTTTATTTTTTATTACAAAGTCATTATTATATTCAAAAAATGTTATAAACTAATTATTACTTAACATTTCGTCCAAAAAAATTGACGAAAGTGTTGAATTGTGCATATCACATGAGCAAAAAAAAATAAATGTGTGAGTTAGTTATTAGTGATGTGACACATTTTGTCATGTGTACTATCATGTGTATTGTTGTCGGTGAAGAAAAAACGAACTAAATATTCGTGACCAAGATGAATCGCAGCAAAATTGTGCCATATTTTTTTTTCTTTCTGATTTCTGTAGCAATATCTCGTGTCATATCGTCGATAACTAATTCACATGTCAATTAAGTAATTATTAGTTTGTAATACTTTTTTGAGAATAATAATGTCTTTATAACAAAAAAAAATTAATAATTTAGTAACCAAAATGAAAATCGACCCCCTAATACAGTAACCAAAACATCAATTACCTCTCCACGCAACATGGACCTACCTGTCACATATTCAAATACCCATATGACAACTGTTAAACGTTAATTTATTCAGCACTTTTGTCAATTTTTTAGATAGAATATTAAGTAATGACTAATTTATAATTTTTGAGTATAATAATATTTTTGTAACAAAAAAAATTCAATAATTAAAATAAAAATCACCTAATTAAAACATCAATTAACCCGTGTGTACTCAGTAGGTTTCTCTCGACTTGGATTTCATTTCTTTTATGTTGTCACACTCTCATAGCTTTATGTTATGGTTATATAGTAGAAGTTGTAATTACTACTATTTTTATCATCCAATGACGTTTCTACGGGCCAGAGGATGCATCATTAACTATAACAAATACTATAAACTATGAACTTACATATTGTTAACGACGTGACAATTTCTTGGAATTCGACTCACTTAGATAAAAGATACTCCCTCCGTCCCAAATTAATTGCTTTTCTAGGACTTTTTAAAGTCAAATTGACTATTTTTAAAATTAATAATTAAACATATATAAATATATTTCTAAAATTATAAAAATTGAAATTAGTAATAAATTGTATATACTTTCTTTTGGTTATAATATCTTTACCTATATGTTAGCAAAAATAGTAAAAAAATTAGTTTTAAAAATAGTCAATTTGACTTTAAAAAGTCTTAGAAATGCAATTAATTTGGGACGGAGGGAATACTGTTGAAGCTATGATCAGGTTGCAGAAACTTCTTTGAAAAGAATATACTATATGTGTATGTAAAGTGTAAACATTAATTAAGCGTCCAATTACCTCACTTTGGTGTGTGTTAGTCACTAAGTGAATTACAAGTCAAATAAACCATGATGCCGAGGAAACAGATAAGTTGAGCAATCAATTTAAGCAAGCAATGAGAAACCAAAAATGCCGAGTAATTAGTCCAAATTCTTTTCTAACAAAAGAATACTCCAAGTCTCCAACATGACAGAGCATTAGTAATATATATATATATATATATATATATATATATATATATGGGTAATGATTCATAGAATGTATTTGTTATGAATTAAAAATGAGTATACATCATCTATATCATCCGTTCCAAATATCAACGACCGAAATTATATTGGGGAATGCGGCGTCCGCTAGTATTAGTAGCTAACAGAGTATTACAAAAATACCCCTAAAGTCAACTAAGGGTCAACTATGTCAATAGTAAAAAAACAACTCCTCCGCTAGTAATACTAACGGATGCATATCAGTTCCATCACTCATAGCATTTATTAATCAGGGTTTAGGGTTTATTAATCATAGGTTAATAAACTCTAAACCCAGTTAAAAAAGGAGTTAATAAACCTAACAAACTCTTAACCCGAGTTTATAAACTCTAAACCCTAGTTAATAAATTCTAAACTCTAGTTAATAAAGTCAAACCCTTATTCTAATTAGCGTCTGCTACTAAAGAGATCGATTTTTAATTTTTAATCTTGACCGAGATTAAACTGAGATTTGTATTTAAAAATACTCGTCCGCTAGTAATACTATTAGATTGTTTAAAAACCAGCATATTACGCTCTTAATTGACTTGGGGTATAATGGTCATATTTGGGCAAACACTCTGTCCGCTAGTATTACTAGCGGACGCCGCATTCCTCAGTCTAATCTCGACCGTTGATATTTAGAACGGATGGTATATACTCATTTTTGATCTATAACAAATACATGCTATGAATTATTGTCATATATATACAGTCTAGCTCTCCAGCTAACCGCTGGGAGCGAACCAAAAACGAACCGGCTATAGCGACGGTTTTTTCCGTCGCTATAGTATAGAAAACCGACGGACCGGCTATAACGACAGACAAAACCGTCGCTATAACATTGACTGTCGGTTTTCTATGCTATAGTGACGGACAAGCTATAGCTGGTTCGTTTTTGGTTCGTCTTCTCTGGTTCGCTGGAAAAAAATTTCGTGTATCAGTCTAGCTCTCCAGCTAACCGCTGGGAGCGAACCAAAAACGTACCGGCTATAGCGACGGTTTTGTCCGTCGCTATAGTATAAAAAACCGACGGACCGGCTATAGCGACAGACAAAACCGTCGCTATAACATTGACTGTCGGTTTTCTATGCTATAGCGACGGACAAGCTATAGCTGGTTCGTTTTTGGTTCTTCTTCTCTGGTTCGCTGGAGAAAATTTTCGTGTATATATATATATATATATAGACACACACACACCAGATACCCAGAGAACTCCAAACAGCATTGAACATAACTTGTTGATGCTCCCTTACAATATATTGTGGATCTGCAGTATGGATTAAGGATCCTTTGGCCTAATCTTGGCAATTTCTTTCCTCCTCCCCCTGAAAATGTTAGGCTCAAGACAAATTCACAGTTTAGAAGTTTAATATAAACTCAAATTATATATGGTCCAAATGGTATAGCCTGACTCAAGAGGTGAGTCACTCTACATGTATCTTCTGAGATTCAAAGCTTAGAAAAATGTTGGGCACAAGAAAAGTTCACAGCTTCTAAATGGTATAGCCTAACTCAGGAGCTGAGTCACTCACTCCAAAATGAAGTAGCTAGCCAAAAGAATGAAACAATAATAACAATAATAAAAGGCTACATTATTGGATCATTTGGACAAGTATGCTTTATGTCGTACAAATAAGAAGATCATTACTAAAGTATCAAAAAAGTAGGTATATATCAAATGGATCTCATCACAATCCCTAAAAATACCAAACATGCTGACATGTGGGTTAGATCTTAAGAAATCATTCTACATATATCTTCTGAGATTCAATGACTGTTAATGAATCAATAAAACATTACATGAGACTAAATTAATGGACAACAAAAAAGAAGGTTTATAAGATAAGGATTGCTAAAGGAAATCCATTTATTGGCAATAGCCTTTAAACTTTCAATACTATATAATGTGACTTAAAGAGAAAACAAAGGGCCAATTACAAGTGCTTTTAATGGGTATCCAATGTTTTGTAAGGGCAAACTCAATGCAGAAAACTACACAGTTTACAGCACTATAACAAAGCAAAAGACAATCACATGCCCCATATCTTAGACCCTAAAATTCAAACTCTTAACAACATTTAAATCCATAAGGATCAAAAACTTCTAGTTTAAAAGTAACACTTGATCAGAAACATAACTACTCATGCTTCAATTTCAAACCTTGAACACTTGATGGATCCCATGGATATGTCGATTTCAATCAAGTTTTCTTCCTCATTAAATTCTGCTAAGAGCTCCATGAGGCCATGCTGCCTAAAAATAGCCTCTGGTGAGAAATATGGCAACTTCTGCTGCAAACTGAACTTGGTATCTTCTTCTTTTGGAATAACATATTGCCTACATGGAAGAGCTATTTCAATCAGGCTTTCCTCATCGGATATGGAACCGTCCGAGAAGTCCGGGCTATGAGCTGCCTCACCGGAATATGGCCACTCCACATCAGAGTCTTCACTTGTAAATGACTGATCAATGCTTTCGCTTTCTGAATACAAATCTGCAGACCTATTTGCCAAATAGTCATGAATCTGATCAACTCCATTTTCTTCTTGGGCCTCTTCATTGTTCTGCGCTATAGCCACAGTTTCGGGCTGTAGTTGAAATATTTCTTCTTCTTCTTCTTCCTCAGAGCTTATTACAGCCTTATCTTGCACAAAGTTCTCAACATGAACTGGCCTTTTCTTTGAGAATAATGTGAAGAGAATAGTAGATAAAATCAAAACCAAAGATGTGAAGAGGAGAGAAAAAACCCCATAACCAAAAAAGCTGGCAAAAGTTATTAAAAGTATAACAACAGCAGAAATCCATGGTATTGATTTACTAAGAGAACACATAGAAGAAGTCATCTGAAACTCAACTATGCAAGGAAAAGAAAAAAGAAACAACTGATCAACTTTCCTTCACTAGACAGTATAAACTGGAAATTTGGTAAGTGAAAAGATAGTAATAGTGCGGAATATGGACAGTATGTATGCAGTAAAGATCTGCAGATTTATAAAGATTGATGGGTTTTTGAGGGAAAAGAGAATATCAGAGAATCACTTTGTAACTAAGTCAAGTAGCTATAGCAGTGGGGTGGTGTGGATCTATTAACAAATGAAAAAGAAATAGAGACTGGAGTGAAGTTAAATCAAGGTTATGATAGTTTCAATCTCCCAATCTCTACTGCTTTTATGTTCAGGTACTAGATAGCTATAAACAAGAAACAAAATGAAAAGGAGAGAGTATTATACAGAACATTATATATAAGTAGGTGTATGATCAGAGAATTAAGGCAAGAAAAAGGAAAGAGAAAGGCCCAGATTGAATCTAGGCTGCACAGTGCTCAAGTGAGAGATTTGAGGGAACAGATGGAGCTGACCTGGTTTGCAAAGAGGAAGCAATTAGTAAGGAAAATAGGGTTTGTAATTGTTGTAAAATACTAGTAGTAATGGAGCTAGAGTTGCACTGAAACTAAATTGTTGGATTGTTTCTCTCAAACACACTTCCCAATTGTCCACTATGCCTAAAAAACTGTGTCTTTGATTTCTAGCACCAATCAGGTGGTTTTCCTCTGCAACTGATTCTCTTGAAAACCCCAAAACCCTGGTTTCCCCTGCATCAATTTACAGCGTCAAAGCTTGGAAATTAGAGAAGCCATGTGCAGACCTCTGGGCTCACCACATGGCACTTTCCCTCCAATTTCCATAGAGAAAAACAAAACATCCAAACAATAGAAAATTCCCAACTACTATATTACTATATATTCAATACTACTATATTCTCCTTCATTTATTTCTTTGCAATTCCAAGAAAACCATTATCACAGCCATACCTGAAAGCTTCCTCAGAGATTCAAAGATGGATAAACACATCACCCAAAGAATTTATGTAAAAAGAACCCATTTTCATATTTGTACTCTGCTCTGCTTCAAAGTTCAAACCAATCAACCTGCAGGCCTATGAAACTCAAAAAGCTCAACTCTTTTTGTGAAGCCAAAGTGACTTTCTTTCACAAATCTCTGTTCCAATAGACTCAAAACACCACTGAACTGGAAGCCTCTAGGCTATAGGGCTCTTTCTCTATCTGCCAAATCTGTTTAGAATACCCATCATCAAAAGAATCATTTTTCTTTCTTTTAGCAACCCTTTTGGAAAACTACAGGAACTGATCAAGTATCAAGAGAAGATGACCAACCCCTTCAGTCAAATTTTCAGATCATTTGGTTGAATCATGACATCAAAACTTTGCAATGCATATGACTTGTCAGACATTATTGGTACTACATGCTAAATCTGCTATTTCAGGCCTTCTTTCGGACATAAGATCAAGCATCTAACATGCATCAAAATTATCCAAAAGCCCAATACCTGCAGCGATCTTCTTCCTTAGAGAACTATATTGTTTCATTAAGGTTAGATTTCTTTGAATTTAAACATCTCTCTGTTCTTTTAAGAACATTGTTAAATGTTAAAAAAGATAGCATCAACAAAAATGTCACTAACACTATTTGGGTAGTACTTAAAAAAGGGTAATGCCATTATAGAGTTTTGATTATAATCCATGCTTTTGCCTTGGTTTGGTGCCTTGAATGATGGCTTTATGCATGCTTTAGGCATATGTTGCATCAATATGTCTCTCTTTCTATATATAAAATCTAGAAAGATGATATGGGTGCAAGTTGTGGGACACAAGAAGAAGCCCATATTCATTGCTAAGACGAAGACGAGGACGATATAAAATGGAAAACCGTATATACCCTCAGTTACCTACTCACAGTCACTGGCGTCCCAACTTTTCTATCCTTTCATGCACAAGAAAGGATTATGGGTCATTTTGGCCCTCTAGTGGAATGGATCACGGGATAAAATTATTTTATGATATTTTAAGCGTATGCTTGGTTGTTGGTGACAGTGGATGTTATCACATAATGATAAAATTATCACATATATTTATTCTATTAGAATGAAATTTATTCCACTTTATTCACATGAAATAAAAAAACAAAGGGATGAAATAAATTTTTATTCTATTGAAATAGTTTATCCTCCAAAATGATCATAAAATACACTATTTTTATGTTATTCCTTCATATATTTCCAAGGGCGAAGCCAGGAACAAAATGTAGTGGGGTCAAAATTTGTGATCCTATAAATAATTTGGCGAGGGTTCGGGGGTTGCGTCCCCGAGTCATTTTTTTTAGATAATTTTATGTTTTTCGGCCGATTACATATGTAAAACATGTATTTAATCGGTCAGAGACATCTCTTTTAGTTTCAATTGGATCAAATTATTAAATTATACTCAAAAAATCTATTACATCATAAGTATAAAAAAAATGAGTGGGGTCAATTGACCCCATATGTTATACATAGTTTTGCCACTGTATATTTCATTCATTCAATCTAAACGTAGCAAAACTCCAATAATAGGACTCGGTGTTGAACTGAAACGTGATAATTTAAGTTATTTTAAGGGAAGACAATGTTTCAAAAAAAAATCAACACTGGTTAGTTAATTACACATTCCTTTTAATTTCATCCAATATATTGTATTTTTATAATTTTAAATTGTATAATCAAAACTAACACTGGTCAGTTAATTTATATTACTAAGTAGTATAATTGTTCCAAAAATAAAAATAATTTAATATTTTTTTCATCTTTTGATGAACATGTGAATTTTTTATCAAAATTTCAATAGTTGAAAATTCTTTTCTATTTTTTAACGGTAAAATTATTTTTAATGATTCTAATTTTGATATAATTGATCTTAATATCATCAACTATAATTAGAGGAAAGATTTAATGAATAGGTGCCAAATTCAAATTTTAATACTATAAAAAAGTGAGTTGAATGTGAATATTAGTATACTCGCTCATTTAAGTTTAAATCATTTTTACAGCTGCGAGCTTTACTCGAATCATACTCGATCGATTCAAGTTCTTTTCTTCAGACTTTTGTATATACGCAGAAGTGCAAACGATTTTTTTTTTTTTTCAATTTAATTTGTATTTGGGTTCAGGGAAATAGAGAGAGAGAGAGATGTTTGTATGCTTGAAGTTGTTGAATCTCTCCCCTTTCCAAAACTAAGTATGCATGTCTCGATATTTATTATTCCCTCTGTCTCGTGATAAAAGTCTTTATTATTATTTTAAATAATTTTAAATTAAATATTTACTTATCTTAAATAATTTATTTTTTATAATAATATGCCTATAATACCTTAGTATTAATTGTCATATTTATATTTTTTATGCATTTTTATGGAGAATCACTAGTCATGTACAGATAATTATACAATTAAATAAGAATTTAAATATAGACAATCTTGTCATTTTATTCCCTTTATTAATATGCATAAAAAATTAATCTAAACTTTTATCTTAAAACGAAGGGAGTATATCACACTCAAAAATTCAACTAAAAATTGTAATATTCGATTTGTCAAACCCTAATCTTGTAAGTTTTTCAAATCAACACTTATTCTTCGATCTTCATTTATTGTTTTATCTCTTGATTCTCTTATTTGATGCAAGGCTTGAAACTAGTAACATACAAATTGGAGATGAGATGGCTCATATTAAATTGAGACGGTTCATAAATATTTATGCGAGTCAAGTCGAGATCGAGTAGTTGTATATAAAGATAAATTGAATTTTTAATCAGCAAAGGAAAAAATCAAATTGAAATCTCACTAGCTCAAATGTAAATCAAATAAAAAAAATGAGTGATGTTAGGGACACTAATTACAAATAAAAGGTTGTGCACATACAGTATAAAAAAAAGAGAAAAAAAATAGAGAGCGGAACCTATAATTGAATATTTTACACATTTTTATTGGTATGCAATACATGAGTCTTATTTTTAGTACATAATTTTTTGTATACAGTTAGTGCACATAATATTATTCAAAAAAAAAATATGAGTCGATTTTAAGCTATTGAATGTTTAGTTCAATTTAACTCGATTTGTATCCCTAAATTTTAGGATGACCAACACAACCGAAAAGTTTAATGCTAGCAAATGAAGGATTATCATTTGACCCATAAACTAATGATAATATTAGAGGTCTTAAATTTCTAGTATGACATGACATTGAATAGTTTAATAATATCAGGGTCATTTCTGAGCACGAGCGGAAGAGTCGACCGCCTTGGACCCTAGATTCAGAGAGCCCCAGTTATATATATACATATATCTATATATCTATATATACATATATATCTATATATCTATATATACATATATATCTATATATCTATATATATATATATATATATATATAGGATTTTGAACATTTGATTGAATATTTTGTCTCTAGGAATACTAGAAGAAGTTCTCATATATTTTGTTATAGTTGAACTATTATGTTTTAAGCTCCGAAAAAACACTTTTTTTGGATACAATTTGTACTTTTTTTTGTGAAGACAATGTTTCGAAAAGGGTCTCGTTTTCATTTTTTGTCTTAGACCACCAAAATCTCAAGAACGACCCTAAGTGACACCTTATAGCATAACTGAGACATTTTTTTAGACCAAAAATTTAAAACTCCTGACATTATCCATAAATTAAACATTGACTTATTTGAGTCAGTAGCTTTTTAAAACAAATCCCTCCTCTTCTTCAAATGTAATAATAGTATTTCATTGTACCAAACGAAAAATAGAACAAAAGAACTTCATTTAGGCAGGAATGTTCCTAGGATCAAGCAATAAATGAATTCAAAATGACTCCATAATTTATAATATATGATACATTACCTTCATAATATTTAGGTACAACGAATATAGTTTACATTTTAATTCGCATTAACAATATCAATTACTCCCTCCGTCCCAAATTAATTACTTTTCTAGGACTTTTTAAAGTCAAATTGATTATTTTTAAAATTAATAATTAAACATATATAAATATATTTCTAAAATTATAAAAATTGAAATTAGTAATGAATTGTATATACTTTCTTTTGGTTATAATATCTTTACCTATATGTTAGCAAAAATAGTAAAAAAATTAGTTTTAAAAATATTCAATTTGACTTTAAAAAGCTCTATAAATACAATTAATTTGGGACAGAGGGAATATTAAATTATGACAAGTCTATTACTATGTATAAAGAGACAAAATGAGGGTCATCATTAATTTGGTAGTTCTTTTAAGACCTCAATAAATTACAACCACCGCCACAATAAATTTCTTCCGATAAAAATAAATGTATAGAGTTGTATATTAATATCTCCATATGTTATGAATTCTTCCAAATTTGTCAATACGTTAAAGCCAACATACATTCGTCTATTAAAATACAATATACACACACACACACACACACACACACACACATATATATATATATATATATATATATATATATATATATATATATATATATATATATATATAATACAATAATTACACATTTAGTATCTTAATATTAATCCAATTATAAAACTATGATAACATACATTAATTATAAGAAAAAATTAAACTCTTTTCATATTTGTCCATACGTTAAAACATTTTTAAAAATCATCAAAATTCAAAGTATTAAAAAGAAAGATCATATAAATAACATCACCAAAACAAAGTTAAGTATTAAAAGATTTATCAAGTTTTTCAAAATTTTCTTTTAAGAAAAAAATAAATTTAAAAATTTATGGTTACCAATTTCGTTTGAAATAGATGTTATAGAAGCAACTGCTAGAGATATTTAATTTGTTATGAAAGAACTTATCAATTTGAACTTTGTTGGATATATTTTAAGAAAATAAGAATATTTATAATTATTTATTGAGATTTATTGTGTTTAAATATGAATGTTACAAATTTCATTATAATGAGACGTTATAATTCATAGTATTTATGTTGGTCCATTTAGGAAATAATAATAGCATACATTAAGTACAATAAACAAAAATAATTGGACATATACTAGGTTAGACTCATGTGCTCCTCAATATAAATAGGGTAGTGGAATAAGTCTAACACACAAGTAAAACTAATTAACAACATGCCAATAGATTGCCGCTATGAATCATGATGTAGATAGACTATACGAGTGATTTCACGAGCAGTATATCTATTTTTAACTTGTAAGACGTACATATGACTTCGCGAACTAAGTTGAATATTTGTTCTTCCACGTAGCATAATAATAATGCTCGGATAAGAAAGAACGTAAAAGGAATGGACCACTATTAAAATATGTCACAAGGTAGGTTGTGTTATAAATATATATGTGGGCTTCTAAATTCTATGTCTTAATGTTGTCTAATTATTGTTGTGATCTAGCTGGCGTTATATAAAAAAATATTATTCATGTTAGTTTTATTTGTGTTAATTACTTATATATGATTTTGATGTTTTTGACTCACAAATGAAAGATATGCGACAAGTATGGAGGGAACAATATACAAAAAAATCTGACACAAATTTATATGCTATGATGGTTGTGTTTTTTCTCAGTTTTATTTATTGTATTTTTTATTGGTTTTAGAATATTACTATTGTTAAAAAACCCTTCATGAGTAACGAGTGATTAGGTCAGAAGCATTTAGTACATAAACTAATATGTTGTGTTTTAATAATTCGTTGAGCTTCAAATTCTTAGTGACTTAGAAAACACGACAGAAAAGGGGAGAGGATAGGGAAAGGACACAACTCGATGTGTCTCGACTGAATTTCATTTTCATGATTGAATTATCCTTTTTGTAAAACTACTAAAATTTTTGATTCATAGACCCACAATCCATAAAGTCAGGCTAAATATTATCAATTACTAATTATTATAAAATACAAATAAAATATTATTTTTCTTCATGACTGAAGGGTGATTAGGTTAGAAGCATCTAACATGGACAAATTATGTATTTGTGACACGAATTTTTTCATAAGTTAAAATATACTATTTATTCGTGTTATTAGATAAAAATATATAACAATACAAAATTAAAATAGTTAACATGTGTCCATCAAATTCCTACGTCGTATGGATTTAAGAGCTAGTGTTATTTTAAAATATGCAAAACAGCCTGCGCATAGCCCAATACATATAAGGGCCTGGGTATGGGTTACGGATAGTAACTTTATTGTTTCGGAGCTGTGTAACCTGACCCGATCCAATACAGTCACTAATTTGACCAAGAAACGACCCAGCCCAATTTACTAGGTTCCAGCCCAGCCATGGCCATCATCCCTACAAACTTACCCATCATAAAACATGCTTATTTCACTCAATTTCCTTTCACTTTTACGGGAATTTAGTTGTGCACCTTTTATGAAATTACATAATAAAATAAGAGAATATTATTTATATATATATTTTTAATATTTTCATATGTTTCTCTCTCGAAAAAGAAGGATTCACCTTATTCTCATAAATAAAAGAATCATATAGATATATCAAAAATACATGTGAAAATATTAATTTTAATACAATATTCAAGACGTCCTAATAAACACCGTAAATATGAGCATGAGAGAAGAGCCTGCTACATTCAACCCTTTGCAAGTGACGCATAAGTTAGGAGAATCTATTTGCATTTATCGACCTATTCTCGGTTTATATGCTTGTAAAAAAAACATTAAATCTTACTACCGCATCCTCAAAGGAAACAACCTAAACCAAAAATTACTCCTTGTAGGTACGCAACTCTGTACTGTACAGTCGGGTTATAGTAACAGGTGGCGACGGTTCACCCGTCGCTATAAATATTTTGGGCTAAAGCGACGGGTGAACTGTCGCTATAATTCAAAAAAATCGTCACTATAGCCGACTGTGGACTACACAGATATGTATATACATTTTTTTCAACCAAAAATTACTCTTTTTTTTTTTTTTTACTTTTAAGAATACAAATTGAACATGTGAGAAAAGGGAACAATACAAGGATGATAGTGCCACCTGTTGGCCAGTTGTAGGTGCTACTTTGGGAAAATAAAGGAGATTTACATAAAATCCTCAACTAAACAACCTTTTTGCTCAACATTTGGACTACAAAACATTGGAAACAAACTTAATTAACACAGATTAATCATTATTAAATTAAAATAATTTCGACCTTAGAGAAATTTTTGTCTTGAAATGAGGAATGAGATCAAGAAAACCGACCGGGTGTTGGGGAATGTCAAATAATTAAGGAATGTTTTAGCTGCGATTATCGACTCAACAATGTGGGTGGGGACCATATCTTAGTGTTGATGAATGTTTTATTAATGTGTAGTAGTAGTTTAGTTGTAGGGTTTGGATTTAGTATCCTTTCTTTGAATCTGAAATGAAGACTTTAGGATAAGAGTGTTGTTTATTCTTTAATTACATTGTTCTATAATGTGCATGGTTAATTAATTTCTTGTTATTTAATTTACAGCATAAAATCATGGTGAAGTGGTCCATAAAGAGCCCTTGTTATTGTCAACGAGAAAAGCCAAAATAAATAATTAAAAAAAATATCCAAAGTTTAGGTAGCATCTAATTAAGTAGGGCCGTATATAAATGAGTTTCTTTCTAATCTCATCGATTCAAAAAAGTGATTGATCTGATCATGCATCGGGTAATCTAGCTAGTTCAATATTTACAGGTTTGCGTTAAAATTCTTTAATTTGACGTCATATTTAATTTTGAGTAAAATACACTGACACTCCCTCTAGCTAGATAATCATAATAACACTCGTTATCTCTTTTTTTAATTTTTTAAGTAACTGGTACTACCCGCTAAATTTTTAGGGTTGGCTAAATAAATAAAGTTACACATTTACCATTGCATGTTATCAAATTTTAATTTCTAAATAATATGTGTGTGTGTGTGTGTTTAATTGTCCTTTTTTAATACAATACATTTTAATTATAGTTTTATTTGTAATTTAGACTATCTCATTCAAATTATTTGTAAATTATAAAAAAAATTAATTTAGTTTAATTAAGACATATTTTTTGGATAAGTGATACAAATATTAAGAATTTTAAATTAAATTATTAATTGAGTTGTTCTAATTAAAGTGATTGAGTATGTTGATAGTTTAGTTTTTGGTGTTTAGCAACAAAAATTATTATTTTGAATTCTTAGTTTCATATTATGATTTTTATATGTTAAATTTTCTTAAGCATATGTCAAAATTTGGGAGGTTTATGATTTTGATTATATTTTTTAGTATACACTTAGTATTGTTTTTGTGCAGTGTTGAATAAAAGAAAATATAATAATATTTATTACTACATCTATCTTGTAAAAAGATTTTTCTTTTAATATATTTTTTTCTTTTTTTGAGTAACAACATTTATCATTTTTACTGTAAATAATTATGCCTAAGTGTGACTTATGTTTAGTTTAATATTTGAGAAAAATAATTAATATAATTTTTAATATTTTTTATATGAATAATAAGATTCGTTTTGTAATAATAAGTTTGTTTTACGTAAAATTTAATATTTAAGAAAAATAATTATAATTTTTTTGAGTTAATTTATTCTTTTTTGGGTGTTAAAATTTTACTTTTTAATTACAAAAAAATATATTTGAATGTATATTACGTAAATTTTAATTTTTGAGAAATTTAATTAGCAAAAAGTGTTTGACTTTATTTTCACGATAAAATGAATATTTATTATTTTTAATATTTATGTTATTTATTGCACAAGTTCATAATTTAATTAATTAGATTAAGTTAAGTAAAAATTATAATATACAAATTTATATTTAGTGGATATATTAAA
Source organism: Aralia elata (assembly GCA_034770075.1). NCBI lineage: Eukaryota > Viridiplantae > Streptophyta > Magnoliopsida > Apiales > Araliaceae > Aralia > Aralia elata. The sequence goes on from CM068385.1 coordinate 89,506,291, forward strand.
TATTATAACTTGAAGGGTGTATTAGACATTATATTAAAAATATTTTTGAATATTAGTTGGTCAACTACACTAAGAATAGTGAATGCTACGTGTTATAAATTAGAGGGGTACTAACTGTTATTTAAAAAACTAAAAAGTTGATACATATTATTATGATTATGCCCGGGAGATGTTATTTTACTCTTTGATTTTTATATAAGAAAAAATGACAACGGTTGGGACAGTGAGAGGAAAAGGTACACTGCCAGTCTGCCACCACTTATTTTGGAAACAATTTAGTCCTAGAATATTGGGAGAAAAACATAACCTGACATCCAATTTTTTTGTTTGTTTTTTTTTATTTTAAATTTTAATTGTTTTTGTATATGTATCATGACAATTGTATATATGTGTATATTTAATTATTAAATATACACATAATTCACCATTGTTGCTCTCTATCATTTGGATATGCATCAGTGTACTTCACACCATTCATCATTAATGTCGCCAAATATACCTACCAAAATTTATTACTATCACATGTTCTTCCACATAGTGATTGGGACTGTTCAGTCACTCTAGAAAATTATTCAGGCGAGAGTGAAGGAGAGAAACAGGAGAAATTGTGGAGAGACAATATGCAGAAAGTTTTAGTTTTAGATCCCGCAAACAGGTGAGTGGGAGCGGGTTTTGACAAATATAAATGAGTCATATTCATATTCATATTCAAATCTAAATCATATCAAGCGAACACTAAATTTAATTCAATTATATAAAAGAATTGTTTGATAATTTAAAACACATGTCCTAATCCGTACCTAATGAGAGAGTTATGAAACCAAACTCATGACAATAACATATATATTGTCTATGCCTCTATGGTGATCAATTGTTATATATATTAAAACACATGACTAGTGATTTGCAACAAATCATACTACTCGTAACTATTCAGCAATTACTCAGGTGACACCATGCACTCAATAATTTCTTGCTATATATATTATATATATATATATATATGGAAAATGAATGATAGGTATTTGTTATGAATCAAAATTGGGTATACATCATCTTTACCATACAATACTAGATCGAACGAGTAAGATTAAAAAAACAAAATCGACGTTCGTTACTAATAGTAACTGACGGATTAATTATAAGATTTGGACTAATTAACCCCTTCAATCAGTCATAAGCAATACAATGATTAACCAGGGTTTAAAATTTATTAACTAGAGTTTATAGTTTATTTACTAGGGTTTATGGTTTATTATTTAAGTTTAGGGTTTATTAACTAAAGTTTAGAGTTTACTATTTAAGATTTATTAACTAGGGTGTAGGGTTTATTAATTAGGATTTAAGATTTATTCATTAGTCATAATATGCAAGATTAAACTTACTTGTTTTAATGAATTCTTATTGCTAGAACTCCAATATAGACGTGGACATGTGGATTTATGATATCTGATCACCGTCCTTTAATAATATTAGCGGACGTAAATTTTTTGATTATAATCTTGACTGATATTCTTGTATTAGATGTTCATGATAGTAATTATTTATTTTTTAATTTATAATAAGTACTTATTATGAATCATTTTCATATATATATATATATATATATATCCGTTCAGGAAGAAATAATAAGCCTTTAATCTTGTTGTTCCACTTTCAAACAATTAATTAAAGATCCAATCATTCACACAAAAAGTGATTCATTCACTTTTAAGAATAGTTTATTATCATACATTTAAGGTACATATATAGCTAGCTAGCTGCTACCTAGCAATTGGCTATGGGTTACATGAAAGTTTGTAGCCTTTCACTTGCACATGCATGCATTCTTACATATTATGGGCCATCATTCTTATTTCTTAATGCAAATCCACAGGTGAAAATGTTCCACTAATCTCCTTGGAGGTACAGATCTAGTTGTTTCTCATCTGTTCTGAGTGGCTATAACTGCTAGCTAGCTTTAGTTGGGGAAAAAAGAGAAAAGAAAAAATTCATAAGGATGTCAAATCTAACTGTTCATTCGTATTGTCATTCAACACAACACACTGACATGATTTGTAAACTAATATAAATATATAAAAAACTTAATTGATACATCTATTTGTGACAAAATTTAACATTTTTAAACCATAAATATAAATCATCTTCTTAAACACCAAATTAAATGCTATATGTATTACTGTGTATATCTTCATCTCCATCAATACCTATATTTACGAAGCCGACTTACCAATATTTGTTGGGCTGAGTAAAAGGAGCTCAGTGTCTCTTAAACAAGATTTTGAGTTCGAGTATTGTAAATGAAGAAAATAATATTATGTGGAGTTCCCCCTTGTGGGTCCGATCATAGCTCGATTTCGGAATAGTCAGGGCCTAATGGTTGCCAGATACCGGGAGGTGAGAATAAAAAATAATATTTTAAAAGCAGACTTAAGTTCAGTTTTCAATTAATTGAAGAACCGACTAAGTTAATTCGATAGTGATTCATATTATCCAATCGAGTTGTCTCAATAATTGTAAATGTTGTGTTAAATAATTATAATTGAGTTGACTCGGTAATTATTAGTTGGATTAAGTTTTTATTTTTTTATTATTACGCTGTAAAATTTTTAGCAATGATAAGATACTCATGCCTGCTCGTTTTTCAAATTTTATGAATACATCTAATCATAATCGAGAAAGGAAAAGCTGATATCAAATCTAACTGTTGATTCGAATTGTGATTAAGAGAGAATGACATGATTTGCAAACTAATACAAATATATAAAGAACTTAATTGATATGTTTATTTGTGACAAATTTAACATTTTTAAACCATAAATATAAATCATCTTCTTAAACACAACATTAAATGCAACATATATTAGAGTGCATATCTTCATCTCCATCAATACTATATATTTAAAAGACAGACTAATTAAGTTCAGTTTTCAATTAATTAAAGAACCAATCGAGTTAATTCGGTAGTGATTATTATTATTATCCAATCGAGTTGTCTTAGTAATAGGTAATGTTGTGTTAAATAATTACAACTCATGAGTTGACTTGGTAATTGTTTGTTGGATTAACTTTTCAATTTTTTATTATTATGATTGTAGGTGCAAAAATTTTAGCACCGGTAAAATATTCATGTTTGTTCGTTTTTTAAGTTTCATGAATGCATCTAATTATAATCACATTTAGTATGAACTTTTGTGAGTTTCTATAAAAATAAATGTAATACTCAGCTTAATTGTCATACCAATTTCTTAATTTTTTTTAAATTGACTTAAAAGTATATCTCCAACTATATAAACGGGAGAATACCTTTTTTGCTATTGTCTATTATGAAATAATTCGTATATTATCGGCCAACAATTCTATGAGCTCCTGGTAAGTCAAGCGGTAATCAAAGAGAAAGTTAAAGCGAATAGAATTAATATTGTAGATCATGATATATTAGGTAAGGACTATGACAACACTTTTTAAGTAAAGAAGATTTTAACAATTATTATATATAAAAATTATTAAATTATACAAAAAAAAATTATAAAACCACAGAAAACAATACCCATGCCTCGCACAAATTAATAGACTGGTATCAATAAATAATGGACAATTTGTGTCACACCAATTACTATCAAATTGATGAGGCCGACTTTGGTAGATTCTCTTCCAGTGTCATACCCTCTCTCTCTCTTCTATCTCATGCCAACATCTAACCACCAACATATCTCTAAAGATTCTTACTTAACCAACAAAAATTCTCCTTTTTCTTGACTATTTTTCTTTCTTTTTAGTTCACCATCTTCTTTTCTATTTTTATTATTGGGATTCTCCGATGGTCATTTTCCCAAAACCTAAATGACTCAAGAGGTGCATGAATTCCTTTTGAGCTTGTTATCTTTCATTGGATGAAATAAAATAAAGATGCCCACTTGCTCTTGCGGCACCACTTTAGATGTTCAATCCTCTCTCTCGCCCCCCCCCCTCAAATCTTTGATGTTATGTATGAAAATGCATTGCACCGTTAACTGTCTAACGCGTGTACGTTATATAGACTACATATTGTGACTGTTGGTTGGGCAACATTTTCTGTTTTTAGTCATGACAACAAGAAATGTTTCATTACCACACTTAAATGTAGCTGGTAAAATCTTTTCAACCCGCAATTATTGGCATTTGGTTGCCTGCTCTACACAACTGATAAATATATGGGTACGGTAAGAAAGTTAGATATGAGAGTCTGTATAAAGTCGATTAGATTGTCTAAGATAAATTTAGGAAATGATATATATTATACATATTTATGTCGATTTTTTGATTGTCAAATACGTGAATGTTAATGTTAAAATCTGTCTGCCCGTCGAATCACCAAACAACGAACTTAAACCTGCACAGTAAACAAACAAATACACCCAAAAGCTTGACGGCTGGAACCACCGAGAGATAGCTCCGGTATGAGAATAAGTACATATTAGAAAACGTCAACAATGGAGGCACGTAACTGCTTTAATGTGTAAAAATAAATGAAGTGAATGTACCTGAAACTTGAATTATGGTTTTATATTTATAACTTGACCACACCTTCCCGAGTTGGACTAGGAGTCCTATGTAAAGATAACCTCAAATTTCCCTGACTGAATAGAATCCAACTTCCTCAGAGATCAGAAGTCAAATAGAATAAAGGAGTCATAAGTCAACTAGGACTGTAGACTCTCTAGAATGTCAAATTTCCACTGAGATATTTTGCCATATGGCATGGGTCCAACCGAATATCCTAGACCCATCGAATCATATTCCAATATTGTACCTCACTCTCGTATTATAAGAAGTTTAAAATAAGAGAGTACGAAAATTGTCCAATCAATTAATATATTACTGTTACTGAAGCCAAACTATCACCCTTTTACTCTACGTGTCAGACTGGGACCTACCATTACTATCATTACGCCGTAAAAAGAAAACGTGCATAGTCGGTCTGTCACTTCATAAGTCCTTTCCCCTAAGAAAATGAACTGCCACTTCTCATCCACACATTCAAAATTTTCTCAGAGAGCTCAAAAGTCTATTGTTTCCTTCCTATCGCATGGCAACCGTCTCCAACCATATTCCTTCCACCAAATCGTAGAACTTACTGCTCAACCATGTCTGACGACTACTCCGTCCAACCCACCACATCTGCTAACTAAACCCTAGCCGTAACCTCCCCCATTGTTCAACCCTCAATAGCGACCAGTACAATCCTTACAGAATAACCCATTATCGCCATCATCGTCACCTCCTCCTATACAACCACCCCTTCTCCTTCAACCAAAAGCACCCTATCTTTTGTGTTAGGCGAGGCCAAAATCACACAGACTAAGATCCGAGAATAGAATTAATTGGAGAAAGCCTATTCTCATATCAACATCTGATCCTCTGTAACAAATCGGGTGTTACCCCACCTTCGACAGTAGTATTAAATCCCCGATGAGTATGAACTTTATACGCCTAACCTTTTAGAAAGGATGTACTAGCGCCCAAGGGATGAATGGGTCGTCGTCCCTATTTACGCGCTAAAGTATGGGGTACGATTCCTCTACATGAATTTATTTCATCTTTCCTGTGTTTTGTGGCAATCAGGTTCACACAATTAATGCCGCACTCGTACATCTATCTCATCTGCTTTATTGCCTTCTGCCATGAGTGCGGAGTCGAACCGTCACTAGATTTCTTTTTCGCCATGTTTACCCTAGGCCGGTTAAAGGAACCATGGTACCGTCAACTCAACAAGCAAACGAGCCTATGCGTATAGATGAAGACCGCCTCCAGCAGCAAATAAGGATGTGCAAAAGGTTCGGTAATTAAATTACCGAGCCGAACCAGTTCGGTAATATTGGTACGGTAAATATATATACCGATTCGGTACCGGTATTTTTTACCGATAAAAATTGGATGTTCGGGACTGGTATACGCACTTATGGTGCTTCGGTAATTACCAAACCATACCGGTTATACCGGTTGGTGTTAGGTGATCTCGACTGTTGTTAGTATCATTCTGCTCTTGGTTATGGTGATAGTACCATAGCTACTCCTCTATCATTGCTTTCAAAGGGATGGGTCCCCGTTGTTGAACCACCAAAGAAGTTCTAGTTTTGGGATTAAACTTACCATTCTTTAATTCAAAAGTAAATAAATGGTCAATATTAATGTCAATATTCGTCCACGCGCCCAATTACCAAACTGCGTGTCCAATCCTGCACAGAAATAAAATCACACTCAGAGAGCTGACGACCTAGGCCGTCAGGAGATAGCTCCAGTGTGAGAATAAGTACAGACTGAATAAGGTTTAATAATGGAGGCTTAATGCTTTAATGCTGAAAAAAGATCATTACATGTGAATTAGGGTTTAACCTTGTATTTATAGTGATCACACTACCAACTTCATATCCGTCCCCGTATAGAAATAGAACTCCTCATTAGGATAGATACCTTAATGGGATCAAGCTGAATATCCTTAAAGAAAGAAAGTCGAATCATATACACTTTTCTCAAGAGTTGAACATCAAATATAATTAAGAATCCTAGATTCCTTAATATACTTCCACCTCCCAAATTAACTCCTACGTGGGAATATCCCTCCACGTGGACTATGGCCCACCGTATCCATCGGGCCCCAAATAAACACACACTAACAATTAATAAGAAAGGAATGTAAGAATTAATTTTAGTAAGCAAGTATTTTAATTTCTAAAGCAAATAACAGAACTAGATCACATATTTTCTGTAGTTATGCATGCGTAATGCATGCATCTCTATTAAGTTTTTTACAAGAATCAAGATATTAGTATTTGCTTGTGTGGTGTATATATTGCCATCATTGTCTATATACCATATACCCCCATTGCCTTCAATTCTTAAATTAACAATAAAAATGTCGAACATATATACTATCTTTCGTTATTTTCCAATGAAAGATGTAATAAAATAATTTTTTTTATCTTTCTCTCATTGGGACTATTTTATTTGGAGATATGTATAATAACTTGGAAATAATATACGTGTACTTGAAAATCTAAAACTTGCATGAGAGTTTTTCTTAAGAGTTAATTTAAAATATTTTAAATTTTAAATTGATATATAATTAATTAATATTACATTTGAGACACTTTAAAGTTTTCATTATTATATTGTTTAAAGTCATTTTAATTGATAAAAAAAATAAAAAAAATCATAAGTGTATTGTTTTATGTACATATTTTTTGGGAATAATATATGTGTACTTGAAAATCTAAAACTTGCATGGACAAGTATTTTGTGTGGTAAAACTAAAACTATGAAGGGGGTGGCACTTTAGTTAAAGAGAATGTCTTTTTGAAAAAATAAAACAAAGATAAGGGAAATTTAGTATTGCCACATGCAAGGCTTTGGTTGCGAGCTGGTCATAGCTTTCATTATATAGAATGACCCATCAGATTTTAGTAGCATCTCAGACAAAGGAGAGTAGAGGCTGCCACCATTTTCACTGAGATGAAATTTCGGTACAAAATTGGTTTTTACCGGTACTGAATTGGTCCTAATCAGTCCAGAATACCGATAATTTGGTGCCAGTATCGGTACTCATTTTTTAGTAAAAACGGTAACCAGTTCGGTACGGTAAATTACCGATGAACACTCCTAGCAACAAAGGGTGGACGCATATTAGGTCTTCATCAAAGGTCCTGATACCCACTTGCTCCCAAACTGGGGCGAACTCTCAAAGACCTCATTTGGGTTCGACACCACACCTCAGGACCCGGCTGAAGAATTCAAGGCATTCTATTCCAAGATATCGAAGACGGACTGGTCTCTAGACTTGTTGTCTAACCAATCCTGGCTTTTCACCTATAAATGTAAGTCCCGATCTCAACCTTTGTATAATACATACGAAATATACTAAATTCTGATTCTTACTAATCTTTATATGTTTGTAGTGATTATCTTCAAACCACAGTCGATCGCCTAGATCGGCTCACAATTGCCCACCAAAGCCACACTAATAGGAAGCACCCCCCAACCAATCACCGAAGTATTTCCCGCCCACAACTAACAAGCCGAACAACCTATCATACTGAAACCTATCTCCGTCGTTCCCATGCCGACGCCAACCCAGTACAAAAGAGCGCATTGGAGATGAACGTCGAGAAAAAAATGGTGTTGTTGAAAAAGAAGAAGCGAAGATTGGTGAAGGTAGCGACAAAAATACCTTCCATAACCTCAACCCCTTCCATCGAACCTCCCTAGAACATCACACCGAAACCCATCCGATAAACAATTGACATTGAACCCCCAACAACCGACACCAAACGAAGCCACACTTGATAAAAGAATAAAACCCGAAAAGCCAACCTCCGAACCCTCTCCCAAAAGAATATGTATAGAAACAAGCCCAACAGACGCTAAACCTTCCTAGAGAACACCATCTCCCCCAATAACCTCTGAACCTCCTTCCACCTCCGAACCACAACAAAAAACCCTCCGTCCGACCCGAAAACATGCCTAACAACTTCCTTTACGAGCTTTACAACGCCTTCATCCTCCAGGGGATGATGAGAAATTCGATTAACTCACCCCCGAAGAACTCATCATCGCCAGCGCCATCCACGGGGGTCGGGTAAGCACAACACACAACTTCTCTTTATATTTTCATCAACTTCACAATCTGAGCAAAATGTTTGACCTTTTTAGGCTGTAGCCTTCTTTGGCTAGTTATTGAATAGACTTATTTCAATAACGACCAAGGAGAAGAAGTTTGAAGCCGATGTCGAGCGCCTCCAGGATAAAGTTCAAGCCCTGAAATTCGATTTAAAGAAATTGTAGGGTCAACACGCTGACACCCTACTCTGATCCCAAGAGCTAATGCTCCAGCTGAAGATATTAAAATGACAATGTTCTGAAATGGCCGAACAAAGGCAGAGGCTCTTGGAAGACCAGGTCGGATTGAAGGGGGAGAACAAAGAATTGAGGAAGTTCGTGACAGTCCTCGAGAATCAGCTTCGGGATATTCACATAAAAATAAAGAATCTGATCAAAGGTGCTTCGAAATTGGAGAAACAATTTAAAAAACTTCAAGACCAAGGTCCACCAATCTTCAAAGCCAATAGACCAAAAATTATGGATGAATACAAATGTTGCCTGAACTGATCGAGACTGTCTTGGACCAGTTCGACAAACGCTATTAACATGCAGTCGACTTTGACCCCCGACACTTTGGCTTCTCCGATGATGAGGATGAAGGGCCCGAGGGAGAAGAAGACCCCTCACCCCCATAATAATTATATATACCTTATTTTATCTTTTCTCTATCTTCTTTTTGGTTTTAAACTTGTAAAACATCTGATGTACGACGAATGAATATAATGAAATTTTTTGCAAGCTATCTAATATAAAACTAACTTCGTTATAATATGATAAGTCTACAAATTCATCAAGAATACATATCTGTAAAAATTAAACTGCATATCTTATTGAAAATATTTCTGAAGTTTTCTTGCATGTCAAGTATTCTTTATATCAACCCTATCCATAGTTCGAAGCCGATAGTCCTTGGTTTCGGGACATCAATAACTTCATACGACCCTTCATAGTTAGGCATAAGTTTTCCCGTGTTTTGAGGAGTATAAACTTCAGCTTCCCGAAGCACTAGATCACCAACCTTGAACCGCCTTTGTTTAACACCTCGATTATAATGTCAAGCAGTCTGCCGCTGATAGACAGTTTGCCGCTGATAGGCAGTCAACCTTATCATCATTGAATCTTGAACTTCATCTACCAAATCTAAATTAAGTCGAAATCGTTGTTTTTCTTTTCTCTTTCTCATTTCTTCTCTCTTTTTCCTTTCTTTCTTCTTTTCCTTTTTCTCACACCTTCTTCCTTTTCCTCCTGAATGAAGGCTGATGAAATGGTCTTATTAGGCCAAAATTAATTGGCAAACAAAAATGGCCCACATCCCCCAATTTTTTCCCTCTTTTGTCACCCATCATTTTTGTCCCCCACTTCACCCACTCTCTCTATCTTATTATTAGCATTAGCCGCCCATGTGTCCACACTCATCGAAAATTTATTTTCTTTATCTGCCACCATCTCACCAATTATATGAGAAAATTTTCAACAGGAACCATGCATGCAACTTGCTAATTCGGACAGAACAAAGGCTTTGAGCCTTTTGAATTTTGTTCCTTCACATGGGCCCACATATATTTATAACCATCTCATTTCCAAGCTTCCATGTGTCATCTGTGAATGAATACAAAGGTCCATGTTTTTATTAAGTGGCCATGTAAAGCAAAAACATTTATTTACTCCACAGTGTAGTAAAACAGGATAAAACATAAAAAAAAAATTGAATAAAAATATGATAATTTAGAAAATTAAATTCTCTTTATTAAAATTCGGGGTCTTACAACATCGCTACCATACGCCAGCCGAAACAGAGAATCTCCTATAGTGGTCTGAGGAGTAGTTTGATAGGACCACAAAATACTAAGCAGTTCATCCGGCCATCTACCATTGGCCTCATCCAACCTCCGCTTGATACCATTACGTAAGGTCTGATTCGTGACTTTTACTTAACCGTTTGATTGAGGGTAGGCTACCGACACCGTAAGATGTTAAATATTAAAATCCTTTAGGAACTATTTAAACTTGGTTCCCACAAACTGACGCCTATTGTCCAATACTATAGCCACGGGATTACCGAACCAGAATACCACCGACTCCTTGAAAAGTCACAAACAATCCTGCTCGGTGATCATCTAAAGAGGTTTGACCTCCACCCACTTAGTCATATAGTCGATGACAACAACCACGAATGCTAGCTGACTCTTCGCCTTTGGTAACAAACCAAGAATGTCAATTCTCCATACTGCAAATGGGATCGTGGATAAAACCGATGACAACTCCTCCGAAGGTTGATGTGGAACAGGACTGTTGAGCTGGCACTTGACGTACTTCTTCACATAGTCTTTCGCCTCCTGAAACATAGTTGACAACCCTGCCTTATCAACTTGTATGTCAATGTCTTAGCCCCCATATAATCTCCACAGATACCCTCGTGCACCTCTCGAAGGACATAAGCCGCTTCAGATGGCACAAAACACTTCAGTAATGGGGAGGAATAAGTGCGTCGGTAAAGATCCCCATCGATCAGGCAAAAGTAAGAACTCACGTGCTTTATTTTTTTAGCCAACACTCGGTCCGAAGGCAATTTCTCTTCACTGAGATAGTCGAGATAAAGAGTAAATCAATAGTCCAACCTCTCAATCACTAAGAACTTTGACTTCTGAATGCTCGGGGTATCAAGAACCTCAAAGTACACCTCTCACTAAATAAACTCACGTCTATCGTGGCCAACTTTGACAAGAAATCGACCACAATATTATTCGACTAATCCACACACTGAAAAGAATAAGAGTTAAACTAATGGAATTGATCCTTAACTTCAGCCAAGTACGTAGTCATCCTTACCCCCCGAGCCTCATACTCCCCAGCGATCTGCTTAATAACCAACTGCGAGTTGCTGAATACAATCAGGTGTCGAACCTCTAAGCTCCTCCCAACCGTAACCCAGCCATGATAACCTCATACTCCGCTTCATTATTAGTGGCTTTGAACTGAAAATGGATAACCTATTGAACTTTAAACTCTTCATGGCTAGTTATATAACCCTGGCTCCATTGACATCTAAATTTGAGGAGCCATCTACATAAAGAGTCTATGAGGATTTTGTCGGTTGGACATTAGTAACCAAGTTCACCTCACAATCCGATTGAACCTGTGGATCTTGTCACGCCCCGAAATCCACCTGTTTGCTTGGTCGGACTTCGTGCTGACTTGTACAACCTTTACATACTACTATAGAAATCTTGACTTCTAATAATTAGAGTATAATGCGAAAAAGTGATAATATTATAATATCATTCGTTCATGATTATAACATTCCCAGATAACTTATTGTATAAATATTCAGGATATTACCTTCTCTCGTCCATATAAAAATTTCATCCTCGAAATTCCAGTATAAACTTTTTTAACCTTCTTTTTATGAGTATGTCAAATCCTAGTTTTGTTATCTAAGAGACTATATCCTAAGGCATTTCCTACCCGAGAGCTGTAATCTACAGCTCTGATACCATAATGTCATGAATATTCAGGATACAATAATATCCTGAATATTTATAGAACATATAAATATGATATTGAATGACTAACGTTAGCTGTAAAGTTAATTTCGATGACGAAATAATGTAATATCCTGAATATTTATAGAACAAGTTATCTGGGAATGTTATAACCATGAACGAATGATATTATAATATTATCACTTTTTCGCATTATACTCTGATTACTAGAAGCCAAGATTTCTATAGTAGTATGTAAAGGTTGTACAAGTCTGCACGAAGTCCGACCAAGCAAGCAGGTGGATTTCGGGGCGTGACAGATTAGGCTCGAAAAGCGAGCATTACACCACAAAATCGACCAAGGCCTGACACTTTATCTCCGTCCATGGATGATACTCCAAAGGGAACTGATTCAACTCCATCGCCCTCGCAACGAGCTGACCCGAGACATCTGGCTTATGTAGTACCCTTCTGAGGGACTGATCCGTATACACCACCATTACCCGACCATAAAAATAATGTCGAAACTTCCGACTAGCTATAATCAAGGCGTAGGCGAACTTCTCCAGGTTTGGATACTGAGTCTTAGCATTTATAAGAGTATGACTGACGTAATAAACGGGATACTATTTCCCACCTGACTCCCTTACCAAAATGGCATCGACTGCCAATGAACTCGCCGCCATGTACAAATATAACGGTTCGAAAAGAACCGACTTCATCAATAATAAGGCCAAAGACAAATACTTCTTTATTCCTTAAAGTGCGTCTTCACACTCCGAAGTCTACTGAAAAATTTTCTCGTTCTTCAGCCCTTTCAAAGTATCGAAGAATGGAAGACACCGATCGGGACATGAACCTTCAAAATGTCGCAATCCATCCTGTCAACCATTGAACGTCTTTGAAGGTCTACGGGGACCTTATATCTAATGTGGCATTTATCTTCTCTGGGTTAGCCTCGAACCCCGTTTGTTAACCAGATACCCGAGGAACTTCCCCGAACCAAGACCAAACATGCACTTGGTTGAGTCCAACCATATATAATGGTCCCAGATAGTCTGGAAACACTCCTCCAAATTCGCCAAATGATCCCGAACGACCCCACTCTTGACAATCATGTCATCGACATACACTTCCATGTTACACCTGATCAGTCTTCAAAACACCTTATTCATCATACGTTGATTAGTTATCTCTGCATTAATCAATTCAAATGACATCTTCTTATAGGCATAGATAACACGCTGCGTGATGAAAGCTATCTTCGGGATGTCCTCCTTAAACATTGAAATCGGATTATATCCCGAGAAAGCGTCCAAGAAACTCAACTGCGCATGTCCGGAGGTGGCATCGATAAGCTGATCGATGTGCGACAATGGATAGAAATCCTTTGGGCAGGCCTTATTTAGATATGTGTAGTTGATGCACACCCTCTACTTCCCATTCTACTTCCGAGCTAATACCACATTAGCCAACCACTCCGAGTAATCAATCTCGAAAATAAAATTAGTCGCTAACAACTTGGCCACTTCATCGTCAATGATTTTTTTGCTATTCCGGGGCAAAGATTCTTCTTTTTTGTAGAACAAGCTTTCAGGCAGGATCCACACTAAGACGATGTACAACTACTGACTCGTAGATACTCGGCATGTCACTAGGTACCCATGCAAAAATATTTGCATACGCTCGAAAAATGTCTACCAAACCCGTCTGAAGGAGTTCATCCAATCCTGACCCGATCTTAACCGTCTTCGCCGAGTTTTTCGGGATCAACTCCACATCATTTATCTCTTCGGTAGGAGGAACAAGGGGTTCGATAGAACATTCGATAAAAAGCTCAACCTCGATTTTCATTATCTGCCACTCTTTACTAACCCCGACCGACAGCTTGATAGTTTCAACCACATTAACCGGATCGTTGTTGAACTCGTACAAGGTATCCTTCTATCCGACCTTCATCTTGCGCCCCTTCAGATCCATCGTTTGGTAGACATGATTATATAAAATGTCCATTGAGAACCCATTGTCATCATTATCCTTCGCATGTCTACCGGCTCAACCTGTGCCGAGATGACCAGTGCTCTTCATATGGTTCCACCATATCTGGTGGGTAGTCTTCGTCTAGAGAAAGAAATTACCGTATTAGGGTAAGGTCGATCTCTCCTTCTTAGCTGTTCGGACACCGTTAAGATGGAGTCCAATGAACCTCAACGCTTTCTGCCCGTTACACCCCACCGATCCTCTTGTAATGACATCAACCACCCGTGATACGTGTAAATCTTGATCGAGTTGTCAATCCCTACGACGTTCTCAATTACCATCCTCATGTCTCCTTCCCGAGCCTTCCTGACCAGCAACATAATGTACCAGCTCCCCATTCTAGACATTTTTTTCAATCAGGTTATTTAACTACCAACACGCCTCAGTTGAATGCCCTGTGTTTGATGCTACTGGCAGAACTTACTCCGATCTCCTCTTGGTGCATGGTTGCTGACCGAGAATGGTTCGAATAATGGTTTATACATGATCTCCTCAAGGATCTTGGCCCAATCAGCGTTGATCGAAGTATAGACCCTATTAACACTCCGATTCTGGAATGGAGGTCGGTCGCTTCCCATAGGCCCACTTCGGGTTTCCTTCTTTGGTTGTGCCTCCGGTATGGGATCATAATTTTTATCTCGATACCGATCCCTAGGCCTGTTCGTCCTGTGCGGCTGCGACTTAAGGTTTTCCATAGCATCATTAATGGCAATGAAATTTTTGTCCTATCATATGCTTCAAACAGGTCCTTCGGAGGATTGAACATGATGTCTTTCAATAGCTTTTGTGATTTCTTTGTGTCCAATCCAGTGCTAAAGAGTTTAAGGGCCTGAGGTACGTTGAGCTTTGTCACTATACTAACCGCCTCTTTAAACCTCTTCATGTATTGACTTAGACTCTTGTTCGGTTGTTGTTTTATTTGCATAAGGGAAATCGTCAACTTCTCCCTTCTCCTGTTACTCTTGAACCGGTAGTGGAACTTGTCGCAAAGCTCCTGCTAAAACCCAATAAAATTGGGTGGCAGTGACATCATCAAGAACCAGACTCTTTTTTCCAACGCGGTGACGAACATCTGGCAACGAGCAGCACTGTTATGCTTATAGTAGCGCATGAGACGATCATATATGTGTGAATGATCGTAAAGGTCACCAGGTCGTCATATGTCTCCAGGGGTGGCATCTTCTTAGTCAGATCGACCCGAACCAGATTAATTTCTGGTGTGAAGGGTGACTTCAGGTCGATCGACAATTCGTTCACCTGGGTTACCGCTGATATCTTCTACTTCAACTCCGTTAGTTTTTACATGATGGGATTGGGTATCTCCCTCGGGGGGGATCCTCTGTGCCGATCTCTTATATATTCCGTTGAAGCCACCCGCTGACGCCGTTTAGACCGTGCTCGTCCCTCGTCAAGGTCCCGAGAGCATGGCCTGCGCTTGCTCCTTCATTCAGGAGAACATCCTGATCGATGTGATCAGAATCGGTTGAAAACTCCCGGCGCCTGCACCGACCCGGGGAGACCTCTCATTCTCCTTCCAATTCGACCAATTGCGCATTTCATTCTTCCTATTGAGGGCATAATGTCTCCAAAGCAACCTTAGCCTGCTGGATCTTACGCATTTATATTTGTTTCCGTTTGTCTTGTTCTTTTTGCTCCTGATCCCATTCTTAGCGAGTGTGTGTTCGGGACTAATTGTCTACCCCGCGACTGTAGGGATCGAGAGTTTTTTGACTTGTAGAAAACAGATGTCGTCGAACCAGAGCCGATTGAGCTTTTATCGGGACTATAACGAGGTTGTTGGGCTCGAGCCTATCCTTAATCGACTTACGAACTTGTGTTGTTGGATTGACCAAAGACCTCTTCTGATCAAGAATTGCCTTCCCTTTACCGGTAATATGTTCAACTTAAAGTAGGTAGGTAATTGCTAAACTAACATTAAAACAGACTCATCTTCTAGCGCCAATGTTAACACCAAAATTTGTCCGCTTGCCAAATCACTAAACAACGAACTTAAACATGCACAGTAAATAAATAATCACACCAAAAAGCTTGATGGTCGGGGCAGTCGGGGGATAGCTCTAGTGTGAGAATAAGTACGGGTCAGAAAACGTCAACAATAGAGGCACGTAACTATTTTAGTGCGTAAAAATAAATGAAGTGACTGTACTTGAAATTTGAATTATGGTTGTATGTTTATAACTTGACCAAGCATCCCCCAATTGGACTAAGAGTCATATGTAAAGATAATCTCAAAATCCCTTGAATGAATAGAATCTAACTTTCTCACAGATATAAAGTTAAATAGAATAAAGGAGCCATAAGTTAACTCGGACTATAAATCTTCTAGAATGTCAAATTTCGCACTAAGATATTTTGACACGTGGCATAGGTCCCACCGAATTTTCTGGACCCATCAAATCAAATTCCAACAATAGATAAGTATTAGTGATAAATGTTTTGGAGAGATGTGTAATAAGTAAGCATTTCTATAAGTCATATTAATTTCTTGTATTAATAAGTTTTGCAATAGTCATTTGACATAAATATTTCGCAATACATCACATGACTCGATAAATTTTTATATCATGAAATTTGTGTTTTTTCATTATTTATGTTTAATTGGCTGTATGTCGACTCCTTATATAAAAACTGATGGCCTAATTAATCATTAAGGATTATTAACTACGTAATTTGGCAGGTATAATTTAGTTATTTATTTATTAAAAATTTAAGTAAATAAATATTATCTATATTAATATATAGGTTGAAACAGGGGATGAGAAGACGTTATATGTAACTTCGTTCTTAATATGCTTATGACATGGGCTGCTTGAAAAAGCAATCAACTTTTACTTTTTTAAACGCTTTCTTTTGTGTCACATGTGCTAGAGCCCTAGTTTTTTTCTCTCGTAAAGTTGGGCTTCCTACCTGTCCAAAAGTGTCGGTATTTATGCCCCTATTTTTCGGTGGAATTTAGAGATTAATCTACAAAACAATAAGCAATACTAGGGAAGAGTGGTTGTACCAAATTCATTTGTTAATCATATCCAACCGGCTCAACCACGTACCCAATTAAAATTATAATTTTGAGTCGAATCAGGCTTGACATCACATTGTCGAGCTCGAGTTTGAACTCGTTTAAAAATTAAATAAATTGAATTGAACTGAATTGAATTAAACTTTAAATAAATTTAAAATTTTATATATTGAATTGAACTGAATTGAATTGAATTAAATTAAACTTTAAATAAATTTAAAATTTTATATACAAACTCTGCTCATTTATAAATGAGAGTTAAACATAAGCAAGTCGAGTCAAGTCGAATTCAAGCTTAAGTCTGATCCGTTTAATTATTTATTTTTATCCTTTTATTTTTTTACCTTTTTAAAATATATATATATATATATATAAATTCAAATTAAGCCATCTACAATTATAATTTAGCAATAGTCATATACTTATAATACATTATTAAAAAAACTTATATTATGATATGGGTAAATTCGTAAGTAAATACATTACCAAGTGTATTGTGTGTGTGTGTATATATATTTATTAAGAGTGATAGAATATTAAATGATACCTATTATTAACACATTATATACTAAATACATATATTGATATGATTATATTTATTTACTTTTCAATTTAGCAATGATGAAATGATAATTGATTATGATTAAGACAATTGAGTTTATTCATATCCTACATTCTCTAGCACTAATTAGATATGATTAATTTTAAAAATGTTATAATTGATATTAAAAGTCAAAAACTCATATGAGGCAATGAATTTTTGTCATTTCGACTATATATATGTGTGCATATAAATATATATAGATGTATGTATATATTATAATTAGAATTAAAACATATCATACACAAACAAAACTAAGAATTTAGTTTTAATTATGTATATTTTTATATTATATGTTTTATGTAAATAAAATAAAATTTTAACTAAATATTTGTTAAACGAGTCGAGACTAAACGAGTCGAACTCGAGCCGAACACCATACTATTCGAGTTTGGCTCGTTTAATAAAGGTTTTGTTTGGACTCGACTAGTTAATGAGTTCGAGTCATAATTAGTTGAGTCGAGCCGAGCCGAGCTGCAGTCCGGTTCATTTAGCACCATAATGGCATATATTTTTTTATACTAAGTGGTGTGACGCACTATATTCTGTGCAAGTAAAAAGTAAAAAATAAATAAATAAAATTTAAGATCGAGTGAAAGAAATTAAAAAATTAATGATATACATGTCGACAAATATTTAACGAAATTGGATTACGACTAACGTGAAAGAGTATGCGATAAAATAGAATAAATTAAAGTAGAACCTTTCTTAATTTTTTTAACTATCTCATGTATGCACATAAGTCGTAATTATAATTCGGCTAAAAACTTTCATAATATATAATATGACTCAAAGAAATTATGATTGCTGTGTAGTGGTAGAGAAAAAAATTAGATTTTTTTTTGACAAAGAATATCGAACTGAAAACTAGAGAGAGAGAGAGAGATATTAACAAAAAGAGAGAATTGTAGTGTCCTCGTGACCAATTCTAGGGCGACATTGTTGAATTGACATTCTAGCGACATTTTTTTTTTTTTTGGTTTTTTTTTTGTTATGACTCCCAAATAATTTATATGATTTATTGGTACAAAAATTTTAAAAAAAAACAGTGATTTATGTGTGATTTGGATACATATACAAATCACACCTAAATCACTGTTTTTTTTAAAAAAAATTTGTACCAATAAATTATATAAATTATTTGGGAGTCATAACAAAAAAAAAACCAAAAAAAAAAAAAATGTCGCTAGAATGTCAATTCAACAATGTCGCTGTAGAAGAACTCAGCGCCAAACTCTGGCAGATGGAATTAAATAATGCTTGTGTATTTACGAGATGAATAATAAGGGAAGAAACAAGTTTAGATGTAATATAACCTTTGCACTCCCAAAATAAATTAAAGACTTGGATCTTTCCATTACTTATTCCCTTAAATTACATTCAATATATCATATTTTTATAATCGTGGATAGTGTAATTATTCCAAAAATAAAAATAATTTGACACTTTTTTATCATTTAATGAATATATGGATTTTTTATCAAAATTTCAATGGTTGAATTTTTTTTTAAACTTTTAACGGTGAAAATATTTTTTTATTATTTTAATTTTTTTATAAAATTGATCTTAATATCATCAACTATCTATTAACATATTTTAATCATTATTAACAAAATTATTAAAATTAAGTAATTAGTGTATTGGATGAAATTAGAAGTACCGTAAAGGAGCCAAATCCATAAATTACACTCAGATTTTCTTCTTCTTCTTCCAAATCCATAAATTACCCTCAAATTTTATTAGAAGGAATGTAAGGGAGCCAACTTCTTCCAAATCCATAAATTACACTCAGATTTTATCAGAAGGGATGTAAGGGAGCCAAATCCATAAATTACACTTTTTTTTGAAAAAAGAGTAATATTTTTTTTATTATTAGAATGGAGGGAGAGAGAAGTTATAATTCTAGATAAAGTAATATAAATGTTCTTATTTTAATGACCTTATAAATAAATTGTAAGAAATAATTTAAATATTTGTGTGCAAGTATATTGGAGTATATTATTATCCTACTTCTAATCACTATATAAGTTTTTAAGTATTTTAAAAAAAATTAAAATATCACACACAAAAATAGTAGAACCAAATGAGAGAATATATGTGGAGTATTAAGTTTTATTTTGGAGACAATATTTTTATATGTATTTTTGATATTTTTATATAGTAATTTTCACTCTTAAAAAGATGAAACTCACTTTATTTTTATATGTGAGAGAATAATATAAAAATATAAGTTTATATATAAATATATCAATTCTCTTTTATTGTTTTCCTCCGTTAAAAGTACTTGCAGAAAGGATTACAGCACTACCCCCAACCCACCACCCGAAATTTCCACATCATTTACTCCTATGATTTGGAACAGCTGAAGTAAATATATGAATGATTATAGTACTATCCCCATCTTAAAAGTCCTACTTCCCGGTCACTCTTGAACGATAGTGTAAATTGTAATTGTTGCCGATACTAGGTCCACGTATTAAGAAAAATAAAAATAGAAAATTGAGAGTAATTTTTTAAAAAAATTTATTATTACTGACCTTACAAGATTATATAACTTGATGAATATTTTTATTTTTTTATATTAATGAACCCTATTAGATGACTTAGTTATCCTTCACTTTATGTATTTTATATCATTTTTTTGAATATAAAAAAAAATTGTACATTTAATCATTATTTTGGATCATGGAGTACTTTTTATGTGGACTTATTTTTAAATATTAAAATTTGCACCAAAATTGTCAAAACAAATTTTTAGTCATTAAAAAAAAATATGTAACATTGTGTTTGTGAGTTTCAAAACGGAGAGAAAAAGCAATAGAGTGGAGAAAATTTAGTAAAGAGAATCAAATTCTCTTGTTTATGAGTTTCTAGAGGAGAGAAAAGAAAAGAAAATGATTTTTTTTTATTTCCTACCAAAAATTTCCTTCCAAAACTTGAGAAAGATTTGGAAGTAAATTTACTAAACACTTAGACTACATACTACAATATCAAAACTACCCTTGTAATAATTTTTAAAATGTAATCTCATAAGAGTTAAATAGTAATATACTAATTTAAGTTAAAATTATTTTCCAAAACTCACCAATACAAAGAAAGAAAGTAAATTTTCTTTCATTCACTCTTTTTTCTCTCAAATTTTTTTAATTTCTTCCCTTTCTTCTCTGTGCAAACTCACAAACACAATTCTGAAGCGAGAGCCATGTAAAAAGTGTATAATGTTAAGTTGATATAGATACATGAGTCCGAATCTTAAGCATACCTTCTTAAATGGCATACCAAGCATACCTCTTTTAGTGACGGACCGGGCGACGGTTTGGTCCGTCGCCATAAGTCCGGTCCGTCGCTAAGCCTTTAACGTCGGGTCCGTCGCTAAAAGTTGTCCGTCGCTAAAGACTTTAGCGACGGACCAAGCCGTCGTCCGATCCATCGCTAAAGGGGATATACTTGGTATGTCATTTAAAAGAATATGCTAAAGATCCGTTCCGATAAATACACATCGCTATTTACAAATTTATTAGATTGATTTGTACATGAAAAAAGGTTGAAATACTTCTTCTTCTAATTCTAATTCTCTCCGCAGTCCACACTCATTCTCCATCGTCCATTCTTCCTAATATGAGAGCGACATGTAATCATACCTTAACTTGTCTTGGACGTTTAACTAAAACGACAATGAGTGAAAAAAATTATTAAGTTGAAATAATTCAAATATAGTAACGTGGCGGGTTATGATTAGTCGTTGTAAAAAACAGGAAGAAAATTTATTAAGTTGAAATAATTCAAATATAGTAACGTGGCAGGTTATGATTAGCTACTGTAAAAACAGCAGAGCTAACAGTACCATAACTGGGTGTCCAAATGATGGAGCTTTCGCTTTTAAACAAAACATCATTAGTCCACCAAAGGGATCTTCCAAACTCATTGGAGAATAAAATCCCTTTTTCATTACCCAGTTGCCCTTTTTTAATGCATAGAGAGAGAAATAAAAGGCAAATTTCCTCTATTTTCACAAAAGAATCTTATTATTAAAAAGAGTTCACACCTAATAAAATTATTAAAAAAAATACTTCATAAAAAGAGTACGTGGAAGATGAGAGTTATCTCAAATTTTTATATGAGGTATTCATTTATAATAATTAACAATGTCTTGAGAAATTATAAAAATATATTTTTTTATACATAACATATGAGAAGAAATATATTCAATTATGTAAAACGACGTCGTTTTGAAGGTTACTTCATGCAAAAATGTGAGGTAACCCTCAGCTCATTTTTTTGTCAAAAAAATATTAATTAACTTGTTTTAATACAAAGAGAAAAAAAAAACGACAATAGTTTTAGTAACAAACATTTCCATTTTCATAAAAAAATCTTATTATATACGAAATAAAAATATTTTATCAATAGAGTTCACATTTTAAATGACATCATGTCTTCAACTTCAACGACATAACCTCTACCTATATTATATGTAGGGATAGTTCTTAAAGTTGGTAAATTTTACGAAATTAATATTTTTTACTTTTTAAAGCAAAAATGATAAATTCCCAAATGTTTCTCTCGTACATGTCTGGCATTCATATAAGAGAAATTTTGTTAAAATATCATATCTGTTTATAAATAGGACACTTTTTGTGAAAATAGTGGGAGTGTTAGAGAGAGAAAGGGAGGACAAAAAAGACTTTCCATCAATCAGCAGCAAACAAAGCTGCTAAATTCATGTTACCCTTTCTTGTGAAGTAATTCTGGGTTTGCTTTCTTTGGTGGTCCTCTGCAATTTATTTGTACATACAATTATATAGAGAGAGAGAAAGAGAGAGATTAGGGAGAGAGAAGAGATGGGTATGTAACCAAATCCCCAGAGGTTTTACTGACTTGGGTCTGCTTTTGTTCCACTGGTTTGTTTTTCTGTCATCAGTTGTAAATTAATTAGTAATTTTTTTTTTTATTATTATATTGTATGGTTTTGAGTAATCTTTATTATTATTAACTGGATATTTATTTATTTAGAATTTGAGGTAATGGGTAATGCTAGTGTCTTCAGAAGAAATGAAGCTGGATCCTCTGGAGCCAAAAGTGAGGAAGAAAAAGAAGAGGGTGAAGAGTACATGGAGTATGCGCACGTTAGCTATCATGCGCCTGCCCCGTTTCCAGAGTCTATGGTTCAGTCCCCTCCTCATAGCCCTAGGGCTTACCACTCACCTTTGGTCTTCACTCCCCAGGTCACTTCTTTGTATTTCTCTGTGCAATTATGTGAGCATTTTCAAGATTGATTTACTTATTTTTTTTTTAATTATTTTCTTATAAATTTATTAGTGACAATTTTGACATTTGGGTCAGCAGAGAACGACATTTGTTCCAACAAAATGAAATCTTTTATGCCTATAGGTTGGGATAGGTGATTTCGAGATAGTGGGTTTAAGGGTCTATC
This sequence comes from Aralia elata, assembly GCA_034770075.1. Taxonomy (NCBI): domain Eukaryota; kingdom Viridiplantae; phylum Streptophyta; class Magnoliopsida; order Apiales; family Araliaceae; genus Aralia; species Aralia elata. The sequence continues at coordinate 89,529,522 of CM068385.1, forward strand.
ATTTATTAACTAATGGTGGAATTTTGTAGTAGTTATTCTATGAAAGAATTATTTTTTAGATAGTTTTATTGGGATTATATATATTGGCAAGCATATATTCTTTCAATATTTTATTTGTAGTATTGTAAATGGTGTGTAGTGCTCTAACGGGGATTGCAGGCTTTAAATTAGAGAAATTAGTCTCTCAACTTTTTGGATGCGAGTCCATGAGCTTCAATTGCGTTTTGGTTGTACATTATATTCATTTTGTAGTGGAACTTCGAACCTAATTGCAGCTGTGTCCTAACCATTTTGTTAATACTGAATAATTCTATGTTCAGGTGTCTGGTACTCCTTTACAAATTAGGCCTGGCGGGATAATTCCATGCCAAACTGAGGTATCAAAGCAAAACAAAACTTTGTATGAGGCTGGGTTTTCTGAGCATAGGATACCAACAGTGATCACATGGAATCATGAAGGCGAGCACGTGGCGATTGAGGGATCATGGGATAACTGGAAGACAAGGTGTGGTGCTTGTTGAAGTTTCTGCTTTTACATTAATTAACTGGACCTTTTCACTTTCTAAAATTAGAGATAATCTCTAAAATGATGCCTTCTAAGGAAATTTTACTTTTCCACACACATTCGATAGAATTATACTAGTGGGGGCATGATAGTATATATATATATATAAGTAATGACATTAATGTTACGAACTTCAAGTGACTTCATGTCTTAAAATAAAATATATCTCTATTTATGGAACGGACCAAAAAAAAATATATCTCTAATTTTTGAGCGGAGGGGTACTGACAAACGCTAATAATTTCTTTTTATCAGAGAATTCTTGCAGAGATCAGGCAGAGACTTGACCATTATGAAGGTGCTCCCATCCGGTGTTTACCATTACCGGTTTATTGTTGATGGACAGTGGAGGTGTGCTCCAGAATTGCCACAAGAGTGCGATGATATGGGAAACATATTCAACATTTTGGATTTAAAGGTAACTTTCATTTTTTATTATTTTAATATCACTCATGCATTATTGGTCAATCTTTGCCAGAACACTTGTTTCTTTAATCTTTATTCTTGTCTCTTGTTCTGCCCATGAATTTTTTGGCAATATGCATTGATTGGAAGCTGGCATTTAATAGGCAAAATGAATGGATATGCTTTCTATTTTTGGATTGTCACGAACATGAATGCATGGCACATTGGTCAACAACAATACAATAGACTGGCATGTTTGCTCCTGCTATATCATTTACTCTAAGCCTTTCAACTACATTACAACGTGGTTTTTATGTAACTCATACAAAGATCCTTTGAAGCCCTATAATTTATGTTGAAGCAAGTAGTGTTAACCTGAACTCTCTTTTTTCCCCTTGCATCTTCCAAATCTCTCTGTCCCAAAATGAGAGCCCTTTCAGAAAATCGTGCATTTTAAGAACAGATAGTTGTTAATATTCATAATACATTAATACCCTACTAAATCGATAATAAAATTACAAGTGTAAATCCTCAATGCTTTCGGTATTATATATGTTTGTAATTCTTATTCATTACTTTTTAATTTCATAGTATTTAAATAAGTGTGTGAGAGAAATATAAATTTGAGGTAGTACAGATTGAATCTGCAAAGTAAAATATAGCATACCAACATGTGTAGAAAATGGAACTTTTTTTAATTAAGACATGAATAAGAAATAAAGTCCTAAATGCATCCATAAAGAATCCAGAAGTTCTCTCTACTTGTGTTGGTTATCACTCCGACTGTACTATATAATATATTAATATCATAAATTATAATCTGAAGAAGACTATTACCGAGTTAGAGATACTATACTCCCTCCGTCCCAAATTAATTGCTTTTCTATGACTTTTTTAAGTCAAATTGACTATTTTTAAAATTAATAATTAAGCATATATAAATATATTTCTAAAATTATAAAAATTGAAATTAGTAATAAATTGTATATACTTTCTTTTGGTTATAATATCTTCACTTATATGTTAGCAAAAATAGTAAAAAAATTAGTTTTAAAAATAGTCAATTTGATTTTAAAAAGTCCTAGAAATGCAATTAATTTGGGACGGAGGGAATATAATATATGCGGATTTGTATGTTCTTAGGGACACAACTGGTAAGCGGAAGTTAATGTTCTTGAAACCAGAAGTAGATTTGATTTTTAGGATTAGGGGCTAACTTAAAACCAACTGTTGAAGATAAGGTTTAATGCTGTTGTCTGATTTTGTCATATTGTGCTGCTCTAATGTATGCAATGCTTTTGCAAAGAAAGTAAAATTACTTGTCATCACAGTGTCAGAAAAATATACCTGTTTTCTTATTGTGGTTACAAATAACTATTTGGTATATTTTATTACCAATAGAACAAAGCAGAAGAGGCTCCATTTGTTGTTCTATATTTTTATGGCTTATAGTTATGGGGTGAGAAGATGGTTATGAAACAATCCGGCCCAAACAAATAATCAAATTAAATCCACCATCATGACTAAATGTATTATTGTCAAAAGGTATTATTATCAATAACTTAATTTTTTATATACAGATAAATTTTTTTCATATATTTCGATGTGGGACCGAAATATTAGAGGTTATCTGAACCATATAATTTTCTAAACTATTGACATGCATTGTGTATTGGGAAATTATTATAATTTATTTATTTTTAGCTATAGTAATTGGGTGCAAATAGTAGGAGTTAAGTTTTCAAGTGACGGTGTTATTGTGTATTGGTGCCTTGGTGGGAGTTAAATATATTTCATAGTTGAATAGTGGTGTGTTAATCAATTACTGGCATATAACTGTGTGCTAGTGGTTGTGTTAGTGAATTGGGTTGAGTTGAGATATTGGTGGCTGAATTCTTTTGAGCGTGGTTTTCGCCAAATTAATTTGAAATAGGAGTGTTAGTTCTCGTTTGAATCTCCTCCTCCCTAATTTGTATCAATACTCTTCTCTACAAACTATTTTAAGTGCCTAGATTTTTGACAGAGTGGAATCAAAAAAAATATATTGGTGTATAAAGTATTGGATTAATTTTCAACATTTTGAGGATTGTTTGTTTGTATGAACTTTATTAGACCTTTTATGAGGAAACTGAGAAATTTCAGAAGTGGTTAGGCAAATAACGCTGTTGTGGATATAGGTGTAAATTGCATGCAATGGCATCGCTTTAATAATTTAATTAAGTTGTTGATTCATTATAATAGGTCTTATTCGGGCGAGTGTTGCTCCTGATCACTTCATATACACTCACACATACATGCACACACTTGGATGAAAGTGAGTGTTGCTCCTGATCACTTCATATACACTCAAATACATGCACACACTTGGATGAAAGTGAAAGTGAGACTTGACAATTCATCACTTCATATACACTCAAATATATGCACACACTTGGATGAAAGTGAAAGTGAGACTTGACAATTCATCATCAGTGCAGCGATCACTTCATATACACTCACATACATGCACACACTTGGATGGCACAGTGTTGACTCAACAAGTATGTTGGATCACCGCCAGCTTATCTAAAAGGTTAACCTATTAGGTTGATGCTTTACCATACTTATTAACCCATCTATGCACTTAAATTTATCCGACGTGGGATTCATGTGAAATATCCCAACAACATTAATTGTTCATTTTGACATGCATCTTTTGTAACTATTGTATAGTTGTTTTATTGTGTTTACAGAACAATGCATCTTCCTTTTATCATTTTTAATTTTTTCATTCCATAATTTGAGCATATCTGGTAAATTAGGAATTGACTAACGGATAATATTGCAGGAAAATATTCCAGAAATTCATAACATTCCTGAATCTGAAGCTCCTAATTCTCCTTTATCAAGCTATAACAGCGCTCCCTTCAGTTTAGAAGACTTAAGCGAAAAATTGCCTGAATTGCCTCCGCTCCTGCAGCGCACACCTCTAGACCAGCCCTCATCCTCTACAGACGACAGCCCCCAGTCTCTGGAGAAGCCTTTAACTGGTATTTTGAACCATTTATACATCCAGAAAGCGGGTAGTGCTGGTGAATCTATGGCAGCACTTAGTTCAACTCAGCGTTTTCGTAAAAAATACGTGACAGTGGTACTTTACAAGTCCTTGGAAAAGCTAAAAGCTTGAGTTACTTTCCTGAATTCTTGGAGACTGAAATTATAAAACATGAAGAGAAATATCGTTTAAATCGCTTTGACAGGTGAGGAGAAAGACTGATATTTTTTTCTTTTTCTTCAATTTTTTTTTTTTGGAAAAAAAAAAATCAACATGCATGCTTCTGGGGTTTCAAATCATTTTTGATACTGTAATCTTGCATCAGTAAGCTTGTATTTTCCATTGATATGTCCATTAAGAGAACTTTGTATATTTGATATGCCCTTTTACATATTAATTAATACTCAAAACTAGTCCAGTATTACTCTTGTGATGGCATTTCATGTGAGCCAAGATTTTTCTATAATGACCTGAACTAAGCACCCTCCCACTAAGGATACTGATATACAACTCAAAGCTTCATGACTGTAGTGGCATCACAGTTTGCATACATGTCAAGCCAGGGATCTGAAAACTGCCTGGTTTTGCACCATGCTACCAGTTGCACAGTGGATGTACTGCACACCACTGAAAATATGGTTAATATTGATTTTTGAAGTCTTTTAAATTTCAAGATTAATATGAATTAATTTTAAGTATAAGAGAAAACAATTATGAAATTTGTTAACTATTAATACTAGTTACAAGATTTATTGTTTTCAAAAGTTAAAATTAATTACATCAATTTTGAAAAGAATCTCATTTCAAAGCACCACAATATTTTTGAGTTTAACATCGCAATTTATTGAGCTAAATAATTAAAAAAATTAAGGATAATTATGGAATGAAAATATAACTTTAAAATCTGTAAACTTTATAAATGGGACTCTATTTTTTGGGAGGAGATGATGATGGTATAAATTGACAAATAGATAATCCCAACCTTGATTTGATGTATTAATTATGACCTCACTTTTTCTAAGCATTTTTCCTTTCACTAATCAATTTACCCAAGTATTATAAACCGTGCAAAACACAGGTAGGCTTTGACATGACTTATTATATAAATTTTAAATATGATATATTTGAACGATAATATTTATAATCTTAATAATTTGTTTAATTTCAAATAAAGTCACTATAATTTGTCATTTTAAATTCATTAATTAATAGATTATATTAAAAAAAACGTACATTTTCATCAATACGATAGTACTTGTGTTTATAATCTTGTTTGTTTCTATATTCACCTCATTTCAAATTTTAGTGACTCTGACTTTGATAGTGAAATTATCTTTTCTTAAATATAGTTAATTTAAGAGAACATATTGATAATCTATACTGAACTTGTAGGATTTTTATGTGTAATTTAATGTGTAGGCAATCATATTTATAGTAAATTATAGTAAGTTAAATGAGATAACTTCCAAAATAAGAGATACAATTTGACTTTGAAGTCAAACGACAACATATTAAACTTTAAAATTAGTATATGACTCATAAAAATTTAGAATGAAATAAATTTTGTGATTAATAGTTTTTGTTATATACTATACAATTATAATAATTGTATCAACTAAAATTAAATAAATTCACATCAATTTGAAATTTAATATACCACTGTTTGACCTCAAAATTTAAATTGTATATTTAATTTTGCAACGGATGGAATATTAATTAAGTTCATGAATCATGAAAATTAAGGGTTAGCATATATATATTTATATATATATATATTTATATCAATCATCAATTAATATATTACTTCATCTGTTCCAAAATCAATTAAAAATATATTTTAAAAATAACGATTTTTATAAATAATTTTTCACTTTCAACTTTACTCTTAAAAAAATATTATTACACAAATTATGGTATTATGGCCATATTCTTTTTCGCTTTCATCTTCAAATGCCTCTCCAAAATGTTCCCTTCTTCTTTCCACCCGACCTAGTACTCCTATCAGCAGTATCCAATGAACCGACACGGCCCTTCACAATTAGGGGTGAGCAAAAAACGAATAAAATCGAATTATCGAATCGAACCTTAATTTTTTTAATCGAATTATTTCGGTTATTTGGTTATGTTCGTTTATAACCGATTAAATTTTCCGTGCTCGGGTTCTGGTTTGGTTTTAGAAAGTACACTATTCCGAATTAGGAATTTTAAAAAAAATAATATTTAATATTTTAATATGGTCTTAATTAGTTTGGGTTCCGGTACTATAATAGAGTGTGATTAGCTAGGTAAAATTGCATACTTGTTCGTGTTTGAATCCGGAAGGAGTTATATATTCATTCGGTAGTACATGCATTGCATAATTAGCATAAGCAACTCCCCTTTCCCACCATTCCCCTTCTAAGGCTAGTCATTCGTTAAGGATGTATTTCTAGCAGATGAGCTTTGCTACTTTTGCTTTCCTGTTTTCATTTATTTTGTCCCTTAATCCAAAATATTTAAGCATCTAATCTCATTTCTTAATGTCCAATGTGATTTTTAAGAGAAACCCAATTGTTTGCACAGGGATATGATGTTAAACTAGACTTTATTAAGCTTAATTATAAATTATTATGATTGTGAATTATAGCTGATTATTGCTTGGAACTCTAGTTTTGAAAGTTTGAAATGAAATTTTTTGTTAGAGAAAAATGGGTTCTAATTTCGGTTATATACCGAATAATCGACTAGTAAATTTGATAATTCGATTATTCTATAATTCAGATATTAAATATATATTAATTTTGATATTCGATTATAACTAAATAAGCAATTGAGATTCGATTATAACCGAATACTCAACCTTATTCACAATATCATCATTGTAAGTAAAATCCCTGGCGAAGTCAACTGGATTCTTTCCCCAATACACAGTAATTGGTTTATCAAAATTACAGATTTTATAGAGAAAATGACAAATTGGATATGTTATAGTATTTTATGCCTCAAAATTAAAAATATACTTTTAATTTTGGAACAAATAAAAAAGTAAAATATATTATTAATTTTAGTACGGAAGAAGTAAGATTTTTGCTCAATGCTTAGTTGCAACTTGCACATGATACATTGTATATTTAATAGTAAATGTGTATTAAAATTTTGTGAAAAACTTATCATTTGAGTTGTTGAGATAATTTTTAAAAATGCCAAAAAAATTTACCAAGAAAGTAGAAAAATAAGAAAAATAAATTATTTTTTTGAGCTATCAAATCACCAAACTTGAATTTAACTCGGAACCAACTAAAATTACTCAAATTATATAATAAGTTGTTTTACCTATCCTTAATACCAGTATCAAAAACTTTATTGGAGGGTAAAAATATAAATAAATAAAATTCAAATATACTTATGTTTAATTTTTATGTCCACGTAAAAAAAACTCTACCCGTATTTGTGTACCCCCTATGCGAAGCAATAATTTAAAGATTTGAATTTGTATGGTATCATATTTCTTGAAGTATCCGTATATTCATCGACCAATTATTATCACTACTCTTTCTTTATTAACTAATTAGAAAGTACGTACTGCTAAGCTGATGATAGTGGTTAACTATGTTTGAAATTACTTAAAAAATGTAATTATTAATTTTGATTAGTACTTTTGATTATAATCAGTTTTAAAAAAATAATTTGTGTTTGATAAATAAAAAGTACTTAAATTAGTAATAAGTGAAAAATATTTGGCATAAAAAAAATTTGTTAATCACTTATTTCAAGTGTAAATTACTAAATAGAAATATTTTGAAAAGTAAATATGGGTAATGGTTGGAATTATTAAAATAAATAGGGATAAATTAGTAATATAATTGGAGTTTGATTATTTTCATAAAAAGTTATTATAAGCAGTTTTAAAATCAGTTTACCAAACACTTTTTGCTTCCTGAAACTGATTATAAGTAAATTTGACTATTTATAAACGATTCCAAAACCTTTTTAAGACTGAGTTGCTGTGATTTTTATTCTCACCCAGGTGAGTTTATTTATTTCTTTATATGAAGAAACTTGTTTTCTTTATATTCTTAATATTGTAATAGTGATGACGATGTACTTGATTATGAAATTATATTATATTCTCAAGAAGATAGAGCTTTTCAAATAAAAAGAAAACTCGTCAATATTTTAATTAAAAATACTCACAATTTACTGAACTAAATAATTAAAAATTTAATGATAATTATGAAATAATAATAATATAGCTTTAAAATTTGTAAACTTTACAAGTGACTCATTTTTTTGGGAGGAGATGATGATAGTATAAATTGAAAAATAGATAATCCCAACCTTGATTTGATGTATTAAGTATGACCCAACTTTTTCTAAACATTTTCCTTTTCACTAATATATTTACTTTACCTCGCAAATTACAGAACAATTTGTTTTAGCCACCTTAATACCAGTATTTGTACCCACCAGGTTAAGCAATAATGTAAAGATTTAAATTTGTATGGTACTACTACCTTAGTATTTCTTGAAGTATCCAAAATTCCAAATATTCTCGATGAATTATTATCACTACACTTTATTAATAATAATAAATTTATAAAAAAAACAGTAAAACGAATCAATTATTATCACTATATTTTATTAGTTGAAATTTTTATAAAAAGGAAAAATAAAACAGTAAAACGAATAAACTCCTGGTCTTTGTCGTCGTGTTCTACCAAGATTTCACCGTTGACCTTGCGTATACCAATTACCACGTTTGCTGGGTATCTACTGGTCCAAGTTCACATTTTGTGAATAACCCTTTAGGAATTTCATGCCCTTCCTTTTGATTTCTCTTAGGTTAAATTATTGCTATTCATCTTTTATCTCAACCTTTACTAGATTCTTAAACAAGACCCTAGTGCTTCAAGCTTCTTTCTTGGTGGGATTTTGTTGATTTTGAACCCTGTAACCTCGATTCCTGTGGTTGATTTGGTTTGCGGCAGCAGCTAGCTTGTGTTTCTTCTTCTGGGTCTTCCTCATATGGTTGCTTCGCGATCATTGTGAAGATCTTTTTGGAGGTTTAAGTACTAACCCTCTTTCTGTTTTGATCTCTAGTAGATTGGGTGTATGCAATTTTAAACTCAATCGTTAGTTTAGATACATCTTTCCCAGAAAATCTCTGGTTCTTTTACTTGGACTCTGAATATTCTGGATGCTGCCTGTGTAAATACCATGACGAGATTTTGATGCTTCTTTTGTGTTGAATTCATGGCTCTATACAAGAAAGCCCGAATTAGAGATGGGGATTTGCGCCGGTTTCTCCCAGTAGTTGTTATTACTTTATTAGGGGTTTATTTTCTGCTTTTTCTACCTAGGACAAATACAGTTACAAATGTAGAGAGTTCGAATTCCAATGAAATTGATGAGGGTAGGGAAGTGAGATTGATAGGAAGAATTAACCTCCCAAAACAGAATGGGCTTTCGGTTTTGTTGGGGAAAAAAAATGAGTTCCCTGCAAGAAACATGGATTTGTATCCAACTCTACCCAAGGATCATATAATAATTGTTCTGTATGTTCATAATCGACCTCAATATCTCCGGTTAGTTGTCGATAGCCTTTCTAGTGTAGTGGGGATTAGTGAAACTCTACTTATTGTCAGTCATGATGGGTACTTTGAAGAGATGAACAAGATTGTGGAAGGTATTAAGTTCTGCAGAGTGAAACAAATATTTGCTCCTTACTCGCCTCATGTCTTTCCTGATAGCTTTCCTGGTGTCTCCCAGAAGGATTGTAAGGATAAAGATGACCCAATTAAGAATCACTGTGAAGGGAATCCCGATCAATATGGAAACCACCGGTCTCCAAAGATTGTATCGTTGAAGCATCATTGGTGGTGGATGATGAACACAGTCTGGGATGGGTTAAAGGAGACTCGTCAGCACTTGGGTCATGTTCTTTTCATAGAAGAGGACCACTTCATACTTCCCAATGCATATCGTAATCTGCAGTTACTTGTGGAACTGAAGCCTAAAAAATGTCCTAATTGCTATGCCACAAATCTGGCGCCCTCCGATGTGAAGTCAAGAGGAGAGGGATGGGAGAGTTTAATAGCAGAAAGAATGGGAAATGTGGGTTATGCATTTAATCGGACTATATGGAGGAAAATACACAGGAAGACAAGAGAATTTTGTTTATTTGATGAGTACAACTGGGATATAACTATGTGGGCAACAGTGTATCCTTCATTTGGCGGTCCAGTTTATACACTAAGAGGGCCTAGGACTAGTGCCGTTCACTTTGGGAAATGTGGTTTGCATCAAGGTCAGGGGGAAAATGCTGCTTGTATTGATAATGGTGCTGTGAAGATTGAAGTAGAGGAGATCGATAAGGTTGCCAACATTAAGTCAAACTGGGGAGTGCATGTATACAAGCACCAATCAGGATATCAAGCTGGGTTCAAGGGTTGGGGAGGCTGGGGAGATGAGAGGGACCATAAGCTGTGCTTGGAATTTGCTAACATGTATCATGTGGGAGGCACGCACTTATGAAATCTCCTCAGCATTCTCACTCAATTATCAAAAGAGATAAGGTACTAATTTTACTTTTTGAATTACTAGAAACTACTGTTACACATTTGTAATATGTTTTTTTGGACAAGTACACATTTGTATTGTATTCCGGCCATCTCATATTGTTTTTCACGATATTGCTTGAATGAAACCACATTTTTCTGAAGGTTTGATAGTTTTGGCTTGAAGCTTTACTTGATGTGTGACCTACCTTCATTGCCATAAAGTGGTTGTAGTCAGTCTTCCCTCAAAACTATCATTTGTACTCGGCAACATCAGTTTATCTGTTTGCGAGCTTGCAACTAGCAAGCCTGCTAAAGTAAAAGTTAGTTTTGGCTATCTGTGTGCATGAGCAGTCTATGTATATGGGTTTGTCTTGATTTTTTCAGTTACCGACAGTACTGTTGTATATTATGTGCCTTGGTTACTAGTAAGCTTGAATACTACCTCTGCCCAAGTTTACTTGTCCTAATTTCTTTTTTTGTTTATCCAAATCTATTTGTCATCTTTCATTTTTAATACTATTTTTGACTTTATTTTTCCAATATTACCCTCATTTAACTTTTAAACAATTTCATTGAAAACAACAGGACATATATTGGAAAAAGTAGCACTATTAACTTTGACATTAGAAACACAACCACACTTCTTTTTCCCTTCTCTCTTTCTTTTATTTTATTATTGCAAGAAAGAGTTAGGAGATTAATTAAACAAAAAAGATGATAATAGAGTAGTTAAGATGGGTAATTTGGAGATAATTTTTTTTTTCTTAATAGGTGTGTACTTTCAAACTAGGACAATTAAAATTGGACGGAGGGAGTAATATTTATCTAGCCATGGCAGTGGCAGTGGTCTTTCTATGAATTTTATTTTACTGTCCCCCCCACACCCCCCCCCCCCAAAAAAAAAGGTTGGTTGGAATTAGTTATGTGATGTCAACCATGCATGTTTAGCTGATTTTTTTTTTAATTTTTTTTTCATTTTAAAATAGGTCAAATTGATCCAAAATTAACATACCACATGGAACTGTTGAGTATTGTCATATGCTGCACAACGGTGGAGTATACTAAAAGAGAAATTAATGGGCTTTGGGTTTTCATTTTACACATCATATGATCACTTCCCAACCCTCTTTGTCTGGTTATTTAGTTATTCTTCTCAATTAGGAATGCTGTTCTTTGCAATTTACCGATCGACATAGCACATCCTGTCAGGGTTACTGGAATCAGCATTGGTATGACTCAGTCTACTAGGTTTTGTAGAGGATTTATACCAAGACCATTGATTTTTAGTTTCTTCTAAGATCAATTTACTTTAGCTTATGACCATACTTTTGATTTAGTATTGGTTTGTGCTTAAAGGCAATACAACGCAAACACAATATATGTTGATAAACTCATAATTTAACTCTATATGATGCGGGTATGATTGGATCCTGGAATTTCTTCTTATTGTTAATTTTGTGATATGGGGAGGAACATGACCTTTATTTTGCATCTTCTTCAAAAGCTATGGGTGACTAATCATTTTCGGGTTTCCGAAGTTGCAAATGGTGAATATGTGCTACTATTGAAACTTAATTTCAAACGAAATTGTTATTGTGTGACTTGTTTCAAGTAAGAAACCCTTAGTTACACTATCATGACATTGTCATTTAAGATGAGAAATGTTGGCATGCTGATTCGGCGTTTTTTAAAAATGCTAGAAAACCGTAACTCAGTTGTTGTTTTGAATAGGAAATCCTGATATGAACAAACTTTCAATCTTTTGTGTCTCATCATTGTAATTTCCGTTCCAGTAACATCAAAATGAATAAGAAATTCCATAGTTATAATCTCCTTGCTTAAAACATCTAGCATTATCATTATTGATAGCAAGAATACAATGAGAATGGTACCGTGTCATGATAGATTGTGGAATAATAATTTAGTGATCTTCTTGTTCATGATCTAGTGATGCTCCTCTATTGATTTGTAATTTCTTTTTAGGTTTGTATTAATAAAGCATAAAATTAGGTGCATTGCTAAAAAACAATCCACACTATAGAAAGGGGCAGAGCTTCACAACTCATTTATGACATTTCAAGTAAGATTAGACAAAGCAATACTATTTTCTTTATTGCATTATGTTTAACTCATTAAATATACTATTGGAGATGGAGAATTGATCAAATGAGGCAAAAGTATCACCTTTTAGGAATTGGATACTGAAAGAGAGATTTTCTTGGCAGTCTCATTCAGGGTATGAGCACAAGTGAGTTGCTCAATAATTTAAACTCTTTACAAATTTAATTTTTGATTGTTCGGACAAATGTAGAGCTAAGCTTTTTTGGTATGAAATTTTAAAATCTTTTGAGTGGGAGAGATGCGGTAGCAGGAGAGATTTTGCAGCTACGAGTGGCTTCCGAGTGTATTAGATGAATACTAGTACTCCTTCCTGTTTCAATGTGTGTTAGCATGGCTGATGCTTGTGTTATTTCCTTAATCTGATTGTTCTCTTGTGAAAAATCGAGTGCATTACATAAGATATTAAACCTAAGCTGACAATTCAATACATTCTGAACAGCTGAAGGTGAGGCAATGCTCAACATAAAACCGAGGAACAAGTTGCAGTTGTTTTTATTGACGGACGGAGGGTTATTCATTTCGTCGAGTTTTTGGTGATTTGATAAGTTTTCTTGTACAGAATTTGATGCATGATTTTCTAGCTCGTCCTTGGGAAACAAGGAAAACAGAAAAAGAACAGGAAAAATCTCACTGGTACATCGTGGTCCTCGTGGAGAAGACAACCCAATAGTTGAAGTTCAACATACTAATATTGTGACTGTTTTTTTTTCCTTAACAGAATACTAATCTTGTGATTATTATACTTTAATCGATTTGTTTTGAGTTGAATATTGCAATTTGGTATTAGAGTAGACATTGCCATTAGAGGAACTCAATGTTAAATGAGTAGTGTCAGCACATATATTTTGTTTATATATTTTTTGAGTTATTTTTTCCAAAATATTTGACTGAGTAACTCACTAACTCATCAACACAAATTACCAGTAACTTAATGAGGACCGTAATATATTTAATTGATGAGTAATATTGTAGTACTAAGTTATAATTGATTGATACATAATACTTCCTCTATTCCGAAATATAAAATAATTAATGACTTTTTAAAGTCAATATATGAATTTTTTTAATTTTTAATTAAAAAACAATAAATATTGTAAAGTAAATCATACTCATTCAAAGATTTATAATTGAAAAATGATATACATAACGACAAATATTTAACGAAGTTGGATTGCGATTAACGCGAAGGTGTAGGCGATAAGATAAAATAAATTAAAACGTGACTCTTTTTAATTCACAAGTATTATTAAATTATTTTAATTTTAAGTTTAAAAATATTTTAAATTGATTTTTAAAAATTAACAATGGTCTTATAATTTAGAGCATTAAAAATACTTGCTAACACCTAATGTTTATTATTTTAATTAATTGAAAGTATTTTTGTCATCTATTGTTCTTCGTTTTAATGAATTAAAACATAAAGCAAAAGGAAAACTTCAACATTTAACATTTGATTCTTAAAAATATATTTAATATATTCTATCCGTTCTAAAATGTAGAATTAATATTATCATTTTTTAAGTAAATTTAAAAAATAAATAAATTATATCAATTTAAAATTTGAAAATTTATCAAAATGACTTTGAAACCGTAACTTTCAAAAAAAAAAAAAATCCCTTTCAATCCAAAGCACTACATATATTTTGAGACCCGAGGAGTATAAAATTATGTCTAGGGACCTGTTTGGGGGTTACTTATAAGTTGGTTAAGCCAATTTAAAAGTAGTTTAGCTAAAAAAATTGTTCGGGAATAACTTTTTTTTTTTACTTATAAATTGAAAAAAAAGTAAAAAAAAATAAGTAACTTTTAGTTGCTTAAAAAAATGACTTATCAGTCATTTTTTTAAGTTGGTCAACGACTATGAAATGACAGAAATGCCCTTTTTTATTTTTAATGTTCTTTTTATTGAAAGACATTTTAGTAATCTTTTTATTTTATTTTAATTTATAAGTCATTATTAGCCGAACACATCCACAACTATTTACTTATAATTTCCGACTTATAAGTAAAAATGATACCGAATACTATCACTTATAAATCTACTAAAATTTTAATTTATAAATCTACTAAAATTTTAATTTTAAGTAAAAAAAAATAAGTCATTCCCGAACCTAAATTATTATACGTAAAATGTAGTAATAGGAAAAAGACAACTTTTTCTTTTTAATTTAATTGAAAGAAACATGAAGCCAAACATCATCTTCTTCTTCGCCTAAACCAGAACATGATTCGCGGGAACTTTGTATCAACACACAAACGATTCCCTTTCAATCCAAATTATTCTTTCACTACATTCACTGCTTCATCAGCTTATCTCTCACTTGACAATCTTCCCATCAACAACCCACAAAACCTTAAGCACGCAATTCAACCCTTCTCTCCTTACTTGACCCCATTGCAAGACTTGGTCAATCAATACAATTCATCCCACTCCCAACTGGAGCCCCATCTCTCTTCTTCACCTCCACCTCATAAAGATCCCATCTTTTTGCCCCAAACTTCAGAAAAGTATGAATTTCTAGTTCGGCGATATCAATATTCTTGTTGTCCTGAGGATGCTAAACAGCTGCACTTACATATTACTAAAAATGGGTTCTGTAGTGATGTTTTCTTGTCCAATACCCTTATTAATTTGTATGTTAAGATTGGTGATTTGGGTTCGGCGCGTAACTTGTTTGACGAAATGCCTGACAGGAATTTGGTTACGTGGGCTTGTTTGGTTTCGGGATATGCCCAAAATGAAATGCCTGATGAGGCCTTTGCTATTTTTCGAGAAATGATATGTGCGGGATTTTTTCCTAACCACTATGCTATTGGTAGTGCTCTACGAGCTTGCCAGGCCCTAAGATCTAGTGGCCTTAAACCGGGTTTGCAGATTCATGCGTTGATTTCTAAGACCTTGTATGCCTTTGATGTGGTTGTCTGTAATGGATTGATTTCACTTTATGGGAACTGTATGGATTCTCCTGATTATGCTTTCCGTGTTTTTGATGAGATACACACAAAGAATTCAATATCGTGGAATTCTATTATTTCAGTTTATTCTCGGAGAGGTGATGCAATTTCTGCTTTTGACCTTTTCTCTAGAATGCAACGCGAGGGATCTCCGTGTGGTTCGAGACCAAGTGAGTACACTTTCGGCAGCTTGATTACTGCAGCTTCTTCTTCTGTTGATTGTGGTTTGTCTTTGCTTAAGCAGATGCTGGCCAAAGTTGAAAGATTTGGATTCCTGAAGGATCTGTATGTGGGTAGTGCTCTGGTAAGCTGTTTTGCAAGATTTGGTTTGATTGATACTGCTAAGGAAATATTTAAGCAGCTGGGAGCAAGGAATGCAGTAACTATGAATGGACTGATGGCTGGATTGGTGTGGCAAAAGCGAGGAGAAGAAGCAGCTGAGATTTTCATTGAGATGAAAGGCTTGGTTAAAATAAATTCTGATTCCTGTGTGGTTCTTTTGAGTGCTTTTGCTGAATTTATTCCTCCTGAAGAAGGGAGAAGGAAAGGTAGGGAGGTTCATGGGTATGTTATTCGAACTGGCTCAAGTGATTCCAAGGTTGCAATTGGGAATGGTCTGGTAAACATGTATGCAAAATGTGGTGCAGTTAATGATGCTTGCTCTACATTTAAGCTTATGATCAATAAAGATCCAATATCATGGAACTCCATGATCTCTGGTCTTGACCAAAATGAATGTTTTGGAGACGCAATTATGAGCTTTTGTGATATGAGGAGAACTACATTAATACCTTCAAATTTCACATTGATTAGTGCTTTGAGTTCATGTGCCAGCTTGGGCTGGATGAGAATGGGAGAACAAATACATTGTGAAGGGATCAAATTGGGACTTAATTTGGATGTTTCTGTTGCAAATGCTCTTCTTGCTGTCTATGCAGAGACTGGATGTATTACTCAATGCAAGAAAATATTCTCCTTCATGCCTGAACATGATCAAATCTCATGGAATTCTATTATTGGGGCATTTACTAATAATGAGGCTCCGAATTTCGAAGCCATAGGATATTTTAAAGGAATGATGCAAGATGGATGGAGGCTTAATGAAGTTACCTTTATAAACGCCCTTGCATCAGTATCATCTCTTACTTCATGTGAACTAGGGCGACAATTTCATGCGCTAGTACTTAAGTATGATCTTATGGATGACACTGCTGTTGAGAATGCGCTTCTTTCTTTCTATGGGAAGTGTGGTGAGATGGATGAGTGTGAGACTATTTTTTCTAGGATGTCTGACAGGAGGGATGATGTGAGTTGGAATTCCATGATATCTGGATACATACATAACGAACTCTTACCTAAGGCCATGGATTTGGTCTGGCTTATGTTGCAGAGGGGTCAGAGATTAGATTGCTTCACATTTGCCACTGTTCTTAGTGCGTGTGCATCAGTTGCAACATTAGAGCGTGGCATGGAAGTTCATGCTAGTGCAATTAGATCTTGTTTGGAATCTGATGTTGTGATTGGTAGTGCGCTTGTTGACATGTATTCCAAGTGTGGAAGAGTTGATTATGCATCTAGATTTTTTCAGTTAATGCCTGTGAGGAACGTTTATTCTTGGAATTCAATGATATCAGGCTACGCACGACATGGACACGGTGGCAAAGCTCTGGAGTTATTTATGGAAATGAAGCTAAAAGGTCCACTTCCAGATCATGTTACCTTTGTTGGTGTCTTGTCAGCTTGTAGTCATGTAGGGTTAGTTGAAGAAGCATTTGAACATTTTGAATTAATGAATGAAGTGTACGGACTGACCCCTCGGATGGAGCACTTTTCGTGTATGGTTGATCTTCTAGGACGTGCTGGTGAACTTGATAAGTTAGAGGACTTTATAAATAGAATGCCAATGAGTCCAAATATTCTTATATGGAGGACGGTTCTTGGGGCTTGCTGTAGAGCGCGTGGTCGCAAAAATGACTTCGGTAGGAGGGCTGCTGACATGCTGTTTGAATTAGAACCCGAAAATGCTGTGAACTATGTGCTTCTTTCTAATATGTATGCCTCTGGAGGAAAGTGGGAAGATATGGCAAAGACTCGAACTGCAATGAGGGAAGCAGCAGTGAAGAAGGAAGCTGGATGTAGTTGGGTCACCATGAAGGACGGTGTTCATGTTTTTGTAGCTGGAGATAAATCACATCCAGATAAAGATTCAATATATGAAAAACTCAAGGAACTCCATATAAAAATGAGAGATGCTGGATATGTGCCTCAGACAAATTTTGCTCTTCATGATGTTGATCTGGAGAACATGGAAGAACTCCTGAGCTATCACAGTGAGAAGCTTGCTGTTGCTTTTGTTCTCACTCGCAAATCACAATTGCCTATAAGGATAATGAAAAATCTTCGAGTTTGTGGGGACTGTCACTCTGCATTCAAATATATATCAAATATTGTTGGTCGGCAAATAATTTTACGAGACTCAAATAGATTCCATCATTTTGTGGATGGAAAGTGTTCATGTGGGGATTACTGGTGATTGAATGCAATCACATTAGCCCTAAATTTGATCTACTCCAGTTGAGGAGGTATGCATATGAGTTCTTGATTCAAGTGTCTGTTGTTCAGATTAGTAAGAAAGTGAAGTGGCATCTCAACTAAAGGATACGCTTGACAAACAGAAACTGTGGTTTGCGACATGCTTCTGATATATTTTCCTGGAAATGTAAATCAATTACCTAATTCAGTTGATCTTGTCAAACATAATGGAGTTGCATGTTGCGATCCAAAAAAAAAGAGTAGAAATTGGTTACTTGGGCCTTTACAGAGGCAAAAATGAGGGATATAGATGAATGTTTTCTTGAGAACCATGGAGAGATTACTGGTTGAAGTACTTATAGCTGCATGGAAGCTGGCTATATACAGGTGCTTCCATTCTTGGTGATGATTGGATGCTGTGAGACTGACTTCATAAAGTTCTCTTTTGGTTCCGTTTCCACAGTGAAAGACAACAAGTGCTGTGGAGTACTATGATGCAGATGATAAAAATTATGGAAAAAAGATGCACCTCTATAAACATCATTCAAGGCTTCCTGTCGTTGGTTAACATCCGCATCCTATCTGGGAAGACATGGAAATCTACGCAATCCATTCCTGCTCAGGGTTCATGTTCCAAGTGTCTTTTGCACTGAGATATCAGCTGATTCCAAAAAGATTGCAGGTGTTCCTTCAGTAGGTACCAGCATAGCATAGTTAGGGTGGATAATTTTATATTTTGCATTAATTTTATATAAGTGTACAAATGGTGGATAATGGTGATCTGCAAAAATGCTGGCCTCATTGGGAGACCTTCAGTCCAATCTGCTATTGATGCCTTCAGCATTATCAACGTGTGGAATGTGGAAGAAAGTGAACCTACTGGATTGATATGCAGCCAGCTATATACAGTTATACAGCAATAGTCAACCCACTGCTAGATGATTCAGTTGAACATTTAAATAGTACATGTTCTTCTGATCTTTGCTAATTGCAAGGTAATAATCTTCCTAATTTTTGGTTTACTTTCTCGTTAACTGCATATCTTAATACTTATGGAGTATCCATATACTGTACAAAGAATTTTTAATCTGAAGTGAAAGAATTCGTGTAATCTCAGTTCTAGACAACTTTTTACAAGACTTGGACTAAATCGTGCATGATCAGCATGATATGTCTTAGATGAGTCATGTATCAATAGAAAATGTTGAATCTGACTGTGTGATTAACTTGACAGGATCACCTTTCTGGGAAAAGAAGTTTGTTTGATCATATGACCAAGAACCGTACATATCTTTTCAAGAGGCAGATAGACATCTTTCATTATTCAATTAAAATTTCAACTAGCTCAAAAGATCAACAACCAATAAAAACCCATTAGTCTATAAGAAACAGAGGAACTGACGACTATCTTCAGCTATTTTAGCAGAAACCAAGTCAGAAGCATGTCCTATCGGCCTTATCTGTGTCTCAATGGGGTGGATTAGATATTTAGAGCTCAACTTGTCAAACAGAGGTTTCATGCTTGAAAATTGCATCCAGCATTTGCAGCAGAATCCCCTCCTATTTGCAGCTCAACTTTGTCTCTATTGCTTGCCGCCGGTCTTGGTATCACCATTCTTCATCTTCATTGTCCTTTTATCACCAAGAAAACATCAGGCTCTCTCTTTCTTTCTAGTTTCTAAAGGCTCATTAGTGACAGTTTCAGGCACACCTGGGTAAAACTCTAATCAACGAGTCTGTCCGACCCAAATCTGTTGAGGGGAAGCTTTATGGGTGAAAAAAGACAGGCCAGTTTTTTTTGTTTATTTTTTAAAATTGTTTTGAAATTGAATCAGTGAGGTTATTTTTGGTATCAGGTGTTTATAATTGATTGACCAAACCAGCCCGCAAGCCATTTTCTGGTTGCGAATTGCTCCAGAGGATAGGAACCACTTTCATAATCATAATCATGTTGTTAAACGATAGTTTCACAAAGTCTCGAATAATAGACGAATCCCGCGCTTATCCGAAAAGAAACTTATTAAAATATCAAATTTTACTTGTAAAAATATTAATTTTTTATTTTAAAAGTTCAATAACCCTTTGAATAACTGATAAATTATGTCTGATTGCGTATTTAAAATTATAATATGATTATAAATTATTCGTACAAGTTGCATCAAATATTATACTACATACATGTTTTGGTTAACCTATGGCTTGATTCCCGTACAAACCTAATAGACAATTCTAACATAAATTTTAAGTTTCTAGTATTGCAAGTAGAATTTTGTTTACTATTTGTGGTTTGAGTTGTCGATATAACAATTCAATAGGACATAAATTAATTTAGTTGATCATCCTAAAAATAATTTAGTCATTAATTTATAATTTTTAAATTACAAATTATATAATAATAATACATGTTTATATACAATAAATATATGATAATTAATTATCTTAAAATGAGAGCAACTTTAAAATGAAATGGAGACTAATAGTTTTTATGTGAAACTTAAGCCATTCATTTATTTAGAAGAAATACAATACACAACACTAGTATTCATTTTTCAAAACAACTAATTTTCGTAATATGTGTATGACTTCTCTCCATTCTCTTTAGAACTCTTATTTATTCTATTTATTAATTTAAATCAATCAATCAATACAAATATATAACAACTTAAGAAGAGATTCACATCTAAATTAATTTGGTTGGTCAGTATCTTAAGCATAATTTGGTTATTAACTTATATTCATTGTATTTAAAAAAAAGCCCTTCATTTAAAACATGTAATCTACGTACCCAAAACAACTCACACATACGATACACACAAAAAAAAAAATTAAAATTTTGATATATTATGCACCTAAAAGTCTAAAACTAACGATCAATAATTTTCTAAATATTCTTAGATACATTCATAATTTAAATACAATTTATGTATTAAATGACAATAAATTATTATTATTTTTCACCCATTCAACGCTATTCAAACAAACCATCTAAATTTCAAAAAAAGAAAAGAAAAGTTATGTACTTACCACAAAGGAAGCGACAAGAAGAAGGAAAAAAGGTTAGTATAATTTAAAACAAACAAAGTATAATTTATTACAAATATCTAATAATGTGTCTTCATTTTCATATTACAAATATGAAAAAGAGCATGTTCCGTTCCAACCTAAATAGAAATTCATTGTTGTTAGTGATGATAATAACAGTGATATCATTGAATCAAAAGGTTGACGATGTTTATTCCTACAATTCACTGCATTAGCAGTATTACTATCGATTAATATGTTATCAACTTATAATAGACATGTTAAATTAAAAATTATAATTATTAATGGATTCAAGTTTTTCATTATAGTGAATCATTCTTATATTAAAAATTATATTTTATCATAAAAATACGATTTTAAAAGTTAGCATGTGCCTTGTACGGGTTACAATTTTGTATATTTATAAAACCATAAATGTTTCGCTTTATTCTTTTCCATTTTAAGTAAAAGGATGAGATACATATTTTAAAAAAACAAGGAAAAAAAAAGAAGAGGTTCAAGTGATCCATAAAAACTCGACAACAATGTTTGCAAATCAATCAATAAAAGTTTAAATAACACTTAAAAATCACTTAACTAATAAAACAAGCACCCAAAGATAGTCACCTAATAGTCTTATATAAGAGTAACGGGCCTGCTAGCCCAAGTTATGTTGAGCCCTTGAAAGCCCAACAGACACAATAGACCGAAACGCAATGTTGACCAATTTATGTATCCAAAAATGTTGAAAAAATAATGAACTCTTGGAGAACACCGGGCGCCGAGGAAGTAGAGAAGATGTAGAAAAGGGTTCTTCGAGGGTTTTATCATCTGAAAGTCTGCAACTTTTTCTTTCTGGTATGTAATCATTCAATTCATTTCTCAAATTTCACCTTCTTCTTTCCCTTTTTAAACTAAAAAAAAATAAAAATACTACAATCAATCTGATACACACAATTTGGGACCTTTTATATAAAATTTGAGCTTCATAAGACCTCGTTTCTCACTAACTTGGTTCTATATAAATGGGCAATACTTGCCACATTTCGGGGAAACTTTCCTTGAATGCATTAAAGGGTTTTGTTTTTTTACCAATTTTTTCACTAGTAGTTTTGTTAGTCATATATTTGATAATATTCCCAGTTTGAGAAATTTGATGCCAAGTTGTGATTTTTGTTGGCTTGCATTCTCTCACTAAATTTAGGTAATCCGTAATCTTGCCTTTTGTAAATGTAAAGTGGTGGATCACTGAGTGACTTTTAAAGTAAATTGTGAAATGTTATTCAGTGTCCAGTTAAGATTAATAATCTAGGTTATAAAAATTTCAGTAAATTTTGCATTTTATTAGGAATGTAGCAGTTAGGCCCCAGCAAAAGGTGTGTTAGGCGGTATTATAGTTGCCTGTGGCAATTTTTTCTTTGGAAATGGCAACAAAGCCGTTGAATAATATTTGGATTCGGCGCCAGCAATGCCCTTGTGGTGATTGGAAATGTTACATTAAGAATGAAGGTGATGACCATGCCACAAATGGGTCTCAATTGGTAAAGAGTGAAACAACATCAGCCTCATCTTCAGAAATAGTTTTCACTCCATATGTTGGTCAGATATTTAAAAGCGATGATGAAGCTTTTGAGTATTATAGCAGCTTTGCTCGGAAGAATGGGTTTTCAATCAGAAAAGCTCGTTCAACGGAAAGCCAAACTTTAGGGGTATATAGAAGAGATTTCGTCTGTTATCGTTCTGGGTTTAATCAGCCTAGAAAAAAAGCTAACGTGGAACATCCTAGGGACAGGAAATCGGTACGATGTGGGTGTGATGCAAAGTTGTATTTGACAAAGGAAATTGTTGATGGTGTGACACAGTGGTACATTTCACAATTCAGTAATGTTCATAACCATGAATTGTTAGAAGATGATCAAGTTCGTTTGCTTCCTGCTTATAGAAAAATACAAGAGGCTGATCAAGAACGCATTCTCTTACTCTCAAAAGCTGGGTTTCCTGTGAATCGCATAGTAAAGGTGCTGGAGCTGGAAAAGGGAGTTCAACCGGGACAATTACCCTTCATAGAAAAGGATGTTCGGAATTTTGTCAGGACTTGTAAGAAAACCGTTCAAGAGAATGATGTTTTGCTTACTGAGAAAAGGGAAAATGATATGTCTGAACTTCTTGAGGCTTGCAAGGCTACAGCACAAAAGGATGAGGGCTTTGTGTATAATTTTACAACAGATGAAAATGGTAAAGTTGAAAACATTTCATGGGCATATGGGCACTCTGTTCATGCATTTTCACTATTTGGAGATGCAGTTACTTTTGACACAACCTATCGCTCGATCACCTATAATTCTCTTCTAGGGGTGTGGTTTGGTATTGACAATAATGGCAAAGCTGTTTTTCTTGGTTGTGTTCTGCTACAAGATGAAACCACTCAGTCATTTTCTTGGGCATTACAGGTTTGGGGATTCAAACTCTTCTCATATTTTGCATCTATATTCACATCTCTTCTTATGATCATCTTCTTTTTTAACAGGTTTTTGTCCAATTTATGAGAGGAAGTCGACCACAGACCATTGTAACTGATATGGACTCGGGGCTCAAAGATGCTATAACTTCTGAGTTGCCAAATTCTAAACATGTCATATGCATATGGCATGTTCTATCCAAGTTATCTAGTTGGTTCTCTGTGCCACTTGCGCTGCAATATGCAGATTTCAAAGCTGAGTTTGATATGTTGTGTCATCTGGAGAATGTAGAGGATTTCGAACACCAGTGGAATCATCTGGTTGCTCGGTTTGGACTTGGTTCAGATAAACACATTGCTCTGCTCTTTTCTCATAGAGCATCCTGGCCATTTTCCTACATCAGAGGTTACTTTCTGGCTCGTACAATGACAGCTGAGTACTCTAAATCGGTGGATACATTCTTAAAAAGTATTTTGAGCCCGCAATGTTTGCAGTTGTTCTTTGAACAGGTGTGTTAGTTACTCGACAAGTCGACATTATCTTTTAAAGTTATACACCATGATTTGGTTCATGTGTGATCTAAATCTATTGTGGAATCTTTGCAGGTTAGTGTTGCAGCCAACTTTGGGAATCAGAATAAAGAGAAGCTGCTCTATATGCCCAGTAAGACATGCTTGCCTCTTGAAGAACATGCAAGAGGTCTTCTTACACCTTATGCCTTCAATGTCTTGCAGCATGAAATTGTGCTATCTATGCAATATGCAATAACAGAAATGGCTAATGGTTCATATCTGGTGAGGCACTATAAGAAATTGGAAGGAGAGTGTCTTGTTATTTGGATTCCAGAAGATGAGCAAGTTCACTGTTCCTGTAAGGAGTTTGAACATTCTGGCACCTTATGCAGACATTCTCTTCGAGTACTTGTAATCAAGAATTATTTTCAGATTCCAGAAAAATATTTTCCCATCCGATGGCGGCTTGAGAGTTCCTTAGTTCCTTTGGATGATCAAATAATTCAAGGTAGCAGTGATGAGTGTTCTCAAGCTTTCCATTCTCTTACCGAAGCTTTATTTTCAGAGTCATTGATCTCCAAGGACCGGTTTACTTATGTTCATAGAGAACTTACACAACTCCTCGATCATGTTCGGGATATGCCTGTTATTGATGAAGTTGCATTGAATTTAGCCCCTAACAATGGCAGTGAATTTTAGATGTGTGATATATGCAATTGGTGGCTAATGTAACTGCATGTTGCGCCTGACCTTCTTTAATTCTTTTCCATTTCCTTAGGGGCATTAAGCAGGTGTTGCCAGTAAGATACATTGAGGTATTGTTGTTCTACGATTGACAAAATAAACTCATACTTCAGACATGCGCAAAACAAATAGAGCCTGTACAGAATTTTTTTTTTTCCCAATTCTCTAGCATGCAATATCAGTTAACTGAATGCTTCTGTTCCCATTTTGTAAATTCTTCTCTCAGAAATACTTTTCCTTTATCTAAATTTATTTTCAAATGTTACTAAAGGCTTATTAGAAGCTAAGATTTAATTCTAGTTTGTGTAAAATGCAGCATGTCTATTTGAAATAAAGTATGATATTCGATTCTCATCTAGTTAATTTGTTTAATGGGAAGAATAGGAGACAGACTTATGGAAGTTTTACTTTAATATATTGTTTAGTTTAGTTTACCACATGTTTCCTGTGCAGGTATAAAATATAAACGGAGTAAGACTTCATAAGTTCATCATAGTTGTTACTTGTGTGAACTTGTTAATAATGAAGTCTCTGTCATTATTATTTTGTTCACATTAGATGTGTACACGTGCCTTAATTGGTCAAATGCCTCTAAATGTTCTGAATAATCAGCTATGCACAACATTTAGAACAATTTATAGTAGCATTTTGGTTCATGATTTTATATGTTAACTTCCTTCTCTGGCTGGAATTTATTAA
Source organism: Aralia elata (assembly GCA_034770075.1). Taxonomy (NCBI): domain Eukaryota; kingdom Viridiplantae; phylum Streptophyta; class Magnoliopsida; order Apiales; family Araliaceae; genus Aralia; species Aralia elata. The sequence continues at coordinate 89,555,108 of CM068385.1, forward strand.
AATGGTTAAGATTTGACATCAAACTGGCCTAAGAGGTACTTTCCTCTAAATATTCTCTTGGCGTCCTCTTAAACTAGTGGGGACCAAATATTGCTGTTGTAGAATTATAAAGGGAACAATTTCATTTTTGTTGAATTATTGTTCCCCCTATGCCTGGCCATATGAACAAGTGCAGGATATGTTTCACTTTTCTTTTTCTTCTTCTTCTTCTCCTTTTTTTTCCTCCCTATTTTTCTTTCTTTGTGGTCTTGCAGAGTGCAAGTGCTTGGGAAGGAGAAGCCGTACAAAATTTCGCCCTCAATGAAAATCCCAGTAAATTGTATGCATATCATGAATGTTTTTTTTAATCCCAGAAAACTGTAAGCATATCATGAATGTTGTTTTTAGTTATGGTGGTAATGAATATACAGTTTATTGACGTTATCTGTTGTCGTGGTAACAGAAAAAAGGAAATTTGACAGCTCATTCCGAAGTTATTTGATTTGAGGATCTGAATTAATATTAGTTGGTGATATTGCCCCTGATAGTCTAAAGAATAAAGATTGCCTTACATTGTGATGATTAGCTTCAAATATACTTCTTTATGATAATGGAGATTTGAATTAGTGTCATTTCTGTGACTTTTTTCTCTGTATACATTTATTTTTTGGCAAGACATGTGAATCATATCTAAAATGAAATACATATGCTCACACTATAGGGAATATATCTCTTTATCTAAGCATGCGCGCCTGTGTTTATGTGAAACTATGGAGCTCATTTCATTATTTATATTACTTCAAGTTCATTGTCATCCTCTGTTGAACAGGGAGGCAGGTATGTGTCTTTCTGGGTTATTTAATTTTCTAATTATTTGGCATCTTATGGAAGACCAGAAGTCAAGTAGTTAGTTGCCTGCTAGCTTCTTCTTTAGGTTAGGAACTTGTAAAGAACAAACTTATAAATAATAATAAAAAAGGGTAGGAACTACTTGTACAGGACAAAGATAATCACATGCTTAAAGCTACTTACAAAGTAAAACCAAAGGAAATGATAGTCTCAGCACTGATTTTCTTTGGTTTACTTCACTTACAAACTCAAAGATACCAACCAGTCATGAAACCAAAGACTTATTTCAAGGTACCATAATATTTTGTTTTGAAAAGAAGCCTAGAGATGAGATTTCTCTCGTTATTGTGCACGTGCAATGGTCACATGTTTGAGTCTATTCAGTCAGGCAACATCAAAATATACACAGACAGATAAATTTCCCTATTTTCCTCCTGCCCCCCTCCAGGTTCCGTGAAATGTAATACCATGGGTTCCTCAAAACACATGCACGCACAAAAAAAAATGAAAATGAAAATGGGACTCACTTTTAGTGGATCACGCTGTGGATACTCAATCTGACTGAAAAACTCAAAATTTGAACTTCCAGTATGACTTAAAATAAGTTAGTGGAAAATTTTCAGATGTTGATTCTAACTTCTGGGTTCTGAAAACAACATTTGAGCTAAATTTGAATACTGAAGCTGAGATTCTGAAGGAGAATGGGGAGAAGCTTTCTGCAACTCCAACACAAAATTAATAATGGAATAGAGAAGAGAAGAGAAGAGAAGAGAATAGTAGGGAGTTAAAAAGATTACATAACTACAAGTCACACATAATATTTCAAGACAGACTAATTAATTAACAAGACTTCTCAAATCTAGCCTTGACAAGAAACCACGATAAGATGTTGAGCCTCAATTTTGATCCCGTCTTTCATCTTCCTAATGAAATCATCACATTTCTTGTTTAATTCCTCTGCACTCAATAACCCCCCTTCATTTTCTTCCTCCTTTTCTTTGACATCAAGAAACTCATCTCCTTTTTCTTCTTCGACGAAATTAAGAAGTAGAATATCTTCTTTATCTTCATCTTCATCTTCATGCCCGGCAATTTTAAGAAGCGGATCTTTGTCTTCATCTTCGACTTCAGAGTGTGCACTCGAGCTGGAGCTGATCACATTTTCATCACCTTCTTCCTCTTTAGATGAAATCTCGCTTTCTGCTTCAACACCTTCTATACTTTCTGATTTTGTCTCGGATAAGACTCGAGGTACAGATGATTGATGATGAGATTGATCATTCTTCTTGACATCATAGTTTTTTAAATCCTTGGATTCATCAGAGTGAACAATGTTCTGGATATGCTCGTCTCTAAATTCAGTATCGGAAGGAGCATTTGCCAACAAACCGGAGTTTTTTATGATGACTAGCAGAATTCCATTGCAAAGGAGGAAGATGTAGTTTCTGTCAGTGGAGTAGTTGAATAGTTTGATGGAAAATGAGGGGAAAAGGAAAGGAAGAAGTGAGGATTGGGAAAATAGAAAAGAACATAGTGAGAGTGAGAATAGAATTTGAATGGCTTTCTTTGAGGAGTAGAATTGGGTGAATGGACTGGGAATTGGGTTGTTTTTTTGATGCTTCTTAAGTTGATGATCCATATTTTCCACACACAAAAAGATGTCTTTGTCCCAAATGGGAAGAGGGAGGAGGAATAACAAGAAGAGTATGTTGGGGATGAAGGTGATAGCTACTTATATAGAATCTTGAATACTCTCGAGGGACATTTTTATTTTTAGAGTATAAAATAACGTGATGGGAAGATCATCATACATGTGGTTACTATTATTTTTAATTGATTGAGTGTTATGAGTTACTATATCTTTAATTAGGGATATATTTGAAAAACTAAAAATTTTCTTAGAAAGTCGCGGTTTTACAGATATATATAATATACCCTCTTGGTTCTATTTTACTTGTATTTTTAGAGAGAAAATTTTCTATATTTCAATAAAATATTAATAATTAACTTTTTCATATTATCCCTAAATCTAAAATACGAATTTGTTTCTCTTTTATCTTTTCAATAAATTTTAGAAAGATAATACTGAGAATTCACTTCCAATTTAATTAATTAGACAAAATATTAATTAAATTAAAAATGAATTGTATGGAGTATTTAATTGGAACATAGGAGTGCTACTTAAGTTTATCTAATGAAACTAACCCTTGCCTTGATTATTACTACAACTTTTTTTTTTTTTGCCTTTCCGGCAAGTGATTATTACATCAAGTTAGTGTAGGTAGTTTTCGAGGGTACTTTTTAAGACAGCCAACTAACTAACCTCTTTAAGAATAATTGGATTTATGGGAAGGAGTACTGCTAACTTGTGCAATGGGGCGACGGAGTTATTGGGGCAACTGGTCTGGCCTTCCAACACGGCGGATCAGGTTAAGAATTTAATGAGATTGCTGCTGATGATGATTTTACTAGCTAGACCACCGTTTTTGACTATTTGTGTACATTATTTATCACACAAAGTTGGGGAACAAAATTCAAATCAACTGCTGCCGTCCACATATAAAATCGGATCTAGAGGCTAGCAAAATGTTGTTCGGTAAAGAGGAAATATGAGAAATATTAATTTTTAATTTTTAACGCCTAACAGACACAGAGATAATAAAAACACGAGTTCAATAATTCTTTATTTTTTATTTTTAAAAGAAGTCATTTTACTTTTATATACGTAATTGTTAAAATGTAAAAAGTTATAATTGTATACGCATAACGTATAACTTATTAAGCAGAATTTTTGGTCATTTTTTTTTATTATTTTCTATGATTAATTTATATAAGGGAGTTAAAGGAGGTTCCCTCTCCTTGACGTTATTCTTCCCCTTAGCAAAAGTTCTTTCATTCATGTAAAACCATTTTTACTACAGTCTTGTAATGGACCAAATGGTTTCACTCATTGGTTATCAAAAGCAAATTGTCAAAGAGCAACGACTGATATGATTTATTATCATCTAGCTATTGTACTTTTATTTTTCTTCGTTGCTGGTCATATGTATAGAACTCATTTTGATATCGGACACAGTATAAAAGATATTTTAAAACTTTATTGTCCCATGAGAAAAATTGGCACAAATGATTTGGTGTAACTAAAATTTTCAAATTGGTTCATGATATGTAACCAAATATACAATGGAAATGGACAGTCTTGTGACAGTAAATGCACAAGAAAAGGTCTATTTACCACCTTTTCTGAGAAAAGAAAAAACAGTTAAAATGTGGAGTGGCGTTGAATTTACCGAGCCAATTTACTGTGTACGTATGTTGGGCCTGGGTCATTTTGTCGGACCACGTTGTTGACTAGAGATATATGTTATTACAATCTTCCACAGGGCATAGATATGCAATTATTTAATTTGTTGGGTTGAAAATAATTGTTTGAAGAAAAAAAAATATTTTTCCTCAAGTTATAATTGTTAGTGATGGTTAAAATAGATTAGAGATGCATATTTGTATTGTATTATCTGAATATAATTGTTGTCAATAAAATAAGGTAACTGTTATATTGAAACAAATTGAGAGTATTATTATTGACAAATATATGATGAATAATTATATTATATCATAAATATATAGTTTTACTCTTCATGTAATTCAATTTTAATGGGTTGGAGAGTCACTCAAGTAAGCAACTGTAATTAGTTACAAAAGGCCATTTTTTTAAAGGCAAAGTTGAGTACATGCATTACATAATAAATTTAAGTTTCTCCAATTCCTCTTTTTGATCCATAATTTTCCTTATTGTTTTACACAGACTCAAATTGCTTAGGTCACACCAATAAAATATAAATAACATGTTCATGAATGGTTCCGAATATTATAAAGATTTTCATCTTTGGACCGTTGGAGATAGGGTTACTTTGATAGTTTGTACAAGATTCATATATATATATATATATATATATATATTTGTAATATAAAGATTCTTTTTGTTAATGTAAACGCAATAAGGATCTTATACATACACAAAATTTATGCTCCAAAATCTAGACTTTTTTAAGGGCTGGTTGGGCCTGATGCTCAAGATATATCCGCAAATTTAATCCTCCAAATCTGGACTTCTTTGAGGGGCTGATTTGGGCCCAATGCTCAAGATGTCAGCACAACTCCACTTAAGTTGCCGTTCTAAGTTTTTCAACCCAAGTTCGATCTGATGGACATAATCCAACAGTAAAAAGCCCAATAGGCGTTTTATCGGGAAAAACAGAAAATTGCCGGGAAGAAAAAGGGCAAAAAGAAAAAAAAAATAAAAAAATCCCTGACCTCACATAAAGGATTAGCTAATATTCGGAAACTAGTTTCATTTCTTATACCGGCCTTTTAGAGAACTTCAAGGGCCATTTAGATTTGAAAATCTCTATACATATCACAAAAATATCTTCAAAAAACTGATCAAACTCAAAAGTATTTTTTAGTTGTTTCACATAAATTCTTCTGTCTAATCACGAAAAAAAGGATAGAGAAAAGTATCTATTTCTGGTTATCACTCGATGCCATGGCTAGACAATTCAGTCAGTGTTCTTCTTCCTCAACTACATTATCACCCTCTTCATTCAAAAAATTTGCCATTGTCCCGACAAGAACCTGTTTGTCCAAATGGGTTCCCCAGATTCATTCAAGAATCCAGCCAAGAAAGGATTTTGAGCTCAAGTTCTCAAATGGGCATCCTCTGAATGCCGTTTCTTTGCAGGATGGTGAGTTTCAATACTTCTTCCACTTATCTTTTTTCATGTATTAGCAGAGGCATGCAGAATTGCAGATATTTCTTAACTAATTATAGTAATCTTCTACCAAGTTTTGATTATTCTTTTTCTGTTTGTTTTTAACTACTCGTCTACTTTCTGTTTGTGAAAATGTATATCTGTTAGTGGTATTAGTTTATATGTTGCTTAGTTGCATTTATATCCTTAATTACCCAAAAGTTCCATTCCTGTTTGTTACTTCAAAATTGCACCGTCCGTAGTGAGAAATCTTTTCCTGGTTTGCCGTAATGTAGAAGCTAACGGACAGGATACTGAAGATTACAATTAGGAAACATAGGGATTCCTCATCATAATAATCAATGTTTCTATTGAATGCTAATCGACTGTACAATGAGTTGTATACTTGTACCCGTATATATGAAGAATTATGGATAATAGGGGTTTAAGGTTGTTTTTAATGGCTGAAAGCCAACAAATTAATTCTTGAAATGGGTTTAGTGCAACAGTTAATCAAATTTAAAAATTCCAGAATTTGGAAACAAGAAAATTTAGTCAAGATTGGTGACATTATTCATACTTGCAGTTGGACATTGAAGAAAATAAGTTTATTTTGATGTCCGAATGGCCCTACGAAATTCTTTTGCTTGCCAGGTTATCGAGCCCTATAAGTTACTCTAACTATAAAACAGCCAATTCTCATAGCTTTCAAAGCTACTGTATCTAGAACATCCATATTTAAACAGACTTCAACTTAATTTCTTTTGATTCTCCTTTATGTAATCATCTACACTTGTTGGCTCGCAATATTTATAGTATCGCTTGTAATATTTATAATGTCTTCATCTCCCTTTTCTGGATTTCCGATTAGTAAATCTTGATGGATTTTTGGGGTAGATTCAGCTGAAAAATCTCTGGCCAAAGAACTTGCATTCTCAGAATTGGGAAAAGCAGAGTCCAATCTCAGTGTAACTGTTGTTGGTGCTTCTGGGGACCTCGCGAAGAAGAAGATTTTTCCAGCACTTTTTGCTTTGTTTTATGAGGATTGCCTACCGAAGGTTCTGTTCTTCACATATTACGTATAGTATGTCATACTAGTAAATTCATTTTTTGTCATTATGTTGGATTCAGTTACTGATCAGTTTGATCTCCTTTTTTTACCCTCTCTTGTATTCATGCAGAATTTTATAGTTTTTGGTTATGCCCGAACTAAAATGACTGACGAGGAGCTGAGGAACATGATTAGCAAAACCTTAACTTGTAGAATTGATAAGAGGTAAGCTACTTTGTTGAATTTTTCGTCATGTGGTGTGTCTTCCCAGCTTATCAACCATCTCGTGTCCATTAATCTGTGAGGACTTGCAGAGCAAACTGTGATGACAAAATGGATCAGTTTCTACAGAGATGCTTTTACCAATCGGGCCAATACAATTCGGAGGAGCACTTTTCAGAATTAGACAACAAGATGAAAGAGAAAGAGGTAAGTTTCCTCTCTACTTATGTTCCTAAAGTTTAATATTGCTGAATCTCTCTCTTATGCATTTCACACGGACTGTCTGGATGAGCATTAAAAATGATAAATTTGATCAACCAAACTTCAATGATTGGATGCTCGAATGTATCAGATAGGGCAAACCATGAATAATACATTAATGCTTAATGAAACCGGCATAAACTGCCTCATTTGCTGCACTCTCTCGGTGTCGGTACAGTTTCTCTTGTGATTTAGAGTTTGTATCCAATGATGTTCAAGTCCTAGGTTGGTTCCGAGAACTGAAACTTTGAGGAGGTATAATCCATTTCCATTTCATTTTTCTGGTCTTGCTGTTTTCAATTCTCTAATTTAGTGACGTAATTGTGATTTGTTGAAAGTTGTAACAGTGCAGTAACACCAGCAATTAGAGTTCAATGGTATGTCCTACCTCTTGATTGATAGGGTTTGTGTACTTTGGGGAGAGAGGGTGCATCATTCACGCTCCAGTTGTGAAATGTATGCATCTAGGACTTGAGCCAGAAATGGGTTGTCAAAGTATAGTAGTTGTCGTACTTTTGGTTTTTATATGTTGCGCTAGTTGTGAAGGCCGTAAAAGGTGATGGAAGTGGGACTAAGGGGTGATATATGATGGTTGCATGGTTCGGTTTCACTGAGGTGGTTGTGGGATAAACTTTAGGTAAATGTGAAGTTGTAGATAGAGGGCCAACGTTGGTGATAACGGTATATCAAAGATTCCACTAATGATAGTGATGTTAATGGTAGTGACATAGTGTTGGAGAAGTCGGAAAGCAACCAGGAGGGTTTTGGATTGGATGTAGAGATGGTCATAGAGATATTATGGTAGCTAGTGGCTACATAATTGTAGATAACGTGGTGCTAGTTAATTACGGTGAAACTATATTTGAAATTTATTGCGCCAGATTCAAGTTGCATGACCCAGAACAACTTACATGGGGCAGCAGTGGTGGCAGCATTGGTGTAGTTAGAAAAGTCATCTAGTGAACCCTTGATCAAATTTTGGCAATTCCATCTAACGATGAACGCTCAATTTTCAAGAATGTAGCGGAAAGTACCTCAGTTCAATCATACTAATAATATTCACTGCCATTAATAGGGAAAGAATGTGGCACCAATTTCATTTCTGTAACTGTACAACCTACTAATTTGAGGAAGAAGTGACCTTCGATAAAAAAATTTGTTTCATCTGACCAGAGATTCCGTAAGCTTCATATACATGAATGTTAACTGAGAATGCCTCTGAAGCAATTCTAATCTTAATAGATCTCTAGCAGAAGTATGTAATGCATGAAAGTATTCTCTAAACAGCTTTTGTCGAGGTCCAACTAATGACCCATGGAGATAAGAAATTTTAATATTTGGAGATCATGCTATTGAAGAGATATATTAGAGCAAAAGCAACATCTATCTATTATTTGAGCCTTTTCTTTTCTCTACTATCTTACTCTCTCTTTTCATCTTTTCTTTTTCTGGTTATAATTGAATTTCGAAAATAATCACTTCAACTGTATTTTAGGCATGCTTGCAGAATCATGGACAATTGGTAACTTTTACAACTTGATTTGCTAAATAGGTTCTCGGAACCCTGTAAAATAAATGTTTTCCTATTTTGATATGCTTTTATCCATCAAATGAGCCAATAGTTCACATTTTATGCTTGCTATAGAGTGAGAGAAAATAGAGTTTGCTTCATACTTAGGGTAAGTTTGGATCACCAATTGATTTTAGGGAATAATGTAATAAAGTCGTAATGTAATGGTAATGTGCGATATTATTATACATGCTTTTGGTTCGTACTTGGGAATTGTGTAGCATGTAATGTCAATGTGCTATTACATTTCAAATATTGTTAATTTATTGATTATATGAGAATACCACAAAATAGTGAGGTGTACTGTATGGATGATAACAAACCAAAGCCTAAATGTCATAAGAGTAATTTTTACTTCGTATACCATGTACATTACCAGTTGGACGTAATGAGAAATTACACCCATATATAAATGCAATAAAAAAGGTCTAAGTGGAACCTAATTCTTGTTACAGCGTAATTGGACAAACCAAATAAGGAGAAATGTCACATCAACGTAATGAATCATTACATTATGGCTGCATTATGTCTTACACTTCTGTATTCTGAACATTGAGGATACTTTATGACTCTCTTCAGGCTGGACTACTTTCAAATAGGTTGTTTTATTTATCGATACCTCCAAACATATTTGTGGATGTGGTGAAATGTGCTAGTGTCAAAGCTTCTTCAGCAAAGGGGTGGACTAGGGTTATTGTTGAAAAGCCATTTGGTCGCGACTCAGAGTCGTCTGGAGAGCTGACCAGATGTCTAAAGAAGTACCTAACTGAAGACCAGATATTCAGGTATACTCTGCTGCATTGCTTCTTGATAAGACAAACTTATGGAGCTGGGAAAGTATTTACCTCTGGTATTCTTCCTTCAGGATTGATCATTACTTGGGCAAGGAGATTGTTGAGAACCTATCAGTGCTTCGTTTCTCGAATCTTGTTTTTGAGCCACTTTGGTCAAGGAATTACATCCGAAATGTGCAACTAATTTTTTCTGAAGATTTTGGAACAGAGGGTAGAGGAGGGTAAGTTCATAGGTGCAACATCTATATTATAGTTCAAAACATTTCCATGTTAAGAATTATTGTTTCTGTTTTTGTCCTTAGATACTTTGACAACTATGGAATCATCAGAGATATCATGCAAAATCATCTCCTGCAAATATTAGCACTTTTTGCTATGGAGACACCTGTCAGCTTGGATGCCGAGGACATTAGGAATGAAAAGGTATTGAACATCCTCCACTCGTGATCCTAACACTCTAGTTTTGTTTTGTCATGACAGTTCTCGTACTAATTGGAACTCCCTTTTCGAGTTAACCTTTCCCACCCAAACAGGGCCCAAATGTTTTGGAAACCCTAGTCTTTCAGAGAAAACCAGCTTCACTAAAGCAGACTGGATTGATCATATAATATGCAGGTCAAGGTTTTAAGGTCAATGAGACCCCTGCAGCTTGAAGATGTAATCGTAGGCCAGTATAAGGGCCACAGCAAGGGCGGTAGATCACATCTAGGATATACTGATGACCCAACTGTGCCAACGGACAGTCTTACTCCAACATTTGCAGCTGCAGCACTCTTTATTGATAATGCACGATGGGATGGTGTTCCTTTTCTAATGAAAGCAGGCAAGGCACTCCATACTAAGCGGTAGGTGGATCCTCTATTTCCTTATCTTGTACATGATGATATAAACTGTATAATGCCCTGCATAATGGGAAATTCTGATAATGGAAGGGTATGATGTTCTTATTGCAATGGCATTCAGAGCAGAGATCAGAGTTCAGTTCAGGCATGTCCCTGGTAACCTGTACAAGCGGAACTTTGGAACTAATTTGGACAAGGCTACAAATGAGCTAATACTTCGTGTACAGCCAGATGAAGCCATATATCTGAAGATCAACAACAAGGTTCCTGGTCTTGGAATGAGACTGGACCGCAGCGACCTTAATTTGCTGTACAGCGCAAGGTAAGATATGTATGATATATCTCATAAGTATTTTATTTTTATTTTCATTAAGAGTTCATGTATGAGGCAAGGGTGAGTACTGAAAACAAGATGGGCTAATGCATATGAATGGGCTCAATACTAATGGCTTAAGCTTTCGGATCAAGTTGGGATCCAGAGGTCTTTTATCTTGAACTGGTATCAGAGCTATGACGAGTAGTTTTGCAATATATGTAAAGATCTGACGCCAAGAAACTTGGATTCACTATGAAGGTATTCAAAAGAAGTACCTGATGCATACGAAAGACTGCTCTTAGATGCAATAGAAGGAGAACGAAGATTGTTTATTAGAAGTGATGAGCTTGATGCTGCTTGGTCTCTATTTACAGCAGTGTTGAAGGAATTGGAAGAGAAGAAGATTGCTCCAGAACTGTACCCTTATGGCAGCAGAGGGCCAGTTGGAGCGCATTATCTTGCTGCAAAGCACAATGTTCGATGGGGAGATCTTGGTAGCGATGACCAGTGAATAGCGGAAACTATTAAAACGTTGGTGTGAAATTCTTGCTGTTCTAGTAAGTTTCCTTGCAATTTATGGAGTGTAATGCTAAATGGGAATTCACCAAAACATTGTTTGGGGGGTTTGAGTTTCGATGTATAGTGATGTGAAGCATTCAAAAGACAACTATTGTAATTCTTCATGATGTCTATATAAACAATGTGAGTTTTGAAGTATTATTAATAAACAAATGGATTGTTGATCTTTACGCGAGGCTAATCTGGCATGTCTGCACCAGTTTGTTCTTCTGTAGCTTGTTCTGTATAGTGAAGGTAATAATACTCCTGTTATGAAATGGACCTAAAGGAGTGGTAGAAATGGCAGAGGCCTGCCTTTATCAGAGACGGTTTCAGTTGGATAAGTTTTCTCATCAATAATAATGTCATCTTAGGACTAATTTAAATATAAAAATATTTAAAGATATTAAATTAATATAGACAATTATAAACGGTCCAATTTCATGCGAACATAATCATAAATAAACATATATACATAGTCTCAGATGTTGCATAAGGGGGATAAAGGGAGAAATTGAGGTTTACATGATTCTTTTCTTTTACTCCAAGCTAACTAAGAGAAAACTTACGCCTATATATTCAATTTGCTAAACCTCTCTTGTCATTCCATGAATAGTAATAAATTAATGTCCATGTGAACGTGTGTATATTAGACCATTAGAAAATTAATGAAAAGACAAAAGGAAAACTCATGCACGAGTTAATTAATGCTCTTAATTTTCACAGTTCCCATTTTTATTAGTAGTTCAGGAGTGTCTGAATTTAATAGTAATGAAAAGACAGAAAATTAATGCACAAGTTAATTAATGCTTTCAATTTCACAGTACTGATTTGTTTTGAGTGTGTGTTGTTGGGAAAAATTACCTCCCAAATACTGTTGTCTTTGATAAATTAATGGCCAAAAATGTCAGTACATGCCAAACAGATTAAATTTGCAGTTCCACAAAAATAATAACCACCGCAGGAAATGATGAGAAGAAATAACCAAGCACGAGACACCAAGATTTTTACGTGGAAAACCCTCTATAACTAAGAGGTTAAAACCACGGGACGATCTCCGAAAAATCCACTAGAATAAACTGAGAGAATACAAAGATATCCTAATTTGAGTACACTCAAATTACCTCACCACAATAACTATGTGATAAAAACCCAAACAAAATATCTATTGTTTGATCTTTCTTTCTCTCTATTTTTCTAAGCTTTAGCAGAAGCTTTCTCACTCTCTTTTCTTTTTCTCTTGGATGTTCTCTCTCTCCGAATTGGTTGCTCTCAGATGTGTTGGTGTATTATTTTGCAGCACAAGAGGAAGAATTTATATAGCATAAAAGCAGAAAAGTAATCCCCACATTCCTGCTTTTCTGCCCCCATGTTTCCTGCCCCTTTATTGCTCCTTTTATGTTCCATGTTTTATGCTAAAAACATTGCCCATGTTTTATGGGTGAGGACCACCACCACTATGCACGAAATCCAACATGTGTGTGTGTGTAAATTACGGAATGACACTATGAAATACTCCTACTACTCTTCCCTCCGTTTTGACTTTTGATAAGTTTCATTTTTTTAAGAAATAAAAATTTATTAAATTGGATATAAATTTATTAATTTTAGTTAATACAATTATAAATAAATATTACAAGTTATTTGAAACGTTATTGTATCAAATTCTAGCTGTTCTAGTAAGTTTCCTTCCAATATATTTATGGCGTGTACGTAATGCTAAATGAAAATTAATTCACCAAAACATGGTTTTTTGGTGAATTATATTTGAGTTTGATGCATTGTGATGTGAAGCATTCACAAGATATTTATTGTAATTCTTCATGATGACTAATTTATGATTAAACAGTTAATGTGAGTTTTGAAGGTATATATTAATTAATAAACAAATGGATGGTTGATTTTTATGTGAGGCTGCTGTTCTTGCATGTCTGTCTGTCTGTCTGTCTGTCTGTCTGTCTGTCTACACCAGTTTGTTCTTCTGTAGCTTGTTTTGTATAGTGAATTAATTAAGGTAATGACGAAATAGATATTAAAAAGCGAAATGATCAAATGGACCTAAACGGGTAGAAGAAATGACAGAGGCCTTTATAATATATAAAGTGGTTAACACTTAACATCGAGGTTGCTGGTTGCTGATTTTATTTTATTTTATTTTATTTTTTTAAAAATAATTAAAAAAATGATGAAATGACAATTGTATACGAATTGAGAATGCCCTAAAGGTGTATGGGAGCATAGAGCATACTCTCTCTGAATGTATATCATCTGATGCAATAAGACATTTATTTTCTGCTTTTTTAATCAAATGTATTTTCATTGATCCCTTTTTTTTCATTGGCGTCGGCGAATGCAATTATTAATGTAAGAAAACTTGTATACGAGATATTCTATAAACTTATATATATATATATATATATATCTTCACTAACATGTTGACGCAAAGATTGACCTTCTGGGATGTTCCTCCACCTAATTAGGTGGAGTATATAGTACTAGTAATTTATACCCAACAACCCTTTTATTCTTTTTGGAATTTTTGGTATACTACTTATTAAATCTTCCAACTTATGACAAGTGACAACAACCACTATTATCTTTCAAACCTAATATTCATGTCTTATTTATCTTATCTTTTTGGAGTAAAAAAAAATATTTGTATGTTTTTTTATATCTATTCAGTTAAATTGTTAAATAAAAAATCAAAACAGACGCGCCATATTTAAAACAACCTTAAATATATTGCACAAACATATATATACATAAAATTGTAAATATACATAAGCAAGTAAATAGCTATTAAAAAACAAGCATGGGCCCCATAACTTGCTTCCTAATTTTTACAACTTCAAGCTCCTACACACTTACATTACATATGCATGCTTATTTAGATAAGGTACATATGACATGCATTTTCCTTTCTTGTCGCTTTCTGATTTAAGAGAAATTGGTTGATAAATATACTTATCTTATAATTAAACTAAAATTGCATCAGTTCTTGGAAATACTTCATGGCAGTAACCGGCAAGCCTAGAAGCAAAGTTGTGCCAACTTTACTTCCACCGGAGAGAAACAAGGCCACTTCTTTCTCCGGTAAGGTCACACAACCGGTCTGCACTGGCTCTCCCCATCCAAAATCCGTCGTGTTAAACGCGAGTCGAGTCCATGAAGTAACCAAAAGAGTAGCAGATAAAGAAGGCCTTCCTCTATTCACTTCAAGATAATCAATAGTTGACCTAATAAATTCCTCATCCACCATTTTGATAGCATTTTGCACCAACTGTACTGCAAAGGACAATGGCTTTTCGATCAATTCCCCTGCGTTACAAACGCAACATGTTAACACAATTCCATTCCCAAAATACCCTTTTGGCAAGGGTGGATTAGTTAACTTGGACCTTCCATCAACTGCAAACAATAGCTTGGTTTGTTGGGTGGATTTCATTTTCAGCACTTTGCTTCGCGCTCGCCATACTAATGCTGTGAGCGCGGTGAAGCTAGTGACACTGTCGAGGAATGATCCGTTCTCAGTTGCAGCTTGCTTTAGTCTTGCGAGTTTTTGTGGAGTAAATTCGAATGATTTGTATACCATTTGCTCTTCTTGGTAGAGGGTGGAAATGTTTGATATGTCTTGTATTTCTAAGAACTCGTTGTGAGGGTAGTTGATTCTTGGAGGTTGTCTTGATCTTAGAACGCTTCTGTCGATGGCTGGTAATATTGTTGGGGATTTGCCTCTTGCTATTTCACTCCATGAGTTTACGAATTCCATTGCTGATATTCCATCGGTCATGCAATGGTTAATTGTCATTCCCATCACAAATCCTCCGCATTTGAACCTTGTTACCTAAATCAATTACCAATAAATTAAATGCGCTCTAGCTTTTGTGTTTATACTTGCAATTCCAAATCAGATGAATGTTAATGAAAAATGATATATGTTATGAATATTTATATTAATTTTTTAATTGTCAGTTATGTCATGTCGATAAATATTAGTTGTAATTCTATAATTTTATTTAATCTCATATATTAATATATTTCATAATTATAATTTGACACAAATTTATATACATTATTAAATTCTTTGCGCTCTCGCACACACGGTATAAACTAGTGAATCTTCTCCTCCAAATTAAAGCTAAGCAATTAAATCAAGAACCAAATCTAACTGCCTCCTTCCACATGCATCATATACGTACAACTGTAACTTCTTCTGTATATCAAAATAGTACTTTGAAATTTGAGCTCTTTGACAAGTAACAGAGTGTTGACCAGGTTACAAGTTAGTTCTACTTTAGTCTTTAGTAGTATCAAATACAACTAATATTTTTTTAAATTAAATCAAGATGGGAAAAAGATAAAGTTCATATTATTTGTTCAAAATCACGGTGGTCAAAGTTATGGTATTTAATTATAAATAATACTCCATTCGTTTCAAAATATAAAATTATTATTATATTTTAAAAAATTAACTTAATATGTTTTTCAAACTCAAAATTGATATAAATTCTTTTAATTTGAGTCAATACAATAATGATTATTATAAATTATCTAAAAAGTATTACCAAGTATAAAATTTATTATTTCATAAAATTTAATGAAACATCTCAAATTTGAATTTAAAAATCTCTAAAATTGATTTTTAAAAAATCAAAAATAATCTTATAATTTAAAACGGAGAGAGTTGTATCTTAATGCTACTAATCTTTTTATCCTCCTAAAATAAACGTGGCCATTCCCTCCCCCCACCTCCTCTTTTTTACCAAGTGCATGCATGGATCCACCCATGGTTACTTGCCTTATATCACTACAAAAAAGGGTCATTGTCGTCGCCAATGACCCTTTTGTCATTAGCAATGAGGTTATTGGCGACGGCACATTTCGTCGCCGTGATTTCCGTCGATTGTCGTCAGTATTGAAGTCATTGATGACGGGCATCATTGGCGACGACAGTCCGTCACCAATGAATCATTAGCAATGGCATGGCGACGGATTGTCCGTCGCCAATGACTATTTAAAATTAATTATTAAAATGGTCATTAGTGACGGGCTGTCCGTCGCCAATGACTGTTGTGTCGTCAATAATGAATATTTTATTTTATTATTAAAAAGATCAAAGATTCGTCACTAAGACCGTCACTATATGTCATTAGCGATAGACATGCCGTCGCCAATGACCCGTCGCTAATGATATTTTCAAAAAAAAAAATATATGTTGTAGACGATCTATGCATACAATCTATTTATTCATGATAATTAAAACACTTACTCACCTGTGCAGTTAGTAGAGGCATTTCTAGCAAATTTTTTGCACCAGGAACTATATAAACAAGCTTGCTCAACACTGCAGGATCAGGAAACATAATATCCCCCAACACCTCCATATCGCAATCCGCCACGGCTTCAACAAACGGCACACCTTTGTTTGTGCACTTGACAATAAGCTTCCCATCACTGCTTATCGTTAGACTTCCTGCAAGTGGGTAAAAATGCACTAGAATTTTTGCCAAGGCTTGCCTGATAACACTGCTGACGCTCTCGGTACTTTTCTTATCATCATTGGGCTTGAAACAATAGATTGTTTGAATTATAACAGCAATGTTCTGATCAAGGTTTGATAAGAAGTAAAATCCGTCGCTTGTTTTGGTTTCAGGTTGAACTAATACTGGTTCCGACTTCTTAATAGAAATAACAGCCTCCATTGAACCTGCACATGTAACAAGCAAATTATAGAGTAATTAAAACTTGAACTATAAGAAGTACAAGATATTTATTCATATATGTACTATGGGGTTAGCTTATTTGGAGCTTTTGGATGTATAAACACATAGTACCAATTTTGGTGCCATGAGTACGGATTTTGATTCCAGGCCGTTCATTTGGGCACTTGATTCTAAAATGCATCAACTTTCAAAATCTCCACTACATAATACCAACTCTCTACTGTATAAAATGTAATTTATTTGTATTGTCTAGAATCAAGATCCAGTTTAGACATAAAAATTACAATTGTTTAATTATGAGATAAATAAGCTGTCTTTTTCCCCAAAAACCTCAAGCCAAACATGCACTATATGTAACTCATGATCTAGAACATGAATGTAGTATTAGTATACCTGTAGTTTTTTGAGAAGATATTGAAACTAGTTTTTTTCAAGACTTCCTTAATAAAATTCATGGAGTGGATATGCGATCTTATATAGAATGTAAAGTTGGAGGGTTGAACAGTTCCTGTCTTAATGAAGGCTAGTAGGTAGCATGGTAGCTAGTCGGTACATTTAGGAATTACTAATTTACTACAAAGGATCCAACAAAATCTACAGGGTCCTAGCTCAGGGACGAAGCCTAGGAAAAAAAATGTCTTTGTTGCCGCGTTAAAATATAAATTTTAAAGTATATATAATATAATTAATTAGTATTTATAATACTCTCTCCATTCCAAAATTAGAGATACAATTTGACTTTTGAGGTCAAATAACGACATATTAAATTTCAAATTGATGCGCATGTATTTAATTTTAGTTGATATAATTAATTATTATAATTGTATAGTATATAACAAAAATTATTAATCACAAAATTTATTTCATTCTAAACTTTTATGAGTTATATCAATTTTAAAGTTTAATATGTCGTCGTTTGACCTCATAAGTCAAATTGTATCTCTAATTTTAGAACTAAAGAAATATCATTTTATATCATATCTTAAAATTTTGTACGTAGTTATTATATTCACCATCAAAGTATGTTTGGAATTTATTATTGACCATCAAATTTTTTTAGTTATAATTAAACTGAAATAAAAATAAAACTTTGGAGGTACTTATGCAAGTTACATAATCTTTAGGGGTTTGGAACAAAAAATCAAGGCGAACATTTATAGTAGATCCGGCGGTACAAATTTAATATTTTTAATTCATCTACTATTATTGGTAGCTGATGATACTTTTTTTTTTTCAAAAATTTGGATCCCCCATATCTCTTATGAACGATCAAGATTTATTTGCCTGAATAATTGCATAGCAGTTACATACTCCCATATATATATATAGAGAGAGAAAAAAAATTTCTAAGACAATGTCTTAGGGAAACTTGATTAAAACTACTTAATAAAATGACATATATCCACTCTCAATTAAGGTCCTAAAAGGGTTCGTGTCCTCACTAATTAAAATCTGATTTAATTTGAGTAATGGTGATTGTGAAACTGAAGCACGACATATATCCACTCGATGGTTCCACTTATAACTGAATAAGCATGAAGTTAATTAATTAGTTGCATCGTTAGTAACTCGATCATAAGTCATTTAATCATGCATTTAATTATTTCCTGTTTGTTTACGGTGACATATATATATTGACATGCATGAATTGCACTACTTATAACTTTTTTATATTAGTTATATCAGTTAATACATTAAGTATTTTCAAAATTTTAAATTAATATGGGAAATAATATATGTATGTTGATAAATATGTGATCAAGTTAAATTGCGACCAACGTGAAAGTCTATATAATAAGATATAATAAATTAGGGTGAAATCATGCATTCTTAATTCCTACTTATTAAAATAAGAAATTGACATTTGCATGATTGTTTTCTTTTACTGAAAACTTGCGGTTACACATATACTCAATTTGGTAATTCTTTCTGTCATTATATCAATAATTAATTACTTAATGACCCATTTGAACGTTATATTATATCATTAATTAATTAATTAATGAAATAAATCTTCTTCAACTACATACATTATCCTTGTGTTTTTCTCTATTTCCTTTTTTTCGCTTTTTAGATTTTTTAAAAAAAATTATATTATATTATAATTCAACTCTATCGATAAGATTTTATTCCAAGTTTAGGGGAGAGCATAGGGAAATGGCCATAAAAAATTAGAGGAGAATTTTGGAAAAATTTACCTTTGATATTTTGCAGCGACTGCTGCAATTTTGATGATGAGAACATCTGACATTGTATAGGTAATATACAAATAATAGAGAGACTTTTATTAGAGTAAGAAGTATTAAAAGACAGAAAAAGCAAACTCGTGCAAGTGAAATTAATGCTTTTAATTGCCCGCAGTGTTGATTATTTATGAGTGTTTCTGTGTGTTACACGTTTATGTTTGCTAGTCCATATATTATATGCATGCATGTAAATTCAACAAAATGATATGGCCCAAATTAATTAAACTTCTTTTGAATTTTAATGGAAAGAAATGATATTTTATATTTTTGGGACAGTTGGTCATCGGATTGACTGAATGTGATTGAACGAATATATTCCTATATATCTTAGGTACCGCGGATCAGATTGTACTCTACTGAATTTATTTCTTTTATTACGAGAAACTTGTGTCCTCTTATTTAAGTGAGTTTATTTGTTTTATTATGAGAATCTTGTGTCCTCTTTATGTGAGGTTTGTTTGGTTGTAATTTTATTTCTTTATTTTTTACTGAGATTTTATTATTTCTTGATGATATATATATTTGATTATAAAATTATATTGTATGGAACTTTCAATATATATATATATATATATGTGTGTGTGTGTGTGTGTGTTAGGTACCATATGTGATTTTCCTAGATAAATTAATCATCCATTAAATATCTCAGTTCATATGGTAACTTGGAGACTTGATAAATGACTATTGAATACTGCTGCATGCAGGCATGCATAAGTACTGCTCCCTTAATTAGTAAGATTAATGGTTAACTTTTTAAAATTAATTTTATAAAATTTCAAGAATAAATTTTAAAAAATTCATTTAATTTTAATCAGTAATCATAAACTACTGAAATGTGCTACTAGTAATTACAACTTGAATGAATCATTTTAATTTAAAATTTAAGTTTTTATAAATGTTAAAAAAATAAATTATATTAAATATTTCAAGACAGAGGGAGTAAATTATAGGCTCTTTGCAGCCTCCTCTCTCTCTCTCTCTCTCTCTCTCTCTCTCTCTATATATATATATATATATATATATATATATCAGTTTAATTGGCATCAATATTCATGACCTGCCTGCCTGCCCTCTATATATATATATATATCAGTTTAATTGCACCTTTCATTTTCATGTCCATATACGCAAGTTGCAAAGAAATTTAAATCGTCCCTTAAACTGATTGATTGTTAAGTATTTCGATCTGAAAATTTAATTTGATGTATATAGGAGCTAGTATTAAATAGAAATTGTAAACTGCCGAGTTTAATTTTTTAGATTAAAATATATCCTTCATTCTCTTGATGTAATTAACTACATTTCATGAATTCGTTACTAATTTTATAGTATTATGCAAAACCAGTTCATAAATATGTTAAGAAAAAACATTGTTCAAGGGGTAGCATTATTCTGTTATTACAAAATTATAGCAATCTGCATGGCAGCCCATACACTGAATGGCCATATGAATTTATTAATTTCAACCGGTGCCCATTCATATTCTGATCTTCGTTCTGAATACCCATCGGAACAAAGAAGCCATCCCCTGAACCTGGAAAAAAACCACATGTTTTTTTTTTGGTCATATTAATGATTTAATTAGTCCTATAGAATTTCATTCCACATGTATAAAATTTGATTTGCAGCTAACAATTATGCATTATCCATTTGGTTCAAAAATCAGAGATACATTTATATATATATATATATATATATAGAGAGAGAGAGAGAGAGAGAGAGTATAAATTGGTTATGATGTTCCTAATTTTTGGTTAATTTTTAGTATCATATCTATTATCACATAACCGATGTTAACTTTTTAAGATAAATTTGAGAATAGAACTTATCTTTGAAAGTCGTTATTTAAAAATATACCTATATGTTAGAAAGGATGAAATAGTATGTTACAATTTTGTCACAATAATATTATATTACCTCTGTTCTATAAAATAGTCGCATTTATTTTTTTTTTTTAATAAAAAATTCTTATTTTATTAATAATAATATAGATTGACACAATGTACAAATTTTAAATAAATCCCTTCTTGCAGAAAGCGGGAGTACAATTCTACTTTCTAATATTAGAAGTCACATAAAATACAACACCCTCGAACTTGTAAATTATTATTTTGGTTAATTACATAAAGTTGCACTTGGGCTCATTACATCTTATAATCCCTCTGGCTCTAAAATATAATATTAAGTTTTACATTTTAGATTTAATATAAAATATTTTTTAACTTAACATATATCAATTAACGTGATTTGTTTGGTTTTTGAATATAATAAACTTTGTATTAGTAATAGTTTTTAAGTAATTTATAATTTTCATAATTATATTATTTAAAATTAAATAAATTTATATTAAATTTAAATTTAAAAACAATATAATTTGACTATAAAAAGTCAGTATTGATCTTAACATATTTTGAAACAAATGGGAGGGAGTATGATCATCAGTTTGTGTTGAAATTGTAAAAGCTCCTCGTAGGTCTTCACAACCTTAAAACTAACAGCTAAAACTGAATTAATTGCTAAAAACGAATATTTAGTGAAAGCTGAAATTTATCAAAAAATCATGTTGAGATTAATTAGACTGAAGAGGACGTAGCTTCTGGTATAGTTGGATTGTTATATATATATATATATATATATATATGAGCTAATTAGTTAAGTGTATTCAAAAAGAAAGTTAGATCAATCAAAGGTGATATTATCCTATTGACAAATGTCTCTTTTTTTATCCTGTAAGATAATATATTTGAGTTTATCCCTCAGTAAAATCAAAATCAACATACACTAATGTTACGTTTGAATTGAAAGAATAGAATTGGTAAATTAATGAAATAGAGAATGAAATGGTGAGTGAAACGATTCATTCCGTTCCTGTCCGAAATGAATCATTCCATACATTTTCTCAAAAAATAAAATTCACAAATTTAATATGAACGAGAGAATGGTTTATTCCATTTTAATGAAACAACCAAACACAATTTTTTTTTCACAAATCATTTTATTCTTACCTTAATTCCTGTAATCTAATTGTAATTCTTCCTATTTCTTCTTTTGATCTCTTTCTCAAATTTTTCTTGACCTATAAAATTGAAATATATTCGCAGCATTGAATTGAAACCTCACTGAAACTTCATTATAACTACTACATTTTAATTTTGTCCCGCAGAGTCCCACAATCCATTAAAAATGAGCAGAAGT
The DNA here is from genome assembly GCA_034770075.1 of Aralia elata. Classification (NCBI taxonomy): domain Eukaryota; kingdom Viridiplantae; phylum Streptophyta; class Magnoliopsida; order Apiales; family Araliaceae; genus Aralia; species Aralia elata. The sequence continues at coordinate 89,577,465 of CM068385.1, forward strand.
GTCAAACTTTGAAGATGTTCCTTTTAGTTGAAAGATGAGCTAGCTTAAATTATTAGGTGGTTGATAGTTCCAACCAATTACTAACAGACAGCTCATGCTTTTAACGCTACCAAACAGTTGTCGAGGCAGAGCAATTATTTAGGTATCAGTGGTAGTGGCACAAACATTTCGCGTAAATCGTGTGAGATAAAATAAAAATTTTATAAAATTTAAAAGAGTAATTAAAAATTTTAATTAAAATAAAATAAAATAATAATATATTTAAAGTTGTAGAGGCAAAAAAATACACAAAATAAATTTAACAAAAAAAGTAAAACAGGTAAAACGTGACATAGTTATACGAAATACGTCATGACTCATCCGGAGCCACTTTATATACAGAGATAATAGAGAGTACTGCTTTTCGCGTGGGGGATACTATCTCCACTTCAAAAGTAACTTATGATAGTTTTAAATTTAAAATTAACATAGATTTTTTAAAATTTAATTATTATAATAAAAAATTATTATTTCCTTCGTTCTCTTTTTAATTGACGTTTTAAAATTATACATACGACTTAAGAAATGCAATTAATGATTTGTTTGATTTACTAAATTGAGTATAAATTTCAATATTAGGCTTCTAAAATTTATTAAAAAGATGAGAGACAAACAAATTAGTCTTTAATCATAAAAGATAATATAAGAAATTAAGCATTTAATATATACTTCCTTGAAATCTACAAACGATAAATAAAAAGTAACAAAAATCTCTCTAAAATGACACATAAAAAAGGACGGAGGAAGTATAAACAATTTTAAAAAATATTACTTTTTATAAGATTTATTGTTTCATAATTTTTAATAAATTATCTAAATTTTGAGATTGAAAATATCTCAAATTGGCTTTTAAAAGTTAATAGTGATCTTATAATTTAAAACAAATGGAGTATAATTTTATTCATTCATTTTCTAGTTAACGAGGCTAGATATATAACGAATATACACTTGTTACGTCTGAATTGAAAGAATAATATAAAAAAAAGAATAAAATTTAAAAAAATATGTATTTAGTGATCATTTCGACAAATAAACTATTTTATAGAATAAAATTTCGTTTCATTTCCTTATTTTCATTTTATGGGGAAAATGGTGAAACGGGATCCATTGCAATAAAAATGGATGAATGTGACTATTAAACTACTCACCATCACCAATAATCAAATATGCACTTGAGATGCTAAAGATATTATATTCTTCATTTATTTCATTCTTTCAATTAAAACTTAACTATATTTTCTATTTTCTTTTTAACTATACTTCTTAACCTAATATATTGCTTTACATTTTTATTTTGTACAAAAAAATTTATCATAAAAGAATATTATATCTGCATATCCTTGATATTCTTGTAAAAAATGAAAAACTAACTGAAAATAGTAGTGGGAGTATAGATAATTATATGAGTATTAAGCAGTGGACAAAATCTTCATTTAATATAGGTTAAGGTGGACAATTTTCCACCATGAAACAAACAATACCAGGGTCATCCTTAATTTGCATGGCCCCATGGAGAATATAGTTTATCAGTTATCCCGTTGAACACGTAGCTAGAACTCCTCCATCTGCATGAAGGCCTCAGGATAATTATGGTAGAACATTAGATCTTTCAAGTCAATTTAGAGCTTACCAACAGTCCGATATATATCCGTATTTTTTTAATTTTGTCAATTTTTTATATTAAAATAAAGCGTAGAGTGTCGAATACGAATATCTTAAGTCAAAGTAAAAATTCAGTATATCATAATTCTAGAGTATTATAACAGCTTAAACCAATAAATGGCTCCTTAACAATGGATTTGAAGCAACATAAGAATTAGTAGAACATTTTATCTCCCAAGTCATTCTAGAGTGTATGATCGAACACTTTATTCCTAGTTCACTAGCTTAATGTAATACAATAATATGAACAAGCTTAAAAATTAAAAGAACTATGTTTCTTCTGTGTATGGCTGGCGGCTGGCTCTCACAATGAGTGGCATCTAAAAATTAGAAATATATTTTTCGTTCCAAAATTAAGAATATATACATTTTTATCTTGAGATTATAAAATGACATAATATTGATAATAACTCATTATTTTTATTATTAATTGATTGAGTACTATCGCGTCACCATTACTATATTTCTACGTAATATTAAAAATATATTTGAAAAAATGAACTTTACCTTAATTGATACCAGAGTACAAATGTAGAAATTAAATAGACAAGGCATCGATATATTTTCTTAACCTATAAACCTATCTAGCAAGGGTGGAGATTGGTTAACGAATGCATTTTTTTAGGTAACTTTCATATGTATATATAAATTAATGTTTCACAATATATATATATATATATATATATATATATATATAAATTTAAAGGAAAAAAATAACTAACCAATGGAATTAATTTGTGAATTTGTAAGTAGCCGGCAAGCTACATTAGTGATGCACATGTTAAGCTAGCGTCCAAAACAATGAAATGGTCGTAAAAGATAATTTCTTTTTTTTGGTTTGCAACTTAGGTTTCTCAGCGATGTTGATAAGAACTAAATTATGTAAAACAAACATACAACATAAATACAACCATATAAATCAAGAACCAGCAATTAACATTCTACAATATAATGTCAATATTATCAATTAACGTTTTTGTTTGGCATGCAGTTATTTTTGTTCTACATAAAAATATTCTTTTAATTGCATTAACTATGCATAATGAAAGTAGTAAAAAATGACATCGTATTCTCGATTTTATCATATTAATTTTATTATCATGTCATTACTAATATTAATATTGAACTAGTAACTTATTTATTTTTAGGATGAATATAAAATGAAAAAACATAATTAATATGTACAAATTTTGTAAAAGAGACTTTTTTTATAAAATAAAATGAATAATTTCTATTAAATTTTTGTTTAGCACAATATTATCAAATTTCTTTCCAGCGCAAAATGAATGTCTTAAGCTCAAATAGCTTACTAGACTGATATTGGGAAACCTACCAAACAAATTGCGCACAAAATTATGATAGAAAATAGTACTTCCTGCATCTTACGAAAAGAGTATAGTTTGTAAAATAATAATAATAAAAAATTATTTATCAAAAAAAATATCTTTTTAAGTGATATATAGTAATATAAAATACACAATATTTTCAAATTTGTTATCATAATCTTGTTATCAGATGTCGTTATTAACTATCAGCTTTTTATATTTATGAATAAACATGAAAAAAATATTTAATATTTAATATTTGTAAATTTTTAAAATTAAATTTGTTTTATATTTATGAATAAACATGAAAAAAAATTTAATATTTGTAAATTTTTAAACTTAGATTATTTTTTTTCCCGAAACAGATGAAGTAATTGATAGAGTAACATGTCTAAAGCATATCTGAAAAAGATATTTGCTCAATGGACTCGAGGTTCTCTTAAACTAGTCACCATAGCACTTTTTTACATTAAATTTTGTAACTCAATTATTATTCTCAATTATTTTTTATTAAAAAAAAAAAGGTGGACCACATAAGCCACATACTAATAATCTCTCTATCTCTTTCTTTTTATCAACTCAAGACAATTAAAAGATGTGGAGCCCATATTTTGAACACAAGGTAATTCTCTAAATTAGGTTCAAACACTGGTAATTAAAATCTAACAAGCAATGTATTGAACTTGTGTACATCGAGGTGTAGACAATCGGCACAAGCATGTTTCTCACACACACACACACACACACATATATATATATATATATATATATATATATATACTTAATTTCCGGATGAGATTCTTAATTATATATGTTTCTTTTTATGTTCAAGACCTGGAATTGATCTTTCGTCTCTGTCAATTGTGTGTGGCCGGCCGGGCCTGAGGGAATTAAGATAAAAGCCTAAGCAGGTCGCTGGAAATCCATTAAGTAACTTAACATTAATTCTCACCAACAATTAAACAATTTGAAACAGAAAACAAAACAAAAAACAAAAAAAAAAAAGGAAGAGAAGATGGATGTGTCAGTGTTTGTTTTGGCGGCAAAGTAACAGAAAATCCAGCAGCTACAATTCCTACTAAATATTTATATATGCGTCCAAAACAAACATTATATAAGTTTTGCCGCTTAGGTTTCTCAGCAATGTTGATAAGATCACAGCATGCATAAATACAACCACATAATTAATCAATTAACATCATAAAATCATGTAAACTATGCAAATTATAAAATCAAAACTTTATAACAGGATCCAAATCTTTTTTTAAGTCTCTTTTCTTATACTTACTACCTTAATTCTAATGGAGCTTCAATTCCCCTTTATTCTGATCTTCTGTACTTTCCTGCTCTTCTTGTTCGTGGTTATGAAGGACTCGAAAGCTAGAGCCCCCATCCCAAGACTGCCACCAGGTCCAATAAAACTGCCTGTCATTGGGAATTTGCTCCAATTAAGTGGTGCACTGCCTCATCACTCTTTGAGGGACTTGTCCAAAATATATGGACCTATTATGTACCTACAACTTGGTCAAATTTCTGCTGTTGTAATTTCATCAGCAGAAGCGGCTAAAGAGGTAATGAAAACCCATGACCTTATCTTCTTGAATAGACCGGTGCTTCTTGCTAGCAAGATACTGTTTTACAACTGTACAGGGATTATATCATCCAACTACGGCAACTACTGGAAAATGCTGCGAAAAATTTGCATATCGGAACTCCTCAGTGCAAAGCGAGTTGAGTCATTTAGATTAATAAGGGAACAGGAGGTAGGTTACCTCATCGGATCAATTCCTTTGTCCGGTGAGACTCCTATTAATCTCACAGACAAATTCTTCTCTATGACCAATGCTATAGTTTCCAGGGCAGCATTTGGTCAGAAGTGCAAGCATCAGGAAGAATTCCTTAAAATGATGAAGGAAATAGCCAAGTTGGCTTCGGGTTTTGATTTGCCTGATATATTCCCTTCGTTTGCGTTTCTTCATTCGTTTAGCCGTGCAAAACCTGCATTAGAAGATATCCACCGCAGGCTTGACAAGATTCTTGATAATATCATAGTTGAACATAGAGCAAACAGGAGTATTGATAAATCATGCGAGGAAGATCTAGTTGATGTTCTTCTGAAACTTCAAGAAAGCAGTGACCTTGAAGTTCCTATCACAACCAACAACATCAAAGCCATCATTTTGGTACATCTCAAAACCATATTTTAACAATTTAACTAGACTTGATAAAATTTAATACTACTATGCTATTTTGGCAAGAGAAAATCGATACAAATGGATTCAAAACAAAGTTTACCATGCTTCATTATATTTGTCACTTCATCCTGAACAAAATATTCTTAGACAGGAAAAGGTCGTCTGTTAGTGGCTCAAAGATTCTTGCTTTCCATTCAAAACAATCTCAGAATCATAGAGAGTACTTGGAATTCAGACATTAATGTAATTTAGTTCCCAACTTTAATTTTGTTTCATTCTTACTCAGGATATCTTCATGGCTGGGACTGAAACTTCATCAACAACGTTAGATTGGGTAATGTCGGAAATGATGAGAAATCCAAGAGTGATGGATCAGGCACAAGCTGAGGTGAGAAAGGTCTTTAAAGGAAAGAGCAAAATTCAAGAGACAGACATTGAAGAACTACATTACCTTAAACTCGTAATCAAAGAAACTCTAAGGTTGCACCCACCTGGTCCTTTGTTACTTCCAAGAGAGTCGCGAGAAAGATGTGAAATTAATGGATACGAGGTGCCCGCTAAAACTAAACTTATTGTCAATGCATGGGCGATAGGGAGGGATGAAGAGCGTTGGACTAATGCCGAGTCCTTTGAACCTGAAAGGTTCCGAGGATCTTCAATAGATTTTAGAGGTTCAGATTTTGAGTTTATTCCATTTGGCGCTGGAAGAAGGGCGTGTCCAGGAATATCTTTCGGAATAGCAAATATTGAACTCCCACTGGCTCAATTACTATACCACTTTAACTGGGAACTTACAGATGGAGTCAAGCCGGAAGAACTTGACATGACAGAGTCATTTGGAGCAGCTGTCAGGAGACAAAATGAGCTGAACTTGATTGCTACTCCCTTTGTTCCTTGAAAACATACAGTACATTTATTTGCCACTGCTTATATTACTTTGAAATTTTGAATAAAAAAATACTGAAAAACAAAGAACAAACTACCTTAAGAGCGCTTTTTCTTGTAGCGAGTCTAGGTTGAATCTAAAACTAAGTGCATAGCTATCATCTTTTTTCAGCTTCATGTATATCTCACATCATTTGATAACTTAAAGATTCTGAATCTTTCTGAGTAACATGTATGCAAAACTCTTTAAGTTTGCTATGCTGCTGAGCCATCTTGGAGATTTTTCCAATTTTTACTGCTATAATTCCCTCAAACTAAAACCAAAATCAAAATAACAAATGGCAGTCTATCTTTATTATACAATGAATGCAATTCCAGAAGCCACTTTACAATAAGGAAAAAACCATACTCCAGAATTCAAAGTAAATTCAAACCAAAATGACATGACATGGATTGCGCAATAAAAATAACTAACAAATACAGAGAAACTGAGAAAGTCTGGGCAATGGGCTGCTTTAGAGAACAGCCGACTTGACTGTAGTATTTATATGATCAGATTTCTTATATATGTTCCATAAATCAGATCAAACTACAACAAAGATCAGTAGATAAAGTTACAGTAATTCATTGGAGAGAGCTTCACTAACCTGGGTGTAAAAATTTTCCCTGTGTGAGCTCTACCAATTCATTATTCATGTACGCAGAGATTTGACTTTAAATTTTCATTTTTTTTAGCTGGCATCCAAATGTATGAATCAGGTTGGTTGTATATAGGAAAGGGACTGATCAAAGAATTTTTTAAGAAATAAATATTCAAGGAAATGTTCCGGATGAGTAGGCTGAACACAAGGCTAATGGTCTAGCTACTGCTATTACTCTTTCCATTGATAAATTTAACTTGCCATTATAAATATTGACGGGGAAGACCAAACAGCCCAAAACATGAATATAATTAAAATTTGTAAACCACAATCACTATTTCTTCATATTTAACTTCCGCATTTAAGGTAATGCATCAAAGCAGTGTTGTGGTTCAGTCAAGATGCCTTGAATAGTTTAGTTGCTGCTGGTTGTTTTAAAAATGATTATAATATAAAATTTGTTTTTTTTGTTTGCCACTTTGCTTTCTCCAAAAAATTGATCAGAGGTTGATACCTCATTATGTAAAACAAACACAAAGCATAAAGGCTAACCTACATGCCGTCTTGCATTAATTAGACCGGATTAAATCAACATTGTAAACTAAACAAATAAAATCAGAACCTTATAACAAGAACACAAGTCTCTTCTCTTATTCTTACCTCCTAATGGAGCTTCAACTCCCCTTCACACTCTTCTTTACTTTCCTGCTCCTCTTGGTCAAGGTTGTGAAGCATTGGAATGACTCCAAAGCTAGACGTCCCAACGCAAATTAAATTGTCCCCCAGGGCCAATGAGACTGCCTGTCATTGGGAACTTGCTCCAATTAAGTGGTGAACTGCCTCATCACGCTTTGAGGGACTTAGCCAAAAAACATGGACCTATTATGCACCTACAACTTGGTCAAATTTCCACTGTTATCATTTCATCAGCAGAAGCCGCCAAAGAGGAAAGGAAAACCCATGACCTTATCTTCTCCAATAGACCAGAACTTCTTGTTACCAAGATTATATCATACAATTGTGCCGGGATAATTTCCTCCAACTATGGAAACTACTGGAGAATGCTGCGAAAAATTTGCATATCAGAACTCCCGAGTACAAAGCGAGTTCAGTCATTTAGCTTAATAAGAGATGAGGAGGTACAACATCTTATTGGATCAATTTACTCATTCGGTGAGACTACGATTAATCTTACTGAGAAATTCTTCTCTATGATCAATGCCATAACTTCCAGGGCAGCATTTGGTCAGAAGTGCAAGCAACAGGAAGAATTCATTACAATGATGAAGGAAATAGTGAAGTTGGCTTCAGGTTTTGATTTCCCTGATATATTACCTTCGCTTAAGTTTCTACATTTGATTAGCCATGTGGAACCTGCACCAGAGGAAACCACCGCATGCTCGACAAGATTCTCGATAATATCATCAATGAACATAGAGCAAGCATGAACATAGATAAATCAGGCGAGGAGGATCTAGTTGTTGTGCTTCTGAAACTTCAAGAAAGCAGTGACCTTGAAGTTCCTATCACAACTGAAAACATCAAAGCCATCATTTTGGTATGGTTCGAAACTACATTTTGACAATTTGGCTAGACTAGAAGTAAATACTATGCTATTTTGGGCAAGACAAAATTCATACAAATGAATTAAAAACAAAGCATCCAATATTTCATCATAAGTAGTATTTGTTAATTTGTCCTCAACAAAACTAGCAAGCCTGAAATATCTTGGTGACAGATTCTAAATAATTTTGGTATTCTTCTTTCTAGATAGGAAAAGGCTCACTGTTCCCATTTCATTGAGCTGAAAAAATCAAACAATCCAAGAAGACAAAAAACATAGACATGAAAAATCTTAAGGACTTATCCATAACTCGCAAGACTCTTGCTTTCCATTCAAAACAATCTCCGAATTCAAAATATTTGGATCCTTTAAAACAGAAAATGGTCAGACATGTAATTTAGTTCCCAACTTTTTTTTTTGGTTGGTATTTAGTTCCCAACTTTAATCTTGTTCCATTCTTATTCAGGATATCTTCATTGCTGGGACTAAGACTTCATCAACAACCATAGATTGGGTAATGTCGGAAATGATGAGAAATCCAAGGGTGATGGATCAGGCACAAGCTAAGGTGAGACGGGTCCTTAAAAGGAAAGAGCAGAATTCAAGAGACAGATATTGAAGAACTACATTACCTTAAACTGGTAATTAAAGAAACTCTAAGGTTGCACCCACCTGGTCCATTGTTACTTCCAAGAGAATCGCGAGAAAGATGTGAAATTAATGGATACGAGGTGCCAATTAAAACCAAAATTATTGTCAATGCATGGGCAATAGGGAGAGATGAAGAGCATTGGACTAATGCCGAGTCCTTTGAACCGGTAAGGTTCCGAGGATCTTCAAGAGATTTTAGAGGTTCAGATTTTGAGTTTATCCCATTTGGCGCTGGAAGAAGGGCATGTCCAGGGATATCATTTGGAATTGCAAATATTGAACTTCCACTGGCTCAATTACTGTACCACTTCAACTGGGAACTTGCAGATGGAGTCAAGCCAGAAGAACTTGACATGACAGAGGCATTTGGAGTAGCTGTCAGGAGACAAAATGAGCTGAACTTAATCGCTACTCCTTTTGTTCCTTGAAAACACATAGTACACTTATTTGCCATTGCTTATATTACTTTGAATAACACACTACTACTGTGTATTCTATAATCACGCCTCATCATTCATTATCGATAAATATTTGGACAATCTGCCTTCGATTGGTCTGAATTTACCTTTGAAACTTAGAAGGATATTAATCATCTCAAATAAATACATACTTTCTCTTTTAGCAAAGCTAGAACTAGACTCAACTAAGAACGGCGGGGGGAATATAAGGGCATAGGAGATTTCAGCTACAAAGAGAGAATACTTTTGGAACACGACTAGCTAGCTACTCAATAGGCAGGATTGTTGCAAGCTCTTGAGGCAAAGGACATGGAGATGAACTGACTTTTTTGGCTTAACTACTTAAGGGGGGGGGGGGGGGGACAGATAATTGCCTGGTTTTGAGTATCACCAGAGCAAATATATACTGCATTTTTTTTGCAGATTACATCCATTTTAGTATACAAGCATAAAAAAACGAGACTTGAATTTTTAGAATATAGAATTTCTCCAATGAAATAATGGTGATTTTCATTTTGCATAGTTTATAGGAAGTCAGACAAGTCTTCTACTGCACAACAAAATTGAAACATAATTATAATAGATAATCTTAATAGATCAGAATGCACATATTCATTATGAAACTTTCCTTCTAATATTCAAAGAATTTGATCAGTAAATCCTATGATAGGCTGAAGGCCAAGCTATTAAGGAAGGACTGTCAAAAACTCAAAATAGTTAAGCTAGTTTCAGAACCATATAGCATGAAGCACGTTCAAAGTGAATAAGACTAATTTGGCTAGAAAAATAAAAGAGAGACTGAAGTTGGACAAGTTTTCACATAACCTAAAAAGGGTAACAAGAAAAAGTAAAAAACAAAAAAAAAATAATAATTATAAAAAAAGAAAAGAAAAAAAGAAACAACTCTCCTGAGGATTGTAATTACTCTGGCAACGACAAGAAGTTTATGCAGCTAAATTAGAAGCTTACACATAGTACTGTTTTTATTTAACAATAGCATTGACAATCTACCAGTGAAAATTCTCTCCACCCAACAAATTACCAACTCATAAGGTACTACTCCTTGTTAGCCATGACATGAGTAACAATAAGTTCGAGACTACAAATCTACGTTTAGATACGAAACCAAGAATAAGCAACCACCTTGTCGTCTTCGTTCCTGAATATAATTATATTCATGCCCTATCTTCTAAATTCATTCCTTGTTTTTAAATGCCACTTTGTGGAAAATTCAAGGCTAAACCCTATTTAGGATAAAAAGCTTTATCCCAAATCAAAGATCTCAACATTCTCTTATTTTATTATCTCTAGTTAACGCTCAGAGACCATGTTTGTTTGTAAAAAGCATGTTTAGGATTGGAGTATTACTCTTAATTTAATATACTTTGGACTATTTAATCATTTGACGAGGGACTATTAATCTCATAAAGTCATTTGATAGCTTAAAATGGGGGACTATTAATCTCACATTCATTTTATGGAATTATATAATTCCTCATAAATAGCCTTAGGAATGACAAAAATTAATCCATGAGACTATTTAAAGGACTATTAATTCTCCAATAAAATAGTCTAAAATAGTGTTAAATTATGACAAATAATCTAATCTCAAACATACTTTTTATAAACAAACATGGCCTTAGGTACTAAAATTAAAACCGTACTCTTTGTCATTTAAAAAATTGTTCACTACATTCATTTCCACACTGAAATGATTAAACCAAGCTGTCTATTTAAACATGGAGAGTGAGAAACAAGGCAATAAATGAGGTATCATTCTTCTCGGATTGAATACGGCTACAAGGAAGAACGTGAAGTACATATTATGGTCTGAACGTGAAGTACATATTATGGTCTGAACATGAAGCTATCTATTTATACTCGGGACAGGATTTCCTCACCAGTGAGAGAAAGTCTTCTATAATAGGAGAAGTCATGATCAATTCGAAAGTACGTACTGTACTGCGTGAAAAATGAAAATGGACAGACCATAAATCTTCTTCATAATAAACCAATTAAAAAACATATATTTAGTTTGTTAACAGTATCTTCAACCATAAATCTAGGTAAACCTCATAACGCATGCTAAAAGACTAGATTGGTTACCTAAAATTCTTTGAGTAACGCTAGATAACTAGACAGAAGTTGTCTAATTTTTGTAGGTAAACTAGACAACTTTTGTCTAGTCACCTATAGCATTTTTCAAATTCTTTCCCGGTGTCTCAAAAACTCTACTATCTAATGTGAATATATAAATTATATTTTCGACTGCACAGCTAATAACGTCATCTTCTACTCATCATCAATTCAAAGATCATTAATATTGGACCATGAATATAGCATGTTAAAAAAAATCTGATTCGAAAATAGTTTAACCGGTTTGGGCATATATATTTTTTTAAAAAATATGGATCCAAACTTTACCCAACTTAAATAAATAAAAATAGTTAATCAACTCAATTGGTTCCAATTAATATGGGTTGATCCAATAGGTAATTAACTAACGTGAAAAATGAAAATGGACAGACCATAAATCTTCTTCATAATAAACCAATTAAAACATATATTTAGTTTGTTAACAGTATCTTCGTCGGTAAATCTAGGTAGACCTCATAACTCGTGCTAAAAGACTGGACTGGCTACCTAAAATTCTTTGAGTAATACTAGGTAACTAGCTAGAAGTTGTCTAGTTTACTTAAACAATGTTTTATAAAGTTGTACCGTACATTCCTGTAAAGCTTTTTTTAGGTAAACTAGACAACTTCTCTCTAGTCACCTATAACATTTTCTAAATTCTTTTTTTGTGTCTCAAAAACTCTACTGTCTAGTGGGAATATGACAATTATATTTTTGACTACATAACTAATAGCGCCATCTCCTACTCATCATCATTTTTCATGAATAGTGGACTAAAATTTGTGAACACTTCAAATGCTATTGTCATAAAAATCATAATTGATCGAATATAGGACAATCTGTAGTATACTAATGAAGACAAATAAAGATAATTGAGATATAGTCTACTAATGAAGACAAATAAAGATAAGACAGGGATTCAAATACATCTACTAAGGAAGAGAACTACTGTAGTTACTTAGCATTTTCCAAATTCTTTTGCCGTGTCTCAAAAATTGTACTATCTGGTGGGAATATGGTAATTACAGTTTTGACTGTGATTCAAATATACCCATAATTTTCCTTCTCTTTTCTTCTGGGATGGGGTTAGTCATTTTGCATTAATTGTGACTTTTATACCGGAGGTGGTTGGATTCACTTCTGTCTTATGTATAGCTCCTCATGAATGAGTTGGCTTTGGTCAGGAGTGCAAGCATCAGGAAGAATTCATTACAATGATGAAGGAAATAGTACAGTCACACAAGCTTTAAATAAAATTATGATAGATCAGAATCCACATATTCATTATAAAACTTTCCTTCTAATATTCAAAGAATTTGATCAGTAAATCCTATGATAGGCTGAAGGCCAAGCTATTAAGGAAGGACTGTCAAAAACTCAAAATAGTTAAGCTAGTTTAAGAACCATATAGCATGAAGCACGTTCAAAGTGAATACGACTAATTTGGCTAGAAAAATAAAAGAGAGACTGAAGTTGGACAAGTTTTCACATAACTTAAAAAGGGTAACAAGAGAAAGTAAAAAAATAATAATAATAATAATAATAATTATAAAAATTAAAATTAAAATTAAAATTAATAAAAAAAATTATAAAAAATAAATATATATATATATATATATAAAAAAAACAAAAAACACTCCCCTGAGGATTGTAATTACTGTGGCAAAGACAAGAAGTTTATGCAGTTAAATTAGAAGCTTACAGATGGTACATATTACTGCTTTTATTTAACAATAGCATTGACAATCTACCAGTATAAATTCTCCCCACTCAACAAATTACCAACTCATAAGGTACTACTCCTTGTTAGTCATGACATGAGTAACAATAAGTTCGAGACTACAAATCTACGTTTACATACGAAAACAAGAATAAGCAACCAGTCTTCGTTCCTAAATTAATATAATCTATGCCCTATTTTCTATATTCATTCCTTGTTTTTAAATGCCACGTTGTGGAGATCTAATTCAAGGCTAAACCCTATTTAGGAAAAAAAACTTTATCCCAAATCAAAGAACTCAACATTCTCCTATTTTATTATCTCTGGTTAACATTCATTATGAGATTATATAATCCCTCATAAATAGCCTTAGAAATGACAAAAAATAGTCCATGGGACTATTTAAAGGACTATTAATTCTCCATCATAGGATAAAATAGTCTAAAATAGTGTTAAATTAAGACAAATAATCCAATTTCAAACATACTTTTTGTAAACAAACATGGCCTTAGGTACTAAAATTAGAACGGTACTCTTTGTCATTTAAAAAATTGTTCACTACATTCATTTCCACACTGAAATGATTAAACCAAGCTGTCTATTTAAACATGGAGAGTGAGAAACAAGGCAATAAATGAGGTATCATTCTTCTCGGATTGAATACGGCTACAAGGAAGAACGTGAAGTACATATTATGGTCTGAACATGAAGCTATCTATTTATACTTGGGACAGGATTTCCTCACCAGTGAGAGAAAGTCTTCTATAATAGGAGAAGTCATGATCAATTCGAAAGTACGTACTGTACTGCGTGAAAAATGAAAATGGACAGACCATAAATCTTCTTCATAAAAAACATATATTTAGTTTGTTAACAGTATTTTCATCGGTAAATCTAGGTAGACCTCATAACGCATGCTAAAAGACTAGATTGGTTACCTAAAATTCTTTGAGTAATGCTAGGTAACTAGTCAGAAGTTGTCTAGTTTTTGTAGGTAAACTAGACAACTTTTGTCTAGTCACCTATAGCATTTTTCAAATTCTTTCCCGGTGTCTCAAAAACTCTACTGGCTAGTGAGAATATAAAAATTATATTTTTGACTGCACAGCTAATAGCGTCATCTCCTACTCATCATCATTTCAAAGATCATGAATATATCATGTTGAAAGGGAATAAGACTGATTTGGCCAGAAAAATAAAGGAGAGTCCGAAGTTGGAGTAGTATCCACAGAACTTAAAAGGGGTAACAAGAAAAAAGGGGGGAAAATCTCGCGAGGACTGTAATTACTGTGGCAAAAGCTAGAAGTTTATGCAGTCAAGTTTGAAGCTTACAGACAGTACATAGTCCTTCTTTTGTTTAACAATGGTATTGACAATATATCAGTGTAAATTCTCTCTTCACCCGACAAATTACCAAGTCATAAGGTACGCCTTTGCAGTGTCTCAAAAATTGTACTATCTGGTGGGAATATGGTAATTACAGTTTTGACTGTGATTCAAATTTACCCATAATTTTCCTCATCTTTTCTTCTGGGACAGGGTTAATTAGTCATTTTGCATTAATTGTGACTTTTATATCGGAGTTGGCTGGATTCACTTCTGCCTTATATATAGATTCTCAAGAATCATTCAAGCTAATTAGTTATACCCCAAGTACCATGGCTCCATACTCCTATCTATTTAGCTTCACTAGCTCCCTTTTCTTCACATACTTTATTCATGTCATTACGGCGAATAAGTCGTACTCTAGTACACCACCCCTGTTCCACAAAGAGGAGTGCTCCGCATTGTTACAGTTCAAGCACAGCCTTTCACTTAATAAGTCCGCCTCGGTTTATGGTTCTGCTAATCCAAAGACTAAATTCTGGAGGCCTGAAGGTGAAAGTAGTAATTGTTGCTCATGGCATGGAGTTGAGTGCGATAATGGCACTGGTCATGTGATCGGCCTTGACCTCAGTAGCAGTATTCTATATGGTCCTATCAATTCCAATAGCAGCCTATTTAGCCTTGTTCACCTTCAAAGACTAAATCTTGCTGACAATGACTTCATTTACTCTCAAATCCCACCTGAAATTTCTCGTCTTTCAAGTTTATCGAGTCTTAACCTCTCATTGTCCTCATTTTCTGGCCAAATCCCATCCGAGTTATTAAGGTTGTCCAGATTGGCTTCCCTTGATTTGTCATGCAGAGTCAATGACCACTGGTCTTTGAAACTTGAAAATCCCCAGCTGAGAGTCCTAGTTCAAAATCTCACCAATCTGAAAGAAATTTGTCTTCACAATGTGAACATTTCTTCTGAAGTACCTGAAATTTTGGCAGATATGACTTCTATTACAGCTCTTGGTCTCAGCGAATGTGGGTTGTATGGTGAATTTCCACCAGCCATTTTCCTTCTACCAGACCTGCTTTTACTTGATGTGAGTAGCAATGAAGAGCTCAGTGGTTATTTGCCAGAATTTCACCAAAGAAGCTCCTTGGAGGTAATTTCACTTTTTGACACGGGTTTCTATGGCAACTTGCCAGTCTCACTCGGAAATCTAAAATCCTTGAAAATGTTGCATCTCAGTGCCTGCAAGTTCTCGGGATCAGTTCCGGCTTCATTAGCTAACCTGACCCAACTCACTTCTTTAGCACTTTCCCTTGATGATAATGAAGAGAAATTGTCTTGGATTGGAAAGCATACTCAACTCACTGAGCTGTTTCTTATTGATGTCAATCTATATGGTGAGATCCCATCATACCTTGCAAACCTAACCAAACTTACCGCTTTGTCCCTTCGACAAAATCACTTTTATGGTGAAATCCCATCCTGGTTGATGAACCTGACCCAGTTAACAATGATAGACCTGTCCATTAACCAATTGCATGGCCCGATTTCAAGCTCATTCTCTGAACTCAAGAACCTTAATATTCTTGTTCTTTCTGATAATCACCTTAGAGGTATAGTGGATGTAGGCATCTTCTGTAACCTCAAACAACTAACTTCACTCATGCTATCATATAACAAGATAACATTTCTCACCCAACGTTACTCAAATTCCACTCTCCCACAGTTTGAGGATTTAGAATTGGCGTTCTGCAACTTAAGGGAGTTCCCATATTTTCTGCGGTACCAAAATCAGTTGAAGGTACTAAACCTTGAACACAATAAAATACTGGGCAAAATACCACAATGGATTTGGAACATAAGTTCAGAAACTCTGGAGGAAATGTCTCTTGCGGACAACTTCTTAACAGGCCTTGAACAGAATCCAGTTGTTCTTCCTGGTGCTCGTTTACGCGTTTTGGACATCAGCAACAACAGGATGCAAGGAAATCTCCCAATTCCACCACCAAATGTATATATTTACGCGGCATCAAACAATAGGCTGACTGGAGATATTTCACCACTGATCTGCCGTGTAAGTTCTTTGTATATGCTATATTTGTCGAATAACATCATGAGTGGAACAATTCCTCCATGTTTGGCCAACTTTAGCACTTCTTTGTCATTACTGAATCTCCAAGGCAACAACTTTTCTGGTACAATTCCTCAAGCGTACACAAAAGAATGCAATTTGGTGAGCATGGAATTAAGTCAAAATCAGTTAGCGGGGCAAATACCAAGATCATTGGAAAATTGTACTAGACTCCAGTTTCTGAATCTAGGTGGTAATTTGGTGGAAGATATTTTCCCCTTCTGGTTGGGAGCTCTTCCCTTGCTGCAAGTTTTGATTTTGCAATCCAACAGATTCCATGGTGCAATAGGGAGTCCTAGAATCACTTCTGGGTTCCCAATGTTGCGCATCATAGATCTCTCTAGCAACTCTTTTACTGGTGTTTTGCCATTAGAATACATCCAGAACTGGAATTCAATGAAAAATGCCAGTGCGGACAAGCTAAGATATTTGCAGGCAACTAAATTGTTTCGCCTACTGAATCAGGATTTTGTTTTCAAGAATTGGTACTCAATTAATATGACAAACAAAGGTGTGACGATAGAGTATGAGAGAATTCCAGACCTCTTTTTTGCAGTTGATCTCTCAAGCAACGAATTCATAGGGGAGATTCCAAATTCTCTGGGACGTCTCGAGGGGCTTCAATCACTCAACCTTTCAAACAATGATCTTACAGGTCCGATCCCTCCATTCTTAGGGAACCTTAGAAATCTTGAATCACTGGACCTTTCTCATAACAAGCTCACAGGAGTGATCCCTCACAAATTAGCACAAAATCTAAATTTTCTGTCGTTCTTGAATGTCTCTTATAACTTGCTCTCTGGGCCTATACCACAAGGGAACCAATTTTCTACATTTGAGAACAATTCCTATGAGGGAAATTCAGCACTTTGTGGAGTACCTTTATCTAAGAATTGTGGGAATAAGCAGTCACCAATTCCTCCACCCCCTGATGATGATGATGATGATGATGATGATGATGAGTTCCCAAGTGGAGTTGACTGGGTTGTCATATTTGCGGGATTCGCAGGTGGGCTAGTGGTTGGTTTAGTTATTGGTAAAATTTTAACCACAAGGTACCATGAATGGTTTGTTCATAGATTTCAGTTTCTTCGGGGAAAAGAGATCAACTGGAAATTGGATTAAGGAAACGTAATTTATACTCTAGCTGGGTTTATGATTTGTTGAATGAATAAACTAAATCATTTTCCAGTCATAGTTCTCTATATGCGATTGTTGTATCAATTAATTATTGTTTGATTTGGCTGAAACCATCAAATAATCTATTTTTGCTCTGCGAAAATCAGCTTGTAGCTAAATTAAGAAGCTTCCTAGTAATGGTGGAACTGGAACCCCATAAAACAAGAAAAACCCAACAAAAGGCCCCCATTTCTATGATTTCTTACACATGGACAAACCATTAGAAACAAACAAAATATGTTTACCAAAAACTACCTGGAAATAGAGCAGTTAAAGTCGAGATGTCCTCAGTTAATTGAGAGGAATTGATTGATTAAAAAACTTTGACCGCTTCCTGCTGATCTCGTGGTCTTTGTCCCAATAATTTTCTGTGTACAAATTGCGAAAAAAATTGTTGTGCACAATTAGCATTTTTATCCATGTACTCCCTCGTACTCAAAAGTACGGCTAAATATATAATTTTTTTTTACTCAAAAAATATTAAATAAAATATATAAAGTGAAGAGTAATTAAATCATTTGGTGAGATCCATTAGTATAAAGAAAATAAAAGTATTTATCACTTTATATAATCTTGTGGGGTCACTAAGCATAAATTTAAAAAAAAATTCTGTTTTCTCTATTTTTACTTTTTTTAATATATGTATAAATTATATTTTGTTCATCTCCACTATATTTATTTTTAATTTACTTGAAATATTAATTAAGGATATATTAAAAAATTAACTTAAACTTTGTAATTCGACCTACATTTATCAAATCTACAATAGACGGCATATACTTATGATACATAATTTTATCACATCAGTGCTAATCAACAAAAAGATTAGATCATGTCATACGTGGAGATGAATTGATGATATATCATCATCATATATGTACAGCACAAAATGTGGGATATCTACCATTTCTTTTTAACAAATAAATACTCGTTAATTCCTTTGGTCATGTTCTTATGGTTATAATTGGTATTTTCATGCATATTAAGAAAGTTTAACTTTCAAATTCAAATATTTATAAATCACTTTCTTTAAATGAAAGAGGTATATAAACTATATATATAAATATTTATTCCTTATTCTTATTTCAGGATTTTGTTAAAAAAATCTATAGTTATTGTGTGTAAATTTATAACACCGGACACACATGACAAGAAATGATCATGTGTGATATGCATAAAAAGATATTTTAAGTGGGGGCCATTGTTCAGGAGCAATATTTTCTCATAAATTTAAAAATTCTTAGAGAATTACCAAAAAAGAAAAAAAAATTCTCAAAAGAACTACCAAAAAAATTCCTTAATTTACGCTACATCCGTTCTAAATTATAAAATCAAGATTAACTTTTTCAAATTTAATTTTAAACATTTTCAAACTCGATATTGACATGAATCCATTTAGTTTATGTCAATACAATTATGAATATCATAAACTATATATCTAAAAAGTACTAATAATTATAAATTTTATTATTTTCAAAATTTAAATAAATTATGTCATTTTTAAATTTAAAATTATTTCAGATTCACTTTTAGAAAGACATCAAACCTTATAATTTGGAACTGAGCGAATTTATAAAACCCAAAACTGACATTATTTAACGCAAGTGATGTGATATAATCTGACGAAAACTAGTTGATGGAGCTTGATACTAATAAATTAAAAAAAAAAATGGTTACCAAAAAAATAAACAATATAATAAAATATCTACCTGAATAGAGTAGAATTTATATCTGAATTCGTGTCATATTGCTAACTCCCAACCAGATAGAAGCAAGAGTTTCAAGTTGGGTTGCGTGTTTCAGATTAAAGAGCAACACTTTTTGATTTATTTGGAATCAAGCATTTGGAAGTACTACTACTTAATAGGAGTAGATTGCAGATTAACGTACAAATATAAATACAATAGCTAAGGTGTGGATTTATTGGAACTTGATGTATAGTTGACATATATACTATACTTACATTACACCATTAACTATCTGTTTGTCCCTCATCGTTGTTAGAGTTTGACTCATCAATTCGTTCTGCTTGTTGCAGTGTGAATGCGAAGTTGCAATTGAGGACATACATGCATGGGAGTCTTGCATGGGAGCTTGATACATATACGAACGGAAAAAAAAAGGGGGCCGGGAAGGGGGGGGGGGGGGGGGGGGATAGGAAGGAAAAAAAAAAAAAGTAACCATTTATTTTTTTTATACGCGTTTGGGTAACTGGGTGTCATGAAAAATTTTAGGTCTCGTCACTAATTATTTTTTTTCTCAAATCTTATCCTACTTTTTTGACAAAATTTTACGTCATGAAAAAGTTTAGCCGCCTATATTCCTACAAATTATAATTGAACCAAACACGTGCAAATAAATAATAATATATATTTACTTTATTTTTCCTAAAAATCATTTTTCCAAGATTCTTGATAACCAAACAGAGCCCTACGTTATTTTTGCTTATTATTTAAACCAAGAATTACCAAAAAATGACTAAGATCGATGATGACATGAAAGTATTTAATTTGTTTAAAATATATATAAGTAATTATAGGTTAAAACTTTTATGTCATTTTATACTATAAATATAATTAAAAAAGTACCTCTAATTTTGTAACGAAACAAAAAGTATTGATATGATTTAAATTTTAATTCAAAAAAAAATTAATAAGCCCACCACACCCATTAGTCAGACCTCTTACTGTTGATAATGCAGATGAATGGGCAAGCAGCCACTAAGGTTTAAAGTCTTAAAAATGAATCTTGGCGATTTAATTAGTGCTAAACTGCATAAGAAAGTGCGGTCAAAAATCTTATAAACCCATCATAATTAAGAGATGATATTTGATCTATCAATTAGCCTCACTCCTCTTAGTATAAGATACTTAATTTCAATTATAATGTGAGATTGATTAAGAACCAAAGACTAAACTTCAAATTAGCTGGCTGATCTAATTAATTATGTTGACTGAATCAGTACGTGGATGGTACACTACATACCCTACAAGAACAAAGTGCATATGATAAAAGTTGAGCTAGTGATAGCCAGTGAATAAAAGATGACATCTTTTGCGGACTTCACCGATTCCATCTTCTTGTAAGCTTGCATTTATCACATTCCTCCCACAAAGAAAAGAAGTTGGTACCTCTCTATACATCCTCTTCCTTCTCTAATATGTCCAACAAACAAATCCAACCCAGTACCAAACAACTCGATCCCTCTCTCTCTCTCTCTCTCTCTCTCTCTCTCTCTCTCTCTCTCTCTCTCTCTATATATATATATATATATATAAGTACTAAATCCTTTTAGGTACGAATATTATATAAAAATCTAATGTCAATTCCAAATCCTTTCTTAATGATGATAAATAGAAGTTTATGGATATTTCTACAACACTTTTTGATATCTCCACAACAAAAGTGTCGCTATAGATCTTATTGCGACGGTTTTTACCGTCACTATACATCTATAGCGACACTTTTGTTGTGAAAATATCAAAAAATGTTATGGAAATATCAGTTCTTTAAATAGAATGATCGATGCATATATATATATATATATATATATATATATATATATATATATATATATGTTGTCTGTCTCAAATAAGTAGGGGGGAGGGATTGGATTTCCTTGAAAGACCATAAAACAACCAAATGAGCACTGTCCGACCATGATATATCTCTTCAAAGGAGTTCTAAATGGACCCTATCGAATATTAACATAGAAGCTAGGGAGTTATATATATTAATAGCCGCATACGTACCTTGCATATGTAAACGTACCTTGCTTATGTAAATTATATGAGGTGGAATAAAAATTTTATAAATTAAATTTAGAGGAGTAAATAAAAAAAAATATAAAAAATTAACATTAAAAATAACAAAATAATAATATCAAAACTTGTAAAGACGAAAGAGTAATATATATATATATATATATATATATATATATATAATCCAATTACACTAAACTTAAACTTGTAGAGAAAGGGTATATGGAGACTTTATTTTATAGGTAGATTATTCATGAAGACAAGTGTAGATTTAACCTAGATTATTCATGAAGACAAGTACGGTAGATTTAACCTTTTAATTCTCTAATAATTTACTCCACTAGTTTGTATATTTCTTCGTCAAAAGTAGATATATACTAGCAATTAGTCAACGATCGATATTACTAGGCCCGATGATAAATTGGACCCTTATATACTTGGCTATTGACCAGTCCGCCCTTTACTACAATTGTATAATTACTAGAATAGTTGTGTATTCTCATTAAAAACAGATAAGTTTGTCCTTAATAATTCCAAAACAATAACAAAGATATATTTTGTGATCAGGCCCCTGGTAAGTTTTATCTTTCGTGAGAATTCTAGTAATTGCCTAACCTCAATTCTCATATATTATATATATATACTAGTTTAGCCAAAAAAATAATAATTAATTCTTAACAAATATTACTTGGGTTTTAAATATATTGTAAGATCAATTACACATGCATCGGCATGCAGTTAGTACGATATATATGTAATATACATTATATTTTATTTTTAATATTAAATATATTATTTCTAACTTTAAAGTTAATTATTAAATAAAAATATGCTATAAAAATTTATAAATTTAATATATCAAATCTTTGTAAAACAGAAAGAGTCAGTACGCATATATAGATTGTCCACTCCAGCATTATTACCACGTAATTGTAGTAGAGTTGCAGACCTTCCATGCAGACCTGTAAAACCAAGATCGAGATAAACGAAAAACACACGCGAGCTAGCTAGCAGCTACTCACCTTAATTCAATTCTCCCTACCTTCCTTTAACGTTCATATCTTGACTTCTCAACGGCCCTAATTCCAAAAAATATATACATAAAAATAAAAAATCTTTGCTTCAACCAAAAAAAATACCGATAAAATGTAGTAAAATAGTGATCTCAACAGTGAATTAAGTAAGAGGTATGAAAAGCATTGGTTCCATTTCTTTGCTCTTGGACCTTTGCCCTTGGCTTCTTCTCTCCCCCCCCTAGATACTATATACTAACTACATCCTCTCTTTCTCTCTCTCTCTCTCTCTCTCTCTCTCTCTCTCTCTATAGCTCAATCAAAACCCTTCTTTCTTGTTTTCAGTCTCTATATATACCTCATGCATTCTGCTCTATATTAATTATTTCTCTTAAAACATTATTTGCTACCTATAAAAAAATGGTGCAGCTTTATGAAAATGAGCAGCCAATAATGCCTCATGAACATAAACAGAAAAGGCTTAAATTTCATATCAACGACCATATTGACGTGCTCATAGAAATACTCAAGCGGCTCGACGGCCGTTCACTCAGTGTCGCAGCCTCCGTCTGCCGCCTCTGGTGCTCCATAACTCGGAATGACTCGTTGTGGGAGCACCTCTGCTTCCGCCAAATGTCCCCGCCGCCGTCTGGGGTCCGCCCGGTGGTGGTGGCGCTGGGTGGGTACCGGAGGCTATACATGCTGTGTGTGAGGCCGGTGCTGAGTCGACTCGGTAGGCAGAGAGGCGAGTCGGACCTGGTGAGGCAGGTTTGGTCCCGGCATGAGGTGGAGCTCTCTTTGTCTTTGTTTTGTGTGGACTATTACGAGCGGCTGGGTAGTGGGGGGAGACTCGGTGATGACGCAGCTGCATCGTCGTTGATGTTCCTCTGCAAGGCAGTGAACGTCTGATTGTACGACTTTTGAGGATGGCTCGTAGTCGTAGTCGTAGTCGTAGTCGTAGTCGTAGTCGTAGAGAAGGGAAAGGTCTGAAGGTGGCAGTGAGTAACATTAGGCAGCTGAATACACTGATCCAGTTCTGGCTTTGACATTTACTTCCTAATTAACTTTTTCCATTTTTTTCCTTTTTATGGTGGTAATTATTTGTGCCTCGTTATTAGTAAATAATATTGCAAACTGGTAATCACTATTATTTATTATTTTATAATTTTGAATTTATTTGTATTTTCGAAAAATGTTGGCA
The DNA here is from genome assembly GCA_034770075.1 of Aralia elata. Classification (NCBI taxonomy): domain Eukaryota; kingdom Viridiplantae; phylum Streptophyta; class Magnoliopsida; order Apiales; family Araliaceae; genus Aralia; species Aralia elata. Next base: position 89,601,353 of record CM068385.1, read on the forward strand.
TCAAAAAATTAGTTAATTATGCATGAATGTAATATTGCCAAGAGAATGGTTAGCATATGGATTTTGATATTTGCATAGATGTGTTATATATATAGAGATAGAGAGAGGTGAATTCACTGCTGGGGTAGTGGGGGCACTGACTCCATTGAATTTTCAGAGGGTTGGAGGGGTCAAATAAAAAAAAATTATTTGAGGAGGGGCTAAATGAAATTATTATATCTTACACTTAAAATATTATTAGAATTCCTAAAATTAATGGACCAAATACCAATCTCACATTCTCACTAGTAGTCTTAGACTCTTAGGACTCTGTACAGACTGTACTTCAATTGTAAACTCTTCTCCCCATTTCTTCTTTTTTCTTTTCCATCCATTAGTTAGATTCTGTCAGTCTGAGATAGCAAAGGTGAAAGGTATATAAATTATAATTATGAAGTTTTTTTTGAGTTCCAATCCTCTAGATTATGCTTCAATTCTTCATTTCTGTAATTATTTATGGATTCTTTTTTTTGTACTTTTATAAAAGGAATCGGTAAATTGATTCAAATGTTGGTTAAGAAAAGAAAGGATGATGTGTATCCTCAAGTCTATTTGTTATTGAAGTTGGCTTTACTTTTGCCCGTTACTACTATAACTGTTGAAATGACATTTTCAACCATGAATATCGTGAAGAATGAATTCTGTAACCAAATGGGAGATGAATGGATAAATGAGTGTTTAGTAACTTACATTGAGCGTGATATTTTTGCAACTATTAAAAATGAGACTATCATGCAACAATTTCAAGTAATGAAACCTCGAAAAATATTATTGTAAACAATATTTGAGAATTATTTAGTTTTGTGATTCATTTTATTAAATTTTTATTCTTAAGGAATTTTATTTTTTTTTTAAATTTGACCCCACTTAACTGCGAGGCTGATCCGTCCATATATATATATATATATATATTGTTCATAGGAGGTCAAATGCCCAAAAATAGAAAAAACTATAAGCAGAATCTATTTGAGGAAGAAGTTGGAATCTTCAGAAGAGGCTGAAGAAACTAACTTAAAAACTGTTTGAGAATCTGATTAACACTCCACCTTCCAATAACCTTCGTTTTGGGCAAGTTTCAAGTCTTTCCACAAAGCTCATAATTCTACAACTATATCAGAATTGATACCAATATTATTATGGGCTCTTTACAGTAATATACAATAATTAGTAAAAAATTACAACATTAGTGCACAAACAAAATAATTACAACAAGAGTGCAACAAAGACAAATTAATTACACCACGTATCTTTAAAGCCCTGAAAAAAAAGAAATACTGTTAATACTCTTCCTCTCTAGATCTAACTTCTTTGAGCAGAGAAAATGGCGGTCTCTTACTCCATTGCTTGCTTGATTGCTCTAGTGACGATGATCGCCACCGTTTTCTCTCTCGTCGGAACTTCTCTCGCAGTAGACACTCCGGCCCCGAGTCCGACCGCTTCCATCGGATCTATATCTCCATCGTTCGTCGTCGGCTACGCGCTCACATTCGTCGCTTTTCTCTCTAGATCTGCACTCAAGATCTCAAGATCTCATCCATGGATTGTATGCTAGTGAAATGATTTTTATTTACTTGTTGGTGATGATGGTACAGTATAGAGAGTTCGTATAGAGAGTTATGGTTTGTTTTCAGCTCTAGAGTCTAAATTTGGTTGGCATTTATGTATTATTACTATTTTATTTTTATTTATTGGTACGGTTTGATCTATTTTATTGCTATGTTTTCGAGGCTTCTGTGATCTCCCAGTTTGAGATCTTTATCTTGCAAAAATTTGTTGAAGATATGGAAGAAAAAAATTATTCGCTATTGACTGAGTGTCAGAAACAGATGGAGGCTTCCAGATTGGTAACCCAATAAAACTGAATTGGTTACCTTTGTATGAAGGTTTGGCTACCAACTGCATTATGAAAAAAAAAATCTATAAAAGATTTTTTTTAATTAATTGGTAACCCAATAAAACTGAATTGTTTACCTTTATTTAAAGGTTTGGTTACTAACTGCACTATGAAAAAAAATGTATAATAGATTTTTATAATTAATTGGTAACCCAATAAAACTGAATTGGTTACCTTTGTATGAAGGTTTGGCTACCAACTGTATTATGAAATAAAAAAATTATATAAAAATGGTTGTTTGCAAAGCTCTTGTAGGAGGATTTTGACTTTTGCTGAGCTCATAATATAAGTGTGCTTAGTAGTAGAACTTTTTTCCTATATCAAACCTATCAAAAACACCACACATTGTGGGTCATGAACATAGAGTCTAAATAAAGACTACCTTTGTATAAAGGTTTGGCTACCAACTGCAGTATGAAAAAAGAAATTCTATAATAAATTTTTTATAATTAATTGGTAACCCAATAAAACTGAATTGGTTACCTTTGTGTTAAAGTTTGGCTACCAACTGCATTATGAAAAAAAAATTCTATAATAGATTTTTTTTAATTAATTGGTAACCCAATAAAACTGAATTGATTTCCTTTGTATAAAGGTTTGACTACCAATCTGTAACACGAAAAAAAAATCTATAATAGATTTTTTTATAATTAATTGGTAACTCAATAAAACTGAATTGGTTACCTTTGTGTTATTTACATACTGATCATATTATAATAAAAGGATTGGACTAAAAGAGGAGAAGGGAGGAATTCGGCGGAGGGGGTAGAATGGAGGAGAAAGAAAGTGATGAATTGTAACCTATTAAAACATTCAACTAAATTAAAGGGATAAGTATGCATCAATTTTGTAAATAAAATATTGCATATGCACTAATTTGTAAATATTTTATATATGCCCTATTGCTGTAATTTTTAATAAAAATATACTAATAAATATAAATGTTCCTATTATTTATGAATAAGCCCACATACCACTGACTTGAACAATCTCTAATAAGGCCATCATTTATAATAAGGCCACCAGCCCACCCACATGCCACTGACTTGAACAGTCTCTAATAAGGCCACCATCTCTAATAAGGTAAAGGGCCCACATGCCACTAACCTGAACGGTCTCTTTTCATATAAAAATGAAAATGGGCTCACTGTACCCTCGTTTAAAAGGAGAACACCTGCAAATAATTCTCTCCTTAACATATATATTAGCCCAAGTAACATATATATTAGCCCATCTCCCACAAATGAGAAATAAAACAATAAAATACAAAAGACTTAATAAATGACAACTAAGGATAAATAAATATAAATATAAATATAAATATAAATACAAATACTAGTAATCTCTTATGATTTATGAATATAAATTGTCTTGTAATAATACCTACTTTTATATAAAGTAAGTTCCTCTCGAGTGCAATGCTATTTTTTGTTTTGAAGCTTTTAAGCATCTAAAACAAATGCTCCTCCCATTTAAAAATGTATGATTAAGTTTAATTTTTGAAAATTAATTTAAAATATATTTAAATTTAAAATATTGTGATTCATTTAATTTTTAAAAATAATAAATCATGTAACTGATAATACTATTTAGGTAATTTATAATTATATCATAAAAAATTAAATTAATTCATGATAATTTAAATTTAAAAAATGTTAAATTGATATTGATCTTATTATATTTTAGAATAAAGGGAATACAATTTAAACTTTATATGCACATAGCACATCACTTCAATTTGTCTACAATTATTTTTAAAAATTTATAATTTTTTTGTCCATAAAAATATTTTTTACCTAATAAATAAAAATAATGTAGGATGCTACAAAATTATGATAACAAAAAGAAAATCATTATTTACTTTTGTGCTACGTAACATTCAACATTTTATATAATGGAGTAGTATTTATTTTAAAAGGGCCATTTTTCTCTATAACCAAACACATCCATATTAAGGTATGCGCATTACGCACAACCGCGTACCGTAGGTTGCTTCCGTATTGAACACTAATATTAACTGCGCTTACTTTCACTTAGATAATCATGACATTATCCTATTTTAACTATTTCTGGTCGGCGATTTGACGGAATCTTCGATATTTCGCCGTCGTTGCCTTTCAGAATCTTGCCCCGACGAACCTTCAATTCACTGATTTTCATATAAATCCTTACTTCTTTTTCTTTGCTAGCCTCTGTTTGCTGCATAATTAAGCTTAGTATGTGTTTGTGCCATTTTGTTTAACTTTTATCCTGCAGAACTGGGCCTCTTGATTTGACTAAGATCTGAAGCAAAGTTGAGGATCGATAAAGCTATTGGTGATCTGGGTTTGTTGATTTCCACTTCGATTCAAATCTGGGTAAGATTCAGCTCATTTCTGTATTATAAAAAATGTACTCAATTATTTGAGCTTTTAGGGGGTTCTTAGATTGTTTTAAATTACTTGTAACTGATATTTTGTTGTATTAAGGTAAATTTAGTTTAAATATCGGCGAGCATGAAAATTTCTTTCAATTTAGGAACTGGGATTTGATTTTTGACTTCGAATTTTTATCATGGTTGTAATCATTTTGAATGAGTTCAACTAGCTAGGAAAACTTAGTTTCCTTTTCTGGGGGGTGTTTGAGGGTTTTTTTTTTATTGTTTGGTGGGTTTAGGAAAATGATTCACAGGAGAATATAATCTAGCTATAATTTGTAAGTATCGGTATAGATTGAGTAAATTGGTCAGCATTTTTTTCAGAGTGGTCTAAACTGGTTATTCAATCTGAAGTCTAAACTCAAAGTCGAGATTGGGAATGACTTCCCTGCAAGTATTTTTACAATTATGATTCTCATTGGCGTAGGCTAACCAATAATTATTTGGTATTGTAGATTTTGTTATTTTCAAAACTTGGAAAAACTTTTCTTGAAGCTGATTTTGAGCATAAAACTATTTATAACTTTAATCCTAAATAGTTTGTGTTCTCTCTCTCTCTCTATCTATTTTTCCTTCTTCTTTATTTTTAATTTTAATAATTAAATTTCTGTTTCATATTTGCAGGCATGTAAACATGAGTGTCACCACAATAGGACTTCAACTGGGGAGCACTTTTTGCTGGTTGTAGATTTCCACCGAGAATTTTGGTTAAAGTTGGAACTTTGAGATGGAATCAAACATTCATCAGGCTCTTAGAGCTAAAAACAATGCCGAGAAGCTATTTGCAGTGAAAGACTTTGCAGCTGCAAAAAATTATGCTTTAGAGGCTCAAATGCTATGTCCAGAACTGGAGGGTATATCTCAAATGGTGGCTACATTTGATATCTATTGTGCTGCTGAGAGAAAATTTGATGGTGAATTTGATTTCTACTCAATCCTTGGACTGAAGCCATCTGCAGACAAATCAACATTGAAGAAACAATACAAAAAGATGGCTGTGTTGCTCCATCCTGATAAGAACAAAACTGTGGGAGCTGAGGGGGCATTCAAACTTGTCTCCGAAGCATGGACACTGTTATCTGATAATGCTAAAAGAAGCTCTTATGATCTCAAGAGAAATAAGCAATTGTCATGTGGGGTTCTCCAGACTAACTTGTCTTCAGTTCATGGTGCTGGGGTTACAAGTTTTGACAATTGTTCCAAGTCTGTATCTTCTCATAATAGACTTGATACCTTTTGGACTGTATGTACTTCTTGTCATGTTCAGTATGAATATCTTCGGAAGTACGTGAATAAAAAACTTTCATGTAAGAACTGCCGTGGTATCTTCATAGCTGTCGAAACAGGAGCACCCCCTGTTAATGGTTCTTTTCCATATAGTCCTTGGCCATATGCAACCGATAATGGGTATGGAAGTCATGGGTATAACGGGGTAACATATATCCCTAGTTCTGCTGTATGTTTTACAGGAAATGGGGTCCCAGGAATTCATTCTGGGCATGGATCTGAGTGTGGTCCTAATATGTCGTTTCAATGGAGTTCTTTTTCTGGATCTGCTGGTATGGTTGTTGAGCCTAATAATTTAACTGCTAAATCTGTCAATGTTGTTCATCAGTCCAATGGAAATGTCAGTAGAGCAAAGGTCAACGGAAAGCATATGGGCTCTAATGGGTACAGTGAACCCACAACCACCAAGCTTGGTAGGCCTCCTAAGAAACCGAAGGTTGATGTGCGTGGCACAACTCGAAATGAAAGTGAAGATATGGCATGGAAAACTGAATCAGAAGTGAAATTGAACAATGTCTTAGGGAATATCAAACATAATACAAAGATTTCCACTCCAGGTGAGACATCAACCAAACGTTGGTCAGCTGCCCCTGCTTTTGATGCGAGAAAGTTGTTAATTGACAAGGCGAGAACAGTAATTCGTAGAAAACTAGAAGAAATGAGGTTGGCTTCAGCCACTGCTGCACTGGCTGAGAAGAATGAAAAGGCACATAGTGAAGCTGGTATACTCAGTGAGGTAACTTGTAAAGCAACAGGTTTGGCTGGTCTTGATCATCAATCAGAGCTCAAGAAAGTTCTATCAGTGCCAATAACAGTCCCTGACTCGGACTTCCATGATTTTGACAAGGATAGATCAGAAGAATGCTTCAAGCCAAAGCAGATATGGGCATTGTATGATGAAGAAGACGGCATGCCTCGTTTGTACTGTCTGATCCGCCAGGTCATATCAGTGAAACCATTTAAGGTTCATATCAGTTACTTGAGCTCAAAAACTGACACTGAGTTTGGATCCGTAAATTGGCTGGATTCGGGGTTTACCAAATCTTGTGGGAATTTCAGAGCATTCACTACAGACATTCTTGACCAAGTTAATATTTTCTCTCATCTTCTGAGTCGGGAGAAAGCTGGCAGGGGGGGATGTGTTAGGATCTATCCAAAATGTGGAGACATATGGGCTGTATATCGTAATTGGTCATCGGACTGGAACAGAGCAACCCCGGACAACGTGAGGCACCAGTATGAGATGGTGGAAGTTCTTGATGATTATTCTGAAGAGCTTGGAGTATGTGTCACTCCTCTGATTAAACTAGACGGATTTAAGACGGTTTATCAGAGGAACACCAATAAGGATGCTATCCTATGGATTCCTAGGAGAGAAATGCTACGGTTTTCACACCAGGTGCCTTCTTGTGTATTAAAAGGAAAAGCCACAAACTTGCCAGATGGATGCTGGGATCTAGACCCTGCTGCAACTCCAGACGAGCTTCTTCAGACTGTAACTGAAGTAGAGGCGGGAAAGCCTAGTCAGATGGATAGTTGTGCGGCAACTCCTCGGGAGCTTTTTCAGCCTGTAATGGAAGTACAAGTTGATGAAAAGCAGCATTTTGAAGCAGATAACCGAGCTTCGACTCCTGCTGAGTTTCTTGAAAATTTAAATGAAGTGCAGGTGGAAAAGACTCCTGCTGAGGTTCTTCAAGAGTTAAATGAAGTGCAGGTGGAAAAGCCTCATTATAAAGAAAGTTGTGCTGCAACACATATTGAGCTTCTTCACCCTGTATCAGAAGTACAGGTTGAGGAAAAATATCCTTTTCAAGTAGAGAACTCTTCTGCAACTCTTGCTGAGCGTATTCAAAGTGTAACCGAAGTACATGTTGAGAAGCTTTGTGAAATGGAAAGTTATGTTGCAACTCCTGTGGAGCTTCTTCAGACTGTAATGGAAGTAGAAGTTGAGTCACAGCTATCATTTCAAGCAGAGAACTCTGCTGCAACTCCCGCTAATCTTCTTCAAGATGTAACCGATGCGCAGGCAGAAGAAGTGCCTAATCAATCAGAAAAGTAAGGTTCAAAGATCCTTTATATGATTATTACCATAACAGTCATGAGATTTGATATGTACAGATTTAAACATGCACCTAAGAGAGAAATCTAAAAAGATTAGATATCTGGAAGGATCATAAGCCGATCCACGGCATCAATCCCAGATTGTTTTAGAGGGCTCAACCTTTGTTGAGAACTTGTACTACTTCACATCTATTGACTTGTTATTTACAGAAGAAACCCATATTAACTCTGGGCCTACTTAGTCGTCAGAGCAGATATAGAACTCAATGCTGCTATTTCTGGATCTGCAATAGGAGCGGGTGACAAGGATGGGTTTATAACTTTATATATTACTCATTTTTATACCAGTTTTTTTACGAATTACTGATTGTATTCAGGTTCTCAAAGCGGAACCTCAGGAAATGTTAAAGCATGATTTAGCTGTTGTAATTTCACTAATATTTACTGTTGTGGAAGCTATTTTTTTATATACTATTTCTTTTAATCACTTTTGGTGGAGAACAAAACCGAAAATTTCTAATTGCAATTCTCATAATACCCATATCAAATAACTGCATAAAATTAAAGCATGCTTTGAGAATATACATCCTTACCAAGAAATCAGCCAAAATAGTTTGTAGGAATCGTAAGTGCGATAAATTGGGTGACTTGTCAAAAAACAAAAGTTGAAATAAAAAGGGTAAATGTATCAGAAAATTCTTCATTAGCTAGTTATTTCATCAGTGAGTTGGCAGTATAAAATGTTTAGACTTTTAGTAATATATATGCATATGATAAGTCCAGTCGTATATGAATTCACTAGTTTTCAAAGTAGCATAGGTAGAGCAAGGGTGATATCACTCAAATGACATCATTTGCAACAAGAATCATCTGAGGGTCTACATTTGATCCTTGTACTTTACCTATTTTCAACCACAACCTAGCCAACGTCGTTTTGCTGATGCTTGGAATATCTTCCGATTTACCTGGTTTGAGCCTTGGATCTGATTGAGCACATATATGTACGATGAGACCTACAAAGTCAAAACTAGTGCAACTGAGAAGAACAACAAACTAATCCACTTCTCTGCATAAAATTGCTGTCTGGTATTACCCATCTCTCTCTCTCTCTCTTTCTCTGTGTGTGTCTCCCTCCATCTCTCTCTCTTTAAATGTATGTAATGCTATCTAACATGGCTCGTACGCGGAAATATTTGGCAACAGGGATGGAAGCTCTTGGGTTGGGTTGTCAATGGCTTCATGCCCAAGAACCCTTCTTACTAAGCTGTGATCTTTTCTCATTTATTTCATTCCCCTGTATTTGTAGTTTTGTACTCCTTACCAAGATAATTAGGAAAAAGTTAAAATCTTTTGATTTTGTTAGTTAATTTGTTGATACTCCATTATAAGTGGGCAGGTTTGGCACACAACGTCTCTATACCATTTGGTTCACTCATGGGTTGCTTCCCCTGGCACTTCTCACACAAACTTTGTGAGTACCCCCTGACCCTATATTTTGGGTGTATTTTATGTATTGTAGTTTGGAGGTCTTTTAACTACAGGAATTCTTGCTTTCCTTGAGATACAATTACCAATCTGTTTTATTTCCGTTTAAACAGGTATTTATGTGCTATCTATTGAGTTTCTTAGCTTTTATAATTGAAAACTGGAATTTAATGCTCATATTAGATTATTAGGTACGAAGTCTTCTTTTGATTACATTTTGAAAATGAGATGAATAAGTGTAGTGCAAAATAATCCCTTTCCTTCTCTGCGTTGTGACAACCTGTTGCTTTGACAGTTATAGGGGTATAACTTTTTTGCAGCTTAGTTATTGTGGCAAGTGCATCTCTACTTTGAGGACCGAGTGACTGTGATTCTAGATTGTAGTATATTTTACAAAAATGACATAGTATTAGGATCAATATTTTTTATTTTTTTTACCTAAGAGCAGTAAAAGGCTATGCTTGTGAGTCTTATATTGTGGGCCCTAAAGATGTGCTAGTGTAGGTTCAAGCAGCGGAATGCACTTTAAGTGCAACTCATGTATTAAACAGGCATCCCTAGGAAGTGCCTGAATGCCTTCTGGTTAGTTTAGGTACATGTTCCTTGTGATTTTGTTTGGGTAGGTTAATTGAGGAGGGTTGCAAATTGGGAATGTTTTACTAAATACTATTGGTGTAATTTTTTGTTTGGGTGAAAGAAGAAAATATTTGCAAAGTTCTTAACTAAAGTTGAGTTTGAGACTCACAATCCCTCCTTAAACTAACTTGTTGATAGACATTTTTGACAATTCCCCACTAATTAAGAAATTGGAAATAAACATTTCAAAACTAGTTTTCTATGATTCTCCCACATTCTTGTCCGGCAAGTCCTTCGTGCAGTGAAATATTTGTCCAATTATTTCTCTTTCTCCAACTCTCTCTCTCTCTCTCTCTCTATATATATATATATATACATATATATACACACACACACACACACACACCCCCGCGCATGTATGAGTTTAATGAATCCTAACTGTGAGATTTATTGGTCACCGTGTGTTTGAAAGTGGCTGTTCTGTACTTCTGTTCCTTTGTTTTTCAGTTTTCTCCTTGTTTCAGTGTTCTATGGTATAGGTTTCTGGTTTCCAATTGGGTTGATGCCCCTTATTTCTTGGTCTTTGTAACATTTATAATCACCGGAGATTATTGATTGTTCCAAGCTATTCAGAATGTAAGAATTTTTAGTTTCCTGTTTTCACATAATTTTTTGCATATTGATCGTCCTCGATCGATCACTATTCAATTGATGCTCATATTATGTGCTTTATATGTGAAGCAATGAACATAAGAGGATCTTACCAATAAAAGAATGGCCGATGCTATTCTTCTACTATGCTCTGTTCTTATTGATTTAGTATCCTTTTCCTGTTGCTTTCAAGATAGTCTAATATAGAATTATTTGCAGTTTGTGTTTTGTATCAGAGTATCAGTACTATGGGCTAACCTTGAACTAATTTGGTTGATATGTTTCAAACAAAATTTTTGGTTGACCCTTTCATTTTGTGCTCTACTTTAGACTGCAGAGTTGGTTCATTTGCCTATTCTTTTACTTATATTGGTACATAGAATTTGGGAAAATGATATATTACGTTGCAAATTTGGCAGAAATTCTAAAATTTGCATTTGGATAGTTTAGTCAAACATAAGAAAGATGTTGCAATTGTTGTATAAATGATAGATCTCTCTACATGTAAGGATTTCAAATGAGTAAACAGTTCGGACTCGATTCATACTCGTTCGACTAAAAGTTCGATTCAAGTTCGACTCGAAATATAAATAATTCAAATATGAGCAAATTTTAAAGTTTGATAAATTATTTGAACTTCTTCAAATTGCAATTTTCTATTGATACTCTTTGTTCGAAAAGTTCAAACTGTTTGGACTCAATTCGAGATCGTGCTCGACTCGGTAGTTAAACGAACTTCAATCAAATTTTATTCGAATTTTATTTTATACTCGATAAATTTTGTGAACTAAATCTGAGCAACTTAATAGTCGGCTCGATTCAGTTCATTTACATCTTTAATTACATGCGGTAAAATAAGATAGATGAGTAAAAAGTTAACGTTGTTGTTCTTTTTACCCTTCATTTTAACTGAAAACTTGCATTTTATCATTCTTTGTCAAATTACTTTAGAAAGCAATACTCGAAAGGGAAAAGGAAAAAACAAAATAAATAGGGAACTCTGGTGTTTTTTTTTTTTGAATTTTTCCGTACTAATAATGTCTCTAGTATTCTTGAACAGGGAGGGATAACTGAATTTCCTCACTGCATTTCAGAAATATGATTAGCCATTGCATCAGGCAGTAAACTCGAAATGGCAAGATTTGTGACCTGCAGGAAACAATTAGGATAAATGTTAATTGAATATATTTACTTTTTAAAAAAAAGGAAAAAGAAAAAGGTGAAAAGAATAAAGCAACTACTTAAAAGCATGAATTTCTAAATGTTGTAATCAAACTCTTCGTCTGATTTAAGTAACGTACTCCTCTTTACATTATTTTAACTCGCAATTTAGAGGGGATTAACTTCAACTACTATAAAGAATTATATATTCTTGAAAAGACTTTATCTTGAGGATTCCACATGGGTTAACGATCCATGATATTATTCCTTATTCCTTATTTCTTTTTTTTTTAATTTATTTATTTTCCGTGGAATAAATGCCCCGCCAATCTTAGTGGATTTTGTACCCTTCTTGACTAACACCAAGACCATGTAACTAAATGGAGCATATGTATGGTTTGTTTCTACGAGACACAAGCTAACTCAGTATACCCCTTCTTTTTAATATTTTATTAGTCTATGTGTCACACAATTAAGAAAAAAAATTAAATTTTTTGAATAAAACTTAAAAAATATTAATGAGAAAAGATAAGAGAGAAAACAAGAATAGAAAGTAAGAGAAAGAAAAGAAATCGATGACAACTCGTGGGTCGAGTGGTGGGTTGAGTGGTTTGTTATGAGTTAACATGTGTGAAAGATAAAATATAATAATTTAAATTTTATCATAAAACAGACCAACATAGGCTAAGCGATCAATCGGGTGTTCTCACTTTATATATAGATTTATTAAGAAGGATTTACTCTTTACTATTGAAAAGAACCAGTTTTAGTAAATTTATGATGTTTGAAGTATCAGCTTATTCGATATTTTCAACTTTAATGAAGGCAACCATATATACCAAAATAATATTATAATAAAATTAAAAAAGAAAAAAAAAACTATAGATAATTGCAGCACTGTAATCAAACATACACTTATACTTTGTGGGACTAGGTCATATTGTCATTTACTCGGCTCTATTTGATTCCCCCTGTTCCAAATTGACTATTTAGGAAAACCTTTTTAAAAAATATATCCCTAAAATTTAATTAAAATGTAGTAGTGACGGCATAATATTACTTGATCAACTAAGAATAAAAGTAACGACATGTTAGAATTTTCTGTCACTTTATATTCTAAAAATAGAAACACACTCTTATTATGGAACAAAAAAAAAGAAATTGTATATCTAATTTTGGAACGTAGGGAGTATAATTTGGATATGAAATGGATCATATGAGATAGTACTTACTGGGATCAAGTTCTGTAGTAATGGCAGCACCATTGAAGTAGCAAGTTGCACCTTTGTTCTTGAACTTCTGATAATAACTGTTGAATGCATAGGAAGCGTGGTCCCTCACAGTGTTTGGTAAATAGCAAGGCTGGTTCACCTGGATTTTACTACAATCTGCACCTCCTTTCCCACAAGCCCAATCCAAAGCTACCTGCAACTCACCATCTGGTGTCTGTTCATCAGCTATGCACCATTGCTCAAACTCCCCATCTGCACCAATTTACTGTATCATATATATATATATATATATATATATATATATGTATATATGCAGAAACTGACTAGTTGCTAATGTCTGCCGAATGATAAAATTCTTACAAAGTTGTTACATTCAAAAGAACTAGAAGAGGATCGATTCGAGAATTTTGAAAGTTAGCAACAACAAAAATTATGATTCACAAAACTCAAGTTTGCAAGGAAGTAACATTTGTTGCAACAGTCATAAATGTTGAATTTTTGAAGCTTTGGATTTTTGTATTTTTGAACAAATCCTGTAACTAGATAATTTGCGGCAATATTAAAAAAAACTCATATGGGAATCAATTACATTACCTGAATTCTGTGGAATAATCATCAAAAGAAGCAGAGCAAGCAATATCTTTTGCAATGGGATCGACATAATTTGGAGGGTGAGGGAAGAGATAAGAGTTGGGATGAACAATCTAACAGATAAATATCATGGCCACATATACTTGGCTATATCACTATATTTATAATATAATTTCTCTAATAAGGAAGTCTTCATATTCACACTTGTCCATAGTCTTGCTAGTATACAGTAAAGTAGAAAGCATGTGCAGTCACATGGTGGATCAACAGGTGAATGTTCTCCATCAAATCTTGTTTTTATTGATAATAACAAGTGATAGTGAAATACTGGAATTTCTCGATAGGCCAAACCGGCTGTCTGGATTGAATAGCAGACAAACACAAACCATTATCAAATCTCTTAATATCTATCATGTTTAATCCTTTGGGTGTATGTATCCTAAAGCAAAATTCTATTCAGACTAATAAGATGACGAAATACAACAAGTATATTTTGCAAGGATGAAGGATGAAAATTGAAGCATACAAGTGTGAAAATGCTATAAATGAAAAGTAAAATGACTCTTTATAAATCTCTCATTTAAGTACACATATATATGTATCTACTTTGCAAACATATAGGATGGAGCATGATAAGTCTACATCCTTTTAGGTGTTGGAACCTTGCAGAACATAAGAACAAAACAATTACAGTAAAAGGCAAACACATACAAAATGTACCAACAAAAGAAGTGTCACATATGCACTTCATATTTAAGATCCTCATGTATTAATTGGCAGTGGCAAGTCAATCCAATTGAGGCTGCCAACATGTACAATTGTTTGAAACAGATCAGGCATTCCTCGAAACATTAGCTTCGTAGTTTTTCCACTCTGTGGTTCATATGAAGCTAAAGTTCCATCACTGAACTCTAGCATAATATCCCCATTCTTTAGAAGACACAAAATCCGAACTGTGTTACCACGCCACCAATTCCTCCAACTCACATAGGTCGATTTCTGCAGACCAGCTTCATTCATGAAGTTTGATGAGCTGGCTTCAATATCGAACTGTTTGATCCAAGACTCTTCTACACTATAATCTTTCATAACCCATATCTCTACTTTCACATCGTCGCTATATACTGCTGCAGAAAGACACCCTCTGAGAACTAACAAAAGATAGTGACACCTATCTAAGCCACCGCAAGCAGGTCTTGGGATCTCTCGAAATTGTTCATCTGATAGGTCAAAGGAAACAATTATTTGGCTAGTAGCAACCACAGGCCGTGGTGGAGCCACCCAGTGAAGCCTCCCATTCACCAAAAGAAGTTCTGATGATCCAAAAATATGTTCTAATGATCGTCTTTGGAAGAAATCTGGTACCTTTCCGATACTTCTCCATGTATTGTTACCTAGACTATATATTTGAACTTCTGATTGTGTATAACCACGAAATCCACACCTACGAATTGGCCTGGGTAATGGTCCATTATATGGATTCATATAGTACACCATCTTAACCACCTTGTACTCCGTGGTTATTGGATGGAAACCAAAGCCAGACACTACCTCCTGTTCTTCAAATTGCCTAGACTTTGGCAGCTCTATGTGTTTCCTAGTAAAAGGATTGTATATGTAAAAGGGATCATTGTTTAATGCATCGGATAAGCACAATAAGCCATTACATGAGCCTACTACATTAAACTGATCAGGCATGGATGTACAAACAGGTGTATCAATTTTTCTTACCTTCTCGTTGGAAAAAGGATCAGAAAACTCTACAAAAAAAAGTTGGTTTCTGATGGGATCTTCACTGCGAAAGATTAGGCAAGGATTGTTATCTTCTATCCGAGAAAGGTGCAAATTAAGAAGACTCACCTCATGTGACAAGGTGTTCCAGGCTAGGGATACAAATCTGGATTGAATTAGAGATGTTACAGGTAGTCTTGAAAATATGTTGAGGGAGATGTCACTGGGTAGCCTATCCATCCCATTTTTTGGCTCATCTTCTTCTAGCTTGCAATTGTTTTGGTAATCAGTACCTGAGTCCATTACTTAATGTAGAAGAATCAAAGACAAAAGTAACACAACAAGGCATAGAGATGAAGATAGAAATTTTTGTAGCAGATAAGCAAATAACAGCAGTTTAGATAATGACAAATTATTTAAAATCATTAAGACGGGGGCAACAAGAAACTTACACTGTTAATCTTTTGTGGGATCTACTTTAGAATAATTTCTCAAGAGTAAGCAATGTAATATAATAAGCAATTTCTCAAGAGTAAGCAATGTAATATAATAATATTCTTCCATCCATGACTTTTTCTTGAGAGTGGAGACAGCTACCTTGGATGTATTGACAATTTCAAATTTTAAATGTCAATTCAACCACAAATCATTATAAGAAACTATTCTTAAATGCCACGGAGACATTGTAGCGAAAATAATGTTCTAAAGTTAATTGGGCTAAAGCAAAAGGAAATGATCAACCTTGGGAGTTCCTTGAGCTCTTAACACTCAATATGATGAGGCTTGCTGCTTGCACATTACTTGACTCTTTCCATAATCATGAGTCATAGCTCTGATACCAAATTGTTGGAAAACATAATTCTTGACCTCAACATTGTATATCAAGTCTTCAACTTAAAACTTGAAAGTTGAAAACCTATGTGGGATTATACCAACTCATACAGGGGCGGAGCTACACATACCAATGGGGGCAGACCAGTGTCTCCCAAACAAGTTTAGAAGCTGATATTAATGGGGGGGAAATTACAGGCACAGGACAATTACTTTTATTTGGACAAATCTGCCCTTGACAATTAGCTTCGGTTATGGTGATTGTGGAAAAGAAATTACCATGTTCCCATAATTTTTGCCCTATTACCATGCCCCCATATAAAAAAATATGGTACCCCAAATAGTATTAATTGGCCCTGCAATACCCACCCCTTCCGAACTTTATTCTTCCTCGACCCTAATTTCTTACACCTCTCGCTGTTCCTCAACGCGAATTTCTTGCACCCCCACAATCCCCTTCCTAACACTGCTACTAATTGAAATTCTCCCGCATCAAAGTATGCCTCGTGCAAACTTTAATATCCTAAAACAGTAAGTAGTACTCTTTTCTCCAGATGGAGGTAGTCCCTGCAGCCTCTGCAAGGAAAAACATCGAACTTTTAACCTATACCTAACTAAGTAATAGAAGAAATCAGATTAGAACATTGCATAATTTGCTCAGTTGACTGAAGAAGTTATCTTGAAATGGCTTCCATTACACCTCAGTAAATTCTACAAGCAAAAATGATGAAATGATTATGCTTATGAAACTTTGAACGATGTACATATCTATCTACTTTGCAAACATAGAGGATGAAGCATATCTCAAAATCCTTCTTGGTGTTGGCACTCCATTCAACTAGTACAAAGACAATGCAGAACATAAGAACACAACTATTACAGTAAAAGGCAAACACACACAATGTACCAACGTATAGATTTAAAAGAAGCAAGATCATAACAAATGTTGCCTCATAATCACTTCATTTTAATCCTCGATCATGTATTAGTTAACAGTGGCAAGTCAATCCAATTGAGGCTGCCAACATGTAAAATTGTTTGGAACAGTTCAGGCAATCCCCGAAACATTAAATTCGTAGTTTTTCCACTCTCTGGATCATGTGAAGCTAACTTTCCATATTTGAACTCTAGCAAAATATGCCCATTCTTTAGAAGACACAAAATTCGAACTGTTTTACCCCGCAACGCCTTATTCTTCCAAATCGCATGTAACGATTGCTGCAGACCAATTCCATTCATTATGTTTGGTGAGTAAGCTTCAATATCGAACTCTTTGATCCAAGACTCTCTTACATTATACTCTTTCATAACCCAGATCTCTATTTTCCCATCTTTGCTATAAACTGCTGCAGAAAGACACCCTCCAAGAACTGCCAAAAGATAGTTAGGTCTATCTAGGCCACCACAAGCAGGCCTTGGGACATCTCGAAAACGTTCATCTGCTAGGTCAAAGGAAACAATAATTTGACAATTATTGAACCCATAGTATCTACCTGGCCAAGGTTGAATCGTACAGTGAAGCCTCCCATTCATCAGAAGAAGTTCTGATGACCCAAAAGGATGTCCAAATGATTGCCGTTCGAACTGATAAGGTACACTTTCGATACTTCTCCATGTATTGTGAGCCAAAACTATATATTTGAACTTCTGATCGTGGATAACCAAAATATCCACACCTTATAGGCCGGGGTAATGGTACAGTATATGGATTTCTATAGTACACTTATCTTAACCACCTTATAGGCCTGGGTAATGGTCCATTATATGGATTCATATAGTACACCATCTTAACCACCTTGTACTCCGTGGTTATTGGATGGAAACCAAAGCCAGACACTACCTTTTGTTCTTCAAATTGCCTAGACTTTGGCAGATCTACGTGTTTCCTAGTAAAAGGATTGTGTATGTAGAAAGGATCATTGTTTAATGCATCGGATAAGCACAATAAGCCATTACATGAGCCTAATACATTAAACTGATCAGGCATGGATGTGCAAACAGGTGTATCAATTTTTCTTACCTTCTCGTTGGAAAAAGGATCAGAAAACTCTACAAAATAAAGTTGGTTTGTGATGGGATCTTCACTCTGAAAGATTAGGCAAGGATTGTAATTTTCTATCCGAGAAAGGTGCAAATTAAGAAGACTCACCTCATGTGATAAGGTGTTCCAGGCTCGGGATACAAATCTGGATTGAATTAACGATGTTACAGGTAGCCTTGAAAGTATGTTGAGGGAGATATCACTGGGCAGCCTATCCATCCCATTTCTTGGCTCATCTTCTTCTAGCTTGCAATTGATTTGGTAATCAGTATCTAAGTCCATTATTTAATGTAGAAGAATCAAAGACACAAGTAAAGCAACAAGACATAGAAATTATAGAAATTTTGGTGGCAGATAAATAAATAACAGCAGTTCAGATAATGACAAATTACTTAACATCATTAAGACGGAGGCAACAAGAAACTTATGCTGTTAATCTTTTGTGGGATCCACTAGTTTAATTGCTATCATCGTTACAGAAAAAGAAGTTTGATGTTACCCAACAATCTGTACTGTATATCTATCTTAGCATATAATCTTGAGTCCTGCTACATATATGACGGCAAATTTATGTGGATATTAAATTCAATGATTTGATTCCAGATTCACACAGAATGGACTTCTGAGTCATGACCCACAATGATGATCTCCTAGATGGCTATTGGACAGATAACATTCAGATATAAATTATAATATAATCAAACTTAGTTTACTATATTTGTCTATTGGTATCTTCTTCCATTCCTGAAATTTTCTTGAGATGCAGACAGCTACCTTGGTTGTATTGGTAATTTTAAAGGATAATTCAACCAGAAATCATTATAAGAAAATACTCCAAGGAGACATACTAGAGAAAGTGATGTTCTAAACTTAACAGAGGTATAGCAAAAAGGAATTGATCGAACCTGGGAGTTCCTTTAGCATGCGGATTACTTGAGAATCTTTCTCATAATCATGAGTAATAGCTCTAATACAAATTTATAGGAAAGCATAATTCTTAACCTCAGCATTACATATTATGTCTCCAACTTCACCTTTGAGTATTAATGCGGGACTATGTCAACTCACACAAGGGCGGACTGCGGAGCTACACGTATCAGTGAGGGTACCAATGTCTTTCCAATTATTTTTGGGAGCAGATATGAATAGGCAAAAATTATATGCATATGGCAGTTATTTTTATCTAGCAAAATCTGGCCTTGACAATTAGCTTTTGTTATGATGATTGTAGCGGCCTACGTTATTTTAAGTACTAGGGTATATTTATCTAAGAAAAAAAAATTGTCATGTTTCCATAATTTTTGCTCTACTAATACGAACATGAAAAAAGAAAAAAAACTGCTTTCCTTCATAAATTTTCACAATGTCTCCCCAATATAAAAAATATAATACCCTTAAAAAACTGAAATGATTATGCTTATGAAACTTTGAACTATATATATATCTACTTTGCAGACATAGAGGATGAAGCATATCTCTAAATCCTTCTGGGTTTTGGTAGTCATTCAACTAGTACAAATACAATTCAGAACATAAGAACAAAACTATTACAAGTAAGAAAGCAAACACACACAATGTACCAAGTAAAAGAATTAAAGAAGCAAAATCGTATTACAGTTATTGTCTCATATCCACTTCATTTTTTAAAAGCCTCAGGTATTAGTTGGCAGTGGCACATCAATCCAATTGAGGCTACCAACATGTACAATTGTTTGAAACAGCTTAGGCATTCCCTCAAACAGTAAGTTTATTGTTTTTCCACTCTGTAGATCATATGAAGCTAAATTTCCATCTTTGAACTCTAGTAAAATATCCCCATTCTTTAGCAGACACAAAATTCGAATAGTTTTACCACGCAACTATCAAAAATACAAACTAGAATTTGGAATGGAATTGTTTGAGTCTCCTTGTGAGATCTCCAGCCTTATATAATATCTTTAGGAATTATGATGCCCAAAATCAAGGGATTGTTACATCAGTACAGGGCTGTTACATCAGTTACAAAGTAATACAAAATAAATATCTACATCCTACAATCAAGCCCCAGATTGCAAGGGGCTGTAATCATGGGGCTGCTGTTATATTCTATTAGTTGACTATCTACAGCCACATCCAAAATTACTATAATTTCCATATATGGTTGCCATATTAGTGATTAATAACTATTGTCAGCAACACCTTATTCATCCAAATCCCATGTGACGGTTGCTGCAGACCAGCTACATTCGTAATGTTTGGCGAGTAAGCTTCAATATCGAACTCTTTGATCCAAGACTCTTTTACATTATACTCTTTCATTACCCAGATCTCTATTTTCCTATCTTTGCTATAAACTACTGCAGACAGACACCTTCCGAGAACAGCCAAAAGATAGTTAGGTCTATCTAGGCCACCAGGCCCGCCACAAGCAGGTCTTGGGACCTCTAAAATCGTTCATCTGATAGGTCAAAGGAAACAATTATTTGGCAATCATTAATCCCATAGTATCTTTGGCCATTATATAATCCATAGTATCTTTGGCGATTATTTGAAACATAGAATCAAGATCAATTCACCCAGTGAAGCCTCCCATTCACCAAAAGAAGATCATCAGATGATCCCAGAAAATGTTCTGATGCTTGTCGTTGAAAGTAATGTGGTACTCTTCCAATACTTCTCCATGTATCGTTACCCAGGCTATATATTTGAACTTCTGAGTGCGGATAATCAGGAAATCCGCATGTAAGAATCTGCCGGGGTGTCCAATATATGGATCCCTACAGTAGACCATCTTAACCACCTTGTACTTGTTGGTTATTGGATGGAAACCAAAGCCGGCCACTATCTTTTGTTCTTGAAATTGCCTTGATTTAGGCATCTCTTTGTGTTTCCCAGTAAAAGTATTGTATATACAAAGTGGATCATTATGTACACATCAGATAAGCATAATAAGCCATTACATGAGCCTAGTACATTAAACTGATCAGGCATGGAAGAACAAAAAGGTGTATTAATTTTTCTCACCTTCTCATTGGCACAAGGATCAGAAAACTCGACAAAATAAAACTGGTTTCTGATAGGATTTTCACAGTGAAAGATGAGGCAAGGATCATTTTTTGCTATCTGGGAAAGGTGCAAATTAAGAAGACTCACCTCATGTGACAACGTGTGCCAGGCTCGGGATACATATCTGTATTGCATTAGAGATGTAACAGGCAGCCTTGAAAGTATGTTGAGAGAGATTTCGGTGGGTAGACTATCCATCCCATTTCTTGCCTCATCTTCTAGCTTGCAATTGCTTTTGTCAGCAGTACCTGAGTCCATCACTCAATGTAGAATCAATGACGAAAAAGTAAAGCAAGAAAGCACTTAGATAAAGAAAGAAAGAACTAAGGTAGACAAACAACAAGGGGTATAGATGATGACAAATTAATTAACATCATTAGAGACGGAGGCAACAAGAAACTATTGTTGCTGAAATTTTGTGGGATCCACTTTTAGTTGTTGTCAATACACACAGAAGATTGATGGTTTCTAGCAATCTGCACCATATATCGAGCATCCAGCTTACTATGATGCCTACAGTTCAACAATTCGATTACAGATAATATAAAATGGATTAATGACCCATACTGATAATCCCCAGCTTTTAGACAGATGACATTCATATATAAACTGTAAATTTAATATGCTACATTAGTATATCTTTATCTTTGTCCCTCCATAATTTTCTGGAGACAGCTACCTTGGATGTATCTTTAATTTTAAGGGTTAATGCCCAAGAGCATCATTATAAGAAATTATTCTATATATCAGGCCAAGGAGTCCTTCCATAGAAAGTGATGTTCTAAAATTGATTGAGCTAAAGCAAATAAAAATAGACTAATTCAAGGTTAAAAGGCAAATGAACATTGATAAAGTGGCATGAATGGTCATATGAACATAAAGAAAAAATAATATATTACTACCTTACCGGCAAGAAACTAGAGTACAGCAGATTCATCTATATAATATCATGACCACTTCAGCTTTTCAAAATAAATCCACTGATCGTCATATCATATGATGCCAAAAGTTCAATGACAGGATTCCAGGTTCAGATAAAATGGATTTCTGATCCCCATTGATGATCACCCAGCTATACAAGGACAGCAATATTAACCAAAATTGATTTGCTTCTTGCAATAAATTCAGGCAAATAAAATAGTAAATGTAATATAGCAGAATCTTGGATGTATCCTTAATTTTAACAGTTTATTCAACCAGAAATCACTAGAACTTTTCTATAAAGGAGGAGGAGACATTCTAGAAGACAATTATGTTCTTAAATCATTAGCTAAAGCAAATGAACTGATACACTGAATAACTTTAAGATTAAAGCTAAACACAACGTATAGTGGCATTATCTCACATACAATAGTATTACTGCTAGCGTAGCTTGAAGACTTTGGCTTAGCTAGGAAAAACATTGAACCAACCATGATAATGAGTGTGATCAGTTAAACAGATGTAATTTGGGCCTTACCAGGGCAAGCATGAATACAACTGCAAAAAAGAAAAAACAGAACCTAATAACACATCTAATTAACACATCTAACATTTATATGCATATTACATCTCAATTGGGATATCCACCCGATTCAGGCTGCCCATATGTACAACAGTTTGAAACATATCTGGCATCCCCTGAAACGTTATATCTTTAAGTATTCCACTCTCTGGATCATACAAAGCCAACCTCCCAACTTTGAACTCTATCAAAATCCCACCAGTTTTCAGAATGCATAAAACTCGAACTGCTCCCCTGTTAAAAGTGTTCTTCCACATTCGAAATGGTCGTCGCAAATTTTGATTCAGTAACTTTGGCACATAAACTCCAATTCTGAACTCCTTAATCCAAGATTCTTTCACATCATATTCTTTCATAACCCAAATCTCTAATTCTCCACAAGTATAAACTACTGCAGAAAGACACCCTTCCAGAAGAGCTAAATGATAGTTACGCCTAATACGGCCACCAAAATCAGGTCTTGGAACCTCATGAAACTGTTCATCTGCAAGACCAAAGGAAACAATTATTCGGCCACGAACATTATTGTGCATACGTGATCCAGTCAGCCAATGAAGTCTTTCATTCATGAAAAGAGCTTCTGGTGACTTTCTTTCAAGCTGATAAGGTGCTTTTCCAATACTTCTCCAAGTATTGCTGCCCAAACTGAATACCAGAACTTCTGATTTTGTATAACCACGCATTCTCATTCTACGAGCAGGCCAGAATCCAATATCTACATTCCAATGGTAAACTATCTTAACCACCTTGTATTCATTGGTCCCTTGACAGAATCCAAATCCACACACCACTTCTTGTTCTTGATACTGCCTTGATTTTGGCAATTCTATGTAGTCCCTAGTGAAAGGATTATATATATACACCGAGTCATTGTATAATGAATCGGATAGACATAATAAGCCATTACACGAGCCTACAACCTTAAACTCTGGCATGGAAGCAGAAAAAGGTGTATTAATCTTTCTCACAATCCCTTTAACATCATCACGATCAGAAAATTCAACAAAATAGAGCTGGTTTCGGATAGGATAGTCACAGTGAAAGATGAGAAAAGGATTACGCTTTGTTGCCTGAGAGAGGTGCAAATTAACAAGATTTTGATCAAGTGACAAGGTGTGCCAGGCTCGGCATACAAATCTGGACTGCATCACAGATGTGATGGGTAGCCTTGAAAGTATGTCAAGGGCAATTTCACGGGGTAAACTATCTAACCCATTTCTTGACTGATCTTCTAGCTTGCACTTTATTTTCTTGTTGTGCTTCTCAATAATCAAGTCCATGAGAACCAGAAGACAAAAGTAAAACAGGCAAGCCTAAGGATGAAGAAAGAACTTTGGCAGATAATTAAACAAGGGGAAGCTCAGATAACAACAAATTGATCACCATCATAGGAGACGGAGGCTGCAAGAATATCATGTTGATTTTGTTTTCTGGGAGCCACTATTGAATAATAATCTGTTAAGAGAAAAAAGGCGTTATGATCTGAATTCTGACAAATCTGCTACACCTTCCAGTTCATAATCTACACCACCATCTCTTATGCTAATCCAGATTTATCTGAATGGATTTTATGCACAACTGATATTGACCACTCAATTGCATATTTCTGGGAAATTTAATATAGTAGCAACTAAACGTACAAAGTATATGTTTCTAACTACATACATTAATCAGCATCATAGACGGAGTCTGCAAGAAAGTCGTATTGTTTACTTTTGGTGGGAGCCACCCACACTTGAATAATTAATTCTAACATTACAAAAGAAAAAGCTTTTGAAAAAAACAAAAACGTCCCTCTCATCTATTGAAAAAAGAGGCAGATTTGTTTTGCTCTCGTGTATGAAGTTAAACAAATTATTATCTCTGTCCCTTAATAATTGACTTTTTAAAAGATAAAATATTTATTTTAATTTATTTATCGTTTATAATTTTTTAAGAGAATAAATTATTATTTACTTTTTTATATCATCTCTGACTTCTCTCGTTGTTGTAAGAAATTTTTTTTTGAAAGGGTAGTGATAGAATTTATACAAATTTTAGTTATTAAATGATAGTATTAAATGACTTTTTTAATTCATGAAAATAAAATCACTATTATTATGAAACGGAGGTAGTAATCTTTTAAAATTATTAGCTGCGGAGAAACTTACCTTTTAACTCATTAAATGTGCTCCAAGCTCATTGAGCCAATTTATCTTCTACCCGGCAAACCAATTCCGCCATTCCTCTCTCTCAACCCTCTTTCTTCCTCTTTCTTGTCTTCATCAAGCTCCAAAAGAGTCTGTCCAGCAACCGTGTCCGTGGCTTTTTTATCAACACCGTCTAGGCTAGTCAAAAGCTTAACCTCATCTAGTTTACATTCACCCTTCAAATTGATTCATATACTTTATCCCATTTTCACGTGTTGTAATAGTCCACTATAATAAAATATTAAAAAACGCAATTAGGCAACTTAAATAAAAAAAAAATTGTAATTATCTCCTTCGGGCAAATTGACTTGACAAATGTCAAACGTGGTTAGCTAAAAAAAATGAATCAATAATCACATGGCTTTTAGGTCGAACCCATTTTCCATCAACCTACGGACGATGAAGCCGTAGCTCGGATGGATCAAAATTAATCTCCTCCGACACATTTAAGTCGTAGTTCAGACCGATCAAACTTAATTCGACGCGTTTTCAAAAAACACCACAAACGTCTTAGGATCCGTCTTAATCATATAAGATTAAAATTGGCACAAAATTCATTTGTTTGGCATGTTATAATTATAAATGTAAAATATACTACTACATTATATGAGCATTTTCATGCCGTCAACATTTTAGTGTTGGGAAATAAAAAATTTGTGTCATTCACATTTATACATGCCATCAAATTGTGAAATACAAATGTTAAACCTTACCATCATTAATTTTGAACACAATATCAGAGCATATTCAATAACCTCTTCAACAATTTAGAATACTCAAATAGGTAAGTCACATCAAAAAAATTATCTCCAACAGTCTCTCCAACCTTAGTCATCAAATCTGCAACCTCATTCTATTTTTCAGAACTGATAAGTTGACTTTGCCTCTTCAAAACATTTATTTTGTTTTGAAGAATCAAAATCATATGAAAAAGACTAAAAATATTTATTTTATTTGATGGGTTTGATGTACAACTCATTTTAAAATTTAATATCATTCATTTTTATTTATTTATCATATTGGATAAAATATTGTTTTGATTACCTTTTGGATAATCATGTTAATTATAACCATCTGGTTTATCCAATATGACCCTCTGGATAATCATATGAATTAAAAATTTATCCAATGACCTCGGATAATCATGTGAATTAAAAATTTATCCGATATTTAGTTTTAATTAAATATTAATTTTTAAATATAATTTATTTTTTAGAATGTTATTTTTTTAAAAAAATGAATGTTATTAATTATTTCAAATGTTATCAATTATTATTGTTTAAAGTCAAATACTACATTAATTGAATTGAAGAGACTGACAAGTCACAAAATATTAAAATAGCAAATAATGCAAAAGAAGGAAAAAGGAGAGAAGAACTCATTCTATTTTCTTTACATCGGGCCAAATATGATTTATTTTCTTTCTTCTTTTTTCTACCAACTTAAATCCAAGACACTTCTATTTTTTTTCCTCTTATCTTAATAAACTACATGGTAACCACTTTTGAGACCGTGTGTTAAATTTTTACTATTGTAACTGTATTTATTGTACTCATTATTAAAGTTTTTACTGCTGTAACTATATTTGTCAGAGTAGTAATATTTTTACATTATCAATCTCAGATGAATAATGAGTAAATTCATAGAAATATCAGTTTCTTAGATAGCATCTCCAACAGATGGACTATCTGTTGGACTATATTTAGTCCATATGATATCATCAGATGTCCTTTAGTCTTTCATCCTTCCAGCAGATGGACTATCCCGTGGACTATAATATTAAAATATTAAAATTTGGATCATTAAGTGATAAATCTTGAGATAATAATAAAGAAAAATACATCGGGATCATGATTTTCCATCTAAAAATAAATTAAAGAGATATTATTAATAAAAAAATAAAAATCAAATATTATTAAAATACTAACTATTTAACCAAATTAAAGAGATATTTTTTTTTTGGGATAAACTCCCTTCATCTTCTTCTTCACATTTTCTTCCTTCATCTCATTTTTCTTCTTCAATAGGCAACTGCCCCCCTTCATCTTCTTCTTCAGTCATCAGCTCATCCCTTTCTTCTTCTTCAATAGACGCTCACTCCCATTAAAATATAGTAAAAGTTATAGTTCATCAAAATCCAATTCCTTGATTTAGTCTTTTGCATTCATCGAAAAATCCTCTCGACTGAATATAATCCATCTGCTGGAACAAAATTGGCTTCCTAGACTAAATATAATTTAGAATTTTCACAACTCCGACCGGAGTTGCTCTTATTTTCCGCACTCATCACGTCCTACCAAAATCTAGCCATTTTTTTTAAAATACATAGTTCTAACCTGGGTAATCGCGCCCTTTGATCCCAGAAACATTGTAGTGTTCAGTGTAGGAATTTCAGTAAAGACTATTTTAAGCACCTTCTACTCACTAGTCCATTCATGGATCTCAAATCAAAATCCAAATTTTTTTCCTTGCCGTGATTCTTAATATTAGCCAAATTTCTTGCCTAATATTATTAGGAAAGAAATTTGGCAGATAAATATGGAAATGTTTAGATATACCCCGATAGAAAGTCACTGTTCTTTTCCCTTGTACTGTATCCAATTCACAAAATAAGAATATCTCCCTTTAAACTTCTTTTCATTTTAATTGTCAAGATTCAAACATCATGGGATATGTGATTGATTCCCAAAATAAAACTTCTATCATCAACAATGTCAAACATTTTCAGTTTTCTCAGTTACTGTTGCGTACTAGTCCAAAGCACTAGTTTCTTGCCCTCTCGACTTCATCGTCCTCCGCCGATGCTGCCGGCCAATGCCGGTACAATCTCCAAGCCCTCCGCCTCGACTCGGCCGAGTCATGCTGGAACACGTACCAGACTCTGTTCCACGAATACATCCCCAATTTCAACATCCGGTCCAATTTTAATTATAATCTTATATTTTTGAAGGAATTAAATATTACTGTATCTTTCCCATTTATTATAATTATCTTTATTCGTTGTTAATAAGATATATTGTATTTTGTAAATTCTGACATTTGGCGTTTGATGGTAAACGAGATTCCTATAGAATGGTATGTCATCGTTATCAGGGGTTATATTGAATAGGTATGTATGTATGTCATCCTGATCAAGTTGATTAAATAACAAATAGAAATACAATTGATTCAATGTATGTATGTCGTATTAAAGCTCAACGTTGCTGGGCTCGTGACTTCAACCGGCAAGTTGTCTTGTGACTCAAACTTGTACTTGAACTATGACCGGATAATACGACTGGATAACTGGGCATAGAAATAACATGAACCAAATTATCCTTACTAGTTGACCAGCTAGAAAGTCAAAAATGTAATAAAACCATAATGTTAATTACATTGAAGTAGCGCATATACAAGCTACAAGCACTGCATAGGAAATATTAGAACTTCTCTTTTGATGGCTGCTGGCTGCTGGCTGCTGCTAGTTAAGTATCCCTTCTTCTGCGGGTAAAAGACGTGTCCCCTGATTAACAGCATTATTAGAACTTTCTTGCCTCAAGACTCCATCCACTCTGTCCAGTAAAACCAAACTCTCCACATACGTATCAGCATAAAACGATCGATCAGTACCATGAATTCCAAGGTAGTTAAGCTGTTTTGCATTTGAGTCGTATGAAGCCATCCCTATGACTCTGGCCGACAATAGAACTTCATTCTGCTTCCCAAATCCCACAAGAGTCCTTATTCCTCCTCTCATATCAATAGTAAGAAGTCTAGTCCAAGACTCCCTTACTCCATACTCTTTCATCACCCAAACCCAACAATAATCACTCTCCGTAATTTTTTCATACTCAACTAAAGCAAGAGACTTGTCCAACTCCCTAACAGACAATTTAATCACATTCTTATCCGTTACGCTCTCAGGCAGCATTATCTTCCTAAACACTTCACCACCCATATCAAATGCCACTATCACATTCCCAACATCACCCTGTTCATCTCCACTAGGCGCAGCAACCCAATGGACAGCCCCATTCACAAAAGGAGGCGATGGTGAATTATCACACAAATTATAACGCGGTGCCACATCACATAGGCTTTTCCAAGTCCCTGTTCTAAGTGTGTAAAGCTCAACCCTCGGCGGAACCATAATATTATAATTCTCCATAGTTTCGTAAACAATTCTCACCACCTTATAATCATTTCTCACACAATCAAACCCAAACCCAAGAAGGCACAACCCGGATGGACTAAATTCAAATTGGGGTTTCGGTACCACCACTGACTTTCTAATTAACGGGTTCCATATATAAACATTGTCGGTATGATTATCATAATCGTCAGACAAACAAATCAATCCATCAAAAGACCCAACAATCCTGAAATACTCATTCTCAGAATTAAATGGGCATTTCAGTTCTGTAAATTCATTGAACTTTTCATTATCAAAATGCAAAGCGTATCGGCATACTCTGTCAAACATATCATAGTGCCTAATCAGGACTAACCCATTATCATTTTTCTTCAATTGGGTGGTGTAATTAAGGCGAGTTGAAATGAAATTAGGGCTTCTGATTAGAGAGTACCATGATTTGCAGACGCAATAACATTGCACCAGGTTCTTGAGAGGTAGCTTCACAAGAATATCAACCCACACGTCTTTTGGTATGTAATCCGACATTGTTATCTTCTCCTTCTTCCTCCTCTTTCTTCTTCTTCTCCTACAAATTGTGCAGTTTGAGTAAGAGACCGAAACTGATGGGATTCATAAATAGGTAATTGACGATTTGAGATGATTACGCTAGTGAGAGATCAAAAGGGTATTTTAGTAATTGACAGTCGGTGCTGATTACGTCGGCAGTGAGGTATCTTTTCAGCCGGGGGAGTGGGCCGGTGTAAGCCAGGGCCGTAACGCGATGTTTGTTTTTAAAAAATATATTATTGACAATTTAAAATGATTACGTCAGTGAGAGATCAAAAGGGTATTTTAGTAATTGACTGTCGGGGCTGATTACGTCGGCAGTGAGGTATCTTCTGAGCCGGGGGATGGGGCCGGTGTGGGCCAGCGCCGTAACAGATATGGGACGCCCTATTTGTTTTCAAAAAATATATATTTAAAATTTAACTATTTATCTTAATTTAATATTATTTTAAATTATTTAATCTTTTAATTAAACCCTATTAATATTATTAATTTCACAAAAGCTCAGTTCCGCTTTAAGCCCGACA
This sequence comes from Aralia elata, assembly GCA_034770075.1. Classification (NCBI taxonomy): domain Eukaryota; kingdom Viridiplantae; phylum Streptophyta; class Magnoliopsida; order Apiales; family Araliaceae; genus Aralia; species Aralia elata. The sequence continues at coordinate 89,631,295 of CM068385.1, forward strand.
AGTGATTTAATAATTTAAAATGAGAAATATTATTAATCTTAAATTTATTATGAGATTATATAATTTATCGTAAATAATTTTAAAAATAATAAAAAAAAATTATTTAAAAATTATTATTTTTTCGTAATAAAATAATATTAAATTAAGACATAATTTAATTTTAAATGCAAGACGGCCAGCTACCTAGTGGGATTTGCTGTACACGTAAGGGTCGATTTAATTGGATAAGTGCGGCCCTTTCATCAGCAAGGGTACAAGTGTATAAATTGGCCCAATCCGTCACCAAGGGTCAAGATTTCGTCCTGGAGAATTAGGGGGTCAGGATCCCCCACTTGGTCAAAGTCATGAATTTTTTTATTCAGTACAGTAAGATTTCTATAAATTAATACGATTTCAATTAAAAAAAATTATTAATTTAGAGAGTTATTATTTAATTGATAAACTAATAATTTATTAATTTAAAGAGTGTTTTTCTATTCGGTGAACATAAATTTAATTACATTAAAATTATTATATTTCATTGATGTTTATATCATACTTTTTTTGATGCAATGTATCATACTTTATTAAATTAGTGTAATAATAGAATTCATTATAAGTGATATTAATTATTTTTAATAATTAAATAAGGTTTATTGTATCCGCTTTTCAAATTACATTCACATTTTATTTCAAAAAAAAATTATAACGCGAAAGAAAGCACTCATAGCGTCAACAACTATTCACAAGTTTTTATTACAATTCGAGAATGTAACACCTGAACTTTTGGACGCAATGAAAAAAAATTAAGGATGAAATTCAATTAGATTTGAATTTCAAGACAAAACAAATGATAATAAAATTATACTCCCTTCGTCCCAAATTAATTGCTCAATTTTGACTTTTTAAAATCAAATTGACCATTTTTAAAACTAATCTTTTTACTATTTTTGCTAAAATATAGGTGAAGAGATTATAACCAAAAGAAAATATATACAATTTATTACTAACCCCAATTTTTATAATTTTAGAAATATATTTATATATGCTTAATTATTAATTTTAAAAATAGTCAATTTGATTTAAAAAGTTAAAATTAAACAATTAATTTGGGACGGAGTGATATTTTACAAGATTGCCCTATATATATTTGTAATTTAAAAGAATTATTAATTTATGATTTTGATGGGACTATATATTTATATAAGGGTCTTTTTAAAATTTATTATTTTATTATTTTATCAAAATTATTAATTTATCTCATTAGCTCAAGTCGAGACTGAAAAAAATATTATTTTAAAAAAATTATTAATTTATCAAAAAATAATTTATAGAGATTCTAGTGTATTTGAACATTCTGTTTTTTTTTTATGTAAATCTCTAGTTCCTCCGTTCCGGTATTTAAAATATTATTTTTATCGGTAATGTAATTATTATATCATTTCGTTCTGCTTTATTTATAAAGAAGTGAGAGTGTGCCTTGAGAACTGTTGCTAAAAATTTCAATTTCCTATTTAAATTTAACGCTTTTATTGACTCCCCTCTAATAATTTTTTCATCTAATTCCATTTAATACATTAAATATTTTTAAATATTTATTAAATACTAATATTCAATGACACATGTGTTGTGTATGTAAATTATGTGAAGTAAAATAAAAATTTTATATAATTTAAAAAATTAAATAAAAATATAAAAAAAATTAATATAAAAAAATAAAATAAGAATTATCTTAAAAGTCATAAGGTATTTTTAGAAGAGCCAAAAACTTCAAAAGATTGTTTATGTCAAACTCGACCCACCAGCTTTATATATTACTACATCCGTCCTCAAGAGGATGACTAAAGATATAAATTTTTTTATTCTTAAAATGATAAAATAAAGTACATAAGTAAATGGTAAATGTCATTTAATAGGATCTATTAATATAAAAAAAAGTATTCATCGCTTTATATAATTTTATGAGGTCAGTAAGAATAAAATTAGAACTTTTTTATTCTTTTTTTTCTATTTTTATTTTTCTTAATATGTGTAAATTATATTTTGCTCATTTTTTTGAAAACGGAGGGAGTAAATAATTGAAATCAACACTAGGTAATTGATTTATAATATTTAGTTATATCGTTACTTTAAAAAATAAAAGTAATTTGATATTTTTTACTATTAGATGAACATGAGTTTTTTTATTATAATTTAATGGTTAAAATTTCTTATTAAATTTTAATAGTAAAAATATATTCAGTGATTCTATTTTATTTTGTAGAATTGATCTATCATAAAATATCTATATTAGATGATATTAATGGGAAAATGTAGTCAAATCCACAAGTCGAGAGACATCTACAAATGGAAGGGGAGTAACACAAAAGTTGAGCATTTAGTTTTTTATTTTTTCTATAAAAAAGAAAGACTTTTTTAAGGCATTCCGGATAAACACGAAAGGTTGGTACAATAAAGTCAAATTATAAAATATTAGTATATAGTTTTTGAAGGCATTTAGGATAAGACCAAGTTGGTAGAATAAGGTTCTATCACTATATCTTAAAGAACACAACCTACAAATACATGCGTACTGCGTACATCATCTATACATACAACATTATATATATATATATATATATATATATATATATATATATAAAGATAAATCACAACTAGTTTATTGTACTTGTAATATCTAATCACAACTAGTTTTAGTTGTCACTTGCCCATTTGAAATTTTGAAGCCCATCCCAAATAAGTTTTTGATAATCTCAACCCCTTCATAACTTAAACCGACTAAAATCCAATCGTAAGTAGGGTGATGTAGTGTAGGCAGGTATAGGGCTGGTAATTTACCTCGACCCCGATCCCGATCCCTACGGACCCCTATCCATTCCAACCCGAATAGGACTTGATTTTAAAAATCCTATAAGGTTAGAATAGGATATGAGACATTATTTATTTACCTTGTTTCAACCTGATTACATATTTTATATATAAAAATTTTAAATTATAGGTCTAATATGTTTTCTATTTACAATTTTTATTACTGCGATCACCTCTTGTTGTTCTGGCCACATGTTTTATTTTGGTTATTTTAAAGTTAAAATCCAGTCCTCTCTTGTAATTGAAGTCCAAAATCAATTGAGTTTAGTTTGACGATAAATATCATTTCTCTTATCTTCCTCCTCTTTTTTCCACCGCTTGATTTTACTAACCTGAAAAAGATTAAACAAAGAATAAATATTTACCACATAATCTGCTATCTTTCTCGCTATATATACATATATATATATATATATATAAATATACAAATTTGTAATCCATTGTTAATTTTGGTAGCTTGAAACATTAAATTCCATTATTTCATAAAAGAGCTAGTCACCGTCAAAGTGCTCTAATAATCTCATTAAAAGTAGACGGTTCGAGTTCGGGTATGGAGTGTGGCTAAATATAAGCGGGACGGGTATAGGGAGGGGCTCTCGGACCGTCCCATTGCCAAGCCGAGGCATATAGCTAGGGACGACAATTTGTAACGCGACAAGTTAACACGACACGAATACAACATAAAATAAGAGGGTTAATATTGAATATAAACAGTTCTTATGTTATAAAACAGGTTGACACGTTTAACACGAAATTTAAATATGTCAGATGCGGGTTGACAACGAGTTAACACGTTTAACACGATTAGACATTAATTTTAAAATTATTAAAAAAATAAATATGATATAGAGTTATAATTTGCCTTGAGTATTGAATTTTTACTTTTTTAATTACTTTTCAAAGAATGTTATCTTGTATTTTTAAATATATATCATGATAATAAACAAATAGCGTTCTTATTTAATAAATAAATGAATGACATTGTATTTTTTTAAATTAAAATTTTAAATTGTCTACTAAATAGTTAACACGTTTTACCATTAATAAATAGGTTAGTATTAATATTGAATATCTTGACACAATTAATTAATAAATTAAATTAATATTGATCTATTTAATATAATATTTACGACTTGACATCATAATACAACATGATTCACACTCTAATGTAGCCAACCGCAACACACTTGTACACATAAAAATTAACAGAGGAAGAGGATGGACGGAAGAGATTGATTTTGGCAAAGGATATGTAACTAGGCCCAAGCTATTTAAATTATTTAAATAATTAATGATTGATTGTAGTATGTTAATCTATATATAGTTATATACCATAATCAATTAGTCATATTTTGTAGATATTTAGTTATCTACGCTACTCTTTATAAAATTTGATTACTTAATAGTGAGATATGATAATAAATTATGACGCTAAATTTCATGGCATTGGCTCATTTATCAATTATAACTACTACAACGAAAAACGGAAAAAGTAGACTCATTTATGACGAAAAATAAATGAGAAATGAGACTCTTGTGGGGCCGGGGGATTTAGGTACCTCAAAAATTAATTTGTGAAATCTTTTAGAATTTGAAATTAAAAATATTGTAATTACTATTTTTTTAGAATGATATACATATTAACAAATATGTAACGAAATAAGATTACGATCAACGAAAAAATTTATGCAACAAAATAAAATAAGTTAAGATATGGTCATTCTTAATTTCTATCTTTCTTATATATGCACATATGTTGCAATCATAATTCGGTTAAAAAATTTTATACATAGCAGGATTTTTTAATTAATATATAATAATTATAACGGTTAGTTTCGGTTTTGAATTTTATGTTTTTGCGTAAAAGTTGAAAATATATTTAAGGACTTCACTCCCCTCTAATATTTTAATTTTTTTGCAATTTCATTTAAACACCAAATGTATATATTTTTAATAAGTACAGCACATGTCATCTCATTTTCATTTATAATATTGAGTAGTATTATTGTTCTAAAAATAAGCGTAGTCCCAACACTTTTTCACCAGACAAGGACATAAGCATTTTTCATAATAATTTTTAATCGTTAAAAATTATTATGAAAAATGATTATCTAATATTGACTGATTCTAATATTTTGTACTAGAAATTATCTCGTAGGGAAAATAAATGATGAAACCAGAGAGTAATTTATCCGTTTTCAAATTATTTCTTATCGGCTCAAATTGGAGCTTTGTTCAATTTTATTTATAATAACCTAATGTAATCATTTCACTCTTCAATAGAAGGAGAAAATCACCTACATAGCCATTATCAGAACACAAAGCATATGTGACAACTCAATGAAAAAAATTCACATCTGATAGCTTCAAGTAAATAGTTCAAAGTTAAGATTACACGGGGGATAGTTTCATTCACTTTGTTCAGCGCCTAAACATACAAGCAAATAAATACACAAGCAACAAGTCAACAACACAACATTGTAGAGTGGTCATGGATTTGTTCTAGCGGGAAGGCGTTCGCTTGGTTGGCTTTCTGCATTTGGGGGGGTGCTATAAACATTTTTTAGCAGGTCCTGGATTTTTGATAACATCAGCGTTTGAGAAGAGTCACCTACGCCATTACTTTGTGGTGCACGTGAACTTTCCTGAAGCTTAATCTTCTCAAAAAGATATTGCCTCTCAGCCTCGGCCTCACTCAACCGCTGTTTCAGGTATCTGCTGGCATATTCTTCCTCTGACTTCTCTGACCTGGCAAGAGCAATGCTCTGTAGCCGCTCAGCCTCACGTCTTGCCTCGTTGGCTTTAAGCTGAAACATATCAGCCTCAGCCTGCTTAAGCCTAACAATGCTCTCCAATTCATCTATCTGTTGCTTTTTACGGTGCCTCTCCAGCTTCAATTCTGTGACTTCCCTCGCCTTGTCCTCAAGCTCACGGTCGCAAACCTCAAGACTGAGGCGTGCCTTTTTCAGCAACCTCATCTTCTCATCTGCAACCATTTCCATCTTCCGCACAGCCTCCTGAACCACGTCAGCAATTCTATTGCATGCCTCTTGTGGGGCTATCAGACGTCCACCTTCCCCAGATTCTGGATGTTTTGGCGAGTCCATCTCAAGCTCTTCATAAAAGTAGTACATAAATCAGAACCGGACCAAAAGAAAACAGGCAACAGTATCAAATTTGTTTAGACTAGTAGCTAATAGTTGGGATTCTCACCTTGATCTAATTCTAATGCCTCCACTGCAAAATACTGAAACCCGGCAAAGTTATACAAACAAGACTAACTAATTGGGCAGAGGAATAAAAAAATAGGGAAAAATCAACATGCCAAGATTTTAGATGATATGATACAATGGGAGCATACTTCAATACAGTGTGTCTAACTCAATGTACAAAAACAATAGAACAATAACTAAAGGCTATGCCAGTCTAAACAAAACGACATTGCCATTTTCGATGGAAGGTAAAATTGTTACTTCTCTAAAGAAAATTTTGTAGATGTAAGCACAAGCCTGGAAGAGAACTCATGCTACCGAACAACGAAACATAATTATTAGTGAGTATATCTAAATATGCATATATATACCCAAGTTGGTAATGAATACTTTAACATCTATTATCTGACAGACTATGATGCCAAATAGTTGTAGATGGCTAGATGCTACTTAGAAAAAAACATCCTAACCACACTCCTGAAACTAGCCAGGAGCAAATAATCAAAGAGAAAGTACTAAGAAAGTTAATAGTTCTCAAAAGGGATCCAAAGGCGTTTTCATTTGTACATGATCAAGTTCCATCTGTATTCAATGCATTTCCCAAAAATCTAAGAATATAACATTTAGACAAATTACTATCATGGTAAGCCAAGGGAGATAGCAAACAGTTATACCCCACAAAGCAGCTATGTAAAGTGTTATTCTAGAAATAACCACCCATAGGCCATCTCAGGGCCAAGTAATCCACATATGTAAGCTCAGTCCTACAAATTGATTAGATTACAACTACCAAGTACTACTTATGTTATAATAAAAGTGAGCATGAAAACACCAAAAAGATATACTCCACTAATTTGATATAAATCACTTTATCTTCCTTTATCAAGCCAGGAAAGAATGAAACACAAGTTTAGTTGTGCAATATCCTGCACATGCAAGGATATGAAAAATCACAAGTTAAGTTATAGGAGTATGGAAGATGGTGAATATAATTGGAGAACTCTTATAGCTACGGAGTTTTTCTATTTAGATGATCATTGCATTTTGCAGAACTTTGTTCTCTTCTCTGGGTTATAGCTCTAGCATATTAACAAGGAAACTATTATCTATTTAAGAAAATCAAGTATACTGAATAAACGTAATTTCCAAGTGTCAGGTATACGTACCTTGGAAGAACATCAATATAACCCTGCATGCTAGTGACTCGGCTATTCCACTCTTTAATTTTTCAACGAGCTCCTCGCACTTCCAGAAAAGTTTCCTCCCTTTGGGATCCTCACTACCACGGAAGATCCTACTCACAAAATCAAGTTCCCTTGACAAAGCTTCCCGCTCCCAAGTTGGAGCACAATGTTGGAATACATCTTTAACCCACCCTAGAAGCTCAGACGTGCGATTGCATGCGCGGCACCTGAAAAGCATCTCAGCTGGACCAGATCCAATCTTTGTAGAGGATCCAATACAAATTTGCTTATCACGAATAGCACAATCTGTGTGAGTCCAATGAGAACACATATCGCAGCCAATCCAACGACATGTATTAACCTCAAAATCAAATTTGTTACAGATCACACACATGCAGAGATTGCAGAAACCTTTTCTGTTAGTGCATATATCACAAGTACACTCATCTGCAGGCAGTTGGTTTTGGCACGCTATATTTCTGCATCGTTTATACACAAAAACCTCAATCAGGGAAGTTTGTGAAAGACTAATACTTGGATGCAGGAAAGCCTGAATTCCTGTATTAATAGCAACAAGAATCTCCAGCTGAACTCGGTGAGCTCTAATCAATGTTTTGGCAGTCAAATCAGACCTACTCTGTACAAGCTTCTGCAAAATCATAAATTCCTCTCTATGTTGAGAACCACCACCTCCATCAAGAATTAAACGAAGTCCACCCTTCAGTTCATCCAGAAACTCATCAGGAAGCAAATGCATTCTTTCAGAAATTATATCAACTCTTTCTCTTGCTATGTCCCGAAGAGAAATCTTATCTGAATTAGAAAACCGACGGATAACCGACTGCTCAGGATAATCATTCTCAGCTTTCTCATTCTCCAGCTTCTTTGCCATAATGGTTCTAGCAGTGGGCCAAGTTTCTTGTGAACTGGCACTCTCAGTTGGGGAGTCACGAACATGATCAGAATTTGATCTGCGGTCCTGAGGATCAGATGATGGATGTGTATCCGAAGCAGCTAGGAATAGAGATGGATGCAATCCACTCGGCCATGGTAGCTGACGCGGAGGCAGCATATTTGGTGAGTGTTGGTTGTGGGTGTTAGAACCAGATGATGCTCCCATTTAAATAACCTCACTAGCTCCAGCGCTAAAATAAAACAAGTAAAATCACAATCAACATTTTATGCTAAAGAATTCAGGGACAACAACCAATGACATCTAACATTAAAATAATAAAAACTAATATACATAAGCAATATACAAAAGCACTAACAAAGATTACATTTAATCTTCAATTCAGATCGATGTTCATCTGAAACTCCAAATGATAACAGAAAGTTATCTATATCACAAACTCAAAAATAATCCATATCAGTTCATATTAAGCAAATCAGAAAAAAGCAACACATATTCAAACCTATAAACACCAACAATCACAAATCCAGATATAATATTTAAATGGTAGACAAACAATACACAAGCTTTACTGCATCGCCAGAATTTAAGCCTTAAATCCACACAAACAAATTGCATCAACGGATCAAATAGGCGTAGATGTACTCATAAAGTGATCTATGATATACATATATTGACGTTTTGGCTGCTAAGAAAATACATGGAATTCGAAAAGAATACCCAGCTAAAATATCCATTTTTGCTTACAGTTCCGAGAGAAAGTTAAGAAATAGAATCCCAAATCTAAATAGAACCAAATACAGCTATTCAGCTCATCTGAACTGAACCTTAAATTTTCATGGAGAAACTATAAGCCGAAGTTCAAGAAAAATCCAATCTTTCATATGTTTTCTGTATGAGTTAATTCATTTTCTTATCAAATACAGATCAAAAAGAGAAATTACTCACCAGTTGACGGAAACTTCAGCGAAACAGATCGATTGACACTTTAAACACACAGATATAACAGATTGTCTGAATGTGAATGTTCAGTTCTTCTCATTTGAGTAGGGCTTTTTTTACCTCTTTCAGACCAAGGTCGAAGCTTTCGCCCAGAAGTCAACTGCAGACGTTGGCGTCATAATAAAGCAGCTTATTACTTATGTTTGTTGGCTTAACGGCTTTTTTAATAGGGTTAAATATAATTTACTATCCTAAACTATGGTCATATTCTACTTCGATGATTCACCTTTAAAACTTTTTAATTAGATGATAGATGATTGAACTATTAATTTTTTTCACTTCTGTCCACTTTCTCTTGACACGTCACAAATTTATGACGTGTCCTCTTGAGTGGGGCCATAGGAAGCTGATGTGTATTTAAATAATAATTTCTTCACCATTTTGTTAATTTAAAGTATTTGGGCAAGGGTAAATTTGACAAATCATGAAATCAGTAGGGAACAGACCCCCAATTTGAAGTCACTCAGCAAAACAGCCGGTAAACACCATGATTTCCGATCATAAGGTCATGAAACTCAGACCATAAAGAACCCCCGGCGAAAAATCCCTAACAACAACCAAAACATCCCGCAACACAGAAAGGAGCTGTGAAAATACTGTAGTAAGAAGGAATCCAAACAGCTTAAAACAAATAAAATAGCAGCAACACCAAATCAAGCTGAAATGGAAAACAAAATTAATCCCAAACCCAACACAAGCACAAGCAGATAAAGCTTCACCAAAATAAACCAAAATTAATTTTACAGATGAACAATAACTCATAAATCAATAAATAGAAAAAACAATCCAATCATGAACCAGATGAGTGGCCATGGGAATGTCAAGAAAACTCCAAACAAACCCAGATTGCTTCAATGGAAACCCAATCGAACGAACAAAGAAAATCATGGGAAAATTAGGAAACACCAAATTACTTATCCAAGATGAGAGATTCAGAGAATGCTCAGGCATAGGTTAAAACCAACATCCAAGCCTATTTGCCTGCCACCAAAATCACCTCAATCGCCGTCGGCAACGAGGTCTTGACTTTCAACGACACCTCACTCTCCGGTTGCATTCTCTCGGCGATGCAGAGCATTCACACCGCCCTGGTCAACCTCAACCTAAACAAGCAAGTCATTGTCACTACAGCCCACTCGCTCGCCGTCCTCGAGACCTCATATCCACCATCGGTCGGTGCTTTCCAGCGAGATCTGAAAGGATGCATCTCTCGGATCTTCAACTTTCATGTGAAAACGGGCTCCCCTTTTCTCATCAACGCTTATCCGTTCATCACATACAAAAGAAATCCCAAGCAAGTCCCCCTCGATTACGTTTCATTCCAGCCCAACGCAGGCACAGTAGATTCTTCGTTATTATCATTGAAAAATTTTGATTTTCTGATTTTGATTTTTTGCCGATCGATTGAAGAAGATTTGTTTGAATTTTGCTTTGTTTTGTTTTGTTTTAATGGAGAATAACAAATGATTTCCAAATTTACCCTTGCCCAAATATTTTAAATTAACAAAATGGTGAAGAAATTATTATTTAAATACACATCAGCTTCCTATGGCCCCACTCAAGAGGACACGTCAGCAATTTCTGACGTGTCAAGAGAAATTGGACAGAAGTGTAAAAAATTAATAGTTCAATCATCTAATTGAAAAGTTTTAAAAGTGAATCACCGAAGTGGAATATGACATATAGTTTAGGGTAGTAAATTATATTTAAGCCTTTTTAATAAGGATGATATTTGTTTGACACAATTTTCTTAAAAATAATTTATTACGAAAATAAGCTTTTATATTTGATAAATAAATTTAAAATACATATTTCAGATATTTAATAAATTATAGGTTTAAAATTAACACTTTAATATCATAAAAAGTTATGTGCTAAAGGTGTTATTGTACTCGGCTAACAACTTATTTTAAATAAGTTATACTCTTTTTGTTTTAAAATTAAATATATAATTTAATTTTTGAGATTAAACGACGGTATATTAAATTTTTAAAATTGGTATAATTTATAAAAAATTTAGAATAAAATAAATTTTGTCTTTAACGATTTTTATTATAGACTATACAATTATAATAATTGTATCAATTAAAATTAAATAAATTAACATCAATTTAAAATTTAATATCAAAAGTCAAATTGTATATCTAATTTTAGAGCAAGAAGTACTTTTACAATTTATATTACTAAAAAATGTTCAAAATAAGCTGTGAAAAAACAAGGCCATTAACAAAGACGGTTAAATGGTTTTTACTCACTGTACTTTATGTCAACTTATAAATAACTTACTATACTTTTTTTTTCTTACCGTCAACTAACTAAACTTTTAATTTACTTACAAAACGTTATAAAATCCGTTAAATCATATTGACTTTAAATGATTTTGCCACGTTTTATTCTACATAAGAGAAAAAAAGTTTACATAGAACTCTATAAAAAGGATATTTTGGAGAAAATGAAAAGAAGTTTTTAAAAAAATAAAAATTAACCAAAAAAATGGAAGAATTGTAAAAGTAAAAAAAAATGATTATTTTTGTAATTAATAGAAAACGACTTTTTATGTAATTAGTTATGAATATACTTAAATAAATTAAAAAAACAAAAAAAATATGCAAAATTTTTTAAAAAATTAAAATTAATTCTTTATTGACTTTATAAACATATATATCTATATAATAAGATAGAACTCATTTTGAATTTAGGCGGGAAAACATAAGAACGGTTCAGATTTATTCTAATTTTCAGATTGTTGGAACGAAGAGAGAGGGAGAATTTCGTTATGTCGTTAGAGCGGGCCCTAGGTATTTTAAGGCCCGGGGCAAAATTTCTTGAGTGTGCCTAGTGACGGTATTTTTTTTTTAATTTGGCGGGAGTTCGTAGTATGTTGAGATGAAACAATTTTTTTAATATCAAAATTTTACAAAAGTTTTTTCACTACATAATTAAAACAATGTTTCATATCAACAATTGTAAAAGTGGTTTTGAAAAAAAATAAATTAAAAAAATAGTAAGGTTGTCTTTGTAGTCAATATGGTGTCAGTAGAGTAGAGCAATGTTGGAGTTTAATAATTGAACCCGGGTCTATACCATGGCAAAGTGTTATTCTACCACTGGACCACTAGTGCTTGAATAGACATTTAAGAAAAATTAAAGTACACATATATACATAAGCTTATAATTAATTTTGAGCCCCTTTCAACTTTGGGCCGTCGCCTTGTTTGCCCTGGATCAGGGCCGACTCTGTACGCCGTGCCTTCAAGCACGGGCAATTACTAGTTCATATATATGGGCCAAAGAATTATCGGTTAGTAAGAAAAATATTATGGTATACTAATATATATATATATATATATATATATATATATATATTATAAAGAGATAAAACAAATATACCGTTAGTGCCGCGCCGTTGTTACCACGCCACCGTTGGATCAATCAAATCCCATCATCAGTAAGTGCGGCGTCAGTGAAGAAATAGTGTGGGTGTTTTTGGATGAATGCATAACAAAGGAGGAGATAAGGTTTTGGTGGAGATTGTGGTTGTAGTGGTAGACTGGTAGATAGAGAAAGCTTAAAAAATTGGGTATTTTGTATTCTTTAATTTGGATAAAGATTTTATATTCTTAAATTTGGGTAAAGATTGGTTTAAATTCAATTGATTTTGCTGTTTTTAAGATTTCTATATATTTGAGTGAACTTTAAAGATGGAGAAGACCAGAAGAAGAGGATGAAAAAAATTTAAAATTTTAAAATTTTTATAATTAGCTTGTGGGTTATGGGTAAAATATAGGTATGGGTCAATTATATTCAAACTAGTTTATTATTTTAATTGGTACAAAATTGTCATGTGATTTAAATTGAAAATTTTAAGCCACGTTAAGTCGCTAAGTATCATATTAATGTTTCATTAAAAATTTAATATTTAAGATGAAATTTAAAATTTATGTAAATAAATTAAAATTTAATTAGTTAATTGTAAAATAAAATATAACTAATTATTTATAAGTTAATTAAAAATATAGTGATGTAAAAAACGTTTGACCTTGACGAAGAAAACAGAAGAAATTATCGTTGGTGGGTCAATTTTGGCACCCTATTTGATTCTTGAATAGACGTAATAAGAGCAGGCAAGTCAATTTGAGTTTGACCAAGTGGCCCACCTGCTGAATTTGATTTTTAGTTCAAATAAATATTTAACAACCTCCATTTCACAAGAAAATCTTTGTTCTAAGAAATCATTTATATTTTTGATAATATAAAATAAAATCGATATTCTCACATTTGTGGTGAAATGAAGGGAATATTAAAAGAGTAATCTTTCCATTGAAATTCTAAATTTTGTATCTCAAAGACAGTGAATTTAAGTCTACCCTCAATGTATCCCTTTGGTTCATCTATAAAATTTATGTGAAATTTGTATTTTACATCAAGATTTTCAGACTCGAATCGGTTATCGAATCAAAAAAAATACCGATGAATAAATCATTGGTTCAACCAGTAGTCGAACCGTTTTTGACCCAGTAACGTCATTAATATGTAAATATATATATTATTAGTAATTAATAAATTTTTAAAAAATCTTATTTTTTATGAATTAAAGCATAATAAAATTGAGTTACAATATTTCTAAAAGTGGTTAATTTTAATATTAAAAAATAATTAAAAATCGGTTCACTGGGTCAATTAACTAGTTTTATCAGTTGAGCCACCTGTTCGATCGATGATCAACCGATTTTTGACCAAATTAATTAAACCGGTTCAAATCGGACCGGAACGCCAACCGGTTCCAATTTTTACCGATTGAACCGACAGTCCGGTCCATTTAATAACCATGTTTTACATTACATAAGATCAAATTCTTGTTTTGATTCTTTGTAAACAAAATTGTATTATTATGCCAAAAATAAAAGATGTACTAATTTACCCATATTATTTGATGAAATAGTATTGTGTGAATAAGATTTATTCTTGTTTTGATTCTTTGTAAACAAAACCATATTATTATGCCAAAAATAACAGATTTACACATTTACCCATATTGCTGATGAAATAGTATTGTATGAATAAGATTTGAAGGATAAATCGGGAAGAATTGTAGTAAAATAAATAATGACTGAAATGATATACTACGAGATTCTAATAAGATATCACACCCATGTAATGAAACAAAACTAACATAATCTCATGTCAGTGACAATGTAATTGAACGACCAAAGGTGATACACATGATCATCCTAAGATATCATAGTTCACTTGGCAAAACCAATACGCTTGGAGGTAACATTCAGACAAAAGCAAGTATTTTCCTTTTCATCATTTTATTAATCCAAATACATCCCTCAAAATAAAGATTGCTTCTAATTTAAACTACATTCGCTCTACTGAACCTATCATATCATGTATACAGAAAATGAAACCGACCAAAATACTGAAATCATCATTTCTGAGAACCAGATTCAGCTGGTTCAACTATCTCAGCTTCAGCTGTTTCAAGATTTTGTGTGTTGGGTGTCGGCTGCTGAAACTCAAAACCAGGTGCTGCCCACTTGCCTGTAAGAGCCATGCCCATCATCTCATAGATCTTCCCGCCAAGTTGAGCTGGAGACTCGGGCTGCATAATTGGAAGAAATTCAAGTACACAAAAACAATAAGCAGATATTCAATTACAATCAAACAGAGTTGCACTGTTACTTTTTTCAGGGGATCAGTAAGTGGGAGATTAGCCTAGTTCCACAAGAACGTGAGCTAGTTCCACAATGTGCCGTCTCAGTATCACAAACACCATGTCAAGAGGTAGACCTTTGTGGAATTACCATATTTCCTTTTAATTTTGCGGTAGGTACAATAAATATATACATACTATATAAAAAAAACATCCTGATTCCTTGCGAATTCTTTACACGCTACGGACAAAACTTAATATGATTTGAACTGAAGGGTTGAAAATGGATTGCTTACAGTGAAACCGCTGGAAACTAATGCTGTATCATACAACAGATCAATAGCCCTCAAGGCCTCCTCGTTATTTGGACTGTTTCTGCATGCAGCCTGCATCACTCACCAGTACAAAAAATTGCGGGCGGATTTAGCAAACTTTACTTTAGTGAAAAATTATACAGATGACATTATTATCAAATAAATCACCATACATCCAAAGTTCTAATGATTGGGTGCTCAGGATTGATCTCAAAGACCCTCCTGCCTCTCATGAATTCCAGGCTAGCAGTATCACCAACAGCCTGTGCCTTCATCAGCCTGCAACAAATCCAAATTTCATATGAGAATGTCGAAAGGAATCCTGAAATAATTTCTGCATTTGCAAAAGTTGTTCATTTTCACCTCTCCATGTTGGCAGACCAGCCAAACTTCCCAGAAACAAGAACACAAGGCGACGTACTTAAACGGCTAGAGATTTGAACACTGGCTACCTTGTCACCCAACCTTTTCTTTATCCAATCGCAAGTTTGACCAAATTCCTGTTTAATCTCCTTTTCTTTCTCCTCATTCTTATCACCTACAAAAAAAATTGACTAGGAGTATTTTCATCATCCATGGAAAACAAGACATCCGATAAGGTAAAATAAATTACTCAAGCTTGCCCCTAAAAATCAAGTTGACTTGAATCCTATACAATAAGTGAACCACATTTCCCATGCCATCAGTGATCCCTTAAGTTGTCCTTCCCAAAAGCAAAATGAAATTGTGGAAAGAAATAGATAGAAAATTTTATATTCTTGAAACCTTGAATTAAAATTTCTAAAGTTGAACAAGGACTCAATAAAACTAACCTAAATCAAGGTCTTCTTTGCTAATATCAACAAAATTCTTTTCATTGTATGATTTCAGGTTTGTGACTGCAACTTCATCAATGGGGTCAACTAAGAATAGCACCTGCATCAAAGATGGTAAAACATTTTTTTAAATAAAAAAAAATTGAAAAGAATATTAAAACAAAAAGAAGCCAACCACTATAATTCAAAAGACCAGCACATGCCTCGAGATCCTTCTCGAGAAGCTTCTCCAAGAAGGGTGTGTTCTTTGCACTCGTCACACTGTCAGCAGCAATGTAATAAATATCCTTTTGATCAGCTTTCATGTTCTGAACGTATTCATCCAAGCTGATCATGTCTTCCTCACTCTGGGAAGAAAAAAATCGAAGCAATGGAGCAAGGCGTTTGTGATTCTCACGATCCTCAATGCATCCCAATTTTAGGTGTTTGCCAAAGTTCTCCCAGAATTTCTCATAATCCTAGGAAGAAAAGAACAGTCTGTGGTCAGCTGATAATGAACAAACAATAATATAAGCAAAATCATCTGCCATCAGATGAGTGTTTATATAACGGCATAGAATTTGTGGCACTGGGTAAAAGGCATTCTCTTAGAAAAAGAAATGTGCAGACAAGATTGAGAATGTAGAAAAAAGGAAAAAAGATCCAGCATACCTCGCGGTTCTCGCTATCGGATAAACGTTTTATCATCTCAAATGTCTTCCGCACCAACCGCTTTCGCATAATGCGTACCTTAAATGACAGAAAAAACAAGTGATTTCAGGTGACTAAGAATTTGATCAGATTAAAAAAAAAAAGCAGCACAAAACCACAATAATAGTGTGTATCTATGTGTGGCAAATACACTTACAATACGACTTTCTTGGAGAATTTCACGTGACACATTCAGGGGAAGGTCATTCGAATCCACAACACCTTTCACGAAGCTTAGATAACGTGGGAACTACTCCACCCAATAAAATAAAACATAAATATTAGTTAGCTTTTTCGTCATGATCCCTTTCAATCCTTTCCTTACAAACACTTTGTTATTGTTCTTACCAATTCTCCATCAAAGTCGTCTGAAATGAACACACGTTTAACATAGAGCCTTATGTTCTTTGTTTTGGGATTGACTATGTCCTCCTTTCCCATGGGAGCAATAGATGGCACATATAGTATAGACCTGAACTCCACCTCTCCCTGCGAGAAAGGAGAAGGAAAGAGAATGGAAGAAAGCACTGTCAATTGCACAGATATACCATAGACCATAGTACATCAATTACTATTGCAAATATGGAAAACCTCAATGGGGTCAAAGGGAACTAACGATGTACCCCTTATATATTAAGAAATATCAGGTTTGAGGACAGAAACTTTCAAATATGCCCCTAACGTTCATAACTTATTTGAAGTAAATCAAACTATGATGAGAGAAATTAAAATTACAAATAAAAAATAAAAATCCATAGATAGTTTAGGAATCATTATCACCTCTGTTGTAAAGTGGGAAGATGCTAAAGGCTCCAAGTATTCATTGAAGGTCGTCTTGTAGAACTCATTATATTCATCTGTAGTGACTTCTTTGGGGTTCCGAAGCTGGCATATGATAACAGCAATATGACTTTATTGGAAGAAGACAGCAAGTTATATATGACTTAATGCAAAATATCAATTCAAAAGCTAACCCATATTGGCTGCGTCTCATTGGTGAGTTCCCAATCCCAATACTTCTCAACAACAGTCTTAGTTTTCTTCTTCTTCTTCTGTTATAAGAAGATAAAAATTGCTAGTATACTGTGACCAAGTTCATTAAAAAAATAAAAATTGATCAGTAGAACTTAGATTAGTCAGTGGATGACCTCATCAGCATTTGCATCCTGTTCATCCTTCTTCACCTCAGCTGGATCCTCATCAACCTCGACCTGTGCAGGATCAAATATTAGGATAGTTAAAGCAAAAGGATTGATAGGTCTGTAAAATACCAAAAGCACTATGCTACCTCTTTAGTGTATCCCTTTTCCTGCCAGGTGTAAATTGGAAATGAAACAAACTGCGAATAGTTTTTCACGAGCTTCTGAATCCTTTCTGGATGAGCAAAACCTTTTTCGTCACGCTGATTTCAAGCAGACCACAAGTAAAAATGTGTTCGGATTAGCTTGCAAATTTAGCAAAGAGTATCAAAAACAACTTCTGCACATAAAATGTGAACAAACCTTCAGATATAGTGTGAGACGGGTCCCCCGAGGGATGAGTTTTTCAGGGTCAGTCTCTTCTCGGATAGTATAGGAGCTAGAATTGACCTCTCCTTCCCATACATATTGCTTATCAAACTTTGGGCTCTTTGTAGAGACAACCACCTTTAAAAATAAAAAAAAAATATTTATAAAAAAAACAGCTATGAGACCTACATATATGAGAAGAGATTCCATGTAAAAGTAGAGAGAACACGGGCATATTCTACAGTTCAGGAACATAAAAATACCCTATCAGAAACTAGAAAGGATGAATAAAATCCAACACCAAATTGACCAATCAAATTGCTGTCAGCTCCAGCATCCTTGCTATCCTGTCAAACAATGCGGTTGGTTTAGTACTATGGCTTTGGCCAAGGCTTAAAACTAAGTAATGGTAATACGCAAACGGGAATAAATATATACAAACATATGCACCTTCAATGCCTTTAGAAACTTTGCCGTCCCACTTTGTGCAATAGTTCCCAGACAATCCACAAGTTCTTGGCGAGTCATCCCAATACCAGAATCCCTGCATTAAAAAGTTATTGGTCACAAACACTGGCATTAAGAAGAAAAATCATCAACACTAAGAGATGTTTTTACTACAAAGCTTACGTGATTGTAACTATCCCATTATCTTTATCCGTATGGATACGTATATCGAGATCAACTGCATCTTTTATAAGCTCACTGTCGGTAACACTAAGAAACCGCAGCTTGTCCAAGGCATCACTTGCATTGCTGTAAATAAAGTCATAAATTTTTAAAAGAGCATTAGTATTCAATTATTTGCACAAGGAAGTGAGGCATTCCACTCGTTGCTTACTGCTTAATAAAACCAAAACTCAATGCTCCATTACAATGCAAGTAACGAACGATAAATAAGTTAATTATTCTAGTTCTTTTGGTTCTCAAAACACGAGGCATCCTAGTTCCTGCTTCTATATTTGATACCCCAATTCCAATGCTTTATAACACTAGAACAAGCACATTGAAATAACATATACAACACTGACTAATATCAAAACTAGCTGATAAAGAAAATTTACTCATACAAAATTGGAATTCAGGCAGCAACCAATAATCATTTTCCAGTGATATTGTGCAAATGTGCAAGTGTAAAGGTTCTACTCGTCCTTAATAGGCTCCTATTAAAACTTCCCAATAGATGGTCAAAGTATTCATTATAACATAACAGGCAAGAAAGCTTATAGCGCCTCCTCTTGATCTCAGTAGGAAAGATATGCTACACTAAAAAATGGAACTCCCGAAAAGAAGAATCACAAAGAAGCAACTAAGCTAATGTAATGGCATCCGTAAGTGTCACTTTTTGGATCGCTGAATGTACTTTGAGAATTATATTTTAGGAGAAGGCAAATAATTCATCAATAAGATAAAGTAATGAAACATGGACAAGAGTTTGACCGGCTTCTCAAGACATACCTAATAAGCTCCCGAAGGAACACCTCTTTATTGCTGTATAGGCTGTTGACGATGAGGTCCATGAGCCGACTTACCTGTCGCGGAGCAAATAACAGTATCAACTTCTAATTCCTCAAAAGGTATAATTACCAATTCACCACTCAATCAGTTATACACACACACACAGAGAGATAAATAGGGATGAAAAAGAAATTCAGTAAGACATATTGCTTAAGTAATGCACCTCTGCTTGATACTCATACTTCACAGCTGGTGAATCAGATGATTCAGAAGCCGCAGCAGTTGACTCATAACGATTGCCTAGAAATTGTTCATTTCTCAAATTTCTATGTTTGGTGGATACAGAACCACTACATCTCCCCGCAGTTAAGACCGAGTACCACCTTGGTTTGGTATCAATTTCTCCAGTCTGTTCCATATTAAGGGAAGAAAGATACGACATGAGGAGATGAGAGCATCAAGTATACTAATCATCACCACAAAAGAAACAACCATCAACAATTATAACCAACCCAAGTTTTTCGTCATCAACAAACTACCTCCTTTTTAGCATATACACGATCAAGATAAGAGGTGAACAACTGAAAATGAAGTTCGGAGCAACAAAGTAAACAAAACAGAAAGTAAATGCCCCATATTTTATAAATATGAAACAAATTCCTATGGAATACTATATGATAAAAACAGGGACCATGCTTACAAACAATTGAGAATGAAAATATTTCTTATTAAGACATTTAACATTTACTACCTAATACAGATACAGAATAATTACAAAAAAGCAAACACTGAATTAGCAACAACCCCCAAAGACAAAACCAAACAAAGTACATCAGGAAGGCAATAGTAACCCAACAATTTGATTTCACGAGCAAATATCATGTACTCAACTATAAATTCAAAGAATCGTAAAGCCAACGGAATGGAATGATAAAAAATAAATAGTACTCCATTTGTCAAAAAAATGAGAGTCAACTAAGTCTCATTATGGAACAATTTAAGGTTTATACGTTGATTATATCAAATTTAAAAGTTTTTACAATGGACTCTCATTTTGCAACAAACAGAAAAGAGCATTATTTTACCTTTACCAAAATCTGATTTTCCACTATCACTCACTTCAACATGTGAATTAAAAACATCATACCACCATCGCAAAAAAGGGTTCACCGCGTTAAGTTATTAGTGGTTATCTTAATATTTTTTTAAGTTTTAAATGAAAGATTCAGTATTTGTATTTAGCATTTGTCAAAGAAAACATACTACATAAGCGTGTTTAGTCATTCACTTTAGGAAGCCAGACAGGCCATAAGAGGATTGTTAACATAACCAATCAAACAAGTTTTAATAAGCATATATTGACATACTCGTAGATAAAATATCAAAATCAAAAATATACGCCTGTTCCAAAAAAAGAGTTGTCCAAAAGAAATTCCCAAAAAAAGTCTCATTTGTTTTGATGGTAGTATTAAATGATACAATACCTCAAGTTTACCATCACAATTACATAATATGCCATCCCTACTAAACTAAACAGTCAATAGATTTAGGGACAGACGTGGAACAAAAATATATCCTTAAACATTGATAAATTTTCGAAATGGGCTGAGGGAGCCCTATTTAATTATAATCAAACATTTTTGTAAAACTTTAAAGCACAAAATAAACATACAAATAGATAAAATTGGCAAGATAGAGTTTTGAGATTTTATACCGAATCGTTGAAGATATTGAAAGTAGACACAGGGGCAGCTGCATCACGAAAACGTGCGCCTCCGTTACGCATGATAGCGGAGACGGAACGCTTCGAGAGCTTGTGCATTTTAGCCGGTAACGCTAAAAGCAGATACTTTTGGGAAAAGGGAGAGAGAATAGCTCAGCGAGAGCTTTGTGATCGGAGGGGTTAGGGTTTTAACAGGGTTCAGTCTTTGGAGGTCAGAGGTTTAGGGAAGCTTCTGGATATTTGTTCGGGATTTTTTGTTTTCGATTTTTCTTAAAACTTATGGAAGAAAAAAAACTTGCTCCCTCCGTCCCAAATTAATTACTCAGTTTTAACTTTTTAAATTAAATTAATCATTTTTAAAATTAATCTTTTTATTATTTTTACTAAAATATAAGTAAAGAGATTATAACCAAAAAAAAGTATATACAATTTATTACTAACCCCGAATTTTATAATTTTAAAAATATATTTATATGTGTTTAATTATTAATTCTAAAAATAGTCAATTTGACTTAAAAAAAGTCAAAACTGAGCAATTAATTTGGAACGAAAGAAGTATTTTCTTTTTTTGTCTGCGAATTTTTTTGGGAAAAAAAATTAAAATAATATATTACTATTTTGTCTAAGGTTATATTTGAAAATCATTATAAGAATATTTTTAGTAATATGTCGTCTAAATTTTTAATAAATTTTTTTACAAATCTTTTTAATTTTGACAAAAAATAAATACAATGAAATTTATTTTAAATTTCTCTTTTCTTTTATCTTGTCAAATAACTCATAAAATAAGAATTATTGTCTAAATCTTGAATAAATTTCCCTACAAATCTTTTCAACTTAAAAAAAATAGACTAAAATTTATTTGAAATTCATCTTTTCTTTTGTCTCTTCAAACAACTCCTAAAATAAGAAATTTTTTATTTCTTTTTTTTCCCTTCTTTTTTAAACTCACACACAGTATAATATTGTGCTTAAAACATTTATTTCTTTGTAGTTGTGAGCTTTTTGTAAAAAAAATTAATTTAAAATAATATATTATTAGTTTACTCTTATGATATTATATTTAATAATCATTATAATTATATTTTTAGTATTTTAATATGTCGTCTAAGTTTTTTTGATAAATATCTTTCAAAATTTTCAATTTTGAAAATTTTCAACTTTTGGATTAATTTTTTTGAAATAAATTTGTTTTTTTCTCAAAAAACTCATAAATAGATATTTTTAATCTCGTTCTTAGATTTTCTCCTTCTTTTTTATTTTTTATCTTTTTTAAAACTCACAAACACCCAGATAAAAATAATTAGTTGATAAGTAACTGTTAAAAGAATAGAAGTATAAGTTTATTATAAACTTTTATTAAACTTATTTTTGGAGATATGTGGTGGTTGAAAATTGAGATAATGAGAAGAGGCTTGTGTCCAGTTGATAAAAAAAATAAAATAAAAAAATCTTGCCCAGTGATATTATTTATTATTTAGGGGTTAAATGTTTATAGTGAGCACTATAATATAAATTTTATGCGGGCCTAAGAGTTTAAATATATGAACTCAAATAAATAATTAATATACAAATATATAGTAGGACAAATTATTGATTAATGACCATTTCAATTTGAGCTGAATTAACTATTAAAATGATTGTTTTAACTAAGTTTAAAAGATTTATCATCGTCAATCAATATAATAAGAAATAATTATCACAAATGAAAAAAAATAATCTCAAAATAAAAAGAATATAATATTACAAGATATGATAATGAAACTTTTCTATATAGAGACAAAAGTCTATGAAAAAAATTACCACACAAAAGAAAAAATAATATCCCATAAAAGGGAGAATTAACAAAAAACAGAAACACAAAATAATAAATTTAGGACATAATCTCTTTAAAACTAAGATAATACTCTTCAAATCTAAAATGAAGGCTTAAAATTTTGTCCAAGAGAAAAAACATAATTGTATAAATAGAATGGACAACAGAAAAATGAGAAATTTTAACGATATTATGTACGAGGACAAGTTCATACGTTACTAAATAACAATTTTGTTTTTTAGATTATTTAATTATTTATCTGAAACAGTCATAAAATTGAAAAATATTATTGATTAAGACTAAATATCTCTTACAACTTGCACGACAATATAAAGATGAATATTATCCGAATCATAAAGTATGAAACAACAACTCAAAGATTAGACTAATTTAGCTAAATCATTTACAACACCATTTACACGTGGAGAAAAACTATTAATCTCAAAAAAGGTTTGCGAAATTCAAGCACATAATCGTGTTATTTTATCACTCATAATTTTACATTAATCACGACCCACATCTAATATAAAATTAATTAACTGCATAAATTATTTTCATATATTTAAAAAGTGAGAGTAAGAAAATAAGAATGTACTCCAATTTATTTATATATCAACTTCGAAATAGGAAGAAAAGGTACTTTTTCCGTCTTTATATATTTCTTAATGCTTCCTCTGGAATATTACATATGAAATAAGCATCTCATTTGTAATGTTTTTATTTTAAAAAGGATTATTTTTCATTGATAGTAATATCAAATCAAATGTTACAATATTATAAGGATGTCATGATATTATCGTTCTCATGCTATTAATTTAATATTTTTTAAGAGTAAATATAAAATATACTTTTAATATTTATAAAATTTTTAAATAAAATTATTTTTATGAAGTAAAGACTGATATTTTTTGAGTCTTGTTGTACATTGCGAAAATTTTAAGTTGAAATTATAGTTACGATGAATGGTATATACATAATACTCAAATTATAATTACAAGGACGAATGTGCATACATAAAAATTAAAAAAATTTACTTTAATTTATTTTACCTATCACTTTTCATATTTTGTTGGTTGGATGCTTATCTCGATAGCTTATTCCCAAACGTAATCTAACTTTTGACCGGAGAGTTAAAAGGAAAGAATAGAAAAGGAAAGAAACGTTTCTGCGTTTTGGCTGGCTCGTGTAGAAAGACTGCTCAGCCCACCAACCCCACCATCCTCCTCCTCTACTCGCCTTCAAATTGTGTATATATATATATTCTCTCTCTCTATATGAATAGTTAAGCTTGTACGCAAGAAATCCATGGAGTTAACAGCAAAAGCTTCGTCTCTCAGCCGCTATACATTTTCCCCTATCACAACTACACCCATATATCCACATTTCTTCACCTGCAGTCGCCGATTAAACTTCCCTCTAAAACTCCCACCAAAATCGCGGCCTTACTCCACCAAAATGACTACGTTTTACCCTGTCCCGCAAATTCTCCGAAGCCCAGTCATTTGCAGCGCCAGAGTTCGCTCAAACTCCATAGTTAGCCACCACAAAGAACGCAAAATAGCAAGTGAATCGTTAAGTAATTCAAAATTGGAGAATTTTGGGGTTTTAGGGAAGCGGGTGGTTGTGTTGGCTGTGTTGGGTTACAGCGTAATTAAATGCCAAAGAGCTTTGGCAATGGAAGGATTGGCGGGTGGGGTGTATTTGAAGAGTATTTGGCCTAAAGTTTTACAGGTTTTGTGTGTTTTTAAAGAGCAAGGTTTGATATTGGCTGCACTTTTGGGCTTATCTGCTTTCTTTTCTATGGCCGAGACTTCAATTACTACCCTGTGGCCTTGGAAGGTATGCTATTGTTACTTGATATATAGATTTTCGATGCATTACAGCCAAAATTTTGAATGGAATTTATCTTATAATGTTATTGTGAAGTTTTATTGTCTGTGTATAGAAATATGTGTGCTGGTTTTGAAGTAAATTCTAGGCGTGTTGTGAAGCCAAAGAATATGGAATATAGGTAATGCTCTTTGGTACCAAAATCCAAGCATTTTGGGTGTCTTCTATAGTATAAGTATATAAATTTGATTTCATCATATTTGCTACTTATGATGGTTGAGTATATGATACCATGATCATGCTGGGAAAGATTGATTGGTGAAGTTGCCTTTTTTTTGGGTGGGGTGGGGTGGGGGTGGGGGTGTATTAAAATATATCTATAAAATTAGTTCATATATTTATGGACTTGTAGACCTCAAAGTACGGGAAGGTCACTTGCTCCAATCCCTATGCTTAAGAGTCAAAATAACTGATAAAAAAACAATTAAAGTTAAGGAAAAGTTACAGTAAGGGATGTCTTAAAACAGGCTGGACACAGTGCAAAAGTTTTGCTAAGGTGTCTTGGATGTAAGTTTCTGAATACAATGCTTAATACACGGTAAATACACAAGTGATGTTACTGATGTAACAACTTTGGTGGATCTCTTGACTGTTTCATAGAAGGTCTAGGATGCCAATTGAAGGGGTTTCTTATTGGCTTGCTTCAACTTTAAAGGAAAATAGTAGAGGATGTTTATTGTTTAAATTTCCTTGGATCGCTTTTGAAAATTTAAAATCCAGTATATATGGTGCTATTTCACTTCTAAGTATGAAAATTTACTCCTGCACCATCAATTTCCTCCCCTTGTCATCCCCCTCTCACAAAAATCAAAAAGATTTTCACATGATTAAGATCTATAAAAAATTAAAGTATAAAGCTTAAAGAGGGCTCTGCACCTATAGTATTACCAGTTGCAGCCTTGACTTTTAGCTATTAGGACAATGGAAAATGTTACAAATGAAGAAGGTATGTCTAGTTTCTTAAAAAAATTCCTACACTACAAGCGATCGACACATGAACATTAGAGTCACCCAAGACTTTCTTATGCTTAAAGTTTTCTAATAAATTTCCTTCGGTTATCCCCTCCTTCCCCACCCCGAAAAACCGATGCAACACTAGACTGGGATTATCCATAAGATTTCTGCATCCTATGGCTCAAAGAACCCCATTCCCATATATCCCCCGACTGTTTTTCCTCACCTTATCTCACGTCCCTGTTTATTGCTAGCGCTAAGGATTAAAAGGCATGTTTACAATCTTCCGATCATCCACGCCCACGGTGATGTGGAACAATATGGGGGAGTTTTAGGATTATTAATTAATTGTTTTATATTATTGCTAGAGATAAATTAATGTTGTTATTTATATAATTATACTAGTATTTAATTACAGTAGTAGAATTTTATAAGAAAGTAGAATGTTCTAGAGTTTTTAATTATTAGGACTGTTTCTTTTTTAATTAAGATTTTATTTGGTATCCAAGAATTAGGGTTTCTAATCTCCTATATAAGTTGATGTACTCTTCATTATTTTTCAGAGTTGAATTAATTAATGATTTGAGAAAAGTGTTGTGCTTTCATGGTGTGTTTGTCTACTGATTCTCTGTGGAGATAGGTACTCTTACTTCTTTTCGCCTTGTCCTAAATCACACGGGATTTTGTAAGGACTCAGTAAGTTATTGAATTGTTTTTGAATGATCACGAAATGGCAGCTTTATAGCAGCATTTCACTTATTTTTGTCCTTGCCGTATCCTATGTTTTGGCCCAGTGGAGTTTCTCACTGATGAAAAAGCAAAAGTTTGGCCCAAAGGTTTTTCTTATTGATTTCAGTGCTTCTGTAATGAACAGTTACCCGTGTTTCTTCTATTACAGGTGCGCGAGCTGGCTGAAAAAGAGCCAGAGGATGGTGTCTTCAGAATGCTTCATAGTGATGTCACACGTTTCCTTACGACCATTCTTATTGGCACAACGTACCATAGAATCCGATTGCATACTTCTTAATGTTTCAAATCACAGTATAAAATGCTTTTCTTAAAAGTTTCATATTGTGTTCTCAGTGTTGTCAATATTGGAGCTACAGCACTAGTCACAGAGGCAGCAACAACACTTTTTGGTGAAGCTGGTGTTACCGCAGCAACAGGTGTAATGACGGTAAGTGCCAATGCATTCATTCAATCAAATATATGAACAAAGAATATATGGTGATGATTAGCTGTAGAAGTCCTTTAGAATTTGTTGTCAAAGAAATGCTTATAGATTATAATCTTATAATAATGCATCTTGCTAGTTAGGCCCACATTTTTTTTTCAATCCTCTCTGTGTGTGTCTGTTGCCTTTCCTAACTTAATACCATATATATTATTAATCCATCAGGCCAAGATATTTGTGTTTCATACCTAAGTACATACTTCTCAAGTTGATTTTTGGTAGAATATAGTATGAAACCTTTTTATTTTTTGTTGGTAAACTATAATACAATATGAAATCTTATAAGATTGAAATATGCAAATTGAAAAGATGCCACAACCAATTAACTACTCGAATATAACTCTAAAGGTGGCTAGAAAGTAGAAACTGAGTTGAACATTGGATCTCCCTAAACTTATCAACAAAAAACTTTGGATCCCTTAAGGTCAATTCCTCAGCAGATGGTATTTCCCTTCATCCTGCTTTCCCTTCCCCCACCATTGCTCTTGATTTAGCCTAATGGACTGTTCTAGAATATGGTTACTGCTGTACTTCCGAGGGCTTAATATATGGACCTGTGCTGAACTGAGTTAATAGGAAGAAGTATTTGATGTATCTGGTTTATTTTGACATAAGGGAGATATGACAGATTTGTGGGGATTACAATCAGCATACAAGAAGAGCCTAAATTGCCTTGTGTTTCCTGGGGCACTTAATACTTTAAACCTAGCTTAGCAACATGTACTTTAAATAGATTGCTACGTCTATTTTTAGTACTTAATGGAAATTTATTATTTATTATACCCAGAATTGCTCCATATATGAAGGCAAAATGATAGTATATCCTAAATTATGATATAAGTGAAATTTTAAAGAATGTACGAGGAGTGAACAGCATATTATGAAGCTGCAAAGGTCAGATATATGGAGGCAAAAAAAAAAAAGCAAAGTCAAAGAGTTGCGTAAGTACCCCAAATTGAAGACAGAACCCCCTCCACATCCCCCACTACCCAAAAAAGAAAAAAGAAAAGAAAACAATTTTTTTTGATAGAATACACTTGGGGAAGAAATTTATTTCTTAATCAGCGTGTAAAATACATTTAGCTCGTTTATTTTGGGATGGAGGGATTATTACCCAAGATTCTGAAGGAAATTATTATTTTTTTGTCAGAATATAATCAATTCTATGTTAGCCTTGCTCAAATATTTGTGACTTGTACATTTCTTATATATATATTTTAATGTATGTTTGAATCTACAATTTATGTTTTATCAGTCAGTACTTTTAAAATAAGTCAATTATGTTAATTTTTTTATTTATTTTTGTGTTCGGTTGCAGGTAGCTATTTTGCTCCTTACTGAGATTACCCCCAAAAGTATAGCCGTTCACCATGCTACAGAAGTTGCTAGATTTGTGGTATGCTTGATTTTCTTTCAGATTAATAAAACTTAATTAACTTGGTGTGTATAATTCGTCAATTTTGTTTTATATGCATTTCAACTCCCACTTAATAACTGTGGCGTCATTAATGCTAATCCAAATTAATGTGATAAGTAATTTATGTAAAATCTCTAGGTTCGGCCAGTTGCATGGCTTTCTTTGATACTGTATCCTGTTGGAAGAATTGTAACATTTTTGTCAATGGGGATGCTTAAGTTGCTCGGTTTAAAAGGAAGCAGGTGATTTCTCAGTAATCTATTCTGTTTCTTCCTTGTAGTTCATGTTTTAAAAAATAGGTCTTTTAGCTTTAATAAGCATATATTGTATGGTTTACAAAATGTTTTTGGACAGTGAATGACAGGCTAAATTAAGGCTAAGATTAAAGTATATTGTAAGATTTTAGCTTATGAAGACTCTCAGAAAGCAGTCAATGTTATCGGACAGGGCTCTAGGAATTTATTTATTTTTATTGATGGCATTGGCCATATGATTTTCATGTTCATCCACCTCAACGTGCCTCCCTAGTAATTGAATCAAATATCCTGGAGCAGTTTGTATGTAGCTGTAAGGGACGGAGAAGTAGAACAAGGATTTTGAGAAGAATTAAGAAAGAATTTGGGGAAGAAGAAGACAGAGAGGAGAAATCAAAAGATAGAACCGTAGAAAGAGAAAGGAAAGTTCACAATATCATTCATTAATTCCAAATAGAATTACAACTCAACTATATATCTACCTTAGAATACCACTATTACAACTATGCCCTCACTAATCCTCTATTTACTTCTATATCCCTGCCTATTCTTTACATTCCTTGCTCCTCAAAAACACCCTTGCATTCAAGGGTGGGGTTTATCACAAACAAGAAATTGAAAAATAGGAAACGACAAATAGCAGCAACATATTCAACGAAAGAACGAAAATAAAAACAAGCCCCTCTTGCTGCTTCCAAATAATACCCAAGACTCTGAAAGCTTCATGAGAGATCTATACTCCTGACCTTGTAATGCTTGTGCAATGACCCATATAAAAATTTCCGCAACAAGAGATGAAAACCCTTCCCTTTGAATTAATTGAGAAAATTCTAAAGCTTCCTTCACATTAGCCTCTTCACTTTTGCTAGTCAGATATTTTTATTTAGCCTAACTCTACCATTCCAAGACACGGTTTTAGGCTATATGACTGGTTTGCAGGAATAACAAGCAAGTACTTTGCACAACATGCTCCAAAGGTAAGGTTGAATATTGCACAGTCGCTCACTCCTTTCCAAGCCAGGGCTTTTTGTGCAGCTTCCACAACAATATCCACATCTTCAAGTGCAGGTGTCAGCAAGTCCCCTCCTGGTCAAAAATAAACACCCTACTATCAAATTTGAATTTAAGCAACCATGATGCTTGCAAATTGTCAATGGTGCTAGTCATCTTTGCCACAACCGAATGGAACTATACTTGCTATAAAAGTATCATGACAACCAATTAAAAACTCCACCATGGTTTCCCTTGCTTTCCCACATTGAGCGCAACTGCCCCGGTCAAAAATAATAACTCTTGACTTCCCACAATAGCCTATTTTTACCGCCTTCTGGGCAGTATGATTCCATTAAAGTATTCCATCAAACAACTTTGACATAACAAATTCACCACCCAATATGTCATACTGGCTCACAACTTCAGTCTTGATTACCAAAACTATTTTCTTAAACAATCCATTAAATCCCATTCAGCAAAAATTTAAGTCATACTACAACAACTCACTACACCCATTTCATCCAACATAGAAACTAAAGTACTTTCAACATTTGGGCATTGATTAATTGACAGAAGATAAGAGGGAAAAATTACTCAACCAAGGTAAAAAATGAGCAAATGCTTCTTGTTTGCATGGCCAACCTTCTTAACATTAAATCATGGGTACAAATGTGCATCGAGAATTTGTATACCTGTTCTGCTCATTTATAAGTTCTTCCTTTTGCCTATAACCAACAATTTGGAAGACCTTATAATCATATTGAACACATGTTCTAAACTATGGAAGTGTACCCCATTGCACTCAGAGGTATCTTCACCATTGCATTGAAGTCTCTGTGGGTCACACTTTTAATTATAAGTACCTCATTAGTTGAGCCATTAAGGATCTTGACTATGTTATGAGTAGCACCCCTTACTACAAGATGAAAATCCCTCTTTAGGCCAACATACTTCGCATATTTTTCATTAACAGGGGCCTCATTGTCTTGTATAACAACATCATAACTATCAATTTCTTTTCCAAACACTGTCTTCAAGAGATCTCCCGAGTTTCCAACAATGGCACATGTTCTAAATTGTCGAGGCCGAAAAGGTAAATTAAGGTGCTCCTCACAAAGAGATCGGTTGTAGCACTTTTCTGCACCTAATTGTGCTATTCTTTTTGCAGCATAGTCCAACGACCCGTCTGGCCGAGCATCGAAATACTCTCTTTTCAACCCTATAGTCATGTTACGATACTGTCCCCATAACAGAACTACCTCACAAATATCATGGCTGTACTCTAAAGGTTCAATGATCTTAAACGGAGCATTGTACTAGGTATTGTTAGTGCCTTTAAGGAATTTGAGCACCAATTTGCAGTGATCAACAATATGTGCAGTAAGTGCAAGTCCTCTGTTTGCAACGCATTGCTGAACGCTGGGTTGAAAATCATATTAGATCTGAACTTCCTTGGTTTTAGATTTGATGTTTTGATTACCGCCACCAGGATCGAAGATAATCAACTTCTTTCTACCATGCGCTCCAACTCTTCTTTCGACACGCCACTAGAAATTTTGAAACTCCAATAAGCATGTTGAATATAAGTTTTTGCGCACTTAATAATCACAAACGTATGGGTCACATGGCATCCGTCAGATAATTCATCAAACACTTTATATGCAACTCATGCAACTTCAAAGAATGCATTCCCTTCCTTGGTTACTTTATTCTCCACAAGAGCCCTATCAACCATATTTTTTTTATCCTCTTTTGGAAGCTTAAGAAAATTCAACTCCGTCAAATTTTCACACACAATTAGGTTAGGCAAGTTTGGGGAGGTGATCTGAATCGCTATCGATACGATGCGGGGCTGGTTTGCTGAAAATAATATGAAAATTTCCTCTAGCGTTGAGGGAATTGCACGTATCTTCATCTTTCCTATGTCCTGTTTGATGTCCTCGCCTTAAAGGGGCCAAGCCTCTACCTTTCAACTCATGCATTGTGTAGTTTCCGTCACATTTTCATAAGTCTCAACACATCAACAGTCGTCATCTTGATTAAAACCAGAAATTAAGACCTTCCTATTTGATGTACCTATTGTAGACCTTTTATCAAACACCTTGTGAGCGCCACCATTTTCTTGATTCACATATGTTGCAACTTTGATTTCTTCACTATCTGAGCCTAAGATCTTCATTTCATATATCACCTCTAGACCTCTTCCATTGGAAGCTAAGTCATAAATTTTTTTCATGACTTGCTTGAACTTTTCATCCACAGAATTCTGCAGTTCTTTTATAGATTCCCAAAATTTCTCGAAATTATTTTCTAGGGTTGCAGAATTTTGATTTTCAATGGCCATTATCCTTGGGATTGGAATGACTCTGATACCAATTGTAAGAATTGTAAGGAATAGAGAAGTAGAACAAGGATTTTGAGAAGAATTAAGAAAGAATTTGGAGAAGAAGAAGACAGAGAGGAGAAATCAGAAGATAGAACCATAAAGAGATAAAGAAAAGTTCACAATATCATTCATTAATTTTAAATAGAATTACAACTCAGCTATATGTCTAGCTTAGAATACCTCTATTACAACTATGCCCCCACTAATCTTATATTTACTTCTATATCCCTGCCTATTCCTTATAGTAGCACAATTAAGAATCCTCTAAGGCGAGATTGAACCACGTCACATCCCACAGATCACAAATTCACAATGATGATTGATGTATCTTACTGTGCCAGTTTTGTTCCCTTTTCACTAATTATTTTTTGAAATATGAGTGCCAATGGAATATAATGATGTTTCTTATGAGGAATAAATTGGTAGTCAGCTTACTTGAATTGTTTTTGCAAATGATTACATTTAGTGCTCTCAAGAAAAAGACATTAATTATATTACATCCTCTTTTTCAATTACATTTTGGTTATTTTGATTCATCCCTTTGCGAACCTTATGTTTGTTACTTTACATAATTGCCGATTTTTTTTAATCAATTAGCGTACCATATGTCACTGAAGATGAACTGAAGTTGATGCTGAGAGTTGCCGAGTCGAGTGGAGCAATTGAGGAAGAAGAACAGGTGAATTACAACTTTAAAGGTTACATGTGCTACTCAGATTTAGTATTTGTTGCCAGTCCTGCTTGTGATTATTAGTACTTTACCTGATCTACTTGCTGAATATATGCAACGATCTTATCACTGCAAATCCAACTTAAGTTGCCATTTTTGCAGGATATGATTGAAAATGTGTTAGAGATAAAAGATACACATGTTAAGGAGGTGATGACCCCTCTTATAGATGTGGTTGCCATTGATGCGGCTGCAACATTATTAGATTTCCATCATTTCTGGGTGACTCATCAATACTCCAGGTATGTAAAGCTCATTAGTGGTTGGTAACTTTTTCTTAGTTTTTTGGTAACTAAAGAGTGTCAAGATGGTCTGTAGGGTACCGGTATTTGAGCAGCGGATTGACAACATTGTGGGTATTGCTTATGCAATGGATCTACTAGATTATGTTCAAAAGGCAAGCTAGTTTTTTTTATTCTCTATCACTCATACGATATGCTGCGCAGTTTGCATAACAATGATAATTTTTACCTATATTTCAATTTTGAAGGGAGAAATACTAGAAAGCTCAACTGTGGGAGATATTGCACACAAGCCTGCATATTTTGTTCCTGGTAGGAGTTAACTTTTCTTTAACAATCGTGGATGTATTTGATGGGCTAAATCTATACTAGCAATTTACGTGCAAGTATACACGGTCAATCAAGTAATAAAGTGAAAGTAGAGTTGTCGATCCCACGAGAAGCGAATTATAACCTAACTAATTCTAAGCACTAATTATTCATCAATTAATTTAATCTAGATAATTTCGATATCAATTGAGTGAATTAACTAAATAAACAACTACTGAAATATTAAATCAATAAAGAAAGAGGTTAAGAAATCAATTTCCCCCGATGATTCATTTAAGTAATACCATTATTCTTCTATTCAATTGATTAATTAGAATTGTCAACAGAAAATCACTAATAATTATTATAACCACCTTTCAGATAATTATAAAGCATACCCATTATTATTAATTCCCCTATATTTCTATGGGAAACAATAATAACAAATTCATTAAGATTCATTTTTCAATAGTTGCTTGAGGTATTCAGGTATATTTCTATCTCGTCCACAAAATCAACATTTAATCAGTAATCCTAATTACCGAAGAAATTACTAATCTCAAGTTATTATAACCAGATCTCAACCTAGATTCCATTGTCAAATGTCATCTAAGTCCATCTAATAATTGTTGATCAGCCAATTATACATTTAAAAACAAGTTATAACAAACAATTCAATCCATAATCAATTTAAATAGAAAAACTAATAAATACTAAATAAAATCATCATCGGGTTCCATTGAATCCTTAACTAAAAGAATTAGTTCATAATGAAAATAAAGAACATCAATGATTTATCAGAACTCATTCTAGATTACAAATGAAGAAATAAAAGAGAAGAAATAAACTCTGTCGAATCCGATCTTCTTCCTAAGCTCCAAGTCTCCTCTGGAATAAACTCTGACAAAACCCTTATTTTTCTACGTACCCTCTCTAGTCTCTTTTTCTAATAATATATAAAATCATAATTCTTAGTCTATTAATAACTACTGATAAAATCCAACCCGTAAATGATAAGTGCAAATAAAATCAAATCTTCAGCCAAAAGGAAGCAAATCATCTGGGCGCGTAGCCCCACGCGCGCCTTCCGCGTCCAAGTGCCGCGGCTCCCAGATTCGTGCGCTGCGGCTTCTGCCCTTTGTAATTCATGCGCCGCGGCTTCTGCCCTTTGTAATTCATGCGTCGCGGCTCTTAATTCATGCGCCGCGGCTTCTAGTCGTTTATCCGCACGCCACAGCTTCTACTTTGAATGTCACGGCTCCAAAACCCTGGCCTTCTCTACTTCTCATTTGTTCATCTATTTTGGCCAATCTTCCTCAAGAATTACAGCTACTAAAACTTATTCACCTATTTAACTTTCACCAAACAATAATCATCAACTGTAGCAACAAATCCATGCTAAATTTACAAAAATATCCATTATTTACACAATCACAGGCTGAAATCAGTTATTCACAAAAACTATTAAAATGCACTAGAATGCTACTAAAAACTCTTAAGAAAAGCAAAATACTCAAGTCAAACATACCCAATTAATAGATATAAAATCTACTCATCAGTATTATTCTTCCAGACTCCAGAGATACTATTATTCTGGTTTCTACATAGTTTGTACATAAATATTGATTATTAATTTGGCTAGGAGTTCAAGCTTGATTGTCCGTTATATTGATGCTGCTCTGCTGTTTATGAAATGAACTGTGATTTGTTCTCAACAAGAGTGTTCAGAATAAATATTTTTGACTTAATGATAATGCAGATTCAATGTCCGTCTGGAATCTTCTCAGGGAGTTCCGCATCCGGAAGGTTCACATGGCTGTAGTTCTTAATGAATATGGAGGAACTGTGGGAGTATGCTTATGCCCTTGATGTTTGAAATTCTATTTAGAATTATTTATTATGTCTTTGATTTGAAAGGATATTTCCAATATCATCCATGGAATTTGCCAGTATACATACTCATTAATTGCATTTGGATGTACAATTGTTTCAGCTTATATCTCCATAAATTTTGCCAGTTGTGTTTTACAAGCAATTATACTAATACCCGGTCAATCCAGTGATGTGTAGGGGAACTCATTATGTGGATTGTGTGAATTTTTTAGTTCTATTGCCTTGTTTCCATCTGTAGTTTCATTATAACTAACACAAAACTCCTCAGTTTTCCCAAATTGCTTGTGGGTGTGATGCTGTCTAGCAAGGGCTTTATTAGCTTTTGTGCTGTCATTTAACTGTTGTATTCACCCTGACAACTATTGCTCCCTATGTTCACACTTCACAAGAAGATTCTCATTTGCAAAACTTACAAACTTTAAGGATGTATTTTGTTTCATAGTTCTCCTTAAATTTTGAGTATTTAGTTTAGTAGTGATGGCATGATATGAAATTGTGATGGTAAAACTTGAGGGCATTGTATCATTTTATACAATCATCAAAAGAAATAGGCTCTTTTTTGGAAAAGAGGTGGCATATGGGGTTCTTTTTGTGGAACGGAGGGAGTAGTATTTAGTACATTAACAATTTTTAATAAATAATATTTTCCAAATTCCTATTGGGATCTAATGCCAAATCTCTGTATTTCTGGGTGAAGCAGATAGTTACACTGGAAGATGTTGTTGAGGAAATTGTTGGTGAAATCTTTGATGAAAATGACTCGAAGGTAATCTGTCATGTATTTTGAATTTCCAACTTGTAGTATACTGCACCATACTTTTAGTAAATGTTCCCTAGCATTTAACCAAATGAGATGCTCAGAATTCATGTGTAATCAACTGACTTGAGGTGTTTACATAATGCAATCCATTCCTGTTGTTCAGGCTAGGGAGTCCTGTGTAAAAGCCGTGGTTAATGATGTTTTGCAATGTTTTTTAAAGTTTGAAAGTTTGCAATCTGCATTTACTAGAATCATTAAAAACAATATTATTTTCAGCTTGTATAAATCATGTAGATTTGCTGCCTTGTAGGAGGAAATTCAGAAAAAAACTGGCTATGTTGTAATGCGAGCAGAAGGAGTCTTTGATGTTGATGCAAATACATCAATTGACCAACTCTCGGAAGATCTGGATATCATTTTGCCAGAGGTGTGTTCCTTTTGTAGGTTGTTATAGCTTATTATATTTATGAAAGGGGTTTTTGTCGGTAACTTCTTTGCTTCTACATAGAAAAATGGCATTTAGGGTTTCTTTATATACTAGCTAGCTATTTTTGTAATTCGTTCTTCCAAAAATTAAGTAAAAGAATAATATATTGGTTAAGTTGACGCTTTGAACCCAAATGATAGGTTACATTTTGCTTTAATTTTAATAATAGGCATCTCCTCACTTTCAAAGGCACTCACCCTATCTTTCTCCTTCAACAAGAGGATCAACTTGAGTGAACTCCTCAAGTGTTCTGGCATAATTGAAACTATAGCAGAAAGTACAATTCACAAGTTTTTTTCTACTGTATAATGTACTAATAAATGCTCTAACCCATTCACTTTACATTACTCACCAGCTAACCTATGTAAGGTTCCTTCTTCTTAAATTATCTCTTGTCAAAATATCTTTCCTTGCCACTTCCCATAAAAAAGGCAGCTACTTCCGTGCCTGATAAAGAGGGGGAAAGCATTCTTTTCATGGAATTCTAACTAGCACCACTCCCTATCCACCTTGAACAAAACATAAGAATTAATTTATGAGTTTTCTCCTCCACAAATTATCTGTCATCAGAATATCTTCCCTTGCTGCTTAGCCCGCTCCCCGCACAAAGAAGACCACAGTTATTTAAGCTCCGACTCCATTTTTTAGATATTCATTTGACTCAAGTTCTTTTGTTTTTGTAATGAATTACAGGCCCATCAATATGAGACGGTATCTGGTTTCATATGTGAAACATTTGGATATATTCCAAGAACAGGTGAGAGTATCAGAGTAGTGCTTGAGAAGGCAAAACGAGAAGAGACCAATGATTACAGTGAAGCAGAAACTGAACGTCATGATCAGAAGAATACACATCAAATATTCAGACTTGAGGTACTCATAGTTATACTTTTGCAAGGTCGTGGCACTTTTTGAAATCATCAGTACATAGTGCTAGCATATTATCCCCACATAGATAAATTCTCGTCCCAAAATTTTCTTCTCGTTTCGCTCCTCTTTTGGGCTATTTTTGCTCATACACCTTCCTTACACCTTATGTTGGATAAATAACTGATATGCCCATAGTTTGAGGTCCCGGACTTTCTGTCTTTTGCATCAGATATATCATACGCCCACAAAACAAAGCCAAAGGGCAAGCTCAAGCAGGATTGACTGGCCCTTCTAGTGTATCGACTGATAGATAGCTGCGGTTTTCATGAGCAACTCTTGGAAGAGGGAAAGAACCCCATAATTGAAGTCTCCGCGTGATACACTAGATTCTTTACTAGAAGTACTTAGATAGGTTGAGCACATTATAGCATTCTGAGATTTGATTTATCTATTTCTCTGATTGTTGCATTCTGAGAATTGATCTATCTATTTCTCTGGTTGTGAATATAGTTTAAGGCACTGAAGCCTTCCTGACAGTGTCTATTATACCAATTCAGAGTATGGTTCGCTGTTAACAGTAACTCCAAAACACATGCTCTTAATCCATTAATTGTGTGGAATTTTTACTTATAAATAGAAATATATGTGGAATTTTTAAATGAAAAACAATTTGTGCTGCAAAATTATCCAAGCCTTCTTCTATTCAAGGTTTCTGTAGGAAGTTTTGTTTGTCTTTGGTATCTAACTTTCAAATTTCCACATACAAAAGGTAGTTCATGGCAAAAAAAAGTCGTGACAAATTCATACATGTCATTCCTCGGCTTGTATATGACAAAGCCTCTGTCTGTCGTCATATTTCGGAAGTCCACATACTTGGCTACATTTATTTTGAACTCCAACTTAATCACAACAACAACAACAACCAATATGATAAAGAAGAGTTAATTCCCCCTTTCAGTGTTTGATAGAACTTTTATTTTTTTATTTTGCGTTAAGGCATAATTTGGTAGCTGTTATAGAACTAATTTTGTTTGTGGTCTTCTATCTGTGCTGCAGATATTGGCAGGAAATTGTAGAAAGGTTAGAGCCGTCCGATTTACACGGATAGATCATGATTCAACGACAGAGACCAAAGAGATCACTCGCATGGTCCCCAGAATTTGGAAAAGGAAATGGAGAGATGATGAAAATTCAGACCAGAGTGATGATGAGAAATTTTATCAGGGGAGTCCAAACGGTAGCTTCTCTCAAGACCCTGTAATTGGCAAAGACGAAGTTGACGAGAATATCTATAAACAATAGTTTTTCCTTCTTATTCCTCTTCCTTTTCTTACAGTAAGTAAAAAAGAAAATAAAAGGCTCAGTAGGAAACTGAAACATAGAAATGTTAGATTGTCTACAGATGGAGTGAAGTATCAACGTCAGATCTCTCAGAAGTATACGATGGGCTCACAGTTGCTGCTGCACCACTGGACCATAATTTTGTAGAGGGTGAGGTCTTCATGGATTGAGAGTTTGCATGTTTACTGTAGAAGTCGAGTCCAAGAGAGAGTGAATCTTGATGAGGTGGTCTAGATGGAAAAATTGTATTGTTCTGAAAGGACATCCTGGCAGGCTCGAAAGACGTGGCAGGCATAATCTGCTCAGATTCCGAAAACAGCCTTAAAACCTCTTTTTCTCTCTTCTCCTTCATCTTTTGCAACTTTCTGAATCTTTCTTGTAGGAGAGCAATCGAGGTGCTGACAACAGTTGGATCGCCACTTTGCCCACCCATGGAGTCGAAAGCTGTAATAGCGTAGAATGGTGCAGAACTAACAGGAGGAGAGCTTGAGTGGTTGGTAAGACTAATTGTAGCTTTTGGGGAGTTTGAAGAGGTACCACAATGTAATGTGCTTATATAGGAGAAGAATGTGTTTCTGTCGGCATTAACTCATGATTTTTCAGCCACCCTAATTGATTCTTGAACAGGAGAATCGGCCACTCTGGAACTAAATCCAAGAAGAAAAGTTTGAATTCTAATATAAGGTAAGCTGAGTTGGTGTACATGAAAGCAAAGGGACATTTTGAAGGGAGGAAAAGGATGGG
The DNA here is from genome assembly GCA_034770075.1 of Aralia elata. Lineage (NCBI taxonomy): Eukaryota > Viridiplantae > Streptophyta > Magnoliopsida > Apiales > Araliaceae > Aralia > Aralia elata. Next base: position 89,670,940 of record CM068385.1, read on the forward strand.
AATATATGTCCAAAAGAAATGGAGAGTAGCATTTGGAAGATTGTGTTTGTGGGAATAAATGGTTAGGTAATGCCGTGTAAACTTGTCCTTTCGAGTCCTTTAGGCTACTTAAAAGATGGACGGTACTGCTTATTTTTTTTGGTTTAGATGGGTAATGCTTTTGGTTGGTATAAGAGAGATCATGATGATGTTTTTATTCATCTTTTTCGGCTATCATTTCTCCATGTTTCTCTTTCAATGTAGTTTAGACAGGAGAGATAATGGTGCGAAGAAAATGACAAGAATTAGAATGAATATTTGGAGGAAAATCAACCTCTTCTTTTTCTTTTTTCTTTTATAATATTTTTGGCTCAATTTTTATTACTCTACCCTTTTACCATCTTTTGTGTAGAGATTAACCACTTAAAAAATATTCTACGGCTCGTCAACTTTTGGGAAAATCGTTGAACGTGAGAAGTCTGATTTGTGAGCAATGCAGATTGTTACAATATATGGCATTGACAATTTATTTTCTTCAAGTGAATAATTTCTAAATTATTAAATTTTAAACTTCGTTATGTGTTATTGTTTATATTGACCCGCTTAATGTGAAATGTGATATTGCATATATTACTTGAGTATTAATTAATAACACAATTCTTTTAACACAACAGCACGATATAATTAATAGAATTAAAAAAAAAAATTATGATCATTTATGTCGCAATTATTTTACTTAAATGAGTCTAATCGTGTTAAACGTGTTAATTTATTTATAACACGCGTTCAACTTATCTAAATATCGTGCTAAATGTGTGATCATTTATTCTGGATACTAACACTTTTATTTTGTGTCATATTGCCACCTCTAGTAATAGTGCATATAGTTGGGCAAAAGTGTGGGGTTGTGGCAACTACTACAAAATGACATAATTTTGGTTAATGAATGACAATAATACTATTAATAAAATTGATTAAATTGCACAACTACTCCTGCTGTAAAGCTTGAGTCACAACTACTCTTGTAAGGAATCAATCAAAACTACGTTGTTTTGGTCACTCACTTGATAATTCAACAGCATAAATGCAAATAGCTTGTTAACTATAAGGGAATGTAAATTTTCATATAAATTTAATAATGTGCGTTAGGAACTTCACATAAATAAAAAAAATAAGTGTCCTTAAAAAACTTATTTTTTTACCATACCAATGTTCCTTAATCTTAGATTAATTAAAAATTTACATAATCTCATACTTAACTTGTATTTGCATCTATACAATTATATTATCAAGTAATTGGTTGAAACTACCTAATTTTATTTGCTTCCTTGTAAGAGTAATGAAAGCCACTTTACGGGGCCTTTCACTCTTATAAAAGTCTTAACTCTCTGTCAATAGATTTACTGCAGAAAATTATAAATTACACGTGTTATTTGTTTGTTTAAAAAACTTGCAAGAAATTTTAAGGGTATATATCACTTATATCTTATACAGAAAATGGGAGGAAAAGAGAAAGACAATGCAGCTATCAGCGTGGACTCCTAAGACAAAATCAATGTGTTTTTTTTTTTTAAATCTATGGACTTTGTATAAATTTGACACTACGAGTCCGGATCGACTTGCAGTTAGTTTTTAATTGATGGATTTCAAATGAGGCATGTTTTCTCGTGGACACCAAATTCGGTCTCTCCCATTTCCATCCAAAAGTGCCAACAGGAAATTGGCAGCAGGGCATGTCTTGCTATTTACCAAAGACAAAAGGACAGAAAATCATATGAAAAGTCAACTCTTTTTTGTGAATACTGTAAAGTTTCAATTTGAACAATGGAGTTTGTTTGCTAAAAGTTACTCCATCAGTTTTCTTGTACCAATAAAAATAGAGGATGGTTTCTCCATTGGTGGCTTCTGTAGATCAAAGGTATCATCTGCCAGCTTTCGGAACAAGACACGGCTTGTTTTCACATAATTGACTAGCACTACCATTAAAAACTACTCAATGATTCCTATTACACAGGAAGACTAAAACATAAAGCCAAACAAATGGAATTAACATAGTCGGACCAACCTTAATGCTTCCAACACACACAAACCATTTGATATTGTCCTGAAGTTCAGGACATGGACCCATTGATTATTCTGATAAACTAGAAATTAAAAAACATGGGCCGACTGAATAACAGTAATTCTTCGATTCATTTGGTCGGTCGGGTGACTAACAGTAGTGATCTTTCCGATGGCATAAGCTACACCTAACAGCAGCAGGTAGTATCGCAACAACCATGGCCGTGATCAACGGAATTTTTCACCATCCTAGTCTTTGAACACGAAAAAGACCTGGTAATCATGGTAATCATTCTACACCGATAACATAATGCCTATTCGTAATTCATGCTTTTCCTCTATGGTTCCAGAATTTGGATTTTTGTTGAAGACAAACAAAGCCCTGATATGTCTGAATACTGAATGCAGGGTAGATTTCATCTAGCTAAGATCTCTCTTGGAAAATGAAGCCAAAAACATGAACTGGGAGTTCAAGAGATCTGTGTGCAATGATTAAAATTCATTATCATGCCGTGCTGATACTAACATGTAGATTAGTTTAAATGTACAATTAAAAATAGTCAAATGACTTTGCCAAAATTTTTACAAGAAGATAAAAATCTTCCTTTTTTCACGAGTGAAGGATCCACCAACTATAAATAAGATTGACATTGCAAAACTATCAAAAAGGCCTGGGGAAATAACAATTCGTAAAATTCATGGACTTCTAGTCGTATTGAGTGAGAGCTAATAACGAATGTTCTTTCTTTCTTGTAAAAAAATCTATTTTCTGGTATAACCTAATAGCATCAGATAAGATTGGACGGTTATTTGAAGTTCCAACCAGAACTAGCTTCACAAAGAGAAAACATTGGTAACTAGCAATTCTGTAGCTGATACTCACTACAATGCAAGGAAAATACTTTTGAGCTTCTTCCAAATTGATGTGCTGGCAGTATCAGCAGAAATCTAGAAGCCACTTGTATATCGAATTTAATAATCTCCTGGGTAAAGTGGTGAACACTAGTATCAATATGAAAACAATTTAGAATACATATATTATTAGTACCCAACAAATTCAGCAACTTATGCATTAAAATAATTTGATTGCATGATATGATAATCATCTGTCATTGAATACCGTAGAAAAATTTCATCAACTGCAACCAAAACACATATAGGTATAACAGCCAATAAATCCAGACAAACTACTGCATTGACATAATTGATTGCATGATAATCACCAATCATTTTATACAGTACACGTGATCACTAATCTATCAGTATTAAGATTGTAAACCACTAATGTGGTATTGCGGTTAACAAGATCACAATTTCATTTCAAGCTTTCTCGTCGGGTAATAATAATTGTAAGCAACTAATTGTTTTTGTATTGCGGTTAACAAGATCACAATTTCATTTCAAGCTTTCTCGTCAGGTAATAATCATTGGAAGCAACTAACTGTTTTTCTATTTCCAGTGTACCACGTTCCGAATAAACGTATTTCGTACCAACCAAGTGATTCGAAGAAACTTACCCCCACCGTACTCTGTACCACGAAAAGTGACGATTTTTGTTCCCGATTTCGTTCCACGTACCACATCAAACTAAGCACATTCATCTTGACATTATACATGAATAGAAACTTTCCAAATATTAGATATGAGATTCTCAGCATGCTAGCCTCTCTATTGAATGTATTAATTGTCTAACCCAAAATTTTCATCATAATTTACTAATTCAATGGCCATCAATTTATCAGTGAATTGCTGTGCAGTGATCTCAACTTTATGTCATATATTCCAGAGCCTCCCTAACAGTTTTGAATACTATTAATTACTACTCTATCAACATAATTGTAGAGGACAGAGTCCCATGTCCTTTACTAGTAAAGAAGGTGTATTGATTGTTTTGGAATAAATCACACAAAAGGTTCCCACTTAAGCCTCACAGATTCTAGCATCAATGAATCAGAATATCAGTATTGCAAATTGGCAAAATAATCTGAATTAGCACATTGACTAGATTAAGTTCCCAAGAAAATGATAAAGAATTCTTTTGACACCAATAACTCTTCAAACAGAGGTTATATTCTGTTTGCGGACAAAAATTGGTAATGAAAACTACAAGTATATGCTCCTGAACAAAGTTCAGAGAGAGAACTAAACATATTACTACAGAAGTATTTATTGGGAAAAAATATTTCTTATACCTGAAAATGACCGGCTTCCCGCTTGTAGGCTAAAAGCTAGTTCCCTCATTATTAGCAAAATCCATAATCAGAGGCATATAGTTCGACGTACTGGAGCAGTTCTGTAACAAAAAGTGGCCATCAAAATTTATACGACATTTCTTCTATTGAACATCTGAAAAGGGAAAAGCAAACATGCTAAGTATAAACTGAACAAGAGAGAAGGCACCATATGCTCACTTTTATTGGTTGACGTAGGTGTGAATTAACTGCAGCTCAACATTTGATTTACAGGTAGGGTGAAGGTCATTCCATTCGGCAGATATAAGAGGCCATCAAACGGAGGCCCAATGGATTCTGGATGGTCAACACCCACATCTTGTATAACTCAAATAATCAAGGGAAACCTAAACTTGATGTATCATAGCTCAGACATCTCAATTTATCTGCAAGCTGATGTGTATCAAAACATTTCCCACTCAGTGGAATTCTGATTCCATCTAATGGAGGCTCAATGGGTTCTGGAGGGGCAACACCACATGTATGTCTTCATTAATCAAAAGAAGCCTCAACTTGATGCATCATTGTTTAGATGACTCAATTTTTTTATCAGCAGCCTGATTTGTATCAAAACATTTGTCTACTTGCGACAACTCTCTTGTCAATATTCCATACGATTGGGAACTAGGAGCACAGTTCTTGCTTTCCATTTTGTGAAGAAACTTCATGCATACATCTACTTCCCCCTGCTTCAACAACCCATCAATTAATATTGTCCAAACAACCTCATCAGCATTCCATTGTGTTTCAAACATGTTCTCAAACACAACTAGCGCTTCTTCAACTCGACTTGCTTTGCAGAGAGCACAAATAAGCACTTGATAACTTGATAAATGGGGTGTAAAGTCTTTCTTGACCATTAAGTTAAAAATTTCTAACGCAGTGTCCACTCTCAAATTTCTACAATGAGCACCTAAGAGAGAGTAATAGATCTCTTTATTAGGACATAAGCCTTTGTCTTCCATATTTTTAACCAATAGGTGTGCCTCGCTAATTTTTCCTTCTCTACACAGACCAGCAACAAGAGTACTGTAGGTATCAATAGTGGGTTCACAACCATTCGCTGACATTCTAACTAACAGCTTACATACGACTTTAAAGCTAATATCCTTGTTATCTGGACTGAAACTGTAGACTGCTTCATGTTGGACTGCAACCTTTTTCACAACAGACTGACATTCCTTTTGCAACCCTTTCAACAAGACATTATAAGTTCGATAATTGGGTTTGCAGCCCAAATCAACCATCCGTCGAAGAAGGAAAAATGCATGATCTAGCCTATCCAACATTACAAATCCATCAATTAATGAGGTATACACCACGTGATCAGGAGCCAATCCTTTTCTCTGTATTTCCTCAATTAAAAGCTCTGCACGATCAGCCTGGCCTTCTAGACATAATCCGTAGATGAGGGAACTATAAGTGTACAAATTAGGCAAGCAATTTCTTTCTACCATATCGTGGAAAATCTTGAATGCATGATGTGTTCCACCATTCCGACAAAGCCCATTAATCAAACTTGTGTAGGTGATGACATTTGGCAGCAACCCTATCTCTGCCATCTTAGCACATAGTCTGTCTGCTTCATCAAACCTATTTTCTTTGGCGAAAGCATTTATAAAAGCATTGTAAGTTTCAGTGTTTGGACTGCAACCATCTGCTTCCATCTTCTCAAGTAATGACATCGCAACATCGAATTTTCCTTTCTTACAGTGACCATCTATCAGAGCTGTATAACTGACCTGATTTGGGCTCAAATTCCGTCCCATCATTTCTTGGAAAAAATTTAAAGCTGAATCAAGCTTACCTGCCTTGCTGAACCCTGAAATAAGTTCAGAATAAGTCCAATCATCTGGTTCACATCCATTCTCCTTCATCAATTCCAGTAATCTCAAAGCATTATTCAAATTACCAGATTTTAGGTATCTGCTAACGAGCGTGTTATATGTAACAACTGTTGGTGGCAGACCCACCTTCAACATTTTATTGAAAAGTACCATAGCCTTTTCTATTTGTCCAACTATGCACAGGACTTTAATAATTTCATTGTAGGTCTCAGTATTTGGCAAGCTACCATGTCTCTCCATCCAATCGAAAATATTTAGAGCTTCACTGAATCTCCCCGCTGTACATAACTCGTTTATCAAGACATTGTACGTAACTTTATTTGGAACCAAGCCAACCCTCAACATCTTGTTGTAAAATCCGATTGCCACCTCACATTTCCCTGATCGAGACAACCCACTTATCAGAGCTGTGTAAGTATGCACATTCGGCAAACAACCCCTCCTCCTCATGCTGGATACAAGATCAAGCGCTTCCTTCACACGCCCAATCGCACATAATGAAGTAATTGGGACAGTGTATGTTTGTACTGTAGGTTCAATTTGTTTCTCAAACATTTCTTCAAGCATGCCCAGTGCCTCATCCACCCTCAACTCATTGCAAAGCCCATTAATAAGAGTGGAATAGGTTACTGAATTCGGATAACACCCTTCCTTCACCATCTTATCAAAAACTCGAAATGCTGCATCTAAGTTCCTGTTCCTACAATAACCGAGAATTAGAGATGTATATGTAAACACATCCGGGTTCCAATCATTCTGATAGATCTTACTTAGAAACAACTCAGCCTCTTGAATCATCCCCCTTTCGCACAATATATTAATCATTGTATTTAGTGTCAATAAACTTGGTTGGATCCCACTACTCAACATTTGCTGATAGAAACTTTGAGCAGCCACAACCATATCAAACTTACCTAATTGAATCAACAAAGTATTACAGCTATACAAACTAAACCCAAGACCTTTCTTGCTAATTTCATTCAAATACTCAACAACCCATCTCATTTGTTCCTCATTTTTACAAGATTTTATCATCAAAATCCTAACATGATCCACGGGCTCAAAGTGCCGATCACGGATGAGCCTATTTAACATGGCTACAAAACAGTTCCTGTCATGTTTGTAGAAAGGCCTCTTAGAGACCCAATAAAAGAATTTCAAAGCAGAATCGGTGTTTTTATGGGCGTCAATAATCTTGGCAACGTGATGGGGATTGAGATTAGGGCTCAAACGATTGAGCTCTGAGCTTGAGTGCCATTGAGACTGGCTTAAGATGTGACAAACCTTATACACTAATGTTGCGAAGCAGATTTCAGAGACAAAATCAGAAGAAATGTTGGGTTGAGATGAAAATTTGAGGACAGAATGAGAACCCAATACAGGATAAATCCTATGGAGGTAAAAGAGAAATTGGGTTTTGAGGGGCTTTACCATTTCGGGCGTGGAGAGAGTTCATGAATCGTTGCAGCTAGTAGAAGCCATTGATGAAGTTGTTGAGCTTCTTCTTCTCCTTCTTCCAAAGGGTATACAGAGCAGAGGGTGGCGTTGCATTGATTGGTAGGGTGAACGTGTTCACTGGAAGACCACAGCAAACGCACCGAAAGAGAGAGAGAGGGGAGGGGAAGGTAAACACCCAAACAGTCCGTTTAGACTGTTAAACTTTAGGGTTATTTTCATGTTCATTTTATTTGAATTTTCTACATATAGAACAAAAATTGAATTCCTTTTAATTATAACATTAACTAAATATTAACTTACATTCTCTTTGTTTCGAATTATATAATTTTTGAAGTCAATTTGAGATATTTTATAATTTTAATATGTATTAACTTAATTTTAAATAATATTATTATCAAAATTATAAATTATCTAATATGTATTAATTCTATGACTTGCTATGTCTTTTTGGATTTATGGCACAAATTTTAAGACTTATCAAAAATATTAAAAAAATTGTAGTATACGATGGATGTTGGAGGATGGATTATTCATTTTATTGGACTGATAACGTGACGTCCCCAAATTCAGGTACTCTTACTTCGAACTTGGTGTTCACGATCCATACATATAACTACCTTTACGGTACATTAAAACATAAATAAATACATTACATAATAATGTCTAACTTACGATATAATCCCAGGTTTCATCAACCTTTAGTCTTACATACCAAATCTTAATACAATAATATTAATATTATTCTTACACAAAAATTCTCATAAAATTAACACAATTTGAAGCTATTCGGCTGCCTTGGTCTTGCCCTTATCCTTGCCAGAACCACTGGCCTTCTCCGTCTTAACTGTAAGATAGGTTATAAAGCAAGAATGAGCAACGAGTTTGCTCAATAAGTATATGACAATAATAGCTAACAATCGTTGATAAGGGTGTATAGCTACAATGAGCTTCACAATTTTCGAATAATGTAGGATACACTATCAATGAATCAAGCAAGAATAACTTTTCAAGAATTATGGATTGAATAATTCCAAAGCTTATATACTTCTTGAATAATCAAACATTGGATATCTAAATAAGAGTAATCCTTTCAATTCAATACATAAGTATAAATTTATGGTTGAGGGTCACCAAGGACTGCTCAACTCTAAGAAGGTTAACAGTATAGTACTGAAAAGTTTTCGGATAAACAGGTACATGAGGTGGTCAGCCTCGTCGTACCTTACGAACATTTAATCATCTGTGTGCGCAAGTCAAATCCACGACTATAAATAATGTTCATCTCAGCATACAAGAATTTCGCACAAAAGCAATTGGTTTGGATAGCTCTTTCAAAATATCTTAATCGACAGTTCATGTTATCATTAGTCTAGCCGAATCAAATGGCATAGACTTATTCTCTCAATAATGGATATGAATCCAGATTCTCAATGTTGAGTATTCTTGTTTGGGAAATCTTCTTAAGCATAGGTATAAAAATGATATTATTCAATCGATAACAATTCAAATTCAACAATTTCCTTTAACTACAAACTTGTACGAAATAACAAGAGTGTACAAGTAAGAAGTACTTGTAATTGATATAACATCTAGTTACTCGTACGAAATAATGAGTGTACAAGTTAAGAAACTTGCAATATGTATGGTTTCATAACAATAATCAGGAACTTGCACAATATACAAAGTTGTGTAAGTTAGGAACTTGTCTGATATATCTGTTTTGCTTTCCTTAAGCTTAGTGCACTCCAGTCGACCTACATAAGTCGTAATCCGGTCTACTAATTAATCTCTATTGTATAATGATACTTACATCGTTCTAACATTACCATATATCCCTTCTCCATAAACCCACATTAATCCTCCATCATCTTACTTACTTATCCTCTCTTGTCACCTTTACTAGATGATCCTCTTATAGATCTTCCACAAGGAAAGTAATCCTTATTACTCTACTTGTGTAAGCATTTCTTCACATTATTGATTATTATCAAACATCTTCACAAATAAAATAACTTTATTCTATTTGTTCAACCCTTCTTTAATAGTCCTCATCATTGTCTTAAATGTTCATTTATTTCTTTTCGTAGTTTCCTTTCACAAGTGAAATAATCTTTGTTATTATTTATTCGTTTAGTCATTCTTTACTATACAATACTCTTTGTTAATACACTTTTAAAACACTTTTATGATTTATCTCACAAATAAAATAATCATTATTCTATTTATCCCTTCAAATGAATGAATGATCTTTAATAGAATAATCATTAATCATTATTCTATTTGTTTACTCTTTTTCCATGTATCCACCTTATTACCACTTACAAATAAAATAACTTGAATTCGTTATTCTATTTGTTTGTTCTTTTATATTGTACAAAAAAAATATTTTTTTTAATTATTATTATATATATATATTTTTTAAAAAATTCTGACAGGTTCGACCCGCCCCGACCCGGTTTGACCTCGATCTAGTCAACTAGAAAACCGGTACGGCGCGACAACGCCGAGTTTTAGTATATCTGCGGCGCGGCAGCGGCATCCAAACAAGGTTTCTGGATTGAGGGTCTAGTGCGGCAGCGCCAGATTTTAGCCTACAGACAGCGCGACAGCGCTGGCCCGACAGAGTTTTTAGGTTGAGGTTTTTTAACTTTTTGATTTCTACCCTTTTTTTTTCAATCTTGCATAACTTGTTCATTACATATCCAAATGAGTTCAAACCACTTCCATTATCTCATAAACTTATATATCTTCAATATTTATCCTTTTAAACCATTTTCCAAAATATATACCTAGCCAAACTTATTATTTTTTCGAGCTAGGGTTTTTATTTCGGCATGTTTTACTAAATGATTCGCCATAAGTTCATTTTAACTTTGATTTTGATGATTCTACTTGGAATGTCCTGGTATTTTATAGATCTTCAACATAAGATTTTTAGATCAAACACATAACTTACATATTTTATGTCATTTAACAACAAATCTCATGTTTTCAAGTATTATAACTTAGGTTATAACACAATTTCAACATACGAATATTTTACACATCAAAGCATGATCTAATCACAAAATCTCCAACATAAACCACCTTATGTCTTCGGAATCTACCTTGATTCTCATTCACACAAAATCCTCCCACAACCAAACATGGAAAGATTATCTACATAACTAAATATCCTTAAAAACTTGAATATAATCTAGTGAGAAAGCATTATACCTTATATGAACTCTTTTCCTCTTGGAGATGAACTTGTAGAAGGCCTTCACTTTCTTCCTCTTCCAAGACTCCTTTTGAATCACCAACTTGAAAGAACTTCCCTTAGATTTCTTCTTTTTTCTCTCCCTCTGTCACTATTTTCACTCTAGCAACACTTAGCAATTTTTTTTAGCAAGTTTGCTCAATGAGTTGGGAACTCCTATTTATAGGAGAATTCCCATACGTATAATATCCATATACATGTATAATACACGTATTTAACCGTCGTAAGATTGTTTTATCCATTGGTCGCTCAAGATTAGGTAAAACACCTAATCTAAGCTACATCTTAACCCATCATGGCTATCCTTGGGCTACCTCCTAACCCATCACTTCCATCACATGGCTAAACAAATAAAAAAATTCTGCCTATCATGGCTATCCTAGGACCTTTGGCCGGTTTTAGGAGAGGATGGAGTACTATGTCTATTTTCTTTTTCTTTTCTTCACATGGGGCCTTCTAAAAAGTGGTCTCCTTATTGGAGTACAATTGGGCCTTGCACATGGACTCATTTTACTACATATTGGGCTTCCCACACTTAAGTGCAGGATTTAAATCATTGGGCCAAAAAGTCATCCTACTACTTTTATTAGTAAATAAAGCTTTGGGCTATCTAATTCCCATGCAAGCTTGCATTCCTTAGTCCACCCAATACTAATTCATATTGGACCAATACACATAATCAAAAGAATTTAATTATTCTTTATTGTAGAATTAACTAGCTATCATCTTGGGTTTTATTTCCCATTTTCTTTCATGAATTAATCACATACTTGATTAATTCATCATCTTAATTATTCATCAATACAAGGCTTATTCTCTTATGCTTAGTTAATTCCTAACTTAAGCTTGTCACATATTCTCATAATTTATAATCTCATATTTAATCAAATTCTCATTCATGAAATTTTCTATTTTCATATCTTCTTATCACATAAGTTCACATACACACATAAGTGCACACAACATTTTCAATTAATAATTCATTATACAAAATTCTAGGTCATTACAGATAACTCTAATCGTGCAAGGCATGAGTTAATTATGGATATTACAATCTAAAATCGTAGTAAGTGATGTTTAGTATTATAATTTGAATATAAATAATATAGCATAAATGGTAAAGAGTTATACGTATATCAAAATTATTATATATGTTTTTTAATATATATATATATATACATTCTTTAAAAATATAATAACAGATATGAAAATGTTGGTATTATTATAAACAATACATGCATTGTATAAGTAAAGATAATAAACTCGGATTAACTCGTTAACTAACCAAAATGAATTAGTTAATTTAGATAAGTTCTTCAATTGTCTTTGTTATACAGTAATAGATTATTGATCATCAAGACAATGAAAAAATTATCTGCTTTTCACGTATGCAAATCTATAACTTTCCGATTTGGAAAATTTTTAATTCACATGGCATACATATGAAGACATCACATTATAGTACGCCACCAAGTAAATAAATATTCTACTTAGCTCTACCAACTTCCTTGATTAATTGAGGATGTATTTAATTATTCATCAGGATTTGTAAATTTGCATTTGAGTCAAGATATGTTCAAAGTTATGAGTGCACTTTTTAGTGGGATGAGAATACATTCCTTCATAAGTTATGACCACAACTCATGCATGCATATATATATATATATATATATATATATATAGAAGTATTGTTAGAAATTACACTTTATTTTATACATCGTAGACTTGTCTTTTATCATCTATGAGCTTGACAAAAGCTCATTAGTGGACATAATTTAAGTTGATATAAAGTGTAATTTATTTTACCTCCATGTGGAAATAAAGGAGTAATTATTCATTTGATTCAAGTAGGAATCATTTGATGTGTGGTTATCAAGCCTAAAGTGAGGTATTTGATAAGGTGCAAATTATTTGAAAAAACTAAATTTTATTTGTTTCATTTGAATAAAATATGACTACTAGTTACTTTATGGTAATCATAAGGTGTATAGTCTTATTTTATTTTGGAACAAAAGATATACTTATGAGACTTTTAAAATTCCATTTAATTATAAATTTATTACTAATATGTAACTTACATCATTAGTAGTAATAAGTATAATTAAATTAGGAATAAATAATAGTTTAATGTTGAAACTATTATAGATATATATGTATATATCTATATGTGTAGATATAGATGTTAGAGTTTGCATATTTAATTTGATGTTGAATGTGATTAATGTATATTTGTACCAGTAAGTTTTGTAAAGTCCTTAATGATGATTTGATGTACAAGAACTTAGATTAAATAAATCAAATATGTTAGGTTGATCTTATTGAGTTGATCTAATGTATAATTAATAGGTTCATATTGATCACTTAGTTACTCTGCCAATTCGTAATGTCAAAATAGATCCAAGAGTCAACTTGCTTTAGTAAAGCATTAGATGCACAATCACAGAGTATTCGCGTTTGTCGTAAAGTTCACTTTAAATCATAAAGTAAAGATCAGTTTATCAAATGAACAGAGAATCACAAAGCCAAGCAAAGATCGTAAAGTGAAGACTGAACGTAGAATGCACTCTGAGGTCACTTCATAAAGTCTTAATCGTAAAGTGACTCAAGAATCGTTCAGTGAAGATAAGATCGTAATGTCAGCTCTTGAACTGTAAAATGAATCTTCGTAGAGCTGATCATGAAGTTCACTCGTAGAGTGTTATTCCCATCGTAAAACAATCCTTGTAGTAGAGCATGACGTAGAGCAAACTCTACGTTCCACCAACTTCACCTGACAACATGACTGACATGGGAGCGTTGCTAATTAAAGGCCCAAATGTATACACCAAACAACCTTGGTCAAAATCAAATATCAGGAGAAGTGTGTCTAACAACTAGTTTGCTGAAAAACGACGTGTCAAGGTGGTAAGTGAAGTTGTAGGCTGATGTGACAGGAGCCAGCCGTAAAGCAAGCTAACACGCTAACATAAATGTCAACATCAAGGATCTGGGAGTATCTGAGTATTAAATGCCCCAACGAAAACCTAACAACGGGAAGATTTTTCGACAGACTATAAAAGGCAACCAAGATTCAAATTTAAAGTAAGAGAATGTTCTGATCATCAAGCCTAAGCTCTGTCAAAGTCTAAGAACAAACTTTACGAAAGTTGAGCATCTAGTTCAAGCTGCTAAATACCTAAGGAAAAGATTACATTATAAAGTTTAGCAACACCTCAACTATCATCTTAGTTGTGATTCAATTGGTCTTAGTGACCATTATACCGAGACTAAGTGACTCGAAAGAATCTTAGTGATTCAACGGACTAAATGTCCTGGTCTGAGTGACCATTCCGAGACGGAATGACTCGAAGGAACCTTAATGGTTCAGTTGTAAAGATCTTAGTGATCTATATCCTTAGTAGATTTCTTACTCGTTGAGTAAAAGAGTGGATTAGGAGTTATTCAGTCTTTGAACCACTTAAAATTTGTTTGTGTCATTTACTTTTTTGTTCTTTCATTCTATCTCTAAATTATTCTACTTGTGTGACTTAAAACCATAAAGACTAAAATTGGAACTGAAATTTCTATTTAATCTTTAAGGGGGTTTTTCAAAAGTATATTTCGTTGTGCATAATTAATCTTGATTAATTCATTATCTGGTAATACATCTTTTATTAATTAAAAGTTTTAAAAGAATCTATTTAACCCCCTTCTAGATATCTAGGTGCCTCTGGAAAACAACAATAGATATATTACATATATGAATATTGAGAGAAGTCTTACACACATTTTATATATAATAATTTTGCTCCATGAAAATCTCTCTTCTTCTTTTAGCTATTGTTCTTGCAAATAAACAATTATTACATAGTAGTGTTCTACTGGAATTATTATGTGAATTGTTATCACGGATAATTCACCAAATAGTTGACATATATCTTTGAGGTATATCGTCTGCAACCCTTAACAAACTAATCGTAGTGGGAGGCGATAAAGATCTTAAGGACAGGGATCACCCATGTCATGTCTCACATTCTTGTTGTTAATTTTGATTTTATAAAGCTATGATTCTAACAAGTATATATCAGATACGAAATTTATACGTTGTATCAAAAAAAATGGAGAGTCTTGAATGATTGACTCGATATTGAATCGTGACTCGGTAAAATTATAAAATTATTAGATAAGATCTCTTAATACCTTATTATATATCAATGAATACAAATCATCAATATAAATATATAATTAGGCAAACACTGACTTGTTTTTGTTGATCATTAGTCGACTTAGTAATTTAAAAGTTTATTTTTTTGTCAACTCACCAATTCAAAGATTTATTTTTATTTTACTACTATACATACAATGTATCCTTATTATATATATAATAATTAATGTATTGTTATTATACATACAATGTATCATGATTATACATATAATTAATACTTTGCCCTAACTAGTATTAGAATTTAGTAATATAAATTCATTGTTCTTATACCAAAAAATATCAAATGTTAATCACCAATAAATAATTAGTTACAACATAATTTAATATACTTTTGGTTAATAATAACACTTTAACATTGTTATATACATCATATTTCAGCTTTTATTTTTAAACTTATTACTATATACATATTATAATATTTTGACCATTAACTTTCTTGATTTATGAACCTAAATAGTATAAAATCTCATTTAATTTACTCTAATACATTATAAATAGTATTTTTATTTCACACTAAATTACACTAAAAAATAATACGTAATTTTTCATCAATAAATTATACAGGTGCACTGACAAAAGATTATTTTGATATATAATGTCGCCAAGACTTTCACACAATTGTTAATGGAAAATGATATATGTTGACTTTATTATTGCGAGTTACGTAGATAAATCTAGTTGATAATATTTCTAAGATATATTTGATACAATGTGTCAATTTTATAATTCTATCCAATCTCACGTATTGATATATGCAATCATAATTTACCTGAAATCTTTCACAATATATAGTAGGACTCATTACTAACAGCTTGAGAGAGATAGAAGGGGGAAATGAGGAAATGGAGGGAGCGAGTGGGAGAGAGATATAAAAAGAGAAAAATTAGATGTAATTTGTGAAGAAAAATGAAGGATAAAATAATCATTATAATTGGTCAAATTAACTTATTTAAAATGACTTATAAGTTATTTCAAAAATGTTAATTGTTTTATGTTCAACTATTTGGTGGGTTTCCTCTAATGTAGGTTTTGCATGGCTATTCGAATGAAAAAACTTAAACGAAAGGAATATATCACGCAAATCAAAACTTATACCAAACTTTACTATTTACTAAACGAATGAAAAATGGTATATCAAAACTTTTACCATTTTTTTAGAGCAAACCCCCAATTATATGTTATTTTCTTGGCCCTGGTGGCAATTTTGTGACGGGGCCTGTAGTTTTGAAGTCTATATTTTATATCCATAAGCAATAAGAGCGAGAAAGTACATAAGAGAGTAAATGTAATGACCGTAAATTTTTAAACTCCATTATTAATTAAATATAAGTTTAATTTTTAATGAGTTAGTTTAGTATGATTTTTTAAAATCTTGTGTATTAATTGGTTATGTGATTATATGGTTTCGCGTAACTGTTAGGATTAATTAAGGGGAGTCACTAATGGTTTAATTAAATTAGTGAATTAACCATACGGTTTAATGTTGAAAGAATTGATAAAGTGCCGATTAATTAAATATTCAATTTAATTGAATATAGTGTGGGAATAGATATTTAATTAATTTAAAGGGAGTCTCAGTAATAGAATTTTTAAATTAATGGACTACCCTAGGTTATTTAATATCTAGAAATTTATGAATAATTAAGTATTAAATATTCAATTATTTTGAATATAGTAAATTAATTAATATTACCTATTAATTAATAAGGATAATACAATTAATAATATTTATAGTCCCGTTGGTAAATAAATAATAATTGACTAGTTAAATTTATTTAATTAACTAGTAGCAAAATAATGGGACAAGAATTATGGGGCATATCCCATTTTATTTCTAACAATGGTCGGCAAATTAGGAAGAGAAATTAAAATAAAATAAGTTGGGATGAACACTATTAGCTGCGTATGGATTTTGCTCGCGTGATATCTTGCTGAATTTCTGTAACTTTAGCGGCGTTGCCATCATCATCTTCTTGTTTCCGATGGTTAACAAATTCAGGCAAAAGCTTGGCACGGTTAATGAATTGGCTATAAATTAGAAGCCCAACTTCTTCCTTCAGTGCACTAAGATTGTAAAACTCACTGAGAGAGAGAGAAATTGAGAGTTTAGGAAGGAAGAGCAATCTAAAGGAGGGTGCGTGCAAATGATCTCTGATTTTATTGTCTATTGCGGAAGGAAAAGAAGAACTGCATCTAAGTCTAGTAGAAGGTAAGTATTTTCCTGTTACAGTAGACATTGACGAATAATCTGCTTTGTTCTTGGAATTAATTTCCCAAATTAGATGTTTAAAACTTATCATTAATGATAATAAGGGGCTAAGATGGAGTTATACATGCTTGGTAATGGTTATTAATCTTAAAATCCGAAGAAAAATCATTGGAATGGAACGAGGAAGACGACTCTGGATCGCCGCGCTGCAGCACCAGCAGATGGCACCGCAGCGATGCGATAAGGGGTCTTGGCGCCGCAGCGGCAGCATGACACTGCAGCGTCACGAATAAAGGGCCTGACGCCGCAACGCCGGCCTTACTATGGAGCCTCACGCCGCAACGTGAAGGCCGTGTGCTAGGCTGAGTTGGCACGGACTTGACGTCGCAGCGTCAACCTTGCCTTAATGGTCTCTCGCTGCAGCGCCAACCCTGTGCTTTTGGCCGGGTCGGTCCGGATCGTGATGGTTCAGGTCGGGTTGCGTAATTTTAAATTTTAATAGTTTTAATTATTTATTAAATTATTTCTATTAAGCAACCAAGATTAATATTGGGATTATTTATTTTGGTAATAATAATAAATAAACCCAATTAGTTATTCAGTAGTTAATCATATTTTGTTAAGCCTTAAAATGCTTAATTATATATTAAGTATCAACCAAAATAGTGTTGTCTTAAGGCGAAAATTGATTAACCTGGTTACAACTTACGTTTGGTTTCTAGGGGGCGCTTCCCCCTTAGACCCACGACAGCTCAGCCGCTCGCTCACCGGGGAGCGAAACCCCCGACTGAGTAGTCGTAGTGGCAATCAAAGTACTTTAATGATGTTACGTCAGTTTTAAATATAGTCTATAAGTGACTAATTGTTACACAAATATGTACTTAATTGTGTAGGATTTTAAGGAGCGTGTGTTAGTATATTGTAGCAGACGCACCAGACAAGTTTTCTTTAACCCTACTCAATTTACATTCGAGCAGGATGTGGTGTATTGTGCAAGTTCCCTTGACCTCTACTAACTTGTGCAAATATATTATTGTTGTGCAAGTATTATTGAGGGCAAGTTCTCTAATTCCATTCACCTTATATGTTGAACACAAGCTTCGTAACGCTTGTCTAACGATTGTGTTGGTCAAGTTTTCTATCTTAACTCAAATTATTTATTGAGCAAGTTTTCCCTAACCTTACATGAGTTAATTATTTAAGCTGGAACTTTATTTTCATGCATGCTCTAAGTGGTTTAATTTCTTTACAATTATTCCACATTGATATTTATTGTGATTCACACTTAGTGCAATTGAGTTCGTACAGTCTTTGACTTATACCCTAGTGAAAGTTCTATATTGCATGAACTGTTTAGAGTTAAGTCTAAGCCATTGTTCAGCTAGACAGAAGCATATTTAATAAAAGCTTTCCAAGCCATTTTAAGGCGCGAAATCTTAGACTTTATGAACACTCCTTCAATATAGGGGAGTATCCCACGTATCGGATATAAGATACAAATAACAGAAATTAAATGTTATGCATACACATAGTGTACTAGAGGTTGATCCCCTCAAGTACTTATTTCTGAGCCAGTAACCAAAGGGTCAATTAACTATTGATTTCATTGGAAGTGTAATTGTTCATGGTCTACATTGACTATCGTTTATTTTTAAAAGCAGTTATTATTCTTGCTTTCGTTATTCTCTTTGTTGAATCGTTTCCAGAGATTCATTTCATTCATGATATATATCATTTCTTGCTGTTATTTAAACTTGATGGGCAAACTAGTTGCTTACCCTTGCTATATCATGAACCTTATTACAGTTAAGCCCGAGACCTCAGAAAAAGACAAGGACAAGGAAAAGATGAAGTATTAGTCTTTTAATGTCTGCACTTTGATCCAGACATAGTTAAGAAAGTTCTATTGTTATTTAAACCCTAAATTTCTGTATTAGGGTATATTTGTATTTTTGTATTAAGGTTATCGAATCTTGGGACTAGTAACACCTTTTGAATGAACAACATATGTTTATTATATTCCGCACTTAGTTATTGTATGTTGTTTAGAGGTGGATGTTTGTATTAGATCGTTGACCAAATCCGGGTGTTTGAGACCCGAATTTGGGGGCGTCAGAGTAAAGGGAAGTTAAACCTCCATTAGGAGGTATGAATATAATACGAGAAGAGACAAAGATTTGCACATTCCTAATATAAAAGTTATGCTTTTATTTGCATATGTAGTTGACATTTTATAATGTTATTTGATGTTTCTTGATATGTAGTTTTATTTATGTTTTGTAATTGTTTTACATAATTAGGTCTTATTAACATTGCCGACAAAACATATATAAAAAAGTTTAAGTACGTGATCTTGCATTTTTGTATGTTAACATTGATGCTTCTTGATATGTGACTTTATTTTATAAAATATATATTTTTAAATATAAAAGAAATAGGTATATTTAACAACATAAGTATGTAATCTTGCATACCTGCTTAATTAACTTAAGAGACCTAAAATAACACTTTATCCATTTTAAAATATAAGTTTATTTGTTATTTTTCAAAGTCAATATGATATATATTTAAGTCCAAAATTGATGTAATCGATTTTATTTTCTAAAATCATAAATATTATATTTTGTAATATTGTTTACATAATATAATATTTTTATGCATTATCTAAAACTAAACTATTAAAATTAATTTTAATTTAAAATGTCACAAATCGACTTAAACAAATATTATATATTTTTGAATGAAATGAGTACAATAATAGAATAAACAAACAGAAATAAAAATTTCACAAATAGAAATGATATTTGTTAGGGCATGATTTATTGGGCCCGAATGATATGGTGAGTTGTAGTCCACGTGGAGGAAGTCTCCCTATGTAGCAGTCTATTTTAGCAGTTGAAGCACTTTAAGGAATCTAAAGATTCCTAAATATATTTCATTTCCAATTCTTGAGGAAAGAGTCAGACTTCATTTCTTCAAGGAGATTCACTTCTATCCCATTATGGTATCTACCATAAAGAAGAATTCTATTCCAATTCGAAATGAGGCGTTTTAAGGAGGTGTGATCACTATAAATACAAGACTATACCCTAATATTCAGGTATCACTTTATTCTCAGCATTAAAGCATTAAGCCTCCATTGTTAAACCTTATTCAGCCTGTACTTATTCTCACACCGGAGCTATCCCCCGGCGGTGAAAGCCGTCAGCTCTCTGAGTGTGTTCTTCGTTTCTGTGCAGGATTGGGCACGCAGTTTGGTGATTGGGCGCGTGCACGAATCTTGGCCTTAACATTGGTGCTAAAAGGAGGGCCATTAGTACTAGATAATTCTCAATCACTTAGTAGTTTTGATCAGAAGTAATGGCGTCAAGTAAGACAAAGACGGTGTCAGTACGGGACATATCAACGACCAGTCTTTCTCAACCCAGAGGCTCAGTAAGATAGGTTGGGGCCATCTAGGAAGATCTCGTATAAGGTGGGACCCCATAGTCAATCAGTGGGCCTAACCAATCCCCAAACGGCAATTGTTCGAAGGAAACTATTTTCAACCACACAGAAGATGGCAAGCCATGATAGCCGTACCGAAGATCGGAACTCTTGGCTGGAGTGAGTCCGAGATGAAAGAGAGACAGTCTTGGCCAGAAAGATGCAACGGAACAAAGACGCCATGGAGGCCTTACGCCTTCAACAGATAAAGTTGGATAAACAGATGGCCTCACTTTTAGACGGAGAAGAAGTTACCTCCAGTCATCATTGGCGCCGGGAATTATCGCCAGGGGATCGATCCAGGACATATCGTTCGGACGGTTCTCAGCATGATAAGAGCAAGTACAAGAGCCGCTCTTAGGAAAGGATCAGGCGACGAGACCGATCTCATGTTAGGAGCAGGCGTTGAAGTCGCTCTCGGGAAGTAAGCAGAGGAAGATCTAAACGGAGAAGGCCGACGGCCTATCCAGATAAGGATCAGGATAGGCGAGAGTCATCCCCTGAAGGGAAAATTCCAAGGCACTTGCCTGGAGGGTTGCAGAGCTGGAGAAGATGCTCGCAACGGTCAACTAGGAGAAAGAGGCTCAAGTTAACTTAACATTATCGTTCTCCCCGGAGATTGATCGGGTTCGGGCCGATCCTAATAAGAAGGTTCCACGCATGGAGAATTATGATGGAACGAGAGACCCTTATGACCACATCCAGGCGTATGACCGACTGATGAATTATTACGACTACTCTAACGCCGCTAAATGTCAGATGTTCATTACTACTTTAAGGAAGTAGGCTCGACAATAGATGACGTTGATGTGAATAAAATATGTTATGTTTTTATTCCTTAATACTTAATCTTTTATATTTATTTTGTACCTAAATACACTCATTATTCTTATATTTTTATTTAAGGTGCAATTAAATGTTTTTCCTTTTTAATTATATTAATTTATTTAATTAATATGTTTTATTTTATTTTGTAGGATTTAATATTTTATTACAATAAAGTCAATATCTTGGTGATCAAGCAATATTTAATGCTTCTATTCATGGAAGGAAAGAAACAAGAAGAATCTTACAAGGATAAGGAAGGAAGTGGAACAATCTTGGCGAGCAAGTCAAATCCAATGAAGAAAAGAAAAATCTATCTAGAAGATCTTTTTGAAGGAAGTTGATTGCCACTACAAAGTTGAAACCTACGTGAAAAAGAATTAATGTCTTATGCCTATAAATAGAGGATTACCAAGAGAGCTTAGAGACTTGTCTACAATCTCCTCTCTCTACTATTCTTTAGTGTTTTCAAGGTAATATGTAACTAAATTCTTGTTTTTGGATTAAGGAGACGGAAGCCTCAGATTATTACACTGTGAGATCTAATTGATTTTAATTGTTCAATTATTATTTTGAGTATTGATTATTCTTCTGTGCTTGAATTATATGATTGATATGTTTAATTACTAGAGTGCACGCTAGTTTATTATTCGTAGAAATCTACTGCTAAATTAGATATCAAATTCGTAATTGTTTGGTCACTCTAATTTGTGAAGCAACTAAGGTTAATAATTGACTGCAGATCACGAGATTATTATATCTTAGGAAGAATACTAAACTAAATTAAATGCAACCACTTGTGTTTGTGTTGTTTAGCTTCAACAATTTTTTAATTCTTAAAGCACCTACTAGATTAAACTTTTAGCGCTTGTGTGAAGTTGTTAAATAGTTAGGGTTATTTAGACCGCTTGTTTCTATCTAACTAAAATTAAGGAAAGACATGGAATGATTTAGAATGGTGAATTAATTCTAACGATAAATATTCAAAATATTAATTGATTATGCTTGAGTCAATGATCAGTGCAAGTTTCTGAGGTGAATGTTGATTTAATCCAATATTTGTTTTCTCTGATTTACTTTAATAAATTATTTTGCATTATTTTTAGTTTACTTTAATAATCACAATCAAAACCCCCAATTTTGGTTACAAAGCATAAAAACAAAACAAATCATTCTCTGTGGGATCGACTCTTACTTGCACTACTACATAATTATCTTTAGCAATAAGGTTTTATTTTTGGTTGCCTGCGACAACACACACCAGACGTCGTTGGCACTGAACTTAATCCCCTCGTGAAATGAGCTATGTGATAAGTTTTATGGCCGATTTGGGAGCAATAGAGGGAGGGGGAAGCCGACAACTTTTTTGATACAAATAAGGCAATATTCGAACGAAACATTGGGCCAGTACGTAAAACGGTTCTGAGAGGCGGTCGGCGCAGTGACGGGCCTGAATGGTCCACAGGCTCTCGAATACTTTACTACGGGATTGGATGTGATAAAATCAAAAAAATTGGTGAAGGATATGATGTTCAATGCCCCTGAAGGATCTGACGGAGGCATATGACTGGGCAGAAGGTTTTATTGCAGTTGAAGAGGCCATGAGAAGCCTGAGGCCGAATGCGTCATCGTTGGAGAAGCCAAAGGATCGGGGAAGAGTAATCATCCCAGGTCAGATGGTAACAACAAGGTAGACAATCACATGAAGGGGAACTTCAACAATGGGGGTTTGGGAGGAGGCCGACCGCCCTTTTCGAACCGTGGAGTTAACAAAGTATATACTCTTCTCAATACGAATCGGGAAGAAATATTGGAGGAGATGAAGGATAAGCCCTATTTTGAGCCTTTCTCGAACAACACTCGTCCAGAGAGAGGAAATCATAACCGATACTGTAATTATCACCAGACATCCGGACACTCTACAAAAGACTACAAGAATTTGAAGGACCTAATTGAGAAGAATGTTCGAAGTTGGGAGTTAGTTCAGTATGTTGCAGGGGCGGGAAGGTTCGGGTAGCAAGCAGAATAATACTAATCAGGAGCAAAATCTTCAGTCACAACTCGAACTAGTGCAAACAGCTCGGCGAGTGGTGGACGTGATAACAGGTGGCTCGGTCCGGAAGGCGACCAAGAGGAGGAGGCATGAGGTGTTGGATTCTATACTCACAATGTCCGAACAGCATGTTAGGAGGGATCGATAGTGTTCTGGCACAATCATCTCTTTTTCTGATCAGGATTACCCATCGGAACCCATTGAACCACATGAAAGAGCGCTGGTAATCACTATACAGGTTGGATCGATGGACATGAAGAGGATCATGGTTGATAACGGTTCTTCGGTTGACGTACTGTATGCCCATGCATACTAAATGATGGATTTAGATGGAAAGACGATGGAGATCAGCCAGGAGCCCCCTCTGTACGGGTTTGGTAATGACCCAGTTCGGGTAGCGGTGTCGTCGAATTATCGGTCATCTTCGGGACAGTTCCTCGGCAGGTGGAAGTGGTTTGCAGATTTTTCGTGGTGCGTGTAAATTCGGCGTACAACGCCATACTAGGGAGGCCAACACTGACGACTTTATAGGCAGTGACTTTCATACCCCATTTTAAAATAAAGTTCCCCACACCAAATGGCATTGGTAAAGTCGTTGGGGATCTTGACTTAGGAAGGAAATGTTATTAAACTGCTTTAATCTCTTCGGAAGTAGGGGATAACAAGTAGATGAGTCAAGCAAAGAAGGTTTGAGGTTGAAATGCTAAAGCTAAGAATTTATCGGCTTTGAGCGATAGTTGGTATAGAAGTTGAAAGCACTTGACATGTTGGGGAATATCACCAAGTTGTTTTCTTTTATGACTTTGTAATTTTTTTTAAGTTGTTAATGGGAATAAAACATTAATTATGCTGAAAAGATAGTTTTTCATCCATAGTTGATATTTTGTAAGTCGGAGGTATAATGTCGGATGGCATTATCAGGTTGCATAAACTTTCTTCGGGACGACCAAGTTCCTCCCAAAAAATTAAACGTCTTTCGGGAAGGATTACCTCCCGAAAGGACAAACAAACGTCCTTTAGGAAAGATTACCTCCCAAAAATATAAATAACGACCGTCAGGAAGGATTACCTCCCGAAAGGACAAACAAACGTCATTCGGGAAGGATTAACTCCCGAAATGACAAATAACGTCCTTCGGGAAGGATTACCTCTTGAAAGGACAAACAAGCGTCATTCGGGAAGGATAAATCTCCTGAAAGGACCAATGTCCTTCATGACTGTTTGAAGTACTCTCTTATTTTAAGTTCATTATAACAAGATAGTAGGGGGCAATGTTAGGGCATGGTTTATTGGGCCCAGGTGATATGGTGGGTCGTAGTCCACGTGGACAAAGTCTCCACACGTAGGAGCCTATTTTAGCAGTTAGAGCAGTTTAAGGAATCTAAAGATTTCTAAATATATTTAATTTCCAATTCTTGAGGAAAGAATCATACTTCATTTTTAAGGAGATTCACTTCTATCCCATTATGGTAAGAGGAATTCTATTCTAATTCGGAATGAGGCGTTTTAAGGAGGTGTGGTTACTATAAATACAGGGATACATCCTAATATTCAGGTATCACTTTATTCTCAACACTAAAGAATTAAGCCTCCATTGTTAAACCTTATTCAACATGTACTTATTCTCACACCAGAGTTATCATTCGGTGGCGAATTATTTATGGAAATTTATTTGTTATTGTACTATTTTTTTAGTTTCATTTTAGCGTTATAAAATTTTATTTCATAATTGTCCACATACAATTTTATATATAAACAATGTTGTTCTTAATAAGTACGAGAGGTAACAATACTACATTAAAAAAGAAATAGTAAATGTCAACATGAAATTTTAGGTTGTTCATATTAGTCAATGAACAATTATTTAGTATACTCCTTTTATTTTGTCTTGTGATTTTTTTAGCATAATTTAACATACAAATTTTGTAATTAATTTATTCCAATCCAATCTCTGTGCACAAAAAATTAGCAATTAATAATAATAAATTCATTGATATGAATTTACATATTTGTAGAATTGTTTTTTTTAATATTTTTTTTGATAACAAAGTTATCAAAAGAACTTTGATGTAATTTTAATATGAAGTATTTGCCTTATATTTGATATGCATGATAGGCAAGAAATTTGAAAACTCTTTTGGTGATTTTTTCTTATTTTTCTTTATAAATTTATTTGTTCACATTACTAGTATTTTACTTGATTATGTGTGCACAAACAATGCATTTGTGAACAATTAAAATTTGCTAGACGTTAATTTAAACAAATGAACTTCAAACTTTATTGCTTACCCAATTGATTGAACTTGATAATAATCCAAACTCATTTCTTATGATTTAAATCAAAAATTTAAGCAAATAAAATTATTGTATTATTTATTCAAACTTTATTGCTTACCCAATTGATTGAACTTGATAAAAATCCAAACTCATTTCTTATGATTTAAATCAAAATTTTAAGCAAATAAAATTATTGCATTATTTAAATAAAACGGTCAACTCAAATAAAATTTTATTTGAAGTAAATTCATGCAAATTAGTTGCTACCTTAATTTTGTTTTTTTAGGAAAAAACATATTCTAATTTCTTACTCTACCTAACATTGTTAGTGATATAATATTTATAATTATATCGATAATAATAATTTTGGAAAAGAGAGTATATGGTTTAAATATTACCGTTTGGAGTCTTTATGTTTGCGTTTAAAGAAAGCAAAATAATTTGCAATAAATGTAAGAAGATATGGAAGCCATAAATCTAGACTTGATCGTTTCCCAGATTGCATCACCCACTTTTTCCCCGCATTGAAATTCTTCTCTCTCTATGCGTCAATGGTCGGCCGTAATTCACCACCGCCAATTCTTTTTCTCTGTGTTTTGCTTGGATTCGCGGACCCAAAATTTCCCTGTGCAAAACCCTCGATTCCACTCCATCTTTCCCCGCTGAAAACCCTAATTTCCCTGTACAAAACCCTCGATTCCTCACTTTCTTAATTTCTCTATACGAAACCCTAATTTCCCCCTGTGAAAGGCTCGATATCATGACCATCGAAGGCGCTCTTCTCGTCGGTGTTGGATGCGGCTCTCGTACTGCCGCCACCATGTACCTGATTTGGTCCTAATTTCTCCTAAACGTTTCAATTTCGATGGCAATTCAGATGACGATTTTGAGGATGATTATTATGACGTCAGCCCTAAGAAGATGGATAGGTGGCGATTCCGGGTGGTAGGAAGAAGCTGGATATTCGTTTCCCTGTTGCAAGTCTCTCTGCCTTAATCTTTCTTTATAATTGTCTGTAATTTTAGCTTTTGTATATGAATGATTACTGCTTGTTTGTACTGAGCTGAATATGAATTTTTTGTTTGTTTGTTTTGCTTTTAACCAAATATGGTTTGTTTATGGGGATAATTGCATCTATAATATTTAGGTTTGCTTATGTTTGTGTTTAAGTATGGTAATTATATCATGAATGTTCTGATCCTATATATGGAATTCTACCCTTTTATTTTTATTTTATTTTTATATAATTGTTAACTGAAATTGGATTGACGTAGGTTTGTATTAGAATATAACCTTTACTGATTCTTATTGTATGGGATTAGATTCTGATAAATATAGTTTTCTCATAACTTAAGGATCAATTTATAAATGGGATTTTTACCTGTAGGCACATACACTCTTCTAATGCTGACTTGCAGATTGTTGAGTTGCCTACTCATCAATACTATGTGGGTGTCCAATTCCATCCCGAGCTCAAATCAAGGCCAGATAAACCTTCTGCTCTTTTCTTAGGTACTTGTCTTTCATCTTTTCCTCTTACCATTAACTTCTGTTTTTTATTCTGGTGTTGTGGCTTTCGTACCTGAACTAATATGATAAAAATTGTGTTGTATCTGATAGTTTTATGACCCCAGCAAAAGGCTAAGGAATTTGGGTTAATTGGTGAGGTAAAAGATCAGAGGTCGATGGCTCTACTCACTGATGCTGTTGAATGAACGCTAAGATAAATGCTCAAATTAAGATATGAAGGTATGAAATATTGCTCTCTCTCTCTCAATTTTGGATGCCCTCTACTCTCTGTTCCATAATATAAGATATCTTGCATTTCATAATGATGTAGGACGGGGTAGGAAGAAGAAATAAGGGTATCTCCGCAGAGAATCGGTAAAGAAACATGCATAAAATAGCACACAACTTTAATCTCAAATCAATTCCTTCAATAAATCTCTCCAATATAATGAAGTATTACAATGCTTAAATAGAAAACCCAATACTTGGAGACTAAGTAAAACCCCTAATTTAAAAAGGAAGCAATCTCCTAATTAAAATCTACTACTATAATTAAAACTTTCCTAATTAAAATCTACTACCATAATTAAAACTTATAGAATATTCTACTAAAATAATTATATTAATAATTCAACGTTTATCTCCAAATAACAAAACAAAATTAATAATAATAACAAACAAAATTAATAATAAACCTTTTGAATTTCTTCTTCTGTACTGCATCATTCTCCTCACCTTTGAAAAAAACTCGTCCTCGAGTTTTGAAATATCGAAGAATAATAAACCACGGTCCGAGAGATGCCTTCCAACAAAACATGCGCATCCGAACATTCGATGTCATGAGCACAATTTCCGGGAATAATGATGACATAATATAGAAATTTGAAGTAGCTTGGGACTCGAATGTATCAACTTTATCTTCCTTGATGTTTTTGCATATGGGGCCAAACTTAACTTCAATTTCCTCACTGCAAACCATCTCTGAATCTGCAAGTTGTTCAACACACTTAACTTCCGCTTCATGTTTCTCACAAACATCAATATGTGAGAGTATTTGCTCTTTTTTATTCTCACCAATTTTATATTGGTTATTGATACGTTTAAGTATTGTGAGACATTCGTCAATTGTCTTGAAAGAATTTACTTTGCGAGTCTCCTTTTGTGAAAGCGTTGCTTTAGTTGAACAAACACGATTAGGATGAACATTTTTTTGCGATTGAACAAAATATGGATGAACATAGCATGTGGTTATGTACTCGTAATGTGTTTTTAAATTTGCAAGACTTAATTGTTTCAGAAAGTGCAAGCTTATCGCATAATTTCCAATACTCGATACTATACGGGACACAAGACCTTTTAAGTTACTCGTATATAACCTAAGTTCGATGCTCAAGTTGCTTTATCTTAGCCCAAAGTCTGGATTGTTAAACCTGGAAGACATTGTAAATATGTAGAGGGGCTGAATTGAAAATTTTAAAAACTTTGGGGGTTAAATTGAAAAATTCAAAAACTTTGGAGACTAAATTGAATATTTCAAAACTTTAGGGGTTGAATTGAAAGTTTTAGGAACTTTGGGGACTGAGTTGAAAATTTCAGAAACCTGTGGGTACTAAACTGTAATTTGGCAGAAAGAAACAACATAACTTCGATGAACAGTGTTTCTCACTGTAGCGATGAACAGTAACTCTGTTGTTGATTCTCTAGCGAACTTCGACAATTTGATGGAGGCCAGAAAAATAGGGTAGGAAGGAATTAGGTGAAATAAAAAAATATCAAGAATTTTGACTCTTGATACCATTATGATGTAGGACGGGGTAGGAAGAAGGAATAAGGGTGTCTTTGCAGAGAATTGGTAAAGAAACACGCATAAAATAGCATACAACTTTAATCTCAAATCAATTCCTTCAATAAATCTCCCCAAAATAATGAAGTATTACAATGCTTGAATAGAAAAACCAATACTTGGGGACCAAGTAAAAACCCTAATTTAAAAAGGAAATAATATCTTAATTAAAATCTATCTCCTAATTAAAATTTACTACCATAATTAAAACTTATAGAATATCCTACTAAAATAATTACACTAATAATCCAACGTTTATCTCCAAATAACAAAAACAAAATTAATAATAATAACAAAACAAAATTAATAATAAACCTTTTGAATTTCTTCTTCCGTACCGCATCACATAAATTCTTTAATTTACAAAAGGTAAGTGATCTTATACTTTGGAATGAAGGTGGTACACTGCTTTAAATTTTTTTTCCTGGTGCATTGAAATCTGCATTTATGATATTTTTTCAATGTATTACGATATTTGTGGGAGTGTTGTATTACAATAATTGTGGATGTGTTGTATTACAATAATTGTGGGTGCTTGCATTTGTGGAAAATTTTTTATTTATGATTGTGCCTCCAATTTGCCCAACTTTAGAACTAATAGAAAATTTTCCCCTCTTAAAAGTTTTTACTTCCTATCTTTAGAACTTTTTACTTTTACAATCTAAACTTTTTACTTTCTCCCCGTTAAAAGCTTTTACTTCTCATCTAGAAAATTTGCACATCTCTCTCTCAAAAGTTTTTACCTCACATTTTTCGAAATTTTTAACTCTTCCTCTAAAAAGATTTTACTTTCTACGCATTGAAATTTTTATTTCCGGTCTCACAAGTTTTTCAATTTCTCCTCAAACGTTTTTCACTTCCTCTCCATCAAAAGTATCTAGTTACTATCTCTTGAAATTTTTAACTTTCACTTAAAATTTTTGATACTTTGTTTCTCCCGAAAATTTTAAATTTCAGTCTCTAAATTTTTCATTCTTTACCATAAAAGTTATTCATTTTCTTTCACAAAGAAATTTTTAACTTTCTCTCAAAGATTTTTAACATTCTCTCCCAAAAAAGTTTTTAACATTCTCAAACTCAAATAGTTTTTACTTATCTGTCAAAATTTTTAAATTTCAAAATCTAAATTATTCACTTCCTCTTTAGTTTTTAAAATTCTCTCTTAAAAGTTTTTACTTCTCTCTAAAATTTTAAATTTCAGTATCTAAATTATTCACTTTCTCCCGCTCAAAAGGTTTTAACTTTCTCTTCCTCGAAAGATTCTAACTTTTCGTCTTAAAAAAGTTTTTACTTCTTAACTCCCAAAAATTTTAAATTATTCTCTCCCTCAAAAGTTTTTACTTCTCATCTCTCCAAATTTTAAATTTCAGTTTCTAAATTAACTTTCTCTCCCTCAAAAAATTTTAACTCTCCCGCAAAAGTTTTTAACATTCTCTCTCAAGTTTTTATTTCTCTCTCCAAAATTTTAAATTCGAGTCTCTAAAGTTATTACTTTTTATCGATCAAATGATTTTAACTTTCGTTCCCTTAAAAATATTAACTCTCTCCCTCAAAAAATTTAACTTTCTCCCCCTCAAAAGATTTTAACTCTCCCTCAAAAGATTTTAACTTTCTCTCTCAAAAGTTTTTTCTTTGCTCCCAATTTTTAAATTTCAGTTTCTAAATTAATCACTTTCTCTCGCTCAAAGTTTTTAACTCTCTCCCTCAAAATTTTTTACTTTCTCCCTCAAAAGATCTTAACTTCCTTTCCCTCAAAAGATCTCGACTTTTCTACCTAAAAAGTTTTACTTCTTTATTTCTCAAAAATTTTAAATTTTAGTCTCTAAATTATTCAATCTCTCTCCCTCAAAAGCTTTTAACTTCCTCTCTCAAAAGATTTTCTCTTTCTTTCCTAAAAAAGTTTTTACTTCTCGACTTTTCAAAATTTTAAATTTCAGTATCTAAAGTTTTAATTTTCTCTACCTCAGAAGATTTTAACACTCTCCCTCAAAAGATTTTGCATGCAAAAGTTTTTACTTCTCTCCAAAATTTTAAATTACAATTTCTAAATTATTCACTTTTTTTAGGTCAAAAGTTTTTACTTTTCATCTCTCCGAAGTTTTAAATTTCAATTTCTAAATTATTCTCTCCCTCAAAAGTTTTTACTTCTCATCCCTCTAAAATTTCAAATTTCAATTTATAAACTGAATACTCTCTTGCACAAAAGTTTAACTTTTTCTCCCTCAAAAGTTTAACTTTTCTCCCTCAAAAGTTTTTAACTTTTTCTCTCAAGATTTTAAGTTTTTCTCCCTCAAAAGATTTTAACTTTGTGTTTTTTACTTCTCTCCAAAATTTTAAATTCCGGTCTCTAAATTATTCACTCACTCTGTCTCAAATGTTTTTAACATTCTCTCTCAAATGTTTTTAACATTCTCCCCCTCACAAGCTTTTAACATGCTCTCCCTCAAGTTTTTACTTATGTCTAATTTTTTAAATTTCAATCGCTTAACTATTTAGATTATGTGGTTTTATTGATTTCAACTCTCTCCCTCGAATGATTTTAACATTCTCCCCTTCAAAAGTTTTTAAAATTCTCTTCCTCAAAAGTTTTTACTTCTTATCTCTCGAATTTTTTAAATTTCAGTCCCTAAATTATTTAGTTTCTCTCGCTCAAAAGTTTTTAACTTTCTCTCCCTCAAAAGATTTTAACATTTCCTCTCTCAAAAGTTTTAACATTCTATCCCTCAAAAGTTTTAATTACTGTCTCTCAAAAGTATTTACTTATCTCTTGAAAGTTTTAAATTCTAACCTCAAAAGGTTTTACTTCTTGTCACTCCACAATTTTAAATTTCAATATCTAAATTATTCACTTTCTGTCACTCAAAAGTCTTTACTTTGTCTCTCCAAAATTTTAAATTCTAGTCTCTAAATTATTCCCTCTCTCCTATAAAGTTTTTGACATTCTCTCCCACAAGATTTTAACTCTCTCCCTCAAAAGTTTTAACATTCTCTCTCAAAAGCTTTTACTTATCTCTCCAAAATTTTAAATTCTAGACTCCAAATTATTCACTTTCATCATCTCCTTCAAAAGTTTTTACTTATCTCCAAATTTTTAAATTTCAATCGCTAAATTATTCTCTTCCTCTTGCTTAAAAGTTTAATTTCCTCTCCCGAAAACAATTTTAAATTTCTCTCATTCAAAAGTTTTTGACATTCTTCCTCTTAAAAGTTTTTTCTTCCATTTCTAAAATTTTAAATTCCAGTTTCCATATTATCAGTTTCTCTCTCTCAAAACTTTACATTTCGTCTCCCAATTTTTTTTTTATAAATTTCAGTCTCTAAATTATTCACTTTCTCTTTCTTAAAAGTTTTTAACATTCTCTCTCAAAATTGTTTACTCATCTCTCTTGATTTTTAAATTCTAGTGAGATTTTAATGTTCATCTCCGCTAAAAAGATTTTAACTTTTCTTCCTGAAAATGTTTTTCCTTCTCAAGTCTCCAAAATTTTAAATTTTAGTCCCTAAATTATTCATTTTCTTTTGCTCAAAAGATTTTAACGTTCTCTCACCCAAAAGTTTTTGATATTCTCTCCCTCCAAAGCGTTTACTTCTTATATCTCCTAAATTTTAAATTCTAGTTCCTAAACTATTCATTTTCTCTTGCACATATGTCTTTAACCTTTTCTCCCTCAAAAGTTTTAACTTTTTCCCTCACAAGATTTTAACTTTGTGTTTTTACTTTTCTAGAAACTTTTAAATGCCAGTCTAAATTATTCACTCACTCTGTCTCAAAGGTTTTTAACATTCTCTCTCAAATATTTTTAACATTTTCCCCATCAAAAGTTTTTAACATTCTCTCCCTCAAAAGTTTTTACTTATTTAGTTCCTTTCGCTCAAAAGATATAACTCTCTCCCTCAAATGATTTTAACTTTCTACCCCTCAAAAGTTTCTAAAATTCTCTTCCTCAAAAGTTTTTACTTCTTATCTCTCGAATTTTTTAAATTTCAATAGCTAAATTATTCAGTTTCTCTCGCTCAAAAGTTTTTAACTCTCTCTCAAAATATTTTAACATTCTATCCGTCAAAAGTTTTAAACATTCTCTCCAAAGTTTTTACTTATCTCGTAAATTTTAAATTCCAGCCTCAAAAGGTTTTACTTGTCGCTCCAAATTTTAAAATTTCAGTCTCTAAATTATTCACTTTCTCTCGCTCTAAAGTTAATTCACTTGCGCAAAAATTATTCTTTCTGTCACTCAAAGTCTTTACTTATCTCTCCAAAATTTTAAATTCAGTCTCTAAATTATTCCCTCTCTCAAAAGCTTTTGACATTCTCTCCCACAAAAGATTTTAACTTTCTCCTCAAAAGGTTTAATATTCTCTCTCAAAAGCTTTTACTTATCTCTCCAAAATTTGCAATTTTAGTCTAAGCTTAAAAGTTTTTAACTCTTCCTAAAACGATTTTAAATTTCTCTCCTTCAAAAGTTTTTAACATTCTTTCTCTTAAAAGTTTTTACTTGTATCTTCAAAATTTAAATTCCATTCTCCATATTATTAGTTTCTCTCTCATAAATTTACTTTTCATCTCTTTTTAAATTTCTCTCTAAATTATTCAGTCTCTCCCCCAAAAGTTTTTAACTTTCTCTCCAGCAAAAGATTTTAACATTCTCTCCCTCAAAAGTTTTTAATATTTTCTGTCAAAAGTTTTTGAAGTTCGATCCCTCAAATTATTTTGACGCTCCCTCCCTCTAAAGTTTTAACATTCTCTCCTTCAAAAGTTTAAATTTCAATTTAAATTATCCACTTTGTCTTCCTCAAAAGTTATTACTTATCTATCTCTTCAATTTTAAATTTTAGTCTCTAAATTATTCACCTTCTCTCGCTCAAAAGTTTAAAAGTTTTTAACCTTCTCTCGCTCAAAAGATTTTAACCTTTACTCCTAAAAAGTTTTTACTTCTTAAATATCAAAATATCACTCACTGATGCTCGACAATATCTCTATGTCGAAAGTTTTTCACTTTATCTCCTTCAAAAGTGTATACTTCCTATCTTTCAAAATTAGAGTTAAATGCACTTTGCATCATCCAAGTTTACCCCATTTTGCACATTGCATCCTATACTTTAAAACATGACACTTTGCATTCCACACTTTTAGCGAACTGGCATATATCACCCTGCAGCCCAAAATCCGTCTCTAAAAGTGACTGGGTTAGTGTTTAAAAGTGACGGATTTTGCACTTTTAGCGACGGATTTTGGACCAGAGGGTGTTATGTACCGATTCGCTAAAAGTGTCGGTGCAAAGTGTCACGTTTTGAAGTATAAGATGTAATGTGCAAAATGGGGTAAACTTGGAGAATGCAAAGTGCATTTAACTCTCAAAATTATAGACATTCTCTCTTTCAAGTGTTTTTACTTGTTCTCTCTTGAAAATTTTAAAAATTGTACTCTTTTTTATTCACTTTGTCTCAAATGTTTTTGAACACTCAAAAATTTTCAAATCTCTCCCTCGAAAGATTTTTAAGTTTTCCTCCTAAAAAAGTTGTTACTTCTTAACTCTCCTAAATTTTAAATTTCATTATCTAAACTATTCACTTTTCCTCCCTCAAAAGTTTTTGCTTATTTTCTCCAAAATTTTAAATTGCAGTCTCTAAGTTATTCACTTCCTCTCGTTCAAAGTTTTTTAACTTTCTCTAACTCAAAAGATTTAACTTTCACTCTGTCAAAAGTTTTTAACATTCTTTCAAAAGTTTTCACTTATCTCTTGCTAAAAAGTTTAACATTCTCTCTCTCAAAAGCTTTTAACATTCTCACCCTCAAAATATTTTAATATTTCCTTCTAAAAGAGTTTTTACTTGGCTCTCCAAATTTTTAAATTTCAATCTCTAAATTATTCACTTTCTCTAGCTCAAAAGTTTTTACTTTCTATCCCATTAAAGATTTTAACTTTTACTCCTATTTTTTTTTTACTTCTTAAATATCAAAATTTTACTCTCGTGCTTGAATCTCTTTCTCAAAGTCAAATTTTTTACTCTCTCCATCAAGTGTATATTTCTTATTTTTCAAAATTTCAAACATTCTCTCTCAAGAGCTTGTACTTCCCTAGCTCCAAAATTTGAAATTTCAGACTCTTAATTATTCACTTTCTCTCAAAAGTATTTGAACATTCTTTCAATCAAAAGTTTTTGAACATTCTCTCTCTCAAAAGTTTTTACTTGTCTCTTCAAAATTTTACATTCTACTTTCTAAATTATTCACTTTCTCGCTCAAAAGTTTTTAAATTTCTCTCCATCGAAAGATTTTAACTTCGCCCAATAAAGTTTTTACTTAATTCTCAAAAATTTTAAATTTCAGTCTCTAAATTATTCAGTCTCTCCCTCAAAACTTTTACTTATCTATCCAAATTTTAAAATTCTAGTCTCTAAATTATTCACTTTCTCTCAGCTTGAAAGTTTTTTCCCCCCAAAAGTTCACTTTCTTCCCCTTAAAAGTTATGTATTTCCTATCTTTCAAATTTTTTTAAATTCTCTCCATAAAAAATTTTACTCATCTCCAAACTACTCGGTTTCTCTTGCTCAAAAGTTTTTAACTCTCACTCCCTTAAATGTTTTTAATCTTCTCTCTCAAAAGTTTTTACTTATCTCTCCAAAATTTTAATTTCAGTCTCTAATTTATTCACTCTCTCCCTCAGTTTTTAACTTTGTCTCCCTCAAAAGATTTTAACTTTGTCTCCCTCAAAAGCTTTTAACATTCTCTTTCTTAAAAGTTTTTACTTCTCATCTTCCCAATTTTGGAATTTCAGTGTCTAAATTACTCACTCTATTGCTCAAAAGTTTTTAACGTTCTTCTCTCCCTCAAAAGTCTAAAATTTCAGTCTCTAAAATTTACTCTCGCTGAATTTTTTTTAACTCTCTTTCAAAAGTTTTTACTTACCTCTTCAAAATTTTTAATTCTAGTCTCTAACTTATTAACTCTCTCCCTCAAAAGTTTTTAACTTCTCCCTCAAAAGATTCACATTCACGTTTTCTTACTCAAAAATTTTAACACTTCCAAAGATTTTAACATTCGCGCTCTCAATTATTTTTTAATTCTCATCTCTCAAAATTTTTTAATTTCACTCATTAAATTATTCACTTTCTCTTGCTCAAATGTTTTTAACTCTCTGTCAACAGATTTAAACATTCTCCCTCAAAAGTTTTTAACACACTCTAAATTTTTACTTTTATCCGTAGCATTAAATTCCAGTCTCTAATTTATTCCTTTACTCTCGTTCAAAAGATTTTTACTTCCTCTCTCAAAATTTGAGATTTTAATGTCATCCTAAAAAACTTTACTTCTCAACTTTAAATTTAAAAATTTCAGTCTTTTATTAATTCACTCTCTCTCGCTCAAAAGATTTTAACTCTCCCTCAAAAGATTTTTACTATCCCTTAATAGTTTTTAACATTCTTTCTCTCAAAAGTTCTTACTATTAATCTTGCCAATTTTTTAAATTTCACCATCTAAATTATGCACTTCCTCTCCCCTCAAAAGTTTTTAAGTTTCTCTCCCTCAAAATATTTTAACTTTCTCTCCCTTAAGTTTTTAACTCTCTCTCCCACAAAAGATTTTAATTTTTCCTTCTAAAAATGTTCTACTAAGCTCTCTAAATTTTTAAATATCAGTCTCTAAATTATTCACCATCTCTTCCTAAAAAAGTTGCTACTTCTTATCTCTCTAAATTTTTAAATTTTTGTCTATGCTCTCGCTTAAAAGTTTTGAATTTTCACTCCCTCAAAAGATTTTACTATCTCTTCCTCAAAAGTGTTTAATGTTCTCTTTCTCAAAAGTTTCTAGTTCTTTCTCCTAAATTCTAATCTCTAAATTATTCACTTTCTCTCATTCAAAAGTGTTTAACTTTCTCTCCCTCAAAATATTTTAATTTTTCCTACTAGAAACGTTTTTATTTCTCAGCTCTCCAAGTTTTTAAATTTCAGTCTCTAAATTATTCACCATCTCTCTCAAAGGTTTTTACTTATTCACTCTGTCACTCAAAACTTTTAAACTCTCTCTCCCTCAAACGATTTTCCTACTAGAAACGTTTTTATTTCTCAGCTCTCCAAGTTTTTAAATTTCAGTCTCTAAATTATTCACCATCTCTCTCAAAGGTTTTTACTTATTCACTCTCTCACTCAAAACTTTTAAACTCTCTCCCTCAAACGATTTTAACTTCTACTTCTAAAAAAGTGTTACTTAAATATCAAGATTTCACTCTCTGGCTCAAAAGTTTTTCACTCTTTATCAATAGTTTATACTCCCTACGTTTCAAAATGTTAAATTTTTTCTCATTCAAGAGTTTTTACTTGTTATCCCTCCAAAATTTTAAATTTAAGACTTTTAATTATTCACTTTGTCTCAAAAGTTTTTGATCATTTTGTCCCTCAAAACTTTTTGAACATTCTTTCTCAATTTTTTTTATTGCTCTCTTAAACGTTCATCTCTAAATTATTCACTTTTTCACTCAAAAGTTTTTAATTCTTGTCTGTCCAACCATTTAAATTTTCCAGTCTCTAAATTACTCATTTTCCCTTGCTCAAAAGTTTTTAACTCTCTCTTCAAAAGTTTTTAACATTCTATCTCATTTTTTTTTAATTCTTATCTGTCCAAACTTTTAAATTCCAGTCTCCAAATTACTCACTATCTCTCGCTCAAAAGTTTTTAACTTTCTATCCCTCAAAAGATTTAAATTTTTCCTTTTAAAAAAGTTTTTTCATCTTAGGTCTCCAATTTTTTTAATTTTAGTCTCTAAATTATTGACCATCTCTCCCTCAAAAGTTTTGACTTGTCTCTCCAAAATTTTAAATTTCTGCCTCTAAATTGTTAACTTTCTCTCCCTCAAAAGATTTTAACTTTTACTCGTAAAAAAGTAACTTCTTAAATATCAAAATTTCACTTTCTTTTGCTTGAAAGTTTCTTTTTCTCAAAAGGTTTTCACTAGCTCTCCATGAAAAGTGTATACTTCCTATTTTTCTAAATTATAAACATTTTCTCTCTCAAGAGTTTTTACCTCCATCTCCAAAATTTTAAATTTCAGACCCTTAATTATTCATTTTTGTTTCAAAACTTTTTGAACATTCCGTCCTTCAAAACTTTTTGAACATTCTCTCGCTCAAAGTTTTTACTTATCCTTCCAAATATTTAAATGTCAGTGTCTAAATTATTCACTTTCTTGCTCAAAAGTTTGTTAAATTTCTCTCACTCGAAATATTTTAACTTTTTTTTAGTAAAAAAGTTTTTACTTAACTCTCCAAATTTTTAGACTTTAGTCCGTAAATTATTTACTCTCTGTGTCAAATGTTTTTTTTTTAACTTTCTCTACCTCAATAGATTTTAACTTTCTCTTACTCAAAAGTTTTTAACATTCTCTCAAAATTTTTTACTTCTCTCCAAATTTTTAAGTTTCTCTCCATCAAAAGTGTATACTTCCTATCTTTGAAAATTATAAACATTTTCTCTCAAAAGTTTTTACTTTCCTATCTTTGAAAATTATAAACATTTTCTCTCAAAAGTTTTTACTTACCTCTCCAAAATTTCAAATTTAGACCCTTAATTATTCACTGTCTGAAAAGTTTTTGAACATTCTGTCCCCCAAAACTTTTAGAACATTATCTCTCTCAAAGTTTTTACTTATCTCTCCGAATATTTATATGTCAGTCTCTAAATTATTCACTTTCTAGCTCAAAAGTTTGTTAACTCTCTCCCCCAAAAGTTTTTAATTCTTATTTGTCCAAACTTTTAAATTCCAGTCTCCAACACTCACTTTCTCTTGCTCAAAAGTTTTTAACTCTCTCCCTAAAAAGATTTTAATTTTTCCTTTGAAAAAAGTTTTTTCATCTTGGCTCTCTAAAATTTTTAATTAGTCTCTAAATTATTCAGCATCTCTCCCTCAAAAGTTTTTACTTATTTCTTCAAAATTTTAAATCTCTGGCTCTAAATTATTCACTCTCCTTTTAAAGATTTTAACTTTTACTCCTAAAAAAGTTTTTACTTCTTAAATATCAAAATTTCACGTTCTCTTGCTTGAAAGTTTCTTTTTCTAAAATGAATTTCACTTTCTCTCCATCAAAAGTTTTCCTACCTGACAAAATGTTAAATATTCTCTCATTCAAGAGTTTTTACTTGTTATCCTTCCAAAATTTTAAATTTAAGACTATTAATTATTCTTTTTGTTTCAAAAGTTCGTGAACTTTTGGTCC
This sequence comes from Aralia elata, assembly GCA_034770075.1. Classification (NCBI taxonomy): domain Eukaryota; kingdom Viridiplantae; phylum Streptophyta; class Magnoliopsida; order Apiales; family Araliaceae; genus Aralia; species Aralia elata. The sequence goes on from CM068385.1 coordinate 89,710,390, forward strand.
CTCAAAACTTTTTGAACAGTCTCTCAATTTTTTTTGGCTTCTCTCTCCAAATATTTAAATGTTCATCTCTTTCTCACTCAATAGTTCATTAATTTCTCTCATTCGAAAGATCTTAACCTTTTCTTCTAAAAAAGCTTTTACTTCTTAACTCTCCAAATTTTCAGATTTTAGTCCCTAAATTATTTACTTTCCATCTCTCAAGAGTTTTTTAACTTTACTTCTCTCAAAAATTTTAACTTTCTCTTGCTCAAAAGATTTTAGTTTTTCCCTCTAAAAAAGTTTTTACTTCTTCGCTCCAAAATTTTATATTTCAGGCTCTAAATTGTTCATTGTCTCTCCCTTAAAAAGTTTCTACTTCTTATCAAACCAGAATTTAATAATTTAATTTTAAATTCTGGTAACTAAATTATTCACTCTCTCCTGCAAAAGATTTTAACTTTTACTCTTAAAAAAGTTTTTACTTCTTAAATATCAAAATTTCACTCTTTCTTGCTTAAAAGTTTCTTTTTGTCAAAAGGTTTTCACTCTCTCCAGCAAAGAGTAAACTTCCTGTCTTTCAAAATTATAAACATTCTCTCTCATGAGTTTACTTATCTCTTCAAAATTTTAAATTTCAGCTCCTTAATTATTCACTTTTTCTCAAAAGTTTTTGAACATTTTGCCCCTCAACTTTTTGCTATTCTCTCGCTCAGTTTTTACTCTCTCCAAATATTTAAATGTTAGTATCTAAATTATTCACTTTCTCGTTCAAAAGTTTGTTAAATTTCTCTCTCGATTTTTTTTGACTTTTTCTTCTAAATTATTCAATTTGTCTCCCTCAAAACTTTCTAACATTCTGTCTCAAAAGTTTTTAATTCTTATCTGTCCAACCATTTAAATTCCCAGTCTCTAAATTACTCACTTTCCCACGCTCAAAAGTTTTTAACTCTCTCCCTGAAAACAAAAGTTTTTAACTTTTTCTCCCTCAAAAAGTTTTTGAACATTTTGTCATTCAAAACTTTTTGAACATTCTCTCACTCAAAAGTTTTTGCTCATCTTTCCAAATATTTAACTTTTAGTTTCTAAATTATTCACTTTCTCGCTAAATATTTTAGCTTTTACTTCGTAAAAAAGCTTACTTCTTAACTCTCCAAATTTTTAGTTTTAAGTCCCTAAATTATTTACTCTCTCTGTCAAATGTTTTTTTTAACTTTCTCTCCCTCAAAAGTTATCAACTTTCTTTTGCTCAAAAAGTTTTTAACATTCTCTCAAATTTTTTTACTTCTCATCTCTCCCAATTTTAAAATTTCGGTCTCTAATTTACTTTCTCTTCTCCAAAAGATTTTAACTTTCTCTCCCTTAAATGTTTTCTTTCCCTCAAAAGTTTGTTAAATTTCTCACTCTAATTATTTGACTTTTTTTTTTCGTAAAAAAGTTTTTACTTCTTAACTCCAAATTTTTAGATTTCAGTCCCTAAATTATTTATTCTCTCTGTCAAATGTTTTTTTAACTCTCTTTCAAAAGATTTTAATTCTCTTACTCAAAAGTACATTCTCTCTCAAAATTTTTTACTTCTCATCTCTCTAAATTTTTAAATTTCGGTCGCTAAATTACTTTCTTTTGTTCAAAAGATTTTAATTTTCTCTCCCTCAATATTTTTTAATCCTTATATGTTCAAACTTTTAAATTTTAGTCTCTAAATTAATCACTTTCTCTCGTTCAAAAATTTTCAATTTTCTCCCTCAAAATATTTTAATTTTTCCTTCTAATAAAGTTTTTACTTATCTGTCCAAATTTTTAAATTTCTGTTTCTAAATTATTAACCATCTCTCCCTAAAAGGTGATTGTAACGCCCCCGAAACTCGGGTCTTACCTTGAACCCGATTCCGGCGCGTCACGGTACTACCCATACAACATGGGTTTACTACATGAATGTAATTACAATAATATAACAACATATCCTCATCTAATCCCAGGCACGAAGACCTTAAATAAAACACTTATGACCAAGGTTGAATAAATATCATGATCCTTTACAATATCTTATGTGTGAACGCAAGGTTCAGATTCTGACTTTATCTAATCCCTGAATATTCGCAAGGTTATTCAATAACCAATACATTCGTTATAAAAAATGTCCTTTATACAACATCGACATCCTTGTAGTTTACTATAACAAGTAACTAACATAATCACATCATAAATACTATAATGGATAACCTTCATTTCTAACTCAGGGTTTACATAGTCAAATTCACGTACATCATATACCGTCATCATAGCTAAATAATTACAGTAAAGGGACATTTAGCAACCTTCCTGTTTCCATGCGCCTCTAATCCTCATCATCACGATATCAAGATAATTACATTGCATCGTAAATCTGCAAAAGTTTTATTTTTGCAAGAATGAGCACGACGGCTCAGCAAGAACTAACAGTTTTCACATTTCATGCTTCACGTAACACATAAGTTTGCATTTTATCCATGCACCATGATTCTCATACTATGCATCTTACTCATGCATTATAAATCTTATGCAATTCATCCATATATATATGCATCATGTATCTCATAGCATACTTCATGCATCTCACATTATATATTTACAATAATTCAAGTTCCGCATAGAACAATATAGTCACATAATTGCACATTATGCACACTTTAATCATGCTCTCATATAATCCACATAATAGTGAAAGATTTAGTAATCAAGTCATGTACATCAATACATTTAAACAAGTTAACAAGTTACTGAAAGAACTTGCCTTTAAGCGTTCCTTGCCAAATTATGATGGCTCGTCCTTCAAATATCCTACACAATTTATTTAACAATAAAATACCAATTAGCCACTAAAAAGGCTTCATATAATGGTTTACAATATAACAACTCTTATCTCATATTGTTCGCGCATTATAAATTAATAACGCGATTAACTCTAAAACGTTACTCGGCGTCGCGTCGTTTGAGAACGTTACGACCCTTATCACCATCAATACTTATTGGTTACATTAACCCCATCCCGTATCTTATAATGTTCGTTTCATTTGAATCGAGACATTATTTAAGTTCATTAACAGTTTACACGGCGTTTCGACGCTTGCACGTCTATACGCTAAACTTGATTATTCGAACGCCTAGGCGACATGCATTTGCGTACGCCTAACATGCCCATTCAATTTATCTAATATTCATTAGTTAATGTTAAGTATCATTATAAATCATAACATTCATGTTATAAAACTTAGAACGTCATTTAACATTGTCGGGAGCATTACGCGTGCTTACGCGCATGCTCGACACTCTCCGATTGCCCCCAAAAACACATCAGTCATACAAATGGTCAATTTGGGAATTGATCCCGACCTCAAATAGAAAAACTTAAAGAACGAAAGTTGTAGGTCTACTCGTTCTCTTTCCGAATCATCTTGAATCATCTCAATCCGAGTTCGTATGAGAAAGTTATGCCCATTTTACTAAAGGACGTCGGAGCAGTTTTGCACAGTTTCCTTACCAGCGCCGTTGGCGCTCACAATGGCCTATGGCCAGCGCCTACAGCGCTCCTATGCAGTAGCTGGCCCCGTGGCCAGCGCCTACAGCGCCCAGCCAAGCGCCGTTGGCGCTAGGCCTGAGTCCCCAACGCGTTTTGCTTCCCGGAATGCTCTGTTTTGGTGTTCTAGACCTATCTTGCTTCCAATCACCATAACTCCCTCAATACACGTTCAAATTGGTCCGTTCCGGACTCTATGGACTCCTAAGACATAGGGCTACAACATATCAAAAATTCAGAGCTATCCATTAACATTAACATGGCCAAATCTTAGGCCAAAGTATCAACTCATGCTATATTTTCGTGTTCTTCGTGTTCTTGGTGTTCTTCACAAAAATCATCACCAAATCTTTGTTTTAATCCCTTTTTACTCCATTCCAACTGGGTTAAACTCATAACCCATGGAACTACAATATGACAACAACAAATAAACACAACAAACACGAAATCATAGCTACAAAGTCCTCTAAATCGTCCAAATGTCTAAGTTCATGTCCAAAGTTCATTGTTCTTCATGTTCTTCATCCTCCTTAAGCATAGGTACGGATTTATTGCGTTTTTGTTCCACTTTGATGTTATTGATGACTTACATAACCTCTTAACAACATTTACCATCATCCAACACAAACAAAAACAACAAGAATCGCTAGAAAATCCATCCACAAGCTCAAGAGCTCAAGAAAACCTTTAAAACTCAAAAAATCTTAACAAACTTAAATGAAATGGGTTTGAATGAGATGTTTACCTCTGTAAATCTCTTCTAAATAATACTAAGCCTTTCTTGGAGCTTGGCTTGAGTCTCCTTCTTCCTTTTTGGTTCACCCGAACCTCTTCTTCTCTTCTTTTCTTCTTCTTCTTTTTCCGGCGACTCTTCTTCTTCTCCGGCGACTTTTCCGGCGAACTTCTCCTTCTCTTTTCCTCCTCTTTGCAGCTCTCTCCCTCTCTCTCTCTCTATCAGCTGATGGTAGTTTGAATGGGATGCTAGAGAGAATTGAAAAATGATTTGGGAGGAGTAGATGAGTGAATTAGGGAGAAGTGAAAGAAAAATAGAAATGGGTTGAGTGCTCCATGAAGTTTGCTGGCTAGGCTCCCCTCTCCTTGCATTTGATTGGTCCAAAATGAGGGATTGGTTCCCTCTTGGAGTGACAAGCCAAAATAAATACCCAAATACACCAAAAATATACCCGAAAACTCCCACTTTTGTACCAAAACTGGTAAATAACCCTACCCAAAATTAAAATGGGCATTACCATAAATATTGGGATACGTAAAAATAATTATTAAGGGATTTGTCCAATTATTCGGAACACCCATATAATACATTTCGGATACGGATAAAATCACGTATCAGCTCAAATAAAATTTCTGACACTTGGAAAAATTATTCGTACGCATACACGTATTTATGAAATTATTCAACATCGAAAAAGACATAAAAATTTTATGGCGTGAATAGTGCCTCGGGAAACGTGCCTCGTGAATAGTAATTTTGCAATCTTTCGCAAAATCAATTATTCACTCCTACGATTCAATAACGCATAAAACTTCATACATTGACATCATCCAGGTTATAAAATAGCCTTTAAACACGTCACATAAAAATAATATTTAATCCGTTAATACTATTAATAAACCCAAATTACAAGGGTATTCACGATTCGCGATCGCTACTCTTTCCGATTAACTCCCCATAATCATATACATCAACGTACATATATCTCACCCATATTTTGGGTTAGCGTCTTTACAATAAATAACTCGTCCAATAATATTATCCTTTAACTATTTATTTAATCCAATAAATAGTACTCTAGCGATATTTCTCGAATCCGCCAAATTAGCTAATACGAAAACTTTGATACTTACTAATCATCGTCTACACACAATCTAGGTTATAATATAACCTTTAAACACTTACCACATAATATTATCAATAAAAGTCTATTTTATTCAATAATATTCATAAGCTCGAATTATCAAGCTACCCATGACTCGCGATCGTTGCAATAATTAACTATTAACTCATTCATTTCGAATCTATGTATATATTTCACATTTATATATATACATATTAAGCTCATCTATTTAATCACATAAATATATATAACACATATATATTCAAACGCGGCTCATAATAAGAATTATTCTATATTAAATTCTTATTATAATTATTCTCAAAAATCCGGGTTGTCACATCCTTCCCTCCTTATAAGGATTCCGTCCTCGGAATCACAAATATCAAACCTCTTACTCGGTTTTCGTCTAATTTCTTCCGAAATTTTATCGTTGAATAAATTTTAACGTATTACTATAACATAGGTTTCATATTACCTATTTAATCTCTGAGTATTATCCTATGTTTAACCCATCAATTTCCTTTTCTAAGGATCATTGTATGCCACAATCATCATAATAATATAATATCATGATTTGCTAACTCATAAACATTCGGGATATTACAGTGATTACTTCTTATCTATCCAAAAATTTTAATTTGTGGCTCTAAACTATTCACTTTCTCTCCTACAAAAGATTTTAACTTTTCCTCTAAAATTTTTTCTACTTAAATATCAAAATTTCACTTTCTTGCTTGAATGTTTCTTTTTCCTATCTTTGAAAATTATAAACACTCTCTCTCTCAAAAGTTTTTATTTACTTCTCCAAAATTTTAAATTTTAGACCCTTAATTATTCACTTTGTCTGAAAAGTTTTTAAACGATCTGTCCCTCAAAACTTTTTGACCATTATCTCTCTCAAAGTTTTTACTCATCTCTTCGAATATTCAAATGTCACTCTAAATTATTCACTTTCTCGCTCAAAAGTTTGTTAAATTTCTCTCCCTCGAAAGATTTTAACCTTTTCTCCTACAAAAGTATTTTTAAATTTCGGTCACTAATTTAGTAACTTTCTCTTCTCCAAGAGATTTTAACTCCCTCAAAAAAGCTTTTACTTCTTATATCTAAAAAATTTTAAATTTCAGTCTCAAAATTACTTACTTTCTCTCGCTCAAAAGTTTTTAACTCTCTCCCTCAAAATTTTTTAACATTCTATCTCAAAAGTTTTTAATTCTTATTTGTCCAAACTTTTAAATTTTAGTCTCTAAATTACTCATTTTCTCTCGCTTAGAAGTTTTTAACTCTCTCTCCCAAAAGATTTTAGTTTTTCCTTTAAAAAAAGTTTTTTGTTCTTTGCTCTCCAAAATTTTTAATTTCAGTTTGTAAATTATTCACCATCTCTCCCTGACAGATTTTAACTTCTTATCTTCAAAATTTTAAAATTTTGGCTCTAATTTATTCACTTTCTCTCATTTTTTTAAAACTTTTTGGGTCCTAAAAAGATTTTACTTCTTAAATATCAAAATTTCACTCTTGCTTGAAAGTTTCTTTTTCTCAAAACCGTTTTCACTCTCTCCACGAAACTGTTTTTCAAAATCATAAGCACTCTCTCTGTCGTTTTTTACTTATCTATCTAAAATTTTAAATTTGCGACCCTTAATTATCGATGCCTCAAAACTCTTTGAACATTGTATGCCTCCAAACTTTTTGAACATTCTATCCCTCAAAATTTTTAACATTCTCTCTCTCGAAATTTTTACTTATCCCTCCAAATATTTAAATCTTAGTCTCTAAAATTATTCACCTTCTCGCTCAAAAGTTTTTAAATTTCTCTCCCTCTAAAGATTTTTACTTTTTTCTCAGAAAAAAGTTTTTCCATTAACCCTCCAAATTTTTAGATTTTAGTCAAGTTATTTACTTTATCTCCTTGAAAATTATTTTAACTTTCTCTTCGTTATAAGATTTTAACTTTCTATTTCTTAATAGTTTTTAACATTTTCTCTCCCAAAAGCTTTTATAACTCATCTCTCCAAAATTTTAAATTTTGGTCTCTAATTTACTTTCTCTTCTCCAACAGATTTTAACCTTTATGCAGAAAATTTTAACTCTCGCCCTTATAAGTTTTTATCATTCTTTTTCAAAAGCTTTGACTTCTTATCTCTCCAAAATTTTAAATTCCAATCTCTAAATTATTCACTCTCTCTCGCTCAAATGTTTTTAACTCTCTCCCTCGAAAGATTTTAATTTTTCATTTTAAAAAAGTTTTTACTTCTTAGTTCTCGAAAATTTAAAATTTTAGTCTCTCAATTAGTCAATTATTCTCCATCTCTCCCTCGAAGGTTTTTACTTATCTCCCAATTTTTAAATTTCTGGCTCTAAATTATTCACTTTCTCCCCCTACAAAAATTTCAACTTTTACTCCTGCAAATGTTTTTACTTCTTAAATATCAAAATTTCACTCACTTGCATGAAAGTTTGTTTTTGAGTTAAATGCACTTTGCATCCCCCAAGTTTATCACATTTTGCAGATTGCATCCTATACTTCAAAACATGACACTTTACATCCGTCACTTTTACTGAACCGACACATACACTCGGACCCATAATCCGTCACTAAAAGTGCAAAATGCGTCACTTTTAAACACTAACCCCGTGACTTTTAGCGACGGATTTTGGGCTAGAGGGTTATGTGCCTGTTTGCTAAAAATGCGTGATGCAAAGTTGCATGTTTTGAAGTATAGGATGCAATGTGGGATGCAAAGTGCATGCAACTCTTTGTTTTTCTCAAAAGATTTTCACTCGCCATCAAAAGTGTATACTGTTTATTTTTTAAAATTATAAACATTTTCTCTCTCGGGAGTTTTACTTATCTATCCAAAATTTTAAATTTCCGAGCTGTTATTATTCATCGTCTCAAAAGCTTTTTTGAACATTCTGTCCATCAAAACTTTTCAACATTCTCTCTCTCAAAGTTTTTAGTTATCTCTCCAAATATTTAAATGTTGTTCTCTAAACTTATTCACTTTCTCCCTGAAAAATTTGTTAAATTTCTCTCCCTCGAATGATTTTAAAATTTTCTCCTAAAAAAGTGTTTACTTCTTAATTCTCCAAATTTTTAGATTTTAGTCCCTAAATTATTTACTCTCTTAAAAGGTTTTTTACTCTCTCCCTCAAAAGATTTTAGCTTTCTCTTTCTCAAAAGTTTTTACTTCTCATCTTTCTAAATTTTTACATTTCGGCCAAAAATTTACTCTTCAAAATATTTTAACTCTCTCCCTTAAAAGTTTTTAACATTCTTTCTCTCTAAACCTTTTACTTCTCAATTTCTAAATTACTCACTTTCTCTCGCTCGAAAGTTTTTAACTCTCTCCCTCAAAGATTTTAATTTTTCCTTTTAAATATTTTCTTCTTATTAAGTTTGTAAATTATTCACCATCTTTCCCTTAAAGATTTTTACTTTTCTCCTCAAAATTTTAAAATTTTGGCTCTAAATTATTCACTTTCTCTGCTTAATTTTTTTAGAACTTTTACTCCTAAAAAGTTTTTACTTCTTAAATATCAAAATTTCACACTTGCTTGAAGCTTTCTTTTTTCTCAAACGGTTTTCACTCTCTCCATCAAAAGTGTATACTTCCTATTTTTCAAAATTATAAACATTCTCTCTCTCTCTCTCGTTTACTTATCTATCTGAATTTTAAAGTTTTTGACCCTTAATTATTTACCGACTCAACTTTTTGAACATTCTATCCCTCCAAATATTTAAATCTCAATCTCTAAAATTATTCACTTTCTCGCTCAAAAGTTTTTCAATGTCTCTCCCTCGAAAGATTTACTTTTTTCTCATAAAAAAGTTTTTAATTCTTAACTCTCCAAAATTTTAGATTTCAGCCCCTAAGTTATTTACGTTCTCTCCCTCAAAAGTATTTTTACTTTCTCTCCTTCATAAGATTTTAAGTTTTTCTTTTTCAAAAGTATTTTACATTCTCTCCCTCAAAAGTTTTTTCCTAAAAAAGTTTTTACTTCTTAAACTCTCCAAAATTTTTAGATTTCAATCCCTAAATTATTTACTCTCTCAAAAGGTTTTTAACTTTTTCTCCCTCAAAAGATTTTAACATTCTCTTTCTCAAAAATTTTAAACATTCTGTTTCTCAAAAGTTTTTACTTCTCATCTCTCCAAATTGTTTAATTTTGGTCTCTAATTTACTAACTTTCTCTTCAAAAGATTTTAACTTTCTCTCCCTTAAAAGTTCTTAACATTCTCTCTCAAAAGCTTTTACTTCTCATCTCTCAAAAATTTTAAATTTCAGTCTTTAAATTATTCACTTTCTTTCCCTCAAAAGTATTTAACATTTAATCTCAATTTTTTTTAAATTTTCTCTCCCTCAAAAGATTTGAACTTTCTCTCCCTTAAAAGATTTTAATTTTTCATTTTTTAAAGTTTTTACTTCTCAACTCTTAAATTTTTAAATTTTAGTCTCGGAATTATTCTCCATATTTCCCTCAAAGGTTTTTACTTCTTATCTTCAAAATTTTAAATTTCTGGCTCTAAATTATTCACTCTCCCCTGTAAAAGATTTTAACTTTTACTCCTAAAAATGTTTTTACTTCTTAAATATAAAATTTCACTCTCTCCATCAAAAGTGTATACAGGAATGTTTCAAAATTATAAACTCTCTTGTTTTTACTTATCTATCCAAAATTTTAAAATTTCGACCGTTAAGTATTCATTGTCTCAATTTTTTTTGGACATTCTATCCCTCAAAACTTTTTCAACATTCTCTCCCCTCAAACTTTTTACTTCTCTCCAAATATTTTAATGTCAGTCTCTAAAATTATTCACTTTCTCGCTGAAAAGTTTGTTAAATTTCACTCCCTGGAATGATTTTAAAATTTTCTCCTAAAAATGTTTTTATTTCTTAACTCTCTAAATTTTTAGATTTAGTCCCTAAATTATTTACTCTCTCTCAAAAGGTTTTTTACTTTTGACTCTCAAATGATTTTAACTTTCTCTTTCTCAAAAGTTTTTTACATTCTCTTTCTCAAAAGTTTTAACACTGTCAAAAGTTTTTACTTCTCATCTCTTCAAAATTTTAAATTTCGGTCTCAAATTTACTATATTTATCTTCTAAAGATTTTCTCTTCCTTAAAAGTTTTTTTAGCATTCTTTCTCTCAAAAGCTTTTACTTCATCTCTCAAAAATTTTAAATTTCAGTCTCTAAATTACCAACGTTCTTGAAAGTTTTTAACTCTCTCCCTCAAATGTTTTTATCATTCTATCTCAAAAGTTTTTAACTTTCTCTCCCTCAAAAGATTTTAGTTTTTCCTTTTAAAAGACTTTTTTTCTTAGCTCTCCAAAATTTTAAATTTCAGTATGTAAATTATTCACCATCTTTCCCTCAAAGTTTTTTACTTCATTTCTTTTCAAAAATTTTAATTTTTGGCTCTAAATTATGAACTTTCTTTGCTTAATTTTTTTTTTATAAAAAACTTTTTCTCCTAAAAAGTTTTTTCTTCTTAAACATCAAAATTTCACTCTCTTGCTTGGTAGTTTCTTTTTCTCAAACGGTTTTCACTCTCTCCATTAAAAGTGTGTACTTCCTATTTTTGAAAATTTTAAACATTCTCTCTTTCTTGAGTTTTTACTTATCTATCTAAAATTTTAAATTTTCGACCCTTAATTATTTACTCTCAAAACTTTTTGAACAATCTCTCTCTCTAAAAGTTTTTACTTATCCCTCCAAATATTTAAATCTCAGTCTCTAAAATTATTCACTTTCTTGCTCAAAAAGTTTTTAAATTTCTCTCCCTCGAATGATTTTTACTTTTTCTCATAAAAAAGTTTTTACTTCTTAACTCCCCAAATTTTTAGATTTCAGCCCCAAAGTCATTTACTCTCTCCCTCAAAAAGTATTTTAACTTTCTCTTCCTCATAAGATTTTAACTTTCTATTTCTCAAAAGTTTTTAACATTCTCTCTCTCAAAAGCTTATACTTCTCATCTCTGCAAATTTTTAAATTTTGGTCTCTAATTTACTAATGTCTCTTCTCCAAAAGATTTTAACTTTCTCTCCCTTAAAAGTTTTTAACATTCTTTCTCAAAAGCTTTAACTTCAAATTTCTCCAAAATTTTAAATTTTAGTCTCTAAATTACTCACTTTCTCTCACTCAAATATTTTTTACTCTCTTGAAAGATTTTAACATTCTGTCTCAAAAGTTTTTAATTCTTATTTGTCAAAACTTTTAAGTACCAGTCTCTAAATTACTCGCTTTCTTTCCCTCAAAAGATTTTAATTTTTCATTTTAAAAAAGTTTTTATTTCTTAGCTCACCAAATTTTTAAATTTTAGTCTCTAAATTTTTCTCTCTAAAAGGTTTTTACTTTTTATCTCCAAATATTTAAATTTCTGGCTCTAAATTATGCACTCTCTCCTTCAAAAGATTTTAACGTTTACTCCTAAAAATGTTTTTACTTCTTAAATATCAAGATTTCAGTCCCTCTTGCATGAAAGTTTGTTTTCGAGTTAAATGAACTATGATCCCCTAAGTTTACTCCATTTTGCATATTGCATCTTATATTTCAAAACTTAACACTTTGTATCCCGTATTTTTAACAAATCGGCATATAACCACCCTCCGACCAAAAATCCGTAACTAAAAGTGCAAAATTCGTTACTTTTAGACACTAACCCCGTCACTTTTAGCGACGTATTTTGGGCCGGAGAGTGTTATGTGCCGGTTTACTAAAAGTGTGGGATGCAAAATGTCATGTTTTAAAAAATAGTATGCAATGTGCAAAATGGGATAAACTTGTGGGATTCACTTGCATTTAACTGTCTTTCTCAAAAGATTTGTACTCTGCATCAAAAGTGCATACATCCTGTTTTCAAAATTATAAACATTTTCTCTCTCTCCCTCGTTTTTACGTATCTATCCAAAATTTTAAATTTCCGATCCGTAATTACTCACCGTCTCAAAAGCTTTTGAACATTCTGTCCATCAAAACTTTTTCAACATTCTCTATCCCAAAGTTTTTATTCATATCTCCAAGTATTTAAATGTCGGTCTCTAAAATTATTCACTTACTCGCTGAAAAGTTTGTTAAATCTCTCTCGCTCCAATGATTTTAAATTTTTCTCCTAAAAAAGTTTTACTTCTTAAACTCTACAAATTTTTAGATTTCAGACCCTAAATTATATACTCTTAAAATTTTTACTTCTCATCTCTCCAAAATTTTAAATTTTGGTCTCTAATTTACTTTCTCTTCAAAAGATTTTAACTCTCTCCCTCAAAAGTTTTTAACATTCTTTCTCTCAAAAGCTTTTACTTCTTATCTCTCAAAAATTTTAAATTTACACTCTCTCCCTCAAAAGTTTTTAACATTCTATCTCAAAAAGTTATTAATTTTCTCTCTGAAAAGATTTTAATTTTTCCTTTTTGAAAAGTTTTTTCTTCTTATAGCTCTCCAAAATTTTAAATTTAAGTTTGTAAATTATGCACCATCTTTCCCTCAAAAGGGTTTACTTATTTTCTCCTCAATTTTTTTAATTTTTGGCTCTAAATTATTCACTTTCTGTTCTTAATTTTTTTTAAAACTCTCCTAATTTTTTTTTTCCTTTTTAAATATCAAAATTTCACTCTTGCTTGAAAGTTTCTTTTCCTCAAATGGTTTTCACCCTCTCCATCAGAAGTGTATACTTCCTATGTTTCAAAATTATAAATATTCTCTCTCTTGTTTTTACTTATCTATCCAAAATTTTAAATTTCCGACCCTTGATTATTCAGTCTCTAAAGTTTTTGAACATTATATCCCTCAAAACTTTTTGACCATTCTCTCTATGAAAGTCTTTACTCATCTCTCCAAATATTTAAATCTCAACGTCCAAACTTTTTCACTTTCTCGCTCAAATTTTTTTAAATTTCTCTCCCTCGAAAGATGTACTTTTTCTCCTAAAAATGTTTTTACTTATTAACTCTCCAAATTTTTGGTTTTCAGTCCCTAAGTTATTTACTTTCTCTCCCTCAAAAGTATTTTAACTTTCTCTTGCTCACAAGATTTTAACTTTTTCTTTCTCAAAAGGTTTTAAAATTCTCTCTTAAAAAGCTTTTACTTCTCATCTCTTCAAAAAATTGAACTTTCTTTTATGCAAAAGATTTTAACTCTCTCAAACGTTTTTAACATTCTTTCCAAAATCTTTTAACTTCTTATCTCTCCAAAATTTTAAATTCTAGTCTATAGATTACTCACTTTCACTCGCTCAAATATTTTGAACTCTCTCCCTCGAAAGATTTTAACATTCTATCTCAAAAGCTTTTAATTCTTATCTGTCGAAACTTTTAAATACCAGTCTCTAAATTACTCACTCTCTCCCTCAAAAGATTTTAATTTTTCATTTTAAAAAAGTATTTACTTCTTAGCTCTCCAAAATTTTAAATTTTAGTCTCTAAAATATTCTCCATCTCTCCCAAAGGTTTTTACTTATTCTCTGCATATTTTTAAATTTCTGCCTCTAAATTATTCACTTTCTTTCCTTCAAAATATTTTAACTTTTACTCCTAAAAATGTTTTTGTTTCTTAAATATTAAAGTTCACTCTCTCTTGCATGAAAGGTTGTTTTATCAAAAGGTTTTCACTCTCCATCAAAAGTTTATACTTCTTATTTTTCAAAATTATAAACTCTCTCTCTCTCGTTTTTTTACTTATCTATCCAAAATTTTAAATTTTCGACGGTTAATTATTCACTGTCTCAATAGTTTTTGAACATTCTTTGCCTGAAATTTTTTTCAACATTCTCTCTAAAAGTTTACTTATCTCTTCAAATCTTTAAATGTCGTTCTCTCCCTGGAATGATTTTAAATTTTTCTCCTAGAAAAGTTTCTAATTCACACCCTCGAAAGTTATTTTACTCTCTCCCTCAAAAGATTTGAACTTTCTTTCTCCAAAGTTTTTACTTCTCATCTCTCCAAAATTTTAAATTTCGATTTCTAATTTACTTACTCGCTCATCATAAGAATTTAACTCTCCCCCTTAAAAGTTTTAAAAATTCTCTCTCAAAAGCTTTTAGTTTAGTCTCAAAAATTTTAAATTCCAGTCTCTAAACTACTCATTTTCTCTCGCTCAAAGGTTTTTAACTCTCTCCCTCAAAATATTTTAAGTTTTCCATTTTAAAAAGTTTCCTCTTCTTAGCTCCCCAAAATTTTAAATTTCAGTCTGTAAATTAACATCTCTCCCTCAAAGGTTTTTACCTAACTCCAAATTTTTTTACTCACTTTCTATTGTCAATTTCTCTCCCTCAAAAGATTTTAACATTTGTCTCAAAAGTTTTTTATTCTCATTGGTCAGAAACTTTTAAATACCAGTCTCTAAATTACTCACTTCTTGCTCTTAAAATATTTTAATTTTTTCATTTTAAAAAGTTTTTATTTCTTAGCTCTCCAAAAGTTTAAATTTTAGTCTCTTATTTATGCTCCATCTCTCCCTCAAAGGTTTTTACTTTAACTCCAAATTTTTAAATTTCTTTCTCTTAATTATTCACTTTCTTTCAAATTTTAACTTGTACTCCTAAAAATGTTTTTTACTTTTGAAATATCAAAATTTCTCAAAAGGTTTTCATTGTCTCAAAAGTTTTTGAACATTCTGTCCCTCGAAACTTTTTCAACACTCCCTCAAAGTTTTTGCTTCTCTCTCCAAATATGTAAATGTCTCTCTAAAATTATTCACTTTCTCGTTCAATGTTTTTTATTTTCTTTACCTCGAAAGATTTTTACTTTTTCTGCTAAAAAATTTTTACCTAACTCTCCAAATTTTTAGATTTCAGTCCCTAAGTTATTTACTCTCTCCCTCAAAAGTATTTTAATTTTATCTCCCTCATTAGATTTTAAATTTCTCTTTCTCAAAAGTTTTTAACATTCTCTCTGAAAAGTTTTTACTTTTCATCTCTCAAAAAATTTAAATTTTGGTCTCTAATTTACTTTCTCTGCTCAAAAAGATTTTAACTTTCTTTTATCCAGAAGATATCAACTTTCTTTCTTAAAAAGTTTTTAGCATTCTTTCTGTCAAAAGCTTTAACTTCTCATCTTTCCAAAATTTTAAATTCTAGTCTCTAAATTATCCACTTTCTCTCTCTCAAAAGTTTTTAACATTCTCTGTCAAAAGTTTTTAATTCTTATACGTCGAAACGTTTAAATACGAGTCTCTAAATTATTCACTTTCTCTCGCTCAAATGTTTTTAACTTTCTCCCTCAAAAGATTTTAATTTTTCATTTTAAAAAAGTTTTTAATTCTTAGCGCTCCAAATTTTTAAATTTGAGTCTGTAAATTATTCTCCATTTCTCCCTCAAAAGGATTTTACTTCTCTCCAAAATTTTAAATTTCTGGTTCTAAATTATTCACTTTTTGTCCTTCAAAAGATTTTAACTTTTACTCCTAAAAAAGTTTCTACTTCTCAAATATCAAAATTTCACTCTCTTGCCTGAAAGTTTCTTTTTCTCAAAAGGTTTTCACACACTCTCCATCAGAAGCGTATACTTCCTATTTTTCAAAAGAGTAAATTGCACTTTGCATCCCCCAAGTTTATCTCATTTTGTACTTTGCATCCTATAATTCAAAACGTTGCACTTTGCGTCCCAACCTTTAGAAAAGTCAACAGTTAACACCCTCGACCCAAAATTCATCGCTAAAAGTGCAAAATCCGTCGCTAACCCTGCACTTTTAGCAACGGATTTTGGGTCGGGGGTTTTATGTGCTGACTTTTCTAAAGATTGGGATGCTAGGTGGAACGTTCTGAATTATAGGATGCAATGTGTAAAATAGGGTTAACTTGGGGGGTTCAAAGTGCAATTAACTCTTATCAATATTATAAACCCTCTCTCTCTCAAGACTTTTAACTTTTCTCGCAAAATTTTAAATTTCAGACCCTTAATTATTCACTTTGTCTAAAAAATATTTGAACCTTCTGTCCCTCAAAATTATTACTTCTCTCTCCAAATATTTAACTTTCGGCCTCTAAAATTTTAAATTTTTGTTTCTAAATTATTTGCTTTCTCTCGTTCAAAAGATTTTTAACTTTTTCTCCCTCAAAAGTTTTTAGCTATTCCTCCATAATTTGAAATTCCAGTATCTAAAATTTTCTTTTTCTCTTGCTCAAAATTTTTTAACTTTGGCTTCCTCAAAATTTTTAACATTCTCTCTCAAAAGTTTTCTTATCTCTCCAGTCTCTAATTCCTTGCTTTCTCTCACTTCCAGTCTCCAAATTATTCGATTTGTCTCCGTCGAAAGTTTTTAACTCTCTTTCAAAAGTTTTTACTTCTCATCTACCAAATTTTTGAATTTCAATCTCTAAATTAGTCACTTTGTCTTGCTCAAGTGGTCTTAACTTTCTTTCTCCTCAATTTTTTAACTTTTCCTCCTAAAAAACTTCTTTTTACTTAAATCTCCAATTTTTAAAATTTCAGTCTCTAACTTATTCAGCTTTTCTCGCTCAAAAGTTTTTGACATTCACTCTCAAAACTTATTAAATTTCAGTCTCTAATATACTCACTCTCTCTCGCTCAAGTTTTAAAGTTTCTCATTAGATTTGTACTTTCTCCCTCAATACTTTTTAATTAGCGTTGTTTCTTCGAAAAGTTTTTACTTTTCTCTTTAAAATTTCAAATTCCTCTCTCAATTATTTACTCTCTCAATAGGTTTTAACTTTCTCTACCTCAAAAGATTTTTACATTTCTTCCGAAAAAACCTTTTACTTCTTAACTATCCAAATTTTAAAATTTCAACTCTAAATTATTCACTTTTTTCGCTCGAAATTTCTTTTTTCCAAATGTTTTTCACTTTCTCCCCTTAAAAGTTTATATTTCTTGTCTTTCGAGTTTTTTAACCTGCTCTCCCTCAAAACTTTTAAATTTCAGTCTCCAAATTATTTACATTCTCTCTCAAAAGTTTATACTTTCTATATTTGCCAATTTTTTTACGTATCTCTCCAAATTCTTAAAATCTAGTCTTTAACTAATCACTCTCTCTCAAAAGTTTTGACTTTCTCTCCCTCAATAGATTTTAACTTTTCCTAATAAATTTTTTTTCCCTTCTTAATGCTCCAAATTTTAAATTTTCAATCTTTAAATTATTCACTTTCTCTCGCTCAAATAATTTTAATTGCCCCTCCTTTAAATGATTTTAATTCTCTCTGTTAAAGGTTTTAAACATTCTTTTTTTCAAAAGTTTTTAGTTCTCATCTCGCCAAATTACTCACTTTCTCTTGCTCAAAAGTTATTAACTTTAGAGTTAAATGCAATTTGCATCCCCTAAGTTTATCCCATTTTGTACATGGTATCCTATACTTCAAAACGTGACACTTGGCATCCCGCACTTTTGTCGTACCGGCACATAACTCTCTAACCCGAAATCTGTCACAAAAATGCAACGGGGTTGTGTTTAAAAGTGATGGATTTTGCACTTTTTAGTGACAAATTTTGGGTCGGAGGTGTTATGTGCCGGTTCGCGAAAAGTGCAGGAGGCAAAATGTCACGTTTTGAAGTTTAGGATGCAACATGCAAAATAGGGTAAACTTGGGAGATGCACTTAACTTTATCTCCCTCAAAAGTTTCAAACATTCTCTCTCAAAAGTTTTTACTTATCTGTCCAAACACTTAAATTTAAATTTCAGTCTCTAAATTACTCACTTTCTCTCGCTCAAAAAGTTTTTAACTTTTTATCCCTCAAAAGATTTTAATTTTCCCTTCTAAAAAAATTGTTACTTCTTAGCTCTCAAAATTTTTACTTCTTAAATTTAACTCTCTTGCTTGAAAGTTTCTCTTTCTCAAGACTCACTCTCTCGGTAGGAAGTGTATACTTCATGTCTTTCAAAATTATCAACATTCTCTCTCTCGTTTTTACTTATCTATCCAAAATTCTAAATTTCCAACCCTTAGTAGTCACTGTCTCTAAAGTTTTTGAACATTCTATCCCTCAAATTTTTTTGACCATTCTCACTATCACTATCAAAGTCTTTTTACTCATCTCTCCTAATATTTAAATCTCAGCCTCTAAAATTATTCACTCTCTCGCTCAAACTTTTTTAAATTTCTTTCCCTCGGAAGATTTTTACTTTTTCGCCTAAAAAGGTTTTGACTTCTTAACTCTTCAAATTTTTAGATTCAGTCCCCAAGTTATTTATTCTCTCTCCCTCGTAAGATTTTAACTTTCTCTTTCTCAAAAGTTTTTAACACTCTCAAAAGTTTTTACTTATTACTCTAAATTTTTAAATTTCAGTCTCTA
Source organism: Aralia elata (assembly GCA_034770075.1). Classification (NCBI taxonomy): domain Eukaryota; kingdom Viridiplantae; phylum Streptophyta; class Magnoliopsida; order Apiales; family Araliaceae; genus Aralia; species Aralia elata. The sequence continues at coordinate 89,729,022 of CM068385.1, forward strand.
ATTTACCAATTTTCTCTTCTCCTAACTATTTCAACTCTCCCTTGAAAATTTTTAACATTCTTTCTCTCAAAATTTTTACTTCTCATCTTTCAAAAATTTTAAATTTAAGTCTCTAAATTACTAACTTTCTCTCGTTCACAAGTTTTTAACTCTCTTTCCCTCAAAAAGTTTTTAACATTCTGTCTCAAAAGTTTTAATTCTTATCTGTCCAAACTTTTAAATCCCTGTCTCCAAATTACTCATTTTCTCTCCCTTAAAAGATCTTAATTTTTCCTTCTAAAACAATTTTTTCATCTTAGCTTTCCAAAATTTTTAATTTCAGTCTCTGAATTATTCACCATCTCTCTCACAAAAGTTTTTACTTCTCATGTCTCCAAAATTTTAAATTTCTGGCTCTAAATTATTCACTCTCTCCTCCGAAAGATTTTAACTTTTACTCCTAAATAAGTTTTTACTTATTAAATATCAAAATTTCACTCTCTTGCTTTAAAGTTTCTTTTTTCTCAAAGGGATTTCACTCTCTCTATCAAAAGTTTATACTTCCTATTCTTCAAAATTATAAACATTCTCTCTCTCATGAGTTTTTACTTTTCTTTCCAAAATTTTATATTTCAGACCTTTAATTATTTACTGTCTCAAAAGTTTTTGAAATATAGGATGCAGCGTCCAAAATGGGGTAAACTTGGGGGAAACAAAGTGCATTTAACTCTTAACTTTATCTCCCTCAAAAGTTTCAAACATTCTCGCTCAAAAGTTTTTACTTATCTGTCTATACATTTAAAGTTAAATTTCAGTCTCTAAATTACTCGCTTTCTCTCGCTCAAAAAGTTTCTAATTTTTTCTCCCTCAAAAGATTTTAATTTTTCCTTCTAAAAAAGTTGTTACTTCTTAGCTCTCCAAATTTGTACTTCTTAAATATCAAAATTGCACTCTCTTGACCGAAAGCTTCTTTCTTAAAAGTTTTTCACACTCTCCATGGGAAGTGTATACTTTTTATCTTTCAAAATTATTAACATTCTCTCTCTTAAAAGTTTTTACTTGTTATCTCTTTAAAATTTTAAATTTCAGACTCTTAATTTTTCAATTCTCAAAAGTTTTTGAACATTCTCTCCCACAAAACTTTTTGAACATTCTCTCTCCATATTTTTAACTTCTCTTGAAATTTTAAATTTCAGTTTATAAATTATTCACTTTCTCGCTCAAAAGTTTTTAAATTTCTCACCCTTGAAAGATATTAACTTTTCCTCCTAAAAAATTTTTACTTCTTAGCTCTTCAATTTTTTAAATTTCAGTCTCTAAATTATTCACTTTTTATCCCTCAAAAGTTTTTACTTATCTCTCCAAATTTTGAGAATTCCTTCCCTGGATTATTCAATTTCGCTCCCTCAAAATTTTCTAACATTATGTTTCTCTCAAAAAATTTTACTTATCTCTGCAAAATTTTAGGTTACAGTCTCTAAATTATTCACTTTTTCTCGCTCAGAAGTTTTTAACTTCTCTTCCTCAAAAGATTCACTTTTTTCTCCTAAGAAAGTTTTTACTTCTTATCTCTTCGAATTGTTAAATTTCAGTCTAGCTCAATAGTTTTAAACTTTCTCTCCCTCAAATTATTTTGACTTTTTTTCCAAAAAAAGTTTTTATCATTCTCTCTCCAAAGTTTTTACTTCTCTCTTCGAATTTCGAAATTCTAGGCTCTAAATTATTCACTTTCTTTGGCTCAAAAGTTTCAACTTTTTCTCCCGCAAAAGATTTAAACTTTCTCTCGCACAAAAGTTTTTAACTTTATCTCACTCCAAAGTTTTTAGCATTCTCTTTCTCAAAAGTTTTTACTTATCCCTCCAAAATTTTGAATTCCAGTCTCTAAATTATTCATTTTGTCTGACTCAAAAGTTTTAAACTTTCTCTTCCTCAAAAGATTTTAACTTTTCCTTCTAAAAAAATTTATACTTCTTAATTTTCCGAAAATATAAATATTCTCTAAATTATTCATTTTCGTTCCAAAGTTTTTAACTTTCTCTCCCTTGTAGGATTTTAACGGTCCTTAAAACGTTTTTAACATTCTATCTCAAACGTTTTTCCTTATCTCTCCAAAATTTTAATTTTCAGTCTCTAAATTACTCACTTTCTCGCGTTCAAAAGAATTTAACTCTCCTTCAAAAGATTTTAACTTTCCATTCCTCAAAAGATTTTAATACTCTCTCAAAAGTTTTTAACATTCTCTCTCAAAAGTTTTTACTTCTTATCTGTCCTAACTTTCAAATTTCAGTCTCTAAATTACTCACTTTCTCTCACTCAAAAGTTTTTAATTCTCTTCCTTAAAAGTTTTTAACTTTCCCTCACTCAAAAGTTTTTAACATTCTCTCTCAAAAGTTTTTACTTCTTATCTCTCCAAATTTTGAAATTATTTCATACTATTAATTTAGCGTAAGGTTGTTGCTGAACAGATCAAAAAACTAACAATGGCCCTTAGCTTCAATACTTTGTGTTATGTGTGTACTTTTGAAACTTAGGTGGTAATGTGCAAAAATGTGTATACCTCAGGTTAAGTGAGATTTATCCTAAAAAAAGGTCTCCTTCCAGAATAACATCCCTACTAAAATAAGATTCCTTTATAAAACAGGATACGAGGAGTATCCCAACGAATTCTTCCCTCTACTCGAATTCTCAAAATACTTCAACTTCATCATTGTCACCCTTTGTCGTAGTCACCACTATCATCCGCATTATCTGCATCTTCAACAATATCAATAACATCATCTTCTTTAATATCATCGTCAAAATCTTCAGTATCGTCTCTAAGTTCAAAAGCATCATCATAAGCAGCAACATCTTTATCTTGATTTTAATCTTCATTTCCATAATCCCCATCTCTATCAACTAGCAACTGAAACGGTGACTCTCCATAAGCGCAAAATGTCTTGTTCATCAACATCAATGAAACTCGAATTCATCTCCTTCAATCTTCACTCTCTTTATTCATCACACTAATCCGCCAATTAATTTCCTCTATCTTGGATCCAATCAACCTTGGTTTGATACCACTTATTGGCAATTAAGTCGACACAACTCAAGCAATAAAATAAAGAGAGAGAAACAATACAAGATTTAACGTGGTTTAGTCCTCAATGACCTACTCGGCAAACCAATTTCAATATATTATAGTCTACACGGTTTAACTTGTTGCACAGAATAAATGCTGCAGCAAAAAACCTCTCTCACACAACCAAAACCCACGCACATCCTGTCTCAACTTTTGGGATGCTACATGATTTTTGGTTGTGCTACACATCAACAATTAAACATAATACTCAATTTATAGATTACCCACAATCATAATTAATTAGGACTCTTGCATATAATAAAAATATATATTAGAAATATGACTCATTCCAAAATAACATTCCTACTAAATGTAAGATTCATTTACAAAATAGGATTCGAAGAGTATCCCTACAAAAACAGATGTTTATCTGATGTCTAATAACAACTTGTGATGTTGTAATTGTATGTGCACTACAATCTCATCTTCTTCCTGAAAATTGATGCTGTTTTAGAACTTCAGTGTATGAAATTGAGCTTTGGAAGAGTATGGTCTTTTTGCACCACTACTGTAGTTGTTGAATTTCTGTATCACAATAACTCACTCCGCATTTCTGTATCACAATAACTCACTACGCATCTACGGTCATGCTGGCAAATAATGCTTTATTTACTGAATTGAAAACCCCATTCGAACAGGTATGTCTTAGTCCTGAAACATTAGTGTTAATAATTTGGGTGTCTTGATGACAGTTAGGATAATGAAACAATAGAACACTGCGTACATTTTTTGTTACATCCTTACAAACTCTAGTTTGTGGAAATAGCATAGGCTGTTCCTTATTGTCATGAAAATACTCCAAATGCTCATAGGATCATCTGTGTATTCAGTGCCGAGTATTATGTTGTTGATTAGTTATCTCTTTTACCAGACACAAAAAGGTAATAGAAGTTATCCTAGTTATGATAACTACATTAATAGTTGTTTGGCCTCACTTTTTTAGTGATTCTAAAATTGGATTCAACATGATTATAAAACTGGATTCAGTGCCGAGTATTATGTTGTTGATTAGTTATCTCTTTTACCAGACACAAAAAGGTAATAGAAGTTATCCTAGTTATGATATAACTACATTAATAGTTGTTTGGCCTCACTTTTTTAGTGATTCTAAAATTGGATTGAACATGATTATAAAACTGGATTCAATTATCTGATGATGGCATGGCCTTTCAATGCAGGGAACATAATGGTTGCACACTGATTAGTAGATAGATCATTTCAGTTTGAACAAGAAATTCCCCTTATAGTCTACACTTTAGTTTCTGATAGCTTGTAGGTTATTGTTCCCACTTAGACAACATATTAATAGAGCTGGCTACATTATGTAGAAAATCTCGTGAGATAGAAATCTTTATACAACGAAACAATACAACAATTGTGGTTTTACATGGTTTTAGGTGTCATTTTTTTTATTTATATTTTTTTGCAAGGATAACTACTTAAAAATCCCGTGCTAGGCTAGGCACGAGTGAAATTACACTTGTATTGTTATTCCTTTTATTTAAAAATGAAAGATTGCTTAATTAATTTAATTAGTTGTTTGCAAATAATTCTGAGAGGATAGAAAAGTTTTTATATATAAATTAAGTAAAACAGGGAGATACCCTATAGGGTTAATACGTCCTTCTCTAGGATTTTTTTAAGATAAATCCAATTGTATCAGTATGAAAAAACATATATTTAAACATGAATTTCGTATGATTTGGTGATTTCTAATTTTCTACGAACGACTTTATATTAATTAAAGTTCAAGAAATCTTTATAAAATTTTTATTAGTGTGTTTAATTACTATTTAGATTTTTCAGTAAATATAGTATATTAGAGTTCTTAATTGCTATTAGATTTTTTAATAAACAGATATTACTAGAGTGTTTAATTTCAACTATATTTATGTTTAGTAAATATATTAGATTAGTGTGTTTACTATTAAATTTCTTGAGTGAATATTTTATGTCACGAGAATAAATTATCTAAGGATGACATCTACAACAATTATTTTTTACACCATCCAATAACATGGTATGTAGTCATGTAGGTAATTTAAGAGAAACTTAAGGGGATTTAAATTCAGTATGAGTAATTAAACAGTTTTATCAAGGTAAATAATAATGGGCAACACGACCCATTTACTCCCTGTACTCATGGTGTGGTTTCATTTTAGTCCATGTACGTTTTTTCCCTCAAAAAGCTCTCTATACTATTTTTTTAGAGTATTAATATGGTCCCTACTTGTTATCACCTCATTAAAGTAATATGACATGGCACTGAAAAATAAAAAAAATGCTAAGATGTAATTCTTTTATAAGGAAAATAATGTCCTTAAACGTACATATTTTCCGTTTCAACTTTTTTCTAATTAATTTCTGAAATTCTAAAATTCTAAAAATTAGTATTAATTTTATTTTATTTTAATTAGTGTGATAGCCTATATTGAAAACTACATAAAATTATTACAGTACAAAATTGTTATTTTAGAATTAAAATAAATTAGTCGGAATTCAAATTTTAATTTTTGCAAATCAACTCTGATCATCTTTTCATTGATTAAATTGAAAAACCCGATTTTCATGGAGGTTAATAGCCATTTGAGAAGAATTTTTTTTTATATGGTAAAAAAATATTATTGTCCCTACTTTCATACATTTGGGAAAAAATTACAACTCAACATTTTTCTCTTATTTTTTTTACGCCGTGTAAGCTTATTTAATGAGGTGGCAGTATTTGGTAATTATATTAATATTAAAAATAGTATATGGAGATTTTTGAAAAAAAAAACGTACAAGAACTAAAATAAAATAAATCAATGAGTACATGGACAAATGGGTTGTTTTTCCAATAATAATTATACAATCAGTTAATTCAATTTAAATCCTTTATTTTTCTCCTAAATTAACTATCTGGCATGTTGTTATTGGATGGTGTAAATTACTAGTTTTACATACCATTCTTATATATTTTACTCTAATTATATTATAGTATTTGATTACTGTTAGATTTTTCTTGAGATATTTGAATGCACAATTAATTATATCGACTTATATAAAAATTATTGTTACTAATATAAGTTATTATAAGTTGTCTTGATTGGATTAGGGCAGGATTATTTGATTTCACATGATTATTTTGAAAGTATTTAGTAGTTTAAAAAAAAACTGTGCTCTAGCGTGGGAGGTTTTTATTTATTTTTTATTTTATTTTGTGTAGATGCCAGCTTTCAAGACTGCAATTCTGTCTATAATGTGTTTTGGATAAAGCATAATAAGAATTAGTTAAATGAAGAAGAAAATTGGTAATGTTGAAGGCAACCTTCTAATATCCGCACTTTTGGAACATATACCCACTCAAAGGCAGAGAGAGATTTATGGAAGAGAGTTTAAACTTGAGTACCCGGGGTAAAAACAAATTTTTGATATATTAAAAGCATCATTGTTCATGGTCTGCTAGCAACCACAAGTCTCAGGGTGGCTAGTTATGGATCGGAGCAAGAGGAATTGGTTTACTATTGATGCCTGCAATCCTGCAGTTAGTATGCAGAATGCCGACCTCAGAGTTGGTTCTTAACAAATTTAGGGTTCCCCTTTTTTGGGACTATACGCATGTAATGACTGCGAAGGGAGGAGAAGAGTCTGCTTTTTCTTAAATTTAGGAGTTTCATACACGGGAGAGAAAGTACTCGGAGTGAAAATATATATGAGAAAAAATAAAGTATTAATTCTAAAGTATGCATTGTATTACAAGTGGGACCACAGAGTTTAAATTCTAACTCTTTGCTCCCCAAAGTAAGTTTAAGTAAGCATGATGGACCTGAAATAGTTAAGTTTGAACGAGGAGCCGTATGATATAAAAATCTAATGTACGTTTTTGTAGAGTGGTAGTAAGGGTGACTTATCTGCCAACTTTTTCACTAAATTATGCCTTATGTAAAATTGCCCGAGTACGATTAACCTCTAGATTTGAAATCGGGCAACCAGTATTTGAGTAGTATTTGAATGTTTTTAAACAATCAAGTTCAATCTATATACTCAGATGGCCGAAGCACATGAGCATTTCGGCTATTTTTTTGGTCAAATTTTTCGGCAATCAATATCGGTCTTATATGTTCATGGGGTGGGTATCAGGAGGATTAGATTGTATGCTTTGGGGTCAGATATGCTATTGACACAAAAATATATAAGTAATTGTTATTTCCGCAAGTAAAAATTAATATTTCTGCAATATCTTTCTTACATAAGTGGGGGATCCATTTACAATTCATGTGAGAGGGAACTTGTGGAACTATCATTTTTGGTTGTTGAAATATTAATTCCCAATATATATTACTGGTATACTATTACTACCTAAAAATATGAACTAACATCATATAATAATTGGGGGCAGTATGGGCATAAAATTTTGTATATAAAATTCTCTTACCATATCTCTTGATTTTTAAGATGTGAACTTGATTTTTTTTCATTATTTTTAATTTATTGTTTTATGTTTTCCGAAGAACTCTTCCGAATTAATTGTCGTACATGAAAATTTCTCCTCTATATCCCTATTTTTAAGTAGAAAGTGAGTGTGATTTTTTATTTTATTTTATTTTATTTACTTTTATTCTTATGCTTTCCAAATAAACTCTTCCAATAAAATTTTTGCGTATTCGTTCATTATTAAACCCAAAGAAAAGTGGCAATATGCTAAATTTTCTCATACTAGTGTATATACCGCGTTAGGTATTATTTTCTCCTAATGTTTTAGCTTTGTTATGTAAGGTCTATCACAAGACAAAGATGGAAGTTAATTGATACTCTCTTCTAATTTAAGTTTTTTAATTTGCATGAAAATGCAATAAAGTCATCTTTGAGTAATGTTACGGTGGAAAAAAATGACTGCAAAAAAGTGGATACAAAATTATGTGTCGGATTATAATTAATAGATGTTCTACCATACATGGATGGGTCCAATGGTCAAACCAATAACTACCATTCACATCATTTTGTATCTTCTTTTTGTATCGAATCTTCTCACCAAAATATTATTGGTCATCTTTTATAAGACGGAGGGAGTGCTATTGGGTCCTATTCAACTATATAGGAATAGAAATTATGTCAAAATTCCAACAATTAGAGATTGAAAAAAAAAACAGAATGGTGTTGAAGCTGTTGACAGGACTTGACCTAAGCGTTCACCCTGGGGGTTGGGTGGTCTTTCGCAAAGATGCATTCAACACTGCTGAATGATCTATTCTTTTTCTTGTTTATACAGCGTTGAACTCTTCTAAAAAAAATGACTTCTTGCAATTCAATTTATTAAAGGACAAAAGTACGAGCACGTGCATGAAAAAACACTAAAGGAATTGTTAGATTTATAAAATGGTTTCAAAATCTAATATATAAAGATATCAAGCTCTATAACTCAAAATCAATTGACTATGAGAAGAGTTGGCCCAAGTTATTATAAACTAAACATAATTTATCAAGGTATTAAATGTGGGACAATATATAAACTCTAACACTTCCCCTCACGTGTAACCTGGTATATTAAGGGTTGCACATGGTCCTGATGAATATAAAGACCCACATAAGATAAGCAAGCCCATAAGAAACTAGTGGCAAGACAAGCCCGAAAGAAATCTAGTAAATCATTGGCCCAATTGATAAGTGGTAATAGTTAAGAAATGAGTAACTTGGACCATTAAGAAAGTGGACTACAAGTGGGTAAGAACGAAGGCTAGATGATTGTTTAATTAGGTCGAAGGATAGCCCACTCTGATACCATATTAGACTTATAAAATGGGCCTAAAGTTTAGTATATAAAGACATCAAGCTCCCTAACTCAAAACTAATTGGCTATGTGGGATAATATATATACTCTAACAGGAATAAATGTAATATTATTTATGCGGGTTAAATGCACAGATGGTCCTTGGACTATGGCCTTTTCAGATTTTAAGTCCAATTCTTTTCGTCAAAGCATATAAGACCCATTACAATTTAAAAAATTGGATATTGAACCCACAACGCCACATGTGCGTTGACTGCACACGTGGCGCCACGTGACTTTGCTGATGTGACCATCTATGCATGAAATTTGAATTTATCTAGAGAGACTTTAAATACCTCACAATACATATCTCCGTTTCAGATTAAAATAATAAAATTGTTTATATTTAAATTCTTATTTAATTATAAAATTTTTTCTACATGACTAATTATGTTTTATAAATATACATAAAGAATAAAAATATGACAATTAATATTAAAGTTATTATAAAAAATAAATTATTTAAAATAAATAAATATTTAATTTGAAATTATTTAAAATAACAATAAAAATTATAAAAAATATTTATAATAAAATTGTTTATATTTAAATTCTTATTTAATTATAAAATTTTTTCTACATGACTAATTATGTTTTATAAATATACATAAAGAATAAAAATATGACAATTAATATTAAAGTTATTATAAAAAATAAATTATTAAAAATAAATAAATATTTAATTTGAAATTATTTAAAATAACAATAAAAAATATTTATTCTGAAACGAGGGACTACTGTTAATGGCTTTACACGTGAAAAGATACTTATTCATACTACTAAAACCTTTTGCCGAAAATGGCACAATAGTAAATTACACTAGTCGAGGGAAACAAGAAAGGTACATAATTGTTCCAGTGGGGGTAGAAAAGTCTTTTTGAGAACTTGGCTGGGGAAAGATTCAAACAAAATATATAATGAATTTCTTGGAAAAAAATTTCAGCTTGGTCTGTGGTTCTCGGGTGGGAAAGGTGTTAGATTTTTATTTGTTGGCCAAAGTTCGAAACCAGGTAGAAGCAATTTTTTTCAAGTGCGCCACGTGTGCAGTCAACGCACATGTGGCTTTGTTGGGTTCAATATTCAATTTTTTAAATTGTAATGGGTCTTATATGCATTGACGAAAAAAATTGGGTTTAAAATCCAAAAAGACCATAGTTCAAGGACCACCTGTGCATTTAACCCTTATTTATGCATCTCGTGTTAATAACAAATAAAATAAAATAAAATAAAATAAAAAACAATTTGCATTTGGATTATTATACAAAAACTAGTATGCATTTCGTTGCAAGTCAGAGGCAATATTTTCCCCGCATTATTTACTATTTTAATATAATAAAAAAAATTGATTATCATATGTATTATATAAAACTAAGTAGCAATTTCAAAATAACAAAATTTTGTATTACTATGTACTTTTGAAATTTATAAAATTACGTAAATATACCACTGCAACAAGCCTCTTATCAATATCGTAAGTGATATTTCGTCCGTTACAAATATAAGATTATTATTGACTTTAAGATTAAAGTCAATAATAATATTTAACCATATAATACGTGTATAATAAAAATCATTTGAAACTCACTCTTTTTATATCAATACAACTCGTTTTATATATTGGTTTATTTGGAATCATGATTTGTACAGAAGACAAAGGACAAAGTGATATGTACCTGAAATGGCATACATTGTGAAAAAGAGGCTTTTTAATTGGATCTTGATTTCAAGCAATTCAAAATGAGCTGTTTATAAAAATAAGTTGCATTTATTTAGAAAAAAGTTGTATTTCATATTACCTCTATTATATAATTATTATAGAGTTGTAGTTTTGTAAATTCTCTTATTTTTGTAAATTGTCCAAATAAACTGTACATTTTGAACTTGGAATGTGTCTAAATTGATTTGTGGACACCTGCCCAATGGTATTTACATAAAACCACAGGCTTATTGGGGGAAATTAAGACTTGAAAGCACATGAAGCTTACAACTAATTAATAAGCAAGCAAACAAACAAACTAGAAGTAGTGTATATATATAGGTACGTGCCCATTTGCATGCAGCAGCCAAGTGTTTAAACACAATCATTGGATCTGAATACTAATTCAATTTCAACTTTTCAAGCTCCCGGTGGCTTTTGATTCATTAACACACGTATCCCATATATCACACTCATCATTTCTGCCTTTTTTTCACCCTTTATTTGGTTTTCTGAAAATACTAACTTAGTTGCTAAAAAGGCATAAGTACGATTAGCGGGGCTGAGGAAACACAACTCAAGAGGCATGATGTTCACCGGATTCAAGCCTTCTTCGGCGAGATCTAGATCGGAATCTGGAAAATCCAGCGATGGTAGATGGGTCTCTGGTACTGGAGAGCTGGTGAAGAAGGTGAATAGTACTAGTAATTATATCTTGGATGATGAGAAGTAGGGGTGCTCATCGGTAAAAAACCGAACCGGTACCGAAAATATCGAACCGGTACCGATCCAAAAATACCGAAAAACTAAGAACCGGTACCGGTACCGAATTACCGGTTTCGGTACCGGTTCGGTACAAAATCGGTACCGGTTTTTTCGGTTCGGTTGTCGGTAATACCGCATGGTAATATATATAATTATTAATAATAATTAAATAATTTTTTTACATATATTAACAATAATTAAATATATAATTAACAATAATTATTATTTAATAAAAATTAAAATTTATATATATATATATAATTATTAATAATAATTATATATTTCGGTATTTTCGGTATTTCGGTTTGTACCGAATTCAGAAAATCCCTTACCGCTACCGGTACCGAAAAGTATTAAAATACCGAAAAACCGGTACCGAAAAAATCGGTACCGAAAAAAACCGGTACCGCCGGTACCGGTATCAACCGGTTCGGTAAAAAACCGAAAAAACCGAATTTTTTGAGCACCCCTAATGAGAAGCGCAAAAGAAGGGAAACGAAGAAGATTTAGAATGTTTTGCACCTAATTTGTTGGGGCTGATGTAGCTTCCAATGACTTCTCGTTATATATAGTATTATTTTTTTCATCAAATTTGAAGTATCGTTTTTAAAAAAAAATAATTTTGTGCTTGTCTTTTTGTATGTATCGATATATGTAATGGAATAATGTTATTGAGATGCATAAAAAGTCTGGATACTAGATTATAAAGCATTGTTCTAAAACTCAATTGTAATTTGTATGTATTTAATTAGTCTTGTGTTGGGTTGTACCCTAATTTTTTTTATTTTTATAACGCAAGTACTATTACCTGATATCTTAGGTAGCGTTTCGTTAGCATCAAATCAGTGTAATAAATTAGTGATGCAATAGCTATTAATAATACCTTAGTTACTAAAGTATGATTACTAAAGATGGATAGTGATAGGTCCTTAATTCATACATTTAAGTTTCTTGATTTTGTTCATTTTAATATTATTATTAATTTAATTAATTAGTTTTATTTTGTTTTGCAGGAATTTAAATAAATAAATGTGCTTAGTTGAAAAAGGGAGTTCTAGAAGTTTCCTAATTGATTTTTGTTTGGACTCCAATAAAGAGTTGTGCAATAAAGAAATACTTGAAAGTTGGAGATAAAGAGTTTGATCCAAAATGGAGAAGAAAAATAGTTCAAGTTTATTGTATTAGTTTTGGGCACAAGTAATTTATCCCTATAAAGTATTAAGAGTGATTGGGGAGGTATATGAATTGTGTATTAATTCTATGTATTAGTTTAGACTAGTAGTAGTAGATTAAATTACGTTGGAACATCTTAGTAAAGGAATTTTTTTATATTTTAATTTTATGTCTAATCTTCTTCTTCTTTGCCTTAATTGTTTTATTTATTTTCATGTCTAATTAAATTCTTTAATCATGGATGAAGATGAAATTAAATATTTATTTATGATAATATTCTCCATCTCTTTTACTATTTGTGTTTTAATGTTTAATTGATTTCGCCTTCATGTTTTGTTATTGAATTACATTCGTTTTATAATTTTTATGTAGTTTTAAATTAATGAAGTGGCTCGATATATTATTGTTAATATATGAATTTTTCATAATTATGTTTTCTTGAATAAGTTTTGATGGGTTATAGTTAATACTTAAATTTTCAAAGTTTATGTTTGTCCAAGTTAATTATAAAATTACTAAATTAAAGGAAAAGGAGATCAAAACTATATTTAATTTTAATTAGACTTAATTGATTTATTTTTTAAATTATGTACACCAAACCAGTGGCATAATTTGAGTTATAAAAATAGAAGAGTGGTTATTTGTTATGTTTATTGTTTAGTAGATTCGGATTCTTAGATTGCTTTCTTATTGTTAATTTTTATCTTTCTAATTAGTTTAATTTGTATTTAATTATAATTAATCAATTCTCCATCTTTATTTTTAAATTATCAAAAATACATATTTAGGATATTTTAAAAATAATTTATATTTGTGGTTTGTCATGTATTTGTCAGTTCTTCAATTTGACATTGTGCACGCTATCAATGGAAAGATCTCCATGTGTGGCATGATAAGGAATCCTATAAAAGATTGATTAAGACTCCCTCCACGATCCCACGAAGATCTTTACGTACTTATCATGTCTAAGACAAGTGAGATCTTCATAGCTCACTCAAGTGTGGATGAACTCGATTTCTTCCGGTTTGAAGCAATCCCTCTTTCTCATGCTTCACCATATGGATTACTTATCTTTTGGTTTCCTCCCATAACTCCCTTCGGTCTCCTTTAGCTCTGGTGGGTGTGGTTCTGTAGTTCTTCTGACCTTGCTTTATGTCGTAGCCTTAGCTTATCGACTGGTCTTGCATTTCTTGCATTAGATATAAAGGACGTGGTTAGTTATAATTGGTTATTATCACTAGGTCCACTTCATCAACTAATTACACATTGTCATATCATTTTGTAAGTTATTTTTTTTGTCATATTCTTTTGTTACCATATCAATATTCATAAGTTATTATATTGATTTGACATATTTTTTGTTTGGTTGACCAATTACATGCATTAGTCCATTGTGTGTAATACGATTTAAGTCAATTTAAATATTTTTAACTACATTCACCAATAGATGTATTAGCTCACTACGTCTGTAATGCAATAAGTCATAAAAAGACATAAGGAATGGATATTTCACAACTCAAACGTTAATGATTACTACTGATTTGACATGATTACCACTGATTTGACATGATTACCACTGATTTGATATTTTAACTTATAATCTACTTTATTCATTACATACAATTAAATATTTAATAAACCGAACATAATTTTGAATGTAACGTAATAAAATTTCAATTACCACACACATACCAAGTATAAACCAAATAAATCCACCGAAGAATATAAAACCTCACTAAATTTTGATACTTGCATGTTTGGTACCATTCTCATCCTAAATGAGAATTTAATGCTACTAAATTAATTTTTTATCCTAATTTATGTTATCCAAATTTATCATTTATTGTTATTAAACTATTCTAATTTAGCGTTTACTCCTTTCGCCCCTAAAAGGATGACTAAAGATACATATTTTTTTGTACCCAAAAGAATGAGATAAAATACATAAAGTGAAAGGTAAATATGTCACTTAATAGAGTCCAGTAGTATAAAAAAATAAAAATATTTATCACTTTATATAATTTTGTGGGGCCACTAACGATAAATTTAGAACTATTTTACTCTCTTTCCTCTATTTTTAATTTTTTTTAATATGTGTACAAATTATAATTTGCTCATTTTTTGGGGGGACGGATGAAGTATTTTAGTAATAATGTCTTATGACCCGAAAAAAAGTTGAAGAGTTTAATCGTTAGTATATATCCACTAATGTATGTATGTATGTATGTAATTTTGAAATGGATTTATTTTTGGAATGCCAATTTTGCTTATTATTATTACTGCACTGGAACATCATTTTTTTTCCTATTGTGGATGAGTATATAGTATATACTCCATTCCTTTCGTAAATAAAAATATAATTTTTATGTTTGTTCGTTTTAGAATTAAAAAAATATACCAATATTATAGAATAACATAATATTTTAAATATATTATTATTATTTTACTATCATATCTAAAATCACATGACCCTAATTAAATTCTTAATCTATAGTATTAATTCATTTGAGAACATATTTTAAATACATTTTAGAATTTTGGATTAAGGAGTTTTTTTATACATACTCTTATACATATAATATATATTATGACAACGAAAATTACAGCAATTATTATGCGTAATCTATGTTTGTAATATAATTACACAATTAGTTGATAAATTTATGTGGCAGTTGAGTAATTTTTCTTATATACATTAGGAAATTTTGTTCCTAATGAAAAAGTTTTATTTTTTCAACTTATACAATATGAAATATTTTTGGTGGTATAGACTATAGAGCGACTGGTTTCTTATATACATTAGGAAATTTAATAATTCTATCCAATCTCGTGTATTGATGTACGTCACAATCATAATTCGGTTGAAATCTTTCACAATATATAATAAGACTGATTGCTAATAGCTTGAGAGAGAGGAAGGGGAAAGAGGAGGAAATGGAGGGAGCGAAAGGGAGAGAGGGACCGGAAGAGAGATATAAAGAGAGAAAAATTACAACATAATTTAATATACTTTTAGTTAATAATAATACATTAATATTGTTATATACTCCCTCCGTCCCAAATTAATTGCTTTTCTAGGACTTTTTTAAGTCAAATTGACTATTTTTAAAATTAATAATTAAGCATATATAAATATATTTCTAAAATTATAAAAATTGAAATTAATAATAAATTGTATATACTTTCTTTTGGTTATAATATCTTCACCTATATGTTAGCAAAAATAGTAAAAAAATTAGTTTTAAAAATAGTCAATTTGACTTTAAAAAGTCCTAAAAATGCAATTAATTTGGGACGGAGTGATACATCATATTTCAACTTTTATTTTTAAACTAATCAATATATATATATATTATAATTTTTTGACCATTAACTTTCTTGATTTATGAACCTAAATAGTATAAAATCTCATTTAATTTACTCTAATACATTATAAATAGTATTTTTATTTCACACTAAAAAATAATACGTAATTTTTCATCAATAAATTATAACGGTACATATTGTTATTTCTAATTTCCTGATATGTGATTTTTAAATATTTGTTTTTTCCTGATATGTGATTTTTAAAACTTACCCTCGCTTTTGCGCGGGTAATTAATTTTGGGATGGACGAGTATTTGGGACGGAGGGAGTAGTTTTAGAAGTTAGAACATGTAGCTGACAGACCGTTGCGGTCTCCCTTACTCCTCAGTCCTCAGCTGCTCCACTAGAACAGTTTTCCAGATGCTCAAACTCGCAGCTTTCCATCCCCTTCATTCCGACCTAGAGCTTTCCTTTTCCCAAATCTCCAAAACCCCACAAGAAGTTGCACAACTCCACGCTTTCTCCATCAAAACTGCCGCATTTAGCTACCCATCCATCTCTTCTCGACTCATTGCTCTATATGCTGATCCCAAAATCAACAACCTCGACTATGCCCGATCTGTTTTCGACCATATTCAAGAACCCACTTTGTTTTCTTGGAACACCATCATCAGATGCTACGTTGAAAACCATCGTTCACATGATGCCCTCCTTCTGTTCGAGGAATTGCTTTCTGGGTCAGCTTTTATGCCTGATGATTTCACCTTACCTTCGGTAATTAAGGGATGCGGTCGATTATGTGCCGTTAAAGAAGGGAAACAAATTCATGGGTTGCTTTTGAAAATTGGGTTTGGATTAGATATGTTTGTGCAGAGCAGTTTGGTTAGCTTGTATTCTAAATGTAAGGACATTGATTCGGCTAGGAAGGTGTTTGACAAAATGCTTGAAAAAGATTTAGTTTCTTGGAATTCTTTGATGGATGGGTATGTGAAATGTGGGGATGTTGAACTTGCAATGGAGTTGTTCAATCAGATGCCCGAAAGGGATACCTTTTCATGGACCGTGTTGGTTGATGGGTTGTCAAAATGGGGTAAAGTTAAGGATGCGAGGAAGTTATTTGATAGGATGCCAAATAGGAACTTGGCGTCTTGGAATGCAATGATTAATGGGTATATGAAATCCGGGGATTTTAATTCAGCACGTTATTTGTTTGATCAAATGGAGGTAAGAGATTTAATCACATGGAATTCAATGATAGCTGGGCTTGAATTGAATGGAAAATTTTGGGAAGCTTTGGTATTGTTCCAGACTATGCTGAATGCTGGTTTTACGCCTAATCAGGCGACCTTGGTCAGCACTCTTTCTGCAATTTCAGGATTGGCTGTCGTCAGTAAGGGAAGATGGATTCATTCTTATATGGCTAAAAGGGGATATAACTTGGAGGGCGTGCTTGGTACATCACTGATAGAAATGTATTGCAAGTGTGGGAGCATTGAGAGTGCTTTAGCAGTTTTTCGGTCAATACCAAAGAAAAAATTGGGTCAGTGGACTGCTGTGATTGTAGGATTAGGAATGCATGGAATGGCTAACCATGCTCTTGAATTATTTTTTGAAATGCTCAGAATTGGTGTGGCTCCTAATGCTATAACCTTTATTGGGGTATTGAATGCTTGTAATCATGCAGGATTGGTTGATGATGGTCGAACATATTTTGATATGATGGTAAAGGACTATGAAATAGAACCCACCGTTGAACACTATGGTTGCTTAGTGGACATATTATGTCGAGCCGGTCATCTTGAAGAGGCAAAGAACATGATAGAGCAGATGCCAATGAAACCAAACAAAGTAATTTGGATGAGTTTACTTAGTGGTTCTAGGAACCACAAAAATATAGAAATTGGCGAATATGCAGCTCAACGTGTGATTGAGGTGGCCCCAGGGGCCATTGGATGTTATGTTCTTCTCTCTAACTTGTATGCTGCCGCTGGTCACTGGGACAAAGTTTCACAGGTTAGAGAAATGATGAGAAAGAGAGGAGTTAAAAAAGACCCAGGTTGCAGTTCAATAGAGCATAAAGGCGTGGTTCATGAGTTTGTTGTGGGTGATAAATCACATTCCCAAACTAAAGAGATATATTTCAAGTTGAATGAGATGAGGGAAAAATTGAAATGCATGGGTCATGTTCCTGACACAACCCAAGTTTTGTTGTGTATTGATGGGAAGAAAGAGAAGGAAGCAGAACTGGAAAATCATAGTGAGAGGTTGGCTATAGCTTTCGGTCTCATTAATGTGGGATCAGGGAGTCCAATTCGCATAGTGAAGAATCTTCGTGTATGTAATGATTGCCACTCAGTGACAAAGCTCCTCTCTGAGATCTATGATCGCGAAATTATTGTGAGAGACAACAGCCGTTTCCATCATTTCAAAAATGGGTCATGTTCTTGCATGGATTATTGGTGAATCTTGGATTCTGGCTGACTCATTTGGGGAAGATCAGGATATTTTTTTTTTTTTTGGAGGTAAGTTAACAATCACAAGATGACCAGAAGAAAATTGTATAAGCATCCATTATAGTTCTTAAATGTGTTTTCAGATAATGCAATACTGTCCAATAAAATTAAAAAGTTTGAAACTAATATTTGTTATTGGATCTGCACAGAGGAAATTGAGAATTTGTTAACTGGTCCTAAGAAGAATCGTTACATTCTTCATATAAAATGTTCTATCAATGTTGAGCAAATTGGTCTCCATTATGAGAGAGAAGAATATAGGAACCTCCCTCCTATCTCAAGGAGAAGTGATTTATTAAACCTGTAGTTTTTTCTTTTCTATCTCTTCTTAGTCTTCGTGGCTTATATTAGATGATGTGTTTAAATTTTAGAGTTTACTGATAATGCGGATGTGTATGCAGAGGTTAACATAAGATAACGATTAATATTATGGCGACAAAAGAGTTGACGTCTCAAGTGAGAGACATATTTCCAAGATAAGCAGTTTCTGCTACACCAAGTTGTCTAGTGTTTCAGCAAATGACAGACAATTTAATCACTTTCCAGGCACAAAGTTAGTGGCATAAGCCCATGCATTGTTCGCTACGGGGTCAGCAACATGGTCGTAGAGGTTCTCAATTGGGCCCTTTCCGGTGACAATGGCCTGGACGAAGAATCCAAACATAGAAAACATTGCCAATCGTCCGTTCTTAAGCTCCTTAACCTTCAATTCAGCAAAAGATTCAGGATCATCAGCCAATCCAAGTGGGTCAAAAGAACCTCCTGGGTAAATTTTGTCAAGTCCTTCACCAAGTGGACCTCCACGAACTCGGTATCCTTCGACGAATCCCATGAGCACAACTTGGTTGGCCCAGATAGCCAGGATGCTCTGGGCATGGACAAGGTTTGGGTTGCCAAGATAGTCAAGGCCACCTTTGGAGAAGATTTGGGCTCCAGCCTTGAACCAAACTGCCTCGCTGAATTTGACACCATTCTTTACAAGAATTTCAGGGAAGACACAGCCTAGTGCACCAAGCATGGCCCATCTGGAGTGGATCACCTCGAGCTCACGGTTCTTGGCAAATGTCTCAGGGTCAGCTGATAGCCCAGCTGTGTCTCACCCATAGTCACCGGGGAATTCACCGGTCAGGTATGATGGAGTTTGCTCGGAGAATGGGCCCAAGTACTTTGGGCGGTCAGGTCCGTACCTATTAAATTGGTTACAGCCAAAGTTTTTACAGGTGAGTTCTTATTTTTAGTCTATGTCAAAATTTGCTATTCTGAACTCCATCAAGTGTTCTTCTTAATGTCATAAAGGCTAATCTTGGTAATTGAAATTAAAATCTACATCCTGTGGGAATACTTTGTTGAAATCTGATCTTTGTTTCATTAAGACACGAATAACTGAAGTTGCTTTGAGTACCATGCCCAGATGTCATAGAATCAATTCAACATTTAGTGAAACCAAAATGACTATTATGCAAAACGACAGTAAGGTATTATAGCAAATGGATAAACTAGTCCATTATGTGATAGTGAATGACTTCAACCAGGTCATAATCCCCAGGATAAAACTCAAGCACATAATTATTTCAATGATAGATTTGTTGGGAAATAATCCCTTAAAACTTTAAATGTGATGAAACGAGGAATTACTAGTACCCAAATTTGTTAGGAAAATTAAGTCAGTCAACTATTGATTGTAACTGATAATATTTAAATTTAGGTTGTAGTATTTACCATATGCTTTCTGGTACACTTTTCACGGTACGCTCATGGTGATGCGTCCGCTACCGGAACTGCCAACCTTGCGAACAAGATCATTCTGTGGCTTCAAAGCCGTCTGGCCAGCGAATGTGGACTGTTGAATTGCGGAGTTTGCCATTCCTTTGTTGCTAATATTTGTCCCTGTGGTGATGCGTGAGATGGTTTAAAGAGGCTTATGGAAGAATGGGAGGGTGAAGAGATTTATATATAAGATTATAGAGATATGTGAATTGGGATATCCACACCTCAGCAACATCTTATTGGTTCATGGATTTGATTTGGATTTTTATTCTGATTCTCATTTTGAGAGATATTGAGGATACTGTGCTGCCATGTGGCTCTAAAAGATCTTGTGGATAGGATGTTTGGTTGCTTGTATTGTTGTATGTCACAAATTTAATAGGTGTTTGAGTTTGGGGTCCATGCCATGAGCTTACTAATGACATTAGAAAGGATGACCTATTTCACCATGTACATATTGTCACGCCCTTTTGGATCCGTACCCATAAGGATAAATTTTTGATACTCCCAACTTCAAACTAGGTGCCTTAGTAATATGTCCAGTAAATTTTTCCAATGAACGTTTCCTGGTCACTTCTTCACATTTATGCCACTATGAACATGTGAAAGGCTGGTACCAGAAGTACTTTGCCAAAAAACCATTCATTTGGGCAACCACATCTATTCTAGAGTGCATAACAGGTTCATTATAACTTATTGAATTTAAGGTGTTAAATGGGGCAATGAGTAACTGGTTCCTTATAACTTAATCTGTTAGTCACTGTTTGAAAGGATCACAAGAGAATGCATTCTCATGAATCTGTTGTCTTAAACCAGCTTCAATTAGTAATTATATTTCTGAGTTAGAGGAGGGTTTCTTCGCCCAAGTTGTGTGGTAAATGCCCCACGCTATAGTCAACCTTTTAATATTTATTACGATAATTATTTCTCTATAACTATTTCTACCCATATCTCAGCATTCCTCTCTCTATGACTGATGTAAAGACAATAACATACATAGGTAAATTACATTGACAACCCAAGGGTGTACTGGAATATGCAAAGATACCTGTGAAACCAAAGCCGTTATTATGGATGAGTTCAACTAGTGATTCCATTAGGCATAAAAATTGTGGATATCCATGAATATGCTGCTCAATGTGTGATTAAGGTTGCTTCAGAGACTCGTTGAATATTGTGTTCTTTATGATCTTGCATGTGGCCGCTGGTCAGTGGGACATATTTTCCTGACACAGCCTAAGTTCTGTTTCGTATGGAGAAAGAGAAGGGAAGGGAGCTGAACCTGCAAAACCGTGAGAGTTTGGCATTGGCCTTTGGGTTTCATTACTGTGGAACTAAGAAGTCCAATTTGCATAAGGAATAAATTTGTGTTGGTAATGATTACCACCTGGTGACAGAGTTTCTTATTAAATCATTGGGAGATCCAATAGCTTATTTCATCATTTCAAAGTGGGTTAATTTCTTGTATGGATTATTGGGCAAATGCTTCATTTTGGTTTGCCTCTTGGGGAAGATGAGGATCTTTTTCATTTAGAGGTTAATATTCAAATATAAGATCTGCCTCCCAAAGAATATGGAGATTACCAGTATCATTTCTTAAAGACATCTAAATCAGCTTGGAAGTGTCAGGTAAGTACATATAGTACGCACTCCAATAGAGTAATAGTCAAAGATGTGTTATGGGACCCATGCAGATCAGTAGTAACTTGCAAAGTTTTTCATTTGGTTTCCAATTCCATGATAAAGGGAGCGAAGAAACTAGAAACCTTTCAGTTATTCATGGAAGTTCTGCTTCTATGTATCTCTCTCTCTCTCTCTCTCATTTCAAAGTGGGTTAATTTCTTGTATGGATTATTGGGCAAATGCTTCATTTTGGTTTGCCTCTTGGGGAAGATGAGGATCTTTTTCATTTAGAGGTTAATTTTCAAATATAATATCTACCTCCCAAAGAATATGGAGATTACCAGTATCATTTCTTAAAGACATCTAAATCAGCTTGGAAGTGTCAGGTAAGTACATATAGTACGCACTCCAATAGAGTAATAGTCAAAGATGTGTTATGGGACCCATGCAGATCAGTAGTAAGTTGCAAAGTTTTTCATTTGGGTTCCAATTCCATGATAAAGGGAGCGAAGAAATTAGAAACCTTTCAGTTATTCATGGAAGTTCTGCTTCTATGTATCTCTCTCTCTCTCTCTCATTTCAAAGTGGGTTAATTTCTTGTATGGATTATTGGGCAAATGCTTCATTTTGGTTTGCCTCTTGGGGAAGATGAGGATCTTTTTCATTTAGAGGTTAATTTTCAAATATAAGATCTACCTCCCAAAGAATATGGAGATTACCAGTATCATTTCTTAAAGACATCTAAATCAACTTGGAAGTGTCAGGTAAGTACATATAGCACATGCTCCAATAGATTAATAGTCAAAGATGTGTTATGGGACCCATGCAGATCAGTAGTAAGTTGCAAAGTTTTTCATTTGGTTTCCATGATGAAGCGAAGAAACTAGAAACCTTTCAGTTATTCATGGAAGTTCTGCTTCTCTGTCTCTCTCTCTCTCCCCCCTCCTCCAGTCTTACATCTTAAAGTAAATATGGTGTCTAAGTTAGTTGTTTATTGTTTGCAAATAACTATGCAGGGATTTATGTAAGATAAATTAGGTTCTGGTGTCAAAGACTCAAAAGGAGCTGATAATTCAAGTCACATTTCCAGGTATGCAGTTTCTGCTTGTAACATTACATTAATATCAATCTAATGCACCAGTGCAGAACATCAATGACACCAGGACTTGTACTATTACAGCTGATGGAGGCACATAACTTAGTTACCTTCACTTTCCGGGCACGAAGTTAGTGGCATAAGCCCATGCGTTATTGGCCACCGGATCAGCAACATGGTCATAGAGGTTCTCAATTGGGCCCTTTCCGGTGACAATGGCCTGGACGAAGAATCCAAACATAGAAAACATTGCCAATCGTCCGTTCTTAAGCTCCTTAACCTTCAATTCAGCAAACGCTTCAGGATCATCAGCCAATCCAAGTGGGTCAAAAGAACCTCCTGGGTAAATTTTGTCAAGTCCTTCACCAAGTGGACCTCCACCAACTCGGTATCCTTCAACGAATCCCATCAGCACAACTTGGCTGGCCCAGATAGCCAGGATGCTCTGGGCATGGACAAGATTTGGGTTGCCAAGATAGTCAAGGCCACCTTCGGAGAAGATTTGGGCTCCGGCCTTGAACCAAACTGCCTCGCCGAATTTGACACCATTCTTTGCAAGAATTTCAGGGAAGACACAGCCTAGTGCACCAAGCATGGCCCATCTGGAGTGGATCACCTCGAGCTCACGGTTCTTGGCAAATGTCTCAGGGTCAGCTGATAGCCCAGCTGTGTCCCACCCATAGTCACCGGGGAATTCACCGGTCAGGTATGATGGAGTTTGCTCGGAGAATGGGCCCAAGTACTTTGGACGGTCAGGTCCGTACCTGATAAAATTATCAGAGGATGTGTTGGTCAGATTCTGCTTACAATGTGTTGAATCAAAGATAGAGCCAAAGTTTTGTACACGTGAGTTCTTCTTTGCTAACCATGGCCAACTTTTTCTTATTTACTACATTAGATTTTCTTCTTACTGTATCCAAGACCATTCTTGTGTAGAAGTAAACATCTACAGTAAATTTGTATAACTTTGTTCGAATAGGTCAGTGTGACTATTTCAGTAAGACAAGCATCACCAGAAGTTGGATTTCGTATTGCTATTATGAGGCTGAATCAAATATTATGCACAATGAAAGGGAGATAGATATATATAACATCTTATATTTTTTGGATCAGAATGTGGAAGTGACTTCAATGAGAACGATAACCGTAAGCTATAAAAGCTTATGAACATAGAGATGTCACTTGACACTATTAGAAGTCTGAAAGGAGGAATATTATGTTCCTAAATTAGTTGCCAAAAAATTGACCTAATGGCTAATTTTGTAACTGAATCTCTTTGATCCAAATAAATTCAAATTTGTAGCATTTACCATATACTTTCTAGCGCACTTTTCACAGTGCGCCTCATGGTGATGCGGCCACCTCCTAGGCTGCCAACCTTTCTGATGAGTTCATTCTGCAACTTCAAAGCCGTCTGGCCTGCAAATGCGGACTGCTGGATGGTGGAGGTTGCCATGCCTTTGTGAAAGCTTCTTTGTGTCTAATGGTTTCCCCGGTGATGGTGCTGTAGATGGTTTGAAAAAACATATGGAAGTGAATGGGATGGTGAAGCGGTTAATATAGGGAATTGATAAGATATGTGGATTAGGATACTCTACGGCTCAGCACCATCTCATTGGTTAGTGAGTTGGACATTGATCTCCATTCTGATCCTCAGTTTTAGAGGGAGAGGTTATTGTGGTGCTAAAAAGATCTTCTGTTTGGGATGTTGTTGATTGTATACCACAAAACCTGTCCACCTAAGTAATTGTAAGATGGACAGATGGTAGTGGGGCTTCAGGTCTATCCTGTTCAACCAGGACCACTCTGGGACTAAGAATGAGAAAAAGTAAATACCTTCCGAAGACCTTTACTTTCCCCCTCTCCAATTAACAGCGTTAGAAATTACTGGAAGAGTATGAAAGGTCATTTGTCATCAGTCCAAGCGTATGCGCATTAGTCGTATCTCCCTTCAGTTTCATTCACCTGATACAGTAGTAGTAAGTTCAACATAATCAGTTGCTCAAACTTACGGCTTCAATTTCACCTCTCCCACACCTCCACTAATCTCTCTCCATAATATTCAAAACCGCAGTACCAAAACTCTTCACCATTTAAACAGCCACCTTCAACCACCTTGCAATCTCTTCCTGAATTTTAGCTCTACGCACTGACCCCAAAACAACCACCATTTTTGGTAAAACACATTTCTTGGAACACCATCATCAATGCTAAATTGAAAACCACCACCATACACATAAAGATCTCACTACGTGGACAAATTGCTTTCTGTGTCTACTTTGTTCTGTCTACACTTTTTCTTGCATAATTAAAGGATGTGCAAGTTTGCGTTCCACTGAGGAAGGAAACTGAATCCATAAGTTGGTACTGAGAAGTGGTCGAAATTTTTATGTGCACAACATGTTGGTTAGTATGTACTATAGATGTAGCACAACTGATTTGGCATAGAAGTTAAATTTGGCACAATTGATATTTTTTGGGCAGAGCAGTTTGGTTAAAACCGACTTGTGTAGTGACATTAATTCAGCTCAGAAGGTATTTGATGACTCTATTAAAAATGAGTCA
Source organism: Aralia elata (assembly GCA_034770075.1). Taxonomy (NCBI): domain Eukaryota; kingdom Viridiplantae; phylum Streptophyta; class Magnoliopsida; order Apiales; family Araliaceae; genus Aralia; species Aralia elata. The sequence continues at coordinate 89,754,432 of CM068385.1, forward strand.
TTTTCCTTGGACTCTTTGATAGATGGGTATGTGAAACATGCGAACATTGAACTTGCAATGAGATAGATAATTGGAATTAATGGAATTCAGCTTTGTTCAGTAAGATCTGTGACTGGCTGATTTTATCACTAGGAAAAGGGAGATAAAGTGATTATTGGTGAATATAGGGTCTTGGACGACAAATCTGGAAAGATCAGGATCTTTGTAAGAAAAAAAATATATCAATACCAACTACCTGACTATTGTAGAGACCAAACTAATTCCTAGAACATTATCAGGTACAATAGAAGGTGCAACAGAATAATAAGAATACAGAGCAATAATTATGCAGCGTAGTGGTGAGGTGCAAATTTGATAATTTGGTCATTAGAAGTATTACCTTATTATTGGTCAGTACGAATGATATCTGACTTATATCGCAGCATTACCAACCAAGTTACAAGTTTGTCAACTTTGTTCTGAAAACAGACTTTACCTAATTTCTGTTATGTATGCTATCAAGTGTGGTAAATTGGTTTCCAGTAATATAGGGAACGAGGAGACCCCCAGCAGGGAGAACTGATTTTTGAAATTTCATATATATATATATGTTTATCCCGACTTAGCAAGTTAAAGTAGATGTTTTGCCTAAACTGTGTTAATAGTGGCTGTGCTGATGCATTGCGGGGATATGTAGTTTTTAATTTCATGATAAAGTAGCTGATAATCCAGGTGACACCAAGATATTGCCCAGATCTTATTGCTATATTACTTATGTCACTAATGATCGAGGTAACAGGTAAAGATTACAGAACTTGGATGTCACCAAACAAGTTTAATTTTACAGCTGAGAGATAGTTTCACTTTCCGGGTACAAAGTTAGTGGCATAAGCCCATGCATTGTTGGCTACTGGGTCAGCAAGGTGGTCGTAGAGGTTCTCAATTGGGCCCTTTCCGGTGACAATGGCCTGAACAAAGAATCCAAACATAGAAAACATTGCCAATCGTCCGTTCTTAAGCTCCTTAACCTTCAATTCAGCAAATGCTTCAGGATCATCAGCCAATCCAAGTGGGTCAAAAGAACCTCCCGGGTAAATTTTGTCTAGTCCCCAACCAAGTGGACCTCCACCAACTCGGTATCCTTCCACAAATCCCATGAGCACAACTTGGCTGGCCCAGATAGCCAGGATGCTCTGGGCATGGACAAGGTTTGGGTTGCCAAGATAGTCAAGGCCACCTTCGGAGAAGATTTGGGCTCCGGCCTTGAACCAAACTGCCTCGCCGAATTTGACACCATTCTTTGCAAGAATTTCAGGGAAGACACAGCCTAGTGCACCAAGCATGGCCCATCTGGAGTGGATCACCTCGAGCTCACGGTTCTTGGCAAATGTCTCAGGGTCAGCTGATAGCCCAGCTGTGTCCCACCCATAGTCACCGGGGAATTCACCGGTCAGGTACGATGGAGTTTGCTCAGAGAATGGTCCCAAGTACTTTGGTCTGTCAGGTCCATACCTGTCAAACCAATTACAGGTACAATTTGTCACTACAAAGTATGCATTTAGGCATACATAGAGGAAAGCAAGTTTGGTTTGTATACAATGAGCAAATTTGGTAATCTGAACCGCAATAGGTATCTCTTCCCCAAAAAGACACTGAGTTTACATCTTTTATCAAATTGAAATAGTCTTGTTTCAAATTCAACTATACAGCATGTACATTGAAATCTTGGCTTTTGAAGTTGTGTTTTTCATGAGAATAACCAGTTATCATTATATCAATTAGTTTTGGTTAATTGATTGATATCATAGTTAAGTTAATTATATGCTAGAGTCCAGTCCAGCAAGAAGTAATTATGAATTGAGTTAGTAATATATGAACTGAAAATGGAATGATTACTACCATAGTACTATATAATAATAGTAATAGTAGCTCTGTAGCTGTATTTATTTACCATATGCTTTCTGGAGCACTTTTGACGGTACGCCTCATGGTGATGCGGCCACCTCCAAAGCTGCCAACCTTCCTGACCAGCTCATTCTGCGGCTTCAAAGCCGTCTGGCCGGCGAATGCAGACTGTTGGATTGCAGAGGTTGCCATGCTCTTTGATGAAAGCTGCTTGCTTTGTTTCTGGTCACGCTGTGGAAGTGGTGGGCGAACAAGGAGCTTATTTGTAGTTGGTGAGGGTGAAGAGGTGTTATATATGGAATTGTAAAGATTTGTGGATTAGGAAATCTACACAGCAGCATCTCATTGGTTCTTGGCTTGTATTTGGATATCCATTCTGATTCTCAGCCAGATTGTAGAGATAGATAGATAGAAGCTACCGTTCTGCCATGTGGATCTGAAACATCTGTGTGTCGTTCTGCCATGTGGCACTGAAACATCTGTGTGTTTGTGGTTGTGATGTTTAGGTGAATGTATGCCACAAACATTAACCAGGTGAATGTATGCCACAAACATTAACCCAGGCTAGGCTACGTTTGCTAGAATTTGGGGAAATTCAATGTAAAAATTCATTTCAAGTTTAATAATATTAAAAACCCAACTTACAATGCAACAGAAAACTCTATTCATTACACTAATACCAAAATCACAACTTAATATAATTACCATTTTCGATCACTAAATATTTGGACAAAGTACTTCAATTTTGTTCTTGTATCAAAAACATACTAAACAAACACAACATAATCGCGGTCAGCATAAACTTGGCACCTACTTGAAAGCCTCCAAAACAACTGTTTCTTGCCCAAACTGAACAAGTAAATTTAATGTCAAGGTGAGGGAATTGTTAACTTTCAGTTAAGTTTGTGTATTACTAAATCATTCGATGAATAAGAAGGAAAAAAAAATGTCAAATATATAAGTTGTGTAAAGCAATGTTTCACTGGGTAAACATGACGAGAGAAGTGGAGCATTTGCAATATGATATAAATTAATGCCTGTCCTATTTTTCTTGAATGCTAAACTGCTGAGTGGATTCTTTAGCAACTGAAGCTTTACACTCACTTTGTCATCATTCTATTACATTATTTTTTTCACAAATACTTGGACAAACAACAGAAATACAAGTTCAGCAAAAAAAACAAATACATATAAGAGGGCGTACATGAAAGACAGTTCTCCAAGGAAGAACTAACAAAGAACCTCCTCGGCATATTTTGGACACATAGGAAAAAGAAAAGAATAAAAAGGGGTTGTTGCCTACTTCTTTGTTTCACCTCTAAAAGGAAAAGGAAAAAAAAAAATTAACTACAAAAGTAAGTACATATAAGCAGATCTCATATCAAGGTTGCAGCTTCAAGGAAACTACTCTCGACTGCCTGTTGCGCTTTGCTGCCTTGACGAAGACTATGGAGAGGCAAGATGGAGCCCACCAAGGCCGGCGAACTTTTTGCTCCCCCTTCAAGCAAGCCACTAACGAAGTATTCGCAGTCAGTACATACGATACTTCAAATAAAATAAAAGGATGATCTAGTTTAATAGGCAACTGGACATCAAGATGATGGAGATACTTGATTATTACTATAGTACTACGTACCGATTTCCCAATTAGAGAATACTTATATTACATGAAATCTGAAATTTACATGACAATGTCAACTTGTCAAGGCGCCACTGGGTAAAATTGGCCACACTGGGTAAAACCGGCAATTTTCAATGTCAGTTCGAGTGAGAAACATTTGGTTGTAACAACAAACCGACCGAAGAGTATTTTATATTATTATATAATTATTATTGTTGATTACACATACAAATTTTTGGGTAAGTATATTTCTCCAGAAACCTGCCAAAACTGACGCGCACCCCTACTGGGTGGGAATTGTTTACTTTCAATTAAATTTATTGTATTACTAAATCATTCAGTGAATGAGAAGAAATCAGTGGATAAACATGATTATGGAAGTGCAGCATTTGAATAATTCAACATGCAAAAAACTAGACAAGTAAACCTGCAAAATTTCTGGGGAGGGTTGCCAATTTACTTTTGAGGATTTGAAAGTGAGAAGAATTCCATGAAAGTGTGCTTTCTTCTCAGTTTTAAAGGGATTTCAGAATGAGTTTAATGCTAGACTTATTAGACAGAGCTACTTATCTTTCAATTTGTTGAGGGAAATTTTAGGATAACAAATGAATCAAATGTTAATTATATCTTTGTTCAAGCTCATAGACTTTTGAAATTTCTACAAATTAGATATGGACTACATTTGAAGCATATAAATTATATCAGAAAAGTATTCTATATTCTTAATTCAACATAGTTCTCCTGGTAATACATCAAGAAGATAAGTTCTATCAGTTTTATACATCTATAAATAACCAAAAAAAATAACATGTGACCGACTTATCACATAATAAACCCGGGCCCGGGTGTCTGGGGAGGATAGGGATATGCACACATACAAAGAGAGAGGGGGGAGGAGGGAGTGAGAGAGAGAGAGAGAGAGAGAGAGAAGGGAGACCTTTAATTCGCCTGAGTTCCTTGCACAGCGTTATGAAGTCCCCCCATTTCATATGGCACCGTCTTATAAACCTAAGTATTTGCTCGGTTGTAAACATGGACATACCTTCCAAATATTCTCCGTTAACACCATTTTCCTTGAAAATTTGACGATAGCTACCGAGATTTATCTCTTCCAACCACAAGCCTACATCCTGGCAAAAACAAAAGCAGCAGATGCATGCAGGAGAAAGTCATTAGACTACATGCTTGGGTTAATATTTCCTCATTTAAAAGGACAACTATACAACCGAGTCTTCATAATGATATTAATTAGATTATTAGCAAAGTTCGAGGCTAATGTAATTTACTTTTTTCTAGGTCAGGTTTGAAAAGTTGCCCTCCTTGATATCTCACCTCAAAATTCTAAACCACCATGCCAGGAACAAATGATGAAGGTACAGTTTTTGCATAGCTTGTTAAAGCACCATCAAAAGTAAGCATTATTTTCACAGTAACTAATACGACCAAACAAACTATTGAAAAAGTAATATTCCCATTTATCCCTGACACGATGATTGAAAATCTTCAGGTGAACATTTCACATGCTCATAACTCACCCTTTAAAGATTAAGTAATGGCTTCTATTTGGGCGCAGTTCAAATGCTCATCAACTCTAACGATCAACAGGCGCCAGTAATAAACACAGTAAAAGAAGTGGGTTTGCTCACAAAAGCAAAAGCAATTATTCATCATATGCATCTTTTACTATTTGTTTTGAAATGAGAGCCCTCCCCTCACTTAACATAGGTACAAAGTGTTTCTACAAACTGATATGGCATGTTAATTGTACTGCCGTGGCTTGTGTCAACATGTGAAACTACTGGCATACTTTTATTTAGTAAAAGGTGGTTAAAACCGAAAAGAGTAGGTGAACTTACACCATCTATCTGACTGCCCCCTCCCCCTTATCATTTTTTATTTCTCTCGTTTTCTCATTTTCTTCAGATTAGGCTCCATTACATTTCTCTCCAATTTCTATCAATTCTATATAACTATTTAAACTTTTGTATGTTATAAATGAAACCAACACCGAACACATGGTTTATCTTATTGAGTTGCATCATTGCACCAAAATTGAGAGCAATCCCACAATTTTACCCTTTGATGAATATGTGCATTTTTTTTGTAAAAATTTGAATGGTTGAGAATTGTTATGAATTTCAAACCATAAAAATAATTTTAATAATTCTAATCTATCTGCAAAGTTGATCACATTATTTTGATCTATCTATGAATAACGAAGATGAAATGATCAATATTATATAAATTGAGAAAAATTGGTGAGAAGTGTACTGGAGATGAGCCAATCCAATTTCTTCCCCTTGAACCCATGTCCTTCTGCTATCTCTGTCTCTGTCCCAAATCTTTCAAATATATTCCACAAAATGCTCTCTTCAGAATTTTTTATTTCAAATATATTCCACAAAATGCTCTCTTCAGAATTTTTTATTTCACAAATTTCGTTACTTGGTTAATTCTTCCCATAGGGATGGGAAATGGAAATGACTAGCTTGAGCCAATAGTCCAGTCCCAAAAAACTAAATGCTATATAGCTTGCAAGTTCAAAGAGGGGGCGATAGAGATTAAAGAAGAAGAGGGGATATATGTTTGGAAATATCAAAATTTCTTTAACGGTCCTTGTTTTAGAAATGTATCTCTAACTGATAACTCTCGGCAGAGGAGGGCTTATCTAAACACACATCTCTACTTATTCCCTCACTCACTAACAATTAAATGAGTAATAGGGGCTAGCAAAGACCAATACTTTCTGATATAATATTCCACTTCAGAAAAGAGTGTTAGACTCAAATACCCAAAACCAACAAAACTCTACTTGGATGAGAGAGTATGAAAGAATTTAAATAAATGGAGAGGGGGTTGACTTATTCTTCTTTTCATATCATACACTAAGTTACCTGAGATAAAATTGCCCCAGTTTCATTTTTGCACAATAGTAAGGAGTACAATAAAAGAGATTCTTTTAGGTGCCACTTACTTGTCCAATGGCTAGCTTACAATTTCAAAAGATTGTTCACAGTTAACATGCTGAAAACAAGCCATGATGATAGAACCAAATGTAAAGACATAATTTAAATTTAAATTGAGCAAACAATGACCACATTATTCAGATGACAGCTAAACTATACAGCTAAATTTAGAGCATCTACTAGTCATAAGAAATAGAAAATCCAATTCCCAAGCCTGAAGTCACTAACTATCTGATCCCCAATTTGCTAGTTGAACACTAAGAAAAAAATAGAAATTAAACAACTTTGTACAAATTCATCAACTCTAATCAACAAAATTGTACCATGTCAGAGAAATACAACCATATGGCCTTGGGTATTAGATGATAAGCAGGGGCGGCTCTACATATTGGCAAGGGTGGGCAAGTGCCTACCCTTGGTATAAGCATTGATGATCCTCTACGCACTGACCCCAAAACAACCACCACATAGAGCCAATCCCTTTTTTGGTAAAACACACATTTCTTGGAACACCATCATCAATGCTAAATTGAAAACCACCACCATACACATAAAGATCTCACTACGTGGACAAATTGCTTTCTGTGTCTACTTTGTTCTGTCTACACTTTTTCTTGCATAATTAAAGGATGTGCAAGTTTGCATTCCACTGAGGAAGGAAACTGAATCCATAAGTTGGTACTGAGAAGTGGTCGAAATTTTTATGTGCACAACATGTTGGTTAGTATGTACTATAGATGTAGCACAACTGAGTTGGCATAGAAGTTAAATTTGGCACAATTGATATTTTTTGTGCAGAGCAGTTTGGTTAAAACCGACTTGTGTAGTGACATTAATTCAGCTCAGAAGGTATTTGATGACTCTATTAAAAATGAGTCATTTTCCTTGGACTCTTTGATAGATGGGTATGTGAAACATGCGAACATTGAACTTGCAATGAGATAATTGGAATTAAGGGAATTCAGCTTTGTTCAGTAAGATCTGTGACTGGCTGATTTTATCACTAGGAAAAGGGAGATAAAGTGATTATTGGTGAATATAGGGTCTTGGACGACAAATCTGGAAAGATCAGGATCTTTGTAAGAAAAAAAATATATCAATACCAACTACCTGACTATTGTAGAGACCAAACTAATTCCTAGAACATTATCAGGTACAATAGAAGGTGCAACAGAATAATAAGAATACAGAGCAATAACTATGCAGCGTAGTGGTGAGGTGCAAATTTGATAATTTGGTCATTAGAAGTATTACCTTATTATTGGTCAGTACGAATGATATCTGACATATATCGCAGCATTACCAACCAAGTTACAAGTTTGTCAACTTTGTTCTGAAAACAGACTTTACCTAATTTCTGTTATGTATGCTATCAAGTGTGGTAAATTGGTTTCCAGTAATATAGGGAATGAGGAGACCCCTAGCAGGGAGAACTGATTTTTGAAATTTCATATATATATATATATATATATATGGGGAATGATCCACAGAAAACGTTAGCCTTGAGCATTGTTTCAGCTAATTGTGATTCAGCCGTCTAATATAAGATTCAAGGGCTGGATGAGGGCGCGGCCGCTAGAGGGAGTAGCGGCCAGATATTAAAATAATTAAATTTTATCCTGGCCGCTAGAGGGAGTAGCGGTCAATCAAAACGGTAACGTTTTGACTGGCCGCTACTCCCTCTAGCAGCCAGGACAGAATAAAAAAAAATAATTAAGAAAATTTGCTTGGCCGCTACTCGGAGTAGCGGCCTGTTATCTGTAGCAAAGTACTCCAACTTCATCTTAATTAAAATATATGCATGATAGAAGTAGCATCACTTGCCTGGCTAAAAGCTAATCTTACAATTATTAACTCCCCTTCCAACTTTCTTGGCTATTAACGGAAGTGTACGTGGCCAGGGAGGAGACTGGCACCTCAAAGAGTTGAAACTAATGCTAGTTTTGATTAATATCCAACCCCAATACACATGCATGTTTCATTAGCCTAATGTTGGTTATTATAGATATCTATTAGTAACTACAGTAAAAGGGAAGGAAAAAGTTGTACTATTTTTTTATTAATTAATTTCATATTTACGTGTCTATATTTATCAAAACAGTTCAATTGAATTCAGTGCTTATATTTCACACTATACAATTTACTTTGCCAGGAAAGTGATGCTGCTTCTCTCATGCATATATTTTAATTAAGATGAAGTTGGAGTACTTTGCTATAGATAACAGGCCGCTACTCCGAGTAGCGGCCAAGCAAATTCTCTTAATTAATTTTTTTTGTTCTGTCCTGGCCGCTAGAGGGAGTAGCGGCCAGTCAAAACGCTACCGTTTTGATTGGCCGCTACTCCCTCTAGCGGCCAGGATAAAATTTAATTATTTTAATATCTGGCCGCTACTCCCTCTAGCGGCCGCGCCCTCATCCAACCCTTAGATCTTATATTGGACGGCTGGATCACAGTTAGCTGAAACAGTGCTCAAGGCTAACGTTTTATGTGGATCATTCCCTTATATATATATATATATCCCGACTTAGCAAGTTAAAGTAGATATTTTGCCTAAACTGTGTTAATAGTGGTTGTGCTGATGCATTGCGGGGATATGTAGTTTTTAATTTCATGATAAAGTAGCTGATAATCCAGGTGACACCAAGATATTGCCCAGATAAGCATATTGAAATAAAGTGAGGCGCCACACCCAAGAGGGTTGCCTGATCATGTATATATAGGAGCAATAAATTACAATATGACAATTCTATCCTTTACAAGTATAACAAATTACACAATATAGGTATATGTATATATATTAACACCCTCCCTCAATCTGAACAGGAGGAACGAAGGTTCAGATTGGAAACTAAAAAGGAAAATCGAGCAGCTGGTAGAGCCTTTGTAAAAGTATCTGCAAGCTGATTGTAACTAGAAATGTGTCGCACCTCCAAATCACCAAGAGTAACTTTCTCCCTTATAAAGTGATAATCAATGTCAACATGTTTAATGTGAGAATGTATCACAGGATTCTGCGTTAAATATGTAGCTGCAATATTGTCACAATATGCATGAATTGGAGAGTCCAAAGAGACATTAAGATCCTTGAGAATCTATTGAATCCAAGTAACTTCTGTGGCAGCAGATGCTAATGGACGGTACTCTGCTTCTGTACTAGATCTTGCAACTGTGGGTTGTTTCTTGGCGGACCAAGAAAGTAGATTGTTACCAAAAAAGACGCAGTATCCCGTTGTGGAACGACGAGTGTCTTGACAACCATCCCAATCAGCATCGGAATAAACAATTAGTTTACGTGGAAAGGTGCGATAAAGCATTAGTCCATGATTGAGAGTACCACGAAGATATCTAAGAAGACGTTTCGCAGCTTGCATATGATGAACACGAGGTGCATGCATGTGTTGAGAGCAAAGATTCACGGCGAAAGTGATATCTGGGCGAGTGAAAGATAAATATTGTAAACCGCCAACTAGTTGGCGATATTCTGTAGGATCAGAATAAAAATCACCGAAGTTTGAGCTCCATTCTTGCTTGAGATTCAGGGGTGTTGTAACAGGCTTTGCTGAAACCATATTAAACTTATCCAAGAGTTCAATAGTATACTTTGTCTGAGATAAAAGCATACCTTCAAGAAGAGAGTTGGCCTCAATTCCCAAAAAGTAATGAAGAGTCCACAAGTCTTTCATAGCAAACTCTTTCTGAAGTGTATGTATAAGACTGTTGATTAGAGAATCAGATGAACCCGTAATAACAATGTCATCAACATATAACAAGAGAAAAATATTATTTTTGCCATTCATGAACTTGAACATACTTGGATTCGAGGAACACTGATAAAAACCACATTCGAAAAGAAAACTGGTGAACCGATTAAACCAAGCACGTGGAGCTTGTTTAAGACCATACAATACTCGTTGTAGCTTGCAAACATAATTCGGATAATCTGGGTGAACAAACCCTGTGGGTTGCTTCATGAAAACATTTTCTTCAAGATGGCCATGAAGAAAAGCATTTGAAACATCGAGTTATCGGATGGACCAATTGCGATTTAAGGCCAAAGAGATAATAGTACGAACAGTAGTGGGTTTTACCACTGGACAAAAAGTTTGATCATAATTCACTCCTTCTTGTTGTTTAAATCCTTGAGCCACGAGACGGGCTTTATATCTTTCAATTGAACCATCTGCATGTTGCTTGATTTTATATACCCATTTTGATCCGATTAGGTTCTGCTCTGAAGTTTGAGGAACTAGAGTCCATGTTGCATTATCCAGTAAGGCATTATACTCCTCACTCATGGCTTGACGCCATAGGGGATCCTTAGCAACTTCGGTGTAACAACTTGGTTCTTTTGGTAAATTTAAAGCCCGAGAAACAACAAGAGATTCAATGATTTTTGGTTTGGATGTTCCAGTCATGGACCTAGTTACCATGCCATGAGTTCTTTTTGGTTCGAGAGACATAACAGGAGATGACAACAAGTTAGGAGATGAGTTGGAAGATTGTGATGGAGATGATTGAGGGATACAATCAGGATCATGATTAGAAGGAGAGGATTGTGATAGAGATAATTGAGGAGAGGGGGGAGATGAAGAAAAATTAGGAGAGATTGAGGGGTTGACTGTTGGTAAATGAGTAGGATTTTGGACAGGAGATAAATTAGGAGACAAGATTTTAGGAGATAATGATTTGGTAGGCGGAGTAACAGATGGCTTATATTTGGGAATAGAATTAGGAATAGAGGGTAATAATGAAGGAAATGAAGAAGAGTTATGAGACATTGATGAAGGCCAAAAATCAGGAACCGTTACTTGTGAGGATGATTTTAAAGTTTGAAAATCATACTGAGTTGGAAAAGCTGTATTATTCCGTAATTTTTGCATCATATCAACATATGGATAAATGGACTTTACAAATTGGACATGGCGTGAGATATAGACCTGATTAGTCTCCAAATTAAGATAACGAAATCCCTTGTAATTTGTTGCCACACCTAGAAAAATACATGGAATAGCTCTTGCAGTGAATTTGGAGGTTTGGGAAGTAACCAAATTTGGGTAGCAAAGACAACCAAAGATTTTAATGAGAGAGAAATCAGGGATGCGACCAAACAAACATTCAAAAGGAGAATTAAATTGAAGAAGTTTTGATGGCAATCTGTTGGCTAAATAGATGGAATAATTCATGGCTTCAGCCCAATAATGTGGGGGAAGTTCAGACTGAAAAAGAAGACATCGAGTAATGTTAGCAAGATGACGATGCTTTCTTTCAGAACTTCCATTTTGTTGAGGGGTATGTGGACAAGAAATTCGGTGGTGAATTCCATGTTTACGCAAATATGTTTCAAATTTGTTGCTAGTGAATTCACCACCTCCATCACTTTGAAACGACGAGATAGAACAATTGAATTGATTCTTAATCATGACATGAAATTCTTGAAATTTATCAAATACTTCATGTTTATGACGTAACAAATAAATCCAACTGAATTTGGTAAAATCATCGAGAAATAAAACATAATACGAAAACCCAGAAATTGATTTACAAGAAGCTTGCCATACATCATAATGAACAAGAGAGAATGGTTTATTTGAATGCATAAAAGAATCATCAAAAGACAATTTGGATTGTTTTCCTAAATGGCAAACATTACAAGAAGAAGAATCATAAGATAGAGAGGAAGAGATACAATTATTCTTAGATAATGTATTTAAAATAGCTGGTCCAGGATGCCCGAGCCGTTGATGCCAAATTTTAGACCAGGAGACAGTAGCAGAAAATGCAGGTAGATATGATGGAGAATCTGAATCTGAAAACGGAAGATGAATCGGAAACAGAGAACCCGAGTTATTGTAACTGAGAAGAAGAACTTGAGTTTTCTTGTCCTTCACAAATAAACCACTTTCAATAAATTCAAAGAGACAATTATTATCCTCACAAAAACGATGAACAGAAAGAAGATTCTTTTTAAGAGATGGCACAAGAAGAACATTTTTAAGGATAAAAGTATGAGTTGAAGTAGAAAAACAGACGGTACCAATATGTGTGATGGGCAAAAGATTTTCATCCCCAACCATTACTTTTTTTGTACCATTATAAGGAGAGAGAGAGGTAAAGATACCTGTATCACTAGTCATGTGTGAAGAGGCTCCAGTATCAGCATACCAATGAGTAGATGGAGCATTGGGCATTTGCATTGCCATAAAGGACTTGGGAGCATTTGAGGGTCCGAAGACACGATTGTAGTGGTTGCGACACTCAAGGGACAAATGATTCCATTTATTACATATCTGGCATTGCACATTGTAGGTGTGAGTGTTTTATGATGCAAAAGCATCATTGAAACCGATTGCGGCAATCGAGAGCTGAATGATTCCATTTGTTGCAAATTTGACATTGAATGCCAAAATTGAAATTATTTGAATTAGGAGGGCGACCAAGAACTCCATCAGGAAAAGGAGAAGAATTTGAGAATTTACGATTATTAGGATTGTACGGTTGTCAGCCTTTGTCACGAGAAGAACCACAACCATGATTGGCATTTGGATGTGGAAAACCACCTATTTGTGGATTTCGAAATTGGTGGCCTCGTCCGATAGAGGTAGTGTGGGTTGGAACAGCAGTAAACATGGCAGTAGAATTCTCCTTGAAATTGTTATTTTCAACATGAGCCTCTTCACTGAGAAGAAGAGGACGAAGAGATAGAAAAGTAGGAAATGGACGAGTGTTCTTCATTACTGTAACAAATGTAGAGTATCTGGTTGGGAGCCCATTAAGAGTTTGGATGACAAGATCTTCATCCGAGACAGGTTTACCAATCGCTGCAAGAGACGAAGACAAAGAATGAATTTGCTGTAAATAGGAATCCATGGACAAGTCACGCTTAGAAAAATTCTGGAATTTTTCCTTAATATGCATGAAGTTAGAAGAGACATGATCAAGAAATAGTTGTTCAAGAGTGGTCCAGGCCTCATAAGAGGTGTTGCAACCATAGTTTAAGAGAGTTTCAAGAACAGAAACAGAGAGAGAAGCATTAATCCAACTATGAACTGTAGTATCGCATTGAGTCCAAAAGTCATATTTCGGATATAATAGTGGTGGACATGGGATCTTTCCTTCAACAATATCATAAACCTTTTGGCTCTTGAGAAAGGTTTGAAACATTTTTTTCCATGTGAGATAGTTGACAAAGGTTAGTTCAATGGGAATGAAATTTTTGATGTTGGACACATGAGGAACTTGATCCGGAAGAGATGACTGAAAGGCAGGTGGTGTGAATTCGGATGAGTTGGAGTGTTTGTTGTTGGTGACAGACATGATTAGTTGAAGAAAAGGAATAAAATGAAAAGAATAAAGGAAGAGAAGGACAATAACAATCCCTAGGAACTTTACTACTCTGATACCATGAAATAAAGTGAGGCGCCACACCCAAAAGGGTTGCCTGATCATGTATATATAGGAGCAATAAATTACAATATGACAATTCTATCCTTTACAAGTATTACAAATTACACAATATAGGTATATTTATTAACACATATTGCTATATTACTTATGTCACTAATGATCGAGGTAACAGGTAAAGATTACAGAACTTGGATGTCACCAAACAAGTTTAATTTTACAGCTGAGAGATAGTTTCACTTTCCGGGTACAAAGTTAGTGGCATAAGCCCATGCATTGTTGGCTACTGGGTCAGCAAGGTGGTCGTAGAGGTTCTCAATTGGGCCCTTTCCGGTGACAATGGCCTGAACAAAGAATCCAAACATAGAAAACATTGCCAATCGTCCGTTCTTAAGTTCCTTAACCTTCAATTCAGCAAATGCTTCAGGATCATCAGCCAATCCAAGTGGGTCAAAAGAACCTCCCGGGTAAATTTTGTCTAGTCCCCAACCAAGTGGACCTCCACCAACTCGGTATCCTTCCACAAATCCCATGAGCACAACTTGGCTGGCCCAGATAGCCAGGATGCTCTGGGCATGGACAAGGTTTGGGTTGCCAAGATAGTCGAGGCCACCTTCGGAGAAGATTTGGGCTCCGGCCTTGAACCAAACTGCCTCGCCGAATTTGACACCATTCTTTGCAAGAATTTCAGGGAAGACACAGCCTAGTGCACCAAGCATGGCCCATCTGGAGTGGATCACCTCGAGCTCACGGTTCTTGGCAAATGTCTCAGGGTCAGCTGATAGCCCAGCTGTGTCCCACCCATAGTCACCGGGGAATTCACCGGTCAGGTATGATGGAGTTTGCTCAGAGAATGGTCCCAAGTACTTTGGTCTGTCAGGTCCATACCTGTCAAACCAATTACAGGTACAATTTGTCACTACAAAAAGCAAGTTTGGTTTGTATACAATGAGCAAATTTGGTAATCTGAACCGCAATAGGTATCTCTTCCCCAAAAAGACACTGAGTTTACATCTTTTATCAAATTGAAATAGTCTTGTTTCAAATTCAACTATACATGCTGTACATTGAAATCTTGGCTTTTGAAGTTGTGTTTTTCATGAGAATAACCAGTTATCATTATATCAATTAGTTTTGGTTAATTGATTGATATCATAGTTAAGTTAATTATATGCTAGAGTCCAGTCCAGCAAGAAGTTATTATGAATTGAGTTAGTAATATATGAACTGAAAATGGAATGATTACTACCATAGAACTATATAATAATACTAATAGTAGCTCTGTAGCTGTATTTATTTACCATATGCTTTCTGGAGCACTTTTGACGGTACGCCTCATGGTGATGCGGCCACCTCCCAAGCTGCCAACCTTCCTGACCAGCTCATTCTGCGGCTTCAAAGCCGTCTGGCCGGCGAATGCAGACAGTTGGATTGCAGAGGTTGCCATGCTTTTTGATGAAAGCTGCTTGCTTTGTTTCTGGTCACGCTGTGGAAATGGTGGGCGAACAAGGAGCTTATTTGTAGTTGGTGAGGATGAAGAGGGGTTTATATATGGAATTGTAAAGATTTGTGGATTAGGAAATCTACACAGCAGCATCTCATTGGTTCATGGCTTGTATTTGGATATCCATTCTGATTCTCAGCCAGATTGTAGAGATAGATAGATAGAAGCTACCGTTCTGCCATGTGGCTCTGAAATATCTGTGTGTTTGTGGTTACGATGTTTAGGTGAATGTATGCCACAAACATCAACTCCGGCTAGGCTACGTTTGCTAGAATTTGGGGAAATTCAATGTAAAAATTCATTTCAAGTTTAATAATATTAAAAACCCAACTTACAATGCAACAGAAAACTCTATTCATTACACTAATACCAAAATCACAACTTAATATAATTACCATTTCGATCACTAAATATTTGGACAAAGTACTTCAATTTTGTTCTTGTATCAAAAACATACTAAACAAACACGACATAATCGCGGTCAGCATAAACTTGGCACCTACTTGAAAGCCTCCAAAACAACTGTTTCTTGCCCAAACTGAACAAGTAAATTTAATGTCAAGGTGAGGGAATTGTTAACTTTCAGTTAAGTTTGTGTATTACTAAATCATTCGATGAATAAGAAGGAAAAAAAAAATGTCAAATATATAAGTTGTGTAAAGCAATGTTTCACTGGGTAAACATGACGAGAGAAGTGGAGCATTTGTAATATGATATAAATTAATGCCTGTCCTATTTTTCTTGAATGCTAAACTGCTGAGTGGATTCTTTAGCAACTGAAGCTTTACACTCACTTTGTCATCATTCTATTACATTATTTTTTTCACAAATACTTGGACAAACAACAGAAATACAAGTTCAGCAAAAAAAACAAATACATATAAGAGGGCGTACATGAAAGACAGTTCTCCAAGGAAGAACTAACAAAGAACCTCCTCGGCATATTTTGGACACATAGGAAAAAGAAAAGAATAAAAAGGGGTTGTTGCCTACTTCTTTGTTTCACCTCTAAAAGGAAAAGGTAAAAAAAAAAAATTAACTACAAAAGTAAGTACATATAAGCAGATCTCATATCAAGGTTCCAGCTTCAAGGAAACTACTCTTGACTGCCTGTTGCGCTTTGCTGCCTTGACGAAGACTATGGAGAGGCAAGATGGAGCCCACCAAGGCCGGCGAACTTTTTGCTCCCCCTTCAAGCAAGCCACTAACGAAGTATTCGCAGTCAGTACATACGATACTTCAAATAAAATAAAAGGATGATCTAGTTTAATAGGCAACTGGACATCAAGATGATGGGGATACTTGATTATTACTATAGTACTACGTACCGATTTCCCAATTAGAGAATACTTATATTACATGAAATCTGAAATTTACATGGCAATGTCAACTTGTCAAGGTGCCACTGGGTAAAAATGGCCACACTGAGTAAAACCGGCAATTTTCAATGTCAGTTCGAGTGAGAAACATTTGGTTGTAACAACAAACCGACCGAAAAGTATTTTATATTATTATATAATTATTATTGTTGATTACACATACAAATTTTTTGGTAAGTATATTTCTCCAGAAACCTGCCAAAACTGATGCGCACCCCTACTGGGTGGGAATTGTTTACTTTCAATTAAATTTATTGTATTACTAAATCATCCAGTGAATGAGAAGAAATCAGTGGATAAACATGATTATGGAAGTGCAGCATTTGAATAATTCAACATGCAAAAAACTAGACAAGTAAACCTGCAAAATTTCTGGGGAGGGTTGCCAATTTACTTTTGAGGATTTGGAAGTGAGAAGAATGAAGAATTCCATGAAAGTGTGCTTTCTTCTCAGTTTTAAAGGGATTTCAGAATGAGTTTAATGCTAGACTTATTAGACAGAGCTACTTATCTTTCAATTTGTTGAGGGAAATTTTAGGATAACAAATGAATCAAATGTTAATTATATCTTTGTTCAAGCTCATAGACTTTTGAAATTTCTACAAATTAGATATGGACTACATTTGAAGCATATAAATTATATCAGAAAAGTATTCTATATTCTTAATTCAACATAGTTCTCCTGGTAATACATCAAGAAGATAAGTTCTATCAGTTTTATACATCTATAAATAACCAAAAAAATTAACATGTGACCGACTTATCAAAAAATAAACCCGGGCCCGGGTGTCTGGGGAGGATAGGGATATGCACACACACAGAGAGAGGGGGGAGGAGGGAGTGAGAGAGAGAGAGAGAAGGGAGACCTTTAATTCGCCTGAGTTCTTTGCACAGCGTTATGAAGTCCCCCCATTTCATATGGCACCGTCTTATAAACCTAAGTATTTGCTCGGTTGTAAACATGGACATACCTTCCAAATATTCTCCGTTAACACCATTTTCCTTGAAAATTTGACGATAGCTACCGAGATTTATCTCTTCCAACCACAAGCCTACATCCTGGCAAAAACAAAAGCAGCAGATGCATGCAGGAGAAAGTCATTAGACTACATGCTTGGGTTAATATTTCCTCATTTAAAAGGACAACTATACAACCTAGTCTTCATAATGATATTAATTAAATTATCAGCAAAGTTCGAGGCTAATGTAATTTACTTTTTTCTAGGTCAGATTTGAAAAGTTGCCCTCCTTGATCTCTCACCTTAAAATTCTAAACCACCATGCCAGGAACAAATGATCAAGGTACAGTTTTTGCATAGCTTGTTAAAGCACCATCAAAAGAAAGCATTATTTTCACAGTAACTAATATGACCAAACAAACTATTGAAAAAAGTAATATTCTCATTTATCCCTGACACGAAGATTGAAAATCTTCAGGTGAACATTTCACATGCTCATAACTCACCCTTTAAAGATTAAGTAATGGCTTCTATTTGGGCGCAGTTCAAATGCTCATCAACTCTAACGATCAACAGGCGCCAGTAATAAACACAGTAAAAGAAGTGGGTTTGCTCACAAAAGCAAAAGCAATTATTCATCATATGCATCTTTTACTATTTGTTTTGAAATGAGAGCCCTCCCCTCACTTAACATAGGTACAAAGTGTTTCTACAAACTGATATGGCATGTTAATTGTACTGCCGTGGCTTGTGTCAACATGTGAAACTACTGGCATACTTTTATTTAGTAAAAGGTGGTTAAAACCGAAAAGAGTAGGTGAACTTACACCATCTATCTGACTGCCCCCTCCCCCTTATCATTTTTTATTTCTCTCGTTTTCTCATTTTCTTCAGATTAGGCTCCATTACATTTCTCTCCAATTTCTATCAATTCTATATAACTATTTAAACTTTTGTATGTTATAAATGAAACCAACACCGAACACATGGTTTATCTTATTGAGTTGCATCATTGCACCAAAATTGAGAGCAATCCCACAATTTTACCCTTTGATGAATATGTGCATTTTTTTTGTAAAAATTTGAATGGTTGAGAATTGTTATGAATTTCAAACCATAAAAATAATTTTAATAATTCTAATCTATCTGCAAAGTTGATCACATTATTTTGATCTATCTATGAATAACGAAGATGAAATGATCAATATTATATAAATTGAGAAAAATTGGTGAGAAGTGTACTGGAGATGAGCCAATCCAATTTCTTCCCCTTGAACCCATGTCCTTCTGCTATCTCTGTCTCTGTCCCAAATCTTTCAAATATATTCCACAAAATGCTCTCTTCAGAATTTTTTATTTCAAATATATTCCACAAAATGCTCTCTTCAGAATTTTTTATTTCACAAATTTCGTTACTTGGTTAATTCTTCCCATAGGGATGGGAAATGGAAATGACTAGCTTGAGCCAATAGTCCAGTCCCAAAAAACTAAATGCTATATAGCTTGCAAGTTCAAAGAGGGGGCGATAGAGATTAAAGAAGAAGAGGGGATATATGTTTGGAAATATCAAAATTTCTTTAACGGTCCTTGTTTTAGAAATGTATCTCTAACTGATAACTCTCGGCAGAGGAGGGCTTATCTAAACACACATCTCTACTTATTCCCTCACTCACTAACAATTAAATGAGTAATAGGGGCTAGCAAAGACCAATACTTTCTGATATAATATTCCACTTCGGAAAAGAGTGTTAGACTCAAATACCCAAAACCAACAAAACTCTACTTGGATGAGAGAGTATGAAAGAATTTAAATAAATGGAGAGGGGGTTGACTTATTCTTCTTTTCATATCATACACTAAGTTACCTGAGATAAAATTGCCCCAGTTTCATTTTTGCACAATAGTAAGGAGTACAATAAAAGAGATTCTTTTAGGTGCCACTTACTTGTCCAATGGCTAGCTTACAATTTCAAAAGATTGTTCACAGTTAACATGCTGAAAACAAGCCATGATGATAGAACCAAATGTAAAGACATAATTTAAATTTAAATTGAGCAAACAATGACCACATTATTCAGATGACAGCTAAACTATACAGCTAAATTTAGAGCATCTACTAGTCATAAGAAATAGAAAATCCAATTCCCAAGCCTGAAGTCACTAACTATCTGATCCCCAATTTGCTAGTTGAACACTAAGAAAAAAATAGAAATTAAACAACTTTGTACAAATTCATCAACTCTAATCAACAAAATTGTACCATGTCAGAGAAATACAACCATATGGCCTTGGGTATTAGATGATAAGCAGGGGCGGCTCTACATATTGGCAAGGGTGGGCAAGGTTTTTGGAAATCTTTATTAGTATAGGGGTAATATAGTAAATGATGCCCCCCCCCCCTAAAAAAATATTTTAACTTGTAGCATCAAGCAATACGGGAAGGAACAAAACGCTAAAAGATAATACTTTGTACACAAATTATACACAAAGAATTATACAAATAGTAGGACTCACGTATTGTTTACCAATAAAAATATCTAAACCAATAAAAATATCTAAAACATCCCACGGTAAGTCGTGCTCCCTTTTTCTCTCATTTTTTATACTGTTTGTGCATAATTTTTTGTGTATAATTTGTGTTCATGGTATTACTCAAACGCTAAAACACATAGAGAGAAACGCGAGGCAGGAAGGAAGAACTAAAGAAGAGAATGACAGAAAAGGTTGTCGCGCCATTGTAGTGACTTTTATGTATTTTTAATTGAAATTTGTATTTGATAAATTTTATTATTATTAGTATTAGTATAATTAAAAGAGAGCCTACCCTTGCCGAAAATCCTGCATCCACCCCTGATGATAAGCAAACTTATCTTCCCAAACTACTAAAAGATAGACAAATAAAACTAATTTCTAAACATAAATAACATATTCAAGCTTAAAATTCACATGAAACTGGAATAACTAAAACTATGGAGGATAATTAACCAGAAATTCAACTTCCCCTTACCCTACATCTTCTCATTAACCAAACAGTGCAAAAGCAATCCAACAATAACAAAGGTAAAACCCAATTATGCATCATCAAAATTGATTTTTTTTTCCCTTTAATTTTTTTTTTCTTTTTTTAAAAAAAACATCAAATTTAGACCAGTGGGACAAGATCCAGACGCAAAAAAATAAGATGGATCGAGATAGAGTAAGCACCTCGACGGTCCAAATGAAGAAATCTAGCGGCTCAGGTGATCGCTCTTTGTTCATCTCCCGAATCAGCACTGAAAAAGCACCTGAAATGAATGTCTACAGTGAGCCAAAATTATGAGGAAGCGATACAAATGGCACTGAAAACAGGAAAAGAACACCAAAACAAGACAAAGTAAGAGCAATTATCCATTGAAAAAACATCCGTCAATGAAAAGGAATTTGAGAATTGAAAATGGAAGCAAAATTACCGTGCAAGAAGTTGTAACTAGGGTTTGATTTGATTTGATTTCCTACATTTGTCGGAATTAGGCGTTTAGGAGAGAGAAAAGGGGAGCGAGGGGAGAGTGGGTACTTTGTACTGAGGCTTCTTTCTCAGTTTTTGCCTTAATAATAATAATAATAATAATAATATAATAAATAATAATAATAATGGTGAGGTGGACCCACTTTTGATTTTGCTTTTATAATTTTATTTAGCTCCTGAATTATTTGTAAGAAGTATTATACTCTAATTAACAAGTCTCGGACAAGCCACGCGCTAACGTGTACAGTTTTAGTTAGTGGAAGGTACTGTCTTTTACACTAACTAAAAAGTGGATAAATATTATCCGCATAGAAGTTGGGGACTGATAAATAATTTTATTTGACTCTTCTAAAATTCTTACCAAAGGTTTTAAAATTTAGATCGGTGATCGAATTAAAAAAGATATTTGAGTGAATGAATTACTAGTTCAATTAATAATTAAACTGTTTATTGATTTAATGACGTCATTAATATATAAAAATATATATTATTAATAATTAATAAAATTTTAAAAAATCTCATTTTTTATGAATTAAAACATAATAAAGTTGAATTACAATATTACTAAAAGTAGTTAATTTTAATATTAAAAAAATTTTGATACAAAAAAAAAATTAAAAACCGGTTCACTCGTCAATTAACCGGTTTTACCGGATGAACCACCGGTCGACCAATGGTCAATCGAGTCAACCATTTTTGACCAAAAATAAATTATTAGTTCAAATCGGACCAAAGTGCTGACCAATTCCGATTCTAACTGGTTGAACCGGGGGTCCGGTCCGGATCAGATTTTAAAACCATGATTCTTATACTATGTTTTTGAGTTTTGAAAGAAAAAAAAATAAAATTAGGATAGAAAAAAAAATAATAAAGAAATTTCATATTACTTTTTTATAAAAAAAAATATAAGTTTTACATTTAGATTATTATTTTATTTTTATATTAGTTTTGTTATGTTTGTACTATAGAGAGCATAATAGGAAGTATAAAAGATTTGTTTATGTTATTTAATTTTTAATTTAAATTCATTTATTTTTTAACAAAAAATTTTGACAAAAATAAAAGTGGTCAAATTTTTCGTCTATTTCTTTTCTTTTCTTTTTTAGTTCATTAAAAGTTTTCAGTAATAAAAGAATTGGACCGAAAATCAAAAAAATCCATCCTTTCTTTCTTTTTTGTCTATTTAAAAACTCAGAAAACACAATGTCAGAGAATTTAAATATTTGATTACTTAACATTTTATTTAGATCTGCACTATGTTTGAGTTTGAAAAAGAAGAGAAAGGAAAACAGAACCAAAGAAATTTGGGAAAGACTAAAAGTTCTTTATTTGTGAGTTTTTTTTTTAGGAGGAAAAAAAAGGAGGAAAATTTGAAGCAAATTCTCCAAAAAAAAATCCCAAAGTTAGGAAGATTAGGGGGAAAATTAATTAACAACTTATATAACACTTTAAAGTATTGAAAATATCCTTATAATTATTTATCAAAAGAATTTTCATAAAAGTAAAATAATAATGTACTATTTTAAATTTTTAAAAAAAAACACACACACACACACAAAAACTCTTTTTTCTTTTGGTTTCTTTACTTTGATAAAGATTAAATTTTCTCTTTTATTCAAAAACAGTATGTTAAAGTTTTTAAGAAACTCTAAATTTTGAATTTTTTTTAGTATTTGGGCAACTCATCTTAAATTGATGATAGATATTATATTATTTACTCAACAAACTTAGAAGGATTTAAAAACTATTTAGTTTGGCATAGGTGAAACTAACATGTAAATTAAACTCGTTTTCATTCTAAATTATTTATTGATTTTCCACAACCAAATCTCTTTGAGCATTTCTCAATTCTTCAATACTAAACTGGCGCGCCCACCCTGTTCTAAAACGCAAAGGTAGAAGAATCTCAACTGGTTGAAAATTTAGACTTGTCTAGAATTCTTGACGAGTCAAATCCGATTTTATAATCATGTCTTAAATTAAGTTTAACTCATAATTTAATTATTGACTTTTGAAAATCAATTGAGATATTTTTAAATTTAAAATTGAGATGACTCATTAAAAATTATGAAATTAAAAAAATTATAATGAGTAATAATTTTTAGATAGTTTACAATATTCATCATTGTATTAATTAAAATTAAAAAAATTGATGTCAATTTTGAATTTAAAAATCTCTTAAATTGATTTTAAAAAATTAATAATGATCAAATAATATGTAAGAGAGGGAGTATGAAGTTAGTGTTTATTTTGTGAGTTCTAATTTATGAATTGTGATAAATAATTTTTTGAAAAACTTAAAAAAAATATATCAAAATACTACGAGTTAAGTAGGGTACAGTGGTTAAGTTCACTTCTTGAGCACCAGGAGGTCTTAGGATTCATCCCTGTCAAAGACTTAAATGTTAAAATTCAAGTCTAAACTAAGCAAAAAAAAAAGTAGGGTACCTCCGTACCTATGACCTAATTATTTATTAATAATGTAAGTCATTTTCTTTATTCATTAAAAAGAGGATAACTAATTTCTATATAAATGAAATTATATAAGAAAAAATTATCTACATAAATATATAATACCATAAAACAAAAAAAAAATCGTCTATCACGAGTGTAATAAATTGTCATGAGCATATTAAGAAATTGTCTTTCAGCGGTTTGTCATAATCAGAAAAATTCATCTATTTAGTTAAGTATTAAAAGCACCCAAAAATTATATAATAATGTTTAATCTTTCCAATATTATTCTATTATATTTAATTTAATTTAATAATGTTTTTTGGTTAAGTTAGTGTTGGTCGAAAACCAAAAGCGAATCACGAATACTATTTAGTATGAACATTTCAAAACATAATATACTTTCATTCTGAAATGCTAAATTTGGCGATCCAAAACTTTCATTCTCTATTTACTATCGTATCCATAATATTATTTTAAGATGCTAATATTAAAACTAAAACACTATTAAAAATTCTACTATGTACGAGAAGATCTTACAAAATGTTAAGTAATTGATTTTAAAAAATCAAACTTATTACTATATTTTGGAATGGAGAAAGTATGAATTATTTTACAAAATTTTATGCTCCCTCCAATTCACAAGAAAATATTTTTATTTATTAGTTTATCTTGTTGCACAAAAGATATTTTTTTTCTTTTTAATAACAATAGTTTAAAATGATCCAACATTTTTTATTTATTAGATTTGTGAAGCTTGTCTAATTAATCGCACAGCCTACGAATATCCAACCCTAGACGTTCACCAAATGTACGAATGGCCCTCCCCTCTCCTTTGTGCGTTTAATGTGGCCCGCAGAATTATTATTATTATTATTGTTGTTGTTGTTGTTGTTGTTGGGTTGAGATTTATTGGGCTAAATATTTTGGTGTGGGTTCCCATTTAATTGTGGGTTGTGATTGATTGGACCCAAAGACTTTTGTGGGTCATATTGCACATGGGTCACTTGAGTGTATTTCTTCTATAAATAGATAGTGGGCAGGGGTTATAAGGGGAGGTAAATGACATACAATATACAACAAGACATGAAACACAACACAAATACACTCTCTGTAATCAAGATATTATTAAGCTGGATTACTGCTCTCTCCGTGGTTTTCTCCCATTTTGGGTTTCCACGTCAAATCTTGGTGTTCTTGTTATTTATTCTGTATTTATATTGTTGGTGTATGTTGATATTTATATACTTTGTGGGTTAAAATTCACAAGACTACACCATCTTCCGTTGGCGCGATTTTGGGCCCGCTGTTTTGGTGATTTCATCGGGTGGTCAAAATCTGGCATTAACATTGGCGCCGTCTGTGGGAACAAAATTAAGTTCGAAAAATCACCAAATTGAACTTCAGAACTACTGATAAAGTTAAGTTGCTCTTTTTTATCAGATCAGTAATATATATTCAATGTGTTGATCTGATCTGTTTACCATATTCAAAGTTGTAGTTATCGTAATGTTATCAATATTTTTGATGCTTTACATATATATATATCTATTCGTTCCAAACAAGTAGAATCTATTTTCTCTCTCCTCAGCATTTTATCATAATCATTTTCAAACCAGTCCAATGTTTTGTCTTAATATTCGTGAAAATCATCAAGGTTGGAGTAACGATCTGAAGCAAAAATCATGTTTTTATTTTGAGGATTATGATATTGAACATTAATGGGCTTCTGATCTGGTTTTCTTTTTCTTTTGTTTGCGTTGTTTTGCGTGCTTTTGTTTTGGTTGGAGCTCATCAATGGCGGATGATGGGCGGTAAAGAAATCAATTGCACAGCTAATTGTTAGCTTGCTTCGCTCGGACTTCGGCGTTCACCGCCATTTCCGATGTAGCCTCCGAAGTTCCGATTGATGTGGCAGGTCGTTCCGGACGCTGAAGATGATGATTATCTCTTGAGCGCAGACCCACTTCGACAGCACTTAGAGGCTTCAGACTGGCTTCAGCAGTCAATCTTCGGCACTGAAGAATCTACTTCGGACCACATCGTCATGGCTTCAGACCGCTTCGGCACCACTTCAGTTCGGTTTGAGTCTTTACGATTGCGGCTGATTGCTTCAGTTCAGCCTTTCTGTTTTGGTCTGAACTAAGGTTCCGCATCGGCATGGCTTCGGCAAGAGAGATCTCCACTTCAGATTCGGGATGTTTGGCGGTTGGTTTGGTTTTCCATTAATTGATCTATTTGTTATGATCAATTTTGGGTGTTTATTCTCTTGGGGTTGCTGATGAATTTGTTCCAGTGTTCGAGGCTTTAACTAAATATATTTGTACATTCGGTCTATTTTGGCGTTATAAGGTTGGGCATGCGTCCTTCGGAAAGGCTTAGTTTTTCTAAAATGGTGAATATTCATGCGAATAGACATCCTACGGATACACATCCTCCGGCGGGAACGGGGATCTCTTCAGCTCAGGCCTTGGTCGAGCTGGAGCATTTTGGGTCGCCCAGGAAAATGGCTGGAGACCTCTCTTCTTCAGGCCCTTGGTCGAAGAGGAGCGTTCCTATTGGGTAGGGTGAAAATCCTACGGACAAAAATCCCTTCGGATGGACATCATTCAAGAAAGTTTTGTTTTCCCGAATGGACGCTCTAGAGCGATTGTTGGAGGGTTTGGTGGGCTTACTGTATAGTCTCTTATGTTAAGTTCCTTATAAATAAGAGACTGAGGGCAATGTTGGGTTGAGATTTTATCGGGCTAGATATTTTGGTGTGGGTTCCCATTTAATTGCGGGCTGTGATTAATTGGACCCAAAGACTTTGGTGGGCTATATTGCACATGGGTCACTTGAGTGTATTTCTTCTATAAATAGATAGTGGGCAGGGGTCATAAGGGGAGGTAAATGACATACAATATACAACAAGACATGAAACACAACACAAATACACTCTCTGTAATCAAGATATTATTAAGCTGGATTACTGCTCTCTCCGTGGTTTTCTCCCATTTTGGGTTTTCACGTCAAATATTGGTGTTCTTGTTATTTATTCTGTATTTATATTGTTGGTGTATGTTGATATTTATATACTTTGTGGGTTAAAATCTACAAGACTACGCCATTTTCCGTTGACGCGATTTCGGACCCGCTATTTTGGTGATTTCATCGGGTGGTTAAAATCTGACGTTAACAATTATTATTAAGAGTAAATCAAATAAAATGAGAAACAATAAGTGATTGATTTAGCTCAACTTTTTTCTTCTTTTTTTTTTTATGGTGATTGGCTTAAACTCAAATCGATAAATTAGGGAAAGAAACCTCACACATAGAAACATGTTCCTCCACCAATGATGTGTACATTTGGCCCCACAAGGGATCAAATATAAGATGGTTGAATGAAAGGCTTTTGACACATGGGACCATGAAACCCATACCATAATATTACTGGTATTTGAAATGACATGTAACACATTATTTTAAGTACTTGTGGACAAGATTAGTAAACAGGCTCCTCTCCCATACCCATTTTATTTAATCTTTAATAATATTTAGTAACATAACTATTATACTTGGTGATAAAAGGGTAATAATTTAAAAACATCAAATGTATCGAAAGAAATTAAATGAAAAATATAATGAAAGGATTCTCATACATATATTTTATAATATGATTAATATTACGTTTGAATTACATGAATTAAAAAAAAAGAATAAAAATAATATTCTTTTTTGAACAAATATAGATTACACACATATATTGAATATTTAAGTAACCATTTTACCAGCCTAACCTAACGGTGTCAAAAGAAAATTATTAGGACCTTTTGGACCATTTTAACTCGGCAAAAATAATATAGAAAAGAAAATTTAATAGGTTGGTACCATACAGTTGCATGTGGTGCATGTTTATGGCTAGCTGCGCCCCTCGCATCCCAATATCGTGGCCACATACACTAATTAAACCATTAATTTTGATCCCATGAATATTCGTTTCTCTAAAACTAAAATCAATCTGGTATGGAAGTATGTATACTTTTTCTTTTGGTATATTTTGCTCATAAAAAAATTCATTGTTTCACCGTATCAACATATTAGTGCATGGGTGACTGCTGCTATGTTATGCCAGCAGTTACAGATAACCTTATAAAGAGCATGGCCAAGATTATGACAGGTTTATCCACATGTTAGATAATAATAACCAAGAAACTGTTATTGTCTTACGTTCTGCAAATTAAGTATTATTTTTTTGAATCATAGTACGAGAACTAATTAGATGTCTTGTACATTTTATTATGAATAACATTTTTTGTATTCGATTTTATTATGTGTATCCAATTAATCAGCGTTTCTGATAATTCTTATATAATCCCGTGCAATAATAACATATTAAGAAGAAATCATTGGTCAAAACAAGAATAATCATTGTTAATAGCTTACTCATTATTAAGTATATATTTTTCGACAACCCACATGCAGAGATGACAGTATGAAAAAGTTACACTGATATTCCCTTTTATGTATAATCAGTGGACGTTAAAGCAGGTGTAAGTAATGATCAAATTATATATGTGTGCACGAAAAACAAAGAGAGACGTGTTAGATTAGCTTGTCGTTGAAAAGAAAAAAATCACCATATTCATTCAAAATGTGTAACAAAGAGCAAACAGAATTTGAATTTATAGCCAACTCTGTTAAGAAAAACGTTTACCAATCAAGTTTAAGAATTCATTTCCAGCTAACTGCATGCTACCTGCAGTTCCATATAGGTAGATATCTAAACATCATTGTATTTTCTTCTTTCCAATAACCAAAAGAAAATATTTATTTATTTTTATTTTTATTTTAAAAAAAGAAAAAAAAAAGCAAGGCAAATTCCCCAGAAAAAACAATTTGTTCAAGGTCTATAACCATAAAAAAATTTAGGCTTTTGGCCCTAGTTATTGGAAATGCTAGATACTAGATTCCAAAAGATTCCAGTCATCTGCTTATAAGCCACCAATAAACAAACACTCAAAAACTAATGCTTTTTGTGAAGAGATTCTCATGTCATATATATATAGACAGAAATTAAATAATTTAAATGAATTAGGTATAATCTGGAAAAATATCCAAATTATCGATGGCTCGATAAAATATCTCCCCACCTTTAAACTTTTTGTTCATGTTCCCTGTGATGAGGATGGCATCAAACTTGCACTAGCTTGCATCAACTCTTCTTCTGACAAAAGACTAATAAGATTAAACAGCTACTGAATTATTATGCTTATTACCTGCTAATGTAAGATTTTCTGATCTCAAGGGCTTGTGGGGTTGGTTACATCAATATAGACTACACAATGAATGCATGCATGCATCCCTGCTTCTAATGTCCCCACAGCCCACACACTTGAAACTTTATGAAAATGAGATTTAGCTCTCAACAATCTTAAAACCTAGGACTGTATCTTAAAAGTTACAGATTTGGTCAACCCTTGCCCAATACATAAAAAACAAATGGATTTGACAAAATATTCCTGCAATTATGAAAACTCCTAGCTGATAATAACAAAGCCTGTTATTACTTAATTCAGCCAAATCCATAAATGATCTAAAGATTATGATGTTCTAGTGTACCAAATTGATTGGCAAACACTTGGATGATTAAAAAAAACCAGACAAGTGAACTAGAGAATAAGCTGTACCAGCCACATATCACACAGATATAAACACTACAGCATAATATATAGACTGAATTTCAGTGTTTTGGAGCAACTGGGTCAAACAAGCCATGCTATGCTACTAGATCAATAAACGGCCAGTTTCTATATCACTCAGAAAATCCTTAAGCTTTAAATATAACCCATATTTTCTAATTCTGTAACAAAATTCTGAATGGATTCACAAGATAATGCATAAAGAGAACACGTCATCTGAGCAGAACAACAAAATTAAGTACTCAGAAACCACTACCGGAAGAAGTGCTGCTTGATCGAAGAGCACCGGCAGATCCAATAGTGGTTTTGCTAATAATCCCCTTTCCAAAATACTGAGCAATCACGGAAAACCCATCCTTTGAACTCTTAACTTGTTGGAAGAACTGATCTTGATTCTTAGAGTTCTGCTCCAAGCTTCTCTTCATTTCCAGGACAGATCTGTACTCAGGAGCACATTCTGGACACTCCTTTTCATTGTCCCCGAGGCAACGTTGATGGAACGAGTGCATACACATAAAGTGGACAGCAGGGAGATCAAGGGTGAAAGTGCAAGCAGTACACTTGCTAAGCTGAAAAATTCTGGCATTAGTCCTAAGATCATGGATTTCTTTTCTCATTGCTAATGTTTCTTCCTGCAAAAATAAAGGAAAATCATGAATTTACTTTTGAACACTTATTTATTATTTTTCTGCTCAAGGATCTTTTAGAACTTCGGCAACTTCAGGTTCAAGAAGAAACGAGGAGTAGAAAAGATTGTCATTTAAATGAAATAATGACGAGTTCCAGAAATGTATATTCAGTTAAAACTTGAAATGATTGGGAATAAAGCTTTAATTTTTAGTCAAACCCATCAGCAGCTAATTATATTTCTTCAATCGTTTGCGGCAAAAGCACACTGCACACCCCCCACATATAAGGGTGAGGATAACTATTGAAGCCAGATGCCCTATACACTCAAAGAAAGTAATCATCCCTAAAATGCCACATGGATTAAACTGAGTTCCCATTCTGCAGAGATTAACATCTCAAGTCTTCACTAAAGTGCTCTAAATATTCAAATATTAATCAGTTAATCAATAGCAGTGATATTTCCAAATATGTCATTTTCATGCAGCCTGGACTTCTCTGCTTACTTCATGGCAAGGAATCAAAACTAATGAATGTATGATGACCCAACAATAACACGTTTAGGCACAATGTATACCCAAAACTGGAATGTGCACACTGTAATGAATACTGAAAAATCAAGACTCTTATTTTGGTTGGAATGATAAGAGATGAACAAGGTTCACATATTCACCAAGTTTATGTGGAATACTCGTAAAGAATTTGTCAAATTTCTAACAATATTGATATTGAAATGGAAGCTAGGCTTAGTCACTTGTCATCTTAGGTAAATAAACATCATGTCATTTTTCAGTTTACTTTTTGAAAATAAACTCTCTTTTTGGGGCACATAAAACTGTAAATGAACTCTCAATTTCTCGAGGGAGTAATTCCTAATTAATTATTTTCTTTAAAAATAAAAGAGAGAAAAGAAACAAAAATGCAAGAAGAGTCCAGAGTCAATGAACAGCGCACCCCACACCCCCTTCTCCAACCCACAAAACCCTCCAAGTGAATCGTCTGATTGCTATCATGGTATATAGTATATACACGATAATCATAGGCTTATATTCTAACCAAACCCTCCCCTGAGGCAACTTGCGACTTAACAATTCCATATTTCAATCAAGGTAATCTTAATGACTACATTGGGATTTCAGAAAATAAAATCATCACATAAATGTTAAATAAATGAAAAATCAACCTGATACTTCTCAATTGCTTGGCGGTCCTCATCAATCAGCTTTGATTCCTGTTCCAGCTTTCGACCTATATAATCTTTAATGACAGATAGAGTGAGGCACGGATTTCTGGATAGAGTCTGAAGAACTATAATAGGAGGTAAAATATCATCCCTCTCAATATAAGTCAAAACTTCCCTAACTTCTTTGGAGCACTCTTCTCCAAGTTCACCAAAGTACCTCAATAAATCTGCCCAAAGAGAAGGGTCACCTCCCCTATCCGAATCTCCCAGTCTCTTGCAGCAGGCAATTAAACCCTCATGGTCATGTGCTTGCATGTAGCAAGCAATCACCTCTTTATAGAGTTTCATCTTCTCATAAAGATACAAAAGTCCTTCTTTAAAAGCATTCATTTCACAAAGAATTATAGCAAGATCAACATCATAAATCGGATTTTCCTGATCAGATGGCCATGCACTTTTAAGCAAGCGGAGCCCCTTTTGAGATCTTTCCTCACTATCTTTTTCCTTGTTCTTGTTCTTCCCCTCTCCAACTGATTTCCCATTAGGTGCAACTTCCCCTGATGACCATTCAGATCTAAGATTACCATTTTCACCAAAGTTAGCTTGTGAGAGAGATGGAAAGTTCAAATTACTAGACAAGTATAACTCCAATAGGGTGTTATGAATTTCTAATTGAGCAGGTGAATCCTTCACTTTGTTGGTGTATTTTTCAAGAAAATCCATAAGTGACTGCGGATGATGGATGAAAATGTTGAGAAAATCAACTGGAGATGGCAGCATGGATACATATGTACCATTTGAAGGCCCTCTCCTGGCTGATTCTCCTTCCTCTGTGCAAAGCCTCATGAGTATTTCAATTGTTTCCACTGGCTTATGCTCTATGAGTATTTTGCCATACTCTTTTACTGTCACCCCAACTTGACTTGGTTCAAGACCAGAAATATATTGTAATGCTTCTTCATAACTGCCCAGGTCTTCGAGTAAGATCTTTAAGTACCATTCATGCTTCCCAGCTTTCTTTGCGACAAACATCGCGTGTTCATGATAATTGGCAGCTCGACATACCCTTATTGCAGTTTCTACATCAAATTTATGCTCCCCATCCTCACTTTTAATGAAAACATTCAGCTTCTCAACGTCTTTTAACTTGGTGTAACAGTTCAACAAAAGAGTGGTATGGTCTTTAGAAGCAAGCCCCTTCTCGTGCAAATTTTCCAAGTAATTGGTAAGGTTGTAGATTCTTTGTGCATCTAAAAACTTCTGTATCACATATGAAGGTTCAAGGTGGCCAATGGTGTGAATATACTGAGACATGGCCTCATCATAGTCTTGCTTGCTGTATAAATGATCCCCATACTTCCTTAGCACCTCAGCAGTTGCAGCAGCATCAGCTTGTTGACTTTGGACAAGATTGATAGCTACAGTATAAAGATTCTTTTTGAAGAGCATGTCTAACTTGCTTTCCATATCCTTCTCCCCAATACATAAAACTGATTTGTCGGTCATTATAAGTATTACGTTACCCCATTCACAAAGCATGTGAGAAACTTTTTTAACCGCAATACTGTGTGCAATTAACCGGTTCTTCAGGTCATATACATTGAAAGTATTCTTTCCAGTTCTTTGATCTTCAATAACACATAAAAGGTATCCACGGAACCACCCAAGGAACTTCTTCTCTCCCTCAAATGCCCAACAAGGACCCCGACCATCAACTTCATAGAAGTACACAGCCTCGGGTCGACCCATGATCAGCTCCTGATAAGGAAATAGCCATGACACTGTAAGCTTAGCCATGTAAAGAAATAAAAACTTTCATGTAGGATTTACGAAGTGTGGCATACCAAGCGATCACTCATCGCAACACTATTAATGTTGCACCCAATCTGATCTAAGGTTTGCCGACTAGCCGGTTGTGTTTTCAAACTAAACAAGCTCACTGAAGTTGGAGTAACTGCAAATAATTGAAGGGCTTGACCATCTACACGGAATCCAAGGCCTGTTATTGACAACTGGCTTTTATCTGAATTATTCTCCACCTGAAGCGTGAAGCGTTTGATACGCTCCCGTGCAATGTCCCCTTGAATGCAATAAATGCAACCATTGTCTAACCCAATAGCAATGAGTAATATTGGTGGAGCTTCCTCTAGAACTAGAAATGATGTCACCTGCAAAATCAATTTTCAAATAATCTTAAAACTTTTCCCATAATTAACAAGTTATATGATAGATGCTAAAGAAAGAAACTGCTCTTGTAGGTTAAACTATATAAACAAGACTAGATGACAAACACCTTGGCTTCAGGAAACTGACTAGTGAATATACGCAATATCTGAATACAGTCGGGACTTGATGTGCTGGGGCCCTCAGGCTGCAGCATCTTATCAAGATCGAAAACCTTCAGGCACACAGCTGATAGCTGCGAAGATATTTCTTCATCTTCTCCAACAGTTACCAGGAAGTTGCGTTGCTGGTTATGAGATCAGGAAAACATCAGTAACTTCCACACAAATTGTAACTAGAAGACAAACTCAATCACAACTTTTGCATGATCAGAATATGATAAGTGCCCAATATCATTTTTTTTTTCACTTTTTCCCATCACCTCTCCAATTCTAATTCATTTTAATAATTATAAGGCACCATTTTGTTTCCCCTAACAATGCAGCCATCACATATTTCTAATTTTGCTACTGAAAAAAGCCATGGTAGTTGTTCATATGAATCACCTACATGATTAAATTTTCAAAGAAAGCTTAATTTTAACATTGAAAAAAAAAATAAAAAAAATGCAGTTGTTGAGACATGAATTTTAACACTAGAAAGATTGCAATTATAAAGACATCACATATGCTCCCTAAAATGCTAACAACTTAACAAACCCTACATTAGACCAATATGAATTACCAATATATGTGCAAATTTAACCATCAAATTCGAAGTTTAACCCTACAACTTTTTAGTAACCACAAAAACTAAATTGAACAAAAAATCCATTCCAAAACCAAACACTTTTAACAAAAATTTCACAAACCAAACTTAACAATATTACTTTTGCATATAAAAAGTACAGAAAAGTAACAATGAGTAACAAAACAGAGATTAATATGAAGGCGGAGCTGCAAAATTAAGACCTTGAGGTGCTGAAGGAAGAGAACAGATGAAGTGTGAGCTTGGAACCCGTAATTGAATTTCATTCCTCGATCCAGCAAACTGACGGTGCCGTCGTCACATCCGACGACGATCTTTCCCCTTCCGCTCGAACAGCACTCCACTTTTCCGGTGACTACATCGGGAATCGAGCTTTTCCCTCCGTATTTCTCTTCAAAGAACTCGAATTTCCTCCACTGGTACATATCTCCTCAGAATCAATGACTATACAAAATTTAGGGACTGAAAACTACAAAAATATTACACTAATACGTCAATAATAAGTGGTGAGTGAGAGAATGATTGTTGAAAAAGTAGGAAGAGAAGATCATCAGATTGTACATGTCGTCTTTCTTCTTCGCGGAGATTCGTTTTCAACTCTCTTTGAAGGATGTACAGAGCGAACGACGTCGTAGCTGTTCCCGCAATGGGCTATAACAAATTAATTCATATTGCACGCGAACAGCTATTATCTGTTGTCCCTCCGTTCTAAAATTAAAAATATAATTTAATTTTTGAGATAAAATTATAATATATTAAATTTTAAATTAATATAAATTTATTTAATTTTAATCATTATAATTATTATAATTATATAATATATAACAAAATTTATTTCATTCAAAATTTTTATGAATCATACAAATTTTAAAATATAATATGTCGTCGTTTGATCTTAAAAATCAAATTATACCTTTAATTTTAAAATGAAAAAAGTATTACTTATTTGCCTATTCTAAAATGCGGGGTAGAAGTCAATTTTCATAAGTAATGGGTGACTGTTTGCTTAGATGAACCCAAAGGGTTAGTCTAATTGTTAAGAAGATTTGCTTTCCTTTTTAATTTTTCAGGTATAAATTTTGAGATCAGTTCTCACGAGAAAATCTCTTAAATGCATAGCTCGATGTGAATGAGAAAATCTCCCTCATTTTTATGGATAAAAAAATTGAGTTTATTTGTACAATACAAGTGATGAGAATATTAAAAATACTACAAAAGTCAAAATTATATATAATTATTTGATGCCAATGAAGTCTTAATCAAATTATTATAGTTGTATACATAATTATCAAATGTCAATAAAATCTTAATTAAATTATTATAGTTGAATTCGTGAGATTCAAGTTCGATTCTCATCTGTTGTGTTAGTGTGTGTTTTTTTATTTATTTATCGTGTGCATTGGTTTTATTTATTTTACTTCTTATTTGTACTCTGACTATAAATTGCAAATGCTGTTAATTTTAAAAATCCATACATCTCTACGAATATTTAAACACATGAATATATATAAATATATATATATATATTATATATATATATATATGAAAGTACAAACTTTAAATTTCTTAAATGCATCAGGGCGATGTGGGGGAAGTGCACCTTTAAGATCGCTTAGGGATGAATTTAGTTTCTATTAACACGTAAGTTGGCCCGACCGTCTGAGGATACCCTCACCGTTCAATCAAAAAAAGAAAAGAAAAAAGAAACTAGTATAAGTAACGCACGTGTTGCGTTTGTAACTACTGTAAGGATGTAGTAAGAGTTTTATCAAATTTTTGGGATAGAATAAAAATAAAAAATAATTATGAAGGGCACAATTATAATAAAACTAAACTTGTGGAAAAGAGAAAGAAAATTACATGTGACACAACTTCAAGATGACAGTTATTTTTCTTCTTCTCCCTTTACAATATAGATAAATACTTAAAATTTGAATATAAGTATTTTATATAAAGGGCTAAAATATTATTGAAATATATTGTATATATAATTTGTTTCAACTTTAAAATACAATATATTATACAAAATTTATTTTATTCTTAAGAAAATTAAAGTAAGGTTTATTATTATTTTTAAAAAATATAGAACTTTAATATATTGATGCGGAGTTTATTGTGGATAAAATAAGAATTATATATGCTTTATTTGGATTTAATTTTTTATTTATATACAAAATATATTTAAGACATCTTTCTTAAGAAGACAGAGAGAGAGAATTATGCTTTTATATTATTTATGCTAATCAACATCGAATATCATGAGGGTTATGAATTGGATAAGAATGTAAGCACCTACTAATATTATATTTATACATTCCTGCAACAATTGGGCTTAAATATAATTATACTGCACCTCACTGCTAGTCTTGGGTTATTCAAATACACATTGATTAGGTGTTTCTGGATTAGAAGAAAGAAAATTACATATGATGTTATACACCCTTATATATACATATGATTTGGACATGGGTGTCCTAATCAAGAGCTTAATCTTCAAATTGATTAATAATTTTCCATTCATTCTATTTCTTATCATTTGCAGCAGGCAATGATTGAAATTGGTTACATCTGTCAAATATTTCATTTTCTATTCTCCACAAAAGAAAATCTCCCTCATTTTTATGGATAAAAAAAATTGAGTTTATTTGGACAATACAAGTGATGAGAATATTAAAAATACTGCAAAAGTCGAAATTATATATAATTTTCTGATTCCAATGAAGTCTTAATCAAATTATTATAGTTATATATATAATTATTAGATGCCAATAAAGTCTTAATCAAATTATTATAGTTGAATTCGTGAGATATGAGTTCAATTCTCATCTGTTGTGTTAGTTTGTGTGTGTATTTTTTTTATTTATTTATTTTTATCGTGTGCATTGATTCTATTTATTTTACTTCAAACTATAAATTGCAAATGATGTTAATTTTAAAATTCATACATCTTTACGAATATTTAAATACATGCATACATATATATATATATATATATATATATATATATAATTATCCGATTAACCCAGCAACGTTTCAAACACGGAAGTATTGTATATCTAAATTAACCCCATTAACGAGACTAACATTTAAGCTTATTCCCTTTAATCTATGTTTTTATAGATATTCTAATCATTTAAATATAGGTAGGTAGTGTCATGAAATTGTGTGCTGTAACACTACAATCAAGTTAGGGGCAAGTTCGAGATGACGGTGGTGAAGTTCTTCCATGCAAGAAGTTTTGATGAATATGTTCCAATTTGGTCCAAGACATTGAGCATGTTAGAAGTACACTCAAAGTAATTTACTGCTGAGAGCTCACCCCCCTCCCCCCTCCTCCTCCTCCTCTAGTGTAATAGTAGTTGGTAAAGGTTTGACAATTATGTGGAGTGAATATTTATCTTTTTAAATCTCTAACAAATGTCTGTTTTTTTAAATCTCTCTAACAAATTTCTAGTAAACACAATAATGCTATGATGAAAAACATAAACTTAGTCTAAAATATAAGAGTTACCTGGTAAATTTAAGATTTGATATTTATTTTATCAAGGGAGAGGAAGAATATAATTATTTTTTGAAGTTGTGTCACTTTTTTTTTTTTGAGAAGTTAAAAAAAATATTTATCTTTTTCTTGTCATTTTTTTAACTTTCTTTTTCATTTTGAGATTATCTTCTCACTAATTACCGCATAATTTTTTGTTCGCACACACAGTGTATGCCGAGCAGAACTGATATTAGATAAATTATCATTATACTCTTGATTGATAATTTGATATAAAAAGTTCAGAGTGCCTTTGAGGGTTAAAACACTAGATTTATCACTTTTATTAAATTATCAAGTGCCCTTAAGATAATAAATTTAAGGCTTGATTCAGATTCGAAATGAACCGAATTGTTACAAAAAGAATAAGAGTGGTATCAAAATATGTGGAATATATTTTATCCAGATTTGTGGCGGTTTCACGTTGTTACAATATTAATTTTGAATATAAAAATATCTCAATTAATTTTAAAAAATTAAAATTAATCTTATATTTTTAAAATAAAGATATTAACATATAACTATTAATGTACAAAATGTATATTTTTGACTATTATTTATCAATTTTATTTAACTTCCACAGATCCTAAAATATATACAAAAAAAAAGACAGATATGCCACTATTCCAATTTTCTTGATACTGTTGAATTGTAATCAAAATCCATCACTATATTCATATCGATTTGTCAACTCAAACATTGCTTCAAGGTAAAATGTTTCACTTTAGAGACGCTAAAACATAGTAATATGTAATTACTACATACATTTAATTTACTTGTTGCTTTTATAGTTTTATATTCCTCTTTTCCATCTACGAAAGTACAAATATGTAAATTTCTAAATATTTAACAAGCATAATAATAAAATTGTATAGTTAACTACTTAACTTGGATTGTTTCATTTTATGTCACTTACATACTCTCTCGTGTTAGATATAATTTAATTTTTAAGATCAAATAACGACATATTAATCATTAATTTAAAATTTAATATATCGTCGTTTAACCTAAAATATATCTTTAATTTTGAAAATGAGAGATTATATACAAAAGAATGAGCTCTTAACAATTTTTTATATAATAAATTAGACTTTTTTTATATAATAACGAAAGTATTTTATTCTATTTAATAATTTAACGATTAGATGAAAGACTTTGTACACTTTTTAAGAGTGCTTACAAACCTAACAACGAATCACAACCTCTAAACGACGACAAAAGTATAAGAGATTCTCATTACTAGATAATTAATTAAGTATCATTAAACTTTAAAGTTTAGCTTGCATATTTGAAATTTTTTATAGGCATGCCTTGACATTATATATAAATTCCATATTTTTAATATTTAAGTTCAAAATTGTATTTATCAAAAAATTATACTCTCTTCGTTCTAAATTATATGATCATTATTGACATTTAAAAGTCAATTTAAGAGATTTTCAAAATTCAAACTCAAAATTGAAATGATTCATTAAAAATTATGAAATAATAAAATTTATAATAACTAATAAAACTTTAAATAGTTTACAACATTCATCTGATTAGAATTTAAAAAAAAATTATATCAATTTTAAATTTAAAAATTTATTAAATTAATTTTAAAAAATTAATAATTATTAAATAATATAAAATGGAGGGAGTATATTTTTTTCAAATAGAAAATTATTTAGTAAAAAAAGGTTAAGATTTATAAAGCAAGTGAAAAGAAGTATAAGCACGTGGACAAAATATTTTTGTGGAATATTTTAATATTACTTGTACCCAGATGACTTTAACGCCCGGTTCTGAGGGAGAGTCTTCTCTTATCAGATCCACAATGGATTCGCTATATTCAATTTACCATTCTGTCCTCCGTCAAACGTCGAAAATTGAGCAGGTAATTCGCACTTCCGGTTTAACCGGTCACCCCACGTTTTATTTTTTTAGTTACCAATTACCCTTATCATCGAGCATATTAAAATTTGTGAAACATTAAAAATTTAAAATATAACTGAATTCAAAATCTAAAATTATTACTCCCTCCGTCCAAATTAATTGTTCAGTTTTAATTTTTTTTTAACTCAAATCGACTATTTTTAGAATTAATAATTAAGCATATATAAATATATTTCTAAAATTATAAAAATTAGGGTTAGTAATAAATTGTATATAATTTCTTTTGGTTATAATATCTTCACCTATATTTTAGCAAAAATAGTAAAAAGATTAGTTTTAAAAATGGTCAATTTAACTTTAAAAAGTCAAAATTGAGCAATTAATTTGGGACAGAGGGAGTATTAATTTTTTGTAAGCTAATTTATTTTTTAAAATATAAAAAAGTTATAATTCATTTAAATTACTATACAATAAATTTAATAATTAGTACTCTCTCCTTGAACGTAGGAAAATCAATTTGAGATACTTATAAATTTAAAATTGATATAATATTTTTTTTAAATTAAAAAAAATTGTAATATTTAGATAGTTCATAATTTAAAAAAATAAAATATGTGACTTGTCACAGTCAATATTGACTATAGAGTATACGGACAAAACAATAATAAAATAATGAAATATCTATAATGACATTAATAAAAATAATGAAAAAACAAAACTGCGATTATTGAATAAGTATATCCATTGTTAGAATTAAATTAACTTATATTAATTTTAACAAATTGACTTATATAAAGTAAAATAATAATGTTCACTTTGTGTATGAGTTTGAAAATTTAATCTTTAAAATTTTAATAACGGTAAGATATTTTGGGAGAGAATAATTATTATTAAAAGATTCATATATCAAAATGTAGCATATAAGTAAAATCTAAAAATGAAAACCTCAATTCTCAAATAATACTTTTAATATGAACGAACAGAGGCAACATTCTTCTGTAGGCGCGTTGTTGCATGAGAAATCTCAAGTGGGGACCACAAGATAGATGCCACGTAGGAGTTGGATTTAGATAATTTGTGGGGCCTACATAGTTGAATAAGTGGAGGAGGGTAGCCGTTAAGATTTTTATCTGTACATGGCCAAGTACCTGGACCTCGACCTGGACCTGGGAATGGCAATTTTTTTTTTTCTTTTCATTTTTTCATATTTATGTGGTCAATTCTTGACAAGTGGCCTACATGCAAATTGTATAACTCCTCCTATTATTCATATACGTACTACATCTATATCTATAGCTATATCCATCACTTGTTTGTATACGCTGCATGTCTGCCAGGTATCATGCACCTCCGGCCAAAACCCATTTGATCATCACCTGAAAAACACAGAGTAAAGCTAGCAAACAATTTCGGCTGGTCCCTCCCAAATTTGTTTATACTTGGGGGGCTTAAATCTTAACACACTTTTACATGTGATGATCTGCTCGTACCATTAGGTTTGGTGTAACTCAGATACACCTTAAAGTTTCTCTACTTAATGTAATCCCTACTACTACTACTACTAGTCTACTACTACAAATTTCGGCTGACTTGTTCAGTTTAACGAAAAAAAAAAAAATTTGAATTTTTGAACTAGAAAAAAACAGGGTAAGGGTTAGCCACATAGATAGACAGATATATCCGAATCAACTGGTTTGAATTTTCAATGGGATGGTGGTGACTTTGTCAGTCATTAAGGGTACTTGTGTCTTTTCACATGGAAAATAAAGGGTAATTATGATATTTCAAATAGGAACTGTTTTCATCACAAACGAAAATCCAGGCGCATTTCCAATAAAACTCCCGCAGTTTTCTGTAACGACAATTACAAGCTGTATTTTAAAAAAATATATTAATTATTATTACTATTATTATTCCCTCTATCTTAAATAAACAAGAAAACAACATTTTCAGAGTTTTAAAATTGATTAAAATAGAGGGTCAAAGCGAAGTGAAGTAGTTGTTCTATAAATAATTCATTTTGCATTATAAAATACTTATTTTCTCTATCATGTATATAATAATAATAATAAATAATAGTATTTGATAATAAATATACAGAGAGTGTGAGTGTGTATATATATGTTTTTGTATATAATAAAGAGAATTGATTTGAACTAAAGACAAGGCGCCCTTTAAAGCTATATCCTTTCTGTCATTTTGCTATGTTAAGAATGGTGTCGTTTTTGAGTTGAGGGCATAGTCATATAGAAATATAGAATAGATAGATTATAAGAAGATAAATATAGCAAAAACAGCAGAGAAAAACAGAGTCTTTAGAGAGAGAAATAGGAGAAGAGAGAGAGAAAGAAAGAGAAGAAAAGGAATGGAGTAATCAATCAATCACGGAGGAGTTTCAGTCCATGGATTGGTTGGTCTGACTTTGTTCCTTGTTCAGACTCCTGTAAGATTTTGTGGGTATGCCAGATCTTTGCTTAAGAATGTTTGGTTTTCAAGTTCTTTTGATTTTTGATTTTTGTTTTTTACATTCCCATTTTTTTAACAGTCAAATGTATTGGGTTAAAGTCCTACATCGATTAATTGGTTTTAAGATGGATGTTTCTACAAAATGTTTGAGAAATATCTGAACTTTGATGGGGTTTGGTTATAGAGCCTTGGTGGGGTTGTAACAATGTTGTTTCTTGGTGATTTCTGCATTTAATTTGTGTAAGTTGTTAAAAATTTAAACTTTTGGTATGATGTATTTTACTCTCTTTTTAGTGATTGGTTACTTGAATACATACATGATTTTGTACATGGGGTTAGTGGCTAATGTTCAATAATTCTTACATCTTTTGCGTTTAGCCCAGTTTGTTGGGGGTTTATAGTGAATTTTTAAAATGCATGCTTTTATTTTTTGTTGTTGTTTGTACTCAATTTTCTTGTTAAAAAGAAAACCATGTTTTGCATATGAATTTGATCTAGAACATGCTTCAATTCAAC
Organism: Aralia elata; assembly: GCA_034770075.1. Taxonomy (NCBI): domain Eukaryota; kingdom Viridiplantae; phylum Streptophyta; class Magnoliopsida; order Apiales; family Araliaceae; genus Aralia; species Aralia elata. The sequence continues at coordinate 89,796,923 of CM068385.1, forward strand.
AAATTAAATTTCAGATTTTGGGTTCATTTCAATCGTTTAGAGGGTCTTTCTTATGTGGGTGGATTTTTTTTAATATATCATGGGAAGAAATGCATTCTTTCTTAATTATTATGTGAAAAAACAACTACTTTTCTTTAAATTGACTTTTTGGTGTTGCCACTCATGTTTGTTTTGGTGGGTGTCAGTGTAAATGGGTTTCTTGATTAGAGTTTTTCATTTTTCTTTTTATGTCAAACATAGAATTAAATATTTTCTTTCATGATCCTGTTGATGCTCTCTGGGATTGGTGAATCTTCCAGCTATTTCTTGATTTATCCTGCTTTAAATTTTATTTTGTATTTTCTTCTTTTGGTTATTAAAATTTGTCGCTGTATTTCTCCCATTCCGGCTATAATTTTGCAGGTTGTAATCATTTATGAGTGAATGTCTTACACCATGTGGCATAATAATGGCAGAATACAAGAGAACAAATTTCATGGTTTTTGCTTTCGTATCATTGAATAAGTGCTTGCCTTAAATAATTAATTGACCGAACTTGGGATTAAATGAAGCAGTTTTGTCATTTCTTGTATCCTTGGTTGGTGCTACCATGTTAACAATTAGTAGTAGATATAGTCAAAATAGCTACCTCTCTTCAGTGCGGCGTTCATAGACATTTTTAAGTGTTCTTGAATTTCTTAGTTTAGCTAATTAAAAATTCGATGCATCATGTTAATGTCTTTCTGCATTGCAGATTTTTGTGTGTTTTTTTGATTCAAATTTGTATGGGATGGAGTTTTATCTGTAGACAGACTGATCTTTAGTTAAGTACACGCTTACATTATCTGAACCAACATATATCTTGTTTGTTAGGTTAATATTTGAGATGGACTTTTCAGAGTCTACCAAAGTTGTCTACAACAGAATCCAGAAACTAGAACCAGAAAATGTCTCTAAGATTATTGGGTATCTCTTATTGCAAGATCATGGTGAGAGGGAGATGATCAGATTGGCATTTAGCCCTGATAATCTGATACTCTCGTTAATTAATAAAGCCAAAACTGACCTTGGATTGTCCTCGAAGCCAGTAGCTTCTCTTGCAGTTTCACCTCCTCAGGCGAATCCTTCACCAATCTCGGAGTTTCCATTACAATTCACTCCGTTCTCGCCAGCGTCATCTCGTCCCATTTCATCTCCGGCACCCCTTAGAATCCCGAATCCCTACTGGGATCCCCAAGTTCCTGCTGAGCAGCACCCAGTTCGTAATTTGGAATTTGTCCCACTAGGATACACAGAATCTGCTCCAGATGACTATTCCCTTCAGAACCAGCTTCAGTTTTTGTCACTGGAAGATCAATTGGAGTCTGTAAACTCAGTTCGTTCTGATTTCTCATGCAATTACTATTACCCAGAACCTGCAGTTGGCCCGAGAGCCAACCGAAGGTCTCCAAGTCTGCCTGAATTTCCAGTCAAGCTTTGCCATTACTTCAGTAAAGGGTTTTGTAAGCACGGAAGCAACTGTCGGTACTTCCATGGCCATGCAATACCAGAAAGCTTCTCTCAAATGTTCCATCCAAATTCAAATGAAATTGTGAATGAAGATCAAGTTTTCTCACCAGGATCCCTTGAGAAGCTAGAAATGGAGCTGACTGAACTTCTGAAATCGAGAAGAGGGTTCCCAGTTTCAATTGCTTCTTTGCCAATGCTGTATTATGAAAAATATGGGAGGACACTTCAGGCCGAGGGGTATCTTACAGAGAGCCAGAGACACGGAAAAGCCGGCTATAGTCTGACAAAGCTTCTTGCCCGTCTTAAGAACAGCATTCGGCTCATTGACAGGTGGAATTTATGAACTGCCATTGTTTTGAATGACTTATATTTTTACGTTCAAGGAGTAGTTAACTTGTTGCCTTTTCTGTTGTGTAGCTACAGACCTCATGGCCAGCACTCTGTTATTTTGGCCGAAGATGTTCCAAAATACATGGAGTATAATGGAGAAAGAAATGAGCATGGAGGAATTGTGGCTGGCTCTCGCCAGATTTATCTGACTTTTCCAGCTGAGAGCACTTTCACAGAGCAAGATGTTTCCAACTATTTCAAGTAAGGAAAAATCAGTATATTCTCGGTGGTAGTTGCTGATCCGCTGATCCTTCTGAATTTGTTTCTCCATTTTAAAGAAGTTTCAACTTTTTTGGTCTTCTGTGATTTTTTGTCTCAGCAAATTTGGGCCTGTTCAAGATGTTAGGATACCTTGCCAGCAGAGAAGAATGTTTGGGTTTGTGACTTTTGTTTTTGCGGAGACAGTCAAGCAGATTCTGGCGAAAGGGAATCCTCATTTTGTATGTGGTGCGCGTGTTCTGGTGAAGCCTTACAGAGAAAAATCAAGGCTTGCTGAGAGGTATACTAAAGAGTATATATGAAGAGGAAACATTTACTTTTTTTTTTGTTTCCTCGCAGTTTATTTTGTTTCTCCTTCACACCTTTTGCCATCATTTAGGATTCCAACTAGCAATTGTCTCTTAATTCCTTAATAGTGGTTACTGTAGATATTTATTGTTGTAGATTGAAGTTTTTTAAGGTTTATTCTGATATACGTATTTTTTTCCGGCAGAAAGTATTCTGAAAAAGCTCAGCATCCAATGTACTATGATTCTCATTTTGTTGAGGCAGAATCTGAGCTTCAGTCAAGTGAGAATATCTCTAAAATGAGCTGAAAATAGTTTTTCGTAGGTTAGTTGTATTGTGCACGTACTTCATTACATAACATAATTATTTTTTTATTCTGTAGTGCCCAGAAGTTATGATACTTCAAGGATGCTCAGGAAGCAGCTTATGGAAGAACATGAACATGCACTTGAGCTTGAGAGAATGCGTCTCTCTGAGATGCAGTTAGCAGATAAAACCGTGAACCATCAGCCCTATTTTGGCTACACACTCAATGAATTGAAGCTTTCAGAAGGTTTTATCTTACAATTAATAAATTGACCCCATTTTCAATATTTATCTTCTCTGATTCTTCGTTTTCTTATATATCAACATAGCCCGTGTGGAACCTGAGTTCCCATCAGCCGAACGTTTCAATTATCTACTAGATGTTCTGAATAATGGTTCTGGCACTACTGAAGAAACAGTTAGGCACATAAACACCAAATACAATGATCAGGAGAGGTACGACGAGTTATGTTTTTTTCTAATAATTTTTTGTTCATCACTAATTAATTCTCCTTCAATGGCCTTTCTTCTTTTTCATTCAGAAAGTATATACATTTGGTTAGTTTTTTTAGCACAGGCTGATTATGTCGGAAAGTCTTTTAATGATTCTATGTTGTTATTAGTCGAAAAGAACAATTTTGTAGTGAAAATGCACTGCTTTGTTTGTTTGTTTTTTTTTTGTTTTTCCGTCTTAGTTCATCATGCTTCCTTTCTCTGTTTCGTTTTTATACAAGTTAAGATTTTAGTATACAGTGACATATTTTACTGCTTTGCTTTATTTTGTTATTGTTGTGTCTTTACGAATTTTCTGACATTATGGTATTTCTTGTTTGGCTGATTCCATAAAAATTGCAGCACTCAAGGACTAAATCTTCCAGATAGCCCGTTTGCATCTCCAATAGCGAGTGGAATTTCAACAGTTACATAGGTTTAGGAACAGAGAAGGGTTATAGAGTTAAGAGGACTTAGTACCGAAAGAATATTTTGGTGGGTTTGATACTACTACTAAATCAGGTTTTATATATTCACAGCAACTAGTCTCGTAACAGTCGGTTTGTTTTCGAGTTCATACCTAGTCATGGAGACGCAACAGATGGTTTTTCGTCTTTCTTTTTAACTTTAGGGAGAACAGGAGACTGCAAAGAAGATCGATACAAAAATCCAATGTGTAACAAGTTTCTAAGGTTTTAGTTTGCTAATGTTAAATCACAGGAAGCAAGCAAGAAAGCTTGTGAGACCTTCAGCAGAAATGTAAGTATAGTCTGCTTTAGTTAAAAGAAGAAAGGAAGTAGAAGTATATGCAGGGTTCAGCGTAAAGAAAAGAAATGTAGAAATCTCTGCAACACTGAGAAAGAAATGCTAATAAGTCTAGTAGTTTATACATAGTTGAATTTTAGCCTGAGTTCATCATGGCTTGCTATGCATTGTGTTGTTACTCATCTCTCTCTCTCTCTATATATATATATATGTATGTGTATATATATATACATATATATGGGAGCCGATTCATAGCAAATGGTGCGCAACACTGTGTTGTGATAGTTAAGTAAATTTGCAGCCGAGTGTTGCGGAAATTTGAGCCGTGCAAGATCTGGTGGCCAATTAAAGCCTATAGTCGGCTCCTATATATATTTGTCCTCAGTTTTCAGTGCCAGGCCATTTCATGCCGGTACTAGGCCAGCGAATTTAGGCTGGCTCTCCCTCCTTAGAAGCTTGGCAAGTCTTTCTTTATCAAATTACAAAGCAATACATAACAAATGGCATTTGAATAAATAAAATCTTTGTTATCCCATCCCAGATTGGCCCCATTCCCCATATATAGTTTAGTATAACACATGAAAAACCCTTTGATTGCGGAACCAATGTGCACAACTGTTATTATTGCTCTTGTGAATCTTTAATCATTAAATACAGTTCTGTATTTCCTTTTCTCTCTCTCTCTTTATGGTGACCTAATACAATAATGAGGTTGACTGGCCAAGGAATAGGACTATAGGAGCATGCTTGACTATTGGAGGGAGCTAAGGGTCAGAAATTGCATGTTCTTAAAGTTGGTATTGATGTATGAGTTTGATGAAGGTGATAAGAGTTGTGGACCTTATTTTTTTCCTTTTTTTTTTTATTCTTTATATCTGTGGAACCCTTCTTTTCTATTTGTTACAAAACATTGATGTGATATGTTCACTAAACTCTGCCCAGCACAGCTAAGCTTTGTGTATTTCACTTTCCATAAAGTTTCTTTTTATCTGGAGAAAAGATTGGCCTTGACATCCACTTGAGTTGTTCAAACAAGTTTGACTTTAATATAATCAACGGCTAAGATTATAATCTGGTGGAGTTGTTCATACAAAATTTCACTTCCTAATCATCAATGACTCACGGGTTAAGTCAATGGTTTGGTTACTACCTTCTAGGCTTCCACAATGAAGTAGTACTACTAAATAGTAAAATACTAATATATTTTGCGATATCAACTTGTTTCTTTTGTTGGCGAGTGAGTAAGCATTCATAAATTACTCATGAAATTACACTTACACGGCACGCAATTTACTCGACACGAAATTCAGACATGTTTTTTTGATAGGACTCTACTAAATAATACTCTCTTCACGAAATTCAGACATGTTTTTTTGATAGGACTCTACTAAATAATACTCTCTTCGGAAAAATTATTTACTCTATTATCCGAGAAAAATAGGAGAGTGTGTGTCCTGTTATTTTAAAAGTTTTTATTAATGACAGTTTTAATACTTTATTACTTTCATTGATGATTGTTTTGACATTTTATTATTTTATTAATTAAAATTAAGTCGTATTATAAGTTTGTTTGTATTTAAGACAGATATTCTTTTTTCTCACGGAGGAACAAGACATTGAAGTTATTAGTGTACCAGTGCAAGGAAGGTTGGAATTAAGGATAGCAAACCACAAAGCATTCACGGCACTTCACCACTGCTCTAGTTTACACTAAAAAATAAATTATGCTCTATTTTCTATGTTTCCTCAAACTTTGACACTGCAGTCTAGGTAGTTTTGATAATATGCACTCAAGTTACTTGCAACTGACTTCTATAACTTTTATAAGGAAAAATATATAAATATATATATATAAATATATATATATATATATATATATATATATATATATAGAGAGAGAGAGAGAGAGAGAGACAGACACACACACACACACACGAGTATTATAGATTTTTTTTTTGGGCAAGATGTCTGGTCCCATGGTCTTGGGAGGTCTGGCTATTTTATATGCAGAAAGGACCATGTGACCAAATATTATGTTCGAGTTGAGCCTCTAAGTTGTCCCAAGCCACCAAACCTAATGATCGATGTTTAGTGATGAATCTGTACTGACCCCGCTCTCACTCCAACGTGGATTCCTCACACACTTTGTCTGTGCTGTAAAAAGAGTTTTATTTATTTATAATGAAACTTATAGAGAATAATCATTATACCTTACTCGATGGATAGATTATTAGGCTGGGAGGGTCTCGTACGTCATGGATTTGGACCAAAAACATGATGGTAACACTTTCTTGGAAAGTTCTTTTCAGGTTCAAAGAAAAGACCAACCTTAATTTCCTACATTTGAAATTAGTGAAGTTATGTTCAAATTAAGATTAAATCTTTAGCCTACCTACTGGCAAAACCTCACTTTTTACAACGCATAATCACGGCTTTAAGTCCATCCTCTAGCAAAAGCCATCAGCAAAGTTAGAAACATGTGCATTAATATAAATTTTTTGTGGGATTATGTTTGTTTGCAAAAATTATAATTTTGGAACTATATTTTTATGAATTATAATCCCAAGACTATTAATCTTAGGATTAAATAATCATACTCTCATGTTTATTTTGTTTAAGATTATTTAAAAGATTAGATAAAAAAAAATTGACAAATAATAACATATTTTAAATTACAATTTAACTCGCTTGGACATTAAAAAAATTGACAAACAATTCAAATTGTATTCATTATATTTAATGAACAAAATAATAATAATAATAATAATAATAATAATAATAATAATAATAATAAATAAAAACATAAATTAAAAAATGGAATAAGAAACATGTCATAATACAATTCCATTTGCAAATATTGTATTCAATATTCATCTTTGTATTCATTATATTTAAAAAAAACAAAACAAAACAGATGAAGATATAGTTCCATTTGCAAATAATATATTTATTCTTCCTCCCATAGATCTTTAACATTTATAGCTTTTCAGGGATTGTTTCTATATATTATTGGAATCAGTTAAGCTATAAATTCTAACTGTCATTACTTTGAAGGGATAATCAGTTAAGTTCCATTTGCTAATACTGTAGTAGTTAAACAACATTCAATTAATTACTACTTTTTAAGGATATGCTTAGTCATATTAGAAAAAGTAAAGGTTAATTTTGTCTAAAAAATTTTAATCCCTCGTAGTGGGATTATAATATCAGGTTAAATATGATATTAAATAATTCATCATTTCAAGTCATTTTGTTATCTCGGGATTATTAATCCCAAGAGACTTAGAATTAATAATCTAATTTCAAGTATTATCCTTACAAATAAATATGTTCTAGTTAAGTATCTGGATTCAGGAGTTAGCTTCTCTTTAAGATCTCGGATATAAAGCTGATGGACTGGCTAGGATCACTAGAGGAGTAGAGGGACAGACTACCCGGACTTCCTACCCCAGGCCCAGAGGGGAAGCCACCTTTCCGCTTGGGCCGGTTGCGGGATTCACTAGAACTTTTCTTTTCATTTTAGGTTATTCCTCTTTTTACCTGGTAGAGTTGCAACAACGAGTTCCCCGGCTCTGTTTACTCTTACATCAAACCTAGATTCTCTAATGGAGTAGTAAATAGTAATTATCTCAAAAATGGACTGGGTCATACTTTATTACGCCGAAACAATATTCGTATAAAAATTTGAGAATGTCTTCAAATGGGTTTGAGAGGTCACTCTGGAATGTCATCCCCCTCTCCAGACTCCACTAATCAACTTGTCTAATGATCTTATCTTAATTTAAGCTCAACTCCACCAAGAAAAAGCATGCTATTTTAAACTTCAAAATTTATATGAATATGAATTCATTTAAAATTTGATAATAAATATAACAATTAATACTCCTTCCGTTCCAAATTAATTGCTCAATTTTGACTTTTTAAAGTTAAATTAACCATTTTTAAAACTAATCTTTTTACTATTTTTTGCTAAAATATAGGTGAAGAGATTATAACCAAAAAAAAGTATATACAATTTATTACTAACCCCAATTTTTATAATTTTATAAATATATTTACATATGCTTAATTATTAATTCTAAAAATAGTCAATTTGACTTTAAAAAGTCAAAACTGAACAATTAATTTTTGACGGATGGAGTAGTACTTTTTGGTTAGCTTGTAACAATTATAACTGTTTATACTAAATCAAAAAAATAAATAAATAAATTTGTATTGATTTCAAATTTTTGAACTTCACGAATTGATCAAATAAAAGTCAAATTCTCTCTCTACTTTTGAATAAAAAATGTAACAATTTCACTTGGTCTTAACGGTACAAGTATTTAGTGTCGATTTTTGAAATTCTGTAGTCATGACATGACAGCTGATTAAATGAAATTTACCCTATATTCAAAGCAACGGTCTAAATCAAATTTGGCTACATAACTCGGCCTCCATAGTTAGATTAACACCAAAATCTTAGTAGAGAACCTTTGGGATAAAGTTTAGTGTAAACTCTTTAATAACATAGGCACAGTAGATGCCACGTAAGCCCCTACAAAGCTAATGGTTTAATACTCAAGTTTCACATGCCAAGTGGGCCCTCAAACCCATAATATGTCAGCTATATGCTGCTGGTCGGGAATTCAGATTGAAATTGGAATATGAGACCCACCCCACTTTGATAACTTATTGCTCATTAGCTCACAATTCTTAATTTCTGCACCACCCACAGTAAAGAATAATGTCATGTGATGTGGTTTTTGTGGAATAAAATGTGTTGACAACAAAACATTCTCTTACCTAAACACTATGTTCATCCTTCTTTTGTGCCGCAGGTCCCATAAGGAAAAAAAAACATTTACAAACATCTAGTTCACACTTAGATATGATTTGGTTAAATGTTGAAAAATAAGTCCCTCTGCAGCTGTCAATGCAATTAGAGATTTAGAGCCATCTTTACTAAAGAATAAAAGCCATAGCATCAAAATCTTATTACATGCAAGTGGTTAAAGCTCACTATTTCCGGAAATAAAAATAGTAAACAACAAAATTCATATATATACATGCCCGCACAAGATAACCCCCATCATGAAGGCAGCATCAAGGCATGGATGCGAAAGAAGATAATCACAGAGAAGCAATTAATAAGAGAGCATGATTGGTTATCAATAATTAGATACTTTTGATATCACCTACATTCTGATTATAGTTTCCTTGGAATAATTTATAAAACCAACTGCGGTTCATAGACCTCCAATTACCAATTAAAGACGTGGTTTAGTGAACTTTCAGCCCTAAGACAACACTATGCACTTCCACTTGACCAGCTCCATAAACCAACCCACACCCCTCCCCCCAAATTCCCCACCCGGCTGAACAACAAACAATAAACAGAAGTAAAAGATTAAACGGGAAGCAAATGGAGGAGATGCAAAATGCCTCCAATGCACATGCATCCTGATCTATGTCAATAAATATCACCACGAACGGCTAGAATAAGTAGCTTACTGTAAGTTTTGAAGAAGTTAGGAAGACGGTGTTTATTCCTCAGCTAACATGAACAACCATATCCAGACCAGCAGCTCCCTTTTCTTCGGGTTCAGATCTTGATTCGTCATTCTGGGAAGTTACATTCACATTAGCTCCTGAAGCATTATGGGTAACTGTCCTGGCAGAAGGTATATCATGGTCATGCTGTCCCTCATAAGTGGTAATAACCACTTTTGGATCATGCGATGCCCTCTCCACATGTTTCTTAACAGGGCAACCAGTGCTTGAGCACCTATAGTAACTCCTAAAAAACATGAACAGAACAGAACAGAAATTAGCGCAAGCATATATGAAAGAATTCTTGCAAAGCTAGTATAGTCAGATATGCAAGAAGAATTAAACCTCCCTCTTTAAGAAATTCAATTTTTATACATCAATATACTAGCTTATAATGCAATTTTTAATATCACTTCCAACACAAGCACGTGTTTGCACTTATAGTGGCTCAGGATTAAATCTTAATTAATATTTGCTTAAAGTTTGCAAAACTATCATTTTTCAACAAAAAATAAAACAGAATCGTGACATTCTTTGCAGAATAGAGGGGATAATTTCTAAGATAATAAGGCATAATGGTGTGCACAACTAGAGTTTGTAACTGTATATAACAATATGCAGGCATATAGAGGAATCCTGTTGCTGTTCTTGGTAAGGAACAGGATATATGATTTTAGAAAGCACTATGCATGTTGCTAGCTGAGTTGGCTGTATATAGTCGATAGGGATGGTATCTTTTCTTTGTACGCACCATGCATGTCAACAACCGAAGGATGAGAAAGAGGGGAAGGGGCTGTTGGAAGGGAGAAGGGGAACCAATGGGATTTTTGCTATTAAAGTAACCTAATAATCAATTGTTTATCCAACTTACCAACAAAACAAAAAAACAAGTACGTAGAACGTAGCAACTACAAGCTTGATACACACACACGGAAGTACTAAATTCTTTTGCCTCCGTAAAACATCTTACTCCCTCCGTTCCAAAATATGAGATCAATATTGACTTTTTGATAATTTAAGATATTAAAAAATTCAAAATTACGAATTCATTCAATTTTAGAGAATAAATTATGAAAATTGTAAACTATGTAAAAATATTACCAATTATAAGATTTATTGTTTTCAAAAGTAAATTGTATCATACCAATTTTAAAATTGAAAAAATCTCAGATTGACTTCAACAAGGCAAACTTGATCTTATATTTAGGAACAAATGGAGTGTTAAACAAGAAATTACAACCAAAGAAGTAGATTGAAACAACAAAACTCCATGGACAACTTGAGTCTTGAGATGAAGAAACTTGATAAAACCAGATATCATAACAGAAAAATCTTATGGCAGAAAACTGCAAGAAGCATTTTTTTACTACCAGCCAGTACATAGTAAAGACTAGCTTACATAGGAACTAATCATTAGGGACAGAAAAAGGGAACTTGCTGAAAAAAGGAACGCAAAAAAGTGAATCTACAAATCAAGGACTGGAATGCACAAGGAACTAATGATTGTCTATAATTTCCACACAACAAAATCAGTTGTAATATTATCATTCTTATTAACCAGCTTATGCCCAAACTAAATATTTTATCCAACATAATTGCCTTATTTCTCCAACTTTAGTTTGTGAAAGTGGTAAAGACTAGAGAGAAGAACTTCTTGAGTTATGCATTTGTTAAACTATCTACATCAGTTTAGTTGGGCCTATGAACCCAAAATGGATATCTATAGAATCTAAGCCTTGAGTTGTTGCAAGTTGCAATAATGCCGAGTCATAACAAAGACGTGTCTAAGAGATACCCTGCAAGATGGTAACCGACAACATCATAAAGATGCAGGATTTGCAATAAATGTACAGATTAATAGAATCATAGCAATGCGAAATGTAGCTGCTTGGGTTAATGCAGCTAAGCAATACACCAACAAAATATTAATGAGTGAATATCTATCCAGTCCCTTGGAATCAGCTCATCAGAAAGTTTCTATAAGAGAGAGTAAAAAAATTTGGTGAACATTACCAATAAATTTAACAAAACACGTACCACACAGAAAACGCATTGCACACATTTGAAAAAGTTATGAGAAGAAAACACAGTTGTTGCCGAGCAAGACCACTTTCTTTTTTGGTCATGGGCAAGAGCACTGAAAATAACATATACCTTGGATTTGGATTGCCTTTCACTAATTTCTGTCCATACTTGCGCCAGCGATATCCATCATTCACTATATCAACCAGACTCGTAGTATGGACAACAAGCCGAGATTCACCATTTGTCCTATTTGCCAAAGCCAAAGTATTATCAGCACTAGAAATGTCTTTCTTCCTGTTGCAAGAAAAAGAATCACAATTTAGTAACAGGTTACACAATGGCATGCTTCAATGCAGTATAAAGAGCTTGTTAACATACCGTCTCTTAGATTTTGGGTTCCCATCATGATCAACCTCATCTCTTGTTTTATTTGATTGTGAAGCTGCACTCTCCATAACATCAACACTTGCTTCAGTAATCAAGAGCTTAGGGGTCTCTACTGGCGCAACATGATGAGGTGTTTCACTATGAACATTGGATGATTCATCTTCAAATAGAAATCACCAAATTAGTCCAGCAACTTTTTGAATTAAGTGCAAGGGCCAAAACAGCAATAAATATAAACACTTACCTTCAGTTTTGTTCAAAGAAGGCTTTTCAGGTCTTCTTGCTTGGATAGGCACAACTAGGGGACCATGTTGAGGTTTGGGATGCTCATGCTTCCCCCGGTAATTAATATTTGTGATATTCCCTTCATGTGACCTTTCCACTTGCTTTTTCGCTGGGCAATTAGGAAATGTACATTTGTAATAGCTTCGAACAAATTGATTTCCTCTAACAAGTTTCTGCCCATATTTTCGCCAATTATATCCGTCTTCTGATGGTTTTTCAGGTATTTTACCAAGAGTGTTTCCTTCTTGAGCAGACTGTAATGCAGGGACCCCGATGTCGGGGTTCCGCCGCAGTGGTAATTTTCCCAAAATTTTCTCTGGTTTTATGGATAAAGTGAACTTCTCTTGATCACACTGTGATGCGGGAAGCTCAATATCAGGATCCTGATGCTGTTCTGGCACAATTTCAGACATAATAGGAAGAGTTCTTCCATCTTGATTGGTTTCTGATGATAAGGTACCCGTATTAGGGCTCTGTGTCTGCTGCAAGTTATCTAACTCTCTCTCAGGTATTGTCAAGAGAGAGCTTCCTTCTTGACAAGATTCAGATGTAAGGTTACCACTATCAAGGCTTTGCCTCTGACGCAAATTATCTGGCTCTGTCTCGCGTACTACAGACATAGAGCTTCCTTCTTGGGTTGATTGTGATGCATCTATGACAACATCAGGGCTCTGCGGTTTAAGATTATTTGGCACTACCTCCGGGATCACTGGATGTGTGCTGCTTTCTTGACTGACTTGTAATGCCCCTAGCTCAGTAGAAGGGTTTCGTCTCTGCTGCAGTTTACCAGACTCTTTCTCAGGTAATACAGAAAGCATGCTTTGTTTTTGGTTGGACGCTGAATCATGCACCCCAGCATTGAAGTTCTCTCTCTGCTGCAATTTATGAGAAGAAATTTCATCGGACACACCTTCCCTTGAAGTAACCATGTGAAGTTGTAGAGTCGTAGTAGTAACAGGTAAAAAATCAGTTCATGTCAGGGCCCATTATCTTCAGATGTTGAACTGGAGTAAAGGTACAAAAGATTAACCAGAACTAACTTGACACTTCGACACATGCCCCATAATACCAGTTGTTCAATGAATCAATATAGAAACCTACGGAAAGAAAGAACAAAATGTAAATACGGGAAAGTCCCATAATTTTGAAGTTATTATGACACTGGAATAATTTTAATATATGAAATAATTTGGAAGCAAATAAGGAAGAAAATTAAGAATGAAAACAGTAATTTTTAATATTTGAAATAATTTGGACGCAAATAAGGAAGAAAATAAGAATGAAAACAGAAATGCGCATTAAAGGAAGATAAAGTGCCTAAAAACAGCGAATTTGTGGGTGGAACTCTAACAGACAACTTATATAACCTAGAATTTCTAGTATAATTCGACGATCAAACTATAGCAATAAAGTCAAGAAGCATATTTGAAAAGATATAATAAGTTAATTAAGAAATTAATAGGATCTCAATAAAGGATGGAATTTTAGTACCTACACGGCTACACCAGTACCTCTGGTTTCTTGAATCGTCAACTTAAAGTACCAAATATCATTGACCAAATTCAAGGAAACAGAAGGCCATTCTTATTTTTTCCCTTTGACTACAGACATATTCCCCTCCAGCTGGCTGCAGATATGCGTCTTCTCAGTTTATGTATGATCTAGATAAATCATTCCTCAGCATAACAAAGGTGTCGAATTCTCCCCTAACATAAAGACTGGCAATAAAATAAAATTACTTGAGTAACATAGTACAAGAACTTCCCTCGGATGGGGGAAGGAATACATCAACAAAATAGTCAAGTGTTGTGATCCTCCACAAAGATGATGACAATGATGAATGGCCCACACCTCAGACATGGTCAGGTAATTGTTCAGATCCACGGGGAAGGAATGCTTTAACATACACAACTGTAAACATAGCATTTCAATCTTCTTTACCGTATCATACCAGACTTGTCCATAACTACAAGAACAATTGTTTTACTTCTACCTGTTGCGATCTCAAAGTAATATACTCCCTCCGTTTCAAAATAAAATATCCTTATTGACTTTTTGAAGTCAAATTAAGACATTTTCAAACTTCAAATTGACATAAATTCCTTTCGTTCTAGTCAATACAACGATGAATATTGTGAAGCATCTACAAAATACTACTCATCATAAGATTGATTATTTCATAATTTTCAATAAATCATTTCAATTTTGCATTCGAAAATGTAACAAGTTGGCTTTCAAAAGTCAATGATGATCTTATAATTTTGAAAAAGATTGAGATCTTTACAAAAGGCTTCGTCTCAATTCATATTTAGCCGCAACCAATCTACGTCGCAGGGGATGCTAGAGATTAAAAATTGTCCCAGTAAGTTCTCATATGTCTATGTTCTTATCCCAACCTCAAATATCGATACAACAGGCTGACTATTTTGTTAGAAAATTTTACTTTCTCCATCAGAGGTATAGTTGTGTTGTGTGGAATTATCTTCAGAGTACACCAAATAATTTAATCTCAAGGGATAGAGGAGTAACATCCAACAACACCACGTCCCGAATCTTCTCAATGCCCTCACCACTCAAGATAGCAGCATGCACGGGCCACGGCTGCACCATAGGCAACAGCCTCATCAGGATTAATGATCTAACAGCGCTCTTTCCCATTGAAAAACCAATAATCTAAATAATAGTGAGTATTAAAACTCTTTATATAGGAAACTAAGACTTACAAATCAAGTAAAAACCAAATTTAAAAAGGAAACAATCTTCTTATTAAAATTTATTACTAAAACTTCTAAATATCATACTACTATATGGATAAGCCCTTCAAAGTTGCTCACATACAAAAGAAATTTGATACTCATGTTACTTGGTTTTAGCCCAAAGAAGGTCCGGATGGTCTAAATAAGTTTTATTTTTATCTTTTATCTTTTTCTTTGGACTAATTGACTCTTTTTTTAAGTAGGGCTCAAAGTGAAATAAAGTATAAAGGAGGGGTAAATCTGTAAAAACAGCAAGTTCAAAGTTCATGGACTAATTTGAAAGAAATCCAAAGTTGAGGAAGAACTATTTTGAAAATTTATAAAAACTGGGGGACCCAAATCTAAACTTTTAACAAACTACAGAACAAAAATGAAAAATATAGAAAACCTTTAGGTACCTAATGATAATTTACAAATGGAGTTGGGGTATAGGCACAAGAGAGATCGGGATCTATATTTACATGTATTTTTTTCCCTTTCTCAAGAACTAACGATATGACTATACTTGTATGTAGTCAGCCATGTTGGTGAAGAATTGAATATCGGTGGCAAGAGTTTTTTCGCAAAAATATTTATTCTTCTCTTTTTTTTTTTCTTTTTTTTCCTTTTAAAATCTTGGATTGTTATTCTCTACTCTACTCGACAACAAAAGATCTGACGGATAAGAACTCTTTTAAGATACGATTTCAAAACCCTATAGCAATAGCCGAACATAGAACTTCATAATAATGTAGAGAAAATCGATTGTGAGGCCGATACCGAGTAAAGAAATTGTCAGTGAAGATCTTCCTTGCTAATAAATATGGGGTGTAGTGGTTGAATGAATTATTTGTCAACAACTAAGAATTGATAAGTTGAGCATAAAACTTGTAGTGAACAGAAGACTAGTCATGCATTTGGATAATGGTCAAATGATGATGAGGATGTTGATTTAATTTTTAAACCAAAAAAATAAAGTTTCAATGGATAGGAAGTTTCTCTGATACTAAATTGGTGCGAGATGGAAGAACAAATAACCTAATACAATTAGTTATCTAATGTTTGATTGGATGAATACTAGGGGTTAGCGCTAATTGGTAGACGAAGATAAAAACCGACTCTCTCTAATACCAAATTGGTGCAAGACAGAAGCACGAATAATCTAATACATAAATAACCTAATACATATTAGTTAGATTTCTAATGTTTGATTGGGTCAAAACTACTAGAGGTTGGCGTTGATCGACAAACGAAGATAAAAACCCCTCCTTTAAGGCAAGATGATTGATTAAAAGGGGGAATAAATCACCCAAAATAGAAAGTATATGAAATTTCAAAAGATCAAAGTCTATTCAAATTAAAGCTGCTCCTCTATATATAATGATACATAACTTGTTCTCCAAACCAAATCAAGTCAAATCTAAAAGATCTTCTAAAAATCCTACTTTCTAAAATAAATACAATAAAACCTAATAACTTAAATCAAAATCCACAATTAAATAAAACTCGCTAACTAATTTTTTTTGGGCTGCATCAGATATCTTCTTGTAGGACGCAACAGCTATGATGAGTGTTAATTAATAGGTTTCATTCTAGTTGTTGAAAATATACTACAAAGGCTAAAAAGTTGAGAGGATGTTTAAGGTTATGTGAGAATGTTGATTGGGAGCGAAGACGAAGCATCCTGCGAAGATGTAGAGAACAGTCAAGTTGCACTCCAGAAGCATCAAAGATGGCTATTTGATACAATCCCGATCAGGTTCATATCGAACGACAATAACTCAATTTAAGTCCCATGGATTCATCAAGCAATTCAAGAAGTTTGGGCTGAAAATTGTTCAAGGAAATTCAATAAAAGGGATGTTCCTCAATTATTTAGCATGACCCAACTGGCTAATTTAATTCAGCCCATGGGACCACGGATATCATGTGATTACGTGGATTCAACAATTCCTTGGCAGCCACGAATTTGTTTCCTTAGTAAGCTAGTACACGGATTCTACTTTACTTAGCATATTCAACAATTGATTTCCTAATTGCATATGTATAATCACGTGAGCCTGCATGGCATATTCACATGGGATATTCAGCAAGTTTATTCATTAAGGAAGGCTAAACTTATTAGCACACGTGGGCCATTCGTAAGTTAACATGAATCAAGCTTAAACATATTCAGCATATTCACGGATTAAGCAAGGAAAGGATTTCTAATTTCAATTGGAGGTGGATTCATTTATTAAGCAGCCACACATTCACTTATTCAATTACACGGATTCCTAGTGGGTCTAACATTATGGGACAACATATCATGTGGGTTTTCTAAGTGCTGCATCTTCATTCCTAGCAATGCATGGATTTCAACTCTAATTCAAGTTAGACAAGGATTGTTTCATTGCAGCAACATATCCTATTCTCACTTGATATCTTAATTGATTCGGATTTCCTTAATTACAAATTCACACGGTATTGATCTCCACGCGGTTTGATTTCTTGGATTCACGGTAATTTATTTCCGAAGGCGACAAGCATTCGTGGGTTCTAATTAGTTTTAATAGTAATGTAGTTAGGATTTTATTTAGCTAGGATTTTATTTCCAATTGATTTGTTATTTTCTTATAGGACTAGGGTTTATTCGTATTAGTATAAATAAGGGACATGAGTTATGTAATAGTTACAATTCAGATTTTTCTTGTGAGTTTATTCTCTACTTTTGGTTCTTTGAAGAATTCCTAAGTATTTTCTTAGTTTTCTTTGAGATTCAAGTTTGACTTATCATACAACAATACATAGTTGTGTGTGGCGTCTTCTACCACACTAATCGTCGATTGTACCAAGATTACCGCTTCAATATAAGCGAGGGGCCAAGGTGTCGTTGGTGTCCATTCAACCCATATTTCCTAGCGCAGAGCAATTGTACCAAGATTACCGTCTACATATAGGCGAGAGGTTGAGGTGTTGTGAGTGTTCCACCTTATAACTTGCTGGATACGATCCGGGAGACGACCACCTCACGCAAGCGTGCCGTGAAGTCTATCACTATTTATGTGGTACCCTGAAATTATTAGCTAAGAAGTGGTGACAAGGACCAATTCTAATATGAAGCTTCTAGAGAATTCTAGCAATGGAATATCACCAGGAAGCAAAACGATGAACAGAATCCATGCAAATACATTGTGCTGAAACTAAAAACTCATCCTACTAATTGATGTCATCATGTCAAAAGCAACGAAACACGTATAGGAAAATTTTAGGAAGGGGCATTATTGTGGCATCTACAAGCAAAAAAATACTAAATAAGCAACTCCAGCGGTCATCATCAACATCTCTAATTTACTACACTATAGATAAGGGACTTTTGTATCTTTCCAATTTCCTTTTGAGGCTATTTCATGTAACAATTAGCCTACAATTCCATCTTTATTTCCATTCATCTTTTAGAGGGCAACATATACCTCGCAATTGGCCTTATGTCACTCCCTAAAACTTGGCTAACATAACCAGCAACCTTTACAAAGATAGAATCTTGCTAACTTAGGCTGAACAAACAGAGCAAAAGAGACTACCCTAATGTCAGGGAAAATTTAGGCCTTTCCCAAATCAAAATTTCCTTTTAATTTATATGTCTACCGAGATACCAGAAATTTACAATTCATCAATTCGAGTAAAACCCAAGACTGGTTAAACTTGTATCCGCATATGCAAACAAACTGCTTCTTATCTTTTTTGAATTGAGCTTTCTAAAATTATTTCCAAGTTCCCATCCCACGAAAGAAATTAAATTCTAAGCAAATCGAGCTTGTAAAAAATACTTGCAGAGATAGATGTCTCAGCAAAGAAATATAAAAACAGTGACTAGAAATAACAAGTGGAAACAAAACGGGAGCTAATAATCACATCAGTAATTCCTATTCTATTTCAATTCCCATAATTCTCAACCAAAAGCAGTGACTTTGAAGATTATAAAAAACATAAATTTAAAAAAAAAAAATCATGTAAACATGTATAAATTTATAAAAATTAGCATAAGAGGTGTAAAAAAACAAAAACACAGGTACACTAAATAAACTCGGGAGAGAGATTGGAATCAAGCTACTTTTACAACAGATCAAGTAAGTCCTAGATTAACGTGAAAGCCTAAACAAAAGCCCTAACGAATTCTTCAGTCCAATACAACTGCACCCAAAAAAAAAGAAAAAAGAAAATACCTTCATTTATCAGTCCGAAATTCCAGTCAGGAAGAGACAATTTGAGCCGTCGATCGCGGCGGAGTTAGGAAAGAAGTCGCCGGAGAGATGTTAGGGGAGCTGAAATTAGTTGGAAATTGAAGGTGATAGCTCAAAGGTGGGATTCGAAAACAGAAGAATTGACTAGGCCAACTACTATTACTATTACTATGAAAGATCAGAAAGAGAAAGGTTGTCTGTGAGTGGAGAGTAATATTATATGAAGAATCTGTTTTTTTTTTAACCCTGCTGTTGCTGTTGCTGTTTGAACGAGTATGCGCTCCTTAAGCGTGAGCCGTTGGATTTGGTGGGCCTCTCTATACATCTCTCACGTGGAAAGCCACTTGACGGGGACGGTGGCCCACGGGAGAACAAAACGCAGTCGTTTTGCTGTTGCCTTTCTTCTAGACTAGATTTTTTTTAATTTTATTTCTTTCGAAACCACCCCAGTAAAGAAATTTTAATAATCAACACCAAAAAATCACACTGGCCTAAACATTTTAAGATCTTAATCTTAATTATCAAGTTAATATTTCATATTAATTTTATAATTTATTTCATTTAACTTTATGATGATGATGATGATGATTATGAGTACTAATATTTAAAGGGCTCATGGTTTACCCAACCACCCCCTCGGGATTGTATTCTCTCAAATTTAAGAATTAAGAATTACTACCAATTTACCATAGGCTCAATTTGTAGATCATATTCCTAGGGATAGTTGAAAAGCAAGAAAATGATTAAAGGTCCTCTTAACATGTGCCCTTACACATGTTAAGCACACAATTCAAGAGTATATTTTCTTGAACTGTGTGCATATTCCCTTGAACTTTGTACAAATGCAGAAATCAAAAGAATATGCACACAGTTCAAGAGAATATACCCTTGAACTGTGTGCTTAACATGTGCCCTAAGGACATATGTTAAAAAATTCCCTGATTAAATGGTAGTTAAATTTAAATTTCTAATATTCATTATGGATATTGTTTTAATTGACTTAATTAATTGGAGATTAAGACTAGTTAAACTGTATTATGAGAATTGCTTTGATTGTAAAAATTAAATAAAATTTTTGTATGAATTTAATAAATTAAAGAACAAAAGGTTCAAACTTAGTCATACTCAATTCCTCATATATAATTTAATATTCTATTCCACAAAAATTTTATTAAATAATACTACTAAAATAAGTAGTTGCCAAACAGGCTCTGACAAATCCTGGCCAAAGGAGCTGGTTTACTTGTTTTTTCTTTACTTTTCCGACTTTATGCTTTGCATGTACGGGTGTTGTTTTCTTTTTTTTTTTCTGACACTTGTATATTTATGGATTTCTAAGATATAAAGCTTCTGCTCCCTCCTATATAAAATTAGGAATATAATTTAATTTTTGAAATTAAAATTTAAACACGATAATATATTAATTTTAAATTAATGTGAATTTATTTTATTTTAATTAATAAAATAATTACTCCGTCTCCAAAAGATTACTAAATGTATAAATTTTTAATCTCCAAAAGAATGAGATAAAATATATCAATTAAAAGGTAATTAAGTCATTTAGTGAGGTTAAAATAAAAATATTCAGCACTTTATATTATATTATGGGGCTATTAGGGATAATTTTGAAACTTTCTTACTTTCTTTCCTCTATTTTTATTTTTCTTAATATGTGTGTAAATTGTATTTTGTTTATCTTTTTGAGAACGGAGGGAGTAGTATATAACAAATTTTATTTCATTCTAAATTTTTATGAATCATACTAATTTTAAAATTTAATATGTCGTCGTTTGACATTAAAAATTAAATTGTATTTTTAATTTTAAAACAAAAGGAGTATTATTTAATATGCTGGAGGTTTTTATACCATAATTTAGTTGGTTTTGAAGTCTACTACATTCTGTGTATTGTTTATTAACTTTTAAGATGAGCATCTAGTTGGTGGTACGTCTCCAATTAGGGGTGATAGTTATGTCATGTTAGTCGAATTCGTATCGTGTTAAATTATAGATATTATATTAAATATATTAACATTATCACTATTCATTTAATTATTCGTGTCAAGAGCGTCAATATTAATACTAATCTGTTTATTAATCATGTTAACGTATTGACCCGTTTAACCCGTTTACTATATAAATTAAAAATTTTAAATAAAATAAATAAACATCATTCACTTATTTTATTGAATAAATATTATAATTTATTCATCACACAACATTTATTTAACAAAAGATAAAATAACATACTTAGAAAAATAACCAAGAAAACTAAAACCTAATATTTAAAATAAATTATAACGTTATATAATCATGTTTAGTTTTAAATTATTTTAGATAAACGTGTCTAATCATGTTAAACGAGTTAATCTGTTAATTATATATGTTTGACCTATTTAAATTTCGTGTTGAACATGTCGACCTGTTTATGACACAGATACTGTTTATACTCAACACTAACCATCTTATTTTATGTCGTTTTCGTGTCAAGTTACCATATCGTTGCAAAAATTGTCACCCCTATCTCCAATCTCCATGTTACTTCACTTGCACATAATTAAAACCATTAGAAGAAATATCAAGTTCAAAACATGAGCTACTGTAGTTTACGAAGTTTTCAATTTTTGTTATCAATCTACATCTACTTATAGGATAAATAATGGCATATTAATAATTTCATATAATTAAATAGCTGGACTATATATACGCACGGGACTCTTGTAGGGTGTTGGATTTTTGTAGTAATTTTGAAGATCATAAATGAAAATAACATATTGCTTCATTAAACACACTAATGATCTTGCATGCCTACCATCACGTTCTTTCTCATTTATACAATTAACATAAGACAAGATTAGACTTGAGTGGTAAAAATATCACAGTCTTTTTAGGAGGGAGAGCTATTCTCAAGCCTTCAACTGCAGGTTTTTTTTAAAAAAAATAAATAAAAGTCCTCTTCTCAGTTCTCGGATTGAAGCTCTTATTAATCTGAAGATTCTTTTACGATTAAAGAAAATAAATTATGATGGCAATCATTAATTCAAAACGTAAAAAAAACAAAAAAAAAACATGATAATGAAATTAAAATGATAAACATGAAAATGATGAATCATTTAAACTATTGTCATTAAAAAGAACTTTTTTGTATGGGATGTGTTAGTAAGGATGAAAAAAATCAATTTGGTCTGTTGCATTAACTCTTTTCTCTAACCAAAACGCTAGCAGCTCAAACATATCTCTCTCAATCTTGTGCAACTTGACGCCGATTTTCAAGTCACGACCTCAAGATCCGAATACTCCGGCGACGCAGTACGGAACCGACGCATTCGCAAGGTACTTTCTAATTTTTTGTTGGGGTCATAATGAGATGGCAATAGTGCTGTCAAGGGTTTTGATTTTGAACAGATCTCCTAAGCTTCAACATTTCCAACTACTTCCAGAAAATGATCTGGTATTTCCAAGTGTTTATGCACATAGCGATCAAAGTGTTTTTTTTTTTAAATTTCTTATTTATATGTCTTATCTTTTGCTTTTGTAATTTAATTTTATTCTTATTTTGTAATTCGTTAGGTGCAGAATGATTGCTTTTTTAATGTCACATGATTGAGCTTAAAATTCCAGATCATGATATTTTTTAATGAAATTAAATTGTGGACTACTTTCTGCTTTGTCCTACTATGGACTTTATCCAACATGAAAGAAGGGATTTTTTTTAATGCTATATTGTTCTTGGTTTTGTCAAGGGTTCATCTGAAGGTCTATTTATGTTGGGGCATTTGTAATTTTATTTCTCCTTTTCTGATCAGCATGGATTCATGGAGGATTCAACAAAAAATTTGAAACTGACTATGTTCTGTTTTCAAGGTCATATGATTGAGCATAGGGGATTATGTAAGTGCAGTACCTTGCGAATGCGTCGGTTCTTTTATTTTCATTTCCAAGAGCGTCGTCAATTTTCCAAAATTGGGTGTCAAATCGATTTCAGAGACAAAGCTTTGAGCTCGTTTTTGTCTAGAGAGAGTGACTTGAGAGAGACAGAGATTTGAACGATTGATTTCTTAACACGCCCGGTTGGATTGCCTTTGACCCGCGTCATTTTTTTCCCATGCCATATCTGAACTGAGCCGTTGGATGTGATCCAATGGTTGACATGCAAAGTTCGAATTTTAAGTCCCATACGGGAGCCCGGATGTGAACTGAATTGTGTGTGTGTGTATATATATATATATACCAATTTTGATTTGAAAAGTTTAAACATTATCTATCATCAATTTAAGATGAGCTATCCAAATGTTGAGAAATTTAAATTTTAGAGTTTCTTAAAAACTTTAGCACTGTGAGTTGTGACTTTGGGAAGAAAAAAGAAAGGAAGAAGAATTCCTTGGCTCCATCAATGAGTTTGATGAGAAGAAAATACGCAGAATTTTTTTCCAATAAGAGGGAAAGAAAAAAAAGAAAAGATTTAACTTTAAAATGAGTTACCATTTCAATTATAAGAGAATTTTTGATAAATAACTGCAAGAATATTTTTGGTACTTTAAAAGTGTTATACAAGTTTTTAGTTAATTTTCTTTCTAATAACTTTGGAATGATTTTTTGGGTGAAATTTGCTTCAAATTCCCCTCATCTTTTCTTTTTTTCATCTTAAAAAAAAAACTCACAAACGGAGAAAGTCTATTTCTTTCCCAAATTTTGGTTGTGTTTTTCTTTCTCTTAACTCAAACATAGTGTAGAGGAACCAGATGTAAATAAAATGTTAAGTAAATCAAATAATCAAATTCTCTAGCATTGTGCTTTTGAGTTTTAAAATGAATATTTAAATTCTCCAACATTGTGTTTTTAGCTAGCTTTCTTAAAAGAAAAATGAAAATTGAGGCTAGCACAACACTACGTGTAAGTAGGAGAGATCCACAACTCTTGTTGAAAGAGGGAATAAGTATGCGCTTATATCAACTGTGCAACAAGCAATTCAAGCGATCTACCTAATCTTAAAAGTTAAAGGGAATCACTTACTTGTACTTCAAAACAAAGAGTAGGCCCCTTTCAAGTTATTTGTATCCGAGAATATATTCTTATATGAATTACAATAATAAGACTATTAATTTTAAGATTAAATAATTTTAATCATATATTTGTATTTTATGAAATTATTCACTAGATATTTTAAAATAATCTCATGTTATGTTTATTTTATCCAAAATTATTTAAAATATTAAATAAAAAACTTATCAGTTTGAACTATTATTATACCTTACCATTAATAAAAAAGATATCATATTCTCCTTAATATGAATATAGATAGAATAAGATATATCGATCTTTTTAAACAAAGTTAAAATTTAATTTTATCCACAAATTTTTAGTGCCAAATAATAAAAATTATAATACTTAGTTGAACATAGTATTAAATAATTCTCAATTACAAGTCATTTTATTATAATAGACCCGAATCAATTTTTAAAAACAACCAAGAGATTTAAAATTTCAATCTCAATTATAATCATTACCGACAAATATAACCATAAAGTATTATAAAGTAAATACGAACCCAAGTCAATCCTTTTCCCAGTTATCTTTCAGCACCGCATGGCATGGTATGATTAATGGCGCATTTTGAAGATCAAGAACAAAAACAATTCCTATATCTACCACCATCACTTCCAAAAAGAGTTTAATTAATTTTACGTTTAAACTTATAATTCAAAACAAGATTTTAATGCTTTTTCCAAAACTTCAAAAATAAGAGTCCGTAAAATTCAATTTCTATTTTAAATTTTTTGTTTACAAACACAACAATTTTATGTATTATGCCATTAATTTCATTATTTCCCTGCAATTTATGAAATGCCTTTGCTTTCATTATATCCTGAAATTTGTAAAATTAAAAAAAATTAATAGCTGCGATTCATCGACTCTGTCAAAATTTCTATTACCAATTAAAGTGCCCAAAATTTCTTTAAGCTGATAACCAGTCCAAGCACCATTTCAAGTTCCCCCACCACTACAACAATTCTAAAAATTAATAATAATAATTTACTTTTATTTCGATGATTGAATTTAAGAAATTGTGAGCCACTCCGTGGATAGTCTTCCCTCGTGAAAAAATAGGAGGAAAGACTAGAAAGACAAGGCGGCCATTCATCTAGCTTATGAATATGTTAAGTACTGCCGGAAATTATCTAAACAGCACTAGACCGTCCATAAGCACAACTACACCGATTTGAATCATCATATACAAATTTTTTTAGAAAAAAATAAAATTTAAATGCATCTCTACTATTAGAAGGAATAAAAAATGGAAATGGAAAAATTATTAAGGCCTCAGATTTGCAGAATTGGTCAACAAGGCCAAAGGCCATTCAGTCCCGAAAGATGGTGTAATTTAAATCTGATTTCCTCACCGGCCGATTGATTGATTCATATACAAAATAAAATTTAGGGGAAAAAGGTATGGAAAAAAAAGAAGGAAAAGGAATGTATTTCTCATGGCAAGTCCCAAGAGGAAATTGCAGAGACTCTGCTTCTCCCCAAGGCGATAGGATATGAGAACGAACTCCGCTTTGACAAGCAGGAACCTCCATTCCAATCCAATTAAGGAGAGGAAGAAAGCTCAACCGCCATGGCGTCAACGCGGAAGCTTGATCTGTGACGATTTTTGTTTCTGGGTTTTGCGAATATTAGCTACTTCGCCCCAATTTCTAATGCAAATTGTCACAAATTATAAACCAAAGAAAAAAAATCATACAAAACCATACACGAAGAGATGAAAAGAGAGTATAAATTGTTAAGCGGCGGTGTATTTGCAGATTGCATCAAAACCCTAATATAACCATGGTACAAGATGGAATATGTTAAGTGTGAGGTTATGATATTTATAAACTAGGTGCTTTTATTTTGGCCGTTCGATCATTAGGTCTTGATCTGATGGGCGGTGCTTTGAATATAGGCTGAAGCCACGGGCCGGCCCATTCATAAAAATGTGGGATTGAAGTTTACATTCTTAAGCCTAATAAAATTTGAATCTTTTCGATCTAAACTCGGCCTACAGCCGTTTCTTAAGACAGAATAAATTAGTATAGTATAAGAAGTGTTTGTAAAATTATGTGAAAAATATACTCTCGTCATGTAAAATTCTCTCTTTTCCGCTTTATTTTTTCTTAATTATTTGAAAAGTATTACTTAAGACATGTATTATGAGACGAAAAGAGTACATTATGAGTGAATGCCCTAGAAACAGATTATTGAAATACAAAATATTTTACCTATAACCTATGCCCTTAATACACTTTATTATTTTCATCAAGTTTTATGATTTGTACTTGGGTTTAGGGGTAGGGGTGAAAATAATCTTAAGTCGAGTTCAACAGTACTTTACTTAGATTTTACTCAAAATTTTATAAATCTACTTGAATTCGAATACAATTTTGTAATATTTGTTTATATTTGAATTCAACTCGTTTTTTTAGTTAAACTAATCGCGAGTATTTGAGACATACACTAATCAGAACTGGATCATTTATATTATGATAATGTAGATAAAAATAACTCAATCAACTATTTGAAATGATTTAAATTTGAACTCTCCAAACTAGATCTCAAACGTTGTAAAAAAAATTAATAAGATGATATTATCACTAATGAATTTATTGATGGATATGTACGGGAAAAACAAAAATTCATTTCGCTTCTCAAAATATGTGGAGAATTTAATTGTTGAATATTATATATTAAATAAACGAGTATACTCGATACTAGAGTAAGTATCACCGAACTTGTATCGAGTAGGGATTAGTGAAGTAAAAAAAATTTGATATTAAATGATCGAACAATAGGCGACTTATATTCGACTCAAATAAGTCTGAGAATGTCAAAATGCATTCCAATTCGCCTTGTTTAAATATCGAATTTGAGTCTAGAGGCTGGATGAAAAGTCTATTTTACCTTTCATGTTGTGTTGACTTAACAGATTGTAGAAAGGTAACTGGGAAAATTTGTGGTTGTCGCTTAAGGAACTAGCGGTAAGTTCTTAAATTAATCACTACTGTGGGTATTTCAATAATTACTTATCCCGCTAGAAAGAGTTTGTCTGCCGCTAGAGGAAGTAGCGACAAATTATTCATCCCAACTAATTCGAGTCATTAGATCATTCATTGGACAGTGTAAGGTATGGTTGTTGAAAGAGTGCTTCTAACTAGTGGTTGTTAGTGTTATATATATATATATATATATATATATATACACACACACACACACACACATATAGAATCTCATCCGTGGCAATCAGTTGTCACGGATACTATATCAGCAACTATCTTGATCATGATAATAAAATACTGAAATTAAGTTGAATATAACTTCTGCCGCTAGAAAGAGTAGCGACAGTGATACTCTTTATAGCGACATGACAAATGACCAAACTGCCCCCAATATTTCTAGCAACCACCCCCTCAGCTGTTCATCATGACCCCTACCGCTAGAAGGAGTAGTTGCACGAGGTAATCGGAGCATATATATTGTAAAACCTTATCGCAATTGAAAAGGTAATTGGAGTTGACTAACATGCTTACACCACGTAATCGAGTATATCAACTTTTGAATTCCCTTATAGACTTTCATATCCAACTGTCATTATCATAAAGTATATTATAAAAATATACAAAATTTTAATTTTGAAAAAGAAGTAAACTACTCCCTCCATTCCACAAAGGATGTCAAAAGTACTACTTTGTTTTAAACTTTAGATTATATTTTAATTTTTTAAGTTAATTTTTAATATTTAAAGTCAGTATAATTTATTTAATTTTAATTTAAATGAACGTAATTATTGTGTACTAATTAATATGATACTATTTATTATTATATTTGTTACTTTTAAAATTTTAATATTTTATATTTTAACATTTTATAAATTAACTTAAAAATAAAATATATCTATAATTTAACGGAGAGAGTAACACGTTCTCACTGGTTCACTAATATTCATACTCCGTCCATGTTCTCAAGGAACATGATATTTAGATGAATGTTTAGTATTAAATATTATGGCATGATCAGTTTATTATTTGTCTTAGATGAGACATTAATTAAATATAAAAAGTATAATAAAAAAATTTATTTTATAAAATATATTTTTTATCTTGAAAAGGAACCAATACATTTGAAATATTGGAGGAAATTAAAATTTTATATATTTTTATAATATATTTTATGATAATGATAATTAAATATAAAAATTCATAAATAGACCCAAAAATTAATATGTCTGATTATATATTATAAACATGTTACTCAACTCGAATTACCTCTCTAATTGTTATAAGATTTTACCAATAACTCCATCCAAACTCTCCCTTATATTATCATGCTAATTCCCTCATCATCATCAAACATCAACTCAAAATATACCACTAGTCTACTGTCCACTCTCCTCTTCGATTTCTAATTCATCTCCCTATATATCCCTATATATTCGAATAATTTTTTAAGGAGAAGATTTGTGATTAACTCTCGTTTCAGATAGAATTTCAAGTAATGAATCCTCTGTCATTTGTTTTTCGATTGCCCCTGCTGAATTAGTTTTGCTCTACAATCTTTTGCCGAATTTATTGAAAACAAATCGGTGAAACCGTCGTTTCTGTTATCCTAGATGGTAGAGCTTCAGTAGTTGTTTGCTGTTTTTTGTTTGTTTCTTCTAGCTTCATAATAATCACTTCATGTTACATTTAATTCTGCATTTTTTCAGATCATATGGAATTACACACACTACACATTTTGTAGGTGTTATCATAATAAGTACCTCTTAAGCATTCAAGTTGGGATTTTGTTTTTCACTCTTATTTTGAGAAGCTTTGGGAATCAGTTCAGTGTGATTAAAAATTCAATTTTAGCTTTACTTGTAAGAAGAGCAAATATATTCACTAATTAAATACTGTTGTTTGCTTTAGTTAGAGTTGTTTGCTTTAGTTAGAGTTGGTGTTGGATCTATGGTATGATTTGTTTAATTGTCTCATCATTAGTTTTTGGATAATGCTAGGAGTATAACCAAAAAAAGAAAATATTGAGACCTTTAGCATTGCCCTTAATTTTTAATATGTATCCAGTATATCCGCTCAACACTTTTTTTTTAACTAAATAAAATAAACTCTATTCGCCTACTTTGTTTTCTCCTTATTGTTCATACACAAACATACGCGCACTTTTTTGTAGGTTGTGCTCAGTGAGATGGTCAAGTGTTCACTCTGTGAATACTTACTTGGTCATGGGTTCAAGTCTTGAAAACAGTCTCCTTATAAATAGGGTAAGGCTGCGGGATTTTGACAATCCCAGAGTTGTGCTATTTGCGGGAGCCTTGTGTACCAAATGCAATAATCTCTCTCTCTATATATATATAATTTTATTTTATTTTATTTAAAAAAAACCTTTTATACTTACCATATTACTTAGAGCTATTCGTTCCAATTTCATTTATCACAATCAAATCAAGTGAAATGCATGTTTCCCTTTTCTGATTATTTGTTGTCAATTGTGTATTATTCAATAGAAGTAGGAAGAATCAGTTTACTGGTAAAATAGTTATTGTTAGGTTGCGTTTGGAGTTACAAAGTATGATTTAGCCTAAAATGATTGTCAATTGAAATTATACCATTTACATTTTGGATTTGAGCTAAGTATGCGCATAAACATAGTGTCCTAATTGAAGTGGATTAGAAATAACAAAGGTTTACAAAAGTAATTAAATTACTTGACACCAAGGGTTTCTAGTAGCTATAGTAGTCTAAACCAAGAGTGTTTCTAACAGATTCTTAAGGCTAAACGATACACAAATGCACAGGATATCATGGTCAAGCTTCCAAACGCAATTAGTTTCGTTGTTGCTGATATCCAGCTGTTTCAAATTGTGATTCTTATTTATTTGCCTTAATTAGATAACCTGCTTTTATACCATCCTCAGAGTCATGTATCTCTTCTCTTGGGATTGTTAGCTGCTTTAATTGAACATAATATTTGTTAGCTGAAAACCTAGTTTCATAATTTGAGCAGACTCTAAGTTGAGCCGTCTTTCTTGATCACAGGTTTGGTATAATTGTCTTGCATTGTGGGTTTTTTGGTGGAATTGTATACTGCTGGTTGAATTTTTTCTAATAGCTTATATATATATATATATATATATATACACACACACATACATACTTGCTTTTTACACCCACTAGACCTTAAGATGCCATCTGCAAGTCCTGAATCATCTGATCAAGACAGAGAACCATTTGTTGAGGTTGATCCATCTGGACGATTTGGTCGATACAGTGATCTACTAGGTGTTGGTGCTGTTAAGAAGGTTTATAGGGGATTTGATCAAGAGGAAGGTCGCGATGTGGCATGGAATCAGGTTCGGTTGAAGAAGTTCAGTGGTGACCCATCTGTTGTCAATAGGCTTCTCTCTGAAATTGAGTTGCTGCAAACACTGAAAAATGAGAACATCATTGTTCTCTACAGTTTCTGGAAGGATACTGAGCACAACACATTGAATTTCATTACTGAGGCATGTGCATCAGGTAACCTGAGGGAATACAGGAAGAAGCATCGGCGTGTGTCAGTGAAGGCCTTGAAGAAGTGGTCAAGACAGATACTTTCCGGCTTGGAATATTTGCATAATCATGAGCCTTGTATCATTCATAGAGATCTGAATTGCAGCAACATATTCATCAATGGGAATATTGGAAAGGTATCTATCTACTTCTCATCCTGCTTATAAATTCTCTTTCGAAAATAAACTAGTTCTTCTATAATCTTATGTGCCCATAACCCATGTTAGAAAATGAAAAGGAGTTTCGTGTTCTTTTCTCATCCTTTCTCTTTTTTATCGTAGTTCTTTCAGTTGGCTTCTCATTAGTTACTCTTGGCAGCTTTATATGTTATCACTTTCAGAATTCAGTGTCAATTTATTTTCTTCACTCGAGTAGAATATCTGAGAGCGAGATAGAACCACCTATTATTTATCTTCTAGGCACTTATCTTTAGACAGTCATAATATCAATAGAATGCTAAAATTCAGGGCGTGATATTGTTTTTTCAAGGTTAAGAATCAATAGCCATCGAAATATATAGAGCCCTCCTACCCTGTATGGCTGTATTTCATTGCCATAAATGTTGTAGGAAATTCTTTTTAGTGCTTTTAGCAAACCAAGTTGAGGGCTCCATAACCCTCTACTCTTTTTCTTTGATTTAGGGAATTTTTACAAGTATACTGATTTATATGTACAGGTCAAGATTGGTGATCTAGGATTAGCAGCAGTTGTAGGGAAGAGCCATGCTGCACATTCCTTACTAGGCACACCAGAGTATATGGCGCCAGAGCTTTACGAGGAGGATTACACAGAGTTGATAGACATATACTCATTTGGATTGTGCTTGCTTGAAATGGCCACAATGGAGATACCATATTGTGAGTGTGACAATGTTGCTAAGATATACAAGAAGGTGACGACCGGAGTGAAACCTCTGTCCATTAGCAAAGTAAGTGATCCAGACTTGAAGGCTTTTATTGAAAGATGCATCGGGCAGCCCCGAGCTAGACCATCAGCCTCTGATCTTCTCAATGATCCTTTCCTTTCTGAAGTTGAGAATAGTGAAAATGAATCGATTAGTAACTGATGGTGTTCGACTCAGAAGTGAAATATTCTTTCTGATGGCCTATGTTTTTTAGTCTTTTCACAGTTAATTTTTTCATGTTCTTGCACATAAGTAGGGTATAGGGTTATAAGTCAAGTGTATGTTATCATATGGCTCTATTGCTCCATTCTTATTCTTTAGTATTTGTATAAGTTGGTATGTGAAAACATCTTCCCCAGTAGGATATCATTATAGAGTAGAAGAACCTAATTCCCGCCCCCAAACCTAGTTTCAACCCCAACCCGAGCTTCAACAGACTCATGTAGCAGTTCTTCAAAGGGAATTGTTATTTCTACTAGAGATATTTTTTATAAGGAATTTTATTTAATATTTACACAAGTTCTCTCACATGAACTTGATGGAAACGGAGAGGATCTCAAATGGAGAGGAGGGTCTTGCCATTTTCCTGGAAATTTCCTTTTTCAATATGGGCCCGCTCAGACCCACAGCATTATATAAAATTCTCTTTCCCAATCACCACCATTTAGAAGGGCTAAAAACTGATTGAAAGTTTTCAAAGGACATAGTCTCTCAATTTAATAGGACTCCTACAAAATTTAGAAAGAATCAGCAATAATTGTTTTACGATTCAAGGAAACTTAAGCACCTTCCAAAAAATATAAATAAATAAAAATTGAGTACCGAGTAACTGATTGTTTACAAGCTAACAGCAATGGGCCATTTTACTTTGCCAAAATATTCAACTTACAATCTTTAAATAATAAATAAAATCCGATTAACATTATCAAAACATAGATAAAATCTACAAAGGTCATTAATAGTAGAAGCTCCTTTAAGCAGAAAATTTTAATAGTTAGCTTTAATGGAGGTCTTTACCTTTGAAAATTTTCACCACTACAACTCCTCATTAAATTATTGATAATTTTAGTCAAAAACAATCCGTTCCATATTTTATTTGAACATTGTTATCTTTTTAAAGTCAATTTAAGAGATTTTTAAATTCACAATTGTCACATATTCTTTTAATTGTTGTTTTTTTAAAATCAACTTAAGATATTGACACAAATTCTTTCGATTTAATTTTAAAAAGTGCGGCGATTCCCTAGGCAATATAAACAAAAAAAAAAACAAATGCCATGCATATTCATAACACAATAAAAAATTATTGGGGATAAGAGACTTGGTGGGAATAAGCAAGCAAACCCGTCAAACCAAAAACCACCCCACCCCATTTTTCAGAAGCCGTGCCGTCTTGGGTGTTTGCTTATTCCACAAACCAAACAAACTTCATCCGCACTTCATCTCCCCCCTCCCACCTTTTCTTTACCTATTCTTCATATACTTATTATATTATTCAAATCTTCTTCTTCTTCTTCCACTTTTTCTCTTTCCCCATAATCCTCTTTTCCATCAATGTAACCCTTTCCACAATATATATTAGTTCAAGAATTAATGGATTTTTTTTTTATTATTTATTTTTATATAGACTGACACGAAAAAGAGTAAAAATTCACCTATCTATTCCTACAGCTGAGAATTTTGGCACACTAATTCAACTACACAACACTCAAGGAACCAACGTTTTTGAAGCCTTAAAACTAGGATTTTCAACTTCACTCGTGCACCTACGACTTTGACTAAATATAGAAAAGGCGGCATTCATTCGAAGTGTAAACAAAGGGATCAATTTCAGTTCACTGGTTTTCTGGATTCTAGATCCTCTAATAATTAGTATTTTGTACAGTTCTAGATACGGGGTTCGAGCATTTTTGCCTTTTGAGGAAGAAAAAAGAAGATGATAAATTCCATCAGTTTTCATTACCATTTATAGCTTCACTTAAACATCTCTAGTGTCCCAAATTCATTCATTTCATAAGCTAGCTCTAGCAATGGATACTGCTAGCTCAAAAGACAGTTGTTCATTGCTTTCAAGTCCTTTCTCATCCCCAAATGTTGCTGCCCTGCTGAAAATCAAGATCATTTCATGGTAACATATATATATATATATATGTTCAGTTAATTTGTTCAGATAAGCTCTTAAATTTTTTGCTGTAGTTAAAAAAGAAATCTTGTTAATTTTTGTGGCAGGAGCCAAGAGACTGGTTTACCCGTATCTGTTCGTGTTCAAGTTGCTGATAGAATTTTTAACCTGCATAAGGTAAGATGAGAGTAAAATCTGAATTAAGAGCTAAATTTTGTATCTTTTAGTTATATAGAAAAGTGCTAGCTAGTATTTATACTTTCCACTTTTCTGCAGTATCCACTGTTTTCCAAGAGCGGATACTTCAACAGGAAATTGAGTGAATCAAATGAGGTTGAGCTGCCAAAAGATTTTCCTGGTGGACCGGAAACCTTTGAGATGATTGCCCTTTTCATCTACGGGTCATCCACCTTAGTCGATCCATTTAATGTGGCTGCACTGCGATGTGCTGCAGAGTATCTTGAAATGACAGAGGAATATAGCTCTTGCAACCTCTGTGAGAGGTTCGATATTTATCTGAACCAAGTTGTTTTGCAAAACTGGGATGATACTTTAATTGTTCTACAAAAGTGCCAAACTTTGCTTCCATTAGCCGAAGAGCTACTGATTGTGAGCCGTTGCATAGAGTCTCTTGCCTTTATGGCTTGTATGGAAATTCTTGATCCTGAGAGGAAGAGGGACCAGCCAGTTGTTACTTTAGAGGTTTTGGCTAGTCAAGCTTGGAGCTGTCAAATGGTGAAGGAGATTGTGAGGCAGGATATTTGGATCAAAGATCTTATTGCTTTGCCATTTGGGTTTTTCAAAAGGATAATAGGATCTTTGAGAAGACAAGGTATGAAAGAAAAATATGTCAGTCCTATCATTCTTTTCTATGCAAATAAATGGGTTCTTTCCAAGAAGACGCGCCAGTTCTGGGAGAATTCTGTAGAGAAAAATGGCACTGACGATGATATAAATGACAGAGATTCGACTATCTTACAAGGTGTCACTAGTTTGCTTCCCATGGGAGAGAAGGCTAGTAAAGTGATACCGGTTGGGTTTTACTTCGCTTTGCTTTCTAGGTCTCTGGAACTTGGCCTAACGGGTACTAATATTACAGCAAAGTTGCAAGATCAAATTGCATCCATTTTGCATACTGCCTATATTAAAGATTTTCTCCTTCCAATAAATGGGAAAGATTCTTTTTCTTCCAGCATCGAATTGGCCACAATGGAGAGCATTTTCTCGACATATGTATCATTTAACATGGACTCGAATAATACTCCTTCGCCGAGTAACTCCATCGTTGCAGAATTATGGGATATGTATCTCACCCATATAGCTACTGATCCAAAAATGGGTTCTAAAAGGTTCATGGATCTCATTGAAACTGTACCAATATCGAGCAGACAAAACCATGATTTTCTTTACAGAGCATTGAACACTTTCCTACAGGTAAGCTCTTTTAAACTTCAGCTCAAAACTTGGATACATACTCTAAGATAAACAAACTAAAAATCCATTGAATTTGAAGTCACCCTATCCTAATTGGTAGCTTCTGTTTTCAGGTGCACCCGGACTTGTCACAAGAAGAGAAAGGGATGATCTGCAAAAACCTCAAATGCCAGAAACTATCACAAGAGGTGTGCGTTGAAGCAGTTCAAAATGAGTTGATGCCGCTCAGATTGATTGTCCAGGCACTTTTTGTTCAGCAACTAAGTACACATCAAGCCTTCAAAGAATGCTCAGACTCATTCAGATATGCACATTGTGGAGAATTCTCGGGCAGCCTATCAAGAAGCCAAAATCTAGGAGAGAGCCCCTATATGGATGGAGGAGGTTCGGGAAGCAGACCATTTAGCTTGTTGCTGCAGAAAGATTCAGCAATGCATAGATCTGAGTTCTCAAGGAAGGATTATGAATCCACAAGCTTCCGAATTCAGAATCTTGAGCAAGAACTAATGACCTTGAAGAGAAGCCTACAACTGCAGAACATGTCGAAGAAAATAGATCCAACTTCAGCCAATCCACTGAACCTGAGACCATATGGTTTGGAGGGAAGAACATTGAGCAAGAAGAGAAATCCGATCGGGCAAGTGACAAGTTGCATTGGTTCTGTTAATTTTTCATCCCAAAGAAAGTATGCCAATAGGTTACTGAAGGTGTTTAGGAGAATAAGTTTGTTTGGCAGCAGAAAATCAAAGAGAAAGCCTAGTACTGGTCTGTGGCCATAGTTGGTGTAATATGTTAACCATGGTTTTGAGATTTATGATAAATAATATATCAGTGAAAAAGACCGAAAACAGGAAAGGGAAAATAACAATAATCACTGCCTCAATTTAACATAATGAAGAAAAATCAACAATAAATTAGTACGGCACATTCAAATTTCAGTATAGCTTGTATCTTACGTGCATTTGTTGGAGAAATCTGTCTTGTTCTAAATATTCCACATTCAGCGCCAATTAGCTAATGCCAACACTTAAAAACATCTCTAGGCTCTTAATATACATAATGACAAAAGCTACACAACCATGGAAGGTCCAAATTTAACATTACGCCCATTCAACTGATTGGAATAAGTAGAAGGCCCTTAATAATATTAGTAGGGATGTAAAATAAGCCAGAGCTGTACTAAATAGCTGCAGCTGCCTCAAGAGTGTGATCAATCTGAACTTTATGATGAGACTCTAAAACACCTCTTGCAGCTTCCATGGCAGCTTGTCCATTGGCATAATGCTGGCGGCAAACAGGCATGTATACATCAGCACCACCTATAAGCTCTGTCTGTGTCTCATCTGTCTTCCTTAGGGTAAAAAAGGCCCTTTTGCCACATAATTCACATCGGGCTGTCAACTTTGTTATGGTATCAGCAAGGGGTATTAGGTTAAGCACTTGACCAAAACTCCTCCTGCAAATAAACATTGTAAATTGTATTGAGTAATGTCATGCCAAAGCATGAGCAATAAATGAAAGAATATCGACGAGTGAATACACATCCATATCATCTCATAAGAATTTACAAAGTTAGTTACGGAAAAACAAGGAAAATGATGTTGTCCATCACCTCATATAGTCACCGTCTAGGCCAGCAATTACTATTGTTTTCCCGTCATTATCAGCTGCCTTGCAGCAGAAATCATAAAGGTCATCAAAGAATTGAGCTTCGTCGATACCAATCACATCCAACTGTCAGCACATAGCACTAGTAAGAAGACTGCCATAAGGCAATATAAGCACATAAATAGTAAGGTCCATGACAGGTTAGTTTTACACTAGCTAAATTGCAATCCTATTAATGTAATTTTAGATAAAAACAAATCCTTTTATAGTAAATGCATACAATTGACTTGGTTAGTGTCAAGTGTTAGATATTCTATTTCTCTGAGATGTATTACTTTGTCTATCAATCATCAATGGTCTCATAAACCCTACCTCTCTCGTTCTTTCAGGATAGGCTGGATAGCTGATGCCTGATAGAGTTGCTAATAAATTTTATCCAATATACATTTCTATTGATCCTACATGTCAGGGGACAAACAAGCATATCCCTGTAAAAATGGCACGAATTGCAAGTCGCTTCAGGTTCCTTTATAATGTCAATCAGATCACAATTTACTAATCATTTAATTAATATCATTACAACAGCTCAAGTTAAATCAGTTGCACTGTTTGTGGCATCAATTCAAGAGTATCCTTCAAGATATTAATGCACAAATCCATAAGCACCATGGAAAAAATCTAGTATAATCTAGACTAGGCATCACTTACAGAGGTTCTTGAACATAGAGACCAAAAAACATCAAACTAAAATTTAGCAGCAAATATAAAGCAAGATTTCAGTTCTCAAACTTGCAAATACCTTTTCATAAGCATCCTCGCCAAATCTTTGACTGAAAGACAACAGATCTGGCAAAGCCCAGCATGGGAACTTTGTCCCATCATGTGTCACTACTGAATCTATGGCATATCGGTTATCCTTGCTTGACTTTATCAACGCCACATTCCTATAAAATATTTAATCAGCTACATATATATGATTGTTAAAAATTTTAAAAACAGCTTCTACAATTGCTACTGTAGGGCATATTATTGACTAAATAAACAATAAAGTTAAGCCTTTGTAACTTTACATTATTACTGAGACATCAAACACACAAACAAGTTGTTTTCATAATTACAAATTATAAGCAGTATCCTTAGCTAAACAAAGTCTGTAAAACATTAATACCTTTAAATTGACAACAAAAAATGCAAAAACTAAGGTACTGAACATGAACTTCAAAAAATATGTAACCCAATAATTATAAACTTATAATTGTACAAGAAATTCAAATTGGATACGGTCATTCCAGCTAAAGATTTAGATTTCTGTAATTGAAACTGAATTCCGCCAAATTACTCTTACCTGCCATGGGCGCCTTCAGATTTGACACGACGAAGAAGAGCCGTAGTTTTGCCTGCAAACATGGGACCCACGATGACATGGATCTCACCGGGAGAGCGATGAGTGGAACCCATCGGATTATCGTCGCTTCCGGCGGCAGGACTGGTGGATGGAAATGAGATTTGGGGTTTGAAGGAGGAAGAAGACATTTTAAATTTCTGGTTTTGGAGCGAAAAAGCAATCCGAGGACAGGAGAGAATGACAGTGTTAGGCGAAGAGACTTCATTTACATATATATATACATAGACTAGCGTTAACCCGAGCTTCCAGCACTGTCGTATTGGAGAGAGATGTGTGAAGAGATTTGCGGTGATGTCGTAGAAATAGGTGTCGGACTTTCTAGCCTCCAACAGGAGAAATGAGAACCGCGGTGAGAGAGTTTAGGAATTGGGGAAGTTAAAGAGATATGAAGAAAGAGTAAATAATGACAGGTTAGATTTATGTCAAATTTTGAATGACTCGGATGATTTATTAGATGAGCGAAAAATTTAAAATTATATATATATCACTTTGATTGCACATGTAGGTGAAATCACTGAATTTGATTTTTTGATTTTTGAATTCCGGAGGGAGTGGAATTGTTTGGCAGATTCATGATTTGGAGGGAAGGTATAAAAGTGAGAGATCTTTAGGCTTTTTTGCAGGTTGGAGCCAAGGTAGGCCAGTACAAGGGGCCATGTAGATGGATGGATTAGAGGTTATAAGCCCATCTCAACAACCTAAATATGCTGTTGGAACTCCATTCAATGAATCAATAATATGAAAAATAATACAAATATAGATACAATGAATATAATTGTTGAAAGTTGGTTGAACAAAATACCCTTTAAACTAGTTTATACAGTTAGAGGAGTAAAATAGTAAAAAATAAATATTATTGAAAAGCCTAATTTCTTAGATTTTTAGGCTTGAATTTTTCGACTTCTATGCCTCGTTTTTTATGTTTTAAAGTTAGAACTTACAAGTTTTAGACCGTTCAAATTTATACTAAATTTTAAATCGGTTCAGACTTTCGTATATTTCTATTTCAGGCAGGAATAGGTCGGGCTTTCGAGCTCGAGCCTTTTGTGCACCCCTTGGTCAAGGATTGAATTTTATCTTTACTTAAAATAGCAAACTATATAAAATGAAAGAATTGTTATTTCTAAAAAAAAAAATTTAATATTTACATAAATTTTTATTCATATGAATGTGGATGTTCTTACTATTTATGTGAGTGAATTCTTGGATAAATATCAAGTTTTTTTTTCTTTTTCTAACGCTGTCAATTTCCTAAATTGAATGAACAGGAAGCAAAGCCCATAACATGTCACCGACATAAGGGGTGTTTGGAATAGCCGTATCATAATACACATTATTTTCTTCATCTTTATTTGCACTTTATGTCAAAATCTATTTCATAATTGAAAAATAAAATGAAAAGCTCACATAAAGTGGTTTATTTCTCATGAGTCATGGGCAACATCAGCAATCAATTCTCATATTGATATATGGTATTCTTTAATAAATCAAAATCAAAAAAGATAAAAGGTGACCTTTTTTTACAATTGTCCTTAATAAAGGTAGTCCAACTTATTTTTACTCCATTTGTACTAAATTAAATTAGAGATATTTTGAATTTTAAAATTAATCTTTAAAATTGAAAAGTTATATAAATTTATTTGATTTAGTAAAAAATAACTACAATATAACCTCTATAAATTAATATTGTTAGGACTGAATTTTTTTATTAATTTAGAGAGTTATTATTTAAACGATAAATTAATAATTTATTAGTTTAAAGAGTGTTTTTTTATTCGGTGAACATAAATTTAATTACATTAAAATTATTGTATTTTATTGATGTTTATATCATACTTTTTTTGATGCAATGTATCATACATTCATACTTATTAAATTAATGTAATAATAGAATTCATTGTAAGTGATATTAATTATTTTTAATAATTAAATAATGTTCATTGTATCCACTTTTCAAATTACATTCACATTTTATTTCAAAAAAAAATTATATTCACATTAAGTTTAATTAATTTGTATATATAAGTTCATTGTACTAGAATTTAATACATTCCATGTATGATGATAAAGAGAACTACTATATAAACATCAACAAAAATTCTTCAAAACAAGATTACCCTAGATATATTTGTAATTTAAAAGAATTATTAATTGATAATTTTGATGGGACCATATATTTATATAAGGGTCTTTTTAAAAATTATTATTTTATTATTTTATCGAAATTATTAATTTATCCCATTAGTCCAAGTTGAGACTGAGAAAAAAATATTATTTTAGAGAGATTATTAATTTATCGAATATTAATTTATAGAGATTCTACTGTATTGTATGTTAGCTAAAAAGTACTATTAATTATCATCTTTTTAATTTTTAATTTTAATTGAATCTAAATAAATTTTAAGATTTTAAGATTTCGCTAATTGAGTTTACATTGAACATTTTTGTAACAATGCATTGTTGTGCCCTCAAAAATATCAATACCATCACATGAATTATACATGCATGCATGAATATGATGTACCAAAAAAATTACAGTTTTTAATGAAATAGGTTAAGGGATCTCTAATTTTGGAATAGAGAGGTTTATTTAATTTCGAGATTCTTATATATATTTAATAAAAGACTAAATAACAATTATATCTTTCATTTATAAAATATAAGATCAACATTGAATTTTAAAATTTTAATTTGATACATTTTTATCTAAATTAAGTCATATCACAACTTTAGGAGATTTTTTTCTTCAAAACTTAATAATGTCTATTTTAATTTTAGATATTTTTGAAGATTAATTTTTTAAAAAAAATAATATTATTAATATTAAATTTTAAAACGAGCATGACTCACAATTTGAAACATAGTGAAAAAAGAGTTCTGCTATGTATTATGAAAATTTTCAACCGAATTATAATTACGATTTATGTAAAGAATGACCTCATTCTAATTTATTTGATCTCATCACATAAACTTTGTTCATTATGCTTTAAGTTCGTCACATATTTGTTGACATATATATTATTTTTTGTGAAGAAATAAAGGCTTAAGTGAAGGCATCGTTGGTTTATTCTTTTAGGCTATGTTTGTTTGTAAGGATTACACTTGGGATAGGACTATTAATCTCAAATGTCTTGTTTATTTTTAAATTTGGACTTGGGACTATTAGTCCATGGATTATAAAATAACTTAATATGGGGGACTATTTAATACCATGTTTAGCTAGGTATTATAATCCCCATCATTTGGGATTAAAAATTTTTGGACAAAATTAACCTCAGTTTTTCTCTAAAATGACCATTTTGACAATTCGCCTATGCATGACTCTATTAATTGGAAATACCACAAAGAGCTTAGCCACGTGTAATTGTGTACAAGTCCTCGCTACAGTTCCCATCTTGATAGATGATATCAATAGATTTTTTGCTTTCTATTAATTATTTTCTTATTTGTTGTCGCTTCTTTGATTAATTTGGCATTTTATATATATTTCTTCATCAAGAACTTTTGTGTTAGTTATGAGCTTTATATTCTCAATTTGAATTCCCTAACACCATTTACTATCAGTAAATTTGAAATTTAAAATTATTTTAATTTGAGGTGCGAAACTTCAACTGATAAATTTTGAGTTTTATAGCAGTATTTTAAAGTTTATAATTAATTTTTCATCATTTTTTTTATGTATAAACAAGTTTAAATTATAATTTAAAATATGTTATTATTGGTAAGGGTATAATAGTCCAAACGATATTTTTTTATCCAATCCTTTAATTAATCCTGGAAAAAACAAACATAACATGGGATTATTTTAAGTTATCCCATAAGTAATCCCATAAAAAACAAACACGTGACTAGGATTATTTAATCTTAGGATTAA
Source organism: Aralia elata (assembly GCA_034770075.1). Taxonomy (NCBI): domain Eukaryota; kingdom Viridiplantae; phylum Streptophyta; class Magnoliopsida; order Apiales; family Araliaceae; genus Aralia; species Aralia elata. The sequence goes on from CM068385.1 coordinate 89,838,989, forward strand.
TAGTCTTGGGATTATAATTCTATGGATTATAATCCCAAGATTATAATCCTTGCAAACAAACATGGCCTTAGTCCTAAAGCTGCGTGTAGTTGAAGCCACTTTGTTTTAGCAGATTGTAAATAAATATAAAAAAATAATACTCCCTCCGTCTCAAATTAATTGCTCAGTTTTAATTTTTTTAAATCAAATTGTCTATTTTTAGAATTAATAATTAAGCATATATAAATATATTTTTAAAATTATAAAAATTGGGGTTAGTAATAAATTGTATATACTTTCTTTTGGTTATAATCTCTTCACCTATATTTTAGCAAAAATAATAAAAAGATTAGTTTTAAAAATGGTCAATTTGACTTTAAAAAGTCAAAACTGAGCAATTAATTTGGGACGAAAAAAGTATTATGTTTCAACTTTCAAGTCAAAAATATGTTTGATAAAGACGTCCCTAATTATTTTATTAAAAAGGCCTTGTGAAAATATTTTCTAAATATAAAGAATTAGTCTGATGGCTGGTATACTTAACAGACGGTTCGCTAACAAATTAACTCAACAACTCCAAGGTAGAAAATAATTACAATTTTTACTTAAATTTAAAATTGTAACCCTAAGCATGTATGTTTATTTGTTTTCTTAACAAGCAAGCATTTTTTTTTAGTTTATATGACATGACACACCACTTTATAGAACCCGGATCTGGATCCGGCCTGCCACTTTATATATAGCTGTGTAGTGCATAGTAAACTATAGCGACGGTTCACTTGTCGCTATAGATATTCTGGGTTATAGCGACGGTTACGGGTGAACCGTCGCTATAGCCCAAAAATTGTCGCTATAACCTACTGTGCACTACACAACTGTATACCTACATATAACATATATATATATATATATATATATATATATATATATATGTTTTCCAATATCCATGATACATACCCATAACTTCAACAACACAACTCTGATTCTTGGTGTAGTACCTGATTTTAGACTATGACTACCCGCTCAAATAACAAATATGTCAAAACTATCATGCATAAATTATAAATAATCACCCCATAACATATATAAATAAACAATGTTATTCAAGAAGTTTGTAATATGAAAAGTTAATAAATAATCACCCCCATAATAATATCTTCTTTTTTAAAAAAAAATAAAAAAAATCACCCCCTAATAATATCTTCTTTTTTCCCCCTTCGTGCAGTGAATCTAATATTCTTATAAATAGAGGAATAAATTATATTCACATGTTAAAATTGTATATCAAAACTTGCAGAAATTAAAGAATCATATAATTACACACACCGCCAAAACATATTTTCTTGACACTCTCCTAAAAAGGAGAATCTCAAGGTTATTTAAAAATATATAAAATAATAACATTCACCATGTAAAAATGTTATTCGAGTTTCTTAGGAGATAAAACAAAAATTAAAGTTTGAAAAATTGCATTCAAAACACGAATCATAATAATAGTAACTTTAGGATAAATTAAGTTTAATATTTAGTACTCCCTCCATCCCAAATTAATTGATCAGTTTTGACTTTTTAAAGTCAAATTGATCATTTTGAAAACTAATCTTTTTATTATTTTTGCTAAAATATACGTGAAGAGATTATAACCAAAAGAAAGTATATACAATTTATTACTAACCTCAATTTTTATAATTATATATGCTTAATTATTAATTCTAAAAATAGTCAATTTGACTTAAAAAAGTCAAAATTGAACAATTAATTTGAAACGGAGGGAGTAGCAATATCTCTCTCTTTATTCTGCAAGATCATGTTATTTCACGATTTCCTCTAATTTTCCTATCGATCCCTCCCCAAGTTCTCCTAGTCGTAAAATTAAAATGTAATAATATATTCCCTATGTACCATAGAACTTAAGTATACTTTTTACAAAAATTAAGAAAATTAAATGTAAAGGTGTGAGTAAATAATTTTTCATTTTACACACGATCAACCCTACGTATGACGTAAGGATATTACCTTTTACTCTTTTTTTTTAATAATAGTGTAGCTTGCTTAAATATTCTTTATAAGTAAAATAGACTTTATATAATATTTTACATTTGAAATATGTAATTTAGACATGTTTTTTGAGAAAATATTTTTTTATACTTTAATCATTTTTTGTGGGATAGAGAAAGTGAATTATATCATTCGAAGTAATTCTATGTGCACAAATTCTACATAAAAAATTGTGAACAAATAATATTAAAAAAAAGAAGAAACAAGAAGTGGGACCTATCATTTAAAATTTTTATACATTTTTTATTAGTATGTATTATATGGATCCCACCATTTATTTATAATTTGTGCATATAAATTATTCATATAAAATACCGCAAAAATTAGTTTTAGTTTGATTTTTCTGATCAAATTGATTAATTTTAAAATTGATAATTAAGCAAATTTATTTATATTTTTAAATTTCTGAAAATCAGATGCAGTAGTAAATTAAATGACGTTTCTTATAGTTATAATCTCTTTATCAATATTTAAAAAAAAATAGACAAATTTTGATTATAAAACTGGTCAATTTGATTTTAAAATTTAAACTAAGTCAATTTTTCTTGAACAGAGCGAATAATAATAATTTAATATTATTTCTTTAAATTTATTTCAAACCTGCCTTTTTTGACTACTTATAAGCTCAACAGTCAAAAAAAAAAAAAGAAAAAGAAAAGAAAGAAAGGGACTTACTAAAAACTTCGTACTTTCATAGGAGTAAGTTTTGAAGCCCAAGGTGGTAACAATTTTACCTTATTTAAATAAAAAAACGGAAAATAATCAAATACAAGTACTAGATTATCCAAGTGATCCAACCGTTCATCACCAAATATTAGCTGCAACGCATAGTATGGTCTGTTGGGCCCGTGGCACGCATAGGTGGGACCGCACACGATGCATGGTCACCATTCTTCATGCACATACATACAATGATAATATGAATTTTTCCAACAAGTATATAAGGCTCAATTTAGACGACAAGCAATTCTTCCATTTATCAGAATATAATCAGATCAATACATCCCATTTCCATTTTTCCCCTTTTCTTTTCTCTCTCATTACCACATATTTCCCAATATTCTTCTTACAATAATATTAAACTGAAAATGAAATTCAAATATTTTTCCATTATATATATATAAGCTTATAGACATACCTCACGCCTTCTTTCTTTGCTCTGGACATACATATCTTCCCATCTGTTTTGGTGTGTATCTAATTTCACATTACTCAAAGAAATCAAATTTTGAAGAACTGAAAGAACACAAGGAGAGAGAAACACAGGGGGCACATACTGAGGAGGATGAACATGCCCTCGGTTCTTATTACACCTCCTCCTACCAGATCTTAGTATTTTTCAAGATTTCTCATCTGGGTTTTATTAAATCGGGTGGGTTTTTGTCAAAAATCTGAACTTGGGTGTTGATTCTTGTAATTTGAAGTCAGTACTGTGATCTTGATGAGGGTCTTTGCTAATATAATTAAATCACTGTTGATTTCTATTTTTTTCTTTATTTTCCAGGAATATTGAATTGTTGTTTAATTGATCATCCAAGGATCCGATGTTCTTTGATTGAATCCGAGAAAATCCAATTGGTATCAGACATACTATTTTGTGTTTTTTTTTGTAGCTTTTGAAAGTAAGGTATGTGGCTTGTTGTTTGATTAATTTTGAGTCTACATTTTTATTTCATGAACTGATAAAACAATTAGAGAACTTTGATGAGTTTTTACTTTATGTTGTGTATTGAGCTGTATCTGGATTCACCCTAAATTTTGCCAATGACAAGTAATTTTTGGTAGGTAGGAAATATGCAATCGGATCTAGGCAAACTATTCATTGGTGGAATCTCATGGGACACAAATGAAGAACGTCTCAAGGAGTATTTTAGTAGTTATGGCGAGGTGTTGGAAGCTGTGATTATGAAGGACCGCACAACAGGACGTGCTCGTGGTTTTGGTTTTATTGTATTTGCCGACCCTGTTGTTGCTGATAGAGTGATTAAGGAGAAGCACAATCTTGATGGCAGGATGGTAAGTTGTTGCATCAATTAGATGCCCACATTCATATTAGTTAATTTATTAAAGAGAATTGCTCCATAAAAGGGAAAATGAACTTTTGTCATCAAATCTGAATCCAAATCTGTTAAGAGTTTGATTTAAACAAACAATATAATTCATACAATGACATATCATCTCAAAGTAGAGCCAATGTAGTTACCTCAGTAGAGTTTAAGGTAACCTGACATTGTTTTCTTATCAGTAAATGAGTAAAAGAGTAACCTTTTGATCCTATTTTACTGTTTCTTTTTTACTTATGATCTAGCAGGAGACCTTTTCATATTGATATGACTTCTAACTTAAAATACATGTTTACTATGAGCTTAGTTTTCATCTTCAAATTCTCATTTTTTAGGTTGAGGCGAAAAAGGCTGTTCCAAGGGATGATCATAATAGCACAATGAGTAGAAACAGTGGTAGCATTCAGGGTTCTCCCGGTCCAGTTCGCACAAGAAAAATATTTGTTGGAGGTTTAGCTTCTACTGTCACGGAGAGCGACTTTAAAAATTATTTTGAGCAATTTGGGACAATAACAGATGTTGTGGTGATGTATGATCACAACACTCAGAGGCCAAGAGGCTTTGGATTCATCACTTATGATGCAGAGGATGCGGTGGACAAAGTGTTGCTCAAAACTTTTCATGAGCTTAATGGTAAAATGGTAGAGGTCAAGCGTGCAGTCCCAAAAGAGTTATCACCTAGTCCTATCCGAAGCCCAATCAGTGGATACAATTACGGATTGAGTAGGATCAATAACTTCCTTACTGGCTACAATCAGGGATACTCACCTAGTGCAGTTGGAGGGTATGGAGTAAGGATGGATGGTAGATTCAGTCCAATTACTGCTGGAAGAAGTGGGTTTGCTCCGTTTGGTTCTGGTTATGGAATGGGCTTGAATTTTGAGCCAGGGATGAGCCCAAATTATGGCGGAAATGCAAACTTCAATAATACTATCAGCTACGGAAGGGGAATGAGCCCTTACTATGTTGGTAATTCTAACAGGTTTGGTAATTCTATGGGTTTTGATGGTGGGAATGGAGGAAACACTTCTTTTTTTAGTTCACAAACTCGAAATTTGTGGGGTACTGGGGGGCTTAACTACGGAACAAATTCTACAAATTCGAGTGGCTATGTGGGATCTGGAACTGGTAATCTTGGAGGAGGAAACTTTGGCAATAGTGCACTTAATTGGGGATCTTCTCCAATTTCACCGCAAGGTGGAGGAAATGTTTCTAGTCAGGGTGGGAATCTTGGTTATGGAGGTGCTGATAACAGTTACAATTTGGGAGCAGGGGGGTATGGAAGAAATAGTGCAACTACTGGTGCACCCACATCATCCTATGCTGCATCAAATGGTGGCTATGATGGGGCTTTTGCAGACTTATATGCCAGTAATTCAGTATATGGAGACAACACCTGGCGCTCAGCAAATCCTGAGCGAGAGGAATCTGGTGCATTTGGTTATGGGCTTGGCAATGGAGCTAGTGATATGCAGGTTAAAAGTTCTCCTGGTTTTGTTGGTGGTTATAGTGTTTCTAAGGGACAGTCAAACAGAGGTAAGAGCTACTCTTGACCTACTCGTTTTCTTGCTACTGTTTATGCAGTCAAATTTCAGTATTGTGTACTATCTAATGCAGAAATGTTACAGCACTAATATGATTGCTTGTTCAGAATGTTGGTCATAACATCCTGTAGAGTAGTCTCATTGAGTAAAAGCTTTGTTGCTAGAATAGGTAGCTAAAACATATCCTAAGATAATCTAAATGACGTGTTTTAGTCGATAAATTTCCGTTCCCACAACATTTATACAGAATTGTCAAATTGCATGGACTTGTTTATTTACGTATCATGGAGCTTGTTCATTACAGTATTTGGTAGCGATGAGCAAACGATGTCTACTAAAAGGCTTACCAAGTGGTTTTATATTTCCATTCCCCTTTTGTCATTTCTTCAGCAATTAAATGGGGAAAAAAAGAAATAATTGAGATCAAAATATTAATTTCTAGAACTTCTAATGGCATCAGGCACAGATATTATCTTAGGAACTAGACAATATACAATTGTAGTAAAAAAATTCTGCAACCAGCCGTTTTTTTCTTCCTTTTTCTTTTCATTAATTTATTGCAGGATTAAAAATCAATTAAAAATTACAGTGAACCTCATTTTGAAGCTTTAGTTAGTTGGTTTGAAACTTTAAATTTATGATTGAGAAATCATTTGTCATAGAACAAAGTCTATTATTGTAGTTGACCCTGATTCGTACTGGGGGAGTTTGGGCAGCTTAGTGATCATGTGTATTGAGTGTGTTGGGGAGCTTATAGTAGTGGTCATTCTTTTTTTGGTTAGATCTTATTATCAGCTTCTGTGTGGTAGGGGTGCATCAACGTTTCCATGACGGAGTGTTTGGAAAGTGGGTTCCACAAAAGGTGGCTTTTCTTTACGTGGACAACAGCGTTTGGGAAGATTTATCCCAAGACCTTTATAGAGGGGTAAAATTGTCGTGAATCAGTATTACATTTGTCAGGGAGTTGGTTAGATAATTTGTTTCTTCGTTTTAAGACCGTTAGTCAGCTATGGCTGATGGTTTTCTCTTTGTGGGGATATCATGGGTGATGCCTGTTTCAGCTGTACAATTTATGAGTGCTTGTGGGGGGAGGGGGTCAAGTTCTGAAAAGGAGTCATGCTAAGTGGGATATGCTTTCTGATCGATTGCGGTGATATGGAGGAACAAAATGGTTGATGAATGATCAATTGCGAACATATAAATGCTTATGTATGATTTTTTTTCTTTCCGGGTGCAGATGAGGTTTATCCTTGATCAGTTATTGCTGTTGTTGATATTTTGTCGGAGTTTAGTATAGGAACATGCTCATGTGTTTTTCCTGCTGTTTTGTTAATTAGATTGTACATGGTAAACCCCCTTGGTGCCTCTATGAATAAATTCTTGCTTATCAAAAGAAAATAAATAAATATTGTACTTGACTCTTGGATCTGTTCCTGTCTTATCCTTGATTCTTGCTTGGCAGCAAAGTTCCAATTCCTGGACTCTTTTTTTTTCAATCATTGAGATTGCAGAAGTCAACTCCTTCTCATTTTAATGAATTGAAAGCAGTCTCTTAGGTGACAATAGAAGTGTATAAATCTTTTATGACCAAAATTCAAGTGTTCATGGATCATTATAAGTCCTTATTTTTAATATAAAACTTGAAATATATGGAGGGATATGCCATTATTACATATCAGGAACCTTTTTTTTTGCAGGATTCTGTTTTTCGAAATTCATCTCCTTGATTTTTGCACACATGTTTCTACTTTCTACGATTTTTATATTGTGCCGAATTCAATTTACTGGAGTGAAGATCCTACTCTAATTGTATTAGGAAAGTAGACAAGAACAAGGTTTTTGAATCATCACATGAGAACGGTGTTTGATTGAAGTTTTCTATTGAGTTGGGCAAATCTAGTTCAGCTGAAAGGACTGCTTTACGAGCTTGTATATACGCTTTAAAGAGATGATAATTTACAGTTTGCATAAGAAAAGAAAAAATGCCAAAATTTATATCATAATTTGTTCGGATAAACTAAATCATGTAATAGGTTGTCTACTTTCTTACAATACGAGGGAATTATGGCCACGTTGTTCAAGTACATGGGCTTTCTCATGACTACTCTTATAGTTTAAGTACTCCCTCCGTTGCACAAAAAGACTACCATTACAAACTTAGAAAACATTAGGGATGCTTTTTCCTTGCCATGTTTACCTCTAAAAATTATAAGTTGTTATTTTAGTAGTGGTGGCATGACAATGAAATTATGATGGCAAACATGAGGACATTGTCATTTTCTACTACTCTTTGTAACAAGATGACTCTTTTGTGGAACATAAAATTTTGTCAAATGAGACTCTTCTGTGAAAGTGTGGAACAGCGGGAGTATGTTTTTATAAATCATGAAAGTAAATGTATTCATTTGTGGAAATGCCTTTTCCGCATTTCTGCATCAGCATGATAATGAGTAACAGAATAGGGATAGCATTTCTGCATCAGCATGATAATGAGTAACAATAAGGATAGGATTTCCATTTGACCTCTAGAGCTTCAGTTCCCTGACCGATGTGAACTGTTATTCTTTCCCAGGCCATTAATATAGTCATCATGCTGTATGGCTGTATTATGTGTTTCACTTATAAAAATTAAAAAAATAAAGCCATCGATGAGAAAAAGTAGGGTAGCTATCATCTCCATTATTAGGAGTCTCAATTTCCGTTTGAGTTTTAACTTGAGATGCTCTTGATTTGAGTTGGAGTGATTTGAGTAGCTTATTAAACTTATATTTTTATACACTGTTTACTTGTCAAAAAATAATTAAAAAACTGTAGTAGATTGGATATCAGTGCAGAAAACAATTCTCAGATACTTGCCCTGAGAACCGAAGAATTGTACATAGCTTTGGGGCTACCCGATAGCTTCATCCAATTGTTGTGGCTATAACTCCTAAACTTCAAAGAATGATAAAATTGACTAGTGCATGTTATATAAATGATGTACTATTATCCTGTAACTCTGGGTAGCTTGGCACTTATCATAGAATTAAATATTCCCTTTTGGATTTAGCGAATCTCTGAGATTATGCGTTGACCTGAATTGCCAATTCAGTTGTAATAACTAATGGTGTTAGAACAAGAAAGATTTCAAAAGCCATGTAATTTGGTTGCACGGGCTGGATTGTTTGTGATGGAATGACTCTTGATCTTACAGATTTCATAGCTTAAGTTTTTGACTTGGAATGCCAGCTTCATCATAAGTGGGGATGAAGAATTGTATATCAAGCCGTGTACTTCATACTTAAATTTAGTGATACTGAGATGAAGTCTTACATGTTTTTATTATATTAAAGCTCATTGATTTGGATCCAAAGACACATCAAATAACTGAACATTAGCCTTTAACTTATGACTTCTGAGTGTTATTTCTAGCAACAGATCTTCTCTATTTTAGTCTAGGGTTGATGCGTGTAGGAATTCTTGAACATTTGATTTGAATTAAGACGAGAGATTTCTTGCTAAAATACCTGAACTCAGATTTCTGGAATCATGTATCTCTGAAAATTCATGTAGAGATATTTCCAGGTGCAATCAGTCTAAGTTTGGTGCCAGTATTACTGATTCCAAACAGTTTATAAGAAAAAGGGAAAACCAGGACTTTATTGGATTGAGATGACCATGTAATTTATTTTTGGGATTAATCAAAGTATTTTTTTTTTTTCTGTACAGTGCTTTGCTATTAGAGTAGTTTTAGCTATGCATGTTATGAAATTTCTAGATGTTGGGCATGGATTGAAGCTATGGTGTGCAGCCCATGCTTTAAATTATGGCATATGGGTGTATGCAAGTCATCTTAGGTCAAAAAAAATTTAAAAGTCAAAAAATATAAGTATTCCACATTGCCTCTTGGCTTTTGCAGAATTAGGGCAAGCCTAATTAGTATATATCCGGGATTTTAATTCACTGAGGTTATGATTCAAAGCTTGTGTCGGTATGTAGTTTGGCTTAAGTTTTTTGAGGTTGCAGCACCTATCAAAAAAAATTAAAAATAAAAAGTTGAGGGTACAGCATGTAACTATCTAAATATGGATGGAAGAACCTCACAGTTGCTGGTTCTAATCCCAGCACTTAGCGCAGCTTATGGTCACCTATCTGTGAAAAAAGTAAATATATATGTATGTTTTCTATACAATGAAGTTTGTGGGTTGAAGAATATAAGATGGTGTTTGTATGTGACGTTGCTTAGCCTTGTAGGGTGATTCCAAGCATTATAGGTGAAAGACAACTTTTGTTCTTGCTTTACCTATTGTCTCAGGTCACTTCAACAGCCTTTCTTACAGTTCTAAATCTACCAAAAATGTATCAAACCTAATTCATTTTTTTCTCTAATGAAATTTACCATAACCTAGAAAAGAGGTTGGTGCCCCCTTGAACTTGCAGCACTCTTGGTGAGATTTCATATAAACTTCTATTCAATAAACCCAGAATATAAGTTCAAACCTTTCTGCATAAAGGCTTTATCTTCCGTCTACCTTTATAAGTTTGAACGTCGTATTTATTAGCCAAACTTAGCACATGATCGGGCTGTACTGCCTTAAGTTTTCCTAAAGCTGTCTTGATTAGCGGGTGTTTATCAAATTACGTAATATACATTAAAAAAGATTTCACTTATCAGAAAATTATATTTTGTAATATACATTTCAAGATTACTTATCAAAATAATGAAATATACATTGAAAGTTTTTCACATACAGATTTTTGGGAGGTTTTAGTTACAAAGGTGTAAGTGAGGAAGTGTGCTTCAGCCGTAAGTTTGGCATCGTCATTCTTGCACATAGCTCTCTCTAGTCTAGAAACATGTGATATGGACTTCAAATGAGAAAATTTCGAAAGTTTCACATGTAATATAGTCGATATTCATTATTTGTTCCATGACCCGACAATTATTAGCAATTATTATACTAGTGAATTGGATTAGTAATGTACTCGTGAATTTAACTGTGCATGATATTGGTATTCCTCGTAAGTTATGTAGTTTGTCAACTTATGTTAGAATGTGCATGTTTCTATGACTTCTTATCTTATATATTTCTATAAACTCCTGGTAGAAGTAGTTATACTTTTTGAAGCCAATAGCAAACTGTTTCTTCTATTTGAATATCATATTAGTTATCCGCTACAAACCTATCTTCTGATATTTTATGATTTTGTGGTTTTCACTTGCTACAGGAATGGCTGGCTAGGAGGAGGATATTGGAATTCAGGATGTTATAGTAGGTGAAGAAGATGATGTAGCTGGCAAACTGTGAATTTTGCATACTCCTTTGTTAGTACATTTTCAGTTGGAATGTTAAAGAGAACTGGTTATCTTATCTAGAGCTAACTGGAGGCCTGTTTTGAAGAATTTAAGTTTAGAGATAGAAGCTATAAAAGGATTTTGTGTTCAAGGATTTCGATTTTGAGTTACATTTAGGTGTTATTTTTGGGATTTGAGTGAGATGTATAATCTGTTTGCGGCATATAGTGAGAAACGTATCATGCATCTCTGGCGAGGCAGTGATACATTGAAAAAAAAAGAAGAAGAATAGACCTTTACTTATTGTTTTAATCAGGTTCCTTTAATGTAACCTTGCTGTATTGTCTCTACAAATATTCTGGTTGTCTCGAATCCTCTAGTTTTTGTTCTCTTCGGTGTTTTTGTTTCTTCTCAGAATGTATTCAGAGGTTCTTCTTGGTATTAACACTGAAACATTTGCAGGATATCCTTCAAGGTACCCCGTAAGTTGCAACAAATTCTGATTCTTTTTCCTGAAGAACTCCCTTCACTTCTTTGAATGTGAGAGCTGGATTATTTGCTGAATACTCCGTTACAAAAATAAAGTTATATTTTGATTTTTTAGAATCTAATTAGCGAAATTTTAAAATTCAAAACTAATACGAAATTATTTAATTTTAAAACAAATTATTATAATAATTGTAAACTAACTATGAAATATTTTTAATTATGATATTTGTTGTTTTCGAAATTATAATAATATTATTTTAATTTTAAATTTTTAGATTTTATAAATTCACTTTAAAAAAATGTATCTGGAAAAAGGATGGGGTAGTTGATATAATGCTCTCGTCTTATTGAGGTCCCAAAATTTTTCAGGCATGGCATTTGACTAGGATATGAGCACGTCAAGTTGTTTTCCTGAACAATAATTCTACGGTGACTGCGGTCTAGCGACTGGTCGGATTTTTTTTTTTTGACTTTCAAAAAATTTATAGGATTTATTGGAACTAAATTTTTTTTAAAAAAATAATGATTTAGGTGTAATTTGTATACATATATAAAACAGTGTTGTACAAAAAAAAAATTCTGACCGGTCGCTAGACGCCGATCGCCGTAGAAGGACTCTTTCCTGAATAACATTTAATTCAATATACTAATATTTTCTGGATTTTTCTTCAAGACCTCTTTGTTCAAATATTTTATCAACTAATATGATTATTTAAAGTCAAATATGATTATTCAAAGTTACCTTTATTTTGATTCCAATTCAGAAAAGTAATAATGGTAATATGCATGCCTATTGGACATGATCATGATGTTGCCTGTTGGGATTATCATCAGAACTCTCTTATGTAGGATCATTTCATTTATCAAATAGATGCCACAAAATAAAAAACACTGGTCTCATTTTCTCTCACACACACATCCACTCACAGTCACACACAGAACAAACAAACACAAAGGTACCCTGTAAAGCTTGCATAAAAATTAAGGCAATATTATACAACAAAGAAGTTTCCTATTTACAACAATGATAGAGTTACCTTAAAGAGGGACAATTCTGAAATTTTCATTGATCTTCCCAACTGGGGATTGAAACTATCAAATGGGAACAATTCACCCTCAAAAAGTTAGAAAATAGGAGAAAAATTGGACAGCATTATTGCCTCTTCTTTTTTTATTCCTTTCGGATTCATTGCACCTGTGTTACTTTGTATAATAAAAAAAATTCAATGTCTTGATTTGTGGAAGCAGCACACAGTTGATGAGAAAAAGCCAACAGTCATCAATAACCCAAAATGGTGCATTTGAATGTCATGCTTCTTTTTTTTTTTTTTGGGGGGAGGGGGGGCGGGGGGGGGGGGGGGTAGGGGGGGGGAGGGGGGGGGGGGTGGTTGTTGAGGTGTGACAATGGGTTATCATTATGCCCCAGAGATGCGCATGTGAATGTTGCAAACAGTATGTCCCAGGGAAATCTTCTTCTGTTCTGGAAGAAACTATCGAAATCGTGCAATACCCTGCATAGGCAAAAATTGCAAAAGCAATTATTCGAGTAGTGATGACATAATTGCTAGTCAAAACTTGTATGCAGGTCACCGATATTGAAGGAGCTCACTATAATTTAGAAGAATTGTCATCAATTCCTAAAAATTAGGGAAAAAAACATTATTCCAGCCTTGTGAGATGAGATCTCCACATTCTTGCATGATACTTTACTTTTTTTTCTAAAAGCCCAGTTTTTCTACTAAAACATTTTGGAGTCTACATGAATAGGTTACAGCAAATCATCTGCATAGTGGCCTGGCTTATGGGACAGCCTAACATCTACTTTAGAAGAATAGGACTAGTACGAGCTGTAAGTGATTGTGGTGACACAAGTAACTTTTTCCATATACATGAAAGAGGGAGAGAACAAAGGTCCAAGGAGACAGGAATCTAGGAAATTTGGCTTATAAATGAACCATCTATCAGACTCTTTCTCAGGGTTGCTGTTACAAGGATATGAACTTGAATAACAGTGTGGTTGGTTTAAAGGACGAGTACTTCAACTGAAACGAAGACAGGGTCACAGAACTGCAATGCTACTGAATACTGATCATGCAAGCGACTATAATACCATTTGGGCAGTACGTGAAGGTACGCATTTCACTTTCTACACTTGTATAGCTGTGATCTTTTAAATTAAGAATTGAATAAAATGTCAAACCAGTTTGGAAACAGATAGCTGACATAATACAAATTTCTCCTTTTTCTGATTCAGAAAGGTTGAGAGTTAAAAACACAAACATAAATAACTGATTTTGAAGGTGACGAATAGTTACCAAAATTCACTATCAGCACTGTTTCTTAAAGCTTGCTAAGAAGATAATTTGAACTAGTCATGATGTACCTTCTATGTAGCAAGAAGAGTGAATTCAGTCAGAAACTGGCAGAATATCTTCGTCTTCCAAAAAATCTAGATTTCTGGGCATTGTATGTCTCCTAGTCTTTCTCACGGTGTCTGTTTGATAGGTAGCATAACTGCATATTAAGGATAGTTGGTGGAAATCCTTTCCCACATTAGAAGCATCCCTCAATATTGAAGAATAATTAATGCAAGGAGAGAAATTTTAGAGTTACTAGAGCTTATCCAGATGAAATGAAAAATCATGTAAGTTGATGTGTTCTCATCCATCCCATCTGAAAATCCAAAAAAATAGTATAATACCCTAAATAGTTCATTAAGTTGATTACTATGCAAATTCTGGAAACAATACCTGTATATCAGCAATATGGATACAGTTGTACAGTTAAATCTTAGAATCAGATCAAACCATGATGGCACGATGAGGCAGATAAGTACTTTCAACCCTAGAATAAGATCAAACCATGATGGCATAATGAGGCAGATAAATCCTTTCAATCTTAGAATCAGATCAAAACATGATGGCCCGATGAGGCAGATAAATAGTTGTTCTAGAGTTAGATATCTTCAGAGTGTGATCCTATTGAAAGCTTAGGATCTTCTAAAGTAATGTTTCTCAAATACGTTAAAATAATAGATGCTAGAATGAAGCATTTGACATCAAAGAACTGAAAAGTAAGCAGGAGTTTAGACTTTAGAAAAACTCTGGTAGAAAGTTCAAAGAGTCTGATGTCAAGTAGTGCTATACTGTTTCATTAAGTTTCACCCTCTAGCTTTCGTTTTTATTAGCAGCCGAATTTGCTGTCACTATTAATTTAGCATGCTGTAGAGCATCTCAACCGAGATAGCTGCAAAGCTGCTTAAAATATCTTTCCTTTTTCACGTTCTTTATTTTGGCTGTTAAATCTCATTTCTTATTTAATTACTTAGGTTAGAATTCTAGTTTTTTGTTTTTTTGTTTTGTGTGTGTGTGTGTGAATTCCTAATCCTTATGTGTTAGATATTTCCAAAAGTATGTCTGCATATTTGCACCGCACATTTCTCATCTTACATTATGGAAATGCTTAGGAAATTTTAAGGATTGAAAACAGAAGAATAATTCATGCTTCCGAGAAAAATCAGAGAATCAAAGCAGCCATCAGGCTGAGTTTTTGAGGTTTACTAGATTGGAGTAACAAGAGACCCGCATGTTAGGACTATGGGAGATGCAACAATAAGACAACTTGGGAAAAGCACGTCCAAATCATTATGCAGGAAAAAGTTCCATGGTGTGATATGGAATGATTAGAAGTTTTGTTGGTGCAAATCCAAATAAGCAAAAGAAAAATAATGCATTGAGGATTTGAAGCATAAATGAGAGTGAAATAAAATAGATGAGTTCCACAGTGATGATAAAAATGAGACCACAAAATGAAAATGAAAAAGAGATTCACTGACGGAAAAGAAGAAGGACGACGTGAAGTAATAGAAGTCCAAAGTAGAATTGTGTAGAGAGCTGGTTGGATGGATAAGTGGTTCAGTCTTTCCGAGTATTTAAATAAAACCAGAAGAGAAGGTGGAAGAACAGAAATGTAACATATATATCTACACAAAAAGAAGGCAATTAAATTTATATACTTCTGGAGTTCTATGTTTCTTTGTAACAACAGTTCATGATAAGGCACAGAGAAAAATACATTTGGTTCAGATATATATTCAACTAAACTTAGTAAAAACGCATGTAACATCAAACAGGTATTAGGCTACGACCAGGATACAGCATAATTCAACATCTATGATAAGTGAAATAGGTAAAAAAACCATAATGGTAAATAGATGGATCAGAACCAAGGGAAAGTAGTTAAGATTTGCATAGAATACTAGCAGCAGTTGCAATACAAAAAAACTTGAAACACACAAAACACTGTTACCTATCATCTAG
The DNA here is from genome assembly GCA_034770075.1 of Aralia elata. Taxonomy (NCBI): domain Eukaryota; kingdom Viridiplantae; phylum Streptophyta; class Magnoliopsida; order Apiales; family Araliaceae; genus Aralia; species Aralia elata. The sequence continues at coordinate 89,854,716 of CM068385.1, forward strand.
ACTGCAACATAGAAATTGAAAGGCCCTACTACCTACTCAAATCTATTCATCAAGAAATAGATTTGAGACTTGATGTTATGAGTCAGCCCTTTTATGAACTGAACCTATCAAATAACAGTTGAGTAGAATCACAAACCAAAAACAGTTCAAAAGAATGCTCTGCTCCCGTAAAACACTCTTGGGCTTGGGCCATTCTCCTTTGATGCTTGTGATTTCTCATCTGAGACTTTCTCCTTCGAATTGCCTGATTCATCTCCAATGTCCAAAGGAAGCTTCATCTTTGCCAGAGCCTCTGTGAATTGCTGCATACTTTTCATGTACATATCGACATAATCTTGCTGCACCACTTTTTGTTCAGGTTCAATGTTCAAGCTCATAGTTGGCTGTGCAAATGTGCTAATCGGTACCGCAGATGAACCACTGTCCGCCTCTCCAACATCCTCAGCCTTCTCCTTCAGAGGTGAAACGACATCCTGATTTAGAGATTTTGAAGCTCCCGGAGTGTCACAAACAGATTGAGAGCTTGTTGGAACTGAAACTGCAGGAGATCCATTGGTTGACACACTACTTGGAGGAGTTTCAATCTTTGGAACAACAATGGCATCATCACTTTTTGCTGCAAAGCTTTCTACTATATGAACACCAATATCTGAGCTCAGGTGATTATCATCTTTAGTATTGTCAACACTCTCTGAGCTTTCGGAATCCAGATTGGCACATGGGATCCCATAATACTCAGTGACCATCATTTCATTTTCATTCACAATATTCGGATCCGGGAACTCAATCTTATCAAATTCCCCAGGAACAGAATCGGGTGCCTCTTTATCTTGTGCAGCTCCATTTTCCACCAAAGAGGGGTGTGGCGTAGAAATTTCCATAACTTCAGGTGATGCCCCATTGTAGGCGATAGTCAATTGGACAAATCCAGATGGAGAATGAAAGAGATCACTCGAGGAGAGTGTAAACTCCTTTGCCAATTTCCCATTCTCAATGAGAACATCAGCTAGAGGCACCAATGCAAACCCCAACAACTGATCTTCAAGATAATTCCTAACCCTACTTAGCATCCACACCTCACATTTCAAAGAAGACTTGATGCTTCGGACATTAAGCCGGAGATTCTCATTAAAAACAGGATTCTTACCCCCACCATTAACAGTTTGGGTAGAAACAGTTGTTTTCAGATCATCGGTCAAGCAGATCTTAGCATAGACATCCTGCTTATGGTAAATGCAAATGTTATGGATGTCTCTTGCTTGGTGTATGTAAACCTCCAGAACCCCAATGAACCCTTTTGAGTTCCCTACTACTACTTCCTCAATCTGGCCATTCCCAGATGAATTGTCAGATTTCTGAGCTGCTGAATCAGATTTGGGTTCCAGAGGGTTTGAAACAACAGAAGAATTTGACCACATGATTTCTTGATGGGGTATTTTGATAATAAAGACAATATAAGTTCACTAACTAGGAGGAAAAATTGGGCCTTGAAAAAAGAGCTTGCTATAGAATAACAATTACTTCGACTTAGACTAACAGAAGAATATTTCAGAAACCCAAGAACTCAATTTTGGAAAAACCCCAAAAGTAAAGCAAACCAAATCCCTAAGCTTAGCACTTACTGACTGAGGCAGAATTGAAAAGCTCAAAATTGAAGACAAAATAAAGAAGAGGAAACCAAAACCCTAAAAAGTTAGCACTTACCCAGCCAGAATTGAAGAGCAAATTGTACCTTTTCTAACTCCAAAGGTCAAACCTGAAGATTGTTATTGTAAAACTGACAAACCAAGCAGCAATTGAGGACTATATTTCATCTAGAGCCCCGAAATCCCAGTGAAAGAAGTAAAAGCACACCAAAACCCAAGGCCAAAAGATAACCTGAAATAGGAAAAAGGCCAAGTTTTCAAACTCTTAGACGCCAAAACAGTAAAAAAAAATGTCCCTTTTAGGAGGAATTAAGCCAAAAGCCTTTGAAACTCAAAAAGAACTATACCCCATCAAAGATTTAATCAAAGAGATACACGAAATCCAATAAAGCAACTACCTTTCTTCAATAATAGGAACACTTGTCAAGAATCCAAGGCAGACACACAGAGAGATGAGCCTAAAATAATTGAAACATTCAACAAGTGGTCAATATTTTGAGAATTGAGATTTGAGAGAATGAAGGAGGAAAATGAGATGGGTTTATCTTTAGCACTATTTTTATATTGTTACCTTTTTGGCTTTTTGCACAGAAGTCAATTCTTGAGTCTTGTAGACTGTGGAGTACCTGACAGAATCAATAGATAAAACCTCTGGAACTCTGTAGAATTCCCAGCTTGTGAATGGACTAACAGAATAAAACTGTGAAGTTTTCTACTTCACCAAAAGAAATATATGAAGAACAACAATGTACTAGTCGCTACTTTAATATTTAGCTGATTATATATGAGAGATTTGAGTCCTGCCTCAAACCTCTCTTCATTTGCAGTATTTATAAGTTCTAAAATTTTGGTATTGATTGTAGTGACCTCTATTTTGATAATCAGATTACGAATTATCCAAAAGATTTCAATCTCAATTTGGTAGTATGCAATTAATTTGATTCATATCCTAGCAAAATATTCAATGTAACCGTCATATCACGTTTTATCGCACGTAAACTTGAAAAATATATAAATATTTTTGTGCTCTTTATTATGTAAGTTTGTAGTTGTGATGACGTGGTATGACTGTCATATTAATTTTTATATGTCTAGTTAAATTTAAATTTAATATAATTTATTTAAATTTTAAAAATAATTAATATTATTTCTTAAATATTTTGTTAAATTATGTAATTTTTATATGTCCAAGACTCTAAGTAAATTTAAATTTAATATAATCGATTTAAATTTTAAAAATAATAAAATATCAACTATTGTTTAGATAATTTATAAAAGATTTCAATCTCAACTTGGTAATATAGTAGTATGCAATTAATTTGATTAATATCCTAGCAAAATATTCAATGGAACCGTCATATCACGTCATAACATACTCATAACATACGTATACATGAAAAATATATAAATACTTTTGTATTCTTTATTATGTAAGTTTGTAGTTGTGATGACGTGATATAACTATCATATTAAATGTTTTGTTAAAATATGTAATTTTATATGTCTAGTTAAATTTAAATTTAATATAATTTATTTAAATTTAAATAAAAAAATAAATATTAATTATTAAATATTTTGATAATCAGATTACAAATTACCCAAAAAATTTCAATCTCAACTTGGTAATATAGTAGTATGCAATTAATTTGATTAATATCTTAGCAAAATATTCAATGTAACAGTCATGTCACGTCATAATGAACGTAAACATGAGAAACATATAAATGCTTTTATACTCTTTATTACGTATGTTTGTAGTTGTAATGACGTGATATGATTGTCATATTAAATGTTTTGTTAAAATATACTCCCTCTGTTCCTAAAAGATTGTCGTTTAAGGTTAATTTACGTAGATTAAGAAATGCAATTACTCCTTATGAAAAATACTATATTACCCTTGTTTTAATTATCTCAACTAATTATTAACTTTGTAGATTCCAAAAAGGAGTATACTACCAACTATGAGATTATGAAGAAGAAGTATTGGGAAGGGAAGAGATTTGTAAAGACATTTCAACAACCAAGAAGGGTTTTGTATTTTTTTGAGAAAAATCATTAAGTAGGAGAACTTTAAATAAGGGTAAAGTTGGAAAAAATTACTCCATTTGCATTGATAAACTCAAAACGTCAATCTTTTTGAAACAAAAATTACTTCCTAAAACGACAATCTTTTAGGAACAGAGGGAGTAAGTTTTATGTGTTTAGTTAAATTTAAATTTAATATAATCTATTTAAATTTAAAAAAAAATAAAATATCAAGTATTGTTTAGATAATTTATAAAAGATTTCAATCTAAACTTGGTAATATAGTAGTATGCAATTAATTTGATTTATATTCTAGCAAAATATTCAATGTAACCGTCATATTAGGTCATAACACACGTATATATGAGAAACATATGAATGCTTTTGTACTATTTATTATGTAAGTTTATAGTTGTGATGACGTGATATGACTGTTATATTAAAAATATATAATTTTTATATGTTTAGTTAAATTTACATTTAATATAATTTATTTAAATTTTAAAAAGAATAAATATTGATTATTAAATATTTTGTTAAAAATATATAATTTTTATATGTCCAAGTAAATTAAATTTAGTATAATCTATTTAAATTTTAAAAATAATAAAATATCAAGTATTGTTTAGATAATTTATAAAAGATTTCAATTTCAACTTGGCAATATAGTAGTATGCAATTAATTTGATTCATTTCCTAGCAAAATATTCAATATAACCGTCATATCATGTCATAACACATGTATACATGAGAAAAGTATGAATATTTTTGTACTCTTTATTATGTAAGTTTTGTAGTTGTGATGATATGATATGACTCTGATATTAAATACTCTATTTGTTTCATATTATTTGATGATTATTGATTTTTTAAAAGTTAATTTAAAAAATTTTTAAATTGAAAATTGACATAGATTTTTTTAATTTTAATTAATATAATGATTAATATTATAAACTATTTACAAAATATTACTTATTATAAGCTTTGTTGTTAGATAATTTTTAATGAGTCATCTCAATTTTGAGTTTGAAAATGTCTAAAATTGACTTTCAAAAGTCAATAATAATCATATAATTTGGAACGGATGGAGTATTTTGTTAAAATATGTAATTTTTATGACTAGTTAAATTTAAATTTAATATAATTTATTTAAATTTGAAAAATAATAAATTATTAAATATTTTGTTAAAATTTGCAACTTTTATGTCTAAGTAAATTTAAATTTAATATAATTTATTTAAAATTTAAAAATTATAAAGATCAATTATTGTTTTAATAATTTATACTCACTTCATTCCAAAATTAGAGATACATTTTGATTTTTTTGAGTCAATTCGTGAAATTCAAAATTAATATGAAGTTATTTAGTTTTAATACAAACAAATATAACAATCGTAAACTAACTATAAAGTACTACTAATTATCATCTTTGTTATTTTCAAAACTTGAACGAAATTATATAAATTTTGAGTTTTAGAACTTCACAAATTAATTTTAAAAAATTAAAATATATCTTTAATTTTAGAACGAAAATAGTAATGCTTATAGTGCCCTTTATTTTGAAAATCAAATTACAAAGCTCCCAAAAAGGATATTTTGATTACAACTTCAACATAGTAAGTCATTAATTCGATTCATTTCACAGAATGTACGGTGTTCGCTATCCATTTTTTTATGGTATTGTTATTTTTAAAGTTAAATTATTACGTTTACAAACTCTTAAGTACTTAACTATCTATATTATAAAGTGGTTATGAACGCTTTAGTAATTTCGTGTCACTTTTTTTTTTATCTTTTATTCTTACAATTTTAGTTATATAATTATTTTGTTTTTTTTAAATTAAAATTTTTAATATCTTTTTATTTAGTCTTTCAAATACTATAAAATTTATATTTTGTTTTAAATAATTTACACACGCAACACGTGTGTGTCACCGAGTGCTAGTATAAATAATAAGTTGGTCTCGCATTTTGTAATTCCTTTTTTATGAAAATAACAAATTTACTTGAGAAATTAACCATTTTATTTATTTATTGTAATTTATTTTTTCAATTTGTACATATCTAATTTATTTATAATTTTTAAACGTCAAATGGTTGTGAAGATAAGAGATTTTTTTTAATATGCCAACGGTGTCATAAACCAATTGCAGAATATAATAGATTTGCCAAAACACATAAAAGTAATGTCAAGATGGCCGAGTTGGTCTAAGGCGCCAGTTTCAGGTACTGGTCCGAAAGGGCATGGGTTCGAATCCCATTCTTGACAATTTTTATTTATTTATTTATTATTATTATTATTTTTTTCCGTTCCATTGCCAAGATAAACAATAGATTGTGTTATGCCAAATTTTAACATCTTTTCCTTTATCTCTACTTTTTAATTACATATACTAATAATTTTTCTATAATTGCACCATATATATTTGATTAAGATCACATTAAGAGCCATACCATCAACATTGAAACACAAATTAAGTTAATTAACTAATTAACATAACCATGACTTGAACTACAAGCTTTTTCAGATCCCCCAATCAATCCTTCTCTTCTCAATTCCTCCTCCTTTGCTTTTCTACAAAAAATCACCCAACCATTGACCTCAAGCGCCACACAAATCCCAATCAGTGTAGAAAGTCCCAAACAATACCAAAGCTTAGCAAAAGACCTTCCCTCCCCCATTACTTCAAATCCTTGAAACACATTTACCACCCCTAACACCACAGATGCATACCCTACAAAATGGTGGTATGATTTCCAATACTTCCTATACTTGTTTGTTGTTTTAGGCCTAAACAACAATGCAAGTGTCTGTAAACTCCCCAAACAAAACGCCGCGATCCCTAACTTCTTGTGGAGCCCATAAACCCTCCCAGGCGACAGTTGTCCAAGCCGAATTCCAATACCAAATCCTATAGTTCCTAGTAGAAATGCGGAAAGTTGTAATCCTGCATGTGCATAGAACCATGCAGGCCCTAGTGAGTCAATGTGTCTGAGGTAACGCGCTATGACAACTCCAATGGGGAGTAAAATTCCCCATGACAATGCGTTTATGAGTCCATGCGCGATTCTTAGGGATTTGATGTTGTTGTGAGTTGCAATTGTTGTGCCAGACATGAGATTGATGGTTGTACTGGACAAAAGATCGTCAGTGGTGGTGGGGTGAATAGTTGGTGAATAGTCTTGGACATAAAGCCCTCTATTCCACACGTGGTGAATTTTGGTTTTATTCGGTACAAGTTTTAGCGTGGCATATATTTGAATATTGGCACCATTGTGGATAGTTGCCATGCGGCCACCGTATAGGGTGGCGGATGAGGAGAGGAGGTGGATGTCGAGGGGACGGGAGAGGAGGGGAGTTTTTTGGAGTTTTACGGTGGGGTCTAGAATGTATGGTAGGAGGACTAGTTGGCCGGAGTTGGGGTCAGGAAAGGCGATTAGGGCACGTGTTCCGGTCATTTCCGGTGAAGTAGGGTTTATTCCCCATGCAACCCAACCGGAGGGAGATATGAAAGAGCCAAAAAAGACAAGATCAAGGGTGGCGTTATGTGGATGGTAGGTCCATGCTATTGATGCCCCTTGGGAGGGTAGTTTCATGCATTTTTGGAAGGTTTTGAAGTAGGTGGCGGTGGTGCAATGAGCGGAAACCGCCCTATGGGGATTGGAGGAGAGGAGGAGGAGGAAGAAAAGGTAATGAAGCATGGTGGTAAGGAAAATAATAAGATTGAAAGAAAAGAGAGTTTATGTTTCACATATATGCAACTTGTGGTTGGTATAATATTGATTATCGATCATAAGTACTTTTGGTTTTTTGCCATGCTTGGTCAGTGAATAAATTATGAGTTTTAGGTAATGTTTGTGTGCTTAATTTTGAAGCAAGGCTATATGGAAGAATTAGTACTATATATATATAGGCATGAGAGCTTTAGTGCGCGGTGGGTGAATGCATAAGTGAAAGTGTACGCATGCTTGTATTTGTATATATAAGTTAAAAAAGTAGTAGCATTTTTTATTATTGATTTTGATTCTTATTGGGAAGTGACGCGTTATTGTACCTAGTTGAGAAAAGGATTGTGCTTAACTTTGAAGCTAGGTGAAGGTGAAATTAACACCCACCATTTCTAAATTGCTTAGGAAGTGCATAAATTAATTGGTATTGGACTTAGGATCAAATAGAAAGAATATACTATCTCCTTCTCCAAAAAAAAAAAATGACTAAACATATAAATTTTTTTATTTTAAAAAAAAATGAGAGATAAATTATATAAAGTGAAGAGTAATTAAGTTACTGTGGAGATTAATTAGTATAAAAAAATAAAAATACTCATAATTTTAATATAATTTTGTGAGACTATTAATGATAAAATTAAATTTTTTTTTTTTAATAAATGTGTAAATTATACTTTACTCATTCTTTTAAAAACGGGAGGGAGTATATAAAAACATGAAGGCAATAAGGTATAATTGTGAAAACAATAATTTTCAATCATATCCCATAACTCCCTTCATTTCATAAAAATATTTTATAACTTAAATAGGATAAAATTCCCTCCATTTCATAAAAATATATAAATTAAATATGGGTAATTACTGAATACCGGATTTACCCTGGTAATTCTGGAAAAATTAAAGTAAGGCTGGAATCCAGAGACCAGGGAAAGTTCTTGAGCCGTTCCTAGTGAGTGATAATCAGAGCATTGAGGAATGAGGAGGAGAGAAAAACAGAATTGAGGAGGGTGAACTTGGAAGGAGTAGAGAAGGTGATACTATAGTTGCTGTGTCCCCAACTGTCATCAATGAATGCTCTCCTTTTTGCCACCGGGTCGGACCCCCTACCCCTTCACCAAGTGTCACCGGGACGAATTCACCCATGCTCATCCCCATGTTGAAGGTCAATTTATACTTATTTTGCTTTCTATTTATTGTTTCTACTCATTTGTATTTACATAATTCATAATCATATTGTTTATAATGATTGTATGAAAACCCCACCCCCAAACAAAGGAATTCTTTAATTTTGTAGGACAATTCTTATTTATTTATTTATTTATTATTCCCTCAATTCCAAAATTAAAGATACATTTGTAAAACGATGAATTTTAAAAATAATTTTATGTCTCAAATATAGTCTTAATATTAGTTAGGAATCTGTTTTTGGTGGTGTAATATTGAAAATAATAGTAAAAAAGTAATGACAAATTAGTAACGTCATGTCACTTTATAGTCTTGAAATAAAAATATATCTTTAATTTTGGAAAGATTAAAAAAGAAAATATACCTCTAATTTAGGAACAGAGGAAGTATTTTTTTATTATTATTATTATTATTTTTTTGCAAATGGGAGATGGAGGAAGTATATGATATTAACTGCACAAAACAATAGTCGATTGAATTAATTTATACTGCTGTTAAGTAAAATTTACAGTTGGTGTTACTGGGTTTACTTGCCACTGGATGGTGCACTGAGCAAGTCCTAATTGAGTTTCTAACAGTTCTAGATCACTGGATCAATAATATCATTTACATTACAATTTTCTGTATGTTGACAATGACCACTGTATCAAGTCCCTGGTTCACTAGTTTTTTGGTTTTATAAGTAAATAGTAATACCCTGTTCACTAGTCCATAGTTTTTCCTAAATTTGAAGCCTACTGTGAAAATCTGAGTTCTTTTATATTAAGGGAACTATACCTTTTATCTGTTAATTAGGAAATAAACTTTATGCATGTCTGTGTTTTGGCTGTTATTTGAACCTCTGATTTAGCTAAACGGCCTTTTACTTTGTATTAGTCTCTATACTATGCTACTTTCATCTTTTCCTAAAGTTCTTTTAAAGGCATGGTTAGTGGTGTTAATATCTACATGAATGACTTGGACGGTTCCCAAATGACAAAGATTGAAATAATGATAGCTGAACTCAAAAGGTAACTGCGTATTCCTTCTAACAAATTCAAGAATTGAATAATGACGGTAAAATTATTAAAGCAAGTCTGCCAGAGTGCCAATTCCTTTTTATTTATTCTCATTTTTATTCCCAGCCCATTTGAATTTACACTAAACTTTCATAGTGTTTTGCTACCTCGGAGTGTCTTCTGTCATCTATTGTATCGAGTGTTCCTTTGCGTTAAACTTACCGAGGGCGGTAGGTAGAAGATATAGGTTTGTTTATTGAGAATTATATGTGATATGTATTTGTCTCAACTGTTTTTGCTTCACTTACTAATTATCAAAGTTATTTGGTGTTATTTTCATCGTTAGGATACTATGAAATGCAAGATAAAATCTCACATTGGAGTTTGGACAATTAACTCTTTGAGATCACATTAGTGTTTCAGTAAAATATTATGTTGAATGGGCTCCATTCAAGGTTAGCTATGGTCCACCTTCCACATTCAAAAGTGACAAAGGGTACATGCTAAAAACTTTATGCAAGTTGAGAGTACAAGCAAAAGAGCTTTATGGAAGTCGATCCCTTTTGTTTATGTCATTATATTTCATAACTTTTATAGGGAGTAACTTTTGTTATCATTTGTCAATCCAATGTGTTCAGGTAAAGTGGTAGGTCTCATGACTATCTTATCTGCATTATTATGCTTGTTGATTATGAACCTCTTTTTTCATATTTTGTTGGATAGTTGACATTGGAATTACCAATAACAAAGCCGAAAATGGAGGAGCTGCACCAAACTAGTTGGTAAAATAATTAGACATTCATAGCACTTTAATTTGTCTTAAAGAAGAAAGGACATGACTATCGTCCATCCGCAAAATTATGCTTGCTGATTATGAACCCCTTTATATCATTATTATGTCTAAGGGATAGGTTTAATGACTATCATCTATCTGCATTATTATGCTTGTTGACTATTACCCTCTTTTTGCATAATTTTTCTTCATATGTCTGTATGTAATTATATTAGTTGTACGAGTTGTCTTATCATACAGATCATGCCTTTAAATCACCTGTCACACTTTTTTAAGGAACATAGCATAAAAATGTGGTGAGTATGGTTGATAATGAGTTGCTTTTTAGCTGAAAACATCAAATATTTTGGCCAATTCTATCAAACATCATACATATACGTCTGTATTTAATTATATTAGTTGTATATTTGCTTTCTACCCTGACAAAAAATCAAGTTCCCCGAAGGATTGAAGATTTGGTAGGGATATTGCGTGCATTTGAGGAACACCATTAGAAACTGAATATCCAGCTTGCCAGACATGATTGACCTTTGTTCTGTTATTAAGTGGACCTAGAACAGCAAAGATAATCATCTCGTTATTTCTAAATTCTGCAGAGATGCTTGAAACCTGAAAGCTAAGAGCTCCCGGTAGCATTGAAGGATTATAACTTAATATTGGTGTTGGATATGCTGTCATACTTCCATTACTGTTGTGAAAAGCTATGAGTGCTTGCGATCCAACCATGCCCGTTTGAGTCGGGTTTATTCCCCATGCAATCCATCCCCTCGAAGCTTGTCTGGCTCTGTATGCAATTGCAACTTCATCCGTGGATGGAAAGTAGTTCCAATGGAGATGGGCATGATGATAAGGAAGATCGATACAAGAATTGAAGATTCTGTTGGATGTGAAGGTGTAGTTTGAGCAAGTTTGAGCATTTGACACGATGAAAAGAGAAGCAAAAATGGAGAACGAAAAAATGGATGTTGAGCCTATTGCCATGAGGTGCTGAATGTTTTATGGCTTAGGCTTGTGATGAAGCTCTCTTCAGTCAACAGTAATCTAATCCGGGGACGGAATCCCCAGGAACACCAGCAAATTTAAATTAGTGTGGTACCCTCTTGAAATAACTGATACTCGTGGGGTATAAAAAATGGTTAATTTGGTGTAATTAGGGAAGAATGAGAACTAGGTATTATTAAGAAGTGATAAAGTTGAAAGTTGTTGAATGGTATACTAAGCTAGTGTGCCTATTGAAAGATTAGGTTAAGGTATTAAGTTGACGGTAGATGAGTCATGAAAGTTTCCTTCTTCTCTGTTTCATTTAGTATTTCTTGCTTAATTTTGTACCCCTGGGCCCTGGTATTTTGGTTTTGTGCGATATGCAATTTGCTACTTGATTTTAAAAAATAATACCCGAGTTAGCAATAAGCAGAGCTTGCTCTAAAAGGAATATATTATATGATCAATCTACTCGAAACCAACAGGAAACTTATATATGCATCATCAAACTTAATACTCTCGTCTCTCAATTGACTTTTGACTTAACTTTGTTTTAACGCGAAGTAAGGTTTGTGATGTTCACACTTAAATGTAATTGAATTAATGATCTTTTTTCCAATCTCAATATTAAATTCTAGACCAGAGTACTCATAGTAAAATTTATGGTGGAGAAAAAATTGTTACTGAGGAATATCATGTTGAAGTGATAGAGCTTAATATTTGGGTAGATTGAGGTGAGAAGTCAAATGGGAGTCCCATTTGGTTCTGTACATTTTAGGAATACTAACATGGTACTTGTTTTTCTGAACTTTAGGAAGTTGCTCAGGTTGGTTTTAAGAAAGACCAGTTTGGGCTCTTGAAGAAACCCAACTTTCTTAAAAGTTCTCTTCTATTTCCCCCCTTTCCTGGTTGTGGACTTGTGGTGGTTGTTATTGTTGTTGTGTGTGTATATTTAGTCGGTTGTGGACGGAAAATTAGTTAGGAAAACAGACAGCTTTCTTCTGGAATGTCAATGAAAAACTTTTAGTTTGCGGTTTCCCTTTCTTCTTCTTCTTCTTCTTCTTCTTCTTCGCTCCCCTGACCACTTACTGAAACAGAACAATCGAGGGCTACCTTCCTTTCTAATTCACCTCCGGTATGGGTATGGAGAATCTGAGTTACACTCATAACTTTTGAGCTTTCAAGATAGTGACATCCGGGTGGGTGTCACGAACGACCTCACTCTGGGAGCTGCCCGACATGAGGCTTCCCCGTCGCCCAAAAGCAGAGGGGAGGCCGTAATTCGGATGAAGCAGCTCCCCAGAGAGAGACGCCTGTCCTCCCCGGGGGAGGAGGAGCGCAGCGAAGGAGGGGATAGCGTTAAGCTCTTACGCGCGCGCGCGGAAGCCAAAAAACGCGAAAACTAAAATGACTATGCATGTCAGGTGTTTGATTTATTTGAATTACCATAAGAAAGGAATGAAAAAATTATACTCCCTACGTTTCAAAATTAAATTAGAGATGCATTTGTAAAACGATAACTTTTAATGATTTATATTCTCAAATATAGCCTTAGTATTATTTAGGAATTTGGTTGTAGTGGTGTGATATGAAAAATGACAGTGAAAAAATAATGATAAATTAGGAATATTATGTCATTTTATAATTCTAAAATAGAATTGTATCTTTAGTTTTGAAACAGATTAAAAAGAAAAATGTATTTTTAATTTTGGAATAGAGGGAGTATTAAAATTTAGAGAGCGAAAAGGAAAATGAAAAAAACTTTGACAGAGAAAAAACCTCAACCAAACTCAAAATGAAGCTTTCATTTATTGCTTCAAATTTTGAATTCAGGGGACGAAGTTAGAAATTTTTTTTTTGAGGGGCCAGAATATAATACTTTAAGGTCATAAAATATTTAGTAGAGTTCGAAAATATTGCTTCCTGTTCAAATTTTGAAAATAACTTTATACAATCTAATTGAAATATTTTTTTTTCTATATTGCAGTATATATGAACCCTTTTAGGTACATAAAGTGGAGCAAAGAGAGACCTTAAATTTTTTGATATTCATATAATGTATCCAAAAAATTAAAAGAATGATATATTTAAGAATTTTCTCTTATTTTAAATTGTCGTAAAAAAATAAAATAGCTTTTACATTTATATATATTTTTCAAAGAATATTACATAATATATATATATATATATTCATAAATTTTGAAAGGGCCTGAAGTAAAAATATCAACTTTTAAAAATATAATTTTTTTTTTATAAAAACCCAGGTAGCCCGAGCCCTACATAGCCCTGTTCCGTATCCAAGCAAATATTACAAATTCAGTCTAATAAATGCAATAATCAAAGAAAACTGAGTCTATCACAAGTTTAAAAATATCAGAATTGATCAAGACGTGACACACAAATCAATCTAGTAAATGCAATAATCAAAGGAAATCGAGTTTGCGTAAACAAGCCAAACTGTTTGTTAATCACTGTACCAAGAGGAAGCAACCTGAATCTCCAACCCTATCTCCTAGCTATCGTCTAAAGTCCTTGGTTACTAATCTCCTCTTCTTAGTCCCTCCTACTCCTCCGTCCCTGACATTCTCAAGCCTTACCGTAACTGCACCCACTTATCCCTTAACATAAATTTGAAAATTAGTTAAGAAATTACGTGTTTAAGTTTCTCTTAAATTCTTCCTGATTCGTCCTTTAAATTTTTCCTAAGCCTTCAGATGAAATGTATCTTTAGAATTTAATTGAAATAGAAGAGATTTTTTTAAAAAAAATAAAAATAAAAATCTTACATTCTTATTTTGTTTATTCCACACCCCTCCCCACAGAAAAAAATAATAAAATAAGTAAAGGCTTTATTTATTACTGAAAATTATTATAAGAGAAGACAAAGATAAACTACATTTTGGAAGTTATTTTGTTAATGTGATTTGCCTTGTAAAAGAGTAATTGTGTAAACAATAAGGTATAATACTAGCCGATCAAAAAAAAAAGAAGAACGTATAATACTACTATTTTGAACAAAAATTAAAAAAAGAAAATTTGAGTTTGTGAATTGTGAGAGCAAGCGAGATGAAGCAAGAATTGGAAGTATATGTATCCGGTACCAATCCGACGGTGCCTCTTGTATGAGAATTGAGAGCTACTAAGCCTTTGATCTGACGTAATAGCGGTGACTCGGTGAGTTTTAGGTAGGTACGTAGGTTGGTGGTTTTTTTTTTTTTTTGGTAATTAGGTTGGTGGGTTTTGTTTGGGATTATTATTATTATTATTTTATACTCCTGTTATTGATTTGCAGAGACCAAACCAAATCAAACCAAACGTCCAGTCCTTATTGACCATAATATAATCCGTCTTCCACGTTCCATTTTAGTCTTTAGACCAATTTCTCCCACTACAGTCTAAGTCTATGTAAAGTACTATTATTATATTTCTATTTTCCCAGCTCGGTCAACACGTTAAGTAATTTATAAAATGCTAAAATTATTTTATTTTTTATAAAATAATTAATAATCTTTCTGTTCCAAAATTAGAAATATAATTTGACTTTTGAGATCAAACGACGTCATATTAAACTTTAAAATTAGTATGACTCATAAAAGTTTAGAATAAAATAAATTTTGTGATTAATAAATTTTGTTTTATATTATACAATTATAAATAATTGTATTAACTAAAATTAAATAAATTCACACCAATTTAAAGTTTAATATGCCGTCGTTTGACCTCAAAAATTAAATTATATATCTAATTTTGGAATAGACGATAGTATTATTTAACAATATTTTAATGTAAATTATAATGTTAACTATATTATTAGTTAAAATCCAAGGGATTCATATCAATTAATTTTCAATTTCAGAATTTATAAAATGATTAAGAAAATTACATGGGACACCTTTCTTTTATGGAAGAAAGAGACGACTAAGAGAGTATTATCATTTAAGTCCCAACACAAACCCTCTCACAAGCTAAGTGGTCATTGACAATATGACTTCATTAACCAATATTTTAATTAAACTTCCTTTTCCTTTTAAGTTGCATTTAATAAAAAATTACGGCTGAATGACACATATGACCCTCCAAGTTGCCACCCACTTTCAATGTCGTCTCTAAAGTACATTTTTCGTCAATTGGATCCTTAAAGTAGCATTTTTTTGCGTTTCCGTTCCTTTTACTCAATTTGACCCAAACCCGACCCATTTTTACCAAATTTTGACCAATCCGACCTATTTTGACCAATCCGACCAAATTTCACTAATTATTTTTTTAAAAAAAAAACTAAAATAATATTTTATTTTAAAATATTAAAAATAATTATAAAAAAAATATTAAAAATAATAATAAAAAAATATTTTATTTTAAAATCTTAAAAATTATTATTATTTTTAATATTTTTAAAAATAATTCTTATTTTTAAGAAAAATATAGATTCATAAAATATAGATTCAAAAAAATTAAATAAAAAAATAAAACTTTATTTTTAAAAAAAGTAGATTTTTTTTTCATTTTATATGTAAAATACGAAAAACAGTAAAAGATAAATAAAAAAATTGATTCAAATTTTTTTAAAAAAAAGAAATTAAAAAGTTTTAAAAATTATTATTTTTTAAGGAAAAAAATTAGAAAATTTATCATTTTAAAAAAAATGAGTAAAGTTTTATAAAATATAGATTCAGAAAAATTAAACAAAAAAATTAAACTTTATTTTCAGAAAGAATAGAAAATTTTAATTTTTTTTACAAATGAGTAAAGTTTCATAAAATATAGATTCAAAAAAAGTAAATAAATTTTTTTTATTTTCATAAAACAAAACTAGAAATATTTATTTTTTAAAGATGTGTAAATTTTCATAAAAATAATTAAGAATTAAAAAAATTTAAACTTTAATTCTTTTGAATCTATATTTTATGAAATTTTACTCATTTTTGAAAAAAAAAAAAAGTTTTAAATTTTTTTTTCTTCTAAAAATAATAATTATTTTTAAAACTTTTTAAAAATAATATTTTATTTTTAAATATAAAAATAATTATTATTTTAAAATTATTCTAAAAATAATATTTTATTTTAAAATATTAAAAATAATTATTTTTAAATAAATATTTTGAATCTATATTTTATGAAAGTTTACTCATTTTATGAAAAAATAAAAGATTTTAATATTTTTTCTTGAAAATAATAATTATTTTTTAAAATATTTAAAATAATAAGTATTTTTAATATTCTAGAATAAAATATTGTTTTTAAAATAATAATTAATTTTAATATAATAATTATTTTTAATATTTTAAAATAAAATATTATTTTTAAAAGAATTTTTGACTAATAATTATTTTTAAAATAATTTTAAAACTTTTTAGTTTTTTTTAAAAAAAAATTATTTGATGAAATTGGGTCGGGTCAAACTGGTTCGGTTTCGGTCAAAATGGGTCGGGTGGGGTAAAATAGGGTAAAAGGAACGGAAATGCCAAAAAATGCCACTTTAAGTGCCCAATTGACGAAAAATGAACTTTAAGGACGACATTGAAAGTGGATGATAACTTGGAATGTGATAAGTGCCATTCAGCCAAAAAATTACCGTCTCTCTTATTTTTTTGGTACCATAATTGGTTTCATTCTTTGATCATAATTAATGTGAGTATATGATGCCATACCTCGAAATTGTATATATAGAGCTATAGACGTGGGAGGTGTAGACGACGGGGTCTGTCTTTCTTTAACAATCTTTTTCACAAGGGAAAAATTTACTTCACCTCCACGCGTTTTTGACATTAACATTCCTAGTACCCATTTTTTTTAAAAAAAAAAAAAAAAAAAAAAATCTTAAAAGGCTATACATTTTCATTTTTCTTATATGTTTGATAGTTGTCGAATCCCAGCTAACTTAGGTGGGAACAGAGGATAGTAGTTGAGACATGGAAAAACTAATGAGAAAACAGAGAAGTTTTAAAGCAATAAACACGGTACTTTTTTTCTTTGTTTCTACTCGACTTCATATCAAGGCCCACTTTTTCTTCCCTCCCACCTTCCCTAATCTCTCTATAAAATCTATAGAACTTTCTGTCCTCCATTGATAACCCATACAAAACTTCAATACCCAGAAGAGAAAATTGCCTTGGAAATAGTTTCTGGTATCATTTGAATCATACCCATTTATTAAAAATGGATAAATTCTTGAAAACAATATTATTGTTTTCATGTATTCTGTTTTCAGTATTTACCTCATCTTCTGCTCAAAGTTGCTCTGCTTACTCATTCGGTAACAAAAACAATCTATTCAGCACATGTAGTAACCTTCCTGTCCAAAACGCCTTCTTGCACTGGACTTACCACCAAACCAACCACACTGTCGATATAGCTTATCGACACCGTGAGGTTACCTCGTCACAATGGGTTGCTTGGGCACTGAATATTGTTGGATCAGGAATGGTCGGGTCACAAAGTTTGGTAGCGTTTGTGAATTCTAGTGGCGGTGTACGTGCATACACCTCGCCTATTTCTAGTAAAAGTACTCAGTTGAAGGAAGGCCGGTTGAGCTTTAATGTTCCAAAGATCAATGCTGAGTTTTTAAGTAATACCAATGAAATGATCATATTTGCAACCTTGGAACTTCCCAAGGGCCGTACCGAATTTACCCAAGTGTGGCAAGTTGGTCCTGTTTCTGGGGACGCTCCTGGCATGCATAAATTAGATGCTGATAATAGGAATTCTGTGGGAAGAGTTGATTTTATTTCTGGTAAGACTAGTTCTGGTGGTGGCGTGGGGAGTTCAAAACAACGAAGAAGAAATGTAAGTGATTCGATACACAACATACATAGACCTCATTTTCTCAGTTTCTTCGTTCTTAGATGGTCTTAATATTTGCAACTACTTTGATACACAAATTTTAATCATATTTGGCAAACAATTTCCAAGTGGGTTTTGATTTATATTGTGATCTGATGGCAATTTTTTGCAGGTTCATGGTGTGTTGAATACGGTGAGTTGGGGTATTTTGTTGCCTTTGGGCGCTTTGACAGCTAGGTACTTGAAGGTGTTCAAGTCAGCTGATCCAGCCTGGTTTTTCCTTCATGCTGCCTGCCAATCTTCGGCCTACATCGTTGGTGTAGCCGGATGGGGCACTGGCCTCAAACTCGGCAGTGATTCTCCTGGAATTCAATATGACAAGCACAGGAACATTGGCATAACCTTGTTCTGCCTCGGAACACTTCAGGTACCTAATTCTTCTCTTCTGTGTTTTACTCCGGGTTTAAACAAATTTATTTGATATACTAACAATGTATACATGAGCTGCTAGGATCATAACATGTAATTAACATAAGGATAATTTTGCCTAACACAACTACTTCATTAATGATGTGCCGTAATCCTAACAACACTCGTGATACACTACTAGTGTATCAAACTTCAACTCTTAATAAAATTGGTTTGACTATAGAAATTTCAATTATAAGCATATCTAGTTGCTCATAAGTCATACGATTGAACATATAGCAGCCATTAAAATTGATGTGATCATATTTCGAATATAGGTGTTTGCCCTGCTCTTGAGGCCTACGAAGGATCACAAATACAGATTGTACTGGAACATCTACCACCACGCAATTGGATACACAGTCATTATCCTAAGTATTGTCAACATCTTCGAAGGATTCGACATATTAGACCCAGAAAAAAAATGGAAAAGAGCATACATCGGCGTTCTGATATTTTTGGGAGCCGTTGCAGCAATATTAGAAGCCTTTACATGGTACATTGTTCTAAAGAGGAAAAGAGATGGCTCAGATAAACATCCACATGCTGCTAATAGAGTAAATGGAGCAAATGGAGTTGATCGTTATAAGTCACAACAAGAAGCTTAGAGATATTATACATTAGAAATATGATCATTTGTGGCTTGCTATATACGTCCACATTTAAATTATTATGAGCGAGGATTTTTTGGGCCCACTTTGTTGAGGGAGAGTAGTTTACTTTCAAATGGTGTAGTTTTTCTTTCACATGTGACTGTCTGAGTATTCTAGATTGCTATTTAGGCATTGTTTGGTATTAAATTATTGGTATTGGTACTTTGCGTGTGTAATTTATATTGTACTATTAATTTTAAAGTAAAATTTTTAATTTAAAAGATAAAATTGAAAATCTAGAAGGTAAAATAAGCGAAGAAGAATGAATCGGATTCTTCTTCGTTTATTGGTCAATAGTGGTTATGAAAATTTTCCCTTTGACACAAGTAATACAAATATGTGTTGGAGAGGTGATAAATAATAAGAAAAAAGAGGGAGACGTGGAGAGTATTATTTAACTCCAAACACAACCCTTCTCACAAGGTACAAACCCTTCCACAAGCTAATAAATAAGGGTGTAAACGAGTTGAATCGAGACGAACAAAAAACTATTTGAATTCGACTTGAAATGTTAAATTCATACTCGAATTTGAATTGTATTTGAAAAATTCTACTCAGATTCGACTCGACTCGAATACTTATTACTCGAATTCGATCCGATCCGATCTGACTCAAATCGAATTATATTTAAACTACTCGTGACTTTCAAATTCAAGTTCGAATCTCCATATCATAACTAGTTTTATAATAAATATAATCATGTAAGAATTTCTCTTAATAAATAATGTAAGAACTTCTCTTAATAAATCGGCTCCATTAGTTGTTGGAATGTTTGGTGTGATTGGGTCACAAAATTTATTTAATTTAATTATATTATTTTTAATTCAAAACCTTATAGGAGGAGTATTTTCTTATTTAATTATGATCAATACCGGGTCGGGTGAATCGGGTGTCACAAACAAATCGCCATCAAAATTTCTCCGGGAAGTGAGAGCCACAAAACCTCCACCACCATTTTCAAAGGGATTGAAAACCCTAAGCTAAGACCAGCAGCAATGTTACTAGTCCTACACAGAATGGCTTTATCTTCTTTATCTCCAGCTCACCCTTTCTTCACCTATTCGTCTTTCATCCATAAACCCTCATCGTATTTCACTCTCCACTCCCCCGTCAAAACCTTCAGCTCCATCTCCAAACTCCTCGATCGTGGAGAAATTAGGGCGTTGAAGCGCAATGGATTCTCAACCGTCTCCGCCGTTGCCACTGATTCGACGGAGACAGCCGTTGTTACCAAAGAGGACAATTCAATTGATGAGGTTCCAGAGGAGAAAATCGTCCTTCCAACTAACCGATCATCTGAAAAGCTTCTTAGAATCCGCCACACAGTAATTTTCTCTCTGTTTAACTCTCAGAGATATTTGTAGTGGTTTAAGCTGTTTTGTTGTAGAGAATACTGAGGAAAGATAATAATTTGGTATATTTTTGTATGGGGTTTTACTATCTGGCTAGAAAGAAAAAGATTACGAGAACTTCCTTTCTTTTGTTTATTTATGCTAACAGGGTAAAAGAATTTTTCTGTAACAACTCAGAACTCTTAAAAATTGGCTTGTTTTCTGCCACTTGTCACTTGTGTTAGACTGTTAGTTGTGTTGTACTTGCTTGTTTGTTTAGCAGTTGGCAATAAGTGCATTATGTATGATGCATATACTTATAATATAAATGATTCAGGATTGCATATCAGCATATCAAAATACTGTGAACATTTTGGCTAAAAATACTTATGCTTGGATGCAGTGTGCTCATGTTAGGCCATGACCGTTCAAATGGTCTTCCCAGATGCTAAAGTAACAATTGGGCCATGGATTGAAAATGGATTTTATTATGACTTTGATATGGAGCCTTTAACTGATAAGGACCTGAAGAGGATAAAGAAGGAGATGGTGAGCAGACAAACTAAACAATTACCAATACTTGTGTATTCTAATAATATGAAAGGCCGCATACTTGGAAAATTATTCATTAGCCTACTGTTTCAGGGTACGGAATTCATTTCTTAAATCATCTGTAGAATCGCATCATTGGTCGAAATTTACCTTTAGTTAGAGAAGAAATAAGATGAAGCTCAAAAAAGGATAGCGGCCATAAATGAACCTTACAAAATGGAGATTTTGGAAAGTATCAAGGAAGATCCTATCACAATCTATCACATTGGTAAGAGTTGTCCTGCCTAATTAGTAATTACAATAGTTGTATGACTAAGTTTGCAGGAAGATAACTACTTCCACATATATGTAATTCTTTCTGTAACAATTGTCTTGTTCTATATTCTTTGCAGGTAATGAATGGTGGGATCTTTGTGCTGGGCCTCATGTTGAATCCACTGGAAATATAAACAGGAAAGCTGTTGAACTTGAATCTGTTGTCGGTGCTTACTGGAGAGGAGATACAAATAAACCAATGCTCCAAAGGATTTATGGCACAGCATGGGAGAATGAAGAGCAATTGAAGGCATACATTCACTTCAAAGAGGAGGCTAAACGCCGAGATCACAGGCGTATCGGCCAAGATCTCGATCTGTTTTCTATACAGGTATATTTTATCTGTGATTTATATTTTCCAACTTGTTGTTAATGCTAATGGGCTTGCTTGCTAATGTACATTTCATCTTCACGTATCTGGCCGTCTGCGAAGATAATTTGATAGAATGAAACTTGAGCTTCTGAAATCGGAGTGCAAAAATCATTCAGGATGAAGCTGGTGGAGGTTTAGTATTCTGGCACCCTAAGGGTGCTATTGTGAGACACATGATAGAGGATGCCTGGAAAAAAATTCACATTAAACAAGGTTATGATCTGCTGTATACTCCACATGTGGCAAGGGCAGATCTTTGGAAGATCAGTGGTCATCTAGACTTCTACAGAGAAAATATGTATGACCAGATGAAGATTGAGGAAGAGCTTTATCAGCTTTGGCCGATGAATTGCCCTTACCATATTTTAGTTTACAAAAGGACGCTGCATTCTTATCGGGATTTTCCTATCAGAGTTGCAGAGCTGGGAACAGTATATAGATACGAGTTATCTGGAGCCTTGCATGGCCTTTTCCGTGTAAGAGGTTTCACCCAGGTACACTTTCGCATCACAGATTTATATAGGAAATGCTTGATTGTATGTTTAGCTGTTCTGATTGTTGGATCTTATTTGTAGCATTACATGTAATTTTTTTACTGGACATGCCTTATCAAACAAAATATATATTTACTGTACATCCCAAATTGTTTTCATATTTTAGCTTTTAAGCTTTCGTGCTTACACAGCTCCTGAGACCAAGGTCACCGCAATAGATTGCGAAGTGCATAATTCTAGTCCTTTCTGTATTAATGGGACATTTTGGGATCAGACAGATCAAAATTGTGCTTTTGGCTCGTCTGCATCTATCCAAGGCTAGGGAAAATGTTGCTTCCTTGTACTAACCTGAATGAATAAAGATAAAGAGGACAATTAACCAATTGGTTTTATTCATTCTATGATATAGGAGGTTATATTCAGTGCGGAAACGTACAACTCTTAAACTTGCGTATCAGGAACTTGCAACCCTTTGTCATTCATAATAAAAACTATACTACAAGATGATTTCATTCTGTAATCTAGCTTTCCCAGTTTGATGTCCCTGATTCTGCCATGCATCTCAAAATCTTACTTCCCAAATATTAATCAATATTTTCTGTAAATTTACGGGATGATGCACATATATTTTGTTTAGAAGATCAAATCAAAGATGAAATCAGGGGTGTCCTAGATCTTACGGAGGAAATATTACTGCAATTTGATTTTAACAAGTATGAAGTGAACCTATCCACAAAGCCAGAGAAAGCTGTGGGAGGTGATGACATATGGGAAAAGCCAGTGCTCAATTATACAGGTATGTCTTAAACTCAGGACAGGATTATATATTTTCTAGAGCAGGAGTTATTCTGGCATTGACAAGATGCAATTTTTGAGCTCTCCTGTTGAGCTGTAAACATTCAATTTTTAAAAACAACTGACATGTTATTTTTTGAGTGACCCAGTCTTTTCTTCATCTGTACAGGTTGGTTTTAATTTACCGCAGCGATTTGACATTACATATGTTGATTCAAACTCGGAGAAGCAGCGACCTATCATGATTCATAGAGCAGTTCTTGGATCCTTGGAGCGATTCTTTGGATTTCTTATAGAGCATTATGCTGGAGACTTTCCCTTTTGGCTTTCTCCAATTCAAGCTCGAATATTACCAGTCACAACATGCAGGTAAAAAAAAAAATGCTTCCATGGTTACCACAAGTTTAATTTCTAAGATCCCCTCCCAAGAACTTTTTCTGTGCCAGCAGCAATTCAGCAAATCATGCAAAGACTTTTATCAACATGATAATTGTAGTTACCTCTATTGTGAAGCCTCATTAAGCAGACATATATTGCGAAGCCTCATTAAGCAGCAATGTGGCTTCCTGTGCTTAAAAATTATATATGTACAAACACCTGAAGTCTTCTTAATTTCGGATGTCCTCGTATCTGGATTCTAATGGAATTGCATGTGTTTACAGCTTGAGTACTGTAACGTGGTGACTCGGAAAATGAAAGCTAAAG
Source organism: Aralia elata (assembly GCA_034770075.1). Classification (NCBI taxonomy): domain Eukaryota; kingdom Viridiplantae; phylum Streptophyta; class Magnoliopsida; order Apiales; family Araliaceae; genus Aralia; species Aralia elata. The sequence continues at coordinate 89,878,539 of CM068385.1, forward strand.
GTATTCGTGCTGAAGTTTGCAGTGGTGAACGGCTCCCAAAGCTCGTCAGAAATGCTGAAAAGCAAAATATCCCTTTGATGGCTGTTGTGGGCCCCAAGGAGGTTGAAACACAAACTGTTACGGTTAGATCTAGGTTTTTGGGGGGAGCTGGGAACCATGACAGTTGAGTATATGAATATCAAAAACTTATAGATATATTTTATTTTTAAGTTAATTTATGAAATACTAAAATATAAACTACTAAAATTTTAAAAGTAACAAATATAAATATATTAATTAATGTGTACTAATTGATATAATTATATTGAACACAATTAACATAATTAATTAATATGAACATAATTATTGTGTATTAATTAATATAATTATACTGAACATAATTAACATAATTAATTAATATAATTTTATTTGTTACTTTTAAAATTTTAGTATTTTATATTTTAGTATTTCATAAATTAACTTAAAAATAAAATATATCTATAAGTATGGGAGGAAAATAAAATTTTGTCTGTTTTTATAATATACTTTATGATAATGACAGTTATGTATGGATAAGGGGACTAAAAAATTGATATGTTGGAGCACGTTGTAAGTCAACTCCAATTATCACAGAAAAAATAAATAAATTTAAATTCGTGCCGTTAGAGCTTGTAGCGGCAGGTAAGCCAAACTAGACTGCAGCTTCTTACATGCCGCTATAAGGGATATGTCTGTCGCTACGACTTGTAGCGGCATGGTTCATTTTTTTTTAAATCCTAGTCATCCATTATATTGATTAACGGTGGAGATCTTGGTTGCTGAAATAGTACTCACGGCAACCGGTTGTCATGGATGGTTACCCATATATATATATATAATGTTGTAAGAAGTGTGCACAAGTAATTTAAAATTTTTATTTTTTAAAAACTTTCACAAGTTTTAGAAAAATTTAAGTAAATATTAATAATAATAACTATCATATTGATGAAATATTTTATCCAAAATAGATTAAAAAGTCGTATCGAACATGTAATGTAATTTACTTAAATATTGAAGTTAAATTTATTTATATTCTTATATAAGTATCATATATTTTAAATAATTTTGAGGTAAAAAAAGTTATATAAATAATGAATAATGAAAAATTATTTTGTTGTAAGATATTAATGTTATTATCATTATTTATTAATAATTATTATTTTTATATAAAAATATATATAAAATAATCTGTGTTTTGCACATGAATTAGACTAATTGAGAACCGATCTAAATCATATCTCCTAAATAACATATCTCTTTTAAATAATATATTTTTATTAAAATTACGTCGTTTTGGAGATTTTTTTTAAAAATAAAATAATATTAAAACAGAGTGGTTTCACTTGCTTTTCTTTCATTTATAAAAACCACATGCGATCCCATTTGTTTTTTAAAAAAATCTTCAAAACGACGTAGTTTTAATAAAGGTATGTTATTTAAGAAGTATGCTTTAAATTCATCTCCAGACTAATTATTACTAATAAAGGAAGACTTTTATTTATTTACTTTTTCGAACCATTTAACTACTTTTGTGGAATTGAGGGAGTATTTCTGATCGAAAGACCGGAAGGAGACAATGTATTAATGCTTTGTATCACCATAATACAACTCAATAGTTGCGTGACAAGTCAACTAATTCCATGTACTTTAAATTCCTCATATAGAATTAGTCCAAGCAGTAGACAAATCAATATCAATGCACCTAGCATTTTTAATTGGACTATTCAGTCAGCATACATGAGACAACCTATATTATAAGCTGCCATGCATAATGCATTCAAACAGTCATACATAATTAAACCTAAATTGACCATTTATTATACATTATCCATTTGAATTTCAATTTCACCATATGCTATATATATATATCCTTTGTGAAATTAGAACGTGCTAATTATGAATGTGAACGTTCTGCCTTAATTCTAATCAAACATGAGGTACATAATTTAAGATATTTTCATATCCTTTTTATACACCGTTCACATTTTGTGGAGTCGACCTTCATTTTATCAACCTATAAATACACCATATATCCTCATTAATTCTTAACAATCCACTGAAATTTGCAGATTTCTAAATACGAAAATAATCCCAAATCATGAGTACTTCAAAATTATTTCAAGGAATTTTATGCCTCGTTCTATGCATTTCTTTAATCACCGAAATCCAGGGTGCCATTTTCGACATTGTTAGGAGTGGTGCAAGGGGTGATGGTCGTACGGATGATAGCCAGGTGAGAAATTTAAAACAATATGGAGTACATTTATTAAATTGTGAGTTACCATTATCTATTGTAATAATTTTCACCCAAATATTTATAATTACGAAACATAACAATACATCAGATCGAATGAAATTATAAGAAGGGCTCACTTATTACGTACATTTCTCTCCAAAAGGAGTGATCACTAATACTTATATATCCAAACATAAAAATTAACTCGCAGTATATATCATTTTGCTTAAATTTTAGAGAGAATTAATTTTGGTTATACTTTTATATTTTGAGATTAAAATTTTTGATGTAATAATTTATTTTTAAATTTGTATTTTGTTAAGGCAATTATGCGTGCTTGGAAAGATGCATGTGCATCGCCACAAGCAAGCAAGGTTTTGATCCCCAAAGGGACATATATGGTTGTAGCGGTGACATTCCAAGGTCCGTGTAAGGCTCCCATTACAGTTCAGTCTCAGGGAACCTGGATGGCACCAACTGACCCTGCCAAGCAGAAATCACAAGATGGTTGGATCATTTTCCAAAACATCAACGCCTTGACGTTCACTGGCGGAGTTTATGACGGCCAGGGAGCACTTGCTTGGACTCAAAATAATTGCGCCAAAACCGGAAAATGCAGTTCCTTACCCATGGTAATTAATTTTCCCTACATTTCAACTTTCATTTTCACTTCAAAAATGATCGTCTCATATATATATATATATGAAAAAATCGTGGTTTTGGTCACTATAGCCAGTCCAAAATAAGTCATTTTGATTAATAAAATGACAAAAACTATCATTAACAAAATTAATGACTTGACAAAACTACCCTTATATTTTCATATGGAGATGTCTGTGATCACCACAATAACAATCTTAATTATCCCACACACACACACACACATATATATATATATATAGACTTCATTCTGCTAGATCTTTTGTTGAATATTTTTGTAGATATGATGGCATACCGTTACCCTTTTATTCTCGATTTTATTTTCGTGATGTTAATACAAATAAAAGGCAAATTAATATATTGTTCTTTTGCCTGTTTGTTTGTTTTTCTGGCAACGCCAAACAGAATTTTCGGTTCAATGCGGTCACGAATTCATTGGTTCAAGGCATAAGCTCACTGAATAGCAAACTTTTTCACATGAACTTGATAAACTGCAAGAATGTGGCTTTTGTACAAGTTACCATCAATGCACCGGAGAATAGCCTGAATACCGACGGGATCCATATCGGCCGTTCTTCCGGGATCAACATCACGGATTCCAACATTAAAACCGGAGATGATTGTGTGTCCCTCGGTGACGGAAGCCAACAAGTGTTGGTCCAAAAGGTGACATGTGGACCTGGCCATGGCGTTAGTGTTGGAAGCTTAGGGAAATACCAAAATGAAGAGCCAGTTGAGGGAGTTACCGTCAAGAACTGCACCTTCACCAACACAATGAACGGCGTTAGGGTTAAGACATGGCCGGCTTCTCCCAACGGGGTTGCGCGCGACATGCATTTCGAGGATCTAATCATGAACAATGTTAATACTCCTATCTTGATAGATCAAGAATATTGTCCGTATAACCAATGCCAATTACAGGTATGTAGACTTGATATATACCGAAATCTAACTCTTATTTGACTTTTTTGATCAACTTTTATGCCTCAAATATACTTGGTCAAACTTTTTATTAAATTGTTTTATTTATAACAAAAAAAAACATTAAAATTTATTTTGTTCAAGTCTGTCTCAGGTAACCTTAATATTGAGAAACAAAATATCAAAAAAGCCAAATATGACACTTAATTTTAAGCGTAACTAAATTAAATTTCACAGTGATGATTTGTGTACTGTTTGTTTGTTTTTGAAGAACCCGTCGAAAGTTAAGATCAGCGACGTTACCTTTAAAGGGATTCGGGGCACATCTGCAACAAAACTAGCAGTGAAGCTTGTTTGCAGCAAAGGATTGCCCTGCCAGAACGTGAGGGTGAGTGACATTAATTTGGTGTACAACGGGAAGGATGGAGCTGCTATATCTCAATGTTCAAGCATCAAGCCCGCAATTTCTGGCAAATTATTCCCTCCGGCTTGTGCAAAATCTGCTTAAATCTTCCTTAATTCATTTCTTAGATGGATGGATGGATGGATGCTAATTAAATAGAGAAAGTGTATCGCAAGTGCTGTATATATTCTTATTGAGAATGAAATCTCATGCATGCAGGATAGCTAGCTAGGCACCCTCTCATGCTGTATATATGATGTATGAAGAGTTGGTGAACATATATATTTCTTGTGTATTACATCAATTTTTTATTAATAAAAAAGCTTAATTCTAAGTTTCTAACAATAATAGGCAATACACATGCAACCTGTATATTTATTACTATATGAATACTTTCAGTAAAGCGTACAATAATACGCAATACACAATCTTTGTATTAATTTATTATATTAAATTAATACTTTCAGTAAAACGTACAATAAATCGTATTTTTTTTAAAAAAAAATTGAAATTAATGAAATAAATATTAACTAAGAGTGATAAGAAAGTTAAATTAAGGAAGCTAAGTACGTAGAAGAAAAGAAATAGATGGTGATTACCAATTAAGTCAGACTAGAAATTAAGGGGCGTGTTGTAACTATGTGCATGGTACAAGTCAAGGTGATCTATAATTATTATAAGACTACTGTGCTGGATAACTAAATTTAGAAGGGAGGATCGCCAAAGATAAAGAGGGGTTAACCGGTCAAGAGTCAACTAGTCAAGGCTCCGTGTAGTTTCCTCTGATCAAGTCAATACATATATAGCTATCAAAAAAGTGTCTAAAAATCAAGTCCCTCGTGGCTCAATGGTAAAAAAATTACTAAAAATTTGAATGCATAATTTTATTCAAAACTAGCAAGAAAAAAATATAAAAGCGTCTAAAACGTACATAGAGTTAAAAATTTGACTTATTTCTATTTTGAAAAGAAGAGTATTGAGAAAAGAAATTGCTTAGTTAACATAGAATATAGTGACAGTTTGATAGAGAAATAAGTTGGCATAAAATAAAAAATAATGGATATTATATTAGTTCTGCACGCACTTTTAAATTATACTTACTCTTCTTGCAATATAAGATACTTTTTAGAACTTGATGCCTAAATTTTTTATCGAAGTATTATCAAGCTACCAAAAAAAATAAACAAATTATTTTTAGTGCATCAAAAATTATTAAAATTTTAAAAAATGACCAAAATTTGATAATATAAGTTGATATATACATATGATCTAGTTTTCATATAACTAGTTTATTTTGGATATACGAAATCATTGTGTCGTCACCGGGATGACAATACTCAATCTATCTTAAATATAAGTAATGAATTAAAGAAATTTCATATAACTAATTTATACCCTAGCTAAAATTAGAAATATATCTCTACTTTTGAAATGATTGATTTATTTATTTATTTTTATATATATATCTGATTTTGGAATGAGGGAGTAACATATTATAAATGCATGAATATTTTTTTTAAAAATTTTTCTAATATCTTCAAAACAAACTTATTAAAACTTGTGGTATTTCCAAATAATTAGATTGTCACTATAATAAAAAAATTCCAACCGCACAACATATCAATCGAGGGGTCAAGGAATTGATTCAATTCATTGACTACAAACAATGGAAGCCCTAGCGTTAATGTAGCACACTGAAAATAAGTTGGTTCAATTTAAATTTGTGGCATCGAAATGATTTACATATTGCCGATTCCCACAAAGTACCAAGTGTCAATTAATTATTATAATTAAGTCCAAAATAGAAAGGAAGTTGAGCCGTTTCATTACAACCTAATGAATAGCTGAAAATTTGGTGGGAAATGTTAGTGGTGTTTAGCTAGCTTCCCTTCAACAATGAACACTATAAATTCCTTGAACAGCCTTATATCATTTCATAAAAACATCTAAATATATATAATTGAAAGAAGAAGAAGAACAACAAAGAAGAATAAGATGGCTATAAAATTTGCTATTGTTTCCACCTTCTTGTTGGTTTTGCTAGCCCATGTAGAAGGGCAGGGAGGTGCTATTGACGTGACCAAATTCGGTGCCAAGCCCGATGCTGATATCAGTAAGGTGAGAATAACTGCCGCTCATTTTTTAATTTGTCAAGAACTGCTGAGCTTTCTTTTTCTCGTATTAAATATGAGAACCAGAGTTTCGCTAAAATTTTCGTTATTAGTTATCATGTGAATGTTGGTTTGTTTGTGATTATAGGCAGTATTGGATGCTTGGAAAGAGGCATGTGCAGCGACAACCCCAAGTTCAGTTGTGATTCCGAAAGGCAATTATTTGTTAAACCCGATTGCGATTGTAGGGCCTTGCAAGGCTCCTGTCGGGTTTCAGCTTCAAGGCACAGTAAAAGCTCCGTCCGATCCGGCCACGTTCCCCAAGGACGCCGAATGGGTCACTTTCAGATACATTAACTCTCTCACCATATCCGGTGGAGGAACTTTTGATGGCAATGGACAAGAAGCTTGGTCCAAAAATGATTGCCAAAAGACCGGAAAATGCGGTAGCCTTCCCAATGTAAGCTTTCCAATTAATTTCCATCTTACATTTTGAAATTGGAATTGAATGCCAAATTTTAGTTTTATGAAATTTATGCACTCAGTTCCAATTTTAAAGTTTGAAATTGAGTTGCCAATTGTAACGTGATTATTAATTCCATTTCTTTATTATTATTTTTTTGTGACATGAAAAAAATAGAGCTTGAGCCTCAACTTCCTTAACGATTCAGTAGTCCAAGACGTGACTAGTCTAAATAGCAAATTGTTCCATGTCAATGTGTTGGGGTGCCACAACTTAACCTTCCAACGCTTCACCATCACCGCACCCGAAGAGAGCCTAAACACCGACGGGATCCACATTGCGAAAGCCACCAATGTCAACGTTCTAGATTCAAAAATAGGAACCGGTGACGATTGTGTCTCCATCGGCGATGGCACCTCAGAAATCCATGTTGAGAAAGTGACATGCGGACCGGGCCACGGCATCAGCGTTGGCAGCCTGGGAAAAACCCCTGGGGAAGAGCCTGTCAAAGGAATTTATGTCAAGAATTGCACTTTTATCAACACTGGGAATGGTGTCAGGGTTAAAACATGGCCTGATTCACATCCTGGCGATGTTTCTGAAGTACACTACGACGATATTATCATGCAAAATGTCACCAATCCTGTCATCATTGATCAAGCATATTGTCCTAGTGGAAAGTGCTCAACAGCGGTACTTAATTCTTGAAAAATTGATATTTTCACACGAGTTTTTGATATTTCTGATCTTACATGAAAAAACATCAAATTTTTACACGGGTTCAAGTATTCAAAAAAAATGTGCGTGACCCATGCACATGCAAAAATATCAGAAACTCAGTAAAAATATCCGTTCCTTAATTGAATGACGTGCCCAAGAAGTTTCAAATATATAGCGACAAACTGTTTGATATAAATATTTTCTCAACTGTTTGATAATTTTTTTTATTTTTTTTTGTGTGTGTAATATTGTCAGGCTCCATCGAAAGTGAAGCTGAGCAAGATGAGTTTTACAAAAATTAGGGGGACATCAGCAACTCAGGTTGCAGTGAAGATTGCTTGTAGCAGCGGCGTACCATGCGCTGATGTGACAGTTGGCGACATTGAACTCACATATTCTGGAAAAGAAGGGCCGGCCATCAGCGTCTGCGAAAATGTGAAGCCAATTTTATCTGGCAAACAAAATCCGGCTGCATGTACCGGCGGCCCTAAACCTGCTTAATTAATTTATTAAGAATTGGAGGAAGACTTGATTCATTTCTGTTTTGTAAAATAAAGTGAGTTTAATTTGTAAATGCAGAGAGTGAATATGATGAATAATCACCCTGCAACACCCGGCACTAATGAAAAGCCTGTGGTCAAGTAATATATACGTATGCGAAAAAATAATTGTAAATCTATCAGCAACATCATATTATATATAGCAAATTATTATAAATGAAACTACTCATATTATATATTCCATTGGATCTCCTTTCTATTCTACCTCCGTTTGTTTTGGGATTAATGCTAATTTGATCGATACTGCCTTTTGAAATTGCTGTGAAAATTTACAGCTCAAGACAAGGTCTTGATGCTAAACGAAAGCAATTTCAGAAAATTAGACATAAGATCATTATTAACATTTTATTTTATAGTCGATTCGAGATATTTTAAATTTAAAATTTACACTAATTCATGCAATATATGTTGTCAATTATCTAATAGTACTAATAATTATAAGATCTATTGTTTCATAATTGTTAATGAGTTCTATTAAATTTTTTGAGTTTGATAATATTTCAATTCATCTTTGAAGAGCCAATAATAATATTATAATTCAGAAAAAGGAGTTTAAAAGATAGTATTGAATAAAAAATAGAGAGAATATTGATAGACTAAAAATTCATACATTTTATTATCCATAATTTTGTTCTTTTATTATATTAGTTTATTTATTTAATTAATATATTTTATTTTATTTTATTTTATAGAATTTAATATTTTGTTACAATAAAGTTAAAATCTTAGTGATCAAGCAATGTTTATTGCTCCAATTCATTGAAAGAAATATCCTAGAAGATTTCTACAAGGAAAATGAAGGAGATGGAACAATCTTAGTGTGCAAGTCAAATCTAATGAAGAAAAGGAAAGTCCATCTAGAAGATCTCTTTGAAAAGTTGATTGCCATTAGGAAGTTGAAACCTACATGAAAATTAATTGATGCCTATAAATAGAGGAGTACCAAAAGGGATTAGAGGTTAGATTATTAGGTATTTTTTATGTATTAGTTTAGGTTAGGAGTAAGAGTAGAATAAATTACTTCTTCATTGTACGCTCGTTGGAAGATCATTAATAAAAGAAGTTTTCTTATTTTATTTTTAATCTTCTTTTTCTTCTTCTTAATCTTAGTTGTTTTATTTATTTTAATGTTTAACTAATTTCTTTAATCTAGGATGAAGATAAAATTAAGTAATTATTCATAACAATATTTTTCATCTCTTCTATTATTTATGTTTTTATATTTAATTGATTTCACTTTCATGTTTTATTATTGAAATATGTTTGTTTTATATTTCTTATGTAATTTTAAATTAATTAAGCTGTTTTGATATGTTATTGTTAATTAAGATATGAGTTTTTCATAATCCATATTCGTTCGAAGAAGTTTTGATGAGTTATAGTTAATCCTTAAATTTTTATAGTCTATACTTGCCCACGTTAATTGTAAAACTATTAAATTAAAGGGAAGGGAGATCAAAACCATAGTTAAGTTATAAAAATAAAAGAGATTGAATTACTTGTTATGTTTATTGTTTAATAGATTTGGATTCTTAGATTACTTCCTTATTATTATTTTTCATATTCTAATTAGTTTAATTATAATTTATCAACTCTCCATCTTTAGTTCTAATTTGCCTGAAATAGATATTAAAGATACATTAAAATTAATTTAGTCTCTGTGGATTCAACTTGTACTTGTCAGTTCTTCAATTTGATACTATGCACTTGTAGTTATATATTTTTATCACATCAAGTTTTTGGCTTCATTGTCGAGGACTAAAATTATTACTTTTTTATTCCTTAATTTTTATTTCTTCAAATTAATTTTAGCTTATTATTATTATTATTATTATTATTATTATTATTATTATTATTATTATTATCGAAGCGGATTAAAGGTTAGAAAAGACAAATTTTGCTGTTGTGCTCTTCCTGATATTTTGTATTTTAACTCAAAAAAATAGTAATTTATTTTTATTTTTATTTTAGTTTTTCATTGTTAGTTAGAAAACCAATTGTTGTATTCATGAAGTTACTCACATAGAACACATTCTGTTTAGGTTTTAATTTTAATTTTTTAATTTTTTTTCGTCAAATATAAAGTGTGGTGATTGCTGAAGGAAAGAAGTATGTTCAATTTCTCCTTCTTTAGTAATTCACATAGTTTTAAGACATTTTATTTATTTATAATTTTTAATTTTATTTGGCATTCTCATTTATAATTTGACTTAAGGCACAACCCATAACAAGATAAGTTAGGAATTTCTCACCCTTCCTTGGCCCACAAATAACCCAATTTGCATTTTGCATAACTTTGACTTAATTAATAAAATCAAGTAGATGTTGGCCCCTAGGAATTTTGAACTCAATTAGGACAATGGACTCTAAGAGTAAATTAAATTTTAAATTAATCAAACTACTAGTGTCTAGGCAAGTGGTTCAAAAGGCAAACGCCTCAAGAATGTGTAGTTATTCAATTAGTCACTGTACCCACGGAGAGACTCTCACCGTTTTTACACTTGCTAGGCTAGTGGTTGATTAATTTCGAATTTGGTGGACCTTAAGGTATAACTTAGAATAGTTAAGAACTGTCTAGATTTTATTTAGGTTAACCATAGAATTGAGATTTTATTTTCTTTTATTTTCTATTTTTTTTTGTGTGACTTTTGTGCTTAGTTGTCTATTTGTTTTGTGATTTGTGTAAAGATGGACGCTTGTTATGGTTGGAATAGTAATTTTGTTTGAAATCAAGAACCTTATGAAAACTTTAATGCACACCAAGTAAATCAATTTGTTTCAACTTATCAAAACCCTTATCCATATTCGTATTCATATCCATATTCAGATCCAGAACCTCAATATCCACAAGAATTTTCAAGTCAAGAAGAGAAAAGATTTAACACTTTAGAGAAAACTGTGGAAACTTTGATAGAAGCTCAATCTAATTTCATGTAATCTCATATTAACTTCACGCAAAACACTAATCAAGCCTTATCTCGTTTAGAAAGTCAAATGAGTTGGTTAGTTACCATAGTAAATGAGCAAGAGATGCATGGATGAATTTTCTAGTCAATCTAAGGTTAATCTTGAAAATCATAATGATTGTGAAGATGAGAAAAATAAAAATACGGATTCAAATCAAAACAGTTTGAGTCAAACTAATCTGAGGAGTTAAACAATTCTGAGTTGATTGATCATGACACATTTGATGAGTTTGCTGAAAAAGTTTATAAGCATAAAACTCCATATCCTGAAAGATTTATGCGTAGAAAACCACATAGTGATTTTTTAGAGCAACCTATTGAACTAAACATGATCCAAGAGTTGTCCATGACCCAAGAAATAATTGAAAATAGACTCATGATTGAAGATGATCCAATTGACTTTTTCTTAAATTACTTTGACCAAAATTAAGATGAATCTGAATATTTAGATAAGGTTAATGAGATGTTAAGATCTACTACAAATAACTCAACAAAATGGGAACATGCATTTGAACCAATTTTTCCATCTTTTGAACATGTTAGTGAGAGTTTCCTTGAGGTAGACTTTAAGCATAACTGTGATGAAAATTCTGATTATTTTTAATTTTTTAAATATCCAAAAAATCATGAAATGTCCACACTCACTTGCATTTTTGCATCACTTGTTTATTATTATATGCATTTTAGGATATTTGAAATTAGTTGGTATGTATATTTATTTTCTTTCTCATCGCATTTTTTTACAGCACAATGCTCTTTATCCATCGTACACAATTCTTTCATTTCTTTGTTCTCTTTTTTTCATTTGCATACATTGAGGACAATGCATGATTTAGGTATGGGGGGAGTTTGTATTATTGTATTAGATTTTTTTAATTTTTTTTCTTTTCTCTTTAGGAAAATCAAAGTAAAAAAATACAAAAAGATTTAAATTTTTTAAAAAAAACAAATAAAAAAAAAAAACTTTTTGTTTAACTTGTTAGGAGTTGGATTAATTCTAATAAGTGTCCGTAGAGTTGAAACTTATGAGTAATATTGAAAGATTCAGAACTCTTGAGTCTTTGATAAGATATAAAATCTTACTTTGAAACACCATCTTGAGTAAAACTGAAATTCATATGCATTTATTCATTTTACATTCACACTAATTCTTAATTGTGGGGTATAAACTATGAGTTAAGTAATTTCAAGAAAAAAAAGAAAAAGGGAAAAAGTTGAAAAAATGAAAAGAAAAAAAAACAAAAAGGAAAAAAAGAACTACTTCAATGTTCATCGAACGAAATAAACGGGTATCCAAGCCTCGGGACGCATCGATATTCACGCTGAAAATTGTGATGGATATAAGTAGCTTGACTAGTCTAGTTTTGTGACATTTATTACTCGAGTTAGTATGCCCTTAGGAGTGTCTCTACACCTAGTACTCTAAAGCCAACCGGTTTGAGAGTCATTGGTTCAACACTCGCTACATGGGTAACTCTGAAAAGCCTAACTAAGAAAACGAGACATTGCACAAATCAAGAAGAAAAAAATGGAAGAAAGAAAAAAAGAAAAAATGAGTTAATTTGCTTGATTTTTATGGTAAAAACTCTACTAAGAGTTATATCACATACACAATGCATGCATCACATTGAATTAATTTTATGAATGATGGTGTCTAGAATGAATATAGAGTATTTTTGATAAGGTAAAAGTGTAATTTTGAATTTAATCTTGCTTATGTATAATGCCCATGAATACTTAGTAGTTTTCTTTCAATTTCATAATTTGTTGAATCCAAAAATATTTTATTTTTAATTTTAAATTTTGTGGGTATATTCACTGCACACTCTCACGAGACACAACTCATCCACTTATGGTAATATTGGGGCTTAAAGGCTCGTTGCACATGTTAAGTGCAATCGTGTTTTATACGGAAAATGGAGTAGTTATAGTTTTTATTTTATTTCCTTTTTATGTTACTCGAGGACGAGCAAAAGTTAGGTATGAGGGTAATTTGATAGAGTAAAAATTCATACATTTTATTATCCATAATTTTGTCCTTTTATTATATTAGTTTATTTAATTAATATGTTTTATGTTATTTTATAGGATTTAATATTTTGTTGCAATAAAGTTAAAATCTTGGTGACAAGAAATATTTAATGTTCCAATTCATGGAATTATATATCCAAAAAGATTTCTACAAAGAAAATGAAAGAGGTGGAACAATCTTGGCGTGCAAGTCAAATCCAATAAAGAAAATGAAAGTTCATCTAGAAGATCTATTTGAGAAATTGATTGTCATTAGGAAGTTAAAACCTACATGAAAACTAATTAATGCCTATAAATAGAGGAATACCAAGAGGGATAAGAGGTTAGATTATTAGGTATTTTTTATGTATTGGTTTAGGTTAGGAGTATAAGTAGATTAAATTACTTATTCATTGTACGCTCGTTGGATGATCGTTAATAAATTGAGTTTTTTTTATTTTATTCTTAATCTTCTTAATATTAGTTGTTTTATTTATTTTAATGTCTAGCTAATTTCTTTAATCTAGGATGAAGATGAAATTAAATAATTATTCATAACAATATTTTCTGTTTCTTCTATTATTTATGCTTTTATGTATAATTAATTTCGCCTTTATGTTTCATTGTTGAAATACATTCGTTTTATATTTTTCTTATGTGATTTTAAATTAATCACTACACCAAAAAGGGCATCTAGTGAAGAACAAATCTTTCACAAGACATAATATATCACTCACAAAAGATTTATTGCGAAGAAATATTTCCTTCACACGATTGCTCGCATAAGACCTCGTCGCAATAGGGTATCCTTCGCTAAGTAGTAACTAAATGTTTTTTGTGAAGGATATATTGTGAATAACTTTTTATTCACAAATTATATTTGGTAATGGAATATTGTTATTTAGTGAAAGGTTGGTTTCCTTCATAAATAATATTTTAAGAAGGACTATTTAAAATTAGTGAATAACTTTATTCCCTCACAAATAATATATTGTGAAGAACAAATTTATTTAACGAGAGAAGATTTTCCTTCACTAATTATAAATTGAGAATATTTCTTCAATTTAGTGAGGAAAAAAATTCCTTCATTGATGACTAACTAATTAACTAGAAAAGATTTTAGTGAGGGAAATAATCCTTCATTAATGTCCATTTCTCAAAGTAAAATCTTTCACAAATTATAAATTTGTAAATAAAAAATTAATTGGTAAATAATCAAAATTCATTGCAAATTATAATTACTTTTCAAATCACTGATTTCATATTTATTATTATTATTATTATTATTATTAATTGATATAATAAATATTAAATTTAATATTTCAAGTTAATATAAATGTCATACTTGTTCAAACTAATTGATAAACTAATTCATAAAGAGCCAATAATTAAAATCAATACTCTATATATAAATAGATAATGCTAAAGTCACGATAACTACACAATTTGTTATTGTATCTTGGTCTCCCAAGAACCATAGTACTTACAATATTTATTAACTAACATAAGAAAACTGAAAGAATAACAACGAACTAGAAGAAATGAAGTGTAAGCACTTAATCATCATTTTCTTCAAGGAAATTAAGGTTGCGCCTGTAAACTTCATACTGCAAGAGAAACACCAAAATTCAATTTCAATAAGATGAGAAATAAGAAAAGATGAACCTGGTGAACTTAAATTAAGAGAGAGAGAGAGAGATTAATGAAGGACAAAGACAAAATATATTTATTAGTAAATACCTCAATTGATTCATAGTTAGTAAATATTTGAAGGAAGAAAAAACCTATATGATGCCGATGATATCTAGGTGGGATGAGGGTTTGTACTTGTCCTTAACTTCTTTCATTATTTTTCATATTTAGAGCTTCAATATGATTCGAAAACCTTTTATTTTGACCTTATAATCAATCATTTATTCATTCCTACAACTTCACAACCTAAAACCAAGAAAAACTACACTAGTAGAATTCAATGATATTTTTTACACTGCTCTTAAAATCTCCAATTTTTTCTTACTCAACTTGTTTAATCACCCCAAAGCCATATCATTAACCTCATCTGCTATGTCTATAAACTGTCGAGCACAATAGAGTGTAATAAGGTTGAGTTACACTTACCACGCAAGCGGGCGCCAAAGCTACGAAAGTGAGGTTTTTCTTCCCATTCTCTGATTGTAAATTTAGTCTCTGTCAAAAAAGATTATAATTACAAATTGAATGTTTACTTCAATAGAGCATTCATGATCAAAGCACAATTTTGGTGTGACATGGAATCAACGCACATTCCCCTTAAGAGGACAAAGACAATAAATTTTTTCAAATCAGTAAAATTTAAGCTATCCAAGATACAAGCCATTAAATTAACCACATTGAATGTCACCAAGTGTAATATTATATGAAAAGGTGCTTCAAGGCCTACACTTGTCAAATGAATCCAGAAAGTTCTCCTCCGTCCATAGAATGAAAAGTGAGGTATTCATAAGTTTTAATATTATAAAAACTTAGATTTGTCTCATATTCTTGTGATAAGGTGTTTATAAAACAATAATATTTCTTCTTGATTTGTCCGCTATCTTCTTCACCCCATCAAGTCCAGACCCTATTACGATTTTTCCTTCGAACATGTCTGTCATGTCAAGTCAGTAGCGATTCTGCACATGCATGAGCATCGCGTGTGTGGCATCTCTAGTGTGTATGTGTGTGCGTGTGTACTACCTAATTCAGCATATGCTTGCAGGGTTGGGGAGAGGGGGAAAATCAAGATTAAAACCTAGCAGGGGAAAGAAACTTTTGAGAGCTAATATGGATCTCTATAATAATTAGATTATATTGATGTACATTTTATATGGTGAGTGAACAAACATGTTTACAGATAAAATAGTTCTAAGTTAAGTTTTTAACTGATTGTAAAAGTACATTAGGCTTTAAGTCATTGAGCTTTGCAATGAATGAATGCTTGATTATATCAATCATCGTTTCACATATATAAACCATAGAAGCATTCTAGAATTCCAGGCAAAGTACGAGCAAATGAAGCGGCAATATAAGAGAAGCAATTTTCATATTATACTTGGTAATGGTCAGTTCATCGCTTAAAAAATGTAATTTACTCAGAGAGATGAAGTAAACTTACAACAAGGAATTTCTCGAACCAAGGATACTCAGCTTCCAGAACATATTGAGCTGAGACGAATAAAATGAATGCAGAAATATGGAATCTCTCGACTGAATCTGGTCACGAGCAACGCCATTGAACCAAATCAAACAAATTGAACCCAGGATTTTAGTAAATATCTTAAGCAAAAGTTCCAAACCACTAGTTAGTTTCTTGGCCTTTTCTTTTTATTTGTTATACAAGTGAGTGCAGTCTCAAATAAAGAAGCCTAGAAGAGAAAGTTATAAGGAGATATAGATAAGAATATCCTCATTTGCAAAAGAACAAGTAATAAAAGACGAACAACTCAAAGATATGCAAACAAAAGCAAAAAATAAATAAACAAGGTGAATCTCATGATTTAGTACAGTTGAGAATGCGAAAATTGTGTCATAACAGCAAATACAAAACAGAATTTGCTAATCCTAGTCAATATGATTAACTGTCTGAAGCATCAAAATTGTCATTGTTCATTATCTTGAGCAAAACTACTTCAACCACTAGAACCACCTTCCATCCCCATTGCACCGTAGTTAGCCAGTAATAGAAGCATATATATTTAGATTTGTTATCCTAAAGTGTAAATTGGAATATCTTTTTCCAGTGCCGATACGAGATGATATTAACTTTATACGCAATTTATTGAGCAGTATAGCACTATTAAGTTATCAAAAGAATGAAGAAGATCAATCTTGAGAAAGAAAACGCACCACTATATACCATACTCTGTACATTATCCTTGCTAAAACGCTTAAACTCATTGCTTTTAATCTCAGCAAAATTGTTTGATACCAGCAAAGCCAGCAACACATTGTTGTGAGCAACTATACAGGTTGACAGAATAATGGCCTGAGCTAATAGGATGAATGAATGAATAAGTATGACTGGTTAAGGAATCAAATTTCTGACAGCATAAATAACTATTCTAGCACCAAAATAGCAAAAACATTGCAGGAAAAAAAAGGATATTTAATAAAGCCACAACTAAAGCTTCGTCAGAAATAAATCTCCATAGCCTATCTCATGGTTTATGGGGAACAATTTGCAAGTCCCTCTGCGGAATTGAACAGCGTCTGCAACACATCTCCACCAAAACTTTGGCATAATCTATCAAATATAAGTCGCCAGGGGGCATATATCAGTTTGAAGAAGTTTCATTCAACATATTATAACCACCACACAAGGCAGGAAAATATAGGTAAGAAAAATAAAATATTGACTAATAGCCAGTATCAACAAAGATGAACCAGATCCTGGTAAGTAGTATAATGATAGATCAGACATGCCATTCTATTAGTTTCAGTTTTTATTATCAAGATTGATTCAGTGAGGCTCCAACTTTATTGGAGCTCCTGTTTAGGTATGGATATGCATCTGAAATTCTACAAATTGCTTCCATATTTAATCTCTCCATTACAGCATAAGATTGGCATCAGGGGTGAATGAAATGACAAAGTTCAAGGAACAACCTCTAGGTCACTGGTTCCAATCCCCACACCTGAGGCAAAGCTTGCCTATTCCTGAAAAAGATTGTCTTAATTATGCTACGCATCATGTCATTGGTGGAGAGAACAAATACCGCATGTTTCAATTTTCACAGAAAGATAACAAGTAAGAAGATAAATTGTTAGGTTCAGAATGGTGTATTGGTGTATTGGAGGAAAAAACGCTATTGTAACTAGGAAAGCTAAAAGCCTGAGAGAATGCCTACCAATGTTACTAGACGATTTAGATAAGTGTAACATTGATTCAAGCACTTCTTCACAAAATGGCAGTATTGATATCATTGATCATAACATATTGCTTATTCATGCAAATATCAGTCAGTTAAAAAGAACAAAGGTAGTCTGCATCTTAAATCAATAATTTTAAAGTATATATTTTGTAGTTGTTGCAAGAAGTTCATCCCACTCAATATGAGAATCTTTGGGCTTATCCTCCATTCTAAAGTCGTAAAATTATTTTCTTACCTCCAACACATTGTACACCACATAAAGTTTGATTGTCCCTTGACCACGAATTATGTGATATATTAGGCTGATATCTGAGTAACAAAACGAAAATCAAAAGAAGGAAGTTAGCATACAACCAAACCTGATTCAAATGTGGCAATCATATTTGTTCTCTACTCAACAACCATTGCAACCAGTAGAAAGAAAATCAGCTTGAGCAACAAAAGAAAAAAGAAAAACAGTAGTAAAGAGCAGAAATTCTTACTAAACCCGTCTGCTGTAAAAGAATGACCCTACAAACCAGTGCAAAAAAACAACCAAAATCAGACAGCTCTGCTGCTGAAGGCCACAATCATGATCAGGTTACTTTAAATAACAAAATTATATAAACTCCACAACACGTTAAGTTTCACATCATGAACATACGCAAATAATAGAAAAAATAAATAAACAAGGGAATAGATGAACATAAAGAAAGAAGAAAACAAACAAGAAAAATAATTCTGTCTCTGGCTCTCTGTGTGTGTCCTGTTCTTCCTCAATCTTCATTCTTCAGTCCTCTCTCTTCATCACTATTAAAGTGTTGGTTGTTATTATAGTTTGCAGCAGATATTCGTAGAATCCTAATTGTCAAGAGGCAAAGAAATTAATTATGCTATGGTCAGTAAGTTGAACCCTCAAACCCACTCTCTCATCTAAATGTCATGCCAGCAGTCTTGCCATAAGAATATAACAGTTATTGCTAAGTTAGCACCTTCTTTAGTATCTTAATGCACCAATCTATTAATTCTCTATTAAGTCTACACTCCTTTTATATGTGATTATAAAATGCAAGGAAGTTGTGATTAGAACACACAAACTGTAAAATTGACAAGTGTCCCCATCTTTGGTTTTTTAAATGCTTCAAAGCAAGAATATGTACTACATAAGGTAAAATAGGAAACATATATATGTCTAAATATCAGATAATACAAACATTGAATAATCAAACAAATTTTAGATTAGCAACTCAACATTTGATTAAATTCAACGCCATGAATAAAATAGTCTAAATACCTCAAATATAAGCATTTCAACTCAAGCGCAGAACCCTAACTAACATAGTCACAAAATTCAACAGTTTTTCATCGCGGAAAACAAATTCATTTCTAAAACTACAGAAATGCTGATCCCACATTCCCAATCAGAACAAGCAGAGCACAAATTCTAGATACTTAACCACTTGGAAGCATAAAAATAATCATCTTATCCCAATAATTAGCAACAAAAGTAACTAAATCAGTCAATACTTCAATAATGAACAATAAATTCAAGCAAAATTCGGGAAATTAACCTGCATAAGAAGCTTGATTCGATCGAGAGGCACCACAATGGATTTGGCAGCTGCTCCGGAAATAGTATCGGCGGCAAAGATCGCGGCCTCTTTATGCACCAAGGCGACGAAAGCGAGAGGATGCTTCAAGAGCTGTGGCGTAGTTGGCGTGAATTCTCTTTCCCCTTCTCTTGCTCGCCATAGAAACATAAGCAAAACCACGCACCATCTCTCTAATTGAAACATCGACATGTGAATTTTGGCTAAGTAAGACAGGTGAAACCTAAGCTTTCCAGACCGCGAACACAACTCAGGGACTCTGTTCCAAAAAAAGAGTTTGATCATTTTTTTAAAAAAAACAACTCTTTTAGAGGTAATATTATATGTAAAATTATTATTTTAAAAACTTAAAAGATAAATCTAGATTTAAATTTTATTACTGTAAAAAATTTACTGTATTTATATTCACCACAATTAATTTTAAAAAATTTATTTAAAACAAAATAGTGACCAATTTTATATCTCGCAAAAAACCAGTGAACAATAATATATAGTGAGTAATAATTCCTTCATTAATAGTTTTTTTCCTCGCAAATTTTCATCATAAATTGGCGCCAAATATCCTTCTACCACTTCAATTTTGCGAAAGAAAAAATATAAATTGTGAAAGATGTTTATTTCACTAATAACTATATTGTTACTACATTTTTTTCCTTCACCGTTCCTTCGCTAGAAAACTCCTAATGTGAAGGAGTGAATTCCTTCACAAAATTTTCTTCACTATATCCCTAATTTCTTGTAGTGAATTAAGAGATTTTGATAAATTATTGTTAAGATATGAGTTTTTCATAATTCATGCTTACTCGAAGAAGTTTTGATGGGTTATAGTTAATTCTTAAATTTTTATAGGTCATACTTGTCTACGTTAATTGTAAAATTACTAAATTAAAGGGAATGAAGATCAAAACCATAGTTAAACTATAAAAATAGAAAAGATTGAATTAATTGTTATGTTTATTGTTTAATGGATTCGAATTCCTAAATTGCTTATTTATTATTAACTTTCATATTTTAATTAGTTTAATTATAGTTAATCAACTCTCCATATATATATTTATTTTTATTTCGCCTGAAATAGATATTAAGGATTCATTGAAATTAATTCGTTGTGGGTTCGACGTGTACGTCAGTTCTTTAATTTGATATTATGCATTTACAGTTACATATTTTTATCGCATCAAGTTTTGAGAATTATATTACAAAGGGATTATTTATTGGAACCAACTTCCTAGCTAATCTTTCTATTTAATTTCTAGGAACTTGAAATCACAATCTTTCCAGAAATCTAAAATCCTATTCCTTGTAGCAACCAAAAATTTAATTTTTACTATAGAATCAAAAGGCAGGAAAATCGATCTTAAAACCAAAAATTATACTTCAGATAAAATTACTTAAAAAGTTAAAAAATTAATATACAATGTTGAAAGGAGATATTGTAATTCATGAGCCAAATTAAAAGACTTGAATATCTCCCTCCATGGTTGGTCTATCAATGAAACAACTACATGTAATCTAGATTCAAACTTGGGGAATAAAGAACTGGACGCGGCATAATCCATTCAAAATCAATCACTTTTCCGTCAGAATTGCACACAACCAACAAATCCCTTGCGCATAACGTTGCAATTACTTCTTCTTCTCCCTTGTTACCACGATTGATCATCACATTCATAACTTCAATACCCCGTGGCTGAAAAATTGAAGACCAAAGCGAAGAGGGGAGCTTTATAACAAAATCTTTAGTCCATGACTTCTGAACTCCATAACATTTCATAACCCATATGTCAAGCAAAGTCTCACCAACAACATTAGAATTAATGTTAGATATATAAAGTTGTCCCTTTAATACCCCTAGGCAAATCTTGGTGATACCATCATATCTAGAGTAAGGCCATCCACCAAATATTTTAGGAGCCGGAATATTACGGATAAATCGCTCAGTTTTAAGGTCAAAACAATATATGACAAGAACATGACCATCAACTAGTTCATCTATACAATCAATCCAATGAAGTGCACCATTCAAATAAACACCTACTCTCGAACTCAAAATCCAATGGTTCGGGATTCCTTCGCAAATGCTTCTCCAAGTATCGGTGCCATGTGTGTGTATTTCTACCTTAGGAAATTCCC
Organism: Aralia elata; assembly: GCA_034770075.1. NCBI lineage: Eukaryota > Viridiplantae > Streptophyta > Magnoliopsida > Apiales > Araliaceae > Aralia > Aralia elata. Next base: position 89,900,218 of record CM068385.1, read on the forward strand.
CTCCAGCAACGCGATTATCAACTATAAGTTGAACAACTTTATATTCCTTAATACTTGGACTAAAACCAAATCCACAAAAATATGTGCTAGTATTTCTTGGTTTTCTTGGAAGTTTTATCATGTTTTTATCCGTAATCGGATTACATACACAATAATTGATGAGTTGATCTTTTTCATCAGCTAAAAGAACTAAGCCATTACAAGATGCAAGTGGTTGGAATCTAAAGCCAAAGGGATATAATTTAATTGAAGAAGAAGCAAGAACAAAGGCGGCGGCCAATGTGGAGCTATTAGTATTGGCAAGAACAAAATCAGTGGATGGTTTTGCAGCAAATTGTTTGATAAAATAAGGGTCTTTAATAATATTGCACCATGATTTAGATACGCACCTGCAAAGGCGTATGGCCGGAAGAGGAAGTTTTAATAGAATATCCATGAGTATTGACAAGGGGAGTTCTGAATTGCTCTGGCTAGCCTTCTCAACATGTAATTTTTCCTTATTTTCTTCTTCTTCTCCTTCTTCTTCTTTGATCATGTTCATCATATTTAGATTTTTGATTTTAATAAAAAGAGGGAAAAAAAGAAATTGTGTGTATATATAAGAGCGGATCTGATTAGAATGAAATTGGCTGTAAGAACCCTAGCTGGAGGAAGCTTGACAATTTATATGCAAGTGGCTGATATATAAATATATGGATTATACGCAAATTCGATTCCGAGTATAAAATGGAACACACTTTCGTACGGACAGAATTATATACCAAGTCAAATAACGTCTTTAGACGAGTCCTGGCATATAATTAATTAGAAAACAAATCTCGTTATCTCCTTGCTTTAATATTATTTTAAATTTAAATAAATAAACGAGTCAATCTTCTGATGTAGAAAGGTTTAAGTACTCCCTTTGTTTACAAATAAATTTGAGTAGACCTTAACTTCTGTAAAATAAAATCGTTCCTATACCTTAATTATTTTGTACTATCTATTAGTATTTTCTAGATGCCATCTATGTAGGATATTATTTTACGGCTGAATTACGGTTGTTATCTTGTTAGGCTTAAATACACTTTAAACATTAAAGTTTTTCACTTTCTACACTTCAAATCTTAATATTTTAACTTTGAGACATTAAACCTTAATATCTCTATATTTTTATAAATAAATCATTTTGGCTACCGAATTAAACATTTCTGAACAAGTCATAACTTAAAATAAAGGGTAATTAAGTCTTTTAATGGTCTATATCATTTATATTGACTTTAATTTTTCTTTATTTTTCTTCTTCATTACACACTAATCATGTGACTACAATTTTCTGTATTTTTAAAAATATTTAAGGTCTTCTATCAATCCAGGAAATTAAGTCTTTCAAGATTATATATCTTTTATATTGGATTAATTTTTTTTTTCATCACATTAACCACATGCCTACATTTTTTTTGTGTTTCCAAGGATATTTTGGAATAAAATTATCCAAAATACTCTCATTCGGATCAATTATTACTCGTCAATGGCCACAAGGTTTAATTTATAAAAATTTAATGACATTAAGGTTCAATATCTTAAAATTGAAACATTAGAGTTTAAGTTGTAAAAGTCAAAAAATTTAAATATTTAAAATATATTTAAACCATATTGTTATATACAAGGAGGGGTGTCGCATTGTATGCTTTTTCTTTTTTCTTTCTTTTTTTAAGCTAACGCGCGAGACTATCTGGTTTTATGAATCTGCCTGAAAAGAAATAAGCTGAATTAGACAGATGCTCAAAATATAGGAGTACACACGATAATGAGTAGATTATCAAAAAAAAATTATGTTACAAAAATCGAGTCATGTTACACCCAAAAGAAATGCAAAACTAACATTATCTATATTATAAAGCAACGTAAAGCCGCTGACAGCCTCTGGATTGCTTGATGTCTTTGTGTCATAATAATTTTTTCTGCTTTTACAATTACAAATTTAGTTATATTCTTATTTTATTTTTTTAACTAGTATAATTTTTTCTATTTAATTCCCGAATTTCTTAAAGTTTCAATTTTATTCTCACAATAATTTCACATAACATGCATGTACCACCATGTGCTAGACAAATAGAATGAAAATTAATATCGTTTCAAGGTACATATATACTGTATTTTAGGAAATCAAATAAATCAAAGAAGTTAGATAATCAAGCATTTGGAGAAAAGATCGATCATTTAATTGGCATCATGTTCTAACAACTTGGAGGTTAATCAAGAACAATGATCCTCATTTGCCACCACGTGTACCATTAATTGGAATGTTACAAATCAGAGATATATGTACCATGTTATTTGCCAAAAATAACCTTCTAGCATGTGAAGTTTGGTAGGTTGAGAGTAGTCCCATGGAGTAAATAGGGACGGGGTGATTTGCAAGACACGTACGCCCATCAACCTGCCTTATACTTCAAGTGCTTTTTCTATTCATCCATCCCCCTATATATTCTCTCTCAACTCCCCTAACCTCTTCTATGCCCCAAGCTACATAAAAATGAGGCCTATTGGAGTACCTTTCTCTCTTCTAATTGCCCTATTTGCAGCTCTTGCATCCACTCAATATTTTATGAATTCTAATCCAATTTTACTAATCAAATATTTCTATGATTCTACAGTACTAATCCCATACAAAATTCATGTCAGTCGCGGCCATCACCACCACGATGAGAAGAAAGATAATAAAACTATATGCGATGATTTTCCGGCCAATTTTCCGCCTCCAGATACTAATACAACATCCACCTTTTGCGTTGATCGTAGAGGTTGTTGTAATTTTACCACGGTGCAGTCCGCATTAGACGCAGTTGGGAATTTTAGCCAGAAAAGAAACATAATATGGATCAACACTGGTATTTATTAGTAAGTTATTTAATTGGTATCTTTTCACATATACTATGTTTCCAATTTCATGCACGTAAATATATACTTACGTACCTAATTACTTGGAGTTTAATCAAATTTAGATGATATTGTTAATTACTACTCCTATATATCAATCTTCAGTGAGAAAATCATTGTTCCAAAAACAAAACCAAATGTGACTTTTCAAGGGCAAGGATTTACTTTGACCGCAATTGTGTGGAATGACACGGCCAACTCTTCGCGTGGCACATTTAACAGTGGCTCCGTTCAAGTTTTTGCTGCCAACTTTGTTGCAAAGAACATAAGTTTCATGGTAAGTTATATACTACGAATGTCAGTGTTCATGCTGGCTATTGACTATTTAAAGTAACATGTCTTTCTATAAAAAGTATGATTATTGATCACTCCATGTATTCCAAAAAACTAGGGATACAATTTTAAAACGAGACTTTTAAGTATAATTTTATACTCTTTTTATTTCAAAATTAGAAATATATTTGTAAAACGATAACTTTTAAAGATAATTTTATATTCGCAAATATAGTCTTAATTAGTATTAGCTAGGAATTCAACTATGATCATTTGATATTGAAAATGACAGTAAAAAAGTAATGACAAATCAGAAACATTATGTCAATTTATAGTCTTAAAATAAAAATATATATCTAATTAATTTTGGAACAGATTAAAAAGAAAAATGTATCTCTAAGTTTGGAACAGAGGGGGTATTCTCAAATGCACTCTTAATATATGTCACTGATAATGCCAAAATAATAATTATGCATGTTACTAGATTAGTAAGTGTCGGTGAAAGTTTGAAATATCATTAAACAAGTGTAAAAGTTAAGTCTCGCTCAACGTTCAAAATATTGTTAAAACAAGTGTAAAAGTGTTACTATTTATATATTTATCTTGTCAGCATAAATATTAATTTTGACATTATCAACCACCTAAATATAAGTTAGGAATTTAGCAATGGTAGATATTGATGCTAGAAATGATATTAAAAATGTAATGAAAAATTAGGATTATATCAAGTCACTTTATAAAAATGATATTAAAAATGGAATGACAAATTAATTAGAATGATATGATATGATATGATACTAGAATGTAGCACCAATTCCACATCCGGGAGATGTTGGGGCACAAGCAGTAGCCATTAGAGTAGGAGGAGATCAAGCTGCCTTCTGGGGTTGTGGATTCTTTGGAGCTCAAGATACCCTTCACGATGATAGGGGTCGTCATTATTTCAAGGACTGCTACATCCAAGGCTCAATAGATTTCATCTTTGGCAATGGAAAGTCGTTTTATGAGGTAACCTTAATTTCATTACAAGAATTAATCCGTTCTTGCAACTAATTAAAGTTGTTCTCCCTCTTGCCCGAATGAGAGTCTTAATTCTTTTATTGATTTTTTTTCGAACAGTTGGACATTTTTTTTTTTGAATAATTATTAAACTATATATATACTCCCTCGATTTGTTCTAAAATATAAGATTATTATTAACTTTTTGAAGTCAATTTAAAATATATTTCAAACTCAAAATTGACATGATTTCTTTTAATTTTAATCGATACAATGATGAATATTATAAATTATCTAAAAAGTACTACTTACTTATTGTAAGATTTATATTCTTGCATAATTTTCAATGAATCATTTTAATTTTAAGTTTGAAAGTGTCTTTTTTTGACTTTTAAAAATTAATAATGATCTTATAATTTAGAACGGAGAGAATAAAAAATTTTAAATACCAAACTATATTATTAGAAAAAAAAAAGAAGCAAAATTGAGAGAATAAATTATTTATAAATTATTAATTTACAGCGTTCTATTATAACTTTGTCAACTAGCTCAGATTATTTATAGAAAACTAAACCAACTCATGCATGTCATATGTAATATATCAACAGAACTGCCAGCTGAATTCCATGGCAAACCCCGTACCGCTAGGACAAAAGAGCATAAACGGAGCTGTCACAGCACAAGGCCGCGCTTCCATGGATGAAGACAGCGGCTTTGCATTCTTCAACTGCAGCGTAGGCGGGAATGGAAGAATTTGGCTAGGCCGTGCATGGCGCCCCTTCTCTAAAGTTGTCTTTGCTTACTCATCCATCTCTGACATTGTCGCCCCTGAGGGTTGGAACGACTTTAACGACCCCACCAGAGACCAGTAAATCTATCTATCATCTATCTATACATCAACATATATATATATATAAGTATAAAGTGAAATAGAACACTTATTTAGGAAAGAGGAGCTAGTATCAAGTATGTGATAGCTAAACATTAGACTAAGTGGCTGGCTTAATTTGTATATATTTGGAATGCAGGAATATCTTCTATGGAGAGTATATGTGCTCGGGTGGAGGGGCAAATATGACAATGAGGGTGCCCTATGCCCAGAGACTTAACGAGGCTCAAGCTTCTCCATATCTGAATGTGTCCTTTATTGATGCTGATCAGTGGCTGCAATCATACTCTTTATAGGGCTCTCTCTCCATCTACATAATAAAAATTAATACATTATCTGAATTCAACCATGTCAATTTGTTCTATTTATTTTTCAATTTTTTTTGTTGATAATTATATTATAAAATTAATTTCAATATAACAACACCGTCAAATTTATCAATCTAGCTGCAGGCAACAAGAACATATATTAAATAGCTATTCCTTCACGTATATTCTCAGATGATGGAGATTAATGGAAACGGATAACAGAACCTACGAGCTAAAGTATTAAGGAATAACTCGATATTTTATACATTAAATTCAAAGGAACATAAGTACTGTAATAGATAAGCTGCACTATAATCAGATATAATAGCTTAATTAGTTTGAGGACTTTTTAGCAAATTTTTTTTAAAGAAAATGATTTCGATAAATTTAATCAGATATAATAGCTTAATTAGTTTGAGGAAATTTTAGCAAAGAATGCAATTGGTACGTATCACAAGCATCAGCTCCAACAAACCATACGGATAAATTGTCTTGAAATTAATTGTACAAGAAAATTATTTCAATGACCTACATAGAATTATAAATCCTATTTAGAAAAGGAAAAGGAATAATAAATTTATAGTGTGCGTGTGTGTGTATATATATATATATATATATATATATATGATTTGTATGGTAGACTTAATTTAGGTAATTTATACACTACTTCCAGCTTAGGGCACCAGTACCATGGTGCTACCCAAAAACCAAAAAGAGGAGGAGGTACAAGAGGACAATTTGTTCTTCCAAGCAACCAATCATTCCAACAGCTTATCAGAATTCGCAAAACAATATAGTGATGTTTGATTGCATCTTAACGGTCATGCATAAAATTATTTGATAAATTTTTTTTTCCTCTGAATGTCTCTAAATCGTTAAAATAGAAAATTAAATCTAAACTATTAGGAGAAATATCTGACCGAAAGTTGTCTTTTTTGGATCAAAATAATCTCTTCAATATTACAAAATCTCTCTTGTATCCTTCTAATAAAATTCACAAATTCTTGTATCCTTCTAATAAAATTCACAAATTAAAGAACAAAGCAAAGAAACAGAAAAGTAAAAAAATGAGGGTAACGTTGTTACCAGAACCCAGATCAGAAGGGGTGGAAATGGGTCCATAGCCACCACTAGAAGAAGCCCCAACAGACTCCGACTGTGACCTGTCGTCGCCGGCGCCAACCCTAGCTGTCGTCGGAAGCTAAACCAGACCTTTTACCCTGTAATCGTCACAAGGGAGACTCCTTCCACTGTAATCTGTTAAGCCCATCCACGATTGCCCTGCGGAACTCGCCGTTGTGGAGAAGAAAGGATGAGACATGCCCACCTATAACCCATCTCACTTCTGAGCCTGGCCAAGCTTTTTGGAGCTCCAAGACTTAATGCTTTGGGATGTAACACAACCATTTCATTTTGAAGAGAGATAAAGTAATAATAGTCTGGGAGAGAAAGATCATTGCACGAATTTCAGTAAAGCAAAAAGAGAGAGAGAGAGAATCAGAGTTTTGGGATGTAATAAATTAGTATATTTATTTGCTTATTATTAGTTTTTATATCAATAATTTTAGGGAGTCCGGAATTTGGGGACCGGTTTGGAGACCGGGCGATTTTTTTTTTTGTTTGTTTTAACTCTCAAATAATATATATGATTTATTGAAACTGAAATTTAAAAAAAACAGTGATTTAAGTATTATTTGGATGCATATTAAAAACAGGATTACGCAGACTATCCAAATCACACCTAAATCACCGATTTTTTTTCAAAATTTCAGTTTCAATAAATCATATAAATTATTTAAAAGTCAAAACCACAACAAAAAAAAATTGTTCGTTCCCCAAACCGGTACCCATTCCCAGACAGCGTAGAAAGACTCTTTTTATATAGTTGAGTATTTGCACTATCGGTGTTGCTTACTATTTTCTTTTTTTGTACAGTTGATTATTGATAAAATATATATGTGTGAATTTAAATATCAATAAGTCTAGGCGAATCGGCCAATTGGACCCGAAAATTGGACCGGTCCCCTTGTTTTCCCATATTCCCTTGGTTTTTTTTTTTTTGGTATATATCCAAACATATTTATACTATGAATTTATAAAAAAATATTTAAAAAAATCCAAAAAAATTAAGTGTAATTTAGATATATATCAAAAAAAATGGTTGTATGGGCCCATACAACCATTTTTTTTTATATATATCCAAATTACACCTAATTTTTTTGGATTTTTAAAATTTTTTTTATAAATCCATAGTATAAATATGTTTGGATATATACTAAAAAAAAAAAAAAACCAAGGGAATATGGGAAAACAAGGAGACCGGTCCAATTTTTGGGTCCAATTGGCCGGTCCGTGTAGTGTTACTCTTTAAATATATTGACATACTGTAATGCTTTTAGAACGGGATGACATATCTTATTATGATCAAAATATTATAAATATGTACTTAAAATATTATTTAGGTCTTTTTAATTACTCTATTTAACAAGTTTTACTTAAATAGTTTAGAGAGTTAAAATGGTAAAATACTATTATTCATACATTTTAAAAAAATTAGTTATCAAACAATATTTCTTCATTCAGATACAATTTTAAACAAATGTTCTATATTATTCAGATGTCTTAACTCTTCAAATCTTAACATTCAATTTTATTAAACACAACCTAACTCCCTCTCCCTATTTTTAAATTATGTGATATTTGTTTCCATTAATTGTATCATGATTCTGCTGGAATTTCTTAAAAAGTTAGGAAATTTAGTTATAATAAAAGTATATTTTTTAGAGGAAAACTAGGATAATTTATTCATATTTTCTCAATGCATGTCATCTTCTTTTTCAGTTTTTTAGGGCGGAATAATTGTAAGGTATTGGAGTAGTAAGAAATTGCTTTCTGTGAGACAAAATCAAAAGAGGACTTGGCTGTTAGCAATAAAATTTTGGTCCCCCTTAATGAACTGAAAAAAGGGAGACTATAATGGTGTTGAACTTAAGTTTATTTGTATTCGGCTTTTCTATTATTTGGCTAAACAGATTACGACTTGATCAATTTTTTATTAACTTATATATGGGCTAATTAATAATTTTATTTGTGCATGGATGTCCTGCAGTGTGCTCATGTAATGGCCATGGCTGTTCAAAGGTTGTACCCAAATGCAAAACTAGCAATGGGACAGTTGATCGACAGTGGATTCTTTTATGACTTTGATGTGGTTAGGCCTTTTAATAATAAGGACCTCAAGAAAATTAAGAAGGAGATGGTGAGCTACTATACCACCTTTATTATTATTATTATTATTATTTACACATTCTCTGTTATAAAATTAGAAATACATTCAAAATTATACATATATGACTCTGTGAGCTATACTGTTCCATGTCTAGTAGTGGGGGGGGGGGTGTTTCCTTTTTTCATCCGTTTCAAAATTATAAATATATTTTTATTTTTATAATATAAAATGACATAAATTTCATAACATGTCATTACTTTATTTTTTAGTCGCTAATACTATATGTTTAACTAATATTAAAGATAAATTTGAAAGAAAAAAAAATTGTCCTTGAAAATTATCGTTTTATAAATGTATTTTTAATTTTGAAACCGAAGAAATATATAATTGCCAATATTGCTTACTTTGCTTTTCAGTGGCCCCTATTATATTGTTCCTGGGTATGAAACTTGTTCCTTCTTAAATTATCGAAATTTACCTCTAATTAGAGAAGTGGTTTCCAAAGATGATGCTCTGATAAAGGCCATCAATGAACCTTATAAAATCGAGATTTTGGAAGGTTTCAAGGACGATCCCATCACAATATGTCACATTGGTAAGATTTGTTCCCCCCTCATTCTTTTTTTTTTTGGGTACGTGCAACTGCAATTTGTTAGTGTGGTTGAGTGTATAATAAGATAAATAGTTCTACACATATATGATAAAAAAAAATTCTGTAAAAATTGTCTTATCTAATTTCTATATTTTTAATTTTCAGGTAATAAATGGTGGGATATTTGTGATGGGCCTCATGTTGAATCCACAAGAAATATTCATAGGGATGCTGTTCAGCTTGAATTTGTTGCTGGTGCTTATTGAAAAGCAGACAAAAATGAAAAAAAAATGCTCCAAAGGATTTATGGCACTGGCTGGGAGAATGAAAAGCAACTCAAAGAATACAATGACTTGAAGACAAGGCTAAACTCCACCATCACCGGAGTATTGGCCAAGATCTTGATCTCTTCTCTACACAGGTATTTTCTCTGTTTCACAAACAGAGTCCTATTTTTTTCGATTGTACTATAAAATAACATGTCGTACTCTTATTGTCAGACCACCGCTATTAAACTAAATACTCAATAAAAGTAGTGATCACAAAAGAATCATTCAAATTTGCAAAATTTTCGAATGGTACTGGTTTTGAAATCTGAGTGCAAATCCTGCAGGATGCAGCTGGTGGAGGATTAATATTCTGGCATCCTAAAGGGGCTATTGTGAGACACATTATAGAGGATGCCTGGAAAAAAAATATTCACATTAGACAAGGGTATGATCTGCTGTATACTCCACAAGTGGCCAAGGCAAATATTTGGAAGATCAGCGGTCATCTGGATTTCTACAGAGAGAATATGTACGATCAGATTAAGATTGAGAACAAACTTTATCAGAACTGGCCAATGAACTGCCCTCCTTAACATATTTTATTTATGGTTTGCAAAAGTAAGATTGAGAGCTATAGTTTTTATTTTATTTTATTATTATTATTATTATTATTAGATTAATATAATACATTAATTATGTTAAGACTTTTTTTTAATATCATATTTACCTTTCCTACCATTATTCCCTGAATCATTAAGAAAGTACAATTTTTCTTCCTTTTTATCCTTTCTGAATAATCAAGTTTGTGTAAGAAACAATTTGACATTTTTGTGATAATAAATTTTTGTTCATAAATTTAATATTAAAAATTCATTACAGTAGTATATAAATTTGTCATATAGAAACCTTAATGGTATGACAAAGAAGCACAAAAATTTAAAGCCTAATAACTACGGTCTACGGTGGGGTTACTAGACAAATACATCATGCAGCCTATGTATGGTGCACCGACCGTATATATAATACTATCTCCGCTCTGCAAAAAGAATATCATTTATAAAATTTACAAATTAAAGTCTAAAAATACATTTTTGTTACATCATAGCCTTAAAAATATACATTACTAGTTGAATAGTGTAATATAATAATAAAATTATAATAACAAATTTAAATATATATATATATATATATATATTTAAATATATATATTATACTACTATTACTAAAGAAATGGACTATTTTAGTGGAACCTAAGAAATTAACAAATGGATCTCTGTTTTTGGGAAGGGGAAGTATAATGGAACACCATTTCACATAAACAACCAACCTAAAAGCAGAATAATATGGAGCCAACTTGTAATCTTTAAGGAAATCTATGGGCTGTGTGCATAATATAACCTAACTCCACTATGCTTTTTCTAATCAGAAGAAGATGGAAAGAGAGAATTTTCAAAAGCCAAACTCAACAGAGATTCTAATTTCCACCAAGAAATTAATTCAAAATTGGACTACATCAAGGAAGCTACAAATCCTCCATGCCTCCACTAGCTTAGCACAGATATAAAATAACTAAAAAATTAAATAAATGCTTCTTCTTCTTCTTCTTTTTCGTACATAAACAAGATTATAATATGCAGGTATGATATTTCCAGATCTCCTACTTAGAATGCAATCATTGTAATATCTACATCTCAAAATTTAACATCAAATGGACAAAGATCATGGGACTACCTGACATCATTTTCTTAAGACCAACTTAGCGTGTTTCTTCCAATATTAGCATTGGCTGTTATCCATTTATGGGTGCAGAAGAAATGTTGGAGGACGGGCATATCCCAAATTGGCTAATCTCAAACACTTATTCTATTATCGATAATGTCGTAATCTTGGTTCTTAAAAATTACTATTGTAAGATGCATTCACAAATATAATATCACTCAATAATAATTTTTATCTAGAATGCTAATCATGCTATATCCAGTGGTGCACGCCTGATTCTAGTGACTTCCTATGTGCTAAAATGTGCTTTATATGTGTTAGAGATAATATAGAAAAATCTAAAGGGGAATAAACAAAGAGAATTCACAACAATTACCATTTAATTATGGTATTTCATAAGTTTCCCTACGCTTTTAGAAGGATTATTGGCTTCTAACAGGGTTTTGCAGGTAATTTAACCTTGTTTCATAAAGCCATATACGCACTACCCTGTAATGGATTTCCACATATATAATCCTATGGTTTACCATTCTCTTACATTTTTAAGAACTCAAGGAAGGAAAGAACTGGCTCATACCTTGAACCCTGATGATGATGATGATGACGACAACTTACAGAGAGACAATAACTGGCAACAGGCTGATTATTCTTTTTTTGATCAAGGAGGACCCGCAATCACTACCCTTGTGTGCACTGGATAAATCACCGGTTCACACAATTCCCACCAACCACGCACACCCTTATGCTGATTATCTTTTCATTATCAATCAAAATAAATATCGTTTTTATTTCAATTTAGGCTTCATTCCAGTATATCTACATCTTTTTGGGTTTAAGTACCTTCAAGTGTGTACTTGCAAGTATATACAAGTAAATAATCATATATATATGGGCTTGCTAATCTTCCACAAACAGTGTTTACCATTGTTCAATCTGCCTGCAGTACATCTATCTACATTGGTAGACCCTATTTGTTGAAGAATATTTTAATTTGTGGTACCAACATACATTGGTCTTCTATCATATTTATAGCACAGGTATTGATTCCACTAGCAATTCCTGATAATCTAGATTCTTGATCTCAAATCAGAGACTTCTTAAACCATGTCAATAATATAGTTTATCTATTTGTCATAGATTATGAAACCTGTTTAAGAAAATATCTATCAAATGGTTTGGATTCCAAAATCAAGTTAGCTTATCTAGCCAATAATTGATTACTCCTAGCAAGATCTCCAGCTGAACTTTTTGCCAGCAATATCTTTTTTAGGACCCTTTAACATGTATTCAAATGTGCTGCAATAGTACTATAAGGTTATTTTTGTATTTTGAATTTGATAACTCAAATAGACCTAAACAATTAGCTTTTTTGTGTAAGATTAGGCAGCTTTGTCGGCAAGTTGGCTTTAAAAAAGACCCCACAAAAATAGAAAACAAAAGAAGTGAATGTCCTTAAAACACCCAATAAACCTTTGTGATAAGCACAAGCACTAACTGCACCACCACAACCTAACATTATCACAAGGCATATAGAAAGGTTGGCCTTCTAACTCTTGCTCATCACTTCAAAGTTTCAAACCAAGTCTTGGCTCCTCCACCAAATTCTCAAAACAATTTTCCAATTTTGAATTGAGGTCTGAATAGATGAGAGGTATATTGGTTGCAATGAGACAAAACCTCCAGAACATGAGGAAGAGTCCACGAGTAGCAGACGAGAATATGTTTGGTGATCATGGGAATGGAGCTGGATTACCAGTCTTTGCACAAAACACGGGAAGAACACGGTGGAATGGAATTTCGGTTATATGTAGCATTGTAAGAGCTCCTCTCTCACTTCTCTCTTGCCTATCTCACCCTCAGAACAATGGTGCTGATGGAGTCTGGATGTCTGGCGAGATGGCACGGATATCAGAGATGAATCATCTTATGGTTAGTGATAGCATGCGTTATGCCATCTTGATGTGAAAATGTAAGTAGGCTGAGTTTGCATGTTTCTAATATTGTGTTCTTGTAGAATCCAGGAAGGAAGAGTCCGGATTCTGAACTGGCCTTAAATTTTGTATCCCATAATTGTGCTGCTGATCATTTTTGTAGAAAATACAGATATCAATACATGAAAAATAATAGTCTACATGTTGAGTAGGACAATTACTTGCAAGTAATGGAGGGTATAAATCAATTGCAATCATCAAAATATTAGTCTTGTGGAAATTAAAATTTTCAAGTTAATATGTAATGGTATGATCGTGCCATTTTCACATCTTTAATGGCACTTTAGTAATCACGACTCTTGGATTTTGCCTAGTAAAGATTGTAGTAGTTTCATTTATAACAAATCATGTAATCTATTGTATGTGTGTGCAGACTAGTAGTACTGCTGAGCAAATCATAAGAAAGATACAGGCAGTTAAAAACAAAAAAATTCAATTTGTGATTCACAGAATATGGACTTAAGAATTCATTCTTTATAGAAGTCAGAACCAAACATGAAATATGCAATATAATTCGATAAGGAAAATTCAAGCAAAATTTGAGATCATAAAAAAGTATATATAAAGCACATTGAAAATGCAGTAAAAAGCACTAACCTTGCTCTGAAATACAAACCCCACACCTGAGACACCCAGAATTACTCATTGAATCTGCCTTTGAGTGGGCTCTCCTGTGTGCTTCAGCCATATGAGTTGACCCAAACATGTGATTCATGACTACATAGTACCCAGAATTACTTGGTGGCTGATTCCTCAAGACTCAAACTGTCCTGCACAAAATTACAGACTTTGAGTGCTTCCCCCCCCCCCCCCCCTCTTCTGCTACATTACTTTGAAGTATATAAAACAAGAATTTCATTTATGTCTTTACCTTTTTTTCCATTTCTTTTTTGGTATTCAGTTGGATATATTTAAGAGGTTTATAACTTTGAGAAGGTCACTAATCTCTTTCCCATGGACTCATGCAAAATAGTTTTAGGCGATCCATTTCTTCTGGTGAGTGTTCTTATTCTAAAAGGAGAGCCTACAAAAGTGTAATCAAGTTATTGGATTTTTGTCCATAATCCATATCAAGTGGAACATGAGGGACAGAGTCAGCTATTCCAACTCTGTGTTGTGCTTATCTTAAAATGGAAACTACTGGACTCTAAAGGTGGTGTGACCCATGCATTAGAAGGCAATTCAATGGTGTTCTCATAGTTTCTAAACTTCTCCGATATAATTGACAACAATCTCTCACAAATAGTAAAAACTACAATCCTACAGTTAAGTGCACAACGCTTGGATAAAATGTTCAATGAATAGCAGAAAGCTAATTATGCATGGTGGGTGATAGGCCAGTCTGTAAAAGTTATTAAGATCTTTCGATAAGCATGCACTTAATGACTATGCAATGTTTAGCACAACAGTTAAGTCATCATCTTCATCCAAGATCTTCACTAAACTTATCCTCGTCTGTGTCATAGCATTTAAAATTGCTTCCCCGTGCTCTACAAACTGCTGTATGTATATAGTTTATAGTGTAAGAGGACAAAACAATTCTCATAAGGATGATCGAAAATACTTCTAAAGAGTGTATTTTATTTATTTGTTATTCGCCCCTATATTTGTTGAGCATGGAAAAGTTTGTTTATGATTTCATTGGCTTGTTATGCCCCGGGCATGCCGGAGAAAAACAAATCAATATGTCTTATATTTTTAATTCAAGTATTCTACCTGATATTTGGAATCCTACTCACCAAGGAATTTAAAAAATAATAATAAATAAGTACAGCCCCCTGAAATAAATATTATTGAATTTCTTCAAATGTTAATCTTGCAATTTTTCTGTCAAGAACAGTATTATTACTTTATGGTCACATTAGTGGCCTCCTAGGAATCTTTACTCAATCAATCAAGAAAAAATATAAAGTTATTTATTCAGGTATTGTTTGAATAGCATTTTGAGTGAAAATGGAGGTGCTTTATACTCCTAACTCCTAACTGGACATAAAAATTTCCTGTACTCCCAAATGCAATTTTTCCACAGAGGTACCCCTAAAACCCAGTTTCCACACTCGTGACCTGAGTAATGGCCATTGAACCAACTAATGACCCCAAAGTCTCATACATCTTTTAGATCAGAATATATATAGAAACTTCAAACATATGAAACCACGCAGAGTATTGGAAGAAACCAAGAGTCTTTTATTCTAGCACAAATTCAATATTATTCATTAAAAGTCGGTTTCCATCATTTTTTTTATTCATTTTCAATCAATAGAAACAATATTCTCCATAAATTCAGTTAAATCATTACCTAAAACACTACTAACAGTTGATGTCAACAATGGAATTGGGATTTAATTTAAAGAGGTGACTAAGTAAAAGGTAAATGATAAACACAAAGTTCAGCCACTTATCCTATATTTGATTGGAGAACTGTAGGAGAAGCTGTTATGAGATGCCGAAAAAATCCGATCTATTTGTATTCGTAACAATCATATGAATATGTGGAAACAAAATTAGAAATGGTAATAATGATGAAAGTAAATGGAAAGGCAAGAACCATTAATTATCACAAAAGAAAAACCACATGCAACTAAAGTATCATTTCAAGTCCTATCATTATCGCTCCCTAATAAAGCAGACCGTTCAAGTGCTAAACTCTGATTCCCTCCAAAATTCTTTATGTTTTCATGAAAGCTGAAAATGACAAGGGGAATAAAGTAGATTAACAACGAGTGAAGGAAATAACTGAGTCACTGATATTGACTAACCACAGTTTCTAAAGAAAACCATCAAACAAAAGGCTTAAAATATTTAGTTACCACCAACATTTCTGTCCGATTTTTTTTAATTCGTCTTTTTTCATTTATATGTATACTTAGAAAAGTAATTCCAAATGTAACATATTTTAGGGGACACGTCAGTTTTCAAAGAAAATCACGACTACAATTCATAAATCTGGAAGAGTTTACATTTCTGTCATTTTCTCTTTCCTTTTTTTAGGCATATTTCTTTCAAATGTATACTTTGAGAAGGAGTTTATGTAACACATTCTGGGGATACATCAGTTCTCAATGAAAATCATGATTACAATTCATAAGTCTGGAAGTGTGGATAAACACGTAAATGTGTCTTCCCCACGAATTATTGATTCACTTACTATTCCTTTTCTATTATATGATTATATCTATCTTCATAACTAGGCAAGCAACATATATTAGCATAAAAGACAAATCTTCTTATGGGAAACACCTTTATCCTTAAAATTGAACCTAAATCTGATGATGATTGAGTGGAAGACCAACAGCGTCGAGTGGGATCATATCTGTTAATGTTCTGAATTTCCAAGATATTTATCTCAAAGAATGAGACTTGGCATCCAAAGTTTCGCAAACCAAGAATCACTAAAAAGGATTGTGAAGCAGAAAAACTCATGCCCATTCTATAAGTAAAACTAATCACCATCCCTGATATGTGCAAACACCAAAAGATGATCAACTAATCACCTTAGTTCATGATAAACAAAATAAAATTAACTAAAAGAACAAAAAAAATATAATGTGATAATCATGGATATATGTCAATGTGTCTAACTCATCTAGTTAGTAGTATTTTACAGTTGATCCTCCTCCTCAGTGATTCTTTAATACTCCCTTCAAAATTAGAGATTATTTCTAAAACAGCAAGAAACACTTTATTTCTACAAACATATCCATAACGTTTCCTAGAAATGTAGTAGTGGTGACATAATAATATTCAGTCTACCTAGAACATAATTAATGAAATGTTAGGAACTTCATGTCAATTTATAGTCTAAAAAGGGAAATGTATCTCTAATTTTGGAAAGAACTACAAATGAAAATGTATCTTTAGTTTGGAACGGAGAGAGTAAAATTATTACAAAGAAGGTGGTTCTGAATTCAGAAAACGTTAAGCTAGTTTTTTAGCAGTTTAAGTGTTAAGATAAGGTCATAGCGAATCCACCTGAAGGTCCTATTCAAAGTCAAAATAATGATAACAAAGTTTAGGAATAATCAAGTCTATCATATGCAAATTTTAATACGAATATTGCTCCTGCATCTAGGGATCTTCCAAAGTGTCACATTCAATTTCAGCAGAAGAAAAGCTTGAAAAGTTGTCAGCTTTCATCCGATTATATTGACCAATAAACACAAGGAGCTTACTGTTATTCAAATATCATTATCACTCAAAAACTAAAGTCATCACTTCTATAATGATAGATATGTACTTTAGTTGAATTTCTCATTCCAAGCATATGCAAAAACAAGGTACATACACAACTTTACAAAAAAACAAAAAAAAAAAAAAAATACAGAGCTATACAACTCAATATTGCAGTTCTTCTTGTATCAAAAACTTATTAGTGATTTATCTGGCAGTGATAGGAGGCATTGCTCGAAATCAAACAAATTCACATCAATTTTGAATTTTAGGATTTTACAAATCAACTAGGGAAAACAAAATCAAATGGGACTCTTTTTGTTGAACAGAAAGAAGTATATTGCTTCAATATGTAAAGACCTCAACCATTTCATTATGTTCATATATTAATAAGGTTCGCGTAGGATTTTGTATCCAAATTCACAACATTGACGATTGAAAGAGACTCAGCTTACTTAGAAAATACAATAAAATTAAAATTATCATTCAATTTCAACAATACCAAGCCATCCCCAAAAGAAATGGTAATTACATTCCTATCATTTTGAAGGTACCGATTAACCATATATATAAATTATACAGGTATATATCAACAAGGGTGATGATAAAGAAAAAGAAGAGAGCTACCTGAGAGTGAGGAAGTGAAGAGGAGGGTTTGCTGATGACCATGAAATGCCGCAAATCCCATAAATTGAGGGAATAAGTAGTAGACATAACCAACTGGGCTGGCCCTTTACTGTCTTTTAAGCCCATTACTAGCTCATACATACATTTCATCCCCATCGTTGTTGGCTTTGAGGCCTTGCTGAGCATAACTCACTGCTCTTCGGTATCTCTCCTCTTCTTTCCTTTGGGACGGGGGAGATTTTTCGTATACATGTCGTGTTTGGGAACAACTTATAAGTTATTTTTTATTATTAAAGTATTTCGCAATCATTTATTTTTTGACTTATAAGTTAAGTTTTAAGTTAAAAAAATAAATAACTATTTGTGACTTAGTTTAAAATGACTTATAAGTCATTTTAAAATAAATTGGTTTGACCAAATGTAATGTCCATTTTGCCCCTCTTTTTATTAATATCATTTTTAGTAATCTTTATATTATTTTAACTTATAAGTCATTATGAACCGAATATTTTCATAACTTGTTTTAACTTAATTTTTGACTTATAAGTCAAATTAATGCCAAACGCTTTTATTTATAAGTCACAACTTAAAACAACTTATAAATCAACTTATATTTTAACTTATAAATCATGTAAAATAAGTCGTGTCCAAACCCGTACTAAAACTAAATATTGGTGGGAGTTTTATTATAAAAAATATATAAAAATAAATAAATAACTGCTAGTCTTGAGGAGGAGGCTGTCACAATCTCTTTCTCTTTTAATTACTCCACGTTTTATTTTATTACAATTTCATTTTTTTTTCATTTAATTTTTAATATTATTATCCTTTAAATTGGATGGAGTTACTATTATACTTTTAGAGTACTTATATATTACAACGTGTGTCATACAGAAATTAGTAAGTATTAAATTTATTTTAAATTAATGACATTAATTTAGTTCAAAATACATCTAAACCACTCAGCCCAACGACCACCGTAACAGGAACTCCGCCAACTGTACTCTCTGGTACATCAATTAAGTTGGTTTATTGTGTTTGTAGCGTTCACAGACGCATATTTTAAACACAATATGTTTACGTAGCAAATTCCTTGGACAAATTACTAGCCGCAAGGGCCGCAATAGAGTTGACACCTTTTGGGTTCAAGAATAAGGATCCCAGTCGGATTTTAACAACTAAAAAATCGACATAAATATTCATAATATATATATAATTTTTTATAAAATAAATAAGGCTCTAATTCATTTAATATGAACTAATAATGTACTAGTCTGTCAAGAATTATATTTTTTTTAACACAATTTGAGCATAAAGGGCTACTGTTTTATTTCCAGCAACCATGTAAGAGAGAGGTAGCACTTTTTTCTATATAAAAATAAATTGAACGAAATTAAAAGTTTCAATATGTTTGGTAGTGTAAATTTTTTCTGACTCTAGATTGACATTATTATGAGAAGCAGCAAGTATATTCATCTTAAACTTCAAAGAAGACATACACGTAAAATAGTTTCGCGAAAATACATCATGATACCATATGTTATTCAATACCTTATATTTTATTTTAGGTTAGTTGTGGATGAGTCCTGTAATGTATTGTAAGAGTTTTTTTGTCGAATTACGATTCAATATATGAGATTAAGTAGGATTATAAAATTGTCACACCATATTAGATACGTCGTTAAAATATTACCAATCATAATTATTCACGTAATTCGCAATTAAAAAATCAAGATATAAAGTCGTAAGATATATATCATTATTCGTTGTGGATATATGAGAATATGAAGATTTGTGTAGGACTGATTAAGAATATCAGTGTTTAGCATTCAGTTGGAAATTCTGTACCTCTTATAAAGGCATGCTCTCCAAATTAAATTTAATACTCCCTCTGTCCCAAATTAATTGTTCAATTTTGACTTTTTTAAATCAAATTGATTATTTTTAGAATTAATAATTAAGCATATATAAATATATTTCTAAAATTATAAAAATTAGGGTTAGTAATAAATTGTATATATTTTCTTTTGGTTATAATCTCTTCACCTATATTTTAACAAAAATAGTAAAAAAATTAGTTTTAAAAATGGTCAATTTAATTTTAAAAAATCAAAATTGAGCAATTAATTTGAGAGGGAGGGAATATTAGTTCGGTTCTTCGATGATTAACCTATTCTAGCTAAAGCAGTCTGTATTATAAGTGAACAAGAACAATATAGTGCATTGGCCCTTGTTTATTTATCATAAATGATTGACTCCTTACACATATAGTATATATGTTTTTTTTTTCTTTTTTCTTCGTGTTTTAAGTCCCGTAATTTGACCCTGAAGACGAGGGGAATAGAGGGCATATCTGCTCCTAAAGCAGAAGTCAATAGGTACTCCTCAATAAATTTATAAGGTGGAAACTAAAATAGTTAATTTCCAAACCTACTCATTAAGTAAAGCATGTTGCCATTCATAAAAACTAGATAACAAAATTGCCTCAAACCTGAAAATCCCAAAATAAATAAAAGTACAATATGAAACAAGTAACATTACTAGACTATTTAACATTACACTTTCATATATTATTGATGGGAAATACGTAAACACAACGTACCCATATATTCTATGAACACATACCACATGGAACCATATATGATAAAATCAAACAACTAGTCGAAACCAATGCATGCTCCCCACGTGGCAATCAGGGGTCCCAGTGGGGTGACTTGGCTTTTTCAGGATTAATCCAAGTCCCATACATAAAGTTTCCCTTATTTAGACTAAACAGCAAACTCTTAAAACTTGACATAACTAGCTAGCAAGTAATAACATGCAGCCAAACATCCACCCACAAACTTTTGAGTACCAGTATCCTCACAAACTGCTATTTTAGCCCTCAGTTGGTGCAGCTGCTTCTTCTGTGCCAACCTTCTCTTCAGCTTCAACACTAGCCTTGTTCTCTTCTTCATTAATGGCAACTTCATCTTTTGGAACTTCTGGTTCAGCTTCAGGCTCTGCTGCCGCCTCAGGCTCCGGTTCCGCTGTGGTGGAATCCTCTACAGGCGGCTCAGGTGCCACCTTTGGGGTGGTTGCCACCACTTCTGTTTTCTCCACAACTACCGGCTCTTCAGGGGTGACTGTGGTCTTAGCCTCTTCCACCACCTCCTCGGGAACCTCGACTTTGACGGCTACCGGGGATTCGGATTCTGGAGCGGCTGGCTCTTCTGAAACAACATTAGTGGTAGTAGTAGTCTCGGTTTCTTTTGGCTCTTCTGGTGCTGGTGCTGGTGCAGTTAGTGGCTCTTCTGGTGCTGCTGGTGGTGTAGTTAGTGGCTCTTCTGTGGGTGCTTGGTGAGGCTTGTTTGGTTCCTCAATTTTCTCCTCATGGAGTGCCGTTGTTGCTGATACAACCTGCCAAACACAAATATTATTAGTAGGGTATGTGAAGGGGCTATTCTACGTACTAATTGCACACCAAGATTTTGAGAGGGGGGAAATTTACAAGTGCTAAAAACCTTAATTTATAAAAGAAATAAAATAAAAAAGTGTAAATCTCTTGAATGGAAAAAAGAATTTACACTAAAACATCAAATTTTGACCACCTTTTATATATATATATATATATATATATATGTAAATTGGGTGAGTAAATTATAACGATATATAAATCTTTGTCCACCATTAAAATAATTCTGACTCTGGCACTATATGTAATAACTAAACACGTAGTAAAAGAAACAAATAAAAGAATACACTCATATGTCTCAATTAGCTGAGGGAGTATATATATTGGTGCTTGTTTATTAACTTATTATATAACATTGGAAAGACAGAAAGATCGATCAATTCTAGCATGAATAATTTAAAGTGGCATTGCAAAAAACCAAACCAGCTTATATTGTTTCAAAACAAGAAATTAATTAATAGAATGTCTATATATATATATATATATCATTAAAGGTGATAATAATATTAATTTGAAGGGGCTAGCTTATTTATGTAGTTACCTCAACAGTGGCCATTAAGAAAAGCGTATGAACTACTAAGAGTGGAGAAGTAGAGAAGCAAATTAAAGATCAAAGAAAAATATAGAGAAGAAGAAGCTTAAGGCTGGAATTAATAAATGTGAGGTGAGAAGAGATGATAAACCAAGAGAGGTTTATATAGAGGTGTAGGGACCTCAAATTGAAGAGGAAAAAGGTAGGGGGCACCAAAAGAATCTTGAGAATTTGATTTGATGACAAAATCTCAAATCACACTGACTACTAGGAATTAAAATAGCATGTATTGTGATAATGATGAACAAGCTGGAAGATAGAGGTACTATTTTTAATTAGTGATATATAGTTTATCTTTATTTTAATTGGTGAGATGCTTAAATAATGCTTAATTGTAGGGATCTTCAATTTTGGTTATCGATGATGTCAGAACAATATGTTATCAAAGTAATAAGTGTCGCTGAAAGTTTAAAGTGTTGTTAAAACAAATATAAAAGTGTCCTTAAATACATATTTGTTTTAACAACATAAATATTGTTTTGATATTATCAACGGCCTAAATTTTTAGTTTAAAAAAATATCTTAAATGATGTATCGTGTACATTAATTATGCACATTTCTTGTAATTAATTATTATGTCATAAATTATAATTAAAATATTCAGTGTCACATTATTTTTAACACTTTTAAAGATAAAAAAAATTTAAAATCACTGGCATTATCCTTAAACTAATTGTGCCCCCATTTTCGATATAAGCTTCCATCTCTTTTTTTAGTTGCGTGTGCCGCCTGGCAAATTGTGCTCTGTGCAGTCGGGAATGTACGTGACATGGTGAAACACTTAACTAAATCACTAATAATTTTCCCATGTTCTAAAATCTATTTCACTAGACAGAGGAGTATAATTTATAGACACTTTCAGCTATTGAACTTCACTATAAAAGATTAAAATGAAGCAAAATTTGTTTTGCGCTAAATTATACTCTTTTGGTACAAAATTAAATATATAACTTTAAAGTAACGACTTTTAATTATAATTAATTATATATATAAATTTGTTATAAATATAGCAGAGATATCACTGTAGTGTTCAATTTACAATAATATAACTAATGACATGTAATGAATTGATTTCATGACATTAATTTAAAAATAAAAATATATCTTTAATTTTAAAAATAAGAAAAAAGGGTCCCTAAATATTAAACGATGAAAATAAAGACTAATGTTTCGATGACTATAGAAATTTATCAAAAATTAGATACAAAATGATGTGTTGGGTTATAATTAGTTAATGTTCCATCATACATGAGTAACTCCAATAATTATAAATCGCACACATCATTTTGTATACTCCTTTTGTAAAATTAAAAATAGAGTTCAAATATTAATTATTAATTTCGTATACCTATAATCGTTTTCTTCAGCTCCTATATTTTTCTGGATAAGTTTATGTACACTACTCCAAACACTACTTCAAACACTACATTGCACATCCAACCATTAAAAAGTGGAATCTGACACGGAAATCCACGCCAGGTCCCATTTTTTAATAATTGTATGTACAATATAATATAAAATGTAGTGTTTGGAACAGTGTACGTAGACTTATCTTATTTTTCTACTATAACAAACTGGGGGTAGCCAAATCAGCAAGAGTGATGAGCCTGGCTCGGTCCCTTTAAGCATTAAACTTGGGAAAATTATTGTTGGCCTTAAAAGGAAATTCATTATTCTGTCTTTCGTTTCCCTTTACTCCTAAAATTTCTTTTTGCCTCTCTCGTTAGAAATAAAGGAAACCTATTCAATTCATTATCTCAAATCTTTTTCCTTCAGTCCGGCCACATGTATTATTTATGAGGTTTAAACGCAACTCCATGCAAAATTTTAATTTCTCTTGATTTCATTGGCGAGTCATGCACCAAAAATATTTAACCAAATGGAGTAATTAATTTCACAAAGTCTGCCTCACATAGTGTTATTGTTTTCTGTTTACATTTTACCTAATTTATAGAAATAACTTATATGTTCGTGTAAGTAGCCGTTCACCGAATTATATATTCAGTGTTTTAGAATTTTAAAAATTATGTTGTCGTTTACTTTACATTAATGTTTATTTATTTTTTGATAAAATTCATTTAATTATCTAATTAATTATTTTAAGAAACAAGTCACTCAAATTGAGATGTAAAGATTATTTGTCCTCCAAAGTCTAATTAATTATTTTAGCTCCCTGAAGGAGGAAGGTAGTAAAGTGGGAAGCATTTGGATTTTGGACGGTGTAAAAAGACTAGTGTAGGCCCCATATCATCAATCAATAGATACATACAGACAGTTTGTACATGCAGGTATAATTGATTCAAAGAAATTTTTATGCGCTGAGGTGGCACTTTTTGGATGGTCAATGACAAATTTGCCTCGTCGTCCTCCTCCCGATCCACGAATCAGCTTACAAGGCAGTGCTGGCTGGTGGGAGCCAGAGGAGAAAAATATTAAGGTCAAATGATAAATACCCCTTTAAATTGACCTCGATCCAAAATAAATTAAACAAAGTATAAATAATAAAATTAAAGCATTTTATTAATTTTTCATATTTAATTAAATTAATTGGTGGTGACTGGTGAGACATAATTTCATTATTATATGAATATCACCTACTAATCTAATAATTTAATATTATTATTAGAAATATAAATGAAACAAAGTTACATCTTTTTATTTAAATTTTATAAATGAGATATTTTTTGTAAAATAAAATATTTTTTTAAATATAAAAAATAATAATTAATAAGACAATCGATCAAAACCAGAACCCACCACCCCCACCCCCCCACATCTCTTTAGCCGCCTCCGATCATAATGCATGTCTTCCTCAGGATGATCCTTTT
Organism: Aralia elata; assembly: GCA_034770075.1. NCBI lineage: Eukaryota > Viridiplantae > Streptophyta > Magnoliopsida > Apiales > Araliaceae > Aralia > Aralia elata. The sequence goes on from CM068385.1 coordinate 89,925,080, forward strand.
TCATCCGATGTTGGTAGAAAACACAAAACCAAATGTGACCGACCACAACTTTTGACATGTTGATGGATGGATGGATAGATGGATGACATTAATTAATGGTGTATTCTTTATGTCCATAAAACAAATTTGTTTTGAAAATTTTAGACATGATGAGTTATGATGAATTGCATGTTAATACCAATTAGTTTTAAGGTATTTTTTTAACAAAAAGCAAAAAAAAATTTATTAATGCTGAAATAAAACTATTAATCCAAGAAAGATTTTAATTGCAAAAAAAAAAAAAAAAATCTTGTTGTAAAACTCACCTGCAAAAACAAGCGAATTGCATGACCGGGACAAATCTCTTTTCTTTACATTTCAAACTCAGACCCCAAAAAAAAAAAAAAAAAAAAAAAGGTAATATCATAACCCACTGTCATAATGGAGGACTGGAGGAGTTTGTTTGCAAAATGATGTACCGAAAATCATGAGATGTAATTCCCTATTCTCATAACCTAATTTACAAAACGAATCAATTTTTTCATGGAAAACAAATTATATTATTAATTTACCCAATCAAGAAAAACATAAAGATCCCTAAATTTCCCAAAAAAACATATGCCAAACTTCCATTAACAACATACATTATAATCCAAATTGTATTTGGAAATCTATCATAACTTCTGTTTTAAAATTGGCATCATATTTCCTGCTACAATTTTTTTTTTATCTTTTTGTGCAAAAAAAGTCCAAAAAACTTTAGTTTAGCCTGGGTCATGTTAGTGTATTTTTGTTTTTTTAATATTGTAGATCCCAAACAAGCCACTGCCAGTTTCTCACTGAACAGCAGATATCGTACGTTACACTGGCATAGCCGGCCGCAATCACAAAAACATACTGCTTCGAGATTCGTGCTTAAATTAGAAACTAAGCGCATGGAGTATGGACCCCATCAGAAAGAGGAGGACGAAATCTTCCTAATAAACTCTATAAACTAGATGATAGCATAGCATGTGGACAATTGACACGACTGTGGGCGGTGTGTGAGCCCCCACATCAGCAGTCAGCCCATACCTAACTAGCCAACTAGGGTGTAAATGAATGAGTCTAACCGAAGATGCTCACATGTGATTTATAAAATTTATGGAGTCTAAAATATGATTGATTAGGATTTGTTTAGGTATCGAATCGAGCATAATTTTAAATTAAGTTCGAATAATTTAAATTTTTTGAGTAAATATGATCTGAATATCAATAAAAAATTATAATTTAAAAAAATTCAAATAATTTATCAAACTTTAAAATCTACTCATACTTAAATCTTTTATATTTCGAGTCGAATTCGTCTTAAACTTTTAATCTAACGAATACGAATTAAACTTGAACCGTTTGGTTCATTTCACAGTCTCATACCTAACTGCTAGCACCACGTAGATTACACAGGTGGCCAACACATTTTGCTGACATGGTTCTGTGTCAATTACTCCTATACTCTATATGTGACCGCTGAAAATTGGTCCGTAATTCAGTTTCGTGGGACCAAATCAAACTCGATATGGCTCATGACTTCTTTGACGGTGAGGAATTATTTTCTCTCTCTCTTTACTGGCTTCAATTTTGGAATTTTTTTGGGAATAGATTAGTTTATAAGTTTATTATATGTAAAATTTAATATTTTTCTATTTTAAAATTAGAAATATATTTTTAAATTCAAAATTAATATGAAGTTGTTTATGTTTTAAAAATAGTAAATATGACAGTTGATAGTACTTTTTATTTAATTTATAGCAATTATTATTAGTTAGACTAAAAAATTATAACAACCGAAAATTTTAAGATTTTACAAATTGATAATACAAAAATCTAAATCCATTTCTAATTTTGAAAGGAATATAGTATTTGAAAGGAAAGAAACATCAATTTGTTCTTCATTCTACAGAAAGAGTTTCATTTGAAAAAGAAAAAAGAAAAAAGAGGAAGAAGCCAATTTGAGAAATCTCACAATTTAAAATTGACGTGAATTTACTCACTTTTAATTAATGGGATGCTCAATATTATAAATTATTTAAAAAGTTTTTACTAAGTACGAAATTATTATTTTGGAATACCAAAATAAATTCACACTATAATTTAATTTACAATTTTTAATTACTGGATATAAAACTTTTTTTATAAAATAGAGGGAATATATAACAAACAAAACAAATATTTGATTATCTTAATAAGCAGTCTGAACTCCGAAGGACTGAAAATCTGTCGATCATATATACAAGAAGCTGACTTTTGAATCGAGTTTGATGTCATCTGTATCGGTAAATAAATGGGCTAAATTAAATTTCAGTACTAAATTAATTTACATTCTGATTCACCTTAACCTTTTTTTAGTGTACCATCAAAAAACAAGAACAAGAGATGATGATATTTATGACCTTCATCAACAATGTGTGAATCTCATCTTTCTGACTTCAGTCATTGTCCAAATGGGTTAAATTCATTTTTTTATATTGAACTCGGTGTCGATTTACATTTATAACATTGAACTCATTTTTTTTTTCAATTCAAAAAAAAAAATTTAAAATGTTACAAAAATCGTTAACAAAATTTGACTTTTAACGAACTTGATCTCGATTAACATTTATAATATTGAACTTATTTTTTTTTTCAAATCAAAAAAATAGTTCAAAACGTTACTAAAATCGTTAACAAAGTTTGACTTTTAACAAAAAAAACACATGTATACCACAACTAAGGAGAGAGAAAGTTGAGGTGATTGGCATGTGAAAAAAAAGAAAGTTGATTTGACATATGACGATGAGAGAGAAAATTGAGTTGATTCGTATGAGTTGATTCACTTGAGCGAGTCGACTCACCTTCATCTTCTTTTTATGAAAAATTTCAAAATATTTATATATAATCACGTTTTGCTTCGATTCAAGTAACATATACCTTCAGGCTTGACATATTATTGAGATCCGCCTCTGTCCATGTTGAAAAACATGTGAGTTTGCCTTCTTTTTTCCTTAATCTCTGTAACACCCCCTTCCCGAAATAGGAAAGGAAGGTCACACACAAACAAACTCTAAGCAGAATTTCTAACAAAAGGAACATCTTTTCACATTTGCCCTTGAACCCCTTGAATACCTGCCGGAAGAAAAACACAACATGAACCAATTGCCCAGTACGAATATAGAGTACAAAAATGAGAACCGAAATGAATAACAAAATCAAACTGAACTAAACTCAATAACATAGTTGAACTGAATAACGAAATCAAACTAAGCTAAACTCAATAACATAGCTGAACTAAACTGAACTTAATAACATAGTCTAACTGAACTGAACTGAACTTAAATAACTGAACTGAACTGAACCCACTAACATAGCTGAACTGAACTGAATCCAAAATCATAGCTGAACTGAACTGAATTCAATAACATAGCTGAACTGAACTGAACTGAACTGAATAACAAATAGGCTGAATCGAATGGCTGAGGTTATTTCATACCGAGCTCAGAATATAGCTTGCCACATAGACAATTCAATAATGCCACATAGGCAATCACACATTGGACCGCGAATCCAAATGCATGCAAAATCGGAAGGCGTGTTTGGCACAACATCACCAATCCGCAGAACAGAACAGAAAACTAGGGCCGACCCATACGCCTCTCACAACAAATCACCAAATGGCCAACTCCCATCGGAGCACAAAACAGAGACGCCGTGGACTGATCACACTGCCACGGAAAGTGTCATGTCTCTCGTGCCAAGACGACATGCCTGTGGTACCCCCACAGGTGGTTATAGCTCAAGTATACCCTATAGTATATTCTAACAAAAATATGATGTCACAACACATGCGACATAATACCAACAAAAGGGTTCTATATGTACATGTTGAACCAGATCAAATCATAATCATAATGTCTCAAAAAGAAGGTAACAACCTGTACCGTTCTACAAATATCAAAATAAATACTAGACATGATAATCCAACTCAAAGAGTACAAATACGAGTCATGTGTATCAGCTCCAAAATGAAAGAATTAAATGAATTTCACAAGAAACAATTATGTGAAATAATAACGGAATTCAAAACGCGGAACGAAACAAACTAATTAAATTTCACAAGAGTATTGTTGAAGGAGTACGAAAATCCGTACCTGGAGTACGTAATGCAATACCCACAATTACAGATGCAATTGGTTAGACTCGTTCAAAGTAATCTATTCACAAAATAATACATTTTATTAAATACTACAATATTAGTATTTAACTGTTTTATGCATATATTGAACCCTCCATATTATTATATTAGATTAAATTAAAGAGAACATTTTCTTATAATTGAGATACTTAATATCTAGCCAAAATAATACCACAATATTAACTAACAAACTAACTAAAATATACTAATTAAAGTTATAAATTAATAAAAGAACAGAAAATTAAATTAAATAAATACACAAAAAAACATACCCGAAATTATGAGGTTCGCAGTTTGCCTACGCCTTCGATGCTGAAAATTTTAACTAAGGAAGTCCTTACTAAAAAGTCCCTCTTACAAAAAGTTTTTTCTTAAAATAAGAAAATCCTTATTATTTAATAATTAAAATAAAATATTAGTTATATATATATAGACTGATAAAGGAAAGAGAATTATTGAAACAAGCGATGTGGGACTAAACTTAAAAGGCATGGGTATTACGTTATTTCCCCCTTAAAAAGGATTACGTCCCCGGAATTAAAAAATTAAACAAAACAACATCAATTATCAAAAGGATGTGAATACTTTACTCGAATAGAAATCTTTCACAAAATTACAACAGACGAAATTATTTTTCTCATGAGTCTTATCCAACAGATAATGCTACACATGCAATAGATGATAATGATAACTCTTTAACTCTGAGACACGAAATATGTTATGCACATGAGCTAACTGTGGAGGCAAAGCTAACCAAAATACAACTTCGCCAAACCCTTTCTAAAATCTCAAATGGGACAATAAAACGCGGACTTAGTAATTCTTCCTAGCACCTTAAGAGTTTAAGAATATCCCAATCTCAATTCAAATTAGTTCTCCAATATTATTACTCCAAAGAATATACCACTAAGATATCTGAACCACCATATTAAACTCCAAGTCACATTCTATTATCTATAAAAGAAAACTGTCTACTCTAAACTGTTTAAGGTCTCTCAAAATTTATTGAATTTGATCACTTATTATCTAATCATTTAATAACTCAATCATCTCTTAGTGCAAACTTTAATCCAACAAATTCAAAGATCTCCTCAGACTATCATAAAAATTTCATACAACATAACTCCAATATTTTACTAGAAAATAGCCGCAAAAGTGATCATTAGCCTGAACGATTAATCTAATTATCTCGAATATATACAACTCAAGTTTATAAGCACTCATCAACACTTTCTGGTTATCTGATTCTGCTTCAATTATTGGAGTCGGAGCTGAACTAAATAAATATGATTTCTGCTTCTAAAACCTTTCCAATCATACATACATCAGAACCACAGACTGATCAACACCATCTGCATTCCCTTCCTCTGCTGTTACCTCACCTCATAGAAATTCTAGTAGATTTAAGATTTATTGATGAAATAAAATAACAGATGAAAACGAAATTGATTAATGACAAATTCAAATACAAATTGATGTGACAACTGAACAGAGTATCAAACAGAATAAAAACTTAACCCAAAAGTCTACCCATAACTCACAGGTCAAACCTAAATAAGTTTTCTACAAGAAAGAAACCTAAACTCTGATACCAACTCTGTAACACCCCCTTCCCGAAATAGGAAAGGGAGGTCACACACAAACAAACTCTAAGCAGAATCTCTAACAAAAGGAACATCTCTTCACACTTGCCCTTGAACCCCTTGAATACCTGCCGGAAGAAAAACACAGCATGAGCCAATTGCCCAGTACGAATATAGAGTACAGAAATGAGAACCGAAATGAATAACAAAATCAAACTGAACTAAACTCAATAACATAGTTGAACTGAATAACGAAATCAAACTAAGCTAAACTCAATAACATAGCTGAACTAAACTGAACTTAATAACATAGTCTAACTGAACTGAACTGAACTTAAATAGCTGAACTGAACTGAACCCACTAACATAGCTGAACTGAACTGAATCCAAAATCATAACTGAACTGAACTGAATTCAATAACATAGCTGAACTGAACTGAATAACAAATAGGCTGAATCGAATGGCTGAGGTTATTTCATACCGAGCTCAGAATATAGCTTGCCACATAGACAATTCAATAATGCCACATAGGCAATCACACATTGGACCGCGAATCCAAATGCATGCAAAATCGGAAGGCGTGTTTGGCACAACATCACCAATCCGCAGAACAGAACAAAAAACTAGGGCCGACCCATACGCCTCTCACAACAAATCACCAAATGGCCAACTCCCATCGGAGCACAAAACAGAGACGCCGTGGACTGATCACACTGCCACGGAAAGTGTCATGTCTCTCGTGCCAAGACGACATGCCTGTGGTACCCCCACAGGTGGTTATAGCTCAAGTATACCCTATAGTATATTCTAACAAAAATATGATGTCACAACACATGCGACATAATACTAACAAAAGGGTTCTATATGTACATGTTGAACTAGATCAAATCATAATCATAATGTCTCAAAAAGAAGGTAACAACCTGTACCGTTCTACAAATATCAAAATAAATACTAGACATGATAATCCAACTCAAAGAGTACAAATACGAGTCATGTGTATCAGCTCCAAAATGAAAGAATTAAATGAATTTCACAAGAAACAATTATGTGAAATAATAACGGAATTCAAAATGCGGAACGAAACAAACTAATTAAATTTTACAAGAGTATTGTTGAAGGAGTACGAAAATCCGTACCTGGAGTACGTAATGCAATACCCACAATTACAGATGCAATTGGTTAGACTCGTTCAAAGCAATCTATTCACAAAATAATACATTTTATTAAATACTACAATATTAGTATTTAACTGTTTTATGCATATATTAGACCCTCCATATTATTATATTAGATTAAATTAAAGAGAACATTTTCTTATAATTGAGATACTTAATATCTAGCCAAAATAATACCACAATATTAACTAACAAACTAACTAAAATATACTAATTAAAGTTATAAATTAATAAAAGAACAGAAAATTAAATTAAATAAATACACAAAAAAACATACCCGAAATTATGAGGTTCGCAGTCTGCCTACGCCCTCGATGCTGAAAATTTTAACTAAGGAGGTCCTTACTAAAAAGTCCCTCTTACAAAAAGTCTTTTCTTAAAATAAGAAAATCCTTATTGTTTAATAATTAAAATAAAATATTAGTTATATATATATAGACTGATAAAGGAAAGAGAATTATTGAAACAGGCGATGTGGGACTAAACTTAAAAGGCATGGGCTATTCTAAAGATTTACTACTTATTATCTACCATTTTTATTTTTTTATATATATAATAAATAAATAAATAACTATGCAAGAATTAATTAAAATCCCAAAATTAAATCCTAAATTAACCATGCAGAAAATTAAATAAGTCTTAAACAAACCAAACCAACAAATTAAAACGTAAAGTATCATCAAACCATCCCCCCAAACTTGAATATTACATTTTCCTCAATATAATACCAGAAACTTCCCTGGAAATCAAGCATCATCAGCATCACCAGCATCGCCCAACACCATCCTCGTCCTCAGCAAGACTATCGGACTCCTCCTCCGACTCGAAAGTAGAATCATGAAAAACTGGGGACGGAGGAAAGTGAATCGGATCTGGATTGTTGACGTTGAATCGAGTTGCAAATGTATTGATAATGCTATTTATGTAGTTCACATAGTCATCAACTCGGTCTGCTATTTGATTCACTCGGCGGGTTTGCTGACGATTCAGACTCAGCAGATTGTCCTGGCCTCGTTCCAAGCTCGTCTGTGTCCTCCTTATAGCCCGAACTTCTGCAAGAATCAAGTCCAAAGTAGCATCAGACGAAGCACCACGTCCTGCTCGCCTTGCTCCCTGAGATGAACTCGCTCCTTGCGATGGAACCGCTCCTACGATCTGTCCAGTGGCAGAAGCATCAAAAGGTTCATTATATCCAGCTCCGCTCATGTTTGGAATGTTGCCTACAGCCTCCTTGAATTTGGCTATGGTATTGCTATCTAACACTGACTTTGGTTGCTCAAATATTTCATTTGTCTGCCAAACAACTCCAACGTTCTTACACAACCCACATATGAAAGATGGGTGTGGAAATCCGCCAGATGTACCACTTTGTAGTGTATGAAGGATGGAGCTATAGATGACCTTACCCACGTCAATACTTTTCCCAGTTACAATTGCATACAGGAGGGCCACCCTAGCCTTGGTTACTTCTAAAACATGAGAGGAAGGCATTAATTTAGCACTAATAAAATAAAACCAAGCCTTACCATATCGACTCAGTCCATTCCGGGGGAAAAAAACTGCAGCGGCTACTCGAATTATCCATTGCGTCCCAGGCTTGCATAAGCCTTGAATAACCGCATCCCAGTTTGGTCCATCCTGAAGAACTTCGTATATTCATCCTCCTCAATGTTTGGTAGGCCATAATATTCATTGATCGCCTTGCTATCAAAAGGAACTGCCTTGCCGCGAACCATGGCTACTTTGTTCACCGCCTCAACCGCATTAGCATAAAATTCCGTTACAACTGCTACTACAGCCGCTTTGGGTTGAGATGTTAATGTTCCCCAGCCACGCTCCTGAATCATTCGCCGGATTTCAACTCCATGGCTCTCTAGTGGCACCAAGCCACAATCCAGAATTAAATTTTTGTTCACCAACGAGGCATGGAAGCACTCCGAGGCTTCTTCACTGACAAATTTTGAATGATCATATATGGAAGAGGAAGCCTGAGAGGTACGTTGACGTTTGGGTGCCATTGGAAAGCTTGATAATGCTTGAAAACCAAAATAGTGATGAAAGATTTGGTTTGGGCAATTTATCGAACACTTGGTGTGCGCCTAATTTTTGACCCAAAATCAAAGCCTTTTGAATATGTGCACTCCCTCAATTCATTGTTTCAAACACCACAAAGAATCACAACTAGTGTAATTCGATCAAAAGAATGAAGAAAAGTGATTGTATGCGTGTGTTTAAAGAAGATGAAAAGAACTTGTGAATGTGAGGTTCCAACTCCTTCTTCTACTATAAATACTTGAACCCTCCTTGCAGAGATGGTATTAGGGTTAAGTTGTTGAGTTGTTATGGAATTGAATCTCTATTTATGGCAGGAATTGATTTGGTTGGGTAAATATGGAATGTGGGTGGTTTTTGGGGAAGTTTGTGTTTGAATGGGAGAGTGAGTGGCAAGAGATGGGGGGAGAATGGGGAGAAATGCACGCCTGATGTCGCGCGGAGTCTGCTGATATACGCACGACGGCCGCGACTCTTGATCTGTGCGCCGCGGCTCCTGAATGAGCGTCGCGGCCTTTGAATTTGCGCGTCGTGGCCCCTAATCTCTGATTGGTTTTTTTTTATTTTGTACTGAAGGGTTTAGCGTCGCGGCTTTTGAAAGTGGGTGTCGCGGCTCCTGAGGCATGCCGCGACTCTTAATGTTATGCGCCGCGGCCCCGGATCTCTGATGGTGCATCGGCTAAAAGCTTGCTAAACCAAAATTTTCCTTTTCTCAAGCCATTGGAATTCTTCCCACACAGTGAATTAATTCTCAATCTTCATCTTGGATCCCCTGAATTAATTTGCCAACAAAACTCAACTCAGTCAATTAATTATGTAAAAATTAAACAAAAACAAATAAACTAAATGAATTCAAATCTAATTTTTTTTTTTAAATATTAAACCATGGGTTGCCTCCCAGTAGCGCTTGTTTTTAAGTCGTCAGTCTGACTTCTTCTTTTTCAATCACTCGGGCTTGTCGACATTATCGAGAATGCTATTAGTTCCGCATCCCATATCATGTTCTCCTTGCCCAATCTTGGCTATGTCCCCTTGCTTTTCATTTCCTTTTTCTTCTTCGCTGTAATCTTCTTCCCAGATCTTATCTTGTAAAATCTCTTGTGTCACATAACATTCCTCCACCTCATTTGGCATTTGCATGGACTCTATCACACTGAATATGATTTCTTGGTCATTAACCCTCAATGTGAGCTCTTCGTTCTTAACATCAATCAAAGTGCGTCCGGTGGCTAAAAATGGTCGTCCCAAAATCAATGGAATCTTCTCATCTTTATCATAATCGAGAATAACAAAATCCACCGGGAAAACAAATACATCAACCTTCACTAGCACATCCTCGATAATCCCTTTTGGACGTGTGATTGATCTATTTGTCAGTTGTATAGTCATTTTCGTCGGTTTTATTCCTTTCATCCCAAGTCTCTCATAAATGGATAAATGCATGAGATTAATGCTTGCGCTAAGATCACATAGAGCTTTTCCCATAAATTGCTTTCCAATAATGCACAGGACTGTGAAACTCCCTGGATCTTGCATTTTAGTTGGTAGTTTCTGCTGAATAACTGCACTGCACTCCTCTGTTAAGGCTACCATTTCACAATCTCCCATCCTTCTTTTCTTTGAGAGAATTTTCTTTAAAAACTTGACATAACTCAGCATCTGCTCTAATGCCTCTGCGAAAGTGATATTGATCTGCAATTTCTTAAAAACCTCCAAGAATTTTGAAAATTGACTGTCCATTCTTTAACCGTTGTGGATATGGTGTGACGGAGTTCTTTGCTCCTTGCTTACCCTTGCACTGATTCAATCCCGATTCTTCGTTTTTCTTTGCTTCACTCCTGTTCATGTCATTGTCAATTCCATCTTCTTTATCAGTGTTAATCTTTCTTGCTGGTGTGGTATCCTCTTTTGTCAAACTCTTCCCACTTTTCAAATTAATATCTTTGCATTGCTCGTGATTTTCTCTTCTCGGGTTGACTTTGGTATTACTTGATAAAGCACCATGTGGACGGCTATTCACTGCACTTGCTAGTTGGCCCATCTGAGTTTCCAAATTTCGAAGTGAACCTTCTAAACTATTCATCCTCGTGTCATTCACCGTAATGTACTTTGTGAGTATTTCTTCAATGCTAGCCTTCCTTTCTGGTTGGGGATTTGTTTGACCTTGGAATCCTGGGGAATGGAACTATCTTGGGGCTGATGATTGATTCTGATTGTTGCTCCAAGAAAAGTTTGGATGATTTCTCCACCTCGGATTGTAGGTGTTAGAATACGCACTCTGCTTGTTTCCTATAAAATTTACTGATTTGGTTAGGATAAGGGGACGACATATATCGGTTGTATGGCCAAAGGTGGTTTGGTTGCTTAGGTTAGGTTTGGAATGGTTTCGGTGTTTGTTGAGGTCTTGGGAGTTGTGCTAGTTTGTGAGGTCGGGGTTAGGGGTGTTTCGATGGAGATTTCGTTTAAAGGGATTGTCTCGTTGTCAGGAGTCTCTTCGGTGGCTAGTTTAGGGATGGGTTCAGTTATGGGGGGGGGAGAGTCTGAAAACTAGTTTCTTTGATGGGTTCTAGTTTGAAGATTGATACTGCACAATAAAATGAAATTTATTAGGAGTCATGGGGTCGTAAATTAAAAGTAAGGGATCGAGTAGGAACTTACATCGGTGTCGGTAGAGCCAAATTGGGTCGGACAACACCTCTATGGGCCAGTCTACGCTCATTTTCTTGTAGAATTCTCTGAATTCATCTATACGCTTCTTCGGAAAGTGGGTTACCTTGATGATGGGATCTTCAGGGATGGCCCAGTTAGGAAGGAGTTGGAGTTCGGTGCCCTTGACGAAGATCCACTGAGAGTGTCACACCTTGTTGCTGGATGGGGTCTTTATGCATGTGGATTTGTCGGGCTGTTTGTTCAGTTGTCGAAGGCCTGGCTACTTGGATCGGCTGACACTGAACAAGACGAAGAATAAGTCTAGTCCAGGCGTGATTTTGTATTCATGACAGAATGCTATGAAACTTATGAGGTGGAGGTAGGATTCGGCACCAGTTGTGTGAACTCGATGCCAACAAAACTGAGAAAGGAGGAGATGAAATCATGTAAGGGTAATCAGACCCCATTTTTCAGGGCCCAGATAGGGGCGACGATCCATTCTCCTTTTGGACGCCAGTACATCCTTTCCGATAGGTTTGGGGCCCGAATTTTGTAAGCACTTGGGATTTGGAACTGCTCGCGAATACTGGATAATTGGTGATTCTGCACGATGGATTTGGTGTTTATGTGAGTGAAGGCTTTTCCTGATGAGTAATGGTTTCGGATTCTCATTTCTATAAGCTCAATGAGGTTTAGCATGGGGGGTGAGTTACTCGATGATGATAGACCGATTGACTGTGACAGAATAATGGTGGCGGTGGCTGTGGGTGCTTGAACTTGTATATCGACAGGGATTAAATCGGTGGTTGCGATGCTGTTAAGGTTGATTGTACTGGTGGGTTGCATGGAAGAGGTGTGAGTTTGGTTGTTGGTGTCAGCCATTGTTGGTTTGAAACTGTAGAGTATGGGAGGAGCTTAGCTGGAGAAAATGGTTGCAGAGATGTATGCCGGGGAAAGTAGTTGCAGAGAGAGAGAAGGGAAATAGGATAATACTTTTGAAAAAGTGGTAGTTTATTTTGGGGGAAGGAGTTTATGATGGGACTGTCTTTTTGTCTTTGCACGTTTTCCTAAACTCGGTGCAGTCATGATGGTGGTAGGGTCCAGTTGGGCGTGTGGTAAGGTAGTGGTTGTTTGGTGCCGATACTGATGATTAGATGTTTATTAATTTTTGTGTATTCTCTTATTATACATTTTTATAACAAGAGAGTGGGGGGCAATGTTGGGGCATGGTTTTGTGGGCTCGGTAGATTCAGTGGGTCCTATCCTACGTCGAGAATTCTTTCCCACGTGGAGGTATATTCTGATTGGGATGTTTAGCAGTTAAGGAATCTATAGTCTTAACTGTATTTAACTTTTAATTCCTAAGGAAAGAGTCAGGATTATATTCGACTTCTTTTCTTTAAGGAGATTGACTTCTATCCTATTATGGTAACTACCATGATAAGGAATCCTATTACAATTCGAGGACAGGGCGATAAAGGAGGTGTGATCAACTATAAATATAAGGCTATACCTTAATTCACAGGTAATGACACTTTGAGCACTAAAGCATTAAGCCTCCATTGTTAACCTATTTTCTAACATGTACTTATTTTCACACCGGAGCTATCTCCCGGCGGCCCAGGCCGTCAGCTCTCTCAGTGTGATTCCGTTTTTGTGCAGGATTTAGCGCGTAGTTTGGTGATTGAACGCGTGGACGAACCTTGGCGTTAACTCACTCTGACTAATTTTGTGTTGTTGACGTTTCTTAATTAACATCAGACAGAAATGCATCATTGATGGATTGTGTTGGCATTAATTATCTGGACTGAAAAATATCATATTTACTAAACTACTAAGGTAACTTGATCAAAAGAAAAACAATTACTTTCTCTAGGATCTTATATATATATATATATATGTGTGTGTGTGTGTGTGTGTGTGTGTGTGTGTCCTCACCCATAGCAACTAGTTGTTACAAACACTATTATAACAACCACATTTTACACTATCCATCTTGATATCCAAAAGTTGAGATTAAAGTGGACTTGGACCGACATAAATTACAAATGTGCCCTTCAGTCAACTTCATCCGTGTCGCTACTCCTTCTAGCGGTAAATGTGCCCTCCAGTCAACTTTATCACTGCCGCTAGACAGCTAGAAGGTCTAGTGGCAGTTTAGACCCATTTACTCCCCCCTCTCTCTCTCTAAATTTCTCTCTCATCTTTCCACCTGGAAAATCATTATTCATTCAACAAAGAAGGAGATGGAATTGCATCACTTGTGAATTTAACTAAGCTTTTTTTATAAAAGAAAATCCAGTATGGAGTTCTTCTTCTCCTTAATTATGCTTTCTTTTTCTTAAAGATAAAAGAAGAAATCATTGGTTGGAGTTTTTCTCTTGTTCCATTGAGATCTGAGTTGTATGAGTCTGCTATAATGGCAGTTGATGATTTCTATTTGGGTTTTGAAGGACCGATAATGGTGGATTTAGTATTGCAACTTGCAATTGATTAGGGCAAATAAAATTTAGGGTTATGAAATGTAGTGATATGATTGTTGTGACTACTATTTATTGATTCTGAAAGTAGTGCTAGAATCTACTTGTGGTTATCTTTTTTGTGAGGATGAAGATGATAGTGGTGTGAGAGGATATAGATGTTAGTGTCTTGTGAAAAGCCTTCATCTTCTTCTAAATCTTATGTATCCTTCTTTTCTGGTTAAAGCTTTGTTTGGTTGATTACACAATCTAGACTGCCGCTAGACCTTTTAGCGGCAGTGATGAAGTTGACTAGAGGGCACATTTATAATTTATGCTTGGCGCTAGAAGGAGTAGCGGTAGGGTCTAAGTCTACTTTAATCTCAACCTTTGAATATCAGAATGAACGGTGTAAGATGATGTGGTTGCTGGAATAGTATCCGTAATAACCGGTTGCTATGGATGGGGACATACATATACATATATATACATATATCTGAGATTGAAATCTGGGACACGGCGTCCGCTAAATTTTCTAGCGTACAGGATAAAATAATTTTCTGGACCATAATACCCCCAATCAGTAAAAGCTAAGGAATTTTTTATTCGGTCCGCTAGAATTTTTAGTGGATGACTTAATTGGTGGGGCCTAAGAGTTTTAATGGTTCTTTGCATTTCTTTATGGGCCACCCCCACTACTCCTGCTGGTACGTCTAGTCATTTATGTTTTTAATGGTTCTTTGCATTTCTTTGTGGGCCACCCCTAGTACTCCTGCCGGTACGTTTTTAATTGTTTATGATTGAACTCCAAACAAAGAAATACATACATTATCACACATATAATTGTCTGGCATAGACTTTCAAGGAAAAAGAACAATCTGTAAATGTCTTAATAATTGTATATCAGGGTTCTTTCCAAAACCAGGACACAGTACAAAATTTTAAATCCATCTATCTAGTGGAAAAGTTTAATGCAACAGAGTTATCTGATGGATCAACAAATTTACAGTGACTAACAATACAGCAGGACATAATAACGGTACTTGGTGGAGTAATCTTTGGGTGCAATGACCAAACCACGACTTTTCCTTGCTCCACGATAGACTGTTTCGCCAATGTCAATGAATGCCTGCTTGTCTTTCATTGCCCAGTTAATTTTATTGTTGTTCTCGGTGCCAAAATCAATCATGATGTGTTTGTTCCTAAAAAAACAAACATGACAATTGAGGGATCATACAGTTCATACATCGTATTGAAGTCAGGCACTTCAGTGATGTCCATCAGGTATATCACGACAAAGTTCTTTGTCTTTATGGTTGACGCTCCCAATATATTTGAAGAACTTGTAGGTGTTCTTGGCCTCTTTAAGCACATAATCAAGAGGTTGTCCCCTGTAGATTTTAAACATGTATATGATTAAGCAAGAGTCAAAATTTATATTGTAATACAACTAGAACACAGAAGCGAAGAAAGAAAGTCATAAAGGTCATCCAAAATTCATGCATAGAAAATCCAAGCCCTTTCAACACAAATTTTAAAGTCATACCCAAGTATTTTTATCAATCAAGTTTTATAAAGGTCATATACATGACTTTCAGTAAAGGTGTTCTTAGAACCTGTTCATACCAGTGCTTGTTCTGCTTTCTGCTGCTGAACAGCAGCACAACAACCTTCACAACAGCACAACAATAAACAATACCAACACTTTGGAGCTTAGAACATGTTCATACTAGTGAAATCATGTTCAGCAGCACAACAACCATAGACAAACTGAAACCATAGAAAGCATCATAGTGAAACCGTAGACTATAAACCATGCTGCAAACTATAAATAGACTGCAACACACAAATTGAAATCATAGAATATAAACCATAGACAAACTGAAACAAACTGTTGCAACACTATAAACTGCAACACACAAACTGAAACCATAGATATAGACTGCAACAGAAACTATAAATAGACTGCAACACAAACTGTAGAAAACATCATAGACTGAATGACTGAAAGCATCATAGACTGAAAGCATAACATACAAACTGAAACCATAGACTAAAATATACTCAAGCACAAACTGAAACCAATGGTGCCACACAAATTATAAAGAGTTTGTGTAATACCCCGAATATTTATGAGGCTTATAAATACGATCGTATATGGTTAGAGGTTAATTTAGTAACCTAAAATTAGGTATCGAGAAGTTTAAAACCTTAAGCCCTAATGAGATTCGAATTTTGTGCTTAATAAAGATCGAAATGATATTTCGAAGCAGGTGTTTTGTGATTATATAGTGTAAACGATGAATTAGGTCAAATAAAAATTTTTGGTCAAGCTGCTTAGTCGTGCTTACATTGACAAAATGATTTGTCGTGCTTTCCACGATTTCACCAAGAAGTATCTTGACAAATTATTTTTGTCAAGTTGCTGTGTCGTGCTTAAGAATGATAAAGTGATTTGTCGTGCTTACGGTAACAAGCTGCACTGTCGAGCTTGGAAGATATTTTCATTGAGGAGCTTAGAAGATAGGTTCAATTGCAAGCTGCATTGTCGAGCTTGGAAGATATTTTCATTGAGGAGCTTAGAAGATAGGTTCAATTGCAAGCTGCATTGTCGAGCTTAGAAGATATTTTCATTGAGGAGCTTAGATTGCAAGCTGCATTGTCGAGCTTGGAAGATATTTTCATTGAGGAGCTTAGATTGTGTGACACCCCCAAATTCAGGTACTAATACCTCGAATTTGGTGCTCACGATAAAATACATTCATACACCTCTAAACAACATAAATTAACTAATGCGGAATAAATAAACATATGTTGTTCATTACAAAAGGTTTACTACGGTCCCAAGGTCTATAACCTTAAATAAAATACATCGCAGAATACAATAATATTACAAAACGATTCCACGATTACATAACGGGATAGTCATATAACTATTCCTTAAGCTTTCCTTTGCCTTTGTCCGTTTTGGAACTCCCCGGCTTAACTGCAATATGTTCATGATATAGCAAGGGTGAGCAACTACTTTGCTCAGCAAGTTTAAAATGAATAAAGAAGATATATCATGAATGAATAAGGATAATAGCCGCATAGATCAACAATTTATGAACAATGATGAAATAGCTGAAATGACATAATTAAAGTTTAAATGAAACAATGAATATTGATTATTTACTGTTGAGTGGTCCAACCGACCATGAACTTGGCCAAAGAGTCAATCATTCAACTAACTCTTTTAAAACCTGGCCCCGTCAGTTGTACTCGAGGGGATCAGCCTCTTGTACACCATGTATATGCATAACATTTAACTCTGACTGCATCGAATAACCGACACATTATAATCCTCTAATAAGGGTTGCTCTCTCAGTCCAAGAATCCGTATTAACTACTGGTTTGGATAGCTTTTAAAATAATAACCTGTACATGTCTAGTCGAAACAAATAGCGTAGACTATTTTCATAAACAGTTCATAAATGAAGAACTTAACGTTTCACAATCAAATAACAGATAATGAATTCAAATGCATAAGCTGCGAATATCAATACTTTATCCTCGATGTGGAATAATTAACAATAATTAATTCACTAATATAACTTGGAAGAAATAACTCGATTTGAGTCATAAAACTTGCAACAATATACAACATTTGTATAAAATAGGAAACATGCTCAAATGAAAACAGTTGAGTAGGGAACTTACAACAATATAGAATAATTGCTCAATTAATAAACAACTCGCACAATAAACAAAAGTTGTACGGTTGAGAAAACCTGCCCAGTATTAATTTGAGCTATTGTAAGGAAACTTGCATTCAATATATAGAAAGAATGAAGTTAGGGAACTTGCCCAACACAAGGGTTAGACAAGCGTTAGGAAACTTACCTGAAGCGCTGCTACAATAATACAACACACGTTCCTTAATATCCTACACAATTAAGTACATATTTACATAACAATTAGTCACATTCCAAATAATGGTTCAAAACGGACGCCACATCATTAAAACACATTGATTGCCCTACGACTACCCAGTCGAAGGTCTCGCTCCCTGGTGAGCGAGCGGCTGCCCAGCTCGCCAGTGAGTTGGCGGGGGTCGGGGGGGCAGCGCCCCCCGGAAACCAAGCATAAATTGTAATCAGATTATTCAATTTTCGCCTTAAGACAATACCAATTTGGTTGACATTTAACGTAAAATTAAGCACGTAAGGCCTTAACCAGATATGAATAAATAACCTGTCTAATCATTTAGTACAAAGAAAAATATAAGTGTTGGACCCGCTGAAATGAGCTCATTAGGTCCGACCCGATCTGACCCGGTCTGACTGACCCGACCCAGGCCGGACACGGCACTCGCGCTGCAGCGCCAATCCTTAACGCTGGACCTCACGCTGCGGCGTGAGTCCCGTGTTTTCTCCATGACAGGGCTTCACGCTGCGGCGTGAGCTTTAGAGCTTGGGCCTCACGCTGCGGCGTGAGTCCCGATCTTTTACCAACTTGCCCCTCGCTGCAGCGTGAGCTGCAGGGCTTATGAGTGGCGCTGCGATGCCAGTCTGCAGTAGCCGGATTCTGGGTTTGTTCCTAGTTCGTGATTCCGACCTCCGGCCACTCCAACCTCCATAACTCCTTCAATACACAAGCAAATTGGTCCATTTCGGACTCTATGGACTCCTAACTCAAGGGGCTACAACATATCAAAAATGCAGAGCTACCCATTAATATTAACATGGTCAAATCTTAAGCCAAAGTGTAAAGTTCATACTCTGTTCTTCGAGTTCTTGACAAGTTTTACAAAAATCATTACTACGAACTCATTTTAACTCCTTTTTACTCCATTCCAACTGGGTTAGCTTTGTAACCCATGGATCTACAATACCATATCAACAAATAAAATTAACACACATGAAATTATAGCTTTATAGTCCTCTCAAAAGTCCGAATGTCCAAGTTCATGTCCAAAGTCCATTGTTCTTGCTCCATTAAGCCAAGGTAAGGATTTCTTGCGTTTTTGTTCCACTTTGATATTATTAATGGCTTATATAGTCTCTTAACAACATTTACAAACAATCACCACAAACAAAAACATCCAGAATCGCTAGAAAATCAATCCACAAGTTCAAGAGCTCAAAAACTAAGAAAACTTGAAAAACTTAACAAGAAATCAAATGGAAAGGATTTGGTTGGTGTTTACCTTTGTAAATCCTTCCTAGATGATTAAGAAGCTCGGCTAGGATTGATTTTGAGGGTTCTTCTTGCTTGGATCCTCTTCTTCTTCCACCCGTGCCTTCTTCTTCTTCCTCCTTCCTTTTTCCGGCGACCTTCTTCTCTCTTTTTTCGGCGACTTCCGACGACTTCTTCCTCCTTTCTCTCCTGCAGCTCTCTCTCTCTCTCTCTATCTACTGAACTTAGCCAAGGAATGGAATGGGACGGGAGTGAATTATTTGAGAGAAGTGGAAGAATTTTGGGAGAAAATGAGAGTGAGGCTCAAGGTGGCGCCGGCAACTCTCCACTCTCTCATTTCCTAGCAATTTGATTGGTTGTTAGGTTTTGGTTGGTTCTCTCTTGGAGTAACAAGCCAAAATAAATACCCAAATACACAAAAATATATCCGAAAACTCCCACTTTTGTATCAAAAATGATAAATAACTCTACCCAAAATTAAAATGGGTATTACCATAAATATTGGGATTGTTAAAAATAATTATTATGGGATTTTTCTAAATATTCGGAACACCCATTTAATACATTTCAGATACGGATAAAATCACGTATCAGCTCAAATAAAATTTTCGACACTTGGAAAAATTATTCGTACGCATACACGTATTTATTAAATTTATTAAAATCGAAAAGGACACAAAAATATTATGGCGTGAATATTGCTCCGGGAAACGTGCCCCGTGAATAGTGATCTAGCGACGCTACGCGAAATCAATTATTCACTTAATCAAAACTACAACACGTAAAATTTCATGCATTCACATAATCCAGGTTGTCACACAACCTTTAAACACGTAACACAAAAAAATAATATTAATAAAATATAATATATTCATTAATATTCAAAAATTCGAATTACAAGGCAAAATTCAGAATTCCCGGTCGTTACAGATTGCAAGCTGCATTGTCGAGCTTGGAAGATATTTTCATTGAGGAGCTTAGAAGAATATTCTAAGAATTTTGTAGGTACTAAAGTGTAATTAACCTAGGTACCAAAGTATAATAAGCGGAGCCCTTAACGTGCAATTAGTGAAACTTGGTTTTTCTATAAATAGCAAGCTAAGTTCATTCATTCCTTACTATTTTTCAAGAGCAGTTCAAGAGCAAAAACACTCTATATTTATATTCTGAGAGATATTGTGAGATAAGAATTACTTTCTAAGCATCGAAGCGCTACACGATTGGAAGTAAAGCTAGCAACTACAAGAGGTATACTCTAGTAGTTATTATTTTCATTTTTATATATGTATTAGTAAAAATATACTTTTACAAGCAGTTATAATGCCCAAATTATTTTTTATATATAGTACAAAAGTCTTATTTACAAGCAGTTATAATGTCCGATTTATTTCTCTTATATATTAGAAAATATACTTTTATAAGCAGTTACTATGTCCGATTTTTTTCAAGTATTTAGTAAAAATATTCATTTTATAAGCAGTTATAATGCTGAAATTATCTCAAATATAATAGTCGAATATTCATTTTATAAGCAGTTATAATGCCCGAGTTATTTCAAACATAGTAAACGAATATTCATATTGCAAGCAGTTATAATGCTCAATTTATTTTAAATATAGTTGAAAAATATTCATTCTATAAGCAGTTATAATGCTGAAATTATTTCATGTATAGTAGAAGAAGTCTTAGTTATAAGCGGTTATAATACCCGAAATAAAACTTAAAAGATTTAATCGTTAAATGCTTAATTAGTCTACATGAACTTATAATCGTATAGGATATACGACGAACGTTTAGACGGTATATCAACTGTAAAAGACATACGAGGCAAGTCTCCAAACCTTGTTACCTTTATGCAAGTATTATACATCTTGCTATCAATTGTTGTGAAGTTATTGCTTCTTGATTCAGCATAACTTAAAAATGAATCATTATTCATATATTATTTATTCGAGCATGAATTGTTGTGCCAAGCCAAATTGTTTGGTACGACATCTTATAACTGAGTATACAAACACCCTATATGGGTTGTTATTGTCAATAATATATTGACGTTTAGTGCATGTTGCGCACGATTAGGATGGTATGCATACTCCTAGGATATCGAATAGGCTGATCCCCTATAAAATATCCGAACAAAGTTGTTCTAAGTCATTGAAGGCTGATAGAACTGGTTGGAACACATATGGTTCATGTATTGAACCCTCAGTTGGCAAAAACTTTTGAACTTCTTTCAAATCAAACACATTGTGTTTACATTTTTGAAATAAAGTTGCTGAGCATTCTGTAGCTCATCCTTGTATAAACTTTCCTTTACAGTTTTAGATGGTAATCCCGAAACTTCAGGAACAGACAAGGGAAAGAGACCGTGTTAATTAGTTTTATCTTACTGTTTTGAATAAATTCAAGTCTTATAAGACTTTATTCTAATAAGAACATAGTACTGAGAATGTTGTAACCAAACTTAAGTTTATGAAATAGATATCATCTTTTGTTACATCTCTTACGTTGTATTTACATTCTTACGTAAGTTAGAAGATAGCATTTGATCTTTAAATTTTAGAATGATTGTACTAAGTACAATATTAATATGAATTATACATCCGAATGATGGTACTAAATGAGTGAAGGAGTTTTGTAAAAATAAGGGGTCGCTCCTCTGTTCCAAGAACAAACTTATTATTTAAATGCTGTGAACTTTAGATAGATAAGAATTATTTATATGAAAGAGATATCCTTTATACATAAACCTATACATCCAAGTGAGGGTATTCAGACACATTGACAGTTCTGACGAGAACAATGTGTGTGATGGAATACTGTGAACCTTGAATAGATAGAAGTTTTATATTATGGAATATCTACTAGTTGGTTAACTAGTTACGCTTGAACACCTGATCTGTTATAGAGGTATAAAGATTTAAGTTCGTAGATGTTGAAGTCATTTAATTATGCTAGGTTAACATTGTTAGCAATGTCTAGAAGGTTCTGACGAGGAAAGGGGTTAGGTCATTTAATTGCGCGCCGTTTTAACGGAAAACCCCCTGTTTCCTGGGAACTGTCTGGTTGTTAATACTGCAAGTCTCGGATAGAGAAATAGAGATTTATTTTTAAGTCTTTTAGGACTTATTTGTAATAAGAACAAGTTATCTGGGAATGTTGTAACAATGAACAAATGGTATTTTATAATATTATCACTTTTCCGCCTTTTACTCTGATTATTAGAAGTCAAGATTTCTATATACGTTTCAAATCAATTATATTACGAGTTTTTGTAGACATTTATTGTGTACACTACTTTTAAGTTAATGAATGTGATGAATAAGGTTGTACACGTAAGCACGAAGTCTGACCTGGCTAAAAGAAGCTAGCAGGTGGATTTTTGGGGCTTTACAGTTTGCAACAAAAACTATAGATTGAAAGCATCATAGACTTAAAAAGTGCAACACAAACTGAAACCATAGACTCAAAGTATAACAATGAAAAGATTACAATACAAACTAAACACATGAAACCATAGCAACATACATAAT
Organism: Aralia elata; assembly: GCA_034770075.1. Lineage (NCBI taxonomy): Eukaryota > Viridiplantae > Streptophyta > Magnoliopsida > Apiales > Araliaceae > Aralia > Aralia elata. The sequence goes on from CM068385.1 coordinate 89,947,899, forward strand.
TATAATATTCTATGTAACAACAATACGTCATGTGGCAATCAAATTGTAAACCTCTTAGAATTCTCTAATCACAAATTAGCATTCAATATTTTGTTATAGTAACACTGATCACTCCATGACAAACAATTTACTCTTGAATAACTCCAATAAAAGGATACATCAAATCCACATATTCCATCAGTCATGAATTGATAAATCATTTCTTTTTTCCTTTAAGATGCTTTATAGTAGATAAATGATTGTTCAAGCAAAAAACATCTTAAAATTTTATATCATGAAAGAGGCAGTAACATTACTTGAAATCTGGTTTTGTTTTTATACAAGAACCTTAAAGCTAAGATGTAAAAGAAACATGACACGAACCACACAAGTTTTACGCAAATGGATACTTCTAACACTATAGAGCAAGGAAGGTCACAGCTTTTAACCAATGCCCCTTAACCTTCTAATTCGAAAAACTCACCGATTAAACGTTGATTAACTTGAAGGGTTTGCTCGAATCGCCTCGAAGGGTTTGCTCGGAATTGCCTCGAATCGTCGATCGCCTGGATGCTTTTACCTTAGGGCTGCTGCTTTTTTGCCCCAATTCTTTAACAGTTGCCAATTGAAGGGTTTGCTCTGAATCGCCTCCAATCGCCGATCATCGAATCGCCTCCAATCGCCAATCATCGAATCGCCGATCGCCTGGATGATCAAAGGGTTTAACAGTGGGGATTGATTACAGTCCGCTAGAAATTCCAGCGGACGCGGTGAATTTTTTGCTGATTAGGGGTATTATAGTCCAGAAAATTATTTTATCCTGTCCGCTAGAAAATCTAGCGGACGCCGTGTCCCAGATTTTAATCTCAACCTTTGATCATTGTAATGGAAGGTAGAGATGTTATTTGCTAATTTTTGGTCCATAACAAATACATGCTATGGATCATTGCCCTACACCATAACATCTATTTGTTATGGATCAAAAATGGGCAAATATCATCTCTACCTTTCATTACATTTATGAACGGATGGGATTAAAAAGCAGCCCTCGTCGTCCGCTAGTTATTCTAGCGGACACGATTAAAATCATTTTTGGTCTATAATACCCCCATTACAATGAGTCATAGCAGCAAAAAAACTTAATCTGTCCGCTAGAAATTATAGCGGATGTAATGTTTAAATAAACATAACTGATAACGCGGTACACATTAAGATGCAAAAAGCCAATCATCAGAACCCATTTTCTTTTCTTATTTTTATAGAAAGGATTTGATAATTTAGAAATATCAGTGGAAAAGAAACAGAAACAGACAACTAACAAATATAAAAGAGTCATCCACAGCTCTAACTCCCTAAGTTTTCAAACACATTCACACAACTCAAACTAACATGTAAGAATTTAAGAATGCTTCACCACCATATAAATTTTCAAAAATATCAGAATATGTGACAAAGAAAAAATGAATTTGCATTGGCCACAGTGTGTTTGCCTCAACCTCTCCAACTGTTATGACTATTCAATTACCATCAACTGTTGAAGAATTCACTAATCCAGTAACGTATACGAAATGAATATAACAAAAGATGTCATTTTACAGCACTTGGCAAAGGAATATAAGTCATCAACCTGGAAATTGTTCGGAATATATGCCTTGGTTACAGACTAGAAACTACAATCAACAACACTGTGTTGATGAGGGTGAGCTCAATGAGCACTCCCGTCGTCAGAGCCCTTGGTGGGATGTTTGCTTGAGCCCAAGGAACAATCACATTTGGGCTATCGAAGGCTTGAAGGACAAACTCATTGAGCTTCCCATGGTAACAACTTCCCATTAATATATAGAAAAATGTAAGATATTAAAACCAAAGGATAAACATATTAAATTGATGAGTTAAACTAACACATAAAGATATACACCAGCTAGTATCTTTGAATTGTATACTAGGTTGCCTGAAATAATTTAGTGTTACAGTGTAGAATATGAGATACCAAGTATTTGGTGGATCTAGTTAATACTCATTTCAAAGGTGTCTTGCAAACCCCAATTTTACTGGGGATTTTCAATATCGATCAAGAATGGCTCTCAAGTTTCAAGTGACATGCTCACATGGAAATGAAAAATCAAAATCAGTAAATCACAATACTAAGCCTAAGGTAGAAAACAAAAGGTAGAAGCACAATTAAATGGGGGTAGCTAGGGATTGAAAGGATGCTCTTTTTCACATCCCTACATTTTGACAAGGACATGCCCCCACCATATAAACCTTTTAAAGTATCCACGTTGTTCATGTAAAGAGTTAAGATTAAAGATAAGACGGCTCAAATAGCATATAATGGGTAGCCGTAGCATCTAAGTTGGAATAACAAGCATAGGCATTTAAAACAAAGAGAGAATAAATTAATCCATAAAGGAAAAATAGTATTAGAGAATCATTAAAAATGTTTTAAAAACATGGGCTTAACACAAACTATCATTTCCTGCTTTTCTTTAATATAAGGACCAGAAATAAAAAGACCTTTCAAGTATCAATCCAGAAAAAACTAGCTCAAAATATGTCATTACACAAAACAAGAAGCAACACAAGTCGGATAACTGCACATTTTCCTCAAAGAAGCACTACAATTTAGAATGTACACAATTTTACAACTGACAGAAGTCATTCCCCAGATGGGGGGATAATTGCTAGGACCTCCATTACCATTTACCAATGCACTGAAGATAACTCATTCCCAGTGGTATTAAATAAGAACAATAACATCATGCATATTTAGGATCAATTCCTTTGATGAACAACAATTTGATGAATGTCCATATCTTTTAACATTATTGCACGCCCACAAGAATCACATGGGGCAGTTCTGGACCCACAAAGGCTCTCATGCTCTGAAAGACCTCTTAATTGATCTCGCACATCTGCAGCAGAAGTTCCAGCTTAAACCATATCCCCACAAACAAAGGCCAAAATCTAAGGCATTAGAACAGTAACAAGACAGCAGACAACACAGATTAGCAATGCAGTAATAGACACTATATTTAGAAACAAGAAATGCACGATCAGTTTATTACTCACCATCTGTTCCTTCTCAAGTACAACTCCGTAGGTGCAGTGAAGTGGCTCGTGAAACACTTTCATGTGCTTCTCCATCTCTCCCCCTTGAAAAGCTTGTCCGCATTTCTCACAGTGAACATGGTTCTTGGCTTCATCGATCCTAAGAACAACACCACAACCAACATGCTGACAGATGACATTATGTCTTCTACAGTAAGCCTCGTGCAGTGATATTGTTCTAGATGGTATATAATGCTTGCAGTTCCTGCACTCGACTGTATCTGCCTCCACAAATGACGAGGAAGACACAGCCTGCTGACCCAGCTTGCGGTTGCCCTGCTGAACATATGAATGAACACATATTTGAACACAACAATGAATGCTTCTGTTGCCCTGCTGAACATATGAATGAACACATTTTTGAACACAACATTGAACACATGAATGAATACATATTTGAACACAACATTACTACTGCTGAACACATGAATTGCTGAACACAACTACATATTTACTACTGCTGAACACGTGAATGAACACACAATACTACTGCTGAACACAACAACAAGCAGACCTTAAGTCTGGTGCTTAATAACATAATAACATCATAATTAATTACAAGCAAAACTATGACAACTGGCACAAATTCTGAAGGTCCAAATCAAACTGACACGTGAAAGTTCAGTTTTGTTTCTTGTTAAACAAAACTATCCAACTCCATAAATTTTACGCAAAGCAACAGAAAAGTGGAGAGATAAAGTAAACTACAGTACAAAACAAAAATCAAACAAAAACCCAAAATAAAAACAGGGTATATAGAATAACTAGTGGATTAATTTTGTCATATACCGATCAAAATAGTAATACCCATATATGAGAAAACTAATCTAGTGGGTAAGATAAATTCAAAAAACTTACTAATTAAATAAAAAACTTACCGATCTGCGGTCATGAGAAAGAACTAGGGTTCATGAGAAAGAAATCGCAGCAGCTTTGGCTCTGGGAGTTCTGTTAACAGGGTATTTGCCCCAATTCAAATTTGCCGATCTGCCATTGCGAAGTAGGGTTCCAATTTGAAATCGCAGAAATCGCTAAAATTGCAGCAGCCCTAATTCGCAGAAATCGCTAAAAGCGCAGTCCTAATTTCAATCGCAGCAGGGAGAATTCGTAGAAATCGCTAAAATCTTAAATGCATCCGCTGGAATTTCTAGCGGACTCGGTGTTTTTTTTTACTGATGCTTTGGCCTGATTGGGGTATTATCGACCAAAAATGATTTTAATCCTGTCCGCTAGAACAACTAGCAGACGGCGAGGGCTGCTTTTTAATCTCATCCGTTCATAAATGTAATGAAAGATAGAGATAGTATTTGTCAATTTTTGATCCATAGCAAATAGATGTTATGGATCATTGCCCTATGTATATATATATTCCTCCAAAGTCTAAACTACAACTCTAATGTAACTTGTGTGCGTGCATGTACATATGCACCCTTGATTGAGGCCTTTCTTTATCCCCGCTAGCTCATGTTTTTGGTAATGTGGTAGAAGCCGATGCCTTACGGTCCATCTACCAAAGAGCTATATCTTGGTACAAGAAAAAGATTGCATGCAATAGGTAAAAGTTCACTTTAGTATAACAACACTTGTAGTTTCTTTTACCTCACCCTTACTATATATTTGTTGACGAGAAAAATAGGCACATAATTTTAGTGGCATGATGTAGAAACTAGAAACTGGCAGTTTTCTACAAAAGTATCTGAAATGCTTGCATATGTAATGCATAAACCTGCATTCTTCCAGTCATAGAAATTGAAGTAGTTCGGTATCGGTTCAGTAGTTGTGTTTATACTTTTCATGTCTCTTCCCCGGTCCAGATGTTTACTATTCTCAAATAAAAGTTGGAACATATTTTAACTCTGTTGTATGTAAAAGACTACGCCTTAAAGGACCACAACTAATTGGTGCCAAGAAGAGAAATCTTTTGGAGAGCTCAACATAATGTAGGCCTAGCTATATATGAGAAAACCATGCCATCATATAGGATTTATGTTTAGGTGGTTTCTTATCCCAAGGACGTTTAGACTTTAGGCAATTGTCATTGTGAGTTCTTTCTGAGGTCGTATTTTTTCTTCTTAATTTATTTTATCTTGATGTGATTGTGAGGTGAAAAGGCAAGTAGAAATAAACAACCATTTCTGTAGGCCCTTAATCACGCAAAATGGAGATCTCGAAGTCAGTCTTGTATAAAGAAGGGGAACTTAAGCTGAAAAGGCCTTCAGTTTAGAATATGCTTAATATTGCATAATTGGACATAAATATGATGTACAATTTGTGAGCAATTATTAATCTGTGGTCCAGTTGATGGAGTGGGTGAATAATTTCAGGCTATTCAATAAGGACTGATATAATTTATACAACAGCACCCAGATTTTATTATGTCATTAATGATTCTTTAGTTTGATTAACTACTTAATTCATTTAAAGAACATGACGTATTATTATCGGTTCTATTACGCTAAACATTAATTTAATGACAGTACACTTTCGTTCATATGATTATGTAGTGATTTTGGGAATAGCATCTATTATAGTTTTAACTTGAACACTGTGAAAAGTGATGATGTTATGCTACCCTTACTGGGTGCTGTTTAGGAGTAGTTTTATCATAAGAAAGTCTTGCTGCAACAGAGCCTATCATATTTTCATATTTGCTGCAACAGGTGCTGTTTTTTCAAGTAGATGCAATACCTTCATTGCCCATGACCAAGCATACGGCAGATGCAATGGCAAGAAGGATGACAATTTTACCCAACCTGGATTTTTTAACTATTGACCGGAGTTTAGATAGAACTCCAAGAAATTTGAGGTGAGGTGGGGTCGGGTTCAAGGCCGAGACATGCTCCTCACCTCGCCCTGCCCCATTTTCATCCCTAATTTTGAAGCATTGAGGATTCACTTATGCCTATCTGAACATGCATTCCATAGTCAATATTAGTTGTGCTGTAATTGTATGGGCACATATTCCCTATTTCTATTTGGTCACTAGCTCCTTCTATTACTCAATTGTGTGAGATTTTGTTACTTGTACGAAGTATTGTGCTTGTTATTGCAAGTTTTCTTTTCCCTAATTCTCCTAATAATTTTGCCGTATACAACCAAATCTCTCTCTTTTCATCCTCCTATCTGTTGTGGGAAATTTAACCCAAAAACCGACATTGGCCAGCATTTTCTTTGTTTGGCCCTCTAATTAATGTCTGTTAAAATCCTCAAATATGGTCCTCCATGCATTTGTTTTAAAACTTCCCACCTACTTTTTTGACCGTTCACTATTAGAAATACCCAGGTTAATTTACCACCTTCCATACTCCATCCTTCCCACCCTCTGCAGAGTCCCCACTAGGTGACTTTTATGGCCTCTGCATATCACTAATTTGGATAGTAGTACATGTATCTGTATTTTATCCACCTACCCATTCTGCTACTGAACCGATAACATTCACTTGATTGTCCCGTTAACCAGGCTCTTTTTTCCTGTAGAAAGTTTGATACACCATGCATGCCTAACTTTTCTTTTGGGCTTTGTCAGCAGGGGCCCATTTCAATAATAGGTTTCGTTTCCACCCTTTTACTGTTCCCCATGAGTCACTGCAATAGTTGTTAATTAGTAATATAGGTTCCACATGTTTTTTAAGAAGGAATAATTTATGTTCCAAGAAAGAAATCAAACAAATTATATTACTCTTAAACATAAAAGCCATATCTTACAAAGTGCAATTACGTGACCAAAAGTAGAATCTAAACATGCATGGAGTTCATGTCGTTATAAACTTCAAAATTTTTACATTGCCATTGAACCCCTTTTTAGTGCCGTGGAACATCCATCACTAGTGATGGTGGTGCAGGCATTCCACGGGAGTGACCGGAAATCTAGCGGTGTCCGTACAGTAGTCGTAGATCATATGATTGGCACGCACCCACAAGAGCTGGTGGCTCTGGTGCAGGTTTAGTTCAGCCAATCTGGGCTCGTCCCACCAGAACCGCTTCTCGGCACTACTGCTGCAACGCTTTGAATTGTCGGTCGCCGCCACGGTAGCCGGACACTCGCACCCATCGATTTGGAAACCTCTGTAAGAGGCAATGAATGGTGCATGGGTCCAGTCTGTCTTGACCCGCCCACCCTGGGTAGCCCAATCATCTGCATTCCATATTGAGCTATACACACCCATGGGTTGGTCCTTTGGGAACGGCACTCCTTTGTGTTCCATGTTTGAGTGGACTCGAATGGGCGTTTCATCCACCAAAAAGCTGATAAAAAAATAAATTAATTAAAGATGAGATCCTGCATTTTATTGACATCATGCATGATGGGGGTAGTGTGTAGTATATCAGAACAATATCTAAACTTTAGTTAGTGATTTTCAGATTAAGGACCACAATCATATAAATAAAAAAAGACAAAAAAAATAATATTTTTGTTCATAGAGAGAGAAGTAACTTACACAACTTGACGTTGGTTCCAGAGGATGGAATAGTAATGGAAGTCCTTGGTAGGGTCGAACCAGAGGTTCAACCTTTGTTCTCTATTACCCACGCCATTCACGTACACATTGGTCTGGACCAGGTATGGTTCCCCAGTGGTGTTGCCCAGGAATTCAAAATCAAACTCGTGGTGTTTTGGACCGTCCGATGACATCTGTCCGACCAACAACGATCAGTCACCATCATCATAAACATAAACATTATATTATATATATATATATAAGAAAATAAACTAATTATTTTTTACTTTGCCTCCTAAAAAAATAAAATAATTAAAAGAGAAAAGATGAGTAATTAACTAATTATTTTTTACTTTACTTTTAAAAAATATAGAATAATTGAGAGAAAAGAAAAAATAATTAATTAGGTAATAAAATTTAAAATCAACATTAATAACCTAACATTAAATTAATAAAATTTATTAATATATTTAAATTTAATTATGCCTTAAACGACTTATTCAATGAAAGAGAATATTTTTCACCATCAATTATTCAAACAGTTACCGAATTTGATAATTTTGGCTTAAAGACAAGGAGTGAAATCTCTTTGACGAAATAAATACTAGGTACATACCAAGGTAATAAATGTGAAATTGAAATTGTATTCATTTAGATTCAGGCCATTAATTGACCAGCTGTATCCAATGACAAAATTCATGAACCCGAATCATATCGATGTTTAAATTTTCTAACTGCAACGTACGTACTAGGACACTAACATAATTGCACCGATCAATAGGTATATACAAAGAATATTCAGCAGAAAGAAATGAAAGACTGGGGGACATACATAAAAAGCAGTGACTGTTCCGGCAGAGTCACCCCCTACAAGCTTGATTTGGACGGTGACTTTCCCAAACATGTATTTGCTTTTTGATGAAAACCCAGCACCTGAATTATTAAAACTAATCAATCACTAATATACATACACAGCAAAAAAAATAGAAAAAATAAGGCAGAGGAGCTTAGTTAGAATTGATAAAAACTGAGGGAGAAACAGTTTATCGTTTCAGTTAAGAAAACAAAATGCGGGTAACAATTGATTAAATGAGTAGTGTATATATATATAAATATACCAGAGTAGTTATCAAGCTTCATTTTAAGCGTCTCCCCTTCATAGGAGAAATGGTCAAAAGCCCAACTTGGTTGAAATAGCTCATCAAATTTGGATGAGCTAACTGAACCCACCACCAACACCAGACCAACAATAATCCCCAACAACACACCACCCCCCATTGACATTGAAGAAGAAGCAGCAGCAGCCATAATCACACACTTACTGTGCGTTTTGTGTGTGAGAGAGAATGAGATAAAACACTAGAAAAAACGAGAGAGAGAGAGAGAGAGAGAGAGAGAGAGAGAGAATTGAAGCTTCTACTCTGCTCTGCTAATATTGTTTCTGAGTAGTAGTAGACTAGAAGCAAAATGTGGTTTTTATAGCCGCTCCACTCTGAAGCCTGGCTTCCGCGACAAGCCCCACGGTGCCATGTCATAGTCCACGTCAGATCCATAGTGGACTCAAGTCTCGAGAGTGGGCCGTGGGAGCAATTTAAATATCCTAGCCGTTTGGGTATCATTGGGCTTATTAGCTGGTTCAGTGCTGGTCCTGCACAAACACACACTCAGTACCAGTACGAGTAGTCATTGTTACATAAATAAAGCGGTGAGTACTGATACGAACCAATGTCACTCAGACACGTGTCACAACACAGCTGGGCATCGTACATTACAGTTGTCACTGGCATTATAGCAGTTAAAAGAAGCCACCCTCTTGCGGTCTCTAGGCCAAGGCTCCTGCATGCGCGTAATTAAGGAATGAGCCTACTCGCTCTATGTGATTGACACGCCCAAGAATAAAAATAGGAGATTGTGTTTGTAAAGCGAATTATTGAAACTGCGAGTACAGAAAGAGCTTCGGTTTGTAAATTGTGGTGATTTTGTTTTTACTTTGGTAATGAAGAGCGCCAGTCTGGCCGGAGAGTAGAAAGGTTCGCACTCAAGTGTGACCAAACTAAAGGCATCACTTCTTTGATATTTTAAAGACCGGACTGGACTGGTCATGATTCGTGAAACCCATTAGTAGTGGGTTGGTAGTATTCTTTTACAATCTCGAGATGTGTGATAATTAAATAAAATAAATATATAGTCTATTTATTTAAATTAATAAGAGTAGAATTTAATCACAACGAGAGTAGTTGGAGTTGCTTAGATTTATCCCATAATAATATAAAATTAATACTGATTTTTAAAATTAATGATTTATAAATTACATCAATAACAAAAAAGAATTTATAATTACTTTGAAAATCAAATTACGCCCTTTTTTTTCAAAAGAAAAAAAGAAAAAAAAGGCCGAAAGGAATATAGTGTAATAATGTTCATGGTTGTAAGGTTACTACTACTTGGGTACGTAATTGCTGAAAAGTGAAATGAGTCTGATTAAATGAAGCAATATCAGTTAAAGTGAATATTTTTTTCAACTTTCTGTCCATAATTGGCATCCAAAGGTACAATTTCTGAACGACTACAGAAAGTAAGATGAGTAGTAAACAAGTTTGGCTCAATATTTCTACGGTGGAGTGGAGGGAAATTAACCTAACTTTCTCAAATCCCAACTAAAAGAGCCCCTGGTAGTCGTCATCTTATCGGACAGGAAAGGGCATCTACAGAAAAGTTTGATATAAACATTTTACAATTAATATATATATAATATCATTTTGCATTATTGTTACCATGCAAACAGCCATAACATCCACATTTTGATCGTTTGTGGCCTATCAATCCACAACCATAGGATAACACGTGGATGTGCGATTGATCAGCTTATGTTCAAACTTTCCTTCTTTCTTTCATTTTAGTTTCTTTCTCTTAGTTATATATTATAAATTAATTTTATTGTTATAAAATTGTTGATGTGTGATAGACACATAATTCATACATTTTATTATTCCTAATTTTGTCCTTTTAATTATATTAGTTTATTAAATTAATATGTTTTATTTTATTTTGTAGGATTTAATATTTTGTTGCAATAAAGTCAAAATCTTGGTGATCAAGCAATATTTAATTCTCTTATTCATGTAAGGAAATATCCAAGAAGAATCTTACAAAGAGAAGGAATGAGGTGGAACAATCTTTGTGTGCAAGTCAAATCCAGTGAGAGAAAGGAAAGTCAATTTAGAAGATATCTTTGAGAAGTTGATTGCCACTAGTAAGTTAAAACTTACATGGAAAGGGACTCTTGGGAGATTACTATGCATAAATTGAAATCAAGAAGGAAAGAAGAGGGAAAAAAGGGAACAAAAGAGGCCAAGTTCAATGAATGTAAATTAGGGCACAAATTTATTTTTCCTATAAATAGGTCTCTTGTTTTAGAGAGAAGAGATGTATTAGTTTAAGTTGGAGGTATTAGTTTAGGTTAGAAGTAAGAGTATGATTAAATTATTTCTTCATTGTCCGTTCGTTGGATGATTGTTAATTAAAGGGAGTTTTCTTATTTTATTTTTAATTTTCTACTTCTTCTTTATCTTAGTTAGTTTGTTTATTTTTTTAATGTCTAGCTAGTTTCTTTAATTTAGGATGAAGATGAAATTAAATAATTATTCATTATAATATTTTTCATCTCTTCTATTATTTACGCTTCTATGTTTAATTGATTTCGGCTTCATGTTTCGTTATTGAAATACCTTCGTTTTATAGTTCTTATGTGATTTTAAATTAATTAAGAGGTTTTGATAGATTATTGTTAAAATATGAGTTTTTCATAATCCATACTTGCTCAAAGAAGTTTTGATGGGTTATAGTTAATCCTTAAATTTTCATAGTCTATGCTTGTCCACGTTAATTATATAATTACTAAATTAAAGGGAAGGGAGATCAAAATCATAATTTAGTTATAAAAATAGAAGAGATTGAATTAATTGTTATGCTTATTATTTAATGGATTCGGATTCCTAGATTGCTTCCTTATTATTAGTTAGTTTAATTATAGTTAATTGATTCTCAATCTTTATTTGTAATTCGCCTAAAATAGATATTAAGGATACATTAAAATTAATCTAGCCTATGTGGGTTCGACCTGAACTTGCCAGTTCTTCAATTTGACACTGTGCACTTGCAGTTACATATTTTTATCACATCAAGTTTTTGACGCCGTTGCCGGGGACTAGAATTAATTTTTTTTTCCCTTAATATTTATTTATTCGAATTAGTTTTTCAACTCTAATTTTTTTTTCTTTCCAGGATTATCGAAGCGGATCGAAGGAGCGAAAAGATAAAGATTTTATTGTTGCGCTATTCCTGATATTTTGTATCTTAACTTAAAAAAAATAGTCGCTTAGTTTTATTTTTTATTTTATTTTTTAGTTTTTATTGTTAGTTAGAAAACTAATTGTCACATACATGCATTCACTCACGTAGAGCACATCCAGTTTAGGTTTTTATTTTTATTTTTATTTTTGTCAATTATAAATTGTGGTGATTGCTGGAGGATCGAGGTACATCTAATTTCTCCTTCTTTCGTAATTCACATAGTTTTAGGACACTTTATTTGTTTACAGTTTTTTTTGTGTATTCTCATTTGTAATTTAATTTAAGGGCAAAACCTGTAACAAGATAAGGTGGGTATTTTATCACCCTTCCTTGACCCACAAACAACCCAACTTGCATTTTGCATAACCTTGACCTAATAAAATCAAGTAGACATTAGCCCCTAGGACTCTCGAGCTCAATTAGGACAGGAAACTCCAAGAGGAGGCTGAATTTTTAATTAATCAAACTACTAGTGTCTAGGCAAGTGGTTCAAAAGGCAAACGCCTAAAGAACATGTGGTTATTTAATTAGTCACCGTACCCACGGAGATACTCTCACCGTTCTTACACTTACCTGGCTAGTGGTGTGATTAATATCAAATTTTGTGGACCTTAAGGTATAACTTGGAACAGTTAGGAGCTGTCTAGATTTTATTTAGGTTAACCGTAGAATTAGGATTTTTAGTTTATTTTATTTTTTGTGTGTGACTTTCGTGGTTAGTTATCTATTTGTTTTGTGATTTGTGGAAAGATGGACTCCTATAATAGTTGGAATAATAATTTTGCTTGGAATCAAGAACTCTATGGAAATTTTAATGCACACCAAGTAAATCATTTTTTTTCAACTTATGAAAATCCTTATCTAAGTTCATATCTATATCCATATCCGGATCCGGATCTAGAGCCTTAATATCCACAAGAATTTTCAAAAGAAGAAGAGGAAAGATTAAGCACCTTAGAGAAAATTATGGAAGTTTTAATGAAAAATCAAATTAACACGAATCAAGCTATATCTCGTCTAAAAATTCAAATGAGTCAGTTAGCCACCATAATAAATAAACAAGAGGTGAGTGAATTTTCTAGTGACTCTGAAGTTAATTTTGAAAATTATGATGACTATGGAAATGATGAGGACAATGAAAATTTTGGATTTAATTTTACACACTTTGAGCATATTAGTGAATGTTTTCCTGAGGTTGATTTTAAGCATAACTGTGATGAAAATTATGGTTATTTTCAATTTCCTAGACCTCCGGAAAATCATGAGGAGACCACACTCACATACTTATTTGTATCACTCTTTTATCATTATATGTGTTTTAGGATTTATGAAATTCGTAAGTATATACATTTGTTTTCTTTTTCACCGCATTTATTGTAGCACTACGGCCCCACATACAAGGTACAATTCTTTCATTTCTTTGTTCTATATTTTTTATTTACATACATTGAGGACAATGCATGATTTAGGTATGAGGGGAGTTTGTATTATAGTATTAGATTTTTTTTTCTTTTTAGGAATTTAGGAAAAAATTTAAGATTTTTTTTATTTTAAAAAAATGACACAGGAAATCAAAAAAAAAATTAAAAATTTTGTTTGACTTTTTATGAGTTGGATTAGTTCTAATAAGTTTTTATGGAGCAAAACTCGCGAGTAAGATTAAAATATTTAGAACTCTTGAACCTTTGATAAGATACAAAATCTTAATTCAAAACACCATCTTGAGTAAAATAAAGTTCATATGCATTTTTGGCACTTCACGTTCACACTAACTCTTAGTTGTGGGGTATAAACTATGATTTGAGCAATTTCAAGAAAAAAAATTTGAAGAAAAAAAGAAACAAAAAAGTTGGAAAAAAAGTTGAAAAAAAATAATAATAACTGCTTCAATGTCCATTGAACGAAATAACTGGGTATCCAAGCCTCAGGAAGCATCGATATTCACGCTGAAAAGTGTGATGGATATAAGCAGCTTGACTAGTCTAGTTTTGTGGCCTTTGTTACTCGAGTTAGTAAGCCCTTAGGGGTGTCTTTACACCTAGTGCCCTAAAGTCAACTGGTTTGGGAGTCATTGATCCAACGCTCGCTACATGGGTAACTCTGAAAAGTCTAAGAAAATGAGACATTGCACAAGTCAAGGGAAAAAATTCAAAAAAAAAGGAAAAAGGAATGAAAGAAATGAAACAAAAGGGAAAAAAAAGAAAAATGAATTTGCTTGATTTTCATGGTAATAATCCCTACTAAGAGTTACATCACATACACATGCATGCATCGCATAGAATTAATTTTATGAATAATGGTGTCTAGAATGAAGATTGAGTATTTTTGATAAGGTGAAAGTGTGATTTTGAATTTGATTTTGCTTATGTATAATGTCCATGTATACTTAGAAGTTTTCTTTCGATTTCATAATTGGTTATACTCAAAAATATTTTTTTTATTTTGAATTTTGTGGGTATATTCACTACAAACCCTCATGAGACACAACTCGTCCACTTGGGGTAACATTGGAGTTTAAAGGCTTGTTGCACATGCTAAGTGCAATCGTGTTTCCTACGAAAATGGGGTAGTATAGTTTTTGTTTTTATTTTATTATTTTTTATTTTACTCGAGGACGAGCAAAAGCTAGGTATGAGGGTATTTGATAGACACATAATTCATACATTTTATTATCCCTAATTTTGTCCTTTTAATTATATTAGTTTATTAAATTAATATGTTTTATTTTATTTTGTAGGATTTAATATTTTGTTGCAATAAAGTCAAAATCTTGGTGATCAAACAATATTTAATGCTCTTATTCATGTAAAGAAATATCCAAGAAGAATCTTACAAGGAGAAGGAAGGAGGTGGAACAATCTTGGTGTGCAAGTCAAATCCAGTGAGAGAAAGAAAAATCAATTTAGAAGATGTCTTTGAGAAGTTGATTGCCACTAGTAAGTTGAAACTTACATGGAAAGGGACTCTTGGAGATTACTATGCAGAGATTGAAATCAAGAAGGAAAGAAGAGGGAAAAAAGGGAACAAAAGAGGCCAAGTTCAACGAATATAAATTAGGGCACAAATTTATTTTTCCTATAAATAGGTCTCTTGTTTTAGAGAGAAGGGATGTATTAGTTTAAGTTGGAGGTATTAGTTTAGGTTAGAAGTAAGAGTAGGATTAAATTATTTCTTCATTGTACGTTCGTTGGATAATTGTTAATTAAAGGGAGTTTTCTTATTTTATTTTTAATTTTCTACTTCTTCTTTATCTTAGTTAGTTTGTTTATTTTTTTAATGTCTAGCTAGTTTCTTTAATCTAGGATGAAGATGAAATTAAATAATTATTCATGATAATATTTTTCATCTCTTCTATTATTTATGCTTCTATGTTTAATTGATTTCGGCTTCATGTTTCGTTATTGAAATACCTTCGTTTTATAGTTCTTATGTGATTTTAAATTAATTAAGAGGTTTTGATAGATTATTGTTAAGATATGAGTTTTTCATAATCCATACTTGCTCAAAGAAGTTTTGATGGGTTATAGTTAATCCTTAAATTTTTATAGTATATGCTTGCCCACGTTAATTATATAATTACTAAATTAAAGGGAAGGGAGATCAAAATCATAATTTAGTTATAAAAATAGAAGAGATTGAATTAATTGTTATGTTTATTATTTAATGGATTCGGATTCCTAGATTGCTTCCTTATTATTAGTTAGTTTAATTATAGTTAATTGATTCTCAATCTTTATTTGTAATTCGCCTAAAATAGATATTAAGGATACATTAAAATTAATCTAGCCTATGTGGGTTCGACCTGTACTTGTCAGTTTTTCAATTTGACACTGTGCACTTGCAGTTATATATTTTTATCACATCAATGTATAAACCTAAATATTACTAATTGATTATAGATTAATTATTTAACATTAACTTTATGAATATTTTATTAATATCATATTTATTGCTATCGTAACACAAATCAATAAATTTTACTTTTAAATTAATAATTTTATAAATTAATGTTAAAATATTAAAGTATATATTGTTCTGAATACCAATTACAACATGCATTATTAATTAATTAATAGAGAATAATCTATATATCAATAAATTTGGACGGTACATGTATTTGGATACGGTGATTTAGTACGTAGGATGGGGAACTGGGGAGTGACGGGGCCATATGCATGCATGGGAAATTAAAATCATCTCCCCGAGGCCCATCTCTCCCCCACTAGTGATATTTTACTCCACACACGAGTGAACTTAATTGTATTCTAGGATTTATTTTTTTCTTTGAGACAACCCATCTCCCAAGTCCCACCGTCAGCTGTGTAGATAGATCAGTCTACAGTCTCCATATATATATATATATATATATATATATATATATATGTATGTATGTATGTATGTATGTATGTATGTATATATATGTATGTATGTATGTATGTATGTACACGCACACGCACTTTTATTATATGGAATAAATTTATAATATAAAAAATTATATTATTTTATAGTAGTATCAAAATATATATTTTAAATTTTAGAATGAAAAGAATCCATACATCATTTTTTAGCTGACGAGATCACATGTAGATAAATGAATGTGTACATGTATGTATGTGAATTGTGAGAGAGAAGGGAATACGAAGAGTACGTACGTAATTGTAAATATTTACGCATGCACATATATTAGATAAGTGGAATTTAAGAACGGTTATACATTAATTTATTTTATTTTATAGTTAGAAGTTTTATCGTAATTTAATTTTGTCATAAATTTATTGATATATAGATTATTCTCTATTAATTAATTAATAATGAATGTTGTAATTGGTATTCAGAATAATATGGTTGAAGATAGGATTGTCAATGAGCCAAATCTGACCCTGATTTGATTTGTTTAACTATAATTTATTGGATCAGAACTCCAACTCATTTATTTATTGATTTGTGATAATTTGATCTATTGGATCAATATTTCAAATGGGTCAAATCATAGATCTAATTTAATTTGACCCAGTGATCTACCAAAACAAAAAAAAAGCCCCTATGTCTCTTATTCACTCAATTGAAACAGCGAACTGAGAAGAGATAAATTAGATTGTTTAGAGCAATTTTGGAGGCCAGGGAAGATTAAATGCTTCGTCATTATTTTTTTAGTGTTTTGTTTGATAAAAAAAGATATATACTTATTTCTTGAATTCATTGTTTATCAGTAGAAGCACCGGAAAAAGGTATTGCGAACCAACGGTATGTAGCATGAACCCCAAAGTTAAATTATCTCCTTCCTGTGCACCTCTAGAATTATAGGGACCAATCAGAGGAGCTTTTTTGAGGAACATGCACTTTAAGCAAATCATCGTCATCATTAACAATTTTTTAAAGTCATTTTGGTTAGATAGAGAAAGCAATAAAGTTTAGTGAAATAAAGTTTAAAAAAATTAGAGTGAGAAAGTAAAAGATTTTAGAGAGATTGAGGTTGTCATAATTTAATATAGTTGAATAAATAATAATATTTTATAAATTAATATAATTACATAATTTTTTTTTAAAAAAATGAATCGATTTGGATCATGATCTGTATTGTTGGATTAAGTGGATCATGAAACAAATTAATGATCAATTATTGATCTATTATCACATTTGATAATTTATATTACATCATAGCATGAATTGTCCGGATCTGACTCATTCAAACGGATTGGGGGGACGTGCGGTGCATTTTTCATCGGTCAATAGTACAGTGCACATTTTAGACCGTTAGATCTTTTAAAACAGATCTAACGGTCAGAATTATTTCTTTCACCTAACCCTAATTATAGATCTATTTCCCATTCAGACTGATATGCTCATCCATTGTTGAACCCCCACCCACACCTTCTTTCAATCCTTTGTCTTTTTCAGCACAGTACAAAATTAAATAATCCAACGGACAGAGACAAGGTAAATCCATTTTCCCTTTCTCTCTCTCTGTACTATTTGATTCACTTGTCATTACCTGCTTCTTGGGTTTTTTTTCTTTTGTTCTCGTTTTAGCCTAGGACGCATTGATACAGATGCAGAATATGGGAACCATACATTATGGTTCAAAGATACAGGAACTTTGATTTTTCAAAACTCATTAGCCTAAACATTCCCTTAGCCCAAAGTAAGCAAATGCAAGTTTTGTAAATTAATTTCAAAAAAAAAGTATTTTCTCTCTACATTTTGTTTCTAGATATTTTTAAAATATAAATGAATGTTAATCCTTCTAGATAGTAAGTTGTGATATATGCAAAGTTGATAAAACTCCCCAGTTCTAATGGAAATATATATGGGATTGCTCTGGTCAGATGTCTAAGTGTTGGTTTAACTACTATCAGGATATAAAGAGGATAATAATCTTCAAATAAAAAATGCTTAATATTAAAATTAATAATACTATAGTGACTCTGTTTGATCTTCAATATTATTTTTGTCTGTATCCATAAAATATTTTAACAAATCTTTTTTATTTGGTTGTGTTTTGCAGGTACTATTTTTAGCATGGATACCTCTATTGGCACACTTGATGATAGTCCTCCAATGATGGATGGGGAGCAAGATTGGATACCTAAGATTGGTATGGAGTTTGACACAGTAGATGGTGTATTTCAATTTTGGAAAGAGTACTCAAAGAAGGTGGGATTTGGTGTTAGAAAAGAGTATGATAATAAGGATCGAAAAACTGGAGTTGTGATTAATAAATTGTTTGTGTGTTGTAAAGAGGGTCAAAAGAGAGGAAAGAAAGACGATGATGACATGATTCGCCACCGCTCTTCCTCGAGAACCGATTGCAAAGCAAGGTTAAAAGTATTTTTAGATAAAGTGAGAAAGAAATATATAGTGAAAGAGTTTGTAGAAGAACATAATCATGAGTTACAACCTCTGTCTACTACTCACATGCTCAGATCACATAGAGAGCTTACTACGACGCATGCATTAGCAATTGAATTGGCTTCTGATTCAGGGCTTACTCCTAAAGTAACACAAGAATTATTGAGCAGGGAAGCTGGTGGTAGGGGTAAGCTTGGGTTTGTTATTGAAGATCAAAAATCATACTTAAGATCTAGGAGAAAAAAAGATATGGGTCACGGGGAGCTTGGCAGTATTTTCACATATTTTGAGAAGCAAAACATGAGTGATCCTAAGTTTTATTATGCTCTACAACTTGATAATGTTGATCAAGTCACTAATATATTTTGGGCCGATGCAAAAATGGTTGATGATTATGTTGCTTTTGGTGACGTGCTAACTTTTGATACCACTTTTGGTACTAATGAAAGAATGAGGCCCTTAGGTGTGTTTACCGGATATAATCATCATAGACAAATAGTGATTTTTGGGGCTGCACTTTTGTATGATGAGACTATTGAATCTTTCAAGTGGCTTTTTAACACTTTTATGAATGCACATGATGGTAAGGAGCCTCGTTCAATTTTTACAGATCAAGACGCTGCCATGGCAAGTGCTTTAGAGAGTGAATGGCCAAAAGTATCTCATGGATTATGTACTTGGCACATTAGACAAAATGCAGTGAAACATCTTGGTTGTTACATGAGGAATAAATCTCCATTTATGATAGATTTTAATAAGTGCATGTACGAATATGAAGATGAGGAGGAATTTGAGAGTAAATGGAAGAAAATGCTTGATGATTATAATTTAATGGAGAATAGTTGGTTGACTCGCATATACGAAAAAAAAGAGAAATGGGCTAAGGCGTATATGAAAAATTCATTCACATTGGGCATCTGAAGTACACAAATGTCTGAAAGTTTAAACAGTGATTTGAAAGATTATTTGAAAAGCACTTTGAGCATTGGTGATTTTTTCAAACATTTTGATAGGGTGGTGGACCAAAAGCGCAATAAGGAGCTAGAGGCTGAGTTTAAAATGAGAGAAAATGTCCCTTCATTAGGTTTTTCCAAGTCTCCAATACTAAGACAATTATCACAAAGGTACACTCCTAAATTTTTTCATCTCTTTAAAGAGGAGTATGGTTGTGTTGATTCGTTTATAGTGAAGGATGACATACAAGACACTTGTGCATATATTGTTTCTCCACATTGGAAAAAAGAGAAAGAATATAAGGTGTTTTGTAACACTAATAATGAAGTGGTGACTTGTAGTTGCAAAAAGTTTGAAAGTGAGGGGATGTTGTGTTGTCATATATTGAGAGTATTTAGTCGGCTAAATGTGACAAAAATTCCGGAGAAATACATTTGCAATAGACTTACAAGGGTTGTAAAGAGTCGGATTGTATTAGATGAAGAGAAGCCAAACGAAGAAGAAGATGCAAAAGATTGGATTAGAAGAGTCCAATCACAACTCCTACGGTTAACATATCAAGCTTCAATGAACAAAGATTCGCGTATTTTCATGGAGAATATGATAAATGACTGCAGCAAGAAACTTGAAAATTTCACAATGGGTAAGGAAGTTGAAACTGACAAAGTGCTTGAAAATAAGGTTAACAATCTAATAGAAAATTGATGAGTGCGTTTTATACACACAATTTGGGTACTTTTGGCCTTGATAATTTGCAAGTCTTTAGGTACTTTATATGGTTTTTATGTAATTTTATCTTATTTCTACATAAATTAGTTTTTAGTTAAGTTTACATGTTTTATGTTGCTTTGATGCATTTTTATTATGTTTGTAGGAATTGAAATAAAGACCGCTCGGATCGTCGTTTGTATTGACTAAATGTCCGTGCTTGGACGCATGTGCCCGAATGCTAGTATGATGGAAATTTGTGCTTGGCGACGCTCGGTGCTTAATTTGATAACATTTGGTAGTTGGGCGTGCACGGCGTCGGGAAGCGTGCACGGCGTGCGGCGTCGGCCAAGCCACGTGGGCAAGCCCATGCCCAGATTTCCGTGCCCGGAAGATAACACGGTGAAAATTTATGTTTGGCGATGCTCGGGGCTTAATTTGATGACATTCGGAAGTTGGGCGTGCACGGCGTTGGGAAGCGTGCACGGCGTGCGGCATTGACCAAGTCGCGGGCACGGCGTGCGGCAGGCGGGGGCGCCAGCGTGCGGCCCAGGCGCTGGGCGCGGGCGCATGGGCGCGGCGTGCGGGCGCGCGCTGGGCGTGTGGGCGCTGGGCGCTCGGCAGCCTCGGCAGCCTCGGCGTTGGGCGCGCGCGCGCGCGCGCGCGCGGGGCTCGGCGGGCTCGGCGGACTCGGCAGTTGGGCGTGTGGCCAGCGTGCGGCCCAGGCGCTGGGCGCGGGCGCGCGCGCTGGCGTGCGGGCGCGCGGCGCTGGCGTGCGGGGCGGCAGGCGTGGGCGTGCGGCCAGCGTGCGGCCCAGGCGCTGGGCGCGGGCGCGCGCGCTGGCGTGCGGGCGCGGGCGTGCGGAGCGGCAGGCGTGGGCGTGCGGCCAGCGTGCGGCCCAGGCGCTGGGCGCGGGCGCGCGCGCTGGCGTGCGGGCGCGGGCGTGCGGGGCGGCAGTTGGGCATGCGGCCCAGGCGCTGGGCGCGGGCGCGCGCGCTGGCGTGCGGGCGCGCAACGCCGTGCTGAGTGCGATCTGACACAACCATAGTGCGATCTGAGCTCCATTTTGTCCGATTTTGGCTAGGGTTTCTTGATGGAGGCTATAAATAATATCTTCTAAGCTACATATCAGGTATCTAGAGAGAGGGAGGCTACAAAATACATCAACCAACAGAGCTCAAGGCTGCAAATCAAGCTAAATCAAGCCAAAAGCCAAGGAACTCAGTCAAGAAGAATTGCAAGGCCAAGGTGGAGAGTTGGAAACCATCAGCAACCAAAGGAACACCAACTCAACAGCTCCAAAAGTGGTTTCATTTCTAGATTTCTATCTTCTTTGTAATTCGAATTTGACAATGTATCAATTGAAAATGATGTTTGTTGTAGCTATAATGAACTAACCTTCTATTCTAAGATTGCAATGGAACCCAACACTTAATTTGAATTGAATTCTCTCTCTATTGATTTTAGTTATACATGTGTGAATTGATTGTCATAACCTTTGCTTCTAGATTAATTGCTTGGCCCGTAATTACCGTGGGAACCTATATGAACTTGACGAACGGATTATAGGTTAAGACCTAGTTATGATAACATGCGAAAGTATAGATTGTTGTGGGTTATTAATTGGATTAAGTGACGTGTGTCTTATTAATTATCTGCAATAATAGGTATCTTGATAGTAGTTGGGATAGATATATACCTAATTACCGCATGCAACCTATTGAGAATCTAGTCTTAATGACTTCCGACGTGAAAGTTGGTAATTGAAGGGAGGATTATTTAGATTTGGTGACACGTGTCTAGTAATCATTCCTAAAATTAGTCTCTTGATAGTGTATAGGATAGACATATACCTATACACCGCTTAGGAAGATTCGTGATTGACCATCGACAGAGGCTCTTATGTAGTTTTGACTTCTCGGTTGTCAATTCGTATGCTATAACTAAATGAAAAGAGAGAGTTAGGAGATTCAAATGACGTGTTGGGGGAAATTGTAATCTTAGACCCTCTTATCTTGATATTTTACCGCACTTTACTCATTATTTGACTTGTGAACTCAACCAATCAACAAATTATCAAATCTTCATTGTTTAAATTAGATCAATTTGATAGACGATTGGTACCTGGTTATTATTTGTCACAATTCCCTGTGGGTTCGACTCATATCTTATCATATATTACTTGTTGACCGTGTATACTTGCACGTGTGTGTTTATCGATAGCTAAATCGACCAACAAGTTTTTGGCGCCGTTGCCGGGGAATTGTTTTCTAATAATTATACCAATATCAATTCCATTCAACTTGGTCTCTTTTTAGACTTGTATATAATTTTCATTTTGATTTGTAGGTATTCTTGATTTGTATGCCACGCTCACGTGATCTTGAGTTAATTCCTTACGATCCCGAGATCGAGAGAAATATTCGACGACTACGTAGAGAACGAGTTCGGGGTATACCCAATCAAGATACCATGGCTGAGGAGGAGCCTAAAACCTTGAGGGAGTACGCCATGCCTCTTGTCACAGATTTGCACTCAAGCATTTCCAGGCCAGCCATTGAGGCCAATCACTTCGAAATTAAGCCCGGAACCATCCAAATGGTTCAAAACTGTTTGCAGTTTGGTGGGTTGCCCAATGACGACCCAAATGCTCATTTGGTGAGTTTTCTGGAAATTTGTGACACATTCAAGTACACTCAAGTGACTGATGATGCGATTAGACTCCGACTTTTTCCTTTCACACTCCGTGACAAGGCAAAGAGTTGGTTACATTCGCTCCCCTCGGGCTCAATTACTAAGTGGGATGACTTAGCCCAGAAATTTTTGGCAAAGTTTTTCCCACCCGCGAAAACTGCAAGATTGAGGAATGACATCACTTCGTTTGTTCAATACGATTCCGAGTCCTTGTATGAAGCTTGGGAAAGGTTCAAGGATCTAATTAGGAGATGTCCACACCATGGGTTGCCTCAATGGTTGCAAGTTGAGATTTTTTATAATGGGTTGACCAACGCCACTCGATCTAGTGTTGACGCAGCTGCAGGTGGTAGTTTAATGGGGAAGAATTTTGCGGAAGCCTACAAACTATTGGAAACCATGGCTGCAAATATTTATCAATGGCCTTCGGAGAGGAAAATGCCACAAAAGGCAGCAGGAAAATTTGAGGTGGATCATCTCACCTCAATTACCGCACAGCTGGCCGCGCTCACAAAGGAAGTGAAAAATTTAGGAACTCATTCTGTGCAGAGCATTTCTGAAACCTGTGAGTTGTGTGTTGGAAATCATCCTACCGAGCAATGCCCCATCAATGCAGAATCCGTACAGTTCGTTGGTAATTATAATAGACAGCAAAACAACCCCCACTCCAATCACTACAATCCTGGATGGAAAAATCACCCAAATTTCTCATGGAGCAACAACAATAACACCCAAACCCAATATTCAGCTCCTAGGCATCAATATCCCCCAGGATTCCAAAATCAAACTCAATCACACCATCAAACCCAATCACACCAACAAGCCCCAACCCCACCTTTGCCACAACAGGAGAAAAAGCCTAGTGGGGACGAGTTATTGGCTCAATTGGTTGCACAACATAGCGCTTCGATACGGAATATAGAGCTTCAGCTTGGGCAGATTGCAAGCGCCATGAATATCCGTCCCCCTGGTGCCTTACCTAGTGACACTGAAGTTAATCCGAAAAGAGATGGTAAGGAGCATTGCAAGGCTGTGACTTTGAGAAGTGGGAAGGAGCTACCGGAAGTTGTGAATGAGGTTCCAGCTGAAGCGGTGGTCGAGGATGTGAATGGGGAGAAAGAGGAAGAAAAGAGAAAAGAAGAAGAAAAGGAAAAAGAGCCAGTGCCAAAACCAGTGGGGAGCAAGCAAGTCCCTATGTATCCACCATGCCCGTTTCCACAACGTCAACAGAAATTAAAGTTGGATAAGCAATTCTCTAAGTTCTTGGAGGTTTTCAAGAAATTGCACATAAACATTCCATTCGCTGAGGCATTGGAACAAATGCCTAGTTATGTGAAGTTCATGAAAGAAATCTTGTCAAGAAAGAGAAGGCTTGAGGAGTTTGAGACGGTGGCACTAACCGAAGAATGTAGTGCTGTATTACAAAGGAAGTTACCACCAAAGTTGAAAGATCCGGGGAGTTTCACGATTCCTTGCACAATTGGTAACCAATTCTTTGGCAAGGCCCTATGTGATTTGGGGGCAAGCATCAATCTAATGCCACTCTCAATTTATCAACAGCTGGGATTAAGTGAGGCAAAACCTACAAATGTCACATTGCAACTTGCGGATAGGTCTCTCACATACCCAAGAGGCATAGTAGAAGATGTGCTTGTCAAGGTGGACAAGTTTATTTTTCCAGCGGATTTCATTGTCCTTGATTTCGAAGAAGACAGGGAGATACCTATCATCCTTGGGCGCCCATTCTTAGCCACAGGCAGAACTTTGATTGATGTGCAAAAAGGAGAGCTAACCATGCGTGTCCAAGACCAAGAGGTAACTTTTAACGTTTTTAAAGCAATGAAATTTCCTAATGTGCAGGATGAATGTTTCAGGATAGACTTGATTGACGAGGCGGTGGAAGAGGTGTTCACAGCAACATATGAAGTTGACCCTTTTGAAGAATTGCTAGGAGAATCACTTGAGAGTGAACCTCTATTTCCTAACGAAATGGTAAATGTGCTGAATGTTCCCCCACGTTTTATCAAGTTTAAGCAACTATTTGAACCGTTAGATAGACCAAGCAGCTCTAGTACCATTGCAAAATCCTCATGGGAGGAGCCACCTATTTTGGAGCTCAAACCATTGCCAATCCATTTGAGGTATGCTTATTTGGGTAATGCTAGTACTTTGCCTGTTATTGTGTCTGCTTCACTTGATGATGTGCAGGAAAACAAATTGCTAAGAGTGCTACGCGAGTACAAAACAGCCTTAGGTTGGTCCATTGCCGACATCAAGGGAATTAGCCCTGCTTTTTGTATGCACAAGATCATATTGGAAGATGAGGCCAAACCTGTGGTTGAGCATCAGCGTAGATTGAACCCCGTCATGAAGGAGGTGGTCAAGAAGGAAATTATCAAATTGCTCGATGCTGGCATCATCTATCCCATTTCAGACAGTCCATGGGTCAGTCCAGTGCAATGTGTTCCAAAGAAGGGGGGCATGACAGTGGTATCTAATGAAAACAACGAGTTGATCCCAACTAGAACTGTCACCGGATGGAGAGTTTGCATGGACTACAGAAGGTTGAACAAGACTACGTGCAAGGATCATTTTCCGCTCCCATTCATTGATCAAATGCTAGACAGGTTGGCGGGACATGAATTCTATTGTCTCTTGGATGGATACTCGGGCTACAACCAAATTGCCATTGCCCCCGAAGATCAAGAGAAAACGACGTTCACTTGCCCATATGGGACCTTTGCTTTCAGAAGAATGTCATTTGGGTTATGCAACGCACCCGCCACCTTCCAAAGATGTATGATGGCTATATTCTCTGATATGGTTGAGCAAGGATTGGAGGTTTTCATGGACGATTTCTCGGGTTTTTGGAGATTCATTCGACTTATGCCTAGAAAACCTTGTGAAAGTGCTGAAACGATGTGTTGAGACAAATTTGGTGCTTAATTGGGAGAAATGCCACTTCATGGTGCAAGAAGGGATTATTTTGGGGCATAGAGTATCTTCAAAGGGGCTGGAGGTTGATAAGGCCAAGATCGAGACCATTGAGAGGCTTCCTCCACCAACCAACGTCAAGGGAATCCGTAGTTTCCTTGGACATGCTGGATTTTATAGGCGGTTTATCAAGGATTTCTCAAAAGTTGCAAAACCGCTGTGTAGTCTCCTGGAGAAAGACACTCCATTTGTCTTTCGATCATGCATGTTTAGAGGCTTTTGAGTTACTCAGGAAGAAGCTTGTAAGTGCACCTATTATCGTGGCCCCGGATTGGAATCTTCCGTTCGAATTGATGTGCGACGCTAGCGATTTTGCAATTGGTGCTGTATTGGGCCATCGCAAGGACAAGGTCTTTCATGTGATATATTATGCTAGCAAGACACTAACTGGAGCTCAACTTAATTACACAACAACGGAGAAGGAATTGCTTGCTATCGTGTATGCCTTTGACAAATTTCGTGCATATCTCATTGGCACCAAGGTCATTGTGTACACGGACCATTCTGCCATTAAGTACTTAATAGCAAAGAAGGACGCAAAGCCACGCTTGATTCGATGGGTTTTATTGCTTCAAGAGTTCGATCTTGAGATTAGAGATAAGAAGGGAACCGAGAATCAAGTGGCGGATCATTTGTCTAGGCTGGAAAGTGCAGACCATGAGGCGGGAGACGATGTCATGATTAATGAATTTTTCCCCGGATGAACAGCTTTTCGCCATCACTCATGAGGTGCCATGGTATGCTGACTATGTCAACTATGTGGTGAGCCATGTCCTACCACCCGAGCTGAGCTATCAACAAAAAAGGAAATTCTTGCACGATGTGAAGCATTATTTCTGGGACGAACCTTTTCTGTTTAAGCAATGTGCTGACCAACTGATCCGGAAGTGCGTACCTCAATCTGAGATGGAAAGTATCTTGCAACATTGTCATGCCTCAGCTTTTGGTGGGCACTATGGCGGAGAAAGAACAGCGGCAAAGGTGCTTCAATCTGGTTTTTATTGGCCAACCCTGTTCAAGGACGCCCAGGTGTTTGTGCTGAAATGCGATCGATGTCAAAGAGTAGGGAACATTTCCAGGCGTCATGAGATGCCACTAACCACAATCTTAGAGGTCGAGATATTTGACATCTGGGGTATCGATTTTATGGGCCCGTTTCCCTCTTCGTTCAACAATTTGTATATCATTGTGGCTGTAGATTACGTGTCAAAATGGGTTGAAGCAGCAGCGACACCCACCAATGATGCCAAAGTGGTGCTAAAGTTCCTTCGAAAAAATGTTTTCACAAGATTCGGAACTCCGCGTGCAATAATTAGCGATGAAGGGTCGCACTTTTGTAACAAGAACTTTAATGCCCTTCTTGCCAAATATGGGGTAACCCATAAAAATTGCCACGGCCTATCATCCTCAAACAAGTGGTCAGGTGGAGGTATCCAATAGAGAGGTGAAAAGGATTTTTAGAGAAGGTTGTCAACCCGGATAGAAAGGACTGGTCATTGAAGCTTGATGACGCCTTATGGGCGTATAGGACGGCATACAAAACTCCAATCGGGATGTCACCGTATCAGCTTGTGTATGGGAAAGCATGTCATCTACCGGTGGAACTTGAACACAGTGCTTATTGGGCCATCCGGAAGCTAAATTTTGATTTGAATGCCGCGGGAGAGAAACGCCTCTTACAACTCAATGAGATGGATGAGTTCCGTCTCCAGTCCTATGAGAATGCAAAGCTCTATAAGGAGAGAGTCAAGAGGTGGCACGATAAGAAGATAATCGATCGGAAGTTTGAGGTTGGGCAACCCGTCCTACTTTACAACTCTCGGTTGAAGCTATTTCCCGGTAAACTCAAATCACGATGGTCAGGGCCATTCTATATCAATCATGTTTTCCCGCATGGTGCAATTGAACTGCGGGATGATAAGACAAACCAATTGTTTAAGGTGAACGGACAAAGAATTAAGCACTATTGGGGTGGCGACATTGAACGCCAAAAGACCTCAATTAGTCTCGTCGATCCGAAATGATTGGGGATGAGTCAGGCTGAAGACTCTAAATCAAGCGCTAAATGGGAGGCAACCCATTGTTTAGATTTAATTCATGAGTTGTAAAAAAAAAAAAAAAAAAAAAAAAAAAAAAAAAAAAAAAGAGAAAATTTTTTTTTTAGAAAAATATGATTTTTATCATTAATTGTTTCTAACTTTGTTAATTGTGTTGCTACGTGTAGGTAATTTCATCAAATTTTAGCATTTGAGCGAAGCATGTCAGCGAAACGCCGACAGCACACCAGCAGCAGCACGCCCAGCAGCCCAGTCAGGCAGTAGGCGCGGGCGCAGCAGGCGCCGCGCGGGCGCGCGCGCCCCTGGCGCAGCACATGTGCGCTCGCACTCGGCGTTTGGCTTGGGCGCTGGCAGGCGGCAGGCGCGGGCGCGGCGAGCGGACGCGGGCGCGCGCAGCCGGCGCTAGGCGCAGCGGGCGGAGCCGGCGGGCGGACGAGCAGCACGTGGCACGCGGGCTGGGCGCCCCGCAGGCGCGCGCGGGCGCGCCCCCTGCTGTGCGGCCGCACCAGGCAGCTGGGGCATGAACTTTTTAAGCTTCTTTTGGCTCATTTAATTCCACCCATTCTTATATCTCTCTCCTCTAACTCTTTAAGCCAACTTGCATGCTTTGTTCCCAAACTAATTTTCGTGCATCATTACTTCAAATTGGCACCCAATCACGACAACCAATCATTCAATTTCATCTTCTAACTTGGATTTTATCATGAATTTGAAGGTTTTTGAAAGATTTCCATGGCTTTTCAAATGTTTTCCAAGTAAAGGTAACTAAGGGCTTTAAGTTGCAATTTTTCTTGCTTGGGTGCTGTGTTTTGGTGATTTTTATTAGCAGGTACATATCTAGCTCCCATTGCAAGGCTTTGTGGAGGGTTAGGCGTGCTACCCATTGAACTTACAACTGCGATTCTAAAGAGTGCACACCACCTGTTCGATCATTTGTCTGTGTGAGGATTCTTGGCTATTTTGGGAAATTTGATCGAAGTTTTTTTGGTATGGCTCCCAAACGTCAACGGGGTGAACATTCATCATCCAAACCAACCATAGCCTATGACAAGAAAAAGTTCATTAGTGCGGAGGCATCCGAGCGTTACCACACTATCATGGCCACCAAAACATTAATTCCTGAGAGGGGTATTCTTCCACACGAGACTAATGAATTTGGCATTGCTAACATAATTGAGGAAAGGGGATGGCAGACTTTCGCCGCACAACCCGAGCCCGCATGTATTTCAATCGTCCGAGAGTTTTATGCCAATGCCATGGAGGCTGACGATTATGTAGTCATGGTTCGGGGCAAAATGGTGTCTTTTGGCAAGCGAAGCATTGAAGAATATTATAAACTTCCTCGAAGCCATGGCACGGATGAGCTCACTAGGTTGGGAACCGAAAAGCCTAATTGGAATGAAATTATTGCAACCTTATGTAAGCCTGGCGCCCGGTGGACAATGAAAGGGGACGAGCCATTGCATCTACGACAAGGTGATTTAAGCAAGTATGGGAAGGCTTGGTTATACTTCATAAACGCCAAGCTTTGGCCAACCACCCACGCAACACAAGTGATTCCGATGCGGGCACTGATCTTATTTACCTTGGTTACGGGGCGTAGCATCAACGTGGGTAGACTGATTCGCAATTCCATAGTGCAAAATGCTAACGGAAAGTCTACAGGTGGATTGCCACACCCATCACTGATCTGTGGTTTATGCAAGTTGGCAAAGGTCAAGTGGAACACAAGTGAGATACTTCAAACCCCCCTTGACGCCTATCGACAGCCAAGCTATTCGCCACTACAAGGTTTGGAGGGGTGGGGCGCCGGAGGAGCATGGTGCTGGATACTTACCTTCGTTGCATCCTCCAGAAACTGAGGAAGATGAGGCCAACCCACCACTTAGCATCGAGCACCCTGAGCCATCTAGCTCTTCAATTGACGTACTTATTGCTGAGATGCGTGAGCTTCGGCGCGAAAAATCAAGAGATGAGGGCGGAAATGCAGCGGAATGCGCAAGAAAGAGAAAAGGAAGCCCGGGAGAGGGAACGTGAACATAGGCGCATGTCTAGGCGCATTAATCATTCCGATTTCAGCAGGTCAATTCATTGTGTAATTATACTTCCGATTTTTATAAGGCTACCACACAGGTGATCAACAACAACGGGTTCAATACCGGGCCCCTTGCAGTCCAATTCCCAACGACACCTATGTTCCCGGAATATGACCTTGATTCGAGTGATGATGCAACTGGAGGCAACCACGCAAATAGCAACAGTGCGGATGGTGTTGCTTGATTACCCTCAGTGAAGTTTTCTATTTTAATTCTGTCTATTATGAACATCGAGGACTATGTTTATTTTAAGTTTGGGGGGTAGTAGTATAATGTAGTTATTTTATTTGGTATAAGTAGTGTCTTGATTCTGTAGTATAATGTAGTTTTTTTATTTCGTCTAAGTCGTGTCATGCTACAAGAACGGCCAATGATATTCTGCTAGTTATTGTGTTTTCATCTAAGGTAAGGCTTGAGCATGTTTAGTTACTTCTTAACATTCTGGCTAACCACTCTACTCTTGTTATTTCAGCTCCTCTTGTACACTGTGCACTTGTTTAGTTAGTTAGTATTGAGAAATCTCATTTACTTAAACGCTTGGGGGATTATACTTGAAATGTACTGAACTCACGTCTGCAACCTTGTATGCTTATTTTAGACTTTCATATAAGTTTGGGGGAAATAATAAAAAAAAAAAAAAAAAAAAAGAAAAAAAAAAAAGAAAAAAAAAAAAGAGAAAAAAAAAAAAAATTTATATTAATGGTTGACCAAGTTTAATTACGTGGCCATTGCTACTCGAGTTAATAGATCCTCAGGGGTGTTTTACACCTAATGCCCTAAAGCCATCTGGCTTGGGAGTCATTGATCAAACACTCGTTACATGGGTAGCTCTGAATAGCCTAATGTGAT
This sequence comes from Aralia elata, assembly GCA_034770075.1. NCBI lineage: Eukaryota > Viridiplantae > Streptophyta > Magnoliopsida > Apiales > Araliaceae > Aralia > Aralia elata. Next base: position 89,978,982 of record CM068385.1, read on the forward strand.
TAGACATCGCACGGTCATGCAATTAGTTAAGGTGAGACGGAGCGTAAAACGCACTCACCAGTATGATTACTCACTACTGCAATAATCCCTTGGGAACCCCCTTTCTTTTATGGTCGTCTTGTTTGGTATTTATCAAGGTAATGATGAGTTTGTAGATTTATAGTATAACCCCTCATATATTGAGTTCATGAGTTAGCTCTTTCCTAACTCGCATAAATAGATAGCACACTCACACACACACACACATTGCTGAGATCTTGAGTAGCAGTGAGTTTAGAAATTTTGTTTAGTTGTAACTTTACGTTGTTCTTGGGCCCCTTTCTTTTGATCTTTTTCCTTTGAGGCCAATTCTTGGAGTCGTTCTCTTCTAATTCAGTTGTTGGTTGTGTTTATGTTAATAAATTAGTATATCTATGTTTACTTGAGGACAAGCAAAGATTTAAGTATTTTCATGGAGAATATGATAAATGACTGCAGCAAGAAACTTGGAAATTTCACAATGGGTAAGGAAGTTGAAACTGACAAAGTGCTTGAAAATAAGGTTAACAATCTAATAGAAAATTGATGAGTGCGTTTTATACACACAATTTGGGTACTTTTGGCCTTGATAATTTGCAAGTCTTTAGGTACTTTATATGGTTTTTATGTAATTTTATCTTATTTCTACATAAATTAGTTTTTAGTTAAGTTTACATGTTTTATGTTGCTTTGATGCATTTTTATTATGTTTGTAGGAATTGAAATAAAGACCGCTCGGATCGTCGTTTGTATTGACTAAATGTCCGTGCTTGGACGCATGTGCCCGAATGCTAGTATGATGGAAATTTGTGCTTGGCGACGCTCGGTGCTTAATTTGATAACATTTGGTAGTTGGGCGTGCACGGCGTCGGGAAGCGTGCACGGCGTTGCGGCGTCGGCCAAGCCACGTGGGCAAGCCCATGCCCAGATTTCCGTGGTGCCCGGAAGATAACACGGTGAAAATTTATGTTTGGCGATGCTCGGGGCTTAATTTGATGACATTCGGAAGTTGGGCGTGCACGGCGTTGGGAAGCGTGCACGGCGTGCGGCATTGACCAAGTCGCGGGCACGGCGTGCGGCAGGCGGGGCGCCAGCGTGCGGCCCAGGCGCTGGGCGCGGGGCGCGCATGGGCGCGGCGTGCGGGCGCGCGCTGGGCGTGTGGGCGCTGGGCGCTCGGCAGCCTCGGCAGCCTCGGCGTTGGTGCGCGCGCGCGCGCGCGCGCGGGGCTCGGCGGGCTCGGCGGACTCGGCAGTTGGGCGTGGGGCCAGCGTGCGGCCCAGGCGCTGGGCGCGGGCGCGCGCGCTGGCGTGCGGGCGAGCGGCGCTGGCGTGCGGGCGCGCGGCGCTGGCGTGCGGGACGGCAGGCGTGGGCGTGCGGCCAGCGTGCGGCCCAGGCGCTGGGCGCGCGGGGCGCGCGCGCTGGCGTGCGGGCGCGGGCGTGCGGAGCGGCAGGCGTGGGCGTGCGGCCAGCGTGCGGCCCAGGCGCTGGGCGCGGGCGCGCGCGCGCTGGCGTGCGGGCGCGGGCGTGCGGGGCTGGCGGCAGTTGGGCATGCGGCCCAGGCGCTGGGCGCGGGCGCGCGCGCTGGCGTGCGGGCGCGCAACGCCGTGCTGAGTGCGATCTGACACAACCATAGTGCGATCTGAGCTCCATTTTGTCCGATTTTGGCTAGGGTTTCTTGATGGAGGCTATAAATAATATCTTTCTAAGCTACATATCAGGTATCTAGAGAGAGGGAGGCTACAAAATACATCAACCAACAGAGCTCAAGGCTGCAAATCAAGCTAAATCAAGCCAAAAGCCAAGGAACTCAGTCAAGAAGAATTGCAAGGCCAAGGTGGAGAGTTGGAAACCATCAGCAACCAAAGGAACACCAACTCAACAGCTCCAAAAGTGGTTTCATTTCTAGATTTCTATCTTCTTTGTAATTCGAATTTGACAATGTATCAATTGAAAATGATGTTTGTTGTAGCTATAATGAACTAACCTTCTATTCTAAGATTGCAATGGAACCCAACACTTAATTTGAATTGAATTCTCTCTCTATTGATTTTAGTTATACATGTGTGAATTGATTGTCATAACCTTTGCTTCTAGATTAATTGCTTGGCCCGTAATTACCGTGGGAACCTATATGAACTTGACGAACGGATTATAGGTTAAGACCTAGTTATGATAACATGCGAAAGTATAGATTGTTGTGGGTTATTAATTGGATTAAGTGACGTGTGTCTTATTAATTATCTGCAATAATAGGTATCTTGATAGTAGTTGGGATAGATATATACCTAATTACCGCATGCAACCTATTGAGAATCTAGTCTTAATGACTTCCGACGTGAAAGTTGGTAATTGAAGGGAGGATTATTTAGATTTGGTGACACGTGTCTAGTAATCATTCCTAAAATTTAGTCTCTTGATAGTGTATAGGATAGACATATACCTATACACCGCTTAGGAAGATTCGTGATTGACCATCGACAGAGGCTCTTATGTAGTTTTGACTTCTCGGTTGTCAATTCGTATGCTATAACTAAATGAAAAGAGAGAGTTAGGAGATTCAAATGACGTGTTGGGGGAAATTGTAATCTTAGACCCCTCTTATCTTGATATTTTACCGCACGCACTTTACTCATTATTTGACTTGTGAACTCAACCAATCAACAAATTATCAAATCTTCATTGTTTAAATTAGATCAATTTGATAGACGATTGGTACCTGGTTATTATTTGTCACAATTCCCTGTGGGTTCGACTCATATCTTATCATATATTACTTGTTGACCGTGTATACTTGCACGTGTGTGTTTATCGATAGCTAAATCGACCAACAAAAATGTCAAGGGATTGAAGAAGAAGGAAGGTCGAAAGGGAAAGAGAAGAATGAAACCACAACATGAGATACGTACAAAAAAAGTTAGAAAAATCTCTAATTCTAATGTTCGTTTGCAAGAGGAGGATTGCTCGAGTCCACATATAACACACAATGTTCGTTTGCAAGAACCAAGTTTTGATCTTAATCTAACGCCAATTCAAGAAGTGGCATAGAGCTAGATGTGGCCTTGGTAGACAACTACACCCCCTTAAGTGCAGTGGATATTTTATATATATATATTTTCGATTTTTGAGTAAATGTTAAGGTATAATGCCCATAATGTTTTCAGCATGGAACTAGCTTCTTTTGATATCATTATGTTTGCATGTTAAGGTATAATCCCAGGTTGCATATACAGAGAAGATCGGAAATGAATGGGCAAAGGTTGCAGAGGAGACTAGTGGTCACTCTCCAAATTTTAACATTCAAATTTGAAATAAACTCTTCCAAGTCTCTTTGTTTATCCATATTGTTTAATATACATTTTCCCCCTTCAGATTCTTATGGTTTAAAATGCTTGATAAGATGATTGATTATACATATGATAAAACACCCCAGACAATATTGGTTCCAATCCATTGAGAACCCTCGACATAAATTGCTTCAGGAAATAGATAAAGCATGGAGATTTTAGTAATCCAGCCATACAAATTCAACCCATCTACTTCCTTAAAGTTCTGCAAACTCTTTTTTCGAGCATTACTAATTCTCCAACAAATCCAACATTACTAATTAAAGAACAAATCCAACATTACTAATTAAAGCCCCCCACAAGCCTCCAAAATTATAAGACACTTCAGTCACAACAGCAAGAGAACAACCCAAAACAATCCCGGAGTTTTCTACTTTCCCTGCGACCTGAGCTGTCTCGTGCAAATTTTGGAATCCCACGACCAAATTAGCAATTGAAGGAGCGGCAGGGAAAGATTCGACAACACATTCAATTCCATCTGTCTCGTGCTATTTTTCTCCAGAACTTGCGAGCCCAAGCGCCACCATTTTTGATGGACCAAGAGTCTTACCAAGGGCAATAGCAAAAGCCTTATGGGGCAGGGTAATCATAATTTTTAGCGAAGAGCCACTTTAGAGAATGAAACACAAACAGAAAGAGACGAAGATTTTTGGGCAAGATTGAAGCTTTGTAGACCATAAAATCAACATGAAAATAGACCCACAAAAGAGTTGGATGTTTTTGTTTGGCTTTGAAACCTCAATTTCTCCATCTGGGCTTGATTCTTGTGGGACTTCTTCTGATGCTGCTATGAGGATCTGGGATTTGGGTTTTGAAGAAAACCCAAAACGAATTTCATTGATTTTGCTGAGATTTGATATCGGATTAGAGATCTGAGAAGTGGGTTTTGAGAAATATCCAAATGGGTAGCCGTAAATTTTCTTAAAATTGAGGGAATCTTGATTACAGGAGGGTTTGTTGAAAGGAAGAGATTTTGGGTTTATGAGATGTTGAGTTCTGTTCACAAGAAAGGGACGGAGAGGAGAGAGGAGACGAGAGAGAGAAGGAAAAGCGATAGAGAGGAGAGAGAAGAGGAGAAGGGAAAATGAAATTCTGACCGTTAGATCTGTTTTAAAAGATCTAACGGTCTAAAATGTGCACCGTACTATTGACCGGTGAAAAATGCACCGCACGTCCCCCCAATCCCATTCAAACTTAGTTAGAAAGATGTTTAGAAGTTCCAAGACTGCAAAGTGGGGAGTATATTTTTTAACACGACCATTTCCGACAAGAGACATTGATCTCCCTCGGGACCTCCTCTCTTTTGCTTTCCAATGTATTCGCTCTTGGGTTTTTCAACAAAATGTAATTGCTCTAAAAACGATAAAGATTTCTGTCCACCCTATCAAAGATGGCATGATCCAGTTCTTGCATATAATGAAAGGCAAATTCTTAGCAATTTTAGGCCCCATAGAATCATGGGCTTATTCGTGTTTATTTCTCACCAAATCTAATTGTCCAGGACTAGTTTTGTCTAATTTATATTTGTATTTGGAGAACTAATTTAAGGCCGAGTTACTTGTAGTTTTGTCTAATTTATATTTGTATTTGGAGAACTAATTTAAGGCCGAGTTACTTGTAGGAGCAATTACTTGTTGGGTTCTTTACATAAGTATACAACAATTAGTAAAAAATTACAAGAATAGTGCACTAACAAAATAATTACATGCACTAACAAAATAATTACAAAAATAGTGCAACAATAATAAACCCATTAAATCATTATCCTTTAAATTAAGGAGAACTATAACCACACTATTTACTCCTCTCTATTTAATGGCACCTTCTCCCACCGCCTCCTCCCTCCACCACCTCCTCCCGCCTCCCTTCTCCCTCCTCCCTCCTTCGCCTCCCTTCCCCCACCGCCTCCTCCCTCCATCGCCTCCCTCCTTCCTCTCGTCTCCCTCCTTCCTCTCGCCTTCCTTCCCCCTCCCTCCCTGTCATGGTGGCGTCAATGGAGTCTTCACATATCAAGGTAACCAATCCTTCATACCAAGGTAACCAAACCTTCATACCAAGGTAACCAATCCACCTCTACAACTGCAGTTTTTTCATAGTGCAGTTGGTAACCAAACATTCATACCTAGGTAACCAAACCTTCATACCAAAGTAACCAATCCACCACCTCCTCCAAAACCGCTTCTGCACCTCCTCCGAAACCACCACCTCCTCCGAAACCTCCTCCATCACCTCCTCTAAAGTTGCCACCGCCACCTTCTCCAAAGCCGCCGCTGCCACCTCCGAACCCGCTACCGGCCACCTCCTCCGAAGCCACCACCCCAACCACTGCGACACTTAGTGTGTTTGTTACTGTCGTATAAGTATTTGGTTACTTAGATTTAAATTAATGAGTTGAAATGGATTTGGGTGTGTTTCAAATTTATGGTTACTAATTAGATTAATTTTGGTTACTGTATAATGTTGAGTTGGTAACCATTCATAATATTGGTTACCTTGGTATAATAGTTTAATTACCTTGGTATGAATGTTTGGTTACCTTGCTATGAATGTTTGGTTACCTTGCTATAAATGTTTGGTTACCAACTGCAATATGAAAAAATTATGGTTACTAATTAGATTAATTTTAGTTACTGTATAATGTTGAGTTGGTAACCATTCATAATATTGGTTACCTTGGTATAAAGGTTTAATTACCTTACTATGAATGTTTGGTTACCTTGCTATGAAGGTTTGGTTACCTTGCGGCGTGAGGGAGGGAGGCGGAGGGAGGGGCGAGAGGGAGGGAGGGGGCTGGGGCGAAGGGAGTCGGAGGGAGGGGTGCGGAGGGAGGCGGAGGGGCGGGGGGCGGCGGGGAGAGGTGGGAGGGAGGGAGGGGAGAGAGAGAATGTGTATATTATTTTAAAAAAAAACTGATATGGAAACTAAATTAAAGGGATAGAATGCAGGAGAGAGAAAGTGATATTATCCCCTAAATTAAGGAATCCTAATTGCACTAATATTGTAAATAAATATGGAAAAGTGTATTATTTTTATAATTATTTTATCTATGCACCATTATTGTAATTATTTCTAAAAATGTACTACTAAATGTAAATGTCCCTTACTTGTACTCCCCCGATTTCAAAATTTTGATTAATTTTGTTCTTTTAAAATTAATTTGAAATGTTTACAAATTAAAAATTGATTTTATTAGTTTAAAATTTAAAAACAATAAATCTTGTAAATAAGTTAACAAATAATATTAATTAGGCGAGTATTAGTTAACAAATAATATATATGGGTGTGAAAGTCTCTTAATTATCTACACTGGAATTAAAAGTAGCTGTCATCATCATGCTGATAAACAACTTGGGAATTAAGTTCTGGACATGTTTAAGCGGGTTTTAACTATATATATAAGTCTCTTAATTATCTACACACTGGAATTAAAAGTAGCTGTCATCATCATGCTGATAAACAACTTGGGAATTAAGTTCTGGACATGTTTAAGCGGGTTTTAACTATATATATATATATATATATATATATATATATATATATATATATATATATATATATATATATATATATATATATATATATATATATATATATATATATATATATACACACATTAGTAATTGTATGTGACTGAAGGCACGACGTAACGAAAAATTAAATTAAAATTCAAAAAATACTACATACTCAATCATCAACATATATCCAACCACCAAAATATCAAGCTAGTCGCTACTAATTTTAAGAAATTTCGACAGAGTTTCTTTTAAAAATAGATATCCAGAAAAATTCTTAGCCGTCATTGTGCTTTCTCAACTTTAGAATTCAAAATAATTACCCATAATCATATACTCTATCAACATGGGGCCAGAAATTGGTCCTCTTAAAAACTACTACAAAAGTTAAACTATGAGGCATTAACTTGCAGTAATTAATGCAAAGTCTTCTACTGGTGAAGAACTACTGATAGAAATAGTTATTTCCTTGTAAAGAATGATTAAGTTTAATAGTCAATGATCAGTTCAACTATCCTCAGAAACATATGTAGTCCTACAGCTTGTAATTTATGCACTGATAGGTGTATTCAGAATGGACAAATATAAGCCTTTAAAGATATCTGAACAATGAATACTTTGTACTATCTGATAGAAAAATTCAAATGTATGCAGAACCTATATACAAATTCAATCAGAGACATTGACTTGGTAACCTTATATAATTAAATGATATTTTATGTTTATGTAACATAAGGTGACATATAAGGGGGGAAACAACAAAAGACACCTCATTATTATCACGTAAGCGTGTCCGTTCTGTTCTCTCCTTCCTCAGTTGTGGTCCAAATCCTGCAGATAGTGCGAATCGCCGCAATATTTCAGGACATGTCAATGGATTCTAGTGGTTATGCCAGTTGCGTATGTCAAAACCCCACAAAAATATCTGACACAGAATGAAACATTAGGTCAGGTGTACAACAAAAGAATATAGCATCATGCCGCGAGCTATGGACAAATTTTCTAGAAGTAACTTGAGTTAAAATTACCCTACTCCCTCACCAATAATAAAGCATATCTTAAGGTTTCAAGATCTAGATTATAGTTTTCAAGCTAAAAAACACTCCACATATAAAAAAGTAATTCCATTCACTCATAAGTATTCAAGCTTGGAACCTATAAAGTTATGCTGCATAAAACAAAAAGTAATATGCAACAGTGTATCAATATGACAATGCACAACAGACATCAACAGTAGTCACATTATCTTTAAAAGTCTAACCATCAGAACTCACCAATTTCAAACTTGTGAGGGGGACTCCAAATTCAATGTCTAATACTTGACTTTTTCAACTTCTACTGAACATGTTCCGAATCTAGAAAACAGGGAAAAAAATGAAAAAGCTAATAATAAGGTCCTTTACACATGCCCTACAATGAATGTGCCATTAACATTTACATGTATACGCATTAACAAAAAAAATGGATAGTAAGAGTGAACATGAAACAAAAGAAATGTTAACTAAAACAAAAACAGGAAAACTTAGACCAGATGATAACTTCACAAAGTAATTAACTTAGTAAACATACCAGTACACCAACAAACAAAAAATTAGCAAAAACTCTTCCTAAGTAACATGAACCCATTCGACACATATATGCTACTTAAATTAGATATTGTTTAATTTGCATTATAATCCTAATTTTGAACTGCTAACATCTCTCAAAATTGAGAAGTTTCAAAATGGGAACGACATGATAGGAGACTAATTAGATACCTTCTGCAACCTCTTCCCATAATGAGAAAGTTCCATCTGAACAAATGCATGTAACTGCATCACCGTATTCTGAAGGAACCCAAACAACTTTCACAATGTTGCTCTCATGAACCTATTAATAATTGTTAAAAATCATAATGTAAAATCAGCATACCAAATAAGAAAAGAAAAATAGTTACCCTCTGAATCAGTATTGAACTTTGAAATAATAATGCAGTACTATTCCTACCAGAACTGAAGTTGAGCTTGAATTTGAATTTTATTTATTCGGACTCACAGTTATCAAATTTTTGATTCCCAAAAGATCTTTTGATGGTAGTGTAAAATGACACAATCTCCTCAAGTTTACCATTAAAATTATGTTATCATGTCGTCACAACTAAACTAAACACTAAATTAAATTAGGAGTAATCATGGGTCAAAAATATATCCTTAAAGTTTATAAATTTACAAATGAGACTCTTTTTGTGGGACAGAGAGAGTAACATTCAGAAATTTATGTTCCTAATTGTAAGCTAAATTTGAATTTCCGGGCATATGAAGTGAAAGTGAATTATGCTTGGCTGAAACAGTTCTTAAACCAAACATGAACACAATTTTCTAACTAACTGAGCTACTTTAAATTTCCAAACTTCAAGTCTAACATTCAATCAAAACCAATTGTTATTATGTTATTCTTGACATGGAAAGCTATTTTCATAAAATGCTAGACACTTAAAACAAACTTTCCATACCAGATTTTTATAACTTTAAAACTGACATGCCGATCAGTTTTTCAACTTAGCCAATATAACACTTTTAGTTCCAAAATAGATCTTAAGCTTCATTTGACTCATCTAATCTATTTAAGTTACCTCACTATACTTGTATATGGTGTTCCTTAACAATAGCTTTGCCCAATTCTTTCTTTTTAAATTATACAGTTCTAAGAGGCAAAACATCAAACATGTCATGTGCATTAATTTTTAGAACAGAGTTTATAGAGCTTTGCATAAGCTTCAAGCCATAATTTCCTCTTTTATTGCTCCACATAACAACATCTAAACTCCTTTTTGCTAAATCAATTATCACAATCACAACTAATAGTTCAATTGCAACCCTTTAATACATAATAAGCTAAAATTTTTATGAATAGCTTAATAAACCCTCAATTTGTTGTAAATTCTCAGAAATCTTGCTTGAAGTTTTAATGCCAACTCTAAGCTTTACTTAAGTTATAAAATCAGTGCCTCCACTCTCTCTTTTAGCCGAACCAAGGAACATTAAAGGGCGATGGCATTGCTTTAGTCGAACATGATGAGAACACATATTTGACCTCTTCTCAACATTACATAGCAGTCTCATAATGAGATCTTTATACTATGTTTGGTTCTCATTCCTTGACATGTATGAAATGGAATGACTTAAGGAATGGAATGACTTAAGGAATGGAATGAAAATGGGAATGGAATGGTCATTCCCATTTTTATGTTTGGTTTGTTCATTCATTCCGTTAGGAATAGAATCACCATTCTACTTTAGGTGTTTGATTTACATGAATTACATTATGAATGGAATGAGGAATAATTTTTTTCGTTTTTTATATACTACTAACTTATAAAAATGAATGAAAAATAGATTAAATAGAATTAAAAGAACATCTTCACTAGAATTTTTTTATTTTATATTTTTATGCATTTAAAATTCAAATAAACAGCTTCATGATTTTTTTAAAAACCTTGAAACCAATACAAATCATATATAGAATTAAACAAAAGCAATATTTCTGAACATTTCATAATAGTTTATTCAATGCAGTAGTAAACTAAGATTATTGGTTTCTATGCCCAATGATGAATAATAAGCTGTTTACCAATAAGTTGTTTAAATAAGCCGTTTACCAATAAGCTGTTCAAATAATAAGTTGTTTAAATAATAAGTTGGTTACCAATAAGCTGTTTAAATAATAGGTTGTTTACCAATAATAAGTTGTTTGCCAATAAGCTGTTTACTATTAATAAGCTGTTTATCAATAATAAGTTGTTTAAATAATAAGTTGTTTACCAATAATAAGCTATTTACCAATAATAAGTTGTTTACCAATAAACTGTTTAAATAATAAGTTGTTTGCCAATAAACTGTTTAAATAATAAGTTGTTTACTATTAATAAGTTGTTTACCAATAAGTTATTTAAATAATAAGTTGTTTACTAATAAGTTGTTTACCAATAATAAGCTGTTTAAATAATAAGTTGTTTATCAATAATAAGCTATTTACCAATAAGTTATTTAAGTAATAAGTTGTTTACTATTAATAAGCTGTTTACCAATAATAAGTTATTTACTAATAAGTTGTTTAAATAATAAGTTGTTTACCAATAATAAGTTGTTTAAATAAGTTGTTTACCAATAAGCTGTTTGAATAATAAGTCAACTTATATTTTAACTTATAAGTCATTTTAAAATAAGTCATTCCCGAATAGGCCCAAAGTCAGGTGAAAAATGAACGAGGCGGAAAAGAATGAAATAAACCCACCTATTTAGAAATGAATGAAAAATATTATTTTAGATAGAGATGGAATAACTAAAGGAATGGAATGCTCATTCCAACTGACTAACCAAACATGTTTTTAGTCATTCCAAAAAGAATGGTCATTCCATTCCCAGCTCATTCCATTCCATTCCCACCAACCAAACATAGCATTAGTCTCAACAGACATCTTTGCTTCTTCAGGGAATTTCAAGTGAGTTCTCCAATATACAATCTGCAAGGCAAAACTGATCAATTATATGAGAAAAATTTAGAAATTAAATTTTAGCTGCGTATATTTTCAAAAGAAACAATGTCGAAAAGAGAAATAAAGGAAAAGAAGAAGATAAATCTTTGCAGTGTCGTAAAAGTTAGAACTATCAAAATTTAGACAGAAAGTAAGAGGCATTTGGAAATCAATCAATCTAATTATTTGCATAATGGTATAATCTTTTGCTATCCAACACTATTAAAGCCAATAAAACAGAAGGCAAGCTTTTAGAATTACTATTTGATTATGTAATTTGAAGCAACCTCAAGTCTGATGCATATAACAGTCAAAGGTGTGTGCAATGCCTACTTTCTTCCTTTCCTTTTGGTTTATACGACTTTAAATTACTATAGATCTGAAATCACTTTCTTCCTTTCCAAATCTAAAAATATAGCTACAATCAATACCTTCAACAAAGCCCTACAATCTAAAAAAGGCTCACAGATACCAATTGTCTCTATTTTAACGTGATGAAAACTTCAAACAGTAACCCTTTCTGATATTTTTGACAAATCCTAAACAACAATCTTCCTCGCTATCAGATCTTTTTTCAAGTCAGATATTTTTACCACTGGCTATCAGATCTGTTTTCAAGTTAGTTTACCTTCAAGATACAAAGTTAACCAGCAAATCATAAATTACCCATTATATATTATATTAATATAAAATAAAGGAGGAAAGCAGAAATTGACATGTATCAAGATGAGTATAAAATTGAGCTGAAACATATGAAAGAAAGGGTGAAGGTAAAGCTAAAAGCCACAGTAAAAATTAGCAAAAATAAAACACACATTTCACTTATGGTAAACTACTTCTCCGGAGATTACAATTTACAAAATATCCGGTATATACATACATACCTACAAAGAAGAAGAAATCTCTAAAGCAGAAACAACTAACTATATACTCGGAGAAAACATGTTCAACCTTTCTCTGCTAATGGAAATTGAAAAGGGAATTTTATTTTATTTTCACTTAAATTAGAAAAAACCAACACCGGTTGTTATATAAACCCCAACCCCGCCTATTTGGTGAATAGAAAACTTATAGCAAAGCTTATAATTATTAATAATGGACCAAGACACAAGAAAACAAAACCTTGAATTCAACCCAGCCTGAAATTTTAACTTTTTGACTAATTTAAGCCAAGCATTCCAATTTTTTAAGCAAAGTAAACGGTAGAGAAAATAGAACCACCACAAATTTCAAAAGTAGCTATGTTTTTTCTTTGTTGAATTCCAACTCTGCAAATTCCAGGAAAAGAATTTTTCTTTTCAATTTTCATCAAAGCCCTAATACTTAGAGATGATCCAGAACTAAATAGCTAACATAAAATTATGTTGCAAAAGATAAGATTTGATTATGTTATCTGAGTGGAGTTCTGTAGGTATAGATAGCTTAGATATCAGATTGCCTACCTTCGAGGACCCATAAATTAAAATGGAAAAAATTTCTTTTCGAATAGAAAGCTAGAAGATGCAACTAAAATGGAGGCACGTCGATTTAGTACAAAATCGGAGAAGTACGAAATCAAAGAGGTACAAAATCGATGGAGCGGTAGTGAGAGAGAGAATCGTTAGAGAGTATGGGTACTTGACAATGTAAGGATTTTGATTTTGTGAGATGTACGAAATCGGAGAGGTGTGAAATGGGGGAACAATTAGAGAAATCGGGTTGGATCGTGGATCGTGGATCGTGGTGGTCGTGGATCGTGGAGAGGAGTGAGGAGTCGAGAGGCAAGGCTGTAAGAGGAGAGAGAATGAATCTTCTTTGTGCTCTGGATCGAGTTGTTGGGGGTTTCAGTATATCGAGAGTTTTGAGAGGTGCATCGTGAGTTTTGGGGGGAAATTTAGTAGGGAAGAATTAATCTGAGCTATTAAATTTGGGTAAATCAAATCAATCTGAGACGTTCTTGTGGTTTGTCAACTTAAGAATTAAAAAATGGTTCTGTTTTATTATATATATATATATATATATATTGGTATATTTAATTACCTTTCACTGTTTTGCAAAAATCAACATGGATAATTAAGCTAAAAATACCATAATTAATCAATAGTGCTGATTAGAACTGCAACTAGCAGAAAGGGAAGAGGCGGAACAGAGAGAGAATTAAGAGGTTCAATAGAGAGTACGTACCGTACGTTTAAGCTTAATTGCCTTATTAATTCCAACCTAAACGAATTTCTTGAATTGCGTTTAGCAGCTCAAATGCTCCACTGTACGTACGAACACAGCTTCTTTAACTTCCGTCATAAGTAGTGGTGAAATTAGAACTTTTGTCCAGTAGGATCAAAATATTATGATCTTATAAATAATTTGGCGAGCCAATTTTTTTAAATAATTTTGTGCTTTCTGACCGGTTGTATATGTAAAATATGTATTTGGTTACAATATTGTTAATATAACAGTATGTATGTATGTGTGTGTGTGTATATATATATATATATATATATATATATATATATATATATATACACATACCCCTTATTGACCCATAATACTCATTTCTAATCACAAATTTGGTAATAAATATTTAAATTCCTTATGTTATGAAAATAATCTAAATTAGATTATTATTTATTTTAAAAATATTTGAGGAAGATGCATACATAAAGGAGTAGAAGTAATATAGAATTGAGAAAGTTATAAAAATTTTAATTTGACCCCGTATATTAAAAAATTTATAAAATTTCAGTGGGGTCAATTTATTCATTAAACCTAAATTTTTTCTAAATTTATCATATATCATAAAATAATTTTTTTTTCAATGGAATCAATTGACCGTACACCCTCCTATGGCTTCGCCACTAGTCACAAGAAGATCAAGCTTGTCAAACAAGTAATTTCTTTTTTTTTTTTCAAAAAATTAATGCATGTAAATCAGTGCAAAAGAATTATCAGGTTTGTACTTAATTATTTGGCATTAAACAAATTCTGTGTATTCATTTTGTGTTCATTAATTATTTGTCTTATAAATAAGTAGAAAATATAATATTAAAATAAAAAAGTAATTTTATTTTGAGCAAATTAGTGACAAAATGGCTATCAATTGCGACCAATTTAAGAGGACTTGCAACAGGTACACAAACAAAAAAAAATGATATATATTGTGAATGTTTACGTCGATTTTTTGATTGTCAGTTAGGTGAATAAGTATTAGTAATTATTTTTTTTGAAAAGATGTGTAATAAGTGGAGTTCTCGTATATTTCCTATCAATTCCATGTATTGATAAATTTTTTAATTATAATTCAGTGTAAATTTATCTCAATATATAACATGACTCAACAAAAAACTATACTCTTATATTTTTTTCAGAATACATTTAGTGCCATAAGTCAATGAGGAACGGCTAATGTATGTCGTCAGAGAGTCGTGTAGCTAGATTATCCCGAGTCATATCAACTCATAAAGAGTGCCTGAGTTTTCAACTTAGTTAAGCCAGGCCAAATCTAGAATCTGTTTCAATATCATGAAATGCAAACATATCTACAGCCCACATAATTTGAATTCCTAAGAAACCGAAACCAAGTTGCAATTAATATATATAGAATAAAAACATAGAATCACCTGAAAATGTTTGTTTTCAAAAAATATTATAACATAAAAAATGCGTATCTGAATTTGATGACATAGAAACTTATGTTATGGATCTCACTGTGTTTTCCTTCAAGCATATCAGAAATGATAAAATGTACGTATTAAATGTTCTAAGTTTGAGTAAAGCCATGAGTATCTATCTGAATTAACTGTTGTTATTCCACTCGAAGAATGTCTAGAGAATTTATTAGACAATAATTAATGTAGCTATGCAGGGATCAATCAACTTTAAATATACATTAGGGCCGACTTGATAAAGGTCCGTAACATATGACACGCTAATGTCATATTGATCTGTTCATATTAATTAAAAGAAATGATATTTTTCACAAGTGAGCTTGATAGTTTTAAGATATTTCTTTCATATAAATAATTAATAGGATCCATACTTATATGAGTAAAATCTTATAAAAATATTAAAATTTTCTTGTGAAAATATGAGTAACTCTTTGTTCCAAAAATAAAATAAATGAGCAACACTTTGTTCCCAAAAAAAGAAAGTCTAATTGGTTTTAATCCCGCAACGATTAAATCTGTTTGATGAATTATACTCGAATACTTGTCTGATACATATTCGTAAACTAAATATATAAAATTTGTATCAATCTTTGAAACTTGTAAAGTGTAATTTTATAAACTTATTAATGGATTCATTGTTAATTTGTATCACGTTCTATGTAATTTTTTTATATAAATAAATGTGATTTTTTTTCATATATATTGGTTTAGTAGTTAGTTGAACGCATGATGGTTCAATTTTAAGTGATAACAATTTAGATTCAAGAATCGTTTTAAAGGTCCTTGAGTAATTTACTCTGTAAACGAGTCAAGTGCTAATGAACCAAGTAAGTCCGAGTAATGTTCTAAGTCAAATCTGATGCAAAATTAGAAATTACTTATCAAAATAGAGACAAATTCAAGCCCAATTTTTTAAAGCTAAGTCAAGAGCAGGGGATACGATGTTTGCTCATATTCGACTTTTTTATACCTCTATCCTTTTTCATATCTAAATGAAAAATAAATTTATATAATATTTTATGTTTCTTTGGAAGGGTAAAGCTTCAAAAGGATAATCGTGTTAAGAAACACTAATTTCTCATGGAATCAAATTGATATACCTACGAATTTCTAACAAAATGTGTGTAATAATTGTTCTTTTCAATTTTATTTGGAGGCTTTGATAGAAGAGTAAGTGTTACTGGTTTGAAGAAGTGAATGCCCATTATTCTTCCCTATTAGGCATTGGTCCACTGCAAAGTGAAGTGGTAGCATCTTGACCAAACTAAGGGACTGTTTAATAAAGTCGAATAAAAAATTTAGATATTTAATTTAAGAGTAATTAAATGATTGAAAAAAATAAAAACTATGTCTAAAAGTTAAAAATTGAATGAAAATAAATGTTTGGTAATAAATTTGTGTGAAACATCTGAATGACTATATTTCTCTTTCTAACCCTATAAACTGTTAAATTTTTTTTGTTTTCAGAACTATTTTTAATTGATTGTCTTCATTGTCACAACCATATTGGGAAATAAACAAATTATTTTGAAAAAAATTGGATTATAATTGAATTAGTGATCAAATATATTTTCATACAAAAGTTGTATAACTATATATGTATAAAAACACAATTCTTATATTTTAATAAGTGAAAATTAAAGAAATGAAACAATTGATGGTAGGCCTTGTGTAATTTGGTAGCCTGGTGTGTGAAAAGAACAAAGAGGGTGAGGACCCATGTCCAACTCCCATACTCCTCTGTTACTCATGCATGTTGCTGCTCTCCTTTCCTCCTTTCCTCCGTTTCTTCATTTTTATTTCTGTTAATAATTGTGATTGTCAAAGCATTCAGTTCTCATTTAAATCATTTTCTCTTCTCTAAAACATGCATGTTATATATGGTGTTCCTGTTTTTGCAATGGCGACATGGGGGAATAACACGTATATGGGTTCAGCTTTTCTATCCATCTTAATTCTTATTATTCAAGATTCTGACAGAGTGTCAAGAGATCACCGGTTAATAATCGAAAAGGTATACGCAGGAGAAGCCGAGAAGGTGAGATACTTGATATGAGAGTGGGATTAAAAAGAAAGAATATGATGAAGTGTAATTAATTTGAAAGTTCAAGAATATTTTAGTAAAAATGTCATTCAGATGTATGGCAGACCCAAAAAGTTGGGTTTGTGTGACTGTCCGAATGAGGCCTATTAAGAAGACCCATTCAATCTCTTTTAAATTTTTATCTAACAGACTTAAATCTGATTAAATGATGTTTGATAAAATTGAATGAAATTTTTTGAATATATAAAAAAATCTGAATAAGTTGAATGAAGTAGAAAATCTGAATACGGAATGAAATGATCTGTTTGATAATTGTCTGTCTAAAACATTTGAATACGTGTATTATCTTATTTTAACCTTCTAGGCTGTTATAAACAAATTTATTATATAATTATAAATAAACAATGTTATCTTATATTTAAGAAAATTAAATATAAACTTTTGAACAATTTTTAATGAAGTATACTATTAAAAATACAATTTTAGGAATAAAACATTAAAAATATTAATAACATTTTATAGTACATAAAATCAAAATAAAAGACTACAACAACATTTATTAAATTGGTTATCCAATTTGTTAAACAAAAATCAAAAATAATTTGTACATAAGAAAATTTGTTTACAATAGTAAACAAGATCAATATTGAATGTAAATTTTAATTGTCTATGAGAGAATGTAAGTAAAAATATCATTCAACACTACTGTTTACTCATTCAGCTACAAATTTTTTGATGAATCGTTTAGACACATGCATTTAGACGCAATCAGATTTAAAAAATTATTAAACAAACAGTCTAAATAACTTGTTCGATCAAATTTAAATTTATTCAGACTCATTCAGAATTAAACAAACCGCCCTTAACTTTTTGAGTTACTAGCTTTTGTTTCTTTGTTCTAAATCTGGAGTTTGGTTGTATGGTGTGAGGAGTTGGGTTATGATATACCAAGAGTGTTAGGCATTTATCATGTTATATGTTTTAATAAAATAACTTTTTTACTGATAAAAAAAAGTATATAAGTTTTTAAGCCATTCAAGCCCCTTAAAAAGCAATCAAACAGCCCCTAATTTTGCGCAATAATACTCCATCAGTTGTTAAAGATCAAGTTTGAATTCTCAAAATAAACATGAAATATTTAAAATTTAAAATTAATGTGATTTATTTAATTTTTAAAAATAATAAATTTTATAATTAGTAAAAGTATATAAGTTTTTAAGCCATTCAAGCCCCTTAAAAAGCAATCAGACAGCCCCTAATTTTGCGCAATAATACTCCATCAGTTGTTAAAGATCAAGTTTGAATTCTCAAAATAAACATGAAATATTTAAAATTTAAAATTAATGTGATTTATTTAATTTTTAAAAATAATAAATTTTATAATTAGTAGTACTATATAGATATATAGTAGTAATAGTTGTATTTTATAAAACTAAATTAATTATGTTAATTTTAAATTTAAAAATATTTTAAATTGACTTTAAAAAATCAATATTGATCTTATGCATATGAACAGATGGAATACATAACAATACATTTTGTTAATATTTATTTGATATTAATATACTTCATCTGTTCCAAAAAATAAAATTTAATTTGACCTTTTATAATCGGTACGAAATATTTTTAAATTCAAAAGTAATATGATCATTTTACTTTTGAAAGCGATAAATTTTTGCAATTCATAGTACATTAGTATTATTACATTTGTTTACAATTTTCATATGTAATTGTATTCTCTAAGATTAAAAGAATTCACATTAATTTAAAATTTTAAAAAATTAATATTGATTCAATATTAAAACGAAAGGAGTATTATGAAAACCCTTATCTCTTCCCACTGCTTCGGTGCTGTATACTGCCCTTTTTCCAAAAAAATTGTCCCATTTCCCAATATTCGAAAAAAAACCCTCTTTTCACTAATAATAATATAAGTTGACATAATATTTTTAAAATTTTCACTATCAATTTTTATTAAACTAACAAGCTAAACAAGAATAAAAACATAAATATTAAAAAAAAAAAATTAAATATGACACTTTTTCTTAGAACATACGGAGTATTTTAACCCACGAAATCTTTAACTCTCTAGTGGCAAACATATCTATAGCAAGATTATCTGCATCATTAAATATATTTGGGCAAATGACAAAATTGTACCCTAAAGTTGGCAACTTCTCTACTTTTCACCCACATGTTTGGGAATTAACAATCAACTCTAATTTTTTTTTAAAAAGACAATCTTGTTTCCTTTGGCCGTTTTGTAATAACCCAGATATTTCAGAAATTTAAAATAAGAATTTAATAAATATAATTGTTATTAAGAGATAAAGTAGATTTGAACATATATATATATATATATATATGTGTGTGTGTGTTTCATATAATGTGAAGTATGTGATTTTGTATAATGGATTAAATGTATATATATAGATGTGAAATATATACATATATTGGGCAAATGAGATTTAATATTTAATTAAATCATTAACGAAAGTGGATGAAATTAATTAATTAATTAATTGAGATTAAATTAAATTATATTATTAAATAATATAATTTGAATATTGAGCCTTGGATGGTAATAGAACTATTATGAACTAAATTTCATGTATGAGCTGATTAATTCACTTACTTAATTTTGATGAATTAATGTATGTATTTTGTTCTAATAAAATGAGATAGTTAATTAAACTCATTATTTTAAATTATTTTATGTAGTGGCTTAATATATTATATTATGCCAAATGGATGTAAATTAATAGTTGGTCAAAGCTAATTAATTTAATTAGTTTAAACTAACTAACGAAGCGTATAATTGTTTAAAATAAAGTTTTTATAGATATTATTTGGGTAAATGAGATGAGTGAATGGATATATGTGTATTAGATATTTATTAATAATTAAAGTGATGAGATGTAATTTAATAGTTAGTTTAAACTAATTATTTAGTTTACTAACTAAGGAAACGAATAATTGCATATAAGAGAAGAATAATGGTAGAAAATAATTTGAGTTCGGAGTAGAATTTGGAGACGTGGACTGGACGGTTGAGTCCGAAACGTCGAAAATAGTAAGAATAGACTAAAAACACAAAATGTGTCGGGGTTGACTTTTTGGTCAAAAAGTTAACGGTTGATTTTTCGGTAAAAGTTTAATTCAAAATTTGGAGATGAATTTGAAGAAACGAATATTCCCATGACATTGAGAACGTCAAAATTAGTAGGAATCGACTGTAAGTTCGAAAAAGTTGATTTCCAAATGTCAAAATAGCTAAATGGACAATTAAACGGATAAACGAGTAAATAAAAGAAGAGATAATAAAACTTCTAGAATTGTGGGCCATGGGAGAGGCGGCTGATGGCTAAAAAAAATGAGGAATGTGCTGAAATTATTTTTCTTATACTTCCAAGCTTTCCTTATTTCCCTCACCTACCAAGCTTGTGATTGGCCAACTAAAATGAGATGGGGCATGGGTTGTTTGACCAAGTAACTAAGAGATGAAAAAAAAGATCAGATTTCTCTCCCTCCCTTAATCACTCCCGCACCTCCCCTAATATTCAGAAAAAGAGAAAGAGAGAAGAGAGGAAGAAGAAGAAGGGGGAAGAAATGAAGAAAATGAAAAAAGTAATTCCTAAATCTTAATTAAGTTTTTGATTTAGATGTTAATTTTTATAAAATTTTTGTAAGGAGGATATGTTTAAGTTGATATGTGATGGTTTAGCCATGAATTAGTAAGAATCCAACAAAAGAATTCAAGAAAAGAAATGAAATGAAAGAAGAACAAAAATAGTTTTTAAGCCTAAAAGCACTAAATTTCAGTTCACTTTGGACTTTTACCATTTGAAATCTATAACTTCTTTGTGTGATCCGTCAAAGAGGAGTGTTAGATCTATGAGTTATCTGATGAACCCAAGTAGAATCACTCAAAAAGATTAAACGGATCAACCGTGGTGTTATTTTTAGTAAAACAGTTCCTGCTGCAAAAATCTGAAAAATTCTTAAAAGTTTCCTGGTCAGTTTATGTTGAGGGCTGTTTTGGCCACTTTTGGAGCTCTAAAAATTCTGATCTTTTTTGGTATTAGTATATAAAGTTAACTAGATGCTGTCCAAAGATGAGAATTGTTCGATGTCCTGAGAGGGAGTTATGACTTTTATAAGAAAATGCGATTTTAAAAATAAACTATTATAACTCCGTGAATACAATCCAAAAAATTGTGAAAATTTAACTGGAATCAGTATCTGGTAGTATGAGTCTACCGTATAAATTTCAAAATTTTTGAATAAAAGGATAATGTATGATAAATGTAGCCATTTTGGACAGTTTTAGCCTATTTAAAAATAGGAAACGAAATTGTAAAATTGAAGGAAAATTATTTTATAACTAAAATATCATATACTGATATTTTACAAAAGATAAAAAAATATTAAGTTGTTTTGATATTTTTCACACCTATAATTAAGTTAAGAATAAATGAGAAAATTAATTATGTTAAGTTGAAAAATGTGTGAATGTGATTTTATTACTGAATGACCTTTAATATGATATATTAAGATTTTATATGGGTAATTTGGTCATTTTTAATAAAATATTATTTGTATGACCAAATATGTATGTTAACTAAATTAAATAGTAAAGGATAAACAATTAAATCAAATTATTCACGAGTCTAATAAATAATTAAAATATTATTAAATGATTAATAATATTAGATTAAAGTATTATTAGATGATTAAAATATTATTAAATGATTAATAATATTTGTAATGATTAAAACATTAATAAATGATATTAAGTGATTAAAATATTATTGAATGATTAATAATATTAGATAATGAGTTGAATATTATTAAATGATTGATAATATTAGTAAATGATTTGAATATTATTAAATAATTAATAATATTAAAGTGTGATTAGAATATTATTAAATGATTAATAATATTTCTATGTGTCTAAGATATTATTAAAATATTATCAAATGATTAATAATATTAGACGAGAGTTTTAAGATGATGATAAAGTGGTTAAAATATTATTAACGGACGATAATAATACTGATGATTTATGGTGTTATCTAACATTCGATTATGTGGCTAAATGTTAGATGATTTATTTATAAAGTAGTAGTATTATGAGGTATGATATGATATGCTGATTGAAAGATCAATCTTATAAATGATAGGTCTTTCATAAGAGATTAAATTAGATTGCGTAGCAGTAATCGACGGACAAGGCAAGTTCCTAACCTTAAAATCTCTTACGTTATTACAAGTTTTCTAACTCAAACTTGAGTTAATATTTTCAATGCATGCTAGTGGTTTAATTATTGTCAATTATTCCACATCAATGAAATTTATTGTTTAATCACACGTAGTGCAAGTTGCATATGTTTACCTAGTATGAAAGGCTGATCACCTTGATTACCAAATTTATTCATGGTCATTGTTGGCCACTCAGCGTTATTGATTCAGTTATTCATTTATTGAAATTTGATTATCGTTCTTCCACAATTATTATATATTGTTGAAAATTCGAAAGCCTATTCTTTTTCAATCATGATATATCTTTCTTGTATCTAAACTTGCTGAGCAAAGTAGTTGCTCACTCTTGCTATATCGTGATGATATTTCAGTTAAGCTCGAATGCTTCAGGAAGGACAAAGACAAGGGGAAAAGTTCAAGAGTAACTTAATATGCGTTAACTATTATGTTATCTTATGAAAATGATTATGTAAACCTTTTGAGTTATTAAGGTATGAATTAAGTTAAGGTTGTAGACCTTGGGAAATGTTGTAAAATCATTTGAAATAAACAATGTATGTTTATATATTCCGCGTTAGTTTATAAAGTGTGTACGAAGATGATGTATCGTGACGTACCAGGTCTGAGGTTCAAGGGACCCAGATTTGGGGGTGTTACACGTTTCCGGTCTATTACTCGCCTGAGATACGATTTGACTTTAGTTAATGTATATTAACACACTAAAGTAGTATTTGATTGTATAAATATAATTAATATACACCCATATTGGCATTGATATTATTTTAAAAAGATTATTATTTTTACAGCCTTTATTATCTAACCTCAATATTATTTTTACAAAATATATATTTCACAGATTAATATAGAGAAATTATTTTAAAAAACATTATTTTTGAAATAAATAATTTAGAAATAATAGAGAAAAATATTAAAAATTATATTTCACATAATAACTAATTATAGGAAAATATTAAAAATATTAAGAAAATATATATTTCACATAATAAATAATTTAGAGAAATATATAAGATATTAAAAAACAAAATAATATACACACCAATAGGGTACGTATAACACTTTCAGTCATCATCTTCTTCTTCCAACCCGATCAATCCCTTCTAATCATCGTCAGTCTACTGTCCCATATACACGGTTTTAATAACAAATTATGCCGATCGAAAAAGCCCGAAACAATCACAGTCCCTTCCATTTAGGGTTTAAATTTTGAAAATTTTTAGAAATTATGATGTTTTATCATCGCAGATTGAAAATTAAGTGAAGATTGACAACAAAGACGAGGGAGCCACCTTCAACGACAACAAGAAGACTATCAATGATGAGGACGATAACCCTTTCATGCCTCCATTTTCTTTTCTTTTTTATTCTTAGGTGCACTTTTTGACAGCAGGAAGATCGAGGACTATCAATGGCAAAACAACGACTACTTAATTTTTTGCCTCCTTCTCTACTTCTTTCACATTTCTTCGATGAACTTGCTCGACGGAGACGAAAGGATTATCAACAGGATTATAACAACTTTCTGCCTCCTTTACTTTTTTTTATTATTCAGAGATTCTACCATCTATTTTTTTTCTTAGTGTAATTATAGCTTTTGTGTTTGTTGTCAAAATAAAAAAATATGTGAGAAATGTTGAAGCTTTAGTGTCTAGGAATATTAACAAGGATGAATTTAGGTTAGGAAAAATCGAGTTTGGATAATTTTCTATTTTGAATCGATTTTCTCTTTTTTGGCGAATTGAAATAGGGTATCGAAGTTTAGAGGTTCATGGTTATAATTGATTTTTTTCCCCGATGATTAAAGAGAAAAGAAGAAAGAGGAATTTTAATGGTATTTTATTTTAATATCTTGTTTATATATATATATATAAGGTCCAATACGTATACAATTAGTATAAGTCGCACCAAAACATGATACATGGCTATCTCAGGTCAGAGATTGGCTGGAATATTGACACGTGTCTATTTCAGGAGATTAATTGGTCGGAGCTAGCCAAAGAGAGCAAGATTGTCTTTTAAAAATTTTTGGGAGTGTTGATTGTTGATTCTCAAACATATAGGTTAAAAATGGAGAATTTATCAACTTTAGGGTATAATTTAGTCATTTGCCCAATATAAGTAAATGATTGAAAATGCGACTCTTCACAATCACATGAATAACGTAAAACACAAGTAATATTGCAGTGAGATCTATTTTGTTCAAAGCTAGAGAACAAACGCCTCCTTACCTTGTTGTTTTTGTCAGCAATAAGCAAATAACCCGCCTATCTTGAATAAAATGTGCAATAATTACTAGGCAACTAGCCCACCTATGTTGAATTAATGCCCGACAGGTTAATATTTTGTCAATATTTAAACAGAAAATGGAAAGACTTAATTGATAAGACCATGATTATTAGTATTATTAGGAAGATTTTACCATATATAATTCTTTATTGAACCGTATTCTATTTTTGGAAAAGTTTAATCCATAGAATTTTATCCAATATAACATAATATTCTAAAGTGGTGCTATTTGATCACCTCCCAGAGCTATTTTGTAATATCTTTTAGTGACTATATTGTATCAAAAGTTTTAAGATAAAAATACCTTTATTTTGAGTCATCTGATTTATAATTATGGAAAAAACATGAAAATATTTTAAAAAAATAAAATAAAATAACATCCAGAATTAATAATCCAGCTATAGAAACTGTAATCCCTTGAAAAAAGTATGCATACTGTTGCATCAAAAACATTTACACCCTTTTTCCTGGATGGTGGGAAAGTAGGAAACAGAGAAAACAAGTACGCATATTATCTTGCACGAAAAAAAAAAAAACCTGTACTTATATTTTCAGGTATGATTCATGCGTTTAAATCTGTACATAACCAGTCATCTGTTTTGGGCTAATTCAAACGTATATAGTGTATTTTATATGAACTTATTTGATGTTCATGATTTGTGTAATACTCTCTCCGTTCCAAAATTAAAAATACAATTTGACTTTTGAAATCAAATGACGACATATTAAATTTTAAAATTGGTATGACTTATAAAATTTAGAATGAAATACATTTTGTGAATAATAGTTTTTATTATATACTATACATTTATAATAATTGTATTAAAATTAAATTAAATAAATTCACATCAAAATTGGCATGACTTATAAAAGTTTAGAATGAAATACATTATGTGATTAATAGCTTTTGTTATATACTATACAATTATAATAATTATATTAAAATAAAATTAAATAAATTCACATTATTTTAAAGTTTAATATGCCGTCGTTTGACCTCAAAAGTCAAATTGTATCTCTAATTTTAAAACGGATGAAGTGTTATTTTATCCTATGATTTATTAGTATACGTACAAAAGGTACTAGCCACGTATTTTGTGTTTAATAGTTTTTGTTATATACTATACAATTATAATAATTATTTTACAATAACTTAAAGTTTAATATGTCGTTTTTTGACTTTAAAAATGAAATTATTTCTATAATTTTGGAATAATAACATAAAAGAAGGAAGAAATGGAAAATTTAAAATACCCTAGGTGACGGAAGTTAAGTGAATTTTTATATCTTGTTTTACTTGCATGCTCTAATTTTGTGTTTAGTATTTACTCATACTTAATTGGAATTTTGACGTATTACTACAAATATATTATCAAAGTTCCTTTACTTTCTTTCCTATAACGTACTCATCTGTGCCGAAACAAAATGAGAAGATACAATTGGTCACCAAACAAGATAGGCCAGTCATTTTGCAAAAAACAAAAAAACAAAAGTTGCACCGTACAAATGTATAGTATCAACAATCATGAAACATGTTTGAATGTATAGTATCAACAATCATGAAACATGTTTGTTTCAAGTGGATCCATTGCATGATGATTAAACTACCCTGTAGCAATCTATAAATACTGCAATTTATATACATCAGGCTCCATAGAACTTGGTAGCTAGCTAATATTAATTTCTTGACAGAAATTAGGAAATGGCTCTTCAAGGTCTCTTTTCACCATTCCTAGTGATCTCCCCAACCCGCCGCGTTTCGCTTCTTTTACCAAAATACCCTTCTACAACAATTTGTACTGCTAAATCCATTCAATGCATTGCAACCCCCACAACAACTGACCTGGATGAAGCAGTGAACCGAAGATCCGCAAACTATCAACCAAGTTCTTGGGACTATGATTTTGTCAAGTCACTCACCAGTGATTATACTGTACTAAAACTTATTACTTATATATGCTAATGTTTTATTTATTTATTTATTTTTCTTCGTGGTTTTCATGAATGTTTACGAGTAGTACTGTTTATCATGTGCAGGAGGAGAAATATGTAAGCCAAGTTGATAAGTTGAGGGATGCCGTGACACACCTCCTTAACGGAGATATGGATGTCCCATTGGCGAAGCTCGAGTTGATTGATTCAATTCAAAGACTAGGGTTGAAGTATAAATTCGAGAAAGAGAGAAAGAAAGCAATTGATGTTATTTATAGTGATAGCAGTCATGCATGGCTAAATGACGATCTCTATGCGACAGCCCTCCGATTTAGGCTCTTTCGACAACATGGGTATGATGTACCCCAAGGTTGGTGCCTTATATAGATAAAGCAACAATTTTCTTGAGTAAAAATCAAAAAATTGCTTAAACAATGAGTGGAAGTACATATAATGCCTGAAGACCAGGAAATATGATGGTGTGCAATTTAATTGTGAACTTATTCATATTTTTTGAATTTGTCACGTTTTTATGCATGACTTTAGATTTTACTCCCTCCGTCCCAAATTAATTGCTCAGTTTTGACTTTTTTAAGTCAAATTGACTATTTTTAGAATTAATAATTAAGCATATATAAATATATTTCTAAAATTATAAAAATTGGGGTTAGTAATAAATTGTATATACTTTCTTTTGGTTATAATCTCTTCACCTATATTTTAGCAGAAATAGTAAAAAGATTAGTTTTAAAAATAGTCAATTTGACTTTAAAAAGTCAAAACTAAATAATTAATTTGGGATGGAGGGAGTAAGATAATTTTTTTTTTGTCGATAAAAAAGATTTGAAAAACCCAAATGGATGTCCCAACCAAAATAGAAGTCAAAGTTCTAATAAGAGTACTTACTCATTTTGTTTGGTTAACATCACAACAAATACATTTAGAAGAATTACTCGTGTTGAAATGTCAAAGAATTAAGAAGTTAGACTGCTTGATCATTACACGAATTATATATATGAGTTGTAACTATATATGGTTTATTGCACATAAAGTTTAATTCATATTTGCTTTTCAATTTTGTGAGGCAGATGTGTTTGAAAGGTTCAGGGACGAGATGGGAAACTTCAAGACATGCCTATGCGAGGATGTGAAGGGCCTGCTCAGTTTGTATGAAGCATCTTTCTTCGGTTTTCATGGTGAAGACATCATTGATCAGGCCAAGGCCTTCACAACAACACATTTGAAGAATATGAAAGGGAACTTATCTCCGAGCATGGTAAGAAAAGTTCACCATGCTTTAGATATGCCACTGCATTGGAAATTGCCAAAGCTGGAGGCTAGATGGTTCATTGATACTTATGAGCAAGAACCAAACATGAACCTTAATTTGCTTAAGTTGGCTAAGTTGGACTACAACATCGTGCAATCAATTTATCAGAAAGAAGTCAGCAAGCTAGCAAGGTATGACCAGAAATTTGATTTTAATTTTTTTTTGAGGTTTCATTTCAACCTTGTTCCGGTGCATGTTTTGAAATTTAAATAATGACCTCTCATATGCACACATAATGTGAAGTAGTTTCAGTCTTTTAAAAACTGAATAGACACGTTCTTAATTGAGCAAGTATAAATCTAAGAAGAAAATTGTAATTTTAACTTGCCCGTTATTGGAGAGTGTTCCAACATAAACGGTAAACAATACTAGGTGGCAATGAATGGAAAAAAGAAAAAAACAAACAAAACATAGACAAAATATGTGACAGAACATAAGGCCCATTTTTATAACCACTTCTAATTTAAAATTTTTCTTTTGCTTTGCTTTTTAAATATCGACAAAAAAAACATTGTTTAATAACTCTTTTTGCTTCTAAAAGTTTGAAAGCAAAAGTTATTTGGAATCAAAAAGTGAAGAACAAAAATCATGGTTATTCAATTCTGGCAACATGTATCGGGGAGTTTCATCTTTATAAGGTCCAACTATCAAACTCTCTTAGATACAAAAAGAAAAAAGAAAAAAAAAGGAAAGTAAAAAAGATGACTTTACTTGAAAAATACATTAAAGTATACAAACACTATTTATATATTCTTTTCATACATCATTTGTCGCAACATCATGTTACCAAACAATGTCGCATCAAGAAAATAAAAATGGTTACCAATAGCGTTCATATATTTTTGGCTTTGAATAGTGAAAGTAAATGAAACACTAACAAGGACGTATCAAAACAATAAAAATAGTTACCAACAATGTTTATACGTCGTTTTTGGCTTTAACCCGTAAAAGTAAATCAAAACACTGCATTCTCATCCTCCGCTAAGTGTAACATAATAATATTTCAGTTGGTGGGTGGATCTGGGCTTAGACAAGAGCTTTGCAAGAGATAGATTGGTGGAACACTACTTCTGGTCCAATGGAATGGTTTCTGAACCACAATATGGAGCTTCCCGAAATGTCATTACCAAAGTAACTTCCATGATAACAATCATTGATGATTTTTACGACGTCTACGGTTCAGTAGAAGAGCTAGAGCTCTTCACAGATTTTGTTGACAGGTTTGTATTGAGATATTAATTCGTACGATATTAATTGATAGTTTTATGCTTG
Organism: Aralia elata; assembly: GCA_034770075.1. Classification (NCBI taxonomy): domain Eukaryota; kingdom Viridiplantae; phylum Streptophyta; class Magnoliopsida; order Apiales; family Araliaceae; genus Aralia; species Aralia elata. The sequence continues at coordinate 90,008,160 of CM068385.1, forward strand.
AAGATTTGCTCACAATTCCCAAAATTTTGCCTTCTGTATTAATTTTCTTTAACATCAATACATCATTTTCAGATGGGATATTACTGAGGTTGATAAGCTCCCATACAATATAAGGACAGTTTTTCTTGCACTTTTCAACACAACAAATGATATAGGCTATTGGACACTGAAAGAGCGAAACTTTAACATCATTCCTTATTTAAGTAAACATGTAAGCCAAATATCGTGCGTTTTAGTTATCTGTCTTATTTTACAAAATTTTATTTGTATTGTATATTTTGATTGTTTTCATGCGGCAGTGGGCATATCTATGTAAAGCATACTTTACAGAAGCAAAGTGGTTTCATGGAGGATATAAGCCAACGTTGGATGAATATCTTGAAAATGCAGTAGTTTCAATTGCAGCACCAATCATGTTATTCAGTAGTTACTTTCCAAATACAGAGAAAATAACACTGGAGGCAATAAATTACATAGAAAAGCATCCCAGTATCATCCGGTGCTCCTCCATAATTCTTCGTCTCACTAATGATCTGGGAACATCTTCGGTACATATTTATAAAATTTAATATCAAATTAAATTTTATAGTACGTACGAATCGACAATGATACGTATTAAATAAAATTTTGAATTCTGTGCAGTATGAGTTGGCGCGAGGAGATAATCTGAAGGCAATCCAGTGCTACATGAACGATACGGGTGCAACTGAAGAAGTGGCTAGAGAATATATTGACAGTTTAGTCCATGAGACATGGAAAACTTTAAACAAAGATATGCTCGGAAATTATCCTTTTTCGGAACCATTGTTGACTGCCATTCCAAATCTTGCAAGAATGACTCAATGCATGTATCAATATGGAGATGGACATGGAATGCCAGACCGTTGGACAAAGGACAATTTGAGCTTGTTACTGGTAGAACCCTTTTCTCTCTACTAGTGATGAAAAGAAGTTCTTGGCCCATGAGTTTCAACACTCTTTTCTTTTGTGTGCGCAATAAATCCAGTATCTATATTCTGTATGATTTGGTATGTATCCTTATGATTTGGATGTGTTTCAATATTTTGCTCAAAGTTAAATAAATGAAATTGTTCATCTTTTACTTTATTTTAATTGTGCACTATTTCATATAAATGTAAGTTTCTCCAACAATTAAAAAGGAAGGATCAATTAAATTGTAAATGTGTCTAGTGTTTGTGTCTGTGATTAATTTTGGTTTTCGAGTTTGGCTAATTAAAATATATTATTTCAAAGTAGAATTATTAATATTGTGGGCCCAAGTGCATATTAGGGTTCACATGACCTAATTGAATTAAATGTACAAATTAGGGTTTATAAAAACCTAATTAAATGTACTAGACCCGGGGAAGTCTCTACGTGTTCCAAGGCAGAAGACTCGTGGATGCGACCCATTTTGGGAATTGATTGAGGAATTGGATTGGTGGCTAGAAGAACAGGGTAATTTGGGCATTACTTTGATGATTAAAGGACATTTCTGGAATTTTCCCTTTAAAACATGACTAAAGGGTATTTCTGGAATTTTCCTTAAAACATGTGCCTGACATGTGACTATTTCCAAGGCAAGCTCTATAAATAGTCCCTCTATTCTAAGAAAAGGGATCGATCTCAAGACATTAGACTTAAACTCTTGAAAGCTCAATACACTTGGAACTCTCTCACAACTCGAAGACTCAAGAAGGCTCTTGGAATCCCTGCTACCCTAACCCGGTTTCCGGATTCTAGGAGTTCTGCCACGTGTCATTGGAGTAATTGCTCACCTGTTCTTCTTCCCTCTTCAATCAATCAATCAATCAATCAATTTCGTGCTCTTCGTGGATTTCTATCCTCTCCAGCCAACACGAAACCCTAACCCTAGCAAGGTGTAATTTCCTTACCTACATTTATTTGACGACTCTGCTGGGGAGGTGTAGAATTCGTGAAGGGTATGCCCACAACTCGAAGTGGGAGAATTACAGGAAGAGTTTCACCGACAACAAGCATCACTTCACCGGATCCGATTTCAAGGCAAATAAATCCAGTGCTCCAAAGCGCGAATCTGGATTTTGATCAACCCATCTTAGAAGACGTTTCGGAAGGAAGTTCAACATCACCTCAAATGGTTGATCAACAACAAACCAGTGCTAGACAGCCAAACGCAGGAAGACAAGGTGAGGAAGTAACTGGAGCGCTGACAACTGTGAATGTTGTGCAGATAGAGATGCTCAAAGCATTACAGGAAGCACGAGAAGGCCAACGGATGATGATGACCATGATGCTGGAAATGCAGAGGAAGCAGGAAGAGATGGGGAATTTCCGCCAGCAGTTGATGCAAATCCCCACCTTCAAGGCTATGTTCCCAGGAAGTTCGCAGGGGGAACGAGCAGAAGTGGAGGACAACAGCAACAACAAAGAGAATCTGACTGTGCTTCCAACAACGGAGAGTCAGCCGATTCCAATCATCAACTTGGAGCCCCAAAACAGCGGTGATGTACCACAACTCAGGTTGGAAGCAAGTCAACCTCAGCCCAACATCATCCCGACCACTCTCCCAGCATTTTCACAAGTGCAGATGCCAAGCCACATTCAACGAACAAACCAACAAGCATAACCGATACAAATTGTGCAGGATGGGAGTGTACACCAGCCAATTTCCTTACCATACACACCACCTATGCATCAATACATCACAGCCCCTCAGAGAGTCCATACCACGAGTCAGTATGTGACGAAGGATGATATGATCAATGTGATCAATCAACTTCGCAAGCAGACATCCCGACCTTCAGAGTTGGATTTTACTCCACCCTATCCGGCACATGTACGGAGACAACCTTACCCGGCAGGGTATATTGAGCACCCCCACAGTTCCCAAAGTATAACGGGGAGAAAGGGAATGCCAGGGAACATATTGCCAGGTTCGTGGAGTCGATGTCTCCATGGTTGGGTTATGATGAAGTGAATAACCATAATCTGTTGATGAGGGAATTTAACAAGACTTTGCCGGATAGTGCCTTCAGTTGGTACTACAATTTGGAGAAGGGATCAGTCCATGATTGGGATGATCTGAAATTGCAATTTTTTAAGAAATTTTTCTATGTGCAGAAACAGGTAACTATTGTAGAACTGATGCGATTCGAGCAGAAGCCGAATGAGGAGCTGTCAGATTATGTGGACAGATTCAGGGCCCAAGCACAGAAGTGTGCCGAGCCAATTGAAGAGAAGAACTTGGTTAGCATATGCAACAATGGCGCTCTAGACTCCTTCAAGCCCCATCTCATTACAAAGGCCTGTGATTCATTTGCAACCCCCTCATCCTTCGCACAAGATTTGGGAGGAATCGTGACAGTGCCCATCAGCCATGCGATGGTTACATGGAAGGGTAAGAGAACAGCAACTGTGGCTTTGGCTGATTCTCAGTCAAAACCACAAGGGGGCAAGAGGGAGAAGAACGAGCGAATTTTTGAACGAAGTAAAGGAAAACTTGGGGGCAAGTATACCAGGATGCCAGTACCAGAGGCTACCACATGCAGTGAGAAGGCATTCAGGGGCTTGTACGAACAATGGGTTAAGCACGGAGTGGTGAAACCTCCAAAGCCTAAATTTGTGGTTACAGAAGAGATGAAAAGAAGACCGGATTTCTGTGTGTACCACCAGTACGTAGGACATTCCACTATGGACTGTTACAGTATGCGGAGGATATACCATGAGAAGCTGGCAGCCGGAGAAATCGAACTGTGAAAAGAAAAGCACCGTGTATGAAAAGCCACTTCCAAACCACAAAAGAAAAGAAGCATACAACATTATTACCGATGGTGTAGCCCAAGAAGTCGAAAGGATAAAAAAAAATAAAAAAAATTCACCCAAGATGGTGGTCCACTAGAAAATGGTGGTTGAAGTACTCAAGAGTATTCCTTGCCAAGAAATTGGATGACCAATGGAGGAGACACAAGAATTGACGAATTAAAAATCCACCCAAGATGGTGGTCCACTCTACATGGTGGCCAAGTCCTCGTAGATTGCACTTGCCAAGAAATTGGATGACCAAGTGACGAGGCATGCAACTTAAGCCCTTATGAAACCCTATAGGCCAAACAATTGGCACGACGTACCAATGGATAAGGCACAAGTTATACTTTTAACTTTAAAAGTAATCGAGGCACCTGATTATAAGTCCTCAAAGTTATACTTTCAACTTTAAAAGTAATCGAGGCACCTGATTATAAGTCCTCAAAGTTATACTTTCAACTTTAAAAGTAATCGAGGCACCTGACTATAAGTCCTCAACGTTATACTTTCAACTCTAAAAGTAAGCGAGGCACCTGACTATAAGCCCTCAAACCCGAGAAAGTTACACTTTATCTCTAAAAGTGGCGAATATTATGCTTTATCCGACAAAAGCAAAATCTATTATTATTATCTTTATGAAAATTTTTGAAACGTTGTGCTTTTCGTTAAAAGCAATATAATTATTAATAAAAATGTCAAACTTTCACTTATACTTGAATATTCTTCGGTTTTAAAAGTATGGATTCAAGTGTTAGTTTGCGAGAAATCGAAAAAAAAAAATATGTTAATTAAAAAAAAAATTGCATGTTTACTATCACTATTATGAATATTGTTGTCTTGGAGTATTAATTTGAATAATTTATGATTCAATGCTAAACATTGGGTCTTAAGGAAAATTCAAGTTAAAGGCAATCAATAATGCTAAAGAAACTCTATTATGATAAATGACATATAAATGAGTTCTTTGATACATGAAATAACAAAAAGCTACAAAAAAGTCATACCTAGAAGTAAGGAGATCCAGCCCAGCACGAAAAGATATTCATCGGGAGAGGGGTTGCACAAATCACGGGCTTAGAGAATGCCTATAGCTCCACGACATCTTTGTTGTTGGGTGGATAGCCAAAGTCAGTAAAAGGCGAGGTGGCAGAATTAAGATGAAGAAAGTCAAATAAGGCGAGCTCCTCAACGGGCAAAGAAAGTAAAACATCGATGCCCCCACCCAACGAACTAGCAACTGTACCCTCCCTTTCAGGTGACGCCTCGAGAGAATCCTTCTGGAGAGGATGGACATCAACAATAGGTTTCGAATGATTCCCCCTCGGGGGAGGAGGATTAACTGCCATAATAGCATCAACATCAACATGGGTGTCACCGATACCCTCCAAGCTGTCATGAGAAGATGTTATATGTGGGCGTGAAGATGGAACTGTACTAACCACAGCAGGACCTAAGCCTACATCAGACATGGAATCGTCAACATTAAGGCTGACACGATCATCATGAGGTGAGGAGGACTCGACAACAATCATGTTATGTCAGGGAGGCTCACAAGTAGTGGAGGTCGCCACCTCACTTGCCGTGCCCATAAGACATCCAATGGGAACATCATCATCAGCATCATTATCATTATTATCATCATTCTCGACAATCTAAAAACAAGGATCCTCGGCTTTACTCTAGAGCAAGTAACTCTCATCTCCCCGACAGCAGAGGATCCTGGGGGAGGAACTCGAGGAGGTACCTGAGACGAAGTCTGAAAGGATTGGGTCACCATGAAATCATGAAGTATAATTGCCAGCCCGCCTGAAAGCCTCTATCAAGTATGAAACGCACTTGGTATCCCTAGGAGATAGTCTGGATGGGCTACAAGAAACCGAAGCACCAACAGGAAGACTGCAGGATATATATAATCAAGAATAAGAACATAATTTGAAAAAAGAATAGGAAGCAGACATACTCTAATGTAGGGGTGAATTCCCCCCAAGTAGTAACAAATGTGCATGAATAGGAGCACCAGCGGGAAATCAACACAGTAAGGGCGGCATGATCCTGCTGAATACGTAGATCCCTACATAGCTGAATGTAGCGATATAGGCTCGCGCTCTTAGTATAGCCTTATATTCAACATTCTCGAGGATTTCGTCAGTCCAATGTTGCCATCCTTGAAGACGGCTAGATGAGTCAGACAGGAAGCGAAAGGGACTGAAAGGGTATTCTTGTTTCTCTATGCACATGCGGGGAATGCGACCGGAATGGGGGAAGTCGCCCCAACCTCCGCAAGCCGCGACATAAAGAAACAAGCCTTCTTTCTCTGGTGAAGGAAAAGTTGTGCGATCGTAAGTCCGAACTTGCTCCCAAAAGGTGTCAAAAGGCCCAAAAAAGAGAGCCTTTCCCCAATCATTGACGAAGGGAGTTACCCTGAAAGTCTTCAAGTCTTCAGAACATCCGGTAGACGAGGCCTGCAAGTAAGGAAGACTCTACATAAGGGTACTAAGGATATCAAGTAAAGCATATGAACTTGAGTAGGCTTACCATGATAAGGGGAGAATCTGAGATTTTTACTTGAGAATACCTGAAAATAAGAAGAAATGAAGTCAGAGAAGGATCAAAATCACAATTATGAAAGAAAAACAAGATTTGAAATTTTTCTAGAAAACTTCGGACAGCCAAAATGCATCATTCAGAGCCATTTTTTGGGTTATTTTGATATGTGTCATGGCTGTTGGCATGATTTTTGAAGTACTCGTCGATACGGTTATTTTGATATATTATGGGCTCCGAGACTCCAAACGGAACAAAAGTTATGGTCAAAACAGCGATCATGCTTCCCAATGTTTAAATTTTGGTACCTTTTCTCCTAGGGTTGGGCCCCCTAGGGTTCGGCTCCTCCTAGGGTTCGGCCTCCCTAAGGATTTGCCTCCTGAAAAAAAAAATAAAAATAAAAAATAAAAAAATTCAATAGGGTTCGGCCCCCTTAGGGTTCGGCCTCCCTAGGGATTGGCCTCCTGCAAAAAAAAAAATTTATTGGGCTTAATTTCCCCTATAGGGTTCGACCCCCTATAGGGTTCGGCCACCTATAGGGTTCGGCCCCCTAGGGGGATCTCTTTTGTGTACCTTACAAATTCTGATGCTCCACAAATCAATTTTTCGGAACGGATGCTTCTTTGTCGATAAATATTATGTTTTTCTTTATTATCCGAGGGAACCCTACCGAGATATAATCCAAGTAATGGGGCTCGAAAGACAAAAGAAAAGCTACAATGACCTGAAAAGAAACGTAGGAGAAGCAAGTCAAGAAGAAGTTCAGAAGAAAGTACTCGAAAAACTGAAAAATTGAAGGAAAGGAAGAAGGAAATATGACCCTATGAGATTCAACCATTTGAATTCGTAATTATTGTTTTACCTCTTTTCCAAGATGAAGACTGTTGGCTTGACGACTTCTTTGTGATCTTCAAACTTGAGTGAGGAGAGAAAATGCCAAGACAAAAAAATTGCACAATGAAAAGAAAAGCCTAAGTGACTTGGGAGATGTATATATTCAAATTGCAAGCTTGCAATAGCAAAGGAAGCAATCTTTATTTTCCTCTTAAGGGAGATTTCGCAATATAAAGATAAGTTTATTTGAGCTTATTTCTAAATAAAAATATAAATTTTTGAAAATTGTTTAGATTTGGTATTTTAATGAAATTTCAAAAATATACATATAGATGTATCCTAACAATAAAAAAATTTCAAAATTGGTATATATATATATATATATATATTGAATATTTGATTTTCTTAAGGGAAAAGATTTTGCTTTATAAAATTCTAATAAAGGAAGATTTTGTTTCCAAATAATAAATTAAGATTTGATTATTGGATTTTATTTAATAATATCTGATGATCTTCCTTGTTTTAATTCTCAGAAAATAAGGAAATAAATATTGAGCAAAATGATGAAGCTTTCAGATGATCTACCAAGAGGTTCAAGGAAGAGCCATTCTAGGTCTTGCATCCTTATGGTTTAACCCTAATGGTTTGGCCCTTAGGAGTTCCCTCTTCTAGAACTCTTGTGTTCAAGACTTGAACAAGTGGAGTCACACAAAATCATTCGAAAGCTTGGAGTATTTTTGCACGAGCGTCTCTCAGGAATTGTGACTCTCCCGCAGGGGGCAAATGTGGGCCCAAGTGCATATTAGGGTTCACATGACCTAATTGAATTAAATGTACAAATTAGGGTTTATAAAAACCTAATTAAATGTACTAGACTCGGGGAAGTCTCCACGTGTTCCAAAACAGAAGACTCGTGGATGCGACCCATTTTGGGAATTGATTGAGGGATTGGATTGGTGGCTAGAAGAACAAGGCAATTTGGGCATTACTTTGATGATTAAAGGACATTTCTAGAATTTTCCCTTTAAAACATGACTAAAGGGTATTTCTGGAATTTTCCTTAAAACATGTGCCTGACATGTGACTATTTCCCAGGCAAGCTCTATAAATAGTCCCTCTATTCTAAGAAAAGGGATCGATCTCAAGACATTAGACTTAAACTCTTGAAAGCTCAATACACTTGGAACTCTCTCACAACTCGAAGACTCAAGAAGGCTCTTGGAATCCCTGCTACCCTAACCCGGTTTCCGGATTCTAGGAGTTCAGCCACGTGTCATTGGAGTAATTGTTCACCTGTTCTTCTCCCCTCTTCAATCAATCAATCAATCAATCAATTTCGTGCTCTTCGTGGATTTCTCTCCTCTCCAGCCAACACGAAACCCTAACCCTAGCAAGGTGTAATTTCCTTACCTACAAATATAAAATCGTATCTTTTAAGACATAATTAATAATGTAAAATTGACTCAAAAGATACGATTTTATACTACTAGTTGTACTTTGAGAAAGAGCTTTGACCCATACCTAAGATTATGAACAAAATGTCATAATCGAACAAAATGAATGGACTATTTAACATCGTAAGTGATTAAGTTGAAGGGACAATTTTGTACTTTAGTACCCAAAAACAGAAAAAGACCCAACGAATTTCGATGTTATTTTAAACACTATGTTAATATGTATTTATATGCCCTATTGTTACAACAAACTATATAAAAATATATATAAAAAGAAGAATAAGAGAGATGAAACTAAAAATTAATAAAATGATGAATAAAATTAAGCTAAATATGAAATAAAAATATATATTTTAAATTTGTATACTTTACAAATAAGATTTTTTTTGTAAAATGTGGGCCCAAGTGCATATTAGGGTTCACATGACCTAATTGAAATAAATATACAAATTAGGGTTTACAAAGGCCTAATTAAATGTATAAATTAGGGTTCATGTGACCTAATTAAATGTATAAATTAGGGTTTATAAAAACTTAATTAAATGTACTAAACCCGGGAAAGTCTCCACGTGTTCCAAGGCAGAAGACTCGTGGATGCGACCCATTTTAGGAATTGGATTGGTGGCTAGAAGAACAGGGCAATTTGGGCATTACTTTGATGATTAAAGGACATTTTTGGAATTTTCCCTTTAAAACATGACTAAAGGGTATTTCTGAAATTTTTCTTAAAACATGTGTCTGGCATGTGACCATTTCCCAGGAAAGCTCTATAAATAACCCCTCTATTCTAATAAAAGGGGATCGCTCTCAAGACATTACACTTAGACTCTTGGAAGCTCTTAACACTTGAAACTTTCTCTCTCAACTCGAAGACTCAAGAAGGCTCTTGGAATCCCTGCTACCCTAACCCGGTTTCCGGATTCTAAGAGTTCTGCCACGTGTCATTGGAGTAATCGTCCACCTGTTCTTCTCCCCTCTTCAATCAATCAATCAATTATGTGCTCTTCGTGGATTTCTCTCCTCTCCAGCCAACACGAAACTCTAACCCTAGCAAAGTGTAATTTCTTTACCCACATAAAACAAATCGGTCTCTTATATACTACGCGAGTCTTGAATTTGAGCGGGCTTGTAAAAGTTGATTATTACTTTTGTATTTATCTCCGGTTTAGCAGTGTGAATTTTGGCCCAGCATTTTACTTATAAGAATAGTGTTAATTAGTTAATTTTTAATTAAACCAAAAAGGATAATTAGGGAGTTCGTAGAAATTATTTGTCCCCTGTTAGTAGTGGTTGCCACGCATCTAGCAACCTACGATTGATCTTTATTTTTGTAATATTATGTGGCCTCAAGTCTTGAACATTTTGTGCTATATAATTCTTAACCCACACGTATATATGTAGTATTTCCTAATCTAAGCAAATTACAGGCAAGTCATAAAAATAATTTGAGTGAGGTTCCAATGACCTGAGCTATATCTAATTAATTCTTCCTCTCCTGTATTAGGATTTTTATGTTTGAGAATGCCTCCGAATCCAAGATTAGAAGCATCTGGCTAATCCCTCTGCAATAATTTCGCTTATTAACTTTCCATAAGTGTATGTAATTATCATAAGGTATATTTAAACTATCATTTTTATTTCTTAATCTAATACGAACTTTTCATATATTATCTATAATCTCTTTTTCGATAATTTTAAATTTATTAAGAAATCGTATCCTTTAATTTTTCTTCAATAGTGCAAGAAGAGACCTCCATTTTAAAAAAAAAATTAATTATTATTCTTTGAAAATCACATGAGTTATTAACTCTTGAATACCTTTTGTAACTGGAGTTGTTATAAATTTAAATATAATATTATGACCATTTAAGGTTGTTCTTATACCTTTAGAATTAATCTTATTTATAGGTTGAATCATATTTAAGAATGGTGTTTTAAGAATTACAAATTGTGTTAAATTTTTTATTAGAATAAAGGTAGTTTTTAAACAAATATCATCATTACAAATATGAACTTGCAGCTGTTCATGTTTGTTTAGTTTCTTGCATTTTGCTTGGTGGGTTGGTCACTGCCTGCTGGGGCGCTGCCTGATGCATGTGTTGCACGCTGAGGAGATAGAAAGAGAGTGGTGGGTCAGTTTTTGTGTGGACGGCTCTCTGAAATGTAATAATGAAAATGGAGACTGCAGTAGGGTAGACCAGAGCACATCTAGCCCACCCATATGAGAACAAATCTGGTAACCATCAAAACTTTTTCACGGTATAAATACACGTGAATATGACAAGACAAAAGGTAAAAAGAAAGGCAAATAGTTAACTCCAAGGAGGGAAAATGAACAGTATTAAGCCAGCATTAAATAGTTTTACTCTTTACAAAAGTTGCACCGTACAAATGTATATTATATATCAACAATCATGACACATGTTTGTTTCAAGTGGATCCTTTGCGTGATGATTAAACTAACCCGTAGCTATCTATAAATACTGCAATTTGTATACATCAGGCTTCATAAAACTTGCTAGCTAGCTAATATTTCTTGACAGAAATTAGGAAATGGCTCTTCAAGGTCTCTTTACACCATTCCTAGTGATCTCCCCAACCCGCCGTGTTTCGCTTCTTTCACCAAAATACCCTTCTACAACAATTCGTACTACTAAATCCATTCAATGCATTGCAACCCCCACAACCTGACCTTGATGAAGCAGTGAACCGAAGATCCGCAAACTATCAACCAAGTTCTTGGGACTATGATTTTATCGAGTCACTCACCAGTGATTCCTTTCCTGCTAGAGATATAAAAATAAAATATATTTTTCTTTTTTTCTAACATGTTGGGTTCCTTTTGAATACTTTACAAATTTAAATAGTATCTAATTGTTACAAATTTAAATAATACTTATACTAATTTGAATAAAAAAAACAAAAGGTTTGAATCAAAAATTTGTGAAACTAAAAATTGGCTAAACCTAGGTCTAGTGGCGAACAAATCTATGACAAGATAATCCAAATCTTTAGATATCAATACCTATCTATAACAAGTCATAAGCCAATTCGCAAATGAGTTGAATGGGTAGATGATTTTTTAATTTGGCTGAGATCTCTCGAGTTAGTATCGAGTTATGACAAAAATAAACTAAATTGAGTTTGACCATAAGTTTTCGTACGTAAATATACAACCGAGTTAATTTCTTTGGTACGAGTCATAGTCCAATTTGGATTGTAAAATCGAAGAGTTGTGATCCTTCATCCTTCACTAAATATCTTCTATAGATTCCTATACATTCTAGCCCCCCTGAACTCCTCCATCATAATTACTAAAGTCCTAATATATATAGATATACATGCAGAAAGATGCAATCATATCTATTATATATATATATATAGAGAGAGAGAGAGAGAGAAAGAGGGTGTGTGTTACACCCCCAAATCCATGTACTAGCTACAGTGGACTGGTGCTCACTATTCAACCTGAACTTCTTCTGAATATATAAATTTTAGACTCACACTACTGACAGCTAGGCAGTTCTCAGGAAAGAGGGGGTCTTCCGTATAAACGGCGCGTAATCAAATAACTCATTTCCTTGACAGAACATTATAGACATTGCCAATAATGTTAAATCTAAATTAAGAATACACACATCTTAACTAAACATAACTTAGATAGTTTATTACAAATATCTCCGTCTAGTCCCAAGGTTCTTATAACCTTTACAAACACACACAAATATAAAATCCTTCAAATTCATTACAAATATTATAAATATTTAATTATTATATAAATAGCATTTATGCATCCATCTTTCATTTTCCTTTATCCTTGCCCGATCCTTTAGCCTTCTCAAGTTTAGCTGCAAGTGTTTATTTTAAGCAAAAATGAGCACAAATTGCCCAGTAAGTAATAAGATAGTTTGACATCTGACATTAAGAAAAAGAATCATTTGCATCTGAAGACTTCAGCAATTGGAATAAAATTGAGAAGTATTTGAATAACAAGAAATAATGAGATTTCAAGTTGTTACCATCGTACTGAGCGGTAATAAATACCTTGAACAAATAAAACCATCAGGACGAATATCAATCACAAAGACCGACAAACATCCTCCGCATGTACTTTAGGGGATCAACCTATCGTACCATATATTGTGCACATATATAAAGTTTTTAACGCCTAAGCGTAAATGAGACTATATGCCCAACATCTATTATCCCATTTTCTGGGTTGTTCATCTCAGTTTTATACCACGAGTCCGCACCAAAGCAATTTGGATTGGTTTGACTTTAAATAACATCCATGATTTGAACGAATTTAACAATATATCATCGTACATTAATATTGTCTAACCGGAACAATTGGCTTCGACGCATCTATTCAACAATTCATGAATATTAAGAACTTGAATAACATAAGAAAATCGATAACAAAACAATGCTTTCAATGGACTTAAGTACGAATACTAGCATATATCATCAATTGAACAATTTATAATTCAACAATAAAGGAGACTTGCACAATATATAAACCTGTGTAAGTTATAACATCATTATCATAAGAACTTGTACGGAATGATAATTGCACAAGTTAGGAAACTTACATTCAATACAGAAATCAAATGAAGTTAGGATACTTGCCTGATATGTTGTCTAAATATAACGTTATTAATTTGTCCTTCAAAAGACCTACACATATCATTAAGGTCATCACACCAATTAGTCACATACGTCACATGCCGTCATATTTTACCCGATAGAACTTTACTCGAATTAATTGTTTTACCTTTACATAAATCCATTTTCTTTATTAAACGTACTTAACCATTTTATTATTTTTCTTCCTCCTGGCCACACACACTTAGAAATATTCCCCATGTAAAAATAATTTTATTATAATTTTTCAGCTTTACTAAGTATTTTTAAAAGGTGCCATTTCGGTTCAAAACTTAGCAAATTTTGCTATAACGAACCTAATTCCAAAAATTCCCAAATTTGGTCAGTATCTTACTTAAATTAAAGTATACTTTCAGTTAAAATTTCATAATCGTCTGAGTTATAGAACTAAAGTTATAGCAATTTTCGTCGAGAAAACCCTAATATTAAATTGGTCATATCTCACTCATCCGAAGTCGGATTACATTCATCTTTGGACAGGAGATTTGTTATACCATATAGTTTTATTACCCAAAAGAGATTAAGTTTTCTCACTAGTTAAGTAGACGAAACTGTCCACGAAAAAAATGGGCAGCAAGCTTTTACCGATTTTCCAGTTTTGCCTGTTTTAGTAGAAATTCCATCATAAAAATTTACAAGGTATTTTCTGGAAATTCCAGTTGTAAGGGTTAGAGAACTCATATATCTATCACCACAAGTTGACCACACTCAAAAATCGAAATATAATGAGAGTTATGGTTGTTCAAATTTCAGTTTCTGTTTTTAGGAAAAACAGATATTATCTTCTTTATTTCAACTTTGGTTCTTCAACCATTTTTCATCGCCTAAGTTATTTAACATCATTATCTAACATATTTAGATATATATGAGTATGATACATGTTTATATATATATATATATATCCAAGACCTTTACAAGAAAATTGAATATAGGAAGGTTTTAGGTATTACCTTTACTTAGTTGGTAGAACTTCCTCCTCTTGCTCCTAAGCTTTCCCCCAATCTCTCAAACTCTCTGTCTCTATCTCTCTCTCTTTTCTCTAACTTAGTTTTCTGAAAATGAAGTAATGTAATGTAAGTATTCTTGGTGTTGGCTATTTATAGACCCAAATAGAAGAATTGCAAGTAGCTCCTTCTTTCTTAGTTTTCATTTATGGTCCACTCCCTCATCTTTTTATCTTTCCTCATTTGTCCTAACTATTTACCCCAGTCATCCAATCAATTAAGCTAGTATTTAGGGTAGTCAAACTAGGGAACCATGATCCCCATTTTTCCTCCTTGTTTCCTTCCATGTTTCTTTATTTGTTCCCCACTATGTCTCCCACCATCTCTTTTTCTTTTCTTTTTTTTTAACTTATTTATTACATCATTAATGCATCACCACTTCTAGAAGTTGGATCAAGGACTTGGGCTTGACTTTTTGGGCTCCTCGTAAGATTTATTAGGGCTTGTATTGGACTCATGTTTGAACTATTTTAATTCTTTCTTGGACTCTCCCAATTAACATTTAACTTGGGCTTGCCAACTAAGTTTAATTCCTTAACTATTTTGCCCCATTAGTAACTTACTTGCATAATTAATTTGGGCTCACTTACATTGCCATACAAGGCTAGTAACCAAGCTTTGTTAGTTAATAACCTAAGCTTTAATTTTCTTAACATTTAATCAACTTGATTAAATCATTTCTCTTGGCTTTTTTTTGTTCCTTAGTTAGTTCAAACTAATTAAATTAATTAGCCTTGTCTAACTATTAATTTACATCTCTCATCACTTAAATAAATATATTACACACATATTTATTCATTTATAACATTTGCACAAAAAAATTCAAACAAACTTCATTTCATTAATAATTATACATAACCCTATTTACAATGCTACATGATTTTCTCGGTTATTATATTTTCCCCCTTATAAGGATTTCGTCCCTAGAATCACTATTATAAGGTTAAACAAAAAGATGAGGATAATTTTTTTTCATCTTTTTTTCGAGCTCCCACGTAGCTTCTTCGGCATTGTGGTTTCTCCAAACTAACTTTACCGAAGATATTATCTTATTTCTTAAAACTTGCTCTTTCCTATCAATTATCTGAATAGGAATTTCTTCATATGTTAGGTCTTTTTCAACCTGAATAGGTTCATATTCAATTATGTGTTTGTAATCCTGTTTGTATGGTCGTAAAACTGACACATGAAACACATTATGAATATGTTCCAGCTATGGAGGTAAAGCTATTTCATAAGCTACCTCACCCATTCTCTTTAGTACATCGAATGGTCTTATAAATCTCGGACTCAACTTGCCTTTCTTTCCAAATCTTATCTTCCTTTTCCAGGGAGATACCTTTAGAAACACATAAGTTCTGATATCAAACTCTCGTTATTGCCTATGCTGATCTGCACACTTCTTCTGTCGATCTTGAGCCGACACTAACCTCGTTCTTATCTTCTTAACAACCTCTACAGTCTGCTGAATAGTTTCGGTCCAAGTAGTCGAAGTTCCCCTACCTCGTCCCAACATAGTGGTGTCCTACATTGTCTCCCATATAGTGTTTCGTAAGGCGGCTTGCCGATACTCGCATGATAACTATTGTTATATGCAAATTCGACTAAAGGTAGATGGTTGTCCCAACTTCCCTTAAAATCCATAACACATGCTCTCAACATGTCTTCCAGTGTCTGAATTGTTCTTTCACTTTGACCGTCTGTTTGAGGATGACACGTCGTGCTCAACCTCAACTGTGTTCCCATGTGTTCTTGGAAACTTTTTCAAAAATTCGCTGTGAATCGCGGATCGCGATTTGACACAATCGATACTGGCACTCCATGTCAGGAAATAATTTCCTTAACATAAAGTTTGGGCTAATTGATCTAGATTAAACCTGATCTTGATTGGCAAGAAATGCGCTGATTTGGTTAAACGATCCACGATCACCCATATTGCATCATATCCCATCTGAGTAGTTGGAAGCCCTACCACGAAGTCCATCGTGATATGCTCCCACTTCTATTCTGGAATTTCTAAAGGTTGAAGTAAACCACTTGGTCTCTGATGTTCAGCCTTAACTTTCTGACACGTTAAGCATCTGCTGATGCATTCTGCAACTTCTCTCTTCATATTTGACCACTAAAAATGTTGACGAAGGTCTTGGTACATCTTTGTACTTCCCGGGTGAATAGAATAGTTCGAGCTATGAGCCCCTTGCAAAATTTCTTCCCGTAATTCAGGTGCTAACGGTACCCAAATTCCATCTTCAAATCTCAACAATCATTTATTATCCACCTTGAATTTAAGCTCTTCTCCTTCTGAAATTCTCTTTTTTATCTTATCACATTCTTCATCATTGCTTTGTGCTTCTTTTACACTGTCCAATAAAATTGGACGAGCCTCCATTGCAAACAATTTCTCTTCCAACTCATTTGGAAATTTGATTTTTATTTCCATCTTGGCCATCTCTTTGATTAGCTCTTCTTGAGCTGTTAACATTGACAATTTCTCTTTATTCTTTTTGTTTAAGGCATCGACAACCACATTAGCCTTCCTCGGGTGATATAAAATTTCACAATCATAATCTTTTATCAACTCCAACCATCTTCTCTGCCCTATGTTCAGCTCCTTTTGTGTGAAGATATACTTTAGACTTTTATGCTCTGTATATATCTCACATCTTTCACCATATAAATAGTGCCTCTATATCTTTAGGGCAAACACTACCGCTGCCAATTCTAGGTCATGGGTAGGATATCCTTTGTCATAATCTTTTAGCTGTCGTGACACATACACGATGACTTTACCATGTTGCATAAGCACACAACCAAGTCCTTTGTGCGACGCATCACTGAAAACCACAAAATCACCTGTATCATCTGGTAGAGATAACACTGGTGCTTCACTCAACCGTTTCTTTAGCTCTAAAAAGCTATTTTCGCACTTCTCTGACCAATCGAATTTCACCGTTTTTCTTGTCAGATTAGTTAGAGATCCCGCTATTTTCAAGAAATCTTTAATGAATCTTCGATAATATCCTGCCAATCCCAAAAAACTTCTCACCTCTGTTAGTGTCTTTAGCTGCTCCCAATTAATCATTGCCTCCACTTTTGCTGGATCCACAGAGATTCCATCTTTATTAATCACGTGTCCCAAAAATTGAACTTTTTCTAACCAAAATTCACACTTGGTAAATTTTGCGTACAACTTCTCTTTCCTTAGTGTTTCTAACACCACTCTCAAATGTTCAGCATGATCTTCGTGCGTCTTAGAGTAGACTAGAATATCATCGATGAACACAACCATAAACTTGTCCAAGTATTGCTTGAACACTCGACTCATCATATCCATAAATAATGTTGGCACATTTGTTAACTAAAATGACATCACTAGGAACTCGTAATGGCCATAACGCATCCTAAATGTTGTCTTAGGTATATCCTCCTTTTTCACCTTCAACTGGTGATATCCTGTCCTCAAGTCTATCTTAGAGAAATATCTTGCTCCCTTCAACTGATCGAAAAGATCATCAATCCTAGGTAATGGGTATTTATTCTTGATCGTCGCCTTGTTTAGCTCCCAATAGTCGATACAAAGTCTCAACGATCCATCTTTCTTCTTGACAAATAAAACCGGTGCTCCCCACGGAGATACACTCGGTTGGATATACTTCTTGTCCAATAACTCCTGCAATTGAACCATTAGTTCCTTCATCTCCACCGGTGCCATTCTGTATGAAGCTTTCGAAACTGTCGTTGTTCCTGGTATTACATCTATGACAAATTCGATTTCCCTATCTAGAGGAAGACCTGGTAATTCCTCCGAAAATACATCTGGAAACTCTCTTACCACAGGTATCTGTCCCATCACTGCTCCCATTCTCTGGGTATCAACAACGTGAGCCAGATAACCTGCACATCCTTTTCTTAGCAGCTTCCTAGCTTGCATCATCGTCAAACAACAAGAGTGTCCAGGTGATAGAACACTACTTTAATCTGACTTGAAGTCTGAAAGTTCATACGCTTCTTATGGTAATCTATCATTGCCCCATGGTTATACAACCAATCCATTCCTAAGATTACATCAAACTCTCCTAGTTGAATTGGAATTAAATTCACAGACAACTCATGCCCTCCTATAGTTATGCAACAATTCCTGTGAATATTCCTAACGGAAATTACTTCCTTATTTGCAACTTCTATGTTCAGAGGATACTCTAATTTTTCTTCTGGTAATTTTAATAATTACGCAAAATCACATGATACAAATGAACAGGTAGCACCCAAATTCAATAATATATATGCATTTATATCATTGATCATAATGATACCCGACACCACATCCCTGGACGCCACTGCATCTTGCACGGTCATGTTGAAAGTCTTTGCGGTTGATCGATTAAGTGGGGATGGACCAGTCATTGTCTGTTTGCCATTGTTGCTCCCCTTGTTCCCATTTCCTCCATTTGTCCCCTTTATCAGACAGTTCCTCGCCTGATGGTCTAATGTTCCACAAGTAAAACACTCATTCTTTTTCTGGATGGGACAATTAGGAGAAATGTGTCCCTCTTGCCCGCAATTGAAACACACATTCTTACCCTTTAGACATGCGCCCGAATGGTTCTTCTCGCACTCTTTATAAGCGTCTATCTTCTTCTTTGAATCTCCCGGTTTATTTTCAGAATTTCTTGGCTTATTGTTATTCCTCTTTCTTTTGTTAGTACCTCCACTACTTCCTTCACCTCTGTGCACTCCTTCATTCTTGTGCTTCTTCTGTTCTTTGTTGAACTCCATCAGAGTCTCGCTTCCTCCTTCAGCAATTATGGCTTTTTCTAAAAGGGTAGCGAAACTGTTTGTCTGCAGCACGGATAGTCTATTATACAATCACGGTTTAAGACCCTACTCAAACCTCCTACTTTTTCTTTCTTTTGTATCAACCTGATGAGGTGCAAACCTCGCCAGTTCGTTAAATTTTGCAGTGTATTGAGGTACAGTCATATCCCCCTTCTTTAGTTCCAGAAATCGTATTTCCATGCGACTCTTCATGGTTGTAGGAAAGTAATTCTCAAAGAATACTTCCTTGAATCTCTCCCATGGTATTATTCCTGTTCCAACCCTATTTAGGTTCGCCTCCCACTAAAAGTTAGCTTCGCCCCTCATCATGTGTGTAGCAAAAGTCGTCTTCTGCTCTTCCGCTACTCGAACGATCGTAAATGCTTTCTCGATCTCTTTAATCTATGCTTGAGCCTCAATCGGATTTGTGGTTCCTTTGAATTCTGGAGGTCCCACACTCTTGAAATCCTTAAAACTAGTCACTTGAGCCATCAGAGGGTTTTCATTTGTGTTATTCGTAGCTCTACCTTGGAATGCCCCGACTAACAAGTCTATAAATTGTTGCATGGGATTTGGTGGATTACCAGTGCCGTTAATAGGTTCTTGTTGTTCTCTTTGTCTTTGAGGTCTTCCTCTTGGCATATTTTTGTAACATATATATTACTATATATTATCATCCCATCATCTATTCTCACATCATTATCAGTTGGCGAAAAAAATAAATCATCACATCGCATATCTTAATAAACATATTTATATTAATATGCATATCGTAGTATATAGTACTTTACATCTGGTAGCATTCCGCTATTTACATATATATCCTATATTTTACATAAGAGTTGGGGTTTATATAATATTTACAAACATGCATATATATATATATATATATCATAATATCCATCTACTTATTATCTATGGAAGCATTCCACGCTCAACTGCTTCATCGTATTCCTGATCCATAATATGAATCATTAACTCTCGATCCATGGTGAATCGAGGCTGTCCGAACTATTTTGGGTAATTATAAACTCGGTTTTGGGTTCTCTCAAATGCTGTCCAAAAAGCGTATCCCATATCATCTATCTTAGCCTTTTTGGATCGAACTTCTCTTTCTACAATATCCACGTGTCGTGCAGCTCTGACCCATGTATCTTCCATCCTTACTCGTTCAACTGACTCCTCTTTCAACTGGTCTTTGATATTTTCTTTCTCTGATTCTAACTCTACTATTCTATGTTCTGCCTGAGCAAGTTTATGTTCAAGCTCTGCATATTGGGTAACAAAATCTTGAACTGATATGTCTCTTTGTTCAACAACAACTTGTCACTCTTCATCCTGCTCCTCTAACTCTCAGATCCTATCCTCTAGTATAATATTCTTATCCATTAGCTTAGCTAACATGTCATCCTCAAATGAGATATCATCCTGGGGTATTTCATTTGAGTCCTTCGCGAGCTCGTCCTCCTCAGGGTCCTCTTCTGGTTCACTCTTAGCTGCTATCTCTGCGACTGGCTTGGGTGCAACTATCAATTCTTCACTTACCACATGAATATTTCTAATTCATTCTTCGTCTGACATCTTGCGTTCAGGTTTAATAACTTAATTAGTCTCTCGCAAAAATATATATATTTATTATCACAATATATTTTATTCCATTATCATTTCTTTTGATGAATTTCCTCAATTCATCGCTTAAAACTCTATATGAGTTCTTCTCCTTACTATCTCCTCTAATTTCTCCACGGTTATATTCTAAGGTACTCCCACCTAAGGTCTATAACCTATAGCTCTGATACCAACCTGTGACACCCCAAATCCATGTACTAGCTACAGTGGATTGGTGCTCACTATTCAACCTGAACTTCTTCTGAATATATAAATTTTAGATTCACACTACTGACAACCAGGCAGTTCCTAAGAAAGAGGGGGCCTTCTGTATAAACGACGAGCAATCAAATAACTCATTTCCTTGATAGAACATTCTAGACATTGCCAATAATGTTAAATCTAAATTAAGAATACACACATCTTAACTAAACATAATTTAGATAGTTTATTACAACCATCTCCGTCTAGTCCCAAGGTTCTTATAAACCTTTACAAATACACACATATATATAAAATCCTTCAAATTCATTACAAATATTATAAATATTTAATTATTATATAAATAGCATTTATGCATCCATCTTTCATTTTCCTTTATCCTTGCCCGATCCTTCATCCATCTCAAGTTTAGCTACAAGTGTTTATTTTAAGCAAGAAAGAGCACAAATTGCCCAACAAATAATAAGATAGTTTGACATCTGACATCAAGAAAAAGAATCATTTGCATCTGAAGACTTCAGCAATTGGAATAAAATTGAGAAGTATTTGAATAACAAGAAATAATGAGATTTCAAGTTGTTACCATCGTACTGAGCGGTAATAAATACCTTGAACAAATAAAACCATCAGGACGAATATCAATGACAAAAACCGACAAACATCCTCCACAGGTACTTTAGGGGATCAACCTATCGTACCATATGTTGTGCACATATATAAAGTTTTTAACGCCTAAGCGTAAATGAGACTATATGCCCGACATCTATTAACCCATGTTCAGGGTTGTTCATCTCAGTTTTATACCACGAGTCCGCACCAAAGCAATTTGGATTTGTTTGACTTTAAATAACATCCATGATTTGAATGAATTTAACAATATATCATCGTACATTAATATTGTCTAACCTGAACAATTAGCTTTGACGCATCTATTCAACAATTCATAAATATTAAGAACTTGAATAACATAAGAAAATCGATAACGAAACAATGCTTTCAATGGACTTAAGTACGAATACTAGCATCTATCATCAATTAAACAATTTATAATTCAACAATAAAGGAGACTTGCACAATATGTAAACTTGTGTAAGTTATAACATCATTATCGTAAGAACTTGTACGGAATGATAATTGCACAAGTTAGGAAACTTACATTCACTACATAAATCGAATGAAGTTAGGATACTTGCCTGATATGTCGTCTAAATATAACGTTATTAATTTGTCCTTCAAAAGACCTACACATATCATTAAGGTCATCACACCAATTAGTCACATACGTCACATGCCGTCATATTTTACCCGATAGAACTTTACTCGAAATAATTGTTTTACCTTTATATAAATCCATTTTCTTTATTAAACGTATTTAACCATTTTATTATTTTTCTTCCTCTTGGCCACACACATTTAGAAATATTCCCCATGTAAAAATAATTTTATTATAATTTTTCTTCTTTATTAAGTATTTTTAAAAGGTGCCATTTCGGTTCAAAACTTAGCAAATTTTGCTATAACGAACCTAATTCCAAAAATTCCCAAATTTGGTCAGTATCTTACTTAAATTAAATTATACTTTTAGCTAAAATTTCATAACCGTCTGAGTTATAGAACTAAAGTTATAGCAGTTTTCGTCGAGAAAACCTTAATATTAAATTGGTCATATCTCACTCATCCGAAGTCAGATTACGTTCATCTTTGGACAGGAGATTTGTTATACCATATAGTTTTATTACCCAAAAGAGATTAATTTTTCTCACTAGTTAAGTAGACGAAACTGTCCACGAAAAAAATGGGCAGCAAGCTTTTACCGATTTTCCAGTTTTGCCTGTTTTAGTAGAAATTCCATCATAAAAATTTACAAGGTATTTTCTGGAAATTCCAGTTGTAAGGGTTAGAGAACTCATATATCTATCACCACAAGTTGACCACACTCAAAAATCGAAATATAATGAGAGTTATGGTTGTTCAAATTTCAGTTTCTGTTTTTAGGAAAAACAGATATTATATTCTTTATTTCAACTTTGGTTCTTCAACCATTTTTCATCGTCTAAGTTATTTAATATTATTATCTAACATATTTAGATATATATGAGTATGATACATGTTTATATACATATATCCAAGACCTTTACAAGAAAATTGAATATAGGAAGGTTTTAGGTATTACCTTTACTTAGTTGGTAGAACTTCCTCCTCAAGCTCTCAAACTCTCCCTCTCTTCTCTCTAACTTAGTTTTTTGAAAATGAAGTAATGTAATGCAAGTATTCTTGGTGTTGGCTATTTATAGACCCAAATAGAAGAATTTCAAGTAGCTCCTCCTTTCTTGGTTTTCATTTATGGTCCACTCCCTCATCTTTTCATCTTTCCTCATTTGTCCTAACTATTTACCCGAGGCATCCAATCAATTAAGCTAGGATTTAGGGTAGTCAAATTAGGGAACCATGATCCCCATTTTCCTTCTTGTTTCCTTCCATGTTTCCCTCTTTGTTCCCCACTATGTCTCCCACCATCTCTTTTTCTTTTCTTTTTTTTTAACTCATTTATTTTATCATTAATGCATCACCACTTCTAGAAGTTGGATCAAGGACTTGGGCTTGGCTTTTTGGGCTCCTTGTAAGATTTATTAGGGCTTGTATTGGACTCATGTTTGGGCTATTTTAATTCTTTCTTGGACTCTCCCAATTAATATTTAACTTGGGCTTGTCAATTAGGTTTAATTCCTTAATTATTTTGCCCCATTAGTAACTTATTTGCATAATTAATTTGGGCTCTCTTACATTGCCATACAAGGCTAGTAACCAAGCTTTGTTAGTTAATAACCTAAGCTTTAATTCTCTTAACATTTAATCAACTTGATTAAATCATTTCTATTGGCTTTTTTTTGTTCCTTAGTTAGTTCAAACTAATTAAATTAATTAGCCTTGTCTAACTATTAATTTACATCTCTCATCACTTAAATAAATATATTACACACATATATTTATTCATTTATAACATTTGCACAAAAAAATTCAAACAAACTTCATTTCATTAATAATTATACATAACCCTATTTACAATGCTACATGATTTTCTCGGTTATTACAATGAGAATAAAATAGAGAAGTGCAAGTAAAAGAAAATCAGAACATATAGAGGAATATTGAAAGAATATATATGTTAAAAACCTGTTGATTGAAGTCATTGACCGTTTGATGATGATAATGCATTGGCGATGAGTCGCCGATGCACCGGATCTCTTTCCCACGACACATATCTCTCTTCCGTAAAAATTGATTAGTTTTGAAAATAAGTTTTATCAGTAAACTATTTTTGCCCTCTCTCAATAGAAACTTCCCTCACTCTCTTTTTCTTTAGAATCGGATTACTTTTGAATCAATAAATTAATTACTAACTATTTTGTAAACTTGTCCGCTCCTTGCATGGGTACCATACTTGTAATGACTAAATTGTAAATCTAACCCTCCTATTTGTTATGTTTTTGCAAAAGTGTTCCCTAAACTTTTTTCTTAGCACAAGTCTCCCTCATAGATACATGTGCAAAATTATTCCTCCAACCCCTTTTGTAAATAAAAAACTAAATTTTATTAAATTAAATTTGACAGAAAGTGCTAACATATTATTCATGCCTAAAGTAAGGTTATTATAGTCATTATGATAATTAGACCTATTTGAGATACATTTGAGAGCAACAAAATTCTCATTTACGATCGAGAAAGGACAAATGTGAGTTAAGATGACTCAAATTAGAGTTCAAATTTATCTTAATCAAACCACGAGTTTTAAATTATGGCTAAAATTCATTTCTGCCAAATCATATTTTGTGAAATTAAAGTTACAAGTAATCGTTAGGGTTTAAATTAGTCTTGCAAATGGAGCGGATAATTCGATTGCCACCTTGGGAACATGATGACACACCTGTTAGCACTATAATAATCTTAATTTATGCAACAAAATGATACGTTAGCATTTTTTTGTCAAATTCAATTAACAAAAATTACTTTATTATCAACGAAAAATGATGGAAGAACAATTTTGCATGACTAATATATATATGAGAGAAACTTGTGTTAAAAAATAAATTTAGAGAACACTCTCGCAAAAACATTTTGCTTTACAATCACACGAGTAAGGCAAAACACAAGTACATTTTGCTTTATCCTTTGTCGCTTAAGATTTATTTTGCTTTCAGAGCCCACCCTGTCCATAATACCAAATAACCCACCTATTTTGAATTAATGTGCAACAACAGTGATTTATTTGGACAGGCGGTGGCCGGAACCCTTTTTGTGGTCTATAATAGGCTGTCCACCTATTTTGAATTAATGCGCAACAGGTTAATATTTTCTTAATATTTAAACATAAATGTAAATAAGATAAATCCCTTTAATATATATAATAGGTCGTGCTTGCTTCCTTCCAAGTATTATTAGGGGATCGCACTAAATAGGTCACTAATGGGTGATGTTCTATTTTAAGCATCAAATCTGTACTCCACTATATCGTGTCCCCAAAATAACATAATACTCTATCCGTTTTGAAATATTATATCAGTATTATAATTTTAAAGTCAATATGATATATTTTGTAGTTTAAAATTAATGTAATTTATTTAATTTTAAGTCAATATGCTACTTTATCATGAAATGACACCTGAAAAATTATATCTAGCTCTTCAAGAAAGAATTAAAAAAAATATGTAGTGCCTGATATTGGAAGAGCTTCTCTCATGGAGTGAATTCTTTATTTTTTAATGAATCCTAACTATTATAGTAATGCCAGAGGTCTCAATTTTTTTTGTCTCAAATGGATCTCAAATGACATGACATTGAATATTTTAATGATAATTTATGGCATAACCCAACCAATGTTATGGTGATACATCATTTGAGACACTTTTGAGACCAAAAATTTGAAACTCCTAGCATCACCCTAACTATTATCATTTTCTATTATGGAATGGAAATGCTTGTATAGAAGAAACAATATATAGATAAAAAAAATTTCAAAATCAAAAGAGCAAAAAATAAAGAATCTCTATCCTCACCTTTCAATTTTTGTGAAAAGAAATGTAATTCCTTAAATATTGAAAATTTTAATATAGAATATCCATAACAGTGACAGTTGTTCGGTCTATCTGATAGATACGAAAAATTCCCGCTCGTTCATCTAATTAATAAAATAAGAATCGAAAGAATAAGGACCTAAATCTTCTTTTATATCAGTCTTTTTTATCCATCTCACGAAAAAAATTGGATTTCTTGTTCAATCTATTTATTGGCTTTAAATCATTGATGATTCAATTTGAAAAGAAAGAGATATTTCTCTTTTTTTATGATGATTAAATATAGTCTTTACTGTAAAACTGTATTCCAATAATGATATCGAAATAGGAAAATTTTCGATTATAAATTTTTTTGAATAATTCCTTATAAGTTGAATTTTTGGTATTAAAAGAAATTGGAGATGGGGTCAATCTCTTCTATTGAGTCACTTAAAGATGAAGGGTAAATAATTCATTTATTCGTGTTATTTATGTTAGTTATATTATTTTTATATTTCTATTTGTTTGTTTTTTTATATATAAAAAAGTTACATTCATACAATAAAAGGTGGGGTCTTGTTAATATTTCTTCAGAAAAATCTTTACCATCTATGTATAAAAGAAAAAAACTATAAATTAATATGTCTATATATCGACTGAGCCAATGACTATTCATGTTTTTATAATTGAATTAATTCTATACCGACTCCAAATTAGAATATTATGGCAAAATTTTGTTTGAAACGATGCCGTGAAAAGCAACGTGTGACAGATGCGGTAAAAAGCAACGTGCGACAGATGCTGTAGTTTCTCATTATGTGTTCTATCTCTTTTCATTTATCTCATTTCCCTCGAACTTTGCGAGTTCCAAGCATCCGACTAGTGAAATGGGAAGAAAAGAAAAAAGATTTATGATTTACCGTGATCTCCATTTGCCAATATTAAAATTTGCGGGACACAAATTAGTCATATAAAAACAAATAATGACTAAGATACATGTAAAGAAAAACAGATTGACGTCTTATACAAGGGAGGAGAATACATTCATTATTTTCTTCAAGAGATTACATTGTATAAAGGTGTCTATTTACCGACAATACACACAAACACACACACACACACACATATATATATATATATAATTCAATTTAAAGTATATATTTTATCCTAGGGGTCTAGAGGGAGAATTTGGCGAATGAGTCAAGGGAACAGGGAGGACTGAGAAAAAACTTACATTCAATTTAGCTTATATATAGGTATATGTAATTTTACACAGTAAAAAAAGATACCTTTACTTCTTTTTTTTTTTGATTTGAACGATAAAAGTATTCTCGGGTCAGCTTACATGTTAACCAAGATTAAACCACTCCCCTAGGCGATCTTATAAGAGTGCACCTCCTATATCGGTCTGATGCATTCAGAAAAATTCGATTCGAACTCAAGACAAAAGGAAGGGAGCAAACTTCATTGACCAATATGTCAACCCCTTAAAATTGAGAGACTTTTATCACTAAGCTGTCATGTCTGGTCTAACATGCAAGAGATATTGATAATTCAATACATCTAACTAATTATCTTTTATCAGTCTCACTAAATATGTACTATTATTTAATATTATCTCTAGCTAATTATTCTTATCACTAATATAATCTAATACTACCAGCGTCAGTTGGCGCAGTGGTTCAATCTTAGTCCTGGGATGAACCGTAAACCCGGACATCTTGAGTTCGAGTCCCACCTGCAACAATTGTTAAGCCTGCAAAGGTAACGCTGGCCACGGTCCCCCTTAAGCGCAAGTTGGGAAGCAAAAAAGCACTGGCACCGGGCTGGGGAGATTAGTCGGGTTGCGACCCGGAACTCCACATCATAAAAAAAATATATAATCTAATACTTCTCCTCAAGATGTACATCTATTGAAAATAAATGTTCATCTCAGTTATAAAAAAAATATTTTTTTTGTGTCTACTAAAATAGATCTAGAATTAGAAGATTAGAAATCTCAAAAGGAGTAAATCCCTTTAATTAAAAAAATAAAATAAAAATAATTACATCAAAGAGAAAGTTTATAATTTTCTTCTTCTACTGGATTTGTATCACTGTGACGCCCCAAATCTGGGGTCTCTTTACCCACAGACTCGCTGTTCACGGTACTACACATCAACGTCTATTCTACCCATACATCATCAACATAAGGACAAAAATGTAATTACTAAATATTACATGTAATATCTGAGGATAATGCACCGTACAAATTTGTGAATAAAATATTTTTTTTTCTTTTTTTTTAAATATGTTATTTGAATAAATTTTGATTCAAGTGTAATTATAAATATAATTATGTATGTGATATGTGAGACTATTCATGTTGTGAGATTTTTTTTTTGAGATTGAGAAATGAAAGTTTAGTAAGAAAGAGATTAACTTATATTAGTTAATCATTTCATGTAGACAAGATATTAAATAACTTAATTGTTAATGTGAAATTATTATATGATGATGTTAATGTCAATACATCCATATGCCAAGCGGATGTAAATTAATCATTTGATTAAGAAATAAAAATTTAATATATATAAATATATATATTAAATAAATTGTTTAAAGACAATTTATGGAAGGAATTGAGAAAATTGAAATTATGAAGCTTAGATAAGCTATTTAAATAATTAATGGAATAAATAGTAATTATATAATTGGTTTGTTCCATTTCGAATATTTATTTTAATTATGAATTTAACTTCATTATTAATAAAGTAGAAATTTTATACATGTTGTAAAGGTAATTACCCAATTTTGGTGAATAATGAGATTACATGTAATTATAATACACTAGGTTGGTAGCCGTGCAAAGCACGACCCTGTTTGATAAATTTGCATCCTGTTACTTAAAATAAATACAATCAAGTTTACCAACTGCAAATGAAAGGCTGGAAACAAAAGATAGAGAGGAAAGAACATCATATACATGAGATTGAATACAAATAAATGATAGTAACATATTTACATAATAGTTCACAGTAAAGATACACTGTAATTCCATCAAACATGTAATGTCTAAACATGATGATTTTGGGAATTTAAATAGTCAATTTTTAATTGATAATTGATAAGGGATGATGGGTGTCTGGAATATGAAACAAAAGTATGTGAATATAAGTTGTATATGCATGTTGGTGTTTGGAATATGAAACAAAAGGCAATTAATTTATCATGAGTGTTTGGAATATGAAACAAAAGTATGTGAATATAAGTTGTAAAGGCAATTAATTTATCATGGGTGTTTGGAATATGAAACAAAAGTATGTCAATATAAGTTGTATATGAATGTTGGTGTTTGGAATATAAAACAAAAAGAAGTTAATTATGATGGGTGTTTGGAAGATAAAACAAAAGACAATTAATTTACTGTATATAAATAAATGTATTAATTGATAATTAAAAAGAAGTTAATTATGATGGGTGTTTGGAAGATAAAACAAAAGACAATTAATTTACTGTATATAAATAAATGTATTAATTGATAATTAAATCGAGTTAATTAACAATTGAACTGAGTCAATTTGTAAATTAACCGAGTTAATTGACAATTGAACCGAGTCAATTTTCAAATTGATTTCAATTGATTTCAAATTGAAAGTGGATAAGATAGCTTAAACCGAGTTAATTGACAATTAAATCGAGTCAATTTGTAAATTAACCGAGTTAATTAGCAATTGAGCCGAGTTAATTTTCAAATTAATTCCAAATTGATTTCAATTGATTTCAAATTGAAAGTGGATAAGATATCTTGTCCTGCTTTTATATATAATAGTAGATGTAATGATAATACCTTAATAAATTTATGTATATGTATGGTAGAAACAATGTAATATATAATATATTATATATAATGCAGTGTATTATATATGATGAAAAGTGTATATATATATATATATATATAATGTGATATTATATAGCTACGTATTATATATATAGGGGTATATGTAGGTACACAACGGTGTACTACACAGTCGGAATATAACGACGATTTTTTTGAGCTATAGCGACGGTTCACTCGCCATAGACTAGAATATCTAGCGACGGTTGAACCGTCGCTATAGCCCAAAAAAACAGTCACCATAGGCGACTGTGTACTACACATCTGTGTATATACATTTTTTCCATATATATATATATATATACACACACGCATCTATATACATTATGGGTGTGCTGAGAACTTGCTAGCCACCTATCAAGCATGCTAAGTTATTAAACTACCTAAGTGGAGCATGTTGTGTTTTTTTTTAAA
Source organism: Aralia elata (assembly GCA_034770075.1). Taxonomy (NCBI): domain Eukaryota; kingdom Viridiplantae; phylum Streptophyta; class Magnoliopsida; order Apiales; family Araliaceae; genus Aralia; species Aralia elata. The sequence continues at coordinate 90,038,434 of CM068385.1, forward strand.
AACCTAGTGCATTGTGCTGGGAAGTTAAAGCAGGCATGCTGAAATTAAGAAATTTAAAACTTGGTGTGGGGGAATTAAGAGGCTAGTGTATTCAGCTGAGTCAATAACTAAGCAGGTGGTGGCATGACCATAGACCATTAGAATGACACTAAACCATTCTTCATCTGATAATAGGAAAGAGAGAGAAACTAAAGAACTTATACCTAAAAATATTCCCAGCATGCTCTTCATTCCTCTCCACTCCCGTTTCCTCTCTTCTCCTCTCTAATGGTGTAAGTCTTCACTCTTCAATACTACCAAAAACACCAAAATACAAAAACTCCACCATACTCTCAGAAAAATCGAAGTAGCAAACTGAAATTGAAGAGAGGATGGAGCAAGGTGCAATCCAAAAGAAGAATTAAACTTAACTATTACAAATTGGAGTAAGGATTGAACCATAAAAGAGGTAAGTTATGTATTTATATTATATTCATAAAAATTTAGTTAAATGAGGCATTGTATTACTATAGATTGTCATGTTTGGCTTGTGAACTGACTTAGAAGGAGATTAGTTGTTATGCGGAGTAATAAGGGAGGAAAACATGGTTTGAAGCAAGTATAAATCCCTATGAAATCTGTTCCAAAATGGGCTGCACACAAGGTGTTTGTAAAAATGCCACAAGGAAGCTATTTTACTTAAAACATAAAAATTGGTTTATGCTTTGTGCTAGATAGTGTTCATGCATGAATTAAAAGATAACTTAAGTTGGTTAAGTGTATTAGAACAAGTCCAAGAAGAATTTTATGAAGTTTCTATAAAAATGGGTTTGGTAAAAATCTGTATGGCAGAGCATCTTTTGAACCTCTGTATGGATGTCCTAAAGAATTCTTTTTGGGTATGTTATATTTTTATAAATTAATATGTAGTACCATGTATAACATATTAAAATTTGGAAGCAATCCGATTTGTGAATTGAGAGCTACAAAATCACAAAGTAGGTGCAAAAATCACGAAAGTGCTGGAAAATCTGGGCAGCCACTGCTCCAGATCCTGATTTCTGTTTAATTGCGGTTCTGCCACTGAGTGTTTAATTAGTTAAAAATCAATAATAAAATGTGTTTTTAATACATAAGTTAATCTATAAATTGTGCTAATAACCTAACATGATTAGTAAGCTAAGATTATAAAGTTAATCTTTGAAATATGGAAATTGAATCCATATTTGTAGAATATATATTATCGTTAAGCTATGTAATGACTTTAATTGCATTACATAAGTATACGTAACATACTAGCAACATAAATAATTTATAATTAAACTAATAAATCCAACAAAGTTAGTAAATTTAAGATTAAGTTATTAAACTTTGAAAATGCAAGTTTTAATCGAAACTTGTAGAATGCGTATACATTGAACTATGTAATAATTCTAATTACACTAAATAAGTATACGTGAGATATTAGCAAAATAAATAACCTCTAAATTGGATTAATTAACCTAACATGGTTAATAATGTGGAATTAAATTGTTAATCTTGAAGTATATTCAAGTTTGGTCAAACCAAGAACGCATTGCGTGTTAAGCTATGTAATAAGCTTTATAAATATTACGCGGGAGATTAGCAATATGAATTATTCGGATCGGATATAATTGACTTAAGTTTAAATCAAAGTTAGTGAAATGAGTATACATTAAGTTATCGAACTATTAATCCATAAAAACTTATGTTGTATATTTAAAATATAACAAATCCAATGAAGTGGATAAAAAAGGGAGATTGAGATACTAAGCTTAAAAGATACAAGTTGATATTTATAGAATGTGTTAGCATTAAGCAATGTAATAATCTTATTTGTATTACATAGGTGCTTTGCGAGATCATAACGCTTCGAGTTCGCGTAATCGCATAGAATCGGTAGCTTTGCATCACAAAGGCAAGTATATCAACCTTTCTTCCTTAAATGAGTTTATGTTGCAAGTATCTCAATTTTCTCCATAATTGAAGTTTTGTTCAATAACGAGTTTTGTTGCAAGTATTCCAACTCTCTTTTCGAATTGAAACCTTATTACAAGTATTCCATAAATGAAATCCTATTGTGAGATTTTGTTCATTCCTATTTCCCTTTTGAATTGAAATCTTCTTTGTGAAGCTCGTGTTTAGTAGGGAATTTGTTAACTTATTGTTCATGTTCATGTATCATGAATTGCGAATATGATTGAAAATCTCTTATTCAATCTTGAATGATAATACTAAAGTCCTTTCTTATGAATTGATATTGAGAACCTAAACTATTGATTCGGCTAGTACATAGTCGATGGGCGTTTTAAAGATTTTGCATTTACCTTGAAAAGTTAAACCAAACCAAGTTGCCTTTGGTGCAGATTCCCGTGATAAAACTGAGATGAACAACCCTATAAAAAAGAGGTTTATGTTGTCGGAGACTATAACTCCGAGGTACGCTTATGTGCTTATATGTTTGTGCACAATACATAGGTACAAAGGGTTGATCACCTGGAGTACTTTAATTGGGTGTCCGATGTCTTTTGACTAAAGGTTACGGTAGAAATACTAGATAACCCGGGACATAGTTCGTGGTCTTGTGACCCTCAGTATATATTTGAATTCAATATCTATTATTTGCTTCGAGAGTTAATTATTCCGATGGATTTTTCAGTTCTTAAATGATTGATAGTTGATTTCGATAACGTTCTCTCGTTCTGTTGTAAAACATTCAATTGTTGTTGTTATAAGCTGCCTTGTTATCAGTTTTTATATTTGTTGGGCAATTATTTGCTCAATCTTGCTTATCACATTTCAGTTAAGAACGAGAAGCCAGGGAATGCGCCTACAGATAAAGGCAAAAGCAAAATGCATGAATAGACGCCGACTAGTCTATCTTTTGTTTTGATATGTATTAAGTAAATGATGTAAATATTTGCTTATGATATGATGTAATAGTAAAAGTTAGAGAACCTGGGAAGCGACTATGTTTATGTAATATTTTGTACTGTTTATTATGTATGAAGTATATTATCCTATATAATGGGTAGAATAGATGAATGTATGTATTAGATCGTGAGCAATTGATTCGAAGGTTGTGGTACCCGGATTTAGGGGCGTCATAAGTTGGTATTAGAGCTGTAGGTTATAAACCTTAGGTGGGAAAACCTTAGGATATAGCCTTGCAGGAAATCGAGAATATAGCAGTTGGTGAAACTCATATCGAGTTCTAGGTGATGAATTGAGGAAATTCATTAAAGATAAATACTAAAATGATTTATGTGCTTATGTGACATTAATAAACTTTTGTTTTCACGGATAGTAATTAAAATTGAAAATTTTGTGGTGACAGGATGTCTGAGATAGGAGGACCCAGTCAGGCTAGAGAAGAAGAACCACGAGATGTTTATACAGTTTGGGAGTAGTTGGCACCGGTAGAGCCGACTCCATTAATTATAGTAAAAGACAGAGAAATCGAGCCTGAAACGGATCCAGAAGAAGCTGTGGAAATAGAGGAAGAAAATAGGGAAGAAGAAAACTCGGATGAGGTACCCCTACCCCATTCGAGGAAGATTTGTTGGGCAAATTTTATGATCGAAATATAGAGCTACAAGACTATGTAGAAGAATTAGAAGGTTAAGTGGCAGAGCGATAAACAGTGGTGGAACAAAAAGAAGTAATAATTCAAAATCTTACCACTCAAAATGCGGAATTAGAGCATCAACTGGCTCAAATAAAACAATAAGTTGCAGAGCTACAAACTGAAAAAGAAATCATTGAGGAACAGTTAATAGAAGAAACAACGGAAAAGATGAGGATGGAGAATGCATGGGTTAAAGTCGCGCGACGGGTAGATTGTGTGGAAAGAGAGGTTAGATCTAAGAAAGCCAAAATAGATGAGATGGAATACGCTTTTCGAACTGCAATTGGAAGGGCTCAAGACTGGGTTTATCGTTATCCGACACAGTTTGATTATCCCTGGTTCGTCATGGATCGAAGGTTAATGATTCACATCATGGACCAGAAATATATGATGATGCGGTACGACGAGGAATGCTTCCTTAGATAGGAGATAGAGGGGTCTATGATGTATATATGTAAATATAATGCGAAATCCTAAATTTTGTTATAAATAGTAGGATATAATGATGTAGTCCCAAATTTTGTTATAGTAAGCGAGACAAATGAGGTAAATATCGAATATGCTATATGTACTAAATGCAGCGTTTGTATATAATCATGTTTATATAAATGTCTTGTGATAAATATGTGTGCGAGATGAATTCTTATATGTTCCCAATAAATGAATAGGGATATGATAATATTAATGTTAAACAGTAAAATGCCGCCTATGAGAGAACCTCAGGCTCGGACAACACCTGGAGAATCTACAGAGGGCAATGGGGAAACAAATGTAGACCCCATGCAACAGTTTGTGAATTTCTTAGTTGGGGCACTGATGAATCTTGCAACGACACCGGCCACTACTTTTAAAGACTTTAAAGCTATAGGACCTCCGGACTTCAGAGGGACTACCAATCCAATCGAAGATTAGACTTGGATAATAGAGATGGAAAAAGTATTCGAGGTTGCTAGAGTGGCGGAAGAACAAAAGACTACTTTTGCTACTTTTATGCTAAAGGCAGAGGCTAACTACTGGTGGCAAGCAAATAAATGTAGAGGTGGTCAAGGAGTAATTTCATGGGAAAGGTTTAAAGAAATGTTCTTCGAAACATACTTTCCGGCTAGCATGAAGAATCAAATAGAGGTTCAGTTTTTAGAACTTAAACAGGGAACAATGACGGTACCTGAATATGCCACAAAATTTAATGAGTTGGCGAGGTTCGTATCGTATCAAGTCAACACTGATGAGAGAAAGGCAAGAAGGTTCGAACAGGGATTGAAGCCCTGGTTTTATAGTTGAGTTTCGATGTTCCAATTGAACTCATTCACAACAGTGTTGGAGAAAGCAATTATCGCTGAAGGTGGAAGTGAAGCGCTCACCAAGTATAATCAAGAGCAAAAGAAGAAGAAAAGTGATGGAGAAAATAAAGTAGGTAGCAACAATAACAACAATACACAGAAGAGGAAGTGGAATAACAGTACTAATGCTATAATTAATCAAGGAGATCCAAAAAGGAAGATAGAAACATGTAGTAATTGTGGAAGAAATCATGTGGGAATTTGCTTGAAAGGAAAAAGGACTTGTTATAAATGTGGTTTAGAGGGACATATCACATCTAATTATCTCGGTTAGAAGAATAATGCATGTCTTATTTGTGGATCGAGGGAGCATCTAGCTCGAACTTGCCCGAAGAAGATGATGGAAAGAACAAGCGGAAGTCGATGAGCTAACAACAGTGGCAAGTTGACCATTACGACACCAGTGCAGGCGACTCGACCAACAGCTCGAACATTCAACATGACCATGCAAGACGCTGTGGAATCTAAGGATGTGGTGTCAAGTATCATTCCGATCAATAATATAAATGCTTATGTATTATTTGATTCGGGTGCTAGTTGTTCATTTATATCCGATGAAATTGCTAAAAAGTTAAATTTGCCTCCCGAAAAATTAGAATATCCTTTGAACATAGCGGTCGCGAATAAAGCAATAATTCCTGTCGAGTACGTGCGCCGAAATTATCGTGTAAATATTAGGGGACAGGAAATGTTTGTGGATTTAATTCCAATTCGACTCGGAGAATTCAATGTCATTTTAGGGATGAAGCGGTTATATAACCATGGGGCAATAATTGATTGCCAGAAGAAATGTATAAACCTTATGATTCCGAAGAAGTCAAAGGTAACATTTTATGGCAGCAAGTCGCCTAGACAAGCATGTTGTTTGACGATGATACATGCCAAGAAGTTGTTGAAAAATAAAATAAAATTGTGTAGGGTATTTGGCTTATATAGTCGATACGCAAAAGGTGGTGCTCACTCTAAAGATATGGAGGCATTACCTTTACAAGGGGAAATGTGAGATATATACGGACCATAAAAGTTTGAAGTATATTTTCACACAGAAAGACTTAAATACGCGACAACATTTTAGGTGGCCGAATATGAAACGTGAAGTTGCAGAACGTGTTACGAAGTGCTTAACTTGTTAGAGGATTAAAGCGGAACCAAAGACCAAGCGGTCTGTTACAACCTTTGGAGATATTAGAATGAAAGAGGAAGCATATTGCGATGAATTTCGTGGTAAGTCTTCCGACTACTCAAAAGGGTTACGACGCGATATAGGTCATTGTGGATCGATTGTCAAAATCAGCGCATTTCTTGCCGATCAAGATTAGATTTAACTTAGATCAATTGGCAAAGTTGTATATTAAAGAAATTGTTTCAAGGCATGGAGTACCGATATCAGTTGTGTCAGATCGAGATCCTCGTTTCACGTCAAATTTCTGGAAGTCCTCAAGAGAAATAGGGGTGTAGTTGAGGTTAAGCATAACATACCATCTTCAGACAGACGGACAGAGTGAATGAACCATTTAAACGTTAGAGACATGCTAAAAGCGTGTGTGATGGATTTCAAAAGAAATTGGGACGATTATTTGCCATTGTTAGAATTCGTGTACAACAATAGTTATCGCATGAGTATTGGCATGCCGCCGTATGAAGCCTTGTATGGGAGAAAATGTTGAACGTCATTGTGCTGGAACGGAGTAGGCAAACGTGAACTTCTAAAACCGAAGTTAGTTTAGCAACCGGCCAAAATCGTCAACATCATTAAAGCTCGATTTATAGCGCACAAGACTGACAGAAGAAATATGCCGACTTGCATAAACAACGTAGAGATTTTAAAGTAGGCAGTTATGTGTTTTTGAAAGCGTCTCCGTGGAAAGGTAAGATTAGATTCAGGAAGAAAGGGAAATTATCATAGGACCGTTTGAAGTCTTAAAGAAGATTGGCGAAGTGGCATACATGGTAGCTCTACGTCCAGAAATGGAACACAGTCACAATGTCTTCCATGTATTAGTATTACGATCATACAAACCCGATTATAATGATGTCATCGCATATGAGCCTATCTAGATAGATAATGATTTGACGTATGAGAAAATTCCTGTCTAGGTAGTTGATAGGAAAGAATAGATCTTAAGGAATACAGTCATACCGTTAGTAAAAGCAATAGGGAGAAATCATGATATAGTAGAGGCTAGATGAGAACTCAAAGAGAGAATGATATTACTATCCCCATCTTTTTGAATAGGTTGTATTGCGTGATTTCGGGGACGGAATCTTTATAAGGGGAGGAGAATGTAATATCCGAGGATAATGCACTGTACAAATTTGTGAATAAAATAATTTTTTTTCTTTTTTTTTCGAAATATGTTATTTGAATAAATTTTGATTTAAGTGTATATAATTATGTATGTGATATGTGAGACTATTCATGTTGTGAGATTTTTTTTTGAGATTGAGAAATGAAAGTTTAGTAAGAAAGAGATTAACTTATATTAGTTAATCATTTCATGTAGACAAGATATTAAATAACTTAATTGTTAATGTGAAATTATTATATGATGATGTTAATGGCAATATATTCAGCTGAGTCAGTAACTAAGCAGGTGGTGGCATGACCATAGACCATTAGAATGACACTAAGCCATTCTTCATCTGATAATGGGAAAGAGAGAGAATCTAAAGAACTTATACCTAAAAATATTCCCAGCATGCTCTTCATTCTTCATTCCTCTCCACTCCCGTTTCCTCCCTTCTCCTCTCTAATGGTATAAGTCTTCACTCTCCAATACTACCAAAAACACCAAAATACAAAAACTCCACCATACTCTCAGAAAAATTAAAGTAGCAAACTAAAATTGAAGAGAGGATGGAGCAAGGTGCAATCCAAAAGAAGAATTAAACTTAACTATTACAAATTGGAGCAAGGATTGAACCATAAAAGAGGTAAGTTGTATTTACATTATATTCATAAAAATTTAGTTAAATGAGGCATTGTATTACTATAGTTTGTTATGTTTGGGTTGTGAACTGACTTAGAAGGAGATTAGTTGTTGTGCGGAGTAATAAGAGAGGAAAACATGGTTTGACGTAAGTATAAATCCCTATGAAATCTGTTCCAAAATGGACTGCACACAAGTTGTTTGTAAAAATGCCACAAGGAAGCTATTTTACTTGAAACATAAAAATTGGTTTAAGCTTTGTGTTAGGTAGTGTTCATGCATGAATTAGAAGATAACTTAAGTTGGTTAAGTGTATTCAAACAAGTCCAAGAAGAATTTTATGAAGTTTCAATAAAAATGGGTTTGGTAAAAATCTGTGCGGCAGAGCACCTTTTGAACCTCTGTATGGATGTCCTAAAGAATTCTTTTTGGGTATGTTATATTTTTATAAAATAATATGTTGTACCATGTATAACATATTAAAATTTGGAAGCAATCCAATTTGTGAATTGAGAGCTACAATCACTACTACAAATCAGTAAAAAGATGACACTTAAACAACAAGGTTTTTATAAAAAACGTTGTAGTATTTTTTGGCATAACGTTTTTTGATAAAACGTTGTAGGTAAGTATGCAAAAACGTTGTGGGTTGATTATATGTTGTATGGGGTTTCAAGTTTATAACGTTTTCTCGTAGACAACATTGTATATGTGACGTTGAAAAAACACGGAGGTTTTGACAAATGAAAATACGGAGGCTTTTAAGAAAAATAAAGAAGGCCGATACCCACCCAAAAGAACTCTCTCTCAGCAAAATAGAACGCTCTCTCTTCTCCCTAAACTCATCTTCCTCAGTCATCCCTAACCTAGCTCTCTCCTCGTCTCGCTCAACCCAGACCTGAAAGTACAAAACTATGGGTTAGATTTGCATAGTGGTTTTGAATATCTCCTTCGTCGGTCTTCTTTCAACTCAGCCCTGATACAACACTTCTCTCTTCACCAAGTTCTTTACATTGTGCTCTTGTAACTCTAGCTAGCTCATCTCTCTCATCTCAAATCGACCAAAAAATATCTCTCATTTAATAACCACACATCTGTGGCAAGAAGGATATATATATTTTTTTGGTCGAAGGCTAGAGGGATATTTGATTTAGGTAATCTTAGATTATTTTTGTCCCTTAGACCAAACGTCTCTCTCTTCTTCTCTCTGAGACATTCTGTCTTCTTCAAATGTCGCCGCCTCAGCTGCCGCTCATCGTATCCCCCTTTCATTTTCACTATTTTTCTGGGGGGGGGAACAAGCAACAGAAAGCGGTGGCGGAATTTTCAGTTCGGACGGCCCGGTGCTTGCACCTCCAGGAAAAATGCAAGAGGAAGGATTTGCACTTCGCGAATGGAGGCGGTGAGGTTTCAGTTTGCTTGATCTGGTCAAGTTCTATTATGTAGATCTGCTTTATAAGAGTTTACTTATGGATCTCTTAGGTTTTGGTATTTTGCATTACTGGAATTTACTTTTACTTTGTCGCAATTCATCTTAGTTTGTGGAGCTGATTGCCTGTAGTTACTTCGTTTGATATTGTTTTTTTCCGTTGCTATCGAATTTCTCTATTGTAGCTTTTACTTGTGTAGCCTTTATTTGTTTGATCTGGACAGGTGTATTTTATGCTTTTCTAATTGTTCGACTGAGGACTTGATAACTGAATTCTCAGTTGGCCTTGCTGTTTTCTTTCAAATTATTCACCAAATTTTGCAGTTTATAGGACCAAGACACCATATTTATCTCTAAAAATATGAATATTAGCGATTGATATGTGTTGATGGGATTATATAGTAGAAAATATATTCATAATCTAGATATTTCATTAAGGTTATATCATTTGCTTCTTGTATTAGTTGTATGGATAATCGTATCAGATGATGTTATGCTATGCTAGGATGGAGGTGCAAGTGTAACTCAAGTAATTGACTTTTTTTGTTGGTACTACGGGGTGTTTTTTAAGTGTTTTTTAACCAAGATAAACAGGTAGCTGCCAAGATTCTACCTTCAAAATGATATAGAGTTGGTTAACTGACTTTCTGGACCACCTTTATAATTCATTAAGATGACTATGTTTCCTTTTTTTCTTTTTAACTTGTGAATCAAAGTAGATACAACCTTGAGCCTCTTGGCAAAAGGTGCAAAAGTTCCTTTCTTTTTGGTCTTGCTGTAGTGTGGTACCAAAACTTGGAGCATTAGATTAGATTTGATCCATTAAGCTTTAGTGAATGGATGTGGTACTATTCTACCATCTACCCAACCCAATGCTTTTAAAAATGAACTACTCTCTATGAAAGTTTACGTGGATCGAAAGCAGAATAGGACACGATGCTCATAACATGGGAAATCCTATAGTTGGACATGAACTTTGAATCAGTGTGGTCATGCTAAACAAAGAATCCCCCCTCTCATTTATGTATGTGTTATTTTTTTAATCATGATGTAGGAGTTGTATATATGGCTATACCTTAAATCTGCTTATTATAAAGCACAATTATTGTATACTTGTGTGCACAAATACATAACAAAGGAAAAATCTTTGCATGTGCATCTAGGGGGTGCAGGGGCTGGGCAACATTGTAAGGAAGAATTGCCCCTCTCTATAGCATTGAACACCTCTGTTTTTTATTAGAGTCTTGAACATATGTGTTTTCTTGTCTTTTGCTAACCCATTATCAAATTTTGTGGTTTTGGTTTTCCTTTGCTGAGATAAGGAACAGAAGCTTTGCTGACATTCAGGTAAGGTGTTATATTTTTCTTCTCTATTAATTCATGCTTTTTTGATTTTAATATATATTGACTTGTCTAATTCATAATTTATGCTTATTATTTATAGACCATTGAGTGAATATATAACTAGCTGATGAGTGAAGAATAAATATTTGCTAGTTTATTTACTGTTCTTGTTTGGCAAATTTTGTTCTTCTCGGTTTTGTTCATGCTGTCTAATATACATATATAATCATGTGATTTTGTATGTAGGGTTGTAAATTGTAATGTAGATTTTTGTCCTGGTGTTCACAACTTGTTAGAAGGTTTAAATAGACTTGTTAAGTAAGGCTTTACAACTGATTTCATGAAATTCGAAGTTGGGATGAATTTTCTACGAATTTTGTTAGTTAACACTATGCTGCAGCACAACCAATTTCAGTTATGCTTTTAACTTACTTATAGTTCTTAAAATGATATGGATTTTTGGAAAACACTAGTTTTGTATGCCTTCTTTAAACCTGAAATGTTTGGCATGTTTTCTCCTCTACCATTGTGATATCTTTGCACTATTGGAAACACCTACATTTCAAAGTATATTAGAATCTCATATCCACCTAGTAACATATAGCTTTTATTATTTAATTTTCTTTCTTTTATGTTATTAATTCATAATTTCTTAAATTATGGTTAGCTCATCAATTTGGTTTTCTTGTGCTCTACTCCTGTAGGTTTTACATTGGAGCAGGATTCAACATGAGGGGACATTTTGAGGATATGTTGGAGGCTATGAATCCCTTAGAAGCACATTTTGCAAATCTTCTATCAACAGAGCATGCCGATAGTGTGTTCTCTTGAGATTTTTGGTATTTTAGTTGTTCTCTTGCGAAGTATTGGATAATACATGAGGCATTTTGAGTGTATTTTTTGTGGATGTATATACACATTTGGATTCTTGTTATAAATTGCGTCGTTGCAAATGTGAAGTGATCATTTCCGTATGACATTTTGAGTTTGGAACTTTTATGAGTGGCTGTTGAAAAATTTTGATTGTTGGAAAGCTTCAACAGTTTGACAAAAAAAAGAAAGGAAAGCTTCACGAGGATTTAATCATTATATGAGTTGCCTAAACTACAACGTTTTTAACATATAAATGTTGTATATATATCTCAATTACAACAGTTTTTACAATATAAATGTTGTTGAATATATAGTTAGAGATTCAAAAATTTACAACGTTTTTTAATAGAAAAACGTTATGGGAGGTGTCATATTACAACGTTTTAAAAACGTTGTGTAAATATGTCTATTAGATGACGTAGCTAACCACGACATTTTTGGGGACCCAATTACAACATTTTTTTGGAGTTATACATTAGCATTTTTGTACGAGTGAAAATCACAAAGTAGATGCAAAAATCACGAAAGTGCTGGAAAATCTGGGCAGCCACTGCTCCAAATCCTGATTTCTGTTTAATTGCGGTTCTGCCACTGAGTGTTTAATTAGTTAAAAATCAATAATAAAATGTGTTTTTAATACATAAGTTAATCTATAAATTGTGCTAATAACCTAACATGATTAGTAAGCTAAGATTATAAAGTTAATCTTTGAAATATGGAAATTTAATCCATATTTGTAGAATATATATTATCGTTAAGCTATGTAATGACTTTAATTGCATTACATAAGTATACGTAACATACTAGCAACATAAATAATTTATAATTAAACTAATAAATCCAACAAAATTAGTAAATTTAAGATTAAGTTATTAAACTTTGAAAATGCAAGTTTTAATCGAAACTTGTAGAATGCGTATATATTGAACTATGTAATAATTCTAATTACACTAAATAAGCATACGTGAGATATTAACGAAATAAATAATCTCTAAATTGGATTAAATAACCTAACATGGTTAATAATGTGGAATTAAATTGTATCTTGAAGTATATTCAAGTTTGGTCAAACCAAGAACGCGTTGCGTGTTAAGCTATGTAATAAGCTTTATAAATATTACGCGAGAGATTAACAATATGAATTATTCGGATCGGATATAATTGACTAGTCTTTTTCAACTTGCAAGGGTTCGTACTCTATTACATGCTTATAGTATAGTTTGTACGGTTGTAAAACTGACACGTGAAACACGTTATGAATATGCTTTATCTTAGGAGGTAAGGCTATCTCGTAAGCCATTTCTCCTACACATCTTAACACTTTAAAAGGATCGATAAATCTCGGACTCAACTTTCCCCGCTTTCCGAATCGTATCTTCCCCTTCAAGGGAGACACTTTTAAAAACACATGATTGCCGACGTCGAAATCTCTCGTATGGCGATGCTGATCAACATATTTCTTTTGTCGGTCTTGTGCTGCAACTAATCTTGCTCTTATCACTTTAACAATTTCCACTGTCTGCTGTACCAATTCTGGTCCCAGCAATTGATGTTCTCCTACTTCATCCCAACACAGTGGTGTCCTACACTTTCTTCCGTACAACACTTCGTAAGGCGACATGCCTATATTTGCGCGGTAACTGTTGTTGTATGCAAACTCTACCAATGGTAAATAATCATCCCAGTTTCCTTTGAAATCCATGACACAAGTTCTCAGTATGTCTTCTAACGTTTGAATCGTTCTTTCACTCTGCCCGTCAATTTGAGGGTGATACGTTGTGTTCAACCTCAACTGTGTTACCATACACTCCTGTAACCTTTTCCAAAAATTTGATGTGAAACGCGGGTCTTGATCTGACACGATCGATACCGGTACTCCATGCCTTGATACAATTTCTTTGACATATAGCTTCGCCAATTGATCCAGATTAAACCTAATCTTGATCGACAGAAAATGTGCTGATTTTGACAATCGGTCCACGATAACCCATATCGCGTCATAACATTTCTGAGTAGTTGAAAGACCTACCACGAAATCCATTGTAATATGCTTCCACTTCCATGCTGGTATCTCCAGGGGTTGTAAAAGACCACTAGGTCTTTGATGCTCCTCCTTAATCTTTTGACAAGTTAGGCACTTCGCAACGCACTCTGCGACTTCTCATTTCATATTTGGCCACCAAAAATGTTGTCGAAGATCTTGATACATTTTTGTGTTTCCAGGGTGAATCAAAAATTTTGAACTCTGAGCCTCTTGTAAAATTTCCTCTCACTTCTAGTACTGACGGTACCCAAATTCTTCCTTCAAATCTCAATAGTCATTCGCTATCGAGTTTAAATTTAACTTCTTCCCCTTCAGAAACTTTCTTTCTTATCTTCTCGCACTCCTCATCCTAGAGTTGCGCTTCTTTTACTCGGTCCAACAAGGTTGGGCGAGTCTCCATCGTAAATAACTTCTCCTCCGACTCTTTTGGATATTTTACCTCTAACTCCATCTTCGCCATTTCTCCTATTGTCTTTTGTTGAGCCGTCAACATCGATAACTTCTCCCAACCCTTTCTGCTTAAGGCATCGGCCACCACATTCGCCTTTCCTGGATGGTATAGAATCTCGCAATCATAGTCCTTGATCAACTCCAACCATCGCCTTTGTCGCATATTCAACTCCTTCTGTGTGAAGATATACTTCAGACTTTTATGGTCCGTATATATCTCACATTTCTCTCCGTAAAGTTAATGTCTCCAAATTTTTAGAGCAAACACTACTCCTGCCAACTCCAAATCGTGAGTTGGGTATTCTTTCTCATAATCCTTCAACTGCCTCGATGCATACGCAATGACCTTATCGTGTTGCATAAGCACACAACCTAGTCCCTTGAGAGATGCATCGCTATATACCACAAAATTTCCTGTATCCTCCGGTAGAGATAATACAAGTGCTTCACTTAACCTTTTCTTTAACTCTCGAAAACTTTCTTCACACTTCTTCGTCCATACAAATTTCACTGCTTTTCTCATCGGATAGGTCAACGGAGTTGCTATCCTAGAGAAATCCTAAATAAATCGTCGATAATAACCCGTAGTCCTAAGAAAGTCCTCACTTCCATCGGCGTCTTCGGTTGTTCCCAAATAATCACCGCTTCCACTTTTGCAGGGTCAACCGCAATTCCATCTTTATCAATTAAATGACCTACAAAGTGTACACGCTCCAACCAAAATTCACATTTTGATAGTTTCGCGTACAACGTTTCTCTCCTCAATGATTCCAATACTACTCTCAAATGTTCTGCATGCTCTTCTTGGGTTTTGGAATAAACTAAAATATCGTCAATAAAAACCACCACAAATTTGTCAAGTTGCGGTTTAAATACTCTATGCATTAAATCCATGAACGCTGCTGGTGCATTTGTTAATCCAAACAACATCACCAAAAATTCGTAGTGCCCATAACGAGTTCTGAACGCTGTATTTGGCACATCCTCCCTTCTGACCTTCAACTGATGATAACCACTTCTCAAATCTATCTTCGAGAAATACTTCGCTCCTTTCAATTGATCAAACAGATCGTCAATCCTTGGTAATGGATACCTGTTCTTGATAGTGACTTTATTCAACTCTTTGTAGTCAATACAAAGTCGTAACGACACATCCTTCTTCTTGACAAACAACACTAGTGCTCCCCATGGCGAGACACTAGGTTGAATGTACTTCTTATCCAACAATTCTTTCAATTGAACCATCAGTTCCTTCATTTCAACTAGAGCGATTCGGTACAGGGCTTTCGATATTGGAGTCGTCCTTGGTACAAAATCAATAACAAACTAGATTTCTCTGTCTGGAGAAAGTCCTGATAACTCGTCTGGGAACACGTCCGCAAACTCATTAACTATAGGTATATCATCTAACATAACTCTCTCCTTCTGAGTATCTATTATGTATGCTAAATATCCCATACATCCCTTTCTTAACAATCTTTTGGCCTGCAATATTGGCAGACAACTCGATTGTCTTGGCGACTTGCTACCATAAAATACTACATTTAACTTCTTCGGAGTCACAAGGTTTATACATTTCCTCTGGCAATCAATTATTGCCCCATGGTTAAATAATCAATCCATTCCTAAAATAATATCAAACTCTCCAAGGCGAATTGGAATTAAATCCACAAACATTTCATGTCCCCCGATATTTACACGACAATTCTTGCATACGAACTCGACAGAAATTACCTCCTTATTCGCAACTTCTATATTTAGGGGATATTCTAACGTTTCATGAAACAAACTCAACTTCTTAGCAAATTCATCAGATATAAATGAGCAAGTAGCACCCGAATCAAACAATATATAGGCATTTATATCGTTGATCGGAATGATACCTGATACCACGTCTTTTGATTCCACAGCATCCTGCACTGCCATGTTAAAGGTTCGGGCTGTCGGTCGAGTTGGTTGAACTGGTGCCGTGATGGATAGCTTGCCGCTATTATTAGGTCCTCTGTTTCCGCTCCCTTCGCATGTACCTTTCTTAGGGCAATTCCTTGCCATGTGATCCAGCGCTCCATAATTAAAGCATGCTCCTTTCTTTGGGTTGGGACAGTTAGGAGAGATGTGTCCCTCATACCCATAATATTAACATACTACTTTTCCTTTCAGGCATAAACCCGTATGATTTTTTCCACACTTCTTACACTGCTCGACCCGCTTCTTTGGGTCTCCTTGTTTATTGTTAGAATTCCCAGAATTCCTAGGGGCATTCCACTTTCTCTTATGACCTCCACCATTTCCACTGCTTCCCTCAGCCTTGTTTCCTCCTTCTATCTTCTTGTTTGGTTGAACCAAGTTAACGCTTCACCCCCGCCTTCAGTTATAATCGCCTTTTTTAGCACTGCTGCAAAGGAGTTCAATTAGAACATCGAGACTCGACTGTAAATATGACACCCCCAAATCCGGGTACTTCAATCCCACGGATTTAGTGTTCACTATTCCATACCTTCAAAACTAACTACCCAAGATGAAAGACAATATAATTAAACTGAATAAACTATCTTCCCACAATTGGGGTTACGACTTAAATCTCTTAAGTAAATACATCCTAGGTGATCTAACCTTTAATACACCAATGCAGAATTAAAACATAATATTAAATAAGTTCTATTACAAAAACTTCATAACAAATAACAACACGCTAGCTACTTCTGCATCTTGCCCTTGTCTTTACTAGTGGACGGCTCATCCGACTTCTCAGTCTTAGCTGCAATATTTTATGCAAGGGTAAGCAAACAATTGCCCACAAGTATAATAACAACAACAATTAAATAATCAATGAAGTAGATTTTAACTGAGGTATAATAGCCTTTCTGAAAACAATCTACAACAATCAAAGGACTGAAAGCTCAATAAAAAACTCGGTTTAAGAATTGAATTTAGATTTCAGGATCAAAAGTAAATCTGAGGGTCATAAGACCTCGAACTATGTCCTAGGTTAACAAGTATCTCTACTGTAACCTTTAACAGTCTTATAGACTATGGACTGACCATCTTGTACTCCGGGGGATCAACCCTTTGTACAATGTATTGTGCACAAATATTTTAACGCTGTTGCGTAATTAATCCCCTATGATAGGGTTGTTCATCTCAGTTTAACGACATAATCCGTACCAAAAGAAACTTGGTTTGGAATAACTTTAAGATATTCTAAGTCTTTAAAACGCTCATCAACTATGGACTAGTTGAATCAATAAGGGTTTGTTAGTCGCTTAAGCATTTGATTCAACAATAAAATTGTACAATGAGTTTATATTCGAAGTTGAATAACGATTCATGATTGATTAACAAATGACTGGAATACATCATAAGTATTTGACATTATAACAACCTTACTTGAACAATAATAAGCTAAGGTTAATAAACTTGCTCAATGAAAGTAAAGTAGGAATCTTGCTCGAGTAAAATTTAAGTTTAGGGAACTTACTTTCAACGAAATAAAGAGAATAAGGATAGAAAACTTGCATCGAGCGTAGATTACAGGTTAATATTCACGTTCCTTAATCAACCTATACATTTCGTTTATAAAGCGGTAACAATAATTAGTTACAGTAAGTTTTAAACATACACTTGGCTATATAACAAAATCAAAAAGAAAAGGAAAATTTTCATTTCCTGTTCCACCGCCGGGGCGGTGGATTCCTTCACAAACCATCGCCGGGGCGAGGCTACCGCTGGGGCGATGCATTTAGTTCATTCTTACCGCCGGGGCGAGGACACCGCCGGGGCGCTTATTCCAGTACATTTCCACTGCCAGGGCGGTGGACTCGACTGACAGCTCCTACAGTTCGCGTACCAATGAAATTCCAGACCAAATTTCCCAAATTCTACCATCCGACTCACGAACTAAACACACCCAAACATCAAACATGTTGTAAAACAAATACCCAACATGTTTTAACAATTCTAATCATTATAATACACATAATCAACCAATTAAAAACCAAAAATTCACTGTTTATACAAAATATTCATGTTTTAGCCCATTTTATGAAATTGAACACTGTGAATTCATCTCCAAACCATTTTAATCCATTCTAATTGCATTCTTTTTGTTTTTAATTATATTATCATAATCAAGAGTCAATTTACCAATTAATAAACAAATTGAACATCAA
Source organism: Aralia elata (assembly GCA_034770075.1). Lineage (NCBI taxonomy): Eukaryota > Viridiplantae > Streptophyta > Magnoliopsida > Apiales > Araliaceae > Aralia > Aralia elata. Next base: position 90,056,641 of record CM068385.1, read on the forward strand.
TTTTCATACATATAATCTATATATGAAAGTGAAACTCTGTAAAATCAAAACTCTATTTTTAAACATGCTTTCATGGATTAATTTCTTCAAATTAGTTTGTAAACATTATACAATCACTAATACATGCGTATTATCAACTACAACTAAGTAATTCATGCATTGAGCAAATGAATTCACATACAGAGAAGTAAAAAAAATACATACAGTGAAGAAATAGTTTTACAGTAAAGTATTCTGAGAAAATATAACTAGGATTTAGAATTCACCTTCTATTGCTTTGAAAACTTAGTTAATCCTCCTTGCTTGAATTCTTGCTTCCAATTTTCAAAATCCTCTATCAATTTCTCTCTTTTTCTCTGTATTTTTTTCTTTGGCTTATGAAAGTAAGCTGATAAAACTTCACGTGGTTTTATCAACTCATTAGTTACAAACCCAAACAGCCTCATCAGTTAGAAAGCTAAAGGGTCATAAGGCCTTGTTTGGCTAGACCGTATAAAAATCCATTTTTTTACCAACCAATGGTCACAAGGCCTTGTTTGGTTTAGCTAAAATAAAACCCTTCTTCCATTTATTTTAATAACCCATTATACTATATAGTTTCATTATCACACTTTCAATTTAATAAGACCCATTAGAAAATAAATTCAATTAACCTTACTAATTTAATTATAACTTTTATTTGACCAAAAAAACACTATTACCAAATAAATTATTTTATTCAAATAAATCATTTTATCATCTAATTTAATTATTAAATTAAAGTAAAATAAATACATCAAATCACATTCAAATAACAATTCTCCTAATTACACTTAAAGTGAATTACTCCACAATAACTTTATCAATTATTTATTTTACTCAATAAATAAATTAACAAAAATATTTATTTAACTCAATAACTATTTTATTTATTCACAAAAATTACATTCGTTACAGTAAAACCAAGGCTTCAGTCCTTGTTCAAACCTTCGTGCTTTCCTTTCATCGGTATTCACTTGGTACGGTGCAAATCGCGCCAACTCATTGAATTTCGAGTCGTATTCTGGCACTGACATCGTTCCTTGCTTAAGCTCCAAGAACTGCACCTCCATCTGGTTTTGTGTACTGGGTGAAAAGTACGTCTCGAAAAACATTTCTTTAAACTTCTCCCACGTAATAACTTTTTGCCGCCTCAACACTTATTAGCCTGCCACCAATAACTTGCTTCTGCTTTCAACATGAACGTAGCAAAAATGGTCTTCCGCTTCTCTACCTGTAACGATATAGAATATAGCTTATCATTGTAATTAGGATTTTAATATCTATTAAAAATAAATAAATATTTTAATGGAATGAATTATGTTTTATGTGTTTAAAGGTAAATTATTCACCTAATGTACGTGTTATGTGATTAGGAATACGTGTTGGGATTTTTAGACGAAATAAAAAAATTTCAAGAAACCACTAAATCACTATTCATAAAAACACTTTTCATCGCACGACGGACTCGTTATTTCGTTTTTCAACTTTTCGAGCGATGTCATATTAATTATTTGATAATAGGAGATGAAATCTCTAATAAATATATTTTTATCAGAAAAGGCGTAAAAACACTATTCACGATAAAAACATTTTTTGTGTTTTCAAAATTTTGAATTACGACATAGCGTTTATTCGGGAATGTGAGATATAATCTTTAATAAAAAAATTCTGTAATAAATTTTTTGGTTTGATTAATCGGACTAGTTAGGAAACCCTAACTAGAAAGAAACTAGAAACAAAACTAGTTTGGATGTAACTAAGCCATTTGAGCCTAGGGTTTCAAAATGGCTTGGCTAGGGTTAATATGGCTTGCCTAGGGTCAAGGGTTTAATTAGCTTGGCTAGGGTTGAGCTATGGCTTAAGTCTAGGGTTAAAACTTAAAGACTTAAGGCTTAAGAAAAGATTAGGGCTAGGTGTCACATGCAAGGGAGCTTGATGGCCATGTGTCACTTGTTAGCAATTCACATGAGGTTAATTGAATGTGGGAGATGAGTCATGGGAGAGAGGGAGCGCGGAGGTGGCCGGCCATATTGGATAAGGGAACCAAAGTGATGAGTTACTTTCCTTATTTAGTAAGACTTAGCTTAGTTAATAAAGCCATTAATGCTTTGTCCCCTCCTTTCTCATTTATTTTTCCAAACAAAGCCTTAGGTAATTAATTTGTCTAGCTTTAGTTAATTAATTGAAGTTAAATAAGTTAACTAGAGCATGGTTAAGTGGCCTAAATTACTAAACTATCCTAACCTTAGATTGCCTATAAATAAGAGAGAGCAAGTATACTTGCTTTCTTTTAGTTTATTTTAAGTATTTTCATAAGTAAAGAGAGAAAAAGCTTGAGAGTTAGAACTTGAGAGAGAGAAGAAAGAGAGAGAGTGGGCGGGTAGGAAAAAAAGGAGGAACAAGGAAATCTTGGATCATGCATCTTCATAATAATACTAAGAAGAAGAATCAACAAGGTAAGAACAATTAAAAACCCTAGCTAACTTTTCATCTTTTTATTTTTAAAAGCTTTTTAGTTTGTTAAAGAAAGTGCTTGTTGGTGGTTGTTAATATTTGATGAGATCAAAGAAGGATCTTGGAGTGATAAGGCTTTATGGTTAAATCTTGTTTAAATCTACCGGTAAATGTCATGCACGTAAACGAATAACTAAAACTTGTAAACCAAAGCGTACGTAAATGATGGAAACTTTCTTAGAGGACTGTTTTTGGACACTTTTTGTGTGGTGTTCGAATTGAAAATTTTAAGTTCTAAGGTGTTTTTTATACTCTTAGGAGTAAGAACAATACCCAATTGGAATGGAGGAAAAATCTTGTGAAACGAAGTCATGGAATTTTTTTATAAAATTAGAAGGAACCCTAATTTAAGTTCTATCTATTCTGGTCAAAAATCTATTTTGTTTAAGTTATGGGAAAATAATTATTTTATGGGGGGTCTTATAGTTCATTTAATAACAAAGTCATAGACGTAAGAACGCCCAAATTCCGACATGGGATGAGGGAGTTATGGCTTTCGAAAGAAGTGTAACTAAAACTGCCAAAAATAGAAAGAAAATCAGTCAACATGGACCTTTGGGCCACTGTTTCTGCCTGTTATAGAGTCTGTAGAATTTTTCCATTCGGGAGAAATTGTAGAGCATGTTACAAGCTCGAAATTGGTTTAAGAACAGACTAATTCCGATTTAAAATGAACAAGTTATGAAGTCGCAAAGTGGTTACGAGAAAACTGTTAACAACCCAATTGCTGTCCTCACTCGCAGTGAGTTTTGTTAGTAAGCAGACAGGTGGCATGCTGTTTGGATTGAAATAAAAATTTTGATCTAAAGCAGATGGGTGCGTACTGTCTGAATTAGAAGGAAAGACTTAGTCCTAAGCAGAAAGGTCTCAACTGTCTGGATAACAACTAAAATGAAACTTGGCTTAAGTAGACAGGTCTTAACTGTCTGGATTATAACTAAAGTAGAATTTAACCTAAAGCAGACAGGTTCTACCTGTCTGGATTAGACCTGTATTGAAGAATCTAAAAAGTTTGGACGCGTTGTCTAAATTTATAAAGCGCGAATGACCTAAAATGAAGAATAATGTAACATGAACTAATATATGGAGTCTTTACGTGACTAATTGGTATGTTATTATTAATTAAGTGTGTAGGACATTTTGAGGGACGATTAACGTCAAGTTTTAAAGCACGCGAAAGGAAAGTTTCCTAACATGTACAAAACTCATAATTATGCAAGTTTTCTATGTTATGCAAGTGTTCTAACCTTGTACTATATTTTCATGTGCAAGTATCCTATCTTGTTGCAAGTTTCTAACTTGTGCAATGTTTTATATTGTACAAGTTGTCTATGTTTTTGCAAGTTTTCTAATCTTGTACATTGATCATTGTGTGCAAGTTTTTACATTCATTCAACTTCGTTTTTGTGAATACCTTGAGACATTTAAATATTCAAATTTACTCAATGTTTATATATTGTGTAAATTCTAGACTTATACAAATCTTTTAGCATTTGTACAAGTGTTTCAGCTATGCTTTGACATAAATTGTCCAAACTTTAATGTTCTATATTCCCGAACTATTTAAGATGTACGTCGATGCCGTTTGTTCCGGCTAGACAAAGATTTAAATATTTTATCGGTTTTATAATAAATCTTTGAAATATTATTGATATAGGTAGAGCTGTCCAACTGAATTATTTTAGTTTGGACTCAAGTCTGAGTATGAACTTCCCTTATTTGGGAAATTTTTATGCGCCAAAGGCGGTCATGATGAATGCATAGTCGTTTCCAGTAGAGTGTTGATCAACACAGGGTACAAAGGGCTAATCACCCAACGTGCCCGTAAGCCAGCTGATTCATAGTTGAATTACTACAGAAACTTTACGAAAATAAAAATATTCGCGGTCTTTCGACCACTCAGCATATATAGTCAGTATGTCGTGTAAAAAAAATTCGAAACAACAGATCTTGTTATTCAGATCGATTCGTAGTCTCTTCACAACTATTGTTCAGTTATAGAAGTGTTGTATAGATGAAGCTTTGGTTCTTGATTTTGTTGTTCGTTTAATTTAACTGCTTATACTTGCTGAGCTTTGTAGCTCATTCTTGCTTTAAATTTAATATTTTCAGCGAAGCCCGAACGTATTGAAGGATCCGGTAAGGACAAAGGAAAGGGAAAGGCAAACGAGTAGTGTTGTAACAGTATTTGTAATAGTTAAGAGTATTTGTAATATTATTTTACATATCACCATGTATGAAGATTTTAAGGTCCGAGAACTTGGGATTTAGAGTAAGATGGTTTGTAATAATTTAGTAATTATATTCTATTTTTAAGATTATATTGAATGGGTAGTACCGTGATGTACCAGACCCGGGTTTGAAGGTAGACTCGGATTTGGGGGCGTCACACTACCACTCTCGCCACTTCAAATACCTTTTCCATCTCCATAATCCACGTTTGGGCTTCAATGGAATAAAGAGAAAGCATACTCCATATCATCCATCTTTGCTTTCTTCAAACGAACTTCTCCTACTACATTATCTACGCGTCGAGCCGTACTAATCCACACATCTGTCATTCTCGCTCATCCCGCTGACTTTTCCTGTAACCGATCCTTAAGGATTTCCTTTTCAACTTGCATCTCGGTCGCTCGTTGTTCCGCCTGAGCCAGTCTATACTCAAGCTCTGTTGTTCGGGCAGTGAGGTCTTGAATTGTTACCCCTGCTGATCAATTATGGCTTGGCGTTTGTCAGTTTACTCTTCTAACTCTTGAACTCTGTCTTGTAACTCCATGTTACTATCATACAATAAGCTAAACAAATCAGCTTCGAATGAAGTAGGTGGTACCTCATCTGGATCTCCTTCTATCTCATCCTCTTCTTCTATCTCCTCGAGATCTTCTTCTGGATCCGAGTCAGGCTCATATTCTTGGCCTATTTCGGTAGCTGCTAGAGCTGGCTCTATCGGTGCCAATTGCTCCCATACCACGTGAATATCTCGTGGCTCTTCATCCCTAATATAACTGGGTTCTCCTATCTCTGGCATCCTGCCACAACAAATCGAGTTTTAATTACTACACGCGCAAACATAAGTCTATTAACAACAATAAGCACATAAGTTATTTTATAATCTGTCATGAATTTTCCTCAATTCATTCCTTAGAACTCGATGTGAGTCTCACCGACTGCTAAATTCTCTATCTTCTTACGAGGCTATACTCTAAGGTTTTCCCACCTGAGGTTTATAACCTAACAGCTCTGATACCAACCTGTGACGCCCCCAAATCTGGTGTCTCTTTACCCACAGACTCGGTGCTTACGGTACTACACATCAACGTCTATTCTACCCATACATCATCAACATAAGGATAGAAATGTAATTAATAAATATTACACAACATCTTACTCTACAAATCTCAGGTTATATGACCTTGACATAAGTACATAACAACTTAAGATAATTAATCCAATCTAGAATGATCACACATTCTTAGCATAAGCTATTACAAAAACGGATATGATAAACTATCCGTTACTCGGTAACTTTTCCCTTGCCTTTATCCTTGCGGGAACTCTCTGCTTGTTCTGCCTTAGCTGAAAGCATGTAATTTAAAGCAAGAATGAGCATTCAATTGCTCAACAAGTATAACATTTAAATAACAACAACATCAGGAATCACGCTTCCAGTTCTACAACTGAACAATAGTTGAGAACATATTTCGAATAAATAGGAACAATAATAAGATATTCCTTTACATTACTAACAGTTCTAAACACATACTGAGTGGTCAAATGACCTTGAACTTTCTTCTTTCATCAAAAGGTTTAATAGTTTTATAACTATAAACCGAATATTTTTTCTCTAGGCATTTTAGGGGATCAACCTATCATACCCTATATTGTACAATATCTATTTAAGCGTTTAAGCGTCTAGTTATCACCCATTTATGGTCAATCGATATTACCAACCAGAAATAATTCCCCAATAATAGGGTTGTTCTTCTCAGCTTTACATTCAGAAATCCAAGTCAAAACAATTTGATTGGATAGCTACAATAAACATCAATAATATCTCGTTGATTCATTCTTAAATCAAAACAATTCAATATAAGTCTAGCCGAAACAATTGGGTTAGACAACCTTCTCAACAGTTCATGGAATATAGAACTTTAAAGCTTCAATAACATGCATTATAGCATAACTGGATATCTTGAATAAAAGTAAGGATACTTGCACAATAATAATTTGTGAAAGCTTACAATTTATATAACATCGAAAACTCGCACAATGTATAAGAGTCGTACGGTTTAAAAGACTTGCTCAAATATAGATTGAGTTAAGTTAGAAAACTTGCATTCAACATATAGAAGGAATGAAGTTATAGAACTTTCTCAAATATAAATTGAGTTGAGTTAGAAAACTTGCTTCGAGCGTCTGCTACAAAATTATAACACATGTTCTTCAAATATCCTACACATTTAAGTGCACATAGATACTACAATTAGTCTCATGAAAACATAAACCATCGGCTTATGCTACGCATTGCGTTACATTATTAAACGCTTACTATTTATTCAACATATAGCCTTATTATATGGTTTTAAGGCTTTACTATCGGGTCACGATATAAATAACTAACGTGTCTAATCATTCTATGTGAATTTCCTTCTAAAAAGTAACTCCAAATATTCAATTAGGTGTTTAAGTCTTGCTGTGACACTATATAATATGTCTTATGCTTATTAAAAATGATTACATAGACCTCCCTTGGAAAAGTCCATTTAAAAACTCATTACTAGGCTGACACAGGGGTCGGCATTGGGGCGCCCTATTTGTACTAAGGACCAGGCGCTGGGTTTGTTTTGGTTCGGGTCGGGTCAGCGTTGCGGCGCCAGTTTCATACTAGGCAACGGCGTTACGGCGCCAACCTATTCAATTCGTTGCTGACATCAGCGGGGTTGCGGCGCCAGAATTACTAAACGGAGCGGCGCTGCGGCGCCAGTCATTAGAATCGAACAACTGCATTTCGTTTCCTTCATGCAGTCCAACCTTTCTTCACTCCAATCTTCATAACTTCTTCTCTAGACGTCCAAATGAGTCCATTTCGAACTCTATGGACTTCTAAGACACAGGGCTACAACATACCAAAAATTTACAGACTTTCATTAACATTAACAAATTCATAATCTTGACCAAACTTAGAGTTTATACTCTGTTTTGGTGTTCTTGGCATGTTTTACCAAAATCATCACTGCAAATCCATTTTAACACCCTTTAACTCCATTCCAACAGGGATATCTTCATAACCCATGGAACTACGATATAATAACAACCAACAATTATTACAGACAAGATTATTAACCATAGGGTCCTCTAAACCAGTCCATTTACAGTCCATTGTCCAAGTTCGTCCATGTTCTTCATCCTTTAAGCACAGGGTACGAATTTCTTGACCATTTCGTTCCATTTTAATGTTATTAGGAAGGTATTTAAGGTCTTAAACACTTCCATAACAGTTTACAATTAACCATAACAACAATAATCGGTAAAGATTAAACCCATCAACCCAAAAACTTAAAAACTCAAGAAAACTTGAAAATGGAAGAAAAGCTTGGGTTCAATGGTTTTACCTTGGTTCTTTGATGCTATGGAGGTTTGGTAGGGTGTTTCTCTTATTCCTCTTGCTTTCTTCTCTTTTCTTCTCTTCTCCTTCTTCTTCACCCGTTCGCTTTCTCTCTCTACTTTAACTTTCTCTCTCTAACTTCTTCTTCTTCTTTCTTTTCTTCTGCAGATTTCTTTCTTCTCACTCTCCTCTCTTGCAAGTTGTTTTCTCTCAACTAAGAGCAAGTGAGCTGAACTTGGAACAAAGAAGTAAGGAACGGATGAAAGGTTTTGGGAGGGTGAAATGGGTTTGGCTCAACCGAGCTCTTCTTCCTCTCTTTCTCTTCTTCCTCTGCAACTCTCTCTCTTTATTCTTAGCAACTGAAGCTTGGTGTTTAAATGGGGAAGAGGAAAAGACAGATGAAATGTTTTGGAGAAATGAAATTTGCATACCCGAGCTCATTGGTTGGGTGTTTGATGAGAATGTTTGGCATTAGAAGCTTTCAATGCATTGTGCTTGGCACAATGCTACCATCAGCCGACACTCCCTCCATTCTCTCCTTTCATTAGCTAATGGGTTTGGTTGGTTCCCCACCTTAGCTACTATTAACATTTAATACACCAATATGTCTCCCTCCCACTTCAATACCCGGATACTCCTCCCTTCATTAAGCTAAAAATGCTAATATTATTCCTCTAATAAATCCCACATGGGAAATGGGTTGGGTAAAAATAAAAATTCTTGGGTTAGACCATTTATCCGACCCATAATAAATATTTGGGCTTCTAATAAAATCATCATTAGCCCAAAATAAAAATCCAACACCTGAAAAAATTACCACTTCGCATACACGCTTTAACAAAATTAAAAGAAATCGAAAAAGACGTAAAAATATTTTGGCATAAATAGTGTCACGTGAATAGTAACTCGTGAATAGTGATTTTGCGACATAACGCGAAATCAATTTATTCGCTTACGCAAAACTTACTACACATAAAATTCATGCATTCACATAATCTAGGTTATAATATAACCTTTAAACACATCATATAAAAATAAAAATTTAATATATTTCATAATATTAAATTACAAGGGTACACATGATTCGCGATCGTTACAATCACCGACCATCAACCATTATTGAGATAGAAAAACATATAAGTTTATTTTAACATATTGTTGGGGACGTCAAGACAGAAACATATTGAATAGCATTGTCAAAGGAAAAACTCGGATCAAAATGTCGTTAAGCATTGTAGCTCTTGACTACCATATAAAACAAATAATGACATTGAATTTAATTAAGACATAAATGTTAAAGAATATTTTATAATTATGAATTAGTTATTGATAAAATGAAGTAATTTTATAAGATAAATATTTAATAATTTTGATCAATATCTCATGTATGTATTTTTCTTATTACTAGTGTTTGATAAAATTGTGTAACAAGAACTTATTAAAATAAAAGCTCGTAAAAAATATAGGTGCTTTTTAAAACAAAGTTTAAATGTAAAAGAGTTATTTGATAACTAATCTTGATTGTATGTCTAAATATAACATTTTACTAATTTATCCTTATGTCAGTTTATACAAACTTATGGTGAGGATAAAAATATAATAAATATTAAATAACTAATTTAAATAAAATCACTAACAATGTATAACTAGTAAAATATTTCAAGTTTAATAATGTATAAATTAGGACAGTGAAGGTAAAATAGTAATGAGAAGCCTCTTTTTCTAAAAAGAGTTGACAATATCTTTTTTTTAAGAGGCAAAGAAAAAAGGTTGTCCAAGTGTTTATCAAACAACTAAGCTTCAGCGCGAAAAAAAGTTAAGGCCAAAATAAATAAATTAGAGACTATCAAACACTACCTATAATTTAAAAGAATTAAAAAAAAACATTCTATTACTTTAAAAAAAATCATCTCGAACAATGTTGTCTAAATATGTTCTTTCAAACCTTCATATTTAACAGAATTATATAGATCACACTTTTAGTACAGAGAGATTTGAAGATACGATCAAAATTTTCTTGCCTGTAATAAAGGAAACTAGAGGTGTGATTCGGGGAAAGATATAGCTAGGGCCATGGCCCATGGTAAGAACATATATATGGAAAATGTGATCAATTAATAATGTAGTGTGTCCTACTTAATATATGTGATTGCTATGATAATTTCTCTTCGATAGGCGGAGCTACTTGGCCAGTATCTGAGTTAGATTCATTTCCTTTAAAAAAGTTCTTTTGGTTAGAAAGATAAAATATGAGTGCCTGTAAAAAAAAAATGATTTGAAATTGTGAAGCACTTTAATCAACTATATAATTAAAAGTACAAACTTGATTTCACTATTTTTTTTATTTCACAAATTTTTTGTTCAATATTTTGTTTTTCTATTCAAATTAGTATGAGTACTATCCAAAATATTCAAAAGGAACCACGGGGAAGATTTTTTTGTTTTTATATTTTTAATAGGCAAAGGAATTTTTAAAAAAATAATTTTTCGTTCTACCAAATTTATTATAAGCTTTTTAATCACAATTTTATGAGATATAATATATCTTAACAAATTTAATATAAAATAATCTATTATTATAATTTTATTAAGATACTAAGATATCAAAAACATTTCTTAACATATATGCGATTTATTATATTAATATCACTCTTGAACTTTATTATTAAATTAATATCCTAACTAAATTAAATTCACTAAAACTTGTAGTTCTACCAAATCACACGATTAATTAATTGTACTAATAATATATGTAATTTTTTTTAAAACATAATAATTATGAAATTAATTAAAAATTATAATGAATTTATTACTAACTAATTGTCATAACTAAATCAAAACTTAATAAAACTTGAGTTTCATACTTCTATTCGGATTAGAATTTTAAGTAAATCTTGTCAATATAAACACTAATATAGAATTTTATCACAAACTGAAATAAAATTAAAAAAATGATTAGCTTAATAATTAAGTTATGATTATTTTCTCATAATCATAACTTAATAAATATGTACTCTATTCAAATGTTTAGCTTAATAATTAATCGGAGTAACCTATAATATATAATACAATAATTTATTATTTAAATAAATATATAATAATCTAATAATTACAACTATCTTCTCAAATCTAATTAAATATTTATTAATGGATAATGATATATATTGTGACTTTACATGTCAATTTTTTTATTGCGAGTCATGTGAATAAATATAATTGGTAATACTTTTACGATATATTTGATACAATGGACAATTTTATAATTCTATCAAATCCTATGTATTACGTCGCAATCATAATTCGGTAGAAATTTTTCGTAATATAGTAAGAATCTTTTTCTATTTATTAATATAATAAATTATTATTCATGATGCCCGTACGAAATACGGGGTTGGTGAACTTGTTATAGAAGTATAAAAGATGTAGTTTTTTGATATTTCTTATTTTTTATTTTTCAGTATTATAAAGGCGTTGACATATAACGACAAATCATTTACAAATATTACATATATACTCATATTCTTTTATTCTATTCGCATTATTTATCATTTCATAACCCTCTAAATCCTCTACCTTTAGTTCAACATGAGGAAATACTTAGTTTAACTTAATATGTAATATATATGTATTGTTATTATTCGATTTCCTTCTATTTCAATGACAACATTCAGTGATAACAACCTTTCAATTTTTGTGAAAAGAAATGTAATCCCTTAAATATTAAAATATTTAATATAGAATATCCATAACTATGATAGTTATTCGGTCTATCTGATAAATATGAAAAATCCCCATTCGTTCATCTGCTTAATAAAATAAGAATCGAAAGAATAAGGACCTAAATCTTCTTTTATGTCAGTCTTTTTTATCCATCTCACGAAAAAAAAATGGATTTCCTGCTCAATCTATTTATCGATTTTAAATCATTGATGTTTCAATTGAAAAGAAAGAGATATTTCTCTTTTTTATGATGATTAAATGTAGTCCTTACTGTAAAACTTTATTCCAATAATGATGTCAGAATAGGAAACTTTTTCAATTATAAATTTTTTGAATGATTCCTTATGAGTTGAATCTTTGGTATTCAAAGAAGTCGGAGATGGGTCAATCTCTTCTATTGAGTCACTTGAAGATGAAGGGTAAAGAATTCATTTATTCGTGTTAACGTTATTTATTTTAGTTATGTTATTTCTATATTTCTATTTGTTTGTTTTTTTATATAAAAAAAGTTGTATTCATATAATAAAAGTGGGGTCTTGCTAAGATTTCTTCAGAAAAATCTTAACCATCTATGTATAAAAGAAAAAAGGTATAGATTAATATGTCTATGAACCGACTGAACCAATGACTATTTATGATTTCATAATTGAATCAATTCTATACTGGCTCCAAATTAGAAGAATGTTATAGTAAAATTTCATTTGAAACAATGTTGTAGAAAGCAACTTGCGACGGATGTTGTAGTTTCTCATTATGTGTTCTATCTCTTGTTATTTCTCTCATTTCCCTCAAACTTTGCGAGTTCCAAGCATCCGATTAGTGAAATGGGAAGAAAAGTAAAAAAGATTTATGGATAATGATATATATTGTCACTTTACATGTCGATTTTTTATTGCGAGTTATGTGGATGAATCTAATTGGTAATATTTTTATGATGTATTGGATACAGTGGGCAATTTTATAATCATATCCAATTCCATATATTGATATACACAATCGTAATTCGGTAGAAACCTTTCGTAATATATAACATGACTCTTTATCTATTTATTAATATAATAAATCATTATCTATGTCGCCCGTGCGAAGCAGGGGTTGGTGAGCTTGTTATAGAAGTATAAAACATGCAGTTTTTTGATATTTCTTATTTCTTATTTTTCTGTATTATAAAGTCGTTGACATATAAGAAGAGATCATTTACAAATATTACATATATACTCATATTCTTTTATTCTATTTGAATATGTAAAGTTGTATTTTTCTATATCAAAAACTCCTATAGACTTCTAATAGCTAGTAGGATAACCAAGTTAGATACCCGATTGAGTAGGTTCTTTTTTCACTTCTCTTTACAAAAAATATTTAAAAATATAAAAACTACAGTTAATAAGATATGTAGGACTGGCATTAATGCAGTTACACTATTATTTATATTTATTTCAGAAAATATACATATATATATATACACACACAGATATTCATATATATATATATATATGCACAAAACTTTTTCAACGAATCGAAAAAAACGAACCAATAACGAATCGGCCTATAGCGACGGTTTTGTCCGTCGCTATAGAATATGTGTCGCTTAACAGAGCTATAGCGACGGACCGACGACGGTTCGCACTGTCGCTATAGCCCGGTTTAGCGATACATAGCTATAGCGACGGATTGAACCGTCGCTATAGACCGGTTCGTTAGCGAACCGGTTAGTTAGAGAAACGGACTCCTTCCGTTTATAATATTCCTTCCGTTTATATATATAATACTCCTTCCGTTTCAAATTATAAGACTAATATTTACTTTTTAAAAGTCAATTTCAAACATTCAAACTTAAAATTGACATTATTTATTTAGTTTATAATTATGTCAAAACAATTATGAATATTATAAACTATCTAAAAAGTACTACTAGTTATAGATTTATGGTTTTCAAAACTTAAATGAATTATGTTAATTTTGAGTTTGAAAAATATTTAAAATTAACTTTTAAAAATTCAATATTGATCTAATAATTTGGAACGCTGATAGTAATAAAATAAAAATCCTTAATGAATCTAAAGAAATGTGGGACTAAGCACACACCTTAACCCCTTTTCTAATATTTTATTCTAAAATTGTGAGCTTAGAATACTACAACTGTCAGAAAAAATGTTGGGAATTAAATGTCTCACGATATAGAGAAATATGAAATTAAGAATTTAGAACATAATCACACAACATAAGAAATTTAGTGAAAACTCCAAAATCGGAGAAAAATCACTTTCATTGTCAAAGACAACCAGAGAAAATTTACTATGTGAATAATATTACAATCACTCACACTCTCAGAAATTTTCTCATATCCACTCAAGAAAGATAATTCTTCTCAAGAAAATTTTCCTACTCAAAATTCTCTAACCTTGATACATCTTATCTCTCTACCTTGGATAACTCACAGATGGATTTCATCTCCCTCATCATCCCTCATCCTCTCGGATGGAGGAGTAGATTATTCCATGAGTTAGCATAATGGAGGATACAAATATATAGGCAAAAACCTCCTACACATTTTTCACCATTCTCTACCTAACCCACTAACAATGTTAGCCACCAAACATTCCACCTAACATTTCCTAACTTCTCCTTTACAGCATATATATATATATATAATATACACACACATGGATACTCTCTCATTTTCTTCAGTTTCGTGCAGCACACACATACACACACACACACACACATATATAAAAGCTTGTCCCCCACATGCATGAAAGAATCCAAAACTACAAAATTCCTTTTTCATTCTTCCACAATCGTGAGCCATTTTTTCTTTTGCATATGCATTTGATTTTAACCAATATTCCAACAAACTCCACCTTACACTACTAGAAATTCGACATATAGCGACGAGTTATAGCGACGGTCGGGACAGAACCGCCGCTATAGGATATCTATAGCGACGGTCATGGGGTGACCGTCGGTATAGAGAGCCTGTTCCGAGGGTCATCGTTTGGCCGTCGGTATAGAGGGTTTTTTGAGCCATTTAGCGAGGGTCATGAGCTGGCCGTCGTTACAACTAATTTGGGCGCCCTCTCTTTTTCCCCCCAAATCATTTCAGTATCTTCGCTCCCATTTTTTCCCCCAAATTATATTCGCTCCCATTTTTTCCCAAATCGTCATCTCTCCTCTCTAACCCTTTCTCTCTCCTGGTCTCTTGTTGCTCTTTCTTCCTCTGCTGCTCGCTCTCCTCTCTAACCCAAATCATTTCAGTATCGTCTGCCGCTCGTTACTCGATTAGCCACTCGTTATCTTCAACTCGATTCGCTCGTTACTCGATTCGGATCGTAAAACCCTAGGCATCGTGGGATCCGTTCTCATCTCTGCCCTTCTGGTTGGATTGTAAGTCGCAACAAAACAAAATCACGCCTTAAATGATATACTTAATAAAATGATCACCATATATCTGATATCACTGTCTTTACCAACAGTCATAATTCTCGATATAGAGAATTATCATACTCCACCATAAAGAGTACACTTCCACTCATAATCAACTATTCTAAGATTTTTCATAGCTTCCGCTATCACCGTCTTCACAAACAGTCATAATTCTCGATATAAAGAATTATCGTACTCCACCATAAAAAGTACACATACACTTAGAATCAACCATTCTAAGATTTCATGTTTACACATACACCACTCAGAATCAACCATTCTAAGATTTCATGTCGAACAAACTCGCTGAAAAATTATGGTGCTACTTCCACGTTGGCTTTCCCGGAAGTACATTAGCCCTCGACATCACCACACACCTTGCATCAATGCAAACCAATGTCCGTGTGGAAAAAACCCGCTAGTAGTAACACATCCTCTTTCACGGCAACTTTGGATACTAGCGGAATGCCGTGAGGATCCGTTCATACTGAACGCCTTGTGTAACTTAGATTGAATCATCACATCTTTGACTTAACTTTGCCACAAGCTAAAAAACAATTCTCTCATCGAATTTCTCTATATCGATTTTCATGCCAGACATTTTTCTTTAAACGGATCGTATCCGTTGGAGACACCAATGGCGTGAACCAATAGCTCTGATACCAATTGTTGGGAATTACAATGTCTCACGATATAGAGAAATATAAAATTGAGAATTTAGAACACAATCACACAACACAAGAATTATAGCGGAAACTCCAAAACCGGAGAAAAACCACTTTCATTGTCAAAGACAACCAGAGAAAATTTACTATGTGAATAATGTTACAATCACTCACAGTACTCTCAGAAATTTCCTCACATCCACTCAAAGTAGATAATTCTTCTCAACAGAATTTTCCTACTCAAAATTCTCTAACCTTGATACATCTTATCTCTCTACCTTGGATAGCTCACAGATGAATTCCATCTCCCTCCTCATCCCTCATCCTCTCGGATAGAGGAGTAGCTTATTCCATGAGTTATCATAATGGAGGATACAAATATATAGGCAAAAACCTCCTACACATTTTTCACCGTTCTCTACCTAACCCACTAACAATGTTTGCCACATAACATTCCACCTAACATTTCCTAACTTCTCCTTTACAACATATATATAATATATACACACACATGGATACTCTCTCCGTTTCTTCATTTTCGTGCAGCACACACACACACACACACACACACACACACACACACACACACACACACATATATATATATATATATATATATATAACAGCTTGTCCCCCACATGCATGAAAGAATCCAAAACTACAAAATTCCTTTTTCATTCTTCCACAATCGTGAGTCATTTTTTCTTTTGCATATGCATTTGATTTTAACCAACATTCCAACAAACTCCACCTTAGTTAAAATAAAATGATCACCATATATTTGATATCACTGTCTTTACCAACAGTTTGAATTCTCGATATAGAGAATTATCATACTCCACCATAAAGAGTACACTTCCACTCATAATCAACTATTCTAAGATTTTTCATAGCTTCCGCTATCACCGTCTTCACAAACAGTCATAATTCTCGATATAAAGAATTATCGTACTCCACCATAAAAAGTACATATACACTTAGAATCAACCATTCTAAGATTTCATGTTTACACATACACCACTCAGAATCAACCATTCTAAGATTTCATGTCGAACAAACTCGCTGAAAAATTATGGTGCTACTTCCACGTTGGTTTTCCCAGAAGTACATCAGCCCTCGACATCACCACACACCTTGCATCAATGCCAACCAATGCCCGTGTGCAAAAAACCCGCTAGTAGTAACACATCCTCTTTCATGACAACTTTGGATACTAGCGGCATACCATGAGGATCCGTTCATACTGAACGCCTTGTGTAACTTAGATTAAATCATCACATCTTTGACTTAACTTTGCCACAAGCCAAAAAACAATTCTCCCATCGAATTTCTCTATATCGATTTTCATGCCAGATATTGTTTTTAAACGGATCGTACCCGTTGGAGACACCAACGACGTGAACAAAAAGCTCTGATACCAATTGCTGGGAATTACAATGTCTCACGATATAGAGAAATATGAAATTGAGAAAATTAGAACATAATCACACAACACAAGAATTATAGTGGAAACTCCAAAACCGGAGAAAAACCACTTTCATTGTCAAAGACAACCAGAGAAAATTTACTATGTGAATAATATTACAATCACTCACAGTACTCTCAGAAATTTTCTCACATCCACTCAAGAAAGATAATTCTTCTCAAGAGAATTTTCCTACTCAAAATTCTCTTAACCTTGATACATCTTATCTCTCTACCTTGGATAGCTCACAGATGGATTCCATCTCCCTCCTCATCCCTCATCCTCTCGGATGGAGGAGTAGCTTATTCCATGAGTTAGCATAATGGAGGATACAAATATATAGGCAAAAACCTCCTATACATTTTTCACCATTCTCTACCTAAACCACTAATAATGTTTGCCACCTAACATTCCACCTAACATTTCCTAACTTCTCCTTTACAGCATATATATAATACACACAAATGGATACTCTCTCCTTTTCTTAATTTTAGTGCTGCACACACACACACACACACACACACACACACACACACACACACACACACACACACATATATATATATATATATATATATATATATATATATAACAGCTCATTCCATGAGTTAACAATGTTTGCCACCTAACATTTCCTAACTTCTCCTTTATAGCATATATATAATATATACACACACATGGATACTCTCTCCTTTTCTTCATTTTCGTGCAGCACACACACACACACATACACACACACACACACATATATATATATATATATATAAGCTTGTCCCCCACATGCATGAAAGAATCCAAAACTACAAAATTCCTTTTTCATTCTTCCACAATCGTGAGCCATTTTTTCTTTTGCATATGCATTTGATTTTAACCAATATTCCAACAAACTCCACCTTGGTTAAAATAAAATGATCATCATATATCTGATATCATTGTCTTTACCAACAGTCATAATTCTCGATATAGAGAATTATCATACTCCACCATAAAGAGTACACTTCCACTCAGAATCAACCATTCTAAGATTTTTCATAGCTTCCGCTATCACCGTCTTCACAAACAGTCATAATTCTCGATATAAAGAATTATCGTACTCCACCATAAAAAGTACACATACACTCAGAATCAACCATTCTAAGATTTCATGTCGAACAAACTCGCTGAAAAATTATGGTGCTACTTCCACGTTGGCTTTCCCAGAAGTACATCAGCACTCGACATCACCACACACCTTGCATCAATGCCAACCAATGCCCGTGTGCAAAAAACCCGCTAGTAGTAACACATCCTCTTTCATGGCAACTTTGGATACTAGCGGCATGCCATGAGGATCCGTTCATACTGAACGCCTTGTGTAACTTAGATTAAATCATCACATCTTTGACTTAACTTTGCCACAAGCCAAAAAATAATTCTCCCATCAAATTTCTCTATATCAATTTTCATGCAAGATATTTTTCTTTAAACGGATCGTACCCGTTGGAGACACCAACGACGTGAACCAACAGCTCTGATACCAATTGTTGGGAATTACAATGTCTCACGATATAGAGAAATATAAAATTGAGAATTTAGAACACAATCACACAACACAAGAATTATAGTGGAAACTCCAAAACCGGAGAAAAATTACTTTCATTGTCAAAGACAACCAGAGAAAATTTACTATGTGAATAATATTACAATCACTCACCGTACTCTCAAAAATTTCCTCACATCCACTCAAGAAAGATAATTCTTCTCAAGAGAATTTTCTTACTCAAAATTCTCTAACCTTGATACATCTTATTTCTCTACCTTGGATAGCTCACAGAAGGATTCCATCAACCTCTTCATCCCTCATCCTCTCGGATGGAGGAGTAACTTATTCAATGAGTTAGCATAATGGAGGATACAAATATATAGGCAAAAACCTCCTACACATTTTCCACCATTCTCTACCTAACCCACTAACAATGTTTGCCACCTAACATTTCCTAACTTCTCCTTTATAGCATATATATAATATATACACACACATGGATACTCTCTCCTTTTCTTCATTTTCGTGCAGCACACACACACATACACACACACACACACATATATATATATATATATATATATATATATATAAAAGCTTGTCCCCCACATGCATGAAAGAATCCAAAACTACAAAATTCCTTTTTCATTCTTCCACAATCGTGAGCCATTTTTTCTTTTGCATATGCATTTAATTTTAACCAATATTCCAACAAACTCCACCTTGGTTAAAATAAAATGATCACCATATATCTGATATCACTATCTTTACCAACAGTCATAATTCTCGATATAAAGAATTATCGTACTCCACCATAAAGAGTACACTTCCACTCAGAATCAACCATTCTAAGATTTTTCATAGATTCCGCTATCACCGTCTTCACAAACAGTCAAAAATCTCGATATAAAGAATTATCGTACTCCACCATAAAAAGTACACATACACTCAGAATCAACCATTCTAAGATTTCATGTCGAACAAACTCGTTGAAAAATTATGGTGCTACTTCCACGTTGGCTTTCCCGGAAGTACATCAGCCCTCAACATCACCACACACCTTGCATCAATGCCAACCAATGCCCGTGTGCAAACAACTCGCTAGTAGTAACACATCCTCTTTCATGGCAACTTTGGATACTAGCGGCATGCCATGAAGATCCGTTCATACTGAACGCCTTGTGTAACTTAGATTGAATCATCACATCTTTGACTTGACTTTGCCACAAGCCAAAAAACAATTCTCCCATCGAATTTCTCTATATCGATTTTCATGCTAGACATTTTTCTTTAAACAGATCGTACCTGTTGGAGACACCAACGACGTGAACCAAAAGCTCTGATACCAATTGTTGAGAATTACAATGTCTCACGATATAGAGAAATATAAAATTGAGAATTTAGAACACAATCACACAACACAAGAATTATAGTGGAAACTCCAAAACCGGAGAAAAATCACTTTCATTGTCAAAGACAACCAGAGAAAATTTACTATGTGAATAATATTACAATCACTCACAGTACTCTCAGAAATTTCCTCACATCCACTCAAGAAAGATAATTCTTCTCAAGAAAATTTTCCTACTCAAAATTCTCTAACCTTGATACATCTTATCTCTCTACCTTGGATAGCTCACAGATGGATTCCATCTCCCTCCTAATCCCTCATCCTCTCGGATGGAGGAGTAGCTTATTCCATGAGTTAGCATAATGGAGGATACAAATATATAGGCAAAAACCTCCTATACATTTTTCACCATTCTCTACCTAATCCACTAACAATGTTTGCCACCTAACATTTCCTAATTTCTCCTTTACAGCATATATATAATATATATATACACACATGGATACTCTCTCCTTTTCTTCATTTTCATGCAACACACACACACACACACATATATATAAAAGCTTGTCCCCCACATGCATGAAAGAATCCAAAACTACAAAATTCCTTTTTCATTCTTCCACAATCTTGAGCCATTTTTTCTTTTGCATATGCATTTAATTTTAACCAATATTCCAACAAAAAGGATGCCATGGTCATTTTGTAAAATCCCATGAATAGCGTCAACAATAATGAGACATGATCTTTTTTCTTATGTTTCAACTATCGACTACCCTCTCTAGCTATCTATAAATACCTCAATTTGTATATTACAAAGTACATAAAAACTTGCTAGTAGTTTTCTTGAAAATTAAATGGCTCTTCAAGGTCTCTTTTCACCATTCCTAGTAATCTCCCCAACCCGCCGTGTTTCGCTTCTTTCACCCAAATACTCTTCTACAACAATTTGTACTACTAAATCCATATAATGCATTGCAACCCCCACAACAACTGACTTTGATGAAGCAGTGAACCGAAGATCTGCAAACTATCAACCAAGTTCTTGGGACTATGATTTTGTCAAGTCACTCACCAGTGATTATACTGTACTAAAACTTATTACCTATATATGCTAATGTTTTATTCATTTATTTTTCTTAATTTAGGGTTTTCATGAATGTTGACGAGTAGTGCTTATTATGTGCAGGAAGAGAAATATGTAAGCCAGGTTGATAAGTTGAAAGATGAGGTGCAACATCTCATTAATGGAGATATGGATGTCTCATTGTTGAAGCTCGAGTTGATTGATTCAGTTCAAAGGCTAGGACTAAAGTATCAATTCGAGAAAGAGATAACGAAAGCACTAAATGTTATTTATAGTGATAACAGTCTTGCATGGCTAAATGATGATCTCTATGCAACAGCCCTCCGATTTAGGCTCCTTCGACAACATGGGTATGATGTACCCCAAGGTTTGTGTCTTTTACATATCAACTCTCTGAAAGCAATATGACTTTCTTCAGTTAAAATCATAAGATTATTTCGACAGTGACAAAATATATGTATATATATGGCATTCTAAAGACCCGAACACATGATGTCTTGATATCATTTTCAATCATAAGTGATTATTATTAATTAGTAAAGTTGCTACATCACATTATTAATCATTTTACTGGCGTAGCATCGCCAAAAGTACGCACATATTTTGAAGAATATTAAATGACGCATGACAACCCCCTAAACCTCTTTTTTTTTTCTTAATTAATTTAGTCATACAGTCATTATGTACCAAATAGGCATAAAAGAAGTCTAATACATAATCACCATTACAAAAATTAGAATCGAAAAACTCAAAATATATTATTTTGACTGTAAATGGGTAGATAACTTAATTATAATAATAAAAAAAACATGTGTTTGAAATGTATAAAAATATCATATTATCTGTTTTATTTTGGGAGACAGATATATTCGAAAGGTTCAAGGACGAGAATGGTTCATTCAAGGCATCCCTCATCGAGGATGAGAAGGGGCTACTCAGTTTGTATGAAGCCTCTTTCTTCGGTTTTAAAGGTGAAGACATCATTGATGAGGCCAAGGCCTTCACTACAAAACATTTGAAGAGAGTAAAAGGGAACTTATCACCGAGCATGGTAAGAAAAGTGAACCATGCTTTAGATATGCCCTTACATTGGAAATTGCCAAGGGTGGAGGCTAGATGGTTCATTGATACTTATGAGCAAGAACCAAACATGAACCCTAATTTGCTTCAACTAGCTAAGTTGGATTACAACATTGTGCAATCAATTCATCAGAAAGAAGTCAGTAAACTAGCAAGGTAAGATCATAAATTTGAACTGACTGTTCTAATTCATCCTCCATCTAACTGCATGAGATCAAATTGTTCCTAAACTATAATTTAACAATGTTTTAGGTGGTGGGTGGACCTGGGCTTAGACAAGATGACCTTTGCAAGAGATAGGTTGGTGGAACACTATTTCTGGTGCAACGGAATGGTTTCCGATCCACAATGTGGAGATTTCCGAAACATGGGAACCAAAGTAATTTGTTTGATAACAACCATTGATGATGTTTACGATGTCTATGGCTCAGTAGAAGAACTAGAGCTATTCACAGATTTTGTTGACAGGTTTGTATGGAGATATTGGACTAATATCCAAAATTATCCACTATGTTTATCCTAGTGATATTTTCGTCCCTGAATTTAATTAATTAGCAAACTCACTCTTAAGGTACAATTATTAATGTAAGATATACATTTTAAAGTAAAATTAGCATTGCAAAACTGACCCAAATAGAATAATTTTCCACCACTAGTTATAATTTGAGAGAGTTTTGGCTATACCAAAACCCTTAGACGAAAACTTCAAAAGTGAATAAATTGAAGGGGCAATTTTTCATGTTAGTCAGAGATATAATTATTGTATTAGTAGACATATTTATGTTTGAAGATTACAAAAGTTTGCTATTGTTTTACAATGTTTTCCATCATGTCTTGATCAATAATATGTATAAACTTTCTTTCAGATGGGACATCACTGAAATTGATAAGCTCCCAAACAATATAAAGACTGTTCTTCTTGCAATGTTCAATACGACAAATGATATAGGCTATTGGATTTTGAAAGAGCGAGGTTTTAACATCATTCCCTATCTAAGTAAACAGGTAAGACATCATGTATGCTTCAACTATTTGTTGTTGTATCAAATTGGCTTGTTATATATTTTATTAATGTTTGTGTAACTTTGATTATAATTGGAGCCTTATTTTAATGGTACGTACAGTGGGCAAATCTGTGCAAAGCCTATTTCAGAGAAGCGAAGTGGTTTCACCAAGGATACAAGCCAACTTTAGATGAATATCTCGACAATGCAGTAGTTTCAATAGCAGCACCAATCATGTTATTTTGTAGTTACTTCCTAACTACAGATAAAATAACTGTAGAAGCACTAAATTACATAGACAAGCTTCCCAGTATCATGTGGTGCCCCTCGATGCTTCTTCGACTCACCAACGATTTGGGAACATCATCGGTATGTATGTTAAAATCAAATTAAATTTGATAGAATGTGTCAAATATAATTTTTGATGTATTTGCAGGATGAGTTGGCACGAGGAGATAATTTAAAAGCAGTTCAATGCTACATGAATGATACGGGTGCAACTGAAGAAGTGGCTAGAGAATACATTGACAGTTTAGTCCATGAGACATGGAAAACTTTAAACAAAGATATGCTCGGAAATTATCCTTTTTCGGAACCATTTTTGACTGCCAATCCAAATCTTGGAAGAACCACTCAATGTTTCTACCAATATGGAGATGGACATGGTGTTCCAGATCGTTGGACAAAGGACCATCTCATCTCGTTACTGGTCGAGCCCTTGACCCTTAACTAGCTA
This sequence comes from Aralia elata, assembly GCA_034770075.1. Lineage (NCBI taxonomy): Eukaryota > Viridiplantae > Streptophyta > Magnoliopsida > Apiales > Araliaceae > Aralia > Aralia elata. The sequence continues at coordinate 90,080,834 of CM068385.1, forward strand.
TGAAAAGAACTTCTTGGCTCGTAATTATATTTTACTGTTTTTATTTTCTTTGATTGTGTGCAATAAAACCTGTCTCTAAATTATGTATGATTTTGTATCATAACGATTTGGATTGGTTTGTTATATATGGTGGTGATTAACTATATTTCTCATATTTGAATGAAGAGCCGTTGGAAGTTATTATTACAGTGATGATGAAATTATTCACCTTTGAGTAGTATATAATAGGGCCGTAAATGGTAACCGGAAAATTCGTATTCGTCCACATTTGTATTCCGAAAAAACGGATATTATTCGCATTCGGGAAAAAGCGGATATATCCGTATTCGGTTTAAAGGTATCCGCAAATAAACGGATACGGATATAGACGTATTCGTATTCGTTTAATATCCGACCGAAAATATATCCGACGGATAACGGATATCCGGAATTCGATATTCGGATTCGTATCCGTATCCGAAATCCGAATAACTTATATATATATATATATTAATAACTTATATATATATATATATATATATATATAAGTTATTAATATATATACATATATATTAATAACTTATATGCATTAATTATATATAATTAATTTACATTCATTAATTAATAACTTACATATATATATGTGTGTATATATTAATAGCTTACATATATATTAAGTTACAAAATTATAGCTATTATCTTGTTACATATATGTTAATAACTTACATTCATTAATTAATAACTTATATATATATGTGTGTGTGTGTATATATATTAATAACTTATATATATATATATATATATATATATATATATATATATGAATAACTTACTTATATATATTAACTTACAAAAGTATAGCTATTAGCTTGTTACATATATATTAATAATTTAAATTCATTAATTAATAACTTACACACACACACATATATATATATATATATATATATATGTATATATATATATATATGTATATATATATATATATATATATATATATATATTAACTTACAAAACTATAACTATTAGCTTGTTACATATATATTACTCCCTCTGTCCCAAGATAAAAGTTCTGGTTGACTTTTTGCGCATATTAAGAAAGAGGATAAAATGACAAAATTGTCCATATTTAAATTCTCATTTAATTGCATAGTTTTTTGCACATGACTAGTGATACTCCATAAATATGCATAGGGAATATGACAATTAATACTAAGGATATTATAGACAAATTATTATAAAAAATAGATTATTTAAGGTAAGTAGACATTTAACTTGGGATTACCTAAAATAGTAATAAGGACTTTTATCTTGGGACGGAGGGAGTAATAACTTATGTTTATTCATTAGTATAGTTTTACATTTATTAATATCTCACATTCATTAATATCTAGTAATTAAATAAAATCTTAGTAATTTAGCAAAAAAAATTTAATAAATAATAATAATAAAAAATCTTAGTTTTTAAATCTGCCGGATACGGATACGGAAACGGATATTATCCGTATTCGGATATTATTCCGAATACCGGATACGGATAATATTTTTAAAATCCGTCGGATACCAGATACGAATACGGATGCGGATTAATTTTCCGGATACGGATACGGATACACTCATATCCGTATCCGTTTATGATAGACTCCACGGCATGCTTGCGTGAGGTGGTCGTCGCCCGGATCGTTTCTAACAAGTTGATAGGATGGATAGCTTGCAACACCTTAACCCCTCGCCTATATGTAGACGGTAATCTTGGTACAATTGCTTGCTTAGGAAGTTTGCGTAGGATGGACACCAACGACACCTCGACCCCTCGCTTATGTTGAAGCGGTAATCTTGGTACAATCGACGATTGATGCGGTAGAAGACGCCACACACAACTATGATTGGTTGTATGATAAGTCAATTATGAATCTCCAAAGAGAACTAAGGAACACTTAGGAATTCTTCAAAGAACCACAAGTAGAGAAACAAACTCACAATAATATTGATAATCTGAAAATTGGTTATGAATTCAAGTTTACAATAGCACCTATTTATACTAGTTTTAGAAACAAACTAGAAGCTTCTAGAAGCACACACTTGTTGAAATACAAGCTCACAAATGTTGAAATATAGCAATCAGAACACATGTAATTGATCCTAAATACTGATATCATGTTTTGGGTGAAAGAAGGTTCGAAAATCAAGAAAGTCAAAAAATGACAAATTGCATCCAGGAGGTTCTCGCCGGGGCGAGAGAAATGTGCTGAAAATTCTCGCCGGGGCGAGCCTCTCGCCGGGGCGAGAGAATTGGCTTGGGAAAACCTCGCCGGGGCGAGAAAACTGGCCTGGGAAACCTCGCCGGGGCGAGCTAGCCTGTACCATGCAAACTGTTTTCTTTCATCGTTTTGATCGCCACGTCCATTCGTAACATGTTTACAGGTTTCATACGCTTGGACTCTACCTCCATAACTTCTATACTTGATCCAATCTCGTTCCATAGTTCACGGATCATCCCGTTAAGTCCGTCTTTGAAGGTTTTAGCTCGAGCTCTAGTAATGGGTCCAAGTGGCAATTGCAATGGGTCTTCTCGGGTTGTGTCACGGGTTTCTGGATCATGGATGTCCTCATCATACCTCTCCTCTTGAAAAGGATTTGTCCTCAAATCTTCACCTACATCAAACGGGCTTAGATCAGAAACATTGAAAGTTGCACTAACAGTATACTCACCGGGTAAATCCAATTTGTAAGCATTGTTGTTAATGCGTTCAAGCACTTGAAATGGTCCATCTCCTCTCGGGAGTAGTTTCGAACGCCTTTGAGCAGGAAATCTTTCCTTACGCAAGTGAAGCCATACCCAATCCCCGGGTTCGAAGATTACTTGACGCCGACCCTTGTTGGCCTGTTTGGCATATTGATCCGTCTTCTTCTCAATGTTGAATCTTGTCTTCTCATGTATCTGCTTAACAAAATCAGCTTTGTTTTTGCCATCCATGTTAGTATACTCGGAAACAGGTAATGGTGACAAATCCAAGGGTGTTAAAGGATTAAAACCATACACAATTTCAAAAGGTGAGAATTTAGTAGCAGAGTGAACAGACATATTATAAGCAAACTCAACATGTGGCAGACACTCTTCCCAAAGCTTAATATTCTTTTTAATGATAGCCCTCAATAAAGCAGATAGAGTCCTATTTACTACTTCCGTTTGACCGTCAGTTTGTGGATGACAAGTAGTTGAAAACAACAGTTTAGTTCCTAGTTTACACCACAAAGTTTTCCAAAAATAGCTCAAGAACTTAGCATCTCTATCCGAAACAATTGTTCGGGGCATGCCATGCAGACGCACATATCTCTAAAGAATAAATCAGCAATATGGGATGCATCATCAGTCTTGTGGCATGGGATAAAGTGTGCCATTTTTGAAAACCTGTCCACAACCACAAATATAGAATCATGACCATGCTTAGATTTAGGTAAACCTAATACAAAGTCCATAGACAAGTTAATCCAAGGTTCACTCGAAATAGGTAATGGTGTGTATAACCCATGAGGTTGAACACGAGATTTAGCTTGACGACATGTAATGCATCTATCACAAATTCTTTTCACATCTCGTTTCATATGAGGCCAATATAAATGTTCTCTTATCACAGATAAGGTTTTATCAACACCAAAATGTCTCATCAAACCACCTCCATGTGATTCTCGAACCAATAACTCACGCAAAGAACATGCAGGTACACATAACCGATTCTCACGAAACAAGAACCCATCCATCTTGAAGTATTTACCTACAACATTCTTTTCATAATTTTTAAACTCTTCACAGAAATCATGGTCATTAACATACAATTCTTTGATTTGTTCAAAACCAAGTAATTTTGTGTCAAGAGTATTTAACAACACATACCTTCTTGAGAGAGCGTCGGCAACGACATTCTCCTTACCTTGCTTATACCGAATGACATACAGGAATGTTTCGATGAACTCCATCCATCGTGCATGTATCTTGTTCAACTTGTGTTGGCCTTTCAAATATTTCAAAGATTCATGATCCGTGTGAATCACAAATTTCTTAGGCCACAGGTAATGTTGCCAAGTCTCCAATGATCGAACTAAAACATATAACTCCTTGTCATAAGTGGGATTGTTCAAAGCTGCTCCGCTCAATTTTTCATTGAAATATGCCACGGGCTTTCCTTCTTGCATCAACACAGCTCCAATGCCTAAACCTGAAGCATCACATTCAATTTCAAAAGTTTTAGTGAAATTAGGCAATACAAGTAAAGGAGCGTTAGTTAATTTTTCTTTAATCAAATTAAACGCTTTTTCCTGTGCATCACCCCACTTGAATCCTACACTCTTTTTGATTACTTCGGTGAGTGGTGCTGTGACTTCGCTGAAGTTTCTTACAAACCGTCTATAGAAACTTGCGAGCCCATGAAAGCTACGAACTTGACTGACATTCGTAGGAGTTGGCCATTCTTGGATTGTACGTACCTTTTCTTCGTCAACCTGTACTCCCTGTGTACTAACAACAAAACCAAGAAATACAACTCGATCTGTACAAAATGTGCATTTGTCCATATTAGCATACAATTTTTCCTTTCGAAGCACATCTAGGACAGATTTTATATGCAATGCATGCTCAACTAAATCTTTGCTATAGATCAAGATATCATCAAAGTAGACAACTACAAACTTTCCAATGAAGGAACGCAAAACATGGTTCATTAGTCTCATGAACGTGCTAGGAGCATTAGTTAAACCAAAAGGTAAGACCAACCACTCATATAACCCATATTTTGTTTTAAAAGCAGTTTTCCATTCATCTCCCTCATGCATTCTAATTTGATGATAACCACTCTTTAAATCTATTTTAGAAAACACACAGGATCCATGCAATTCATCTAACATGTCATCTAACCTAGGAATGGGATGCCGATATTTTACCGTGATGTTATTTACCGCTCGACAATCAATGCACATACGCCACTTCCCATCTTTCTTAGGTACTAAAATAACTGGAACTGCACATGGACTCATGCTTTCCCTCACAAAACCTTTGTCCATTAGCTCGTCAACTTGCCTTTACAATTCCTTTGTTTCCTCGGGATTGCTTCGGCATGCCGGGCGATTTGGAATGGTCGCGCCTGGGACAAAGTCAATTTGATGCTCAATTCCCCGAATTGGTGGTAATCCCTATGGAAGTTCTTCGGGAAATACATCCTGATAATCCTGTAAAAGAGCACAAACAACACTAGGCAAAGAAGGATCATTAGCGTTAGTATTTAAAAGTGCCTCCTTATACCGAAGTATAATCATTGGCTTTTTAGAATCCAAAGCTCGCCTTACATCACTCCTTTTTGCAAAAATGTTTGTTTTTCTCTCTTCTTTCTTTTTTTCTCTCTCTTTTGTTTTCTTTTCATGATCTCTCTGCAAGTGTATTTGATCCTCATGCACTTGTTTTGGTGACATAGGACACAAGGTAACTTTTCTTTGATTGTGAACAAAAGAGTACTCATTAGTAAAACCATCGTGTTTTACTCGCCGATCGAACTGCCAAGGTCTCCCAAGTAGTAAATGACCTGCCTGCATAGGAACTCCATCACAAAGGATCTCATCAACATACTTCCCAATTGTAAACGGCACTGATACTTGCTTGGTAACTTTGATGTCGCCGCTGTCATTGAGCCACTGCAATCGGTATGGGTGAGGATGTTTGGATGTTGTAAGTCCCAATTTCTCCACCATGGTGATGCTTGCCACATTTGTACAGCTCTCACCATCAATTACAACACAACAGATCTTACCATTTACCATGCACCTAGTATGAAATAGATTCTCTCTTTGCTCGCTGCTTTCTTCTTTTACCTGTGTACTAAGCATTCTCCGTGTAACCAATACTTCGCCATGCATAGCAACCTCTCTATCTTCCTCCAATGGTGGCATAGAGTCATTGTCACTATCTTCTTCCTCAGTCTCCAAATCCCCATTATCAAGCAATAACATAGTTCTTTGATTTGGGCATTGATTTGCAATATGTCCCCTGCCTTGACATTTAAAGCATACAATATCTCGATTACGACTAGTAGAAGGTGTATTAGTTTTACCTTGCACTACTTGAGTAGCCGCTCCTTGCTTGATTTCTGACTTTGGTTTGAAAATAGTTGGCTTTTCCTCACGCTTCACATTATTGGGTTTCCATGATGAACCTGCAGTAGGATTTATTCGTTGGCCACCTCTCCTCTTAAGTTGCTTCTCTATTTTGATAGCCATGTGCACCATGTCTTCCAATATCACATAATGTTGACGCTCCACTAAATCTGCAATGTCCCAATTTAAACCTGCTGAAAATCGGGCCATGGTTGCCTCATTATCCTCGTCGATGTCAGCTCTAGACATTAGCATCTCCATCTCCTTGAAGTAGTCCTCCACACTCTTGCTTCCCTGTCTCAAATTTTGTAAGTTTCGAAACAGATCTCGATAATAGTGGCTTGGGACAAACCTCTTTTTCATTACAGCTTTCATTTCTGCCCAAATCTCGATTGGACGTTCTCTGCATCTCCTTCGGCTGATCATCAATTGATCCCACCAAGTAACTGCATAGTCTGAAAATTCGGTAGCTGCAATTCTAACTTTCTTGAGATCCGAGTAGTTGTGACAGTCAAAGATCCACTCCATTTTCTTCTCCCATTCTAAATATGCCTCGGGGTTACTTCTACCTTGGAATGTGGGAATTTTCATTTTGATGCTATCAAGATTGTTGTCCTCTCGATTTCGGCCGCCTCTATCCTTTGCAAAATGCCTCCTAGGGATAAAGTCAGTTTCTCGATCCTCTTCCTCACTAAATCTTTCATCATAGTAATTTGTCTCCTCTAGCCTTGCTTCCTTTTGTTGGGTCTTTCCTTTTGGGCGTCCACCCGGAGGGATTTGAGTTCGTTCCCCTCGAGTGTCACTCAATTGATCGATGCGATCATGCACTTGCTCCATAGCCATCCCTAATTGTCTAGAAAATTCTTTCATCATAGCCTCCATCATGAGTTTTGGGTCAAAATTCGATGTGGAAGGTTCATTTTCAATTGTCTTATCTCTTGTGTTAGACATGTTTCCTGCAAAACAAATATTAGTAGAGAAATAGTTCCTCACCACTCCCTTACGTGTTTCACTCAAACAATATATCACACAAATAGGAAACGCTCGTGTATCACACAATTAGGCTTTTATCCTCAATTAAACTTACTACTCTTGCCTTTTTCCGCTCGTAGTTCTCACTAATAGGTTCTTTTTGAATTCTCACAAATATTACCTCAATTCTCTAATTACAATCCAATAGTAACTTATCAAGAACACAATATAGAAAGTACGACTCTCCACAAGACTTCCAACCGCCAAATATGATTCTTGCAAATGAAAATCCCAATGATAGCAATTCAACAATACAAATTTTCTGCTATATATTGTTATGCAGTTTTTTTTTGACTATAATTCAACAACAAAAGTAAAGATAAGTAACTTGATAGGAAACTTAGCTTTGATACCAAATGATAGACTCCACGACACGCTTGCGTGAAGTGGTCGTCGCCCGGATCGTTTCTAACAAGTTGATAGGATGGATAACTTGCAACACCTTAACCCCTCGCCTATATGTTGACGGTGATCTTGGTACAATTGCTTGCTTAGGAAGTTTGCGTAGGATGGACACCAACGACACCTCGACCCCTCGCTTATGTTGAAGCGGTAATCTTGGTACAATCGACGATTGATGCGGTAGAAGACGCCACACACAACTATGATTGGTTGTATGATAAGTCAATTATGAATCTCCAAAGAGAACTAAGGAACACTTAGGAATTCTTCAAAGAACCACAAGTAGAGAAACAAACTCACAATAATATTGATAATCTGAAAATTGGTTATGAATTCAAGTTTACAATATCACCTATTTATACTAGTTTTAGAAACAAACTAGAAGCTTCTAGAAGCACACACTTGTTGAAATACAAGCTCACAAATGTTGAAATATAGCAATCAGAACACATGTAATTGATCCTAAATACTGATATCATGTTTTGGGTGAAAGAAGGTTCAAAAATCAAGAAAGTTAAAAAATGACAAATTGCATCCAGGAGGTTCTCGCCGAGGCGAGAGAAATGTGCTGAAAATTCTCGCCGGGGCGAGAGAATTGGCTTGGGAAAACCTCGCCGGGGCGAGAAAACTGGCCTGGGAAACCTCGCCGGGGCGAGCTAGCCTGTACCATGCAAACTGTTTTCTTTCATCGTTTTGATCGCCACGTCCATTCGTAACATGTTTACAGGTTTCATATGCTTGGACTCTACCTCCATAACTTCTATACTTGATCCAACCTCGTTCCATAGTTCACGGATCATCCCGTTAAGTCCGTCTTTGAAGGTTTTAGCTCGAGCTCTAGTAATGGGTCCAAGTGGCAATTACAATGGGTCTTCTCGGGTTGTGTCACGGGTTTCTGGATCATGGATGTTCTCATCAGTTTATATTCGTTTACACCCCTAGTATATAATATAAGTTTTTGTATAAATGTAAACTCATGCAGGATAGAAGGGGGAAGCTTCTGCCCGGGAAAAGACTGGGTGAGAGTGAGATCGAGTTAGCACACTCATCTAATAGACTTAAGAGATAATGACGTAAGATATATCATAACAATAACTAAACTAAAAAAATGGAACCTATGACGGTCAACGCATGTAACAGTTAATTATCCAAATTATAAGATAGTACGGACTGTTTTTGAGCCATGTAGGACAGCAGACGCCACTAAATAAATAATGGTTCATTATCCAATTTTTAAGAGTATGGAGCTCGGGCTTATTTTGCATAAACCAACAAAAAGATTTTCAAACTGACCAATAATAAATTATGATCACAATTGTATTTTACTTTGGACATTATTTAATGTGTAGCAGCAGCGGGTAGCCAATCTCATTATTGGTTTTACATTGTATGAACTTTGAGCAGAATGAGCTACTGAAAGATTATTAAATCACCGACTTGGCTAGGTTGAGGAGTTATTTTTTTAAAAATTTTTTTTTAGTAGTTTTCGACTATTAGTGAACAGCCCTAGAATATCAATTAAAAGGAACAAGCTACTCTATAAACTGAGGTTAATTTCCCAACATTAAATATTAGTTTTTGACTTGCTGAATCATTATTGCGATTGAATAATTATTGGGCTTCTTAATATATTTGAAGGATTGATGTACACCAAGAGGATGTGTCCCATATTGGCACGATTGGCCTTTTCACAACAATTATTATTTTGGGGTGTACCCTAGTTAGGGCTAGATCTATTATCTATTTTGGGGTGTACTCTAGTTAGGGCTAGATCTATTATCTAGTTTTGCACTCCATTTCCCAGTCCGCTTCTCCAACGAACTGGTTCGTTAACGAATCGGTCTATAGCGACGGTTCAGTCCGTCGTTATAGCTCTGTGTCACTAAACCGGGCCCGTCGCTATAACTATGTTAAGCGACGCATATGTTATAGCGACGGACAAAACCGTCGCTATAGGCCGATTCGTTTTTGGTTCGTTTGTTCCGGTTCGTTGGAGAAGGTTTTCGCTCCATTTCCATATATGTATATATATCAGTTAACATACTAGATATATAACTAATGAAAACTAAATAAGGTCTCAGTTCCTAGGCCGTATAATGGGCCGACCAGAGGGTAGAGTAACATCAAGAGGGCCTTTGTATGAGAAGCCACGAAGGGGAAGGGCAAAGCGATGGCCGATGGAGAATCAATCGACTATTACTCAAAATAATTTAAATTAAGAGTGAAAAAAGTAGATATATTTGTCCAAATTAACCTAGTACTATTATTACATCCGTTCTAAATTATAAGATCAATATTGACTTTTTAAAAATTAATTTATGATATTTTTAAATTAAAAATTGATACGACTTATTTAAGTTTTGAAAACAATAAATCTTGTAATTAATAGTACGTTTTAGGTATTTTATGATATTCATAATTGTATTGATATAAACTAAATGAATTCATGTTAATTTTGAGTTTGAAAATATTTAAAATTATTTTTTAAAATTTTTAAAAAATTAATATTGATATTATAATTTAGAATGTAAGAAATATTATTATTCGGAATCCCCGTTACTAGTTCTCTTTAATTTTATCTATAGTAATGGATGCATTGGTCCGCTGGATATATTTGGCACCATCTTTAGATGGGGGATAGCCAACATGCACTGACCCAAAAATGAGTTTTAATTTAGGACGGGATGATATGAGAAGAGAAAATTCTTCCTTTCATTTTATTTACAAAAATATTTTTTTTTTATTACCCTCTCAACCCTTTCTTTCGCACCAAATCGAAACTTACAAATACACTACAAGGTTTACTGTAGTTTAAGTTTCGGGTATGATTCATAGCACATAAAACCCCTTACCAGTAATTAAGGCTTAAAAACACTTATGACCTTGTAATTTTTTTTTAATTTATTAGGGTAAGCTTCAAGCGATCTAAAGGATTAATGTCTCAAAATTTAAAAATTCTAAGATTTTCTGTTTGGCTAAATAAAAACTTTAAGATTCAATGTGTAAAACATTAAAAAATTGTAGTTCACATTTTAAAATTAAGAGTTTATAGTCAAAAACATTTTTAAGGCTTATGAGTAATTTGGACCTTTCACACATATTGTTGGACAATGATACATTGCCAACTCATACAAAAGAGGAAAGTTAGAAAAGATCGCCTACCACCTACTCGCTTATTCCTATTCACTTCATTTTATCCTTCCAGCTGACCTTGCCTGACTTTAACGTCCCAGGAGTTCGGAAAGTCAGCTAACGTAATTGTTAAGCATCTAGCTAGCTAGCGTTCCCTTTTCTGAACCAGGAGAAAAAGAAGATTTGGAAAAGCAAATCCCTCAGCTTTTCGTATCTAACACAGAAGATGGTATCATAGTGAAAAAAATGATGTATATCTTTGCAAGGAAGAAACATAATCGTGATCGAGGAACAGTAATCTCTTATAGAAAAAGGAAAATAAAAGCAAAACGTCTAACAAAATGAGTGTTATGTTTTAATCTTATTTGAAGAGAGTAAATAAAAGAGGAAGGGTTGAAATTATTACTCCCTTCGTTCGGATATATATTTTTGGAAGGACAATTTTTAAAAATAGTTTTATTTTTTAAAATGTAACTTAGTACTTATTAGCTAAGATTTAATTTAATTTTTCTTTTTGAGTTTTGTGAGACTTGTATTCTTAATTACGACAATTTTTTTTTTAATTAAATGTTCAGTCGGAATTAAGTCTTTTTCTTGTAGTGATCGTTGTTAAAAAAATTGTTGAGAATGATTATATAATAATTTATTGTACTTTTTATTAATATCCCTCTGTACGTAATAGTGGCGTTCAAAAAGAAAAAGAAAAAGAAAAAGAGGGAGTAATCTTAGTGGGTAAAATGTCAATTGGTTTGATATTCTATTAAATTCTTTTATACAAGTTCACCGACTTCATGCCAAGGGGAGGGATAGATATAATGGTTTATTATATTATTAAATGGATAGATACATATTAAATTAGGATTTCGAGAAGATAATTATAGTTATTAATTATTAAATATTTTATTTAATAATAAATTATTAAATTATATATTATAGGTTCTTTCGATCAATTATTAAGTTAATATTTGAATTGAGTAAATATTTATTTAGTTATGATCATGATTATGTGAAAATAATTATTTTCATTTTATTTAAGTTTGTAGTAGAATTCAATGTTAGTGGTTATGTTGACAAAATTTGCGTGAAATTTTAGTTTGAATATAAGTATGACAAAATTTGCGTGAAATTTTAGTTTGAATATAAGTATGAAACTGAAGCTTTAATAAGTTTTAGTTTAGTTATATAAATACAGTACTATAAACTTTTAACTAATTTTATAGTTATTATGTTTTAAAAAAATCACATATATTAATATTAATACAATTAATTGTGTGATTTGGAGTTTTAATGAATTTAATTTAGTTATTATTGAAGTATCAAGCTCAAAACCAATTGATACTGAATGAAGTAGACTCTCAAATTATATATTGAGTCTCCAAGTCTTAGTTGTCTGATGTTAGACTTTATATCTCAACAATTATGACAATAGTTTAATAATAAAATTCACGACTGATGATATTAATATAATAAAATCATGTGATATGTTAAGAGATTTTTTCGATATCTTAATATCTTTATAAAATTTAGAATTATCTTACATAAAATTTATTAAGATATATTATCTTACATAAAATTGTGATAAAAAAACTTGCAACAAAATTGGTAGAACCAAAAATAAAAATTATTTTAGAAGTTCATTTCCTATTAGAGATATAAAAACAAAATATATCTTTCTTTTTTCCTAACAGGTTGGGTTCCTTTTGGATACTTTAATTAAAAATTTAAATAGTATTTAATTGTTACAAATTTAAATAGTATTTATACTAATTTGAATTAAAAAAAAACAAAAGTTGAATCAAAAATTTGTGAAACTAAAAATTGGCTAAACCTAGGTCTAGTGGCAAACAAATCTATGACAAGATAATCCAAATCTTTAGACATCAATACCTATCTATAACAAGCCATAAACTGATTCGCAAATGAACTGAATGGGGATGATTTTTTAATTTGGCTGAGTTCTCCCGAGTTAGTATCGAGTTATTGACAAAAATAAAATAAATTGGGTTTGGCCATAATTTTTCGTACGTAAATATATAACCGAGTTAATTTCGTTGGTACGAGTCATAGTCTTATTTGGATTGTAAAATCGAAGAGTTGCGATTCTTCATCCTTCACTAAATGTCATTTACAGATTCCTATACGTATATTTTAGCCCCCCCTAAAATCCTCCATCATAATTACCAAAGTCCTAATATATATATAGATATACATGGAAAGAGATGCAATCGGATCTATTATATATATATATAGAGAGAGAGAAAGAGGGTGTGAATAAAATAGAAAAGTGCAAGTAAAATAAAATCGGAACATGTAGATGAGGATTGAAAGACTGAAGGTGTTGAACTGCGGTTCCTCCATATTTACTTTATAGAAGGTATCACTTTGTTTCTCAAAACTTGCTATTTTCTATCCACTATCTGAACCGAAATTTCTTCATAAGATAAATATTTCTCAACTTATAAGGGTTCATATTCTATGACATGTTTGTAATCAGGTTTGTACGGTCGTAGTACCGAAACATGAAACACATTGTGGATGTTTTCCAACTCAGGAGGTAACGCTAACTCATAAGCCACTTCGCCTACTCTTCTAAGCACCTCAAAAGGCCCAACGAATCTCAGACTCAATTTTTCCTTTTTACCAAATCTTATTTTCCCCTTTCAGAGAGATACTTTTAAGAATACGTAGTTACCTACGTCAAAATCTCGCTTCTGTCGGTACTGATCGACATACTTCTTTTGTCTGTCTTGAGCAGCTAATAATCTGGCTCTTATTACCTTGACGATCTCTGCAGTTTGTTGTACCAGTTCAGGTCCTAACAGTCGGCGTTCACCAACTTCATCCCAACATAGTGGATTTCTACATTTCCTTTCGTACAACGCTTCGTAAGGCGGCATGCCAATACTTACGTGATAACTATTATTATAGGCAAACTCAACTAGAGGTAAATGGTCGTCCTAATTCCCCTCAAAATCCATGACACAAGCTGTAAACATACCTTCTAATGTTTGGATCGTCCTTTTGCTCTGGCCATCGGTTTGAGGATGGTACGTTGTGCTCATTCTCAACTGTGTTCCCAAGCGCTCTTGCAAACTCTTCCAGAAATTCGATGTAAAATGCGGATCTCGGTCTGACACAATTGACATCGGAACACCGTGTCTTGAATAATCTCCTTAACATACAATTTTGCTAATTGATCTAACTTAAATCTAATCTTGATTGGTAAGAAATGTGTTGATTTCGTCAGTCGATCCACAATGACCCAAATCGCGTCATAACCCTTTTGAATAGTTAGAAGACCTACCATGAAATCCATCGTAATATGCTCCCATTTCCATTCTGGTATCTCCAGTGGTTGCAGCAAACCACTTGGCCTCTGATGCTTTGCTTTGACTTTTTGACACATTAAACATTTTGTAACACACTCAGCAACTTTCCTCTTCATGTTTGGCCAACAGAAATGTTGTCGACGATCCTGGTACATTTGCGTACTCCCGGGGTGAATTGAATATCTCGAATTATGGGCTTCATGCAAAATTTTCTCTCTGACTTCTTGTATCGGTGGAACCCATATTCTGCCTTCAAATCTCAACAAACCTTTGGTGTCGAGTTTAAATTTGACATTTTCCCCTTCGGAAACTCTTTTCCTTATCTTTTCACACTCTTCATCATGGAGTTGTGTTTCCTTTACCCTGTCCAATAAGGTTGGACAAGTTTCCATTTGAAATAGCTTTTCCTCCGACTCCTTCGGATGCTTCACCTTTAACTCTAATTTTGCCATCTCTGTTATTAGTTTTTCCTGAGTCGTTAACATTGACAACTTTTCACGACCCTTCCTGGTTAAGGCGTCAGCCACAACATTCGCCTTTCCCGGATGATATAGAATTTCACAATCATAGTCTTTGATTAATTCCAACCATCGCCTTTGGTGCATATTCAATTCTTTCTGTGTAAAAATATACTTCAGACTTTTATGGTCTGTGTATATCTCACATTTCTCCCCATAGAGGTAATGTCTCCAAATCTTCAAAGTAAATACTACCGCAGCTAATTTCAAATCATGGGGGATATCCTTTTTCGTAATCTTTCAACTGTCGCGATACATACGAAATGACCTTGCCGTTTTTCATAAGCACATATCTTAGTCCTTTGTGTGATGCGCCGCTGCTATACACCACAAAATTTTCTGTATCATCTGGTAAAGACAACACAGGTGCCACACTTAACCTCTTCTTCAACTCTTGAAAACTTTCCTCGCATTTCTCCGTCCAAACGAATTTAATGTTTTCCTTGTCAAGTTAGTCAACGGAGTGGCTATTTTGGAGAAATCTTGAATAAATCGTCTATAATATCCTGCCAATCCTAAGAAACTCCTCACCTCTGTCGGCGTCTTTGGTTGTTCCCAATTTATCACGGCTTCTATCTTTGATGGATCTACCGAAATTCTGTCATTGTCAATCACATGTCCAAGAAATTGTACACGCTCCAACCAAAATTCGCATTTTGAAAACTTCGCATATAACTTCTCTCTTCTTAATGCCTCCAACGTCACCCTCAAGTGTTCGACATGCTCTTCTTGGGTTTTGGAATACACCAATATGTCATCGATAAATACCACCACAAACTTGTCCAGAAATGGCTTAAACACCCTATTCATTAAGTACATAAACGCTGCAGGTGCATTAGTTAAACCAAGTGACATTACCAGAAACTCGTAATGACTATATCGAGTTCTGAACGCCGTCTTCGGTATATCTTTCTTCCTCACCTTCAACTGATGATATCCACTTCTCAAATCTATTTTTGAGAAATATTTAGCTCCTATCAACTGATCGAACAAATCATCAATTCTTGGCAACGGATACCTATTTTTAATAGTGACCTTATTCAACTTTCTATAATCTACCGATGCTCAATTCTCCTATCAACTAAACGCTGCAGGTGCATTAGTTAATAGTGATCCATCTTTCTTCTTGACAAATAACACCGATGCTCCCCACGGCGACACGCTCGACGAATATACCTCTTATCCAATAATTCGTGCAATTGAACCATCAACTCCTTCATTCCCACTGGAGCCATACGGTACAGGGCTTTTGATATAGGGGCAGTCCCTGATGCTACATCAATCACAAATTCAATTTCTCGATCAGGCAGAAGTCCTAGCAAATCGTCTGGAAATACATCTACAAAGTCTCTAACAATCGGTATTTCCTCCAGCTTTACACCCATCTTACGAGTATCGACTATGTAGGCTAAATATCTTATACATCCTTGTCTCAACAACCTCTTGGCATGCATCATCGTCAGACAACTCGCTTGTCTAGGCGACTTGCTGCCATAAAATACTACCTTTGACTTCTTCGGAGTCATAAGGTTTACACACTTCCTCTGATAATCGATTATTGCTCCATGGTTAAATAACCAATCCATTCCTAAAATCACGTCAAATTCCCCAAGTCGAATTGGAATCAAATCCACCGACATCACATGACAACAATATGCAGAATACTTTAAAGACAGAACGAAATCTTAAATTAACAAGCCACACACATTAGCAAACCATAGACACAATGATTTTTATGTGGTTCGACCCTTAACCTCTAACTAATGGCCTAATCTACGTCCAATACCATTTGGTATTGGAGACTCTTTTTATTAAACAAACTTTTCAATACATAATACAAAAAACTTCCCTGTTTAAAGTAAGTTTTCCACTAATGGACACCACTACCCCTTTGCACCTCTGCAACCTTTTTGACAACTTAGACCTTTGCACCTCTGCAACCTTGAAAGCTCTTCTACGAACAGATCCTATCTACTCTAGATAGACCAAGCCGAACACGGCTTAAACTTAGAATAAAGATATTGATTACAAACTATCAAGTTCCCAGCATAATACAATTTAAGAATAGTACAAATGAACTGCTGGAAAGAAACTTAGAATAACTATCGAATAAAACGTATATATTGATTGAAGCTTTTCCAAATCGTATCTCTAATAGTCGAGCAGGATGATATTTTTATAGTAAAACTTCCAACGGCTATGTGAAAACTGATCCCATGAAATCCTCAGTTGCAGTTAACCAACTTCATGAAAATCAGTAACTAATATTTGAATCAGCAGATATATTGTTTCCTTGATAAGCTCATTCAAAAGATATGATGACATACTAAGCAACTGATATGAAAGGATATAAAAGATATGAAAGATAAAGTTGTTAACAATCCTCTATATTTAGATCAGATACCTTTTTAAGCTTCTAATTCAAATTTGAATTAACTTAACAGTTAACCAAATTTATTCCAACTTAACAACTGAGATGAGAGATTTCAGCAATCACAAAATTTAGATTATATAGACTGTTATATTTTAACATTATAACCACCCATAATCCATGCATATTATATAATATTATATCAAACCATAATCCATGCAATCACACGTAAATTTGTCATCATTCAAAATATCAAGAATTCAAGACTATCAATATATATATATATATATATATATATATATATATATATATATATATATATATATATATATAAGGATTGTTCATTGAATGAGCCTGCAATCAAGAATTTGGAAAAGTCCGCATAAACATTATAAAAATTATAAAATATAATAATAAGGTAACATAATTGGTTAATTAAAACATGGGAGTAGTAACTATAAAATTTTGAAAAGCTTGATGATTAACAGAATTATAAAAGTTAATGATTATTAAATGTAATGTTATAACCCTATTAAACTTATAATTAATTAATTTATGCTTTTAATTAGTTCGGACGGACGGAGTCTAAAAGAGTCGAAGTTGAAATATAAATATCTGGGTATTACATTACTTATTCCAGGTACAGATTCCGTACTCTTTCAGCGAGACTCTTTTAATTTTAATTAGTTCATTTTGTTCTCCTTTTCGAAATTGGTTAATGTTTCACATAATTGTTCCAAGTGAAATTTATTATGGAAGTTCATTTTGGCATTGATATTTGGAACTCATATTTGTACTCTTTAGACTAGTGTATCATGTTTAAAATTATTTTAATGTTTGTAGTAATGTACATGTTAATATATTTTTGGGAAACTTTGTGTTAATGATTCATTTAGTTTAGCATGTACATATTAGAACCCGTGTGTTGATATTATGTCGCATGTGTTGTGGCATGGTATCTTTGTTAGAATATACTGTAAGGTATACCTGAGCTATAACCAACTATGGGGGTACCACTGGCATGTACTCTTGGCACCGAGGCATGACACCTTTCGTGACGGTGTGATCAGTCCACGACGTCTTCGTTTTATGCTCCGGTGGGAGTTGGTAATTTGGTGATTTTGTTGTGGGAAGCGTATGAGTCAACCCTAGTTTTCTGTTCTGTTTTGTTTTGTGGATTGGTGATGTTTGTGCCAAACACGCCTTCCAATTTTGCATGCATCTGGATTGCACAGTTCGATGTGTGATTGCCTATGTGACATTATTTTGATTGCCTGTGTGGCATTATTTGACTTGCCTGTGTAGCAAGGTATATTTCTGTTTCCTTCTGAGCTCGGTATGAAATAACACCCAACCATTTGATTCAGCCTATTATTTCGTTGTGTTAGTTTTGTTCGTTTTAGTTCATTTAATTAAGTTAGTTATTTCGCTTCATTATTCTTGTACTCTATATCCGTACTGGGCATTTGGCTCATGTTGTGTTTTTCTTCCAGCAGATAATCAGAGGATTAAGGGCAAGTGTGATAAGAGCTCCTTTCATCCAATGGTTTAAATATTATGTTTAGGCTATGATATATTAGTTTGTTTGGAGTTGTAATAATTAGTTTGTATTATGATTTGAGCCGGTTTAGCATTTATTATGGATTGTCTTGTGACATTTAATAGTTATGAGACTATTCTTTTGACTTAGAGTTTTATTATGAATTTATTAGTTATGTTATGTTTGTGTGTAACCTCTCTTTCTATTTCAGAAAGGGGGTGTTACATAGAGGATCTTGTCCATAATAATGGAAAAATAAACCACCTATTTTGAATAAATACACACAATATAATTGTGATTTATTTATTCGTTTAGAGAGGTGAGGAATCTCTTGTGATTCATAATTTTTGAATACATGAACAAGATATTAATATTTAAAAATGTGACTATTTCTTCAAAAGGAAATACGTACACTACCAAGAATTAGTAATGGTAACACATTAAATATTCCTCGAATAAATCACAATTGTGCTATTAATTCAAAATAACCCACCTATTTTGAATAAATAGGCATAATTGTGATTTATTTCTTCTTTTCGAAAGTTGAGGAACCTTATGTGATCCATAATCTTTGAATAAATGAACAAGAGATTAATATTTAAACATAAAATGCGATTGACTTAAATACCTTTAATATATAATAAGATCATGCTTGTGTTAAAGTATTATTAAGGGTTCTTATTATATACTTCTTTAATGAATCATACCCCTACGTTGTATACGTTGCAGAATATTAGATCAATTTTGACTTTTAAATATCTGTTTAAGATATTTTTTAAATTTAAAATTAATAAAAATTCATTAAGTTTAGACAATATAATTATGAAAACAGTAAACCATCTAAAAAATATTGATAAGATATTTTTTTAAAATTTAAAATCGATAAAAATTCATTAAGTTTAGACAATATAATTATGAAAACGGTAAATTATCTAAAAAGTATTATCAATCGTAAGATTTGTTATTTTTGAAAGTACTTAAATGAATCACAATATCAACTTTAAATATAGAAAAATTTCATATTAATTTTTAAATATTATAATTCAAAAAGGAGTATTATATTATTGGCACTATCTCATCAAATCTATACTAGCTCCAGAGTGTAATTATTTAAAAGGGATTATACATTAACACGTCACCATGGTAGTATAATCACATATTGTTGACTTATTGGTTGTAAAGGTTTTTAGATAATATATCTTTGGTTAGAGTTAAGTATCTCATTTATAATTCCCAATAAATATTAAAATGTATTTATTTCTTCGAAAGGAAATGTATACACTACGAAGAATTAGTAATCGTAAGACATTAACTGTTCATTGAAAAAATCATTGCAAACAAAATAGTAATATGACAATGTTTTCGATTGCATAAAACCCAAGCATATGTTGACAATATTAAGGCTTTATATATATATATATATATATATATATATATATATATATATATATATATATATATATATATATATACACACAGAACGGATCAAGAGCATACCCTCTTAAATGACATACGAAGCATACCCCTTTTAGCGACGGACCGGGCGAACGGTTTGGTTCGTCGCCATAGGTCCGATCCGTCGCTATAGCTTTTAGCGACGGACCTCATATAGCGACGGACCTGTCACTAAAAACTATAGCGACGGATCGGACCTATGGCGACGGACCAAACCGTCGCCCCGTCCGTCGCTAAAAGGGGTATGCTTGGGTATGCTCTTGAAATGCACTCTATATATATATATTCGTTCAGAAACGGGCTTGTCCAAAAACAGACTGGTCGGTTAAAAAAAAATTACATGTGAATTATTTTCCATCAAGGTAAATCGCAGTGGCATGAAAAGCCATTTACATCTCTCTTTTCTTTCTGGACAATAGGAACAAGGTAATGCAAGACCTAGCTAAAATTAAATTCAAGCATTTCCTAATGCAAGAAAGAGGTTCATTCCATTTGGACTATACCAAGGGAGAATAAAAAGAAAAGGATTAAGTACGCTGAGAAAGAAATTAAAGTAGAGGAACCTAATTAAGGGGTTAACTCTAATGATTAGGGATAAGTCTTTTAAAGCATAATTAATGGTATACATGAAAACAGTTATATCCTTTTGGACCATTCAAATAAAATTTACTATGAACTTATGTGGCATAAATACATGATTAGTGGAATATTGCATGCATCCTGTGACTATCCAAATTTTTTGTAAGTGAATTGTAAAAATTAAAAAAGTCCCAACCGAAGGTTACTACAAATTTTATAGTCACCTAAAAATGAAGAAATTAAAGTGAGGTGAAGGTTGATCTAAGCTTGTTGTCAATTGGGTAAGTAATGAAATAAAGGAAGGAAAAGAATGTGATAATGTTGGGATACCCTCTGTGAATAAAATGACAAGTTATATTATCTTCAATTTTCATGTAATTATCCTCCAACTAATTAATTAATTGTATGTTTTAGTTATTAAAAGTTATTGCATTCAACAAGTTTTCTAGTGATGTATTATCTACTATAATGTAAATCTTATTCTTTTGAAAATTATATATGTAAACCTCTTCGAGAAGGAAAAAAAAAACCCATAGAATGAAACGCCAGCCAAATTGGACTCAATTAATTTTAAA
The DNA here is from genome assembly GCA_034770075.1 of Aralia elata. Classification (NCBI taxonomy): domain Eukaryota; kingdom Viridiplantae; phylum Streptophyta; class Magnoliopsida; order Apiales; family Araliaceae; genus Aralia; species Aralia elata. The sequence goes on from CM068385.1 coordinate 90,101,887, forward strand.
CACCAAGTTGAAGATATATAACTTTAAAACTCTAAAAAATGAGAGCTAACATCAGGTATAATGTTCTGTTGTGATTTTTCTGATATTTTCGTATGTCTTTTCCTTTTCTTTCATTTCTGTTGAACTTCAAAGCTCCAACCATCATACTAGTGAAAAACAGTACTATCAAAAATTAAATGATATGATAACAGCAGACAAATATAGCAAATCATGCATTTCCAATCCTTTCTTGCAGTTAGTACATGCAATACACAGTTACAAGAATAATATATTAATTACAAAATAACACCATCCGTCCAAATGACGAATATTATATATATATATATATATTGTTTCTGACCTTTTTTCCTTTTATGAATATTATGGTCTACAGGATAATGTTATTTCATATTGAGAACAATTATCGTTAAATCTTGATTTTAAAACAATTATGTCTAACTATGTTGCATGCATGCAAACTTTATATTCGTAAAAATAAAATAAATTCTCTAGATAGATTTTAAGTTATTATCAAGATTTGCATGACTGCATGAATAATAAAAATATTCTCTTTACAAATGATAAATATATTAATAAAAAAACTATCAAAGTTCCATTTGCCAATTATGTTTATCATAAGTTAAAAAGAATACCATTTATTTTGATAGTAATAATAAATAACGCAATGTATTCAAGTTTACCATTCCAACTATTCTCAACGCTCAATAAACTTAACAAAAATATGTGCTTAAAATTAATGACTAAAACAGACAACATACAAACAAAAAAAAATGAAAAAGAAAATAAATAATGAGGATGCTCAGGTCATTTTGCAAAAAAAACCACGAGTTTCACTCAAGGAAAAGCATCAACAATCTTGAAACATGTTTCTTTCTAGTAGATTCCTCCGTGATGATTTAACCACCCTGTAGCTGTCTATATATACTGCAATATGTATTTTAATTTCATAAACTCCATAAAAACTTACAAGTATTCTTTGAAAGAAATTAGGAAATGGCTCTTCAAGGTCTCTTTTCACCATTCCCAGTGTTCTCCCCAACCCACCGCATTTCCCTTCTTTCACCAAAATACCCTTCTACAACAATTTGTACAACTAAATCCATTCAATGCATAGCAACCACCACAACAATTGACCATGATCAAACTGTGAACCGATGTTTTGCAAACTATCCACCAACTTTCTGGGACTATAATTTTGTCAAGTCACTCACCAGTGACTATACTGTACTAAAACTTATTACCTATATATATGCTAATGTTTTATTTATTTAATTTTCTTAATTTAGTGTTTTCGTGAATGTTGATGAGTAGTGCTTATTATGTGTAGGAAGAGAAATATGTAAGCCAGGTTGATAAGTTGAAAGATGAGGTGCAACATCTTATTAATGGAGATATGGATGTCCCATTGTTGAAACTCGAGTTGATTGATTCAGTTCATAGGCTAGGACTAAAGTATCAATTTGAGAAGGAGATAAAGAAAGCAGTAAATGTTATTTATAGTGATAGCAGTCATGCATGGCTAAATGATGATCTCTATGCAACAGCCCTCCGATTTAGGCTCCTTCGACAACATGGGTATGATGTACCCCAAGGTTTGTGTCTTTTCAGATCAACTATATGAAGGAACAAGTACAACTAACTTGAGTTAATCAATAGATTGTTTCAACATTTAGTCAGAGTAGGTATATACACATGCATATATACTGATCACTTTGTTAGATGCATTTTTAGAACCATACTTTTTCAGGGAAACTTTATTTTTCTAATCATCATTAACTTTGCTAAAAATGTAGTAGTGATGAGATAGTCTTATTCAATCTACCTATAATATAGGCAATGTCATGTATTACAAATTTCATTTCACTTTATTTTTAACTAAAAATATTGTATCTCTAATAACATGAACACGTCAAATGATGATGTACGTGATAACAACCTCCCCCTCCCTCCCCTTCTACTCAATAATTTGATAAGACGGTCATTATTATGTGCCATTGTTAAAAATAAGTCAGAGTAAATTGCAATATATATATGTTGTTTTGAATACAAACAGGTAGATACTTAAATTGTAATTAACTATATATAAACTATTGCACAAAATATCATATTATTTGTTTTGTTTTGGGAGACAGATATATTCGACAGGTTCAAAGACGAGAATGGATCATTCAAGGCATCCCTCTACGAGGATGTGAAGGGCTGTTGTAAGTTTGCAAAATCACAATCTAATTGTAATACGCAACGAAAAATGGAAATTAAAATTTTTGCAACTTATCCATGAATCACCTTATGCATAACTATTAATTGATGAAGATTAACAAGAGATAATACCTTTGATGATTCAACTCTTGAACCGCTACAAGATCTACTTCTCTCTTGATTTCTTCAAGCTCTTCCAATCTACAATCCTTTGTTGATTTCTTCAAGCTCCTCCAATCTTTGTTCCTTGGATTAAACACTAGCTACAAAGTGTATGTAGCACTCTAGAGGTAATCCACCAAGAACAATTATACAAGAAACAATATTTTGATTTCCTAGAAATCTTGGATGGCTAATTCCATTAATTTTATTCCTAACTCTTAAGAATCACAAGAACACTATTTCTCTCTTAACTCTTAAGATGGAGGCTAATGAATATGCTAGGTTAATTAGGAAACCCTAATCTTATTAGGATACTTACAAAAATAATACTTACACAAAATGTAAGTATACATTTTCTCCTAACCCACATGTTATTCATTTAAGCAATTAACATGTGTTACTTGCTTAATCAACATTAAGCAAGTATACTACCATTTTATTTAATTTGCATTTTCATTTAATTTAATTCTCAATCTAATTAAGAATTAAATAATAATAATAATAATAATAATAATAAGATTTCTTGTGATGACCCGAATTTTTAAAAAAATATTAAAATAAGAATTTAATAAATAAAATTCTTATTTGGTGTTATGATATGTGGTATTATATTGCATAAGTCAATACGTGCTTTGCAATATGTGATTTTTGTGAATAACAAACATCTATTATTATTATATATTTATTATTTCATGTAAATAAATTGTAGAATCTATTTATTAAGAAGAAATGAGATGAGTATAGTTTATGATGAAGGAAATTATTAAAATAATTTATAATATTAAATTATTTTAATATAGTAAATTGGTGGTATTAATATATTTAATAACCTCCATTTTATTGGGTAAAATGTATACATATTTTTTTATGTAGTGAGTATATTATTATATTCGCTATAGTTAAATAAATTGTGAGAAAACAATTTATAGAGAGAAAATAAAATAATTGAATATATTATTATACATTTGTTTTGGTTTGAAATAAATTGTGGGAATCAATTTATTTAAAGAGACGGATAACTTTAAAGATACAAAATTTTTGTATCTGTTAATGAGCAAATTAAAATAATTTATAATATTAAATTATTTTAATAGGAGTATAATGTAAATTTTGTGGTGAAGAAAGTAATTTATATATGGAGATTAAATTTAAATTATATTATGAAATAATATAATTTGATTATGAAGTCTTGTAATGAATTCGCTATGAATTAAATTTCATGAGCAAGTTAACTAATTCACTTAATTAAATTGGTGAATTAAGATAATATTTAAATTATGGTTAAATATATTAAAGTATTAATATATTTAATGAATAGAAATAAATTGTCGAAGACAATTTATGGAAAGAAGAAGATGATTAAATTAAATGCATTCTAAATAAAGGAAGGAATATATTAAATTATATATTTAATATATACTTAAATTTTTGAAAAAAAAAACAATTTATGGGACGGAAGGAGATAATTAAATGTAATTATACAAATGTGTTGTATACATTAAATAAGTGAATTAAAATAATTAATTGAATATTAATTATTTTAATTGGTTCGTTACATTAAATGTGTTATTTTATTAAATAGATTAATTCTATTTTATTGGAAGGAATTTATACATGTGTGTATTTATAATACATTAAAATGTGTTAGATGTATATACGTATATATGTATGTAATGTATATAATATATTATGTATATATGTGGAATGGGAGTGTCGTAAAGTAATATATGGATGGTATGGTGGAAAAATATTATATGTGATGTAATATATTATATAAGAAGTAAAGTAGTGTAGGTAATATACATATCCTATACGAATATGCTGGGATCAAGGAATCAATCTATGATGCTAAGTAATGAGTCATTTTTTTTATTAAGCAGGAGGTGTCAAAATAATACTTCATTATCAGGACACGTAGCATGCGGCTGATAAGTTAAGATAACTAAGTAATCAAAGTTAAACCATTCTCAGTTCCTTTTTCATTTCATCCGTTCTATTCCCCTTTTTCTCCCAACTGTTAAATTCCATACCACTCAAAGGCTCACCAAACTTCTCCCAATTTCGGCAAGCATCAATAGTTTCGGCCAAGAAGTGAAGTAGGGAGCTGAATTGAAAAGAATTGAGGATAAGGTGCAGCCTAAAGGAGGGATTAAATTCATTCAACTACAAGATTGAACCACAAATTTAGTAATTGCATCCAGCAAGCAAGGTAAGCTATACATTCACACTATGTTTATAAAAAAAAAAGAGTATATTAATAATTCCACTGGTGAGATAAAATAATATAGATGGGGTGAATATGCTAAGGTACAGTGAGCCATTTTTGATGTAATCAGGCTTTGTAATGTACTACTCATTCACAGTCGTGACCATGATCCCCAGTGAGTATATTAATGATTCCCAATATATGTATCTCCACCTGTTTGGGGTAAATCTTTAATATGCAAATTCAGAAACTTGAAAGGCGGGCTCGGTTTATATAAGGATGTGGTAAAGAATGAACATGCTCCTGATGTTTTAGTTTATTGTATGATTATAAATGGTCTTCGCAACCAGGGGAGAATTAATGCTTGATGCGCTTAGCTTTTTGTGTCGGGCTCTAAAAAGGGTTTTAAAGTCTAATGTTTTTATTTTTAATTCCTTAATCGATGGTTGGTGTAGATTAAAGCGAATAAAGAATGTTGTGAAACTGTACACTCAAATTGGTATATATGACATACATCCATATGTAGTTACTAACACGGTACTTATTAAAGGGATAATTGAGAAAGGAAGAGTATTTGAAGCATTAAGTTTTTAATAAAAAATTGTAATTATGTGATATATCGCGGTTATGTAATAACACGGCATAATTACATAGGTTATTCGATGAATGCTAAAATATAGTGGATGATAACTATCAGATGCCGGTTATTCAAAGGACGTATGATAGGCATATATCGTGAATTGGTAAATGCAAATTCAGGCAAGTTTTTCACTTCTGTTATGTTTTGTGGATTTAATTTTGTTTATGTATCGCATTAAATATTCATGTGGGTGTTTAATTAAGTATGTACCATGCTCTATGAATTGCCAAAGTCAAAATATGACTAAATCAATTGGGTTATGGAACTCAATTTATATGTGATACTTGATGACATATATGGTACGTAGTAATTCGATATTTTGAGATATAGAATGTATGTGTTGATGCATTGTATAGAATTTTATGATGTATAAATGATATGAAAAGTAGAAGAATTGTGTTGTGTATAGTGAATATAAAGTTTTGTGGTATGTGAAACATGATAGACTGTTAGACTTGCTGGGCTGTCGAGCTCAATCTTGCAAAAATAAACTTTTTGCAGGTCAAGGATACAATGCGATATTATTCGCCATCTGATGATATGGATTAGAAGACGTGCAAAGGAATACCTTTTATTTATTTATTTTTTTTTGTAAACAAAATTGTATTGAATCACGATGATGGTTCTTGACATGTGCACTGATAGGTAAGTAAACCTTGACATATTCAATAAATAAAGAATATTTGTTTTGAATGCATTAGAATGAGCAAATCAATATAGTGATAATACTATATAATAAAGAATCCGAATGTAAAATTGAGTTGTATATACTCATATCTACTTCGATATATAAAGAAAGAAAGAAAGATATAAAAAGTTTTTAATTATCCGCATTTTCAACTATTATTTCATCTTAGTGTGATGTAAAGCTGAATTAAGATAATATTTAACGCACAAGGTCGGGATTAAAATTAGTCCTAATTTTTGGATTAAGTTGGTGCCGATTTTGGGGGCGTTACATTTCTCTCATTAATTTATAATTCAATATTTCTCCAAATATATCATTATAAATATTAAGCATTTCAATTTATTCAAATAATAAATTAAATACTTAATTTATTATTATTTAGCCAATTGTTTCCAATACAAAATTATTCTTTTGCGGTGTGACCATTTAGGTTCAATATTATGCCGGTCGTAGAATAAATAAATTAGAACTATTCTAATATTATTTATAATGAATTAAACTCCTTTAATTCATATATAAATAAATAATATTTATTCTACATCATGAGGGACACCTTACGATAATGTATCATGACTATCCGTATAATATGAAATCAACGTTTAATCACATAGAACCTATTCAGCAGTAGTTACCGTACAATTCAATCCTTCTACCATACAATGTCCCGATTAAATATAAGACATGAAATTACTGACAAGTCTTATTTTATTTAATCATATGCATTTAGATTTAAAAATGCACAACTCCGATTAATGTAAATTAGAAACTCCTTTCTAATTTTCATTCAACCCTGGTCAGGGATTTTTTGAGCTGTCATTTATCAAATCGCATAGGACATTCTCTCCCTTTATCAGAAGTGGTAGATCCTTTGTCGATCATTCACCTACCTCCGTGTATACTTTATTATACCCGTACATACCCTATGACATACCCTAAGGTATTAAGGAATATGACAAAGTATAACTTAACATACACAAGGTACTATGATGATCTCAAGTCCAAGGATCACTTGTACAACTATCACTTAAGAACTTCCCTATTGACAGGTGAATAAAACTCCATTAGGGTTCTTTAAGCGAGTCACGTTCAGTGAACTTATTCTCTAATAAGCACCTACATACTTGCTTTAGTGTCTTCACACAAATGATTATGAGATCAATCATTATCTTCTAAAGATCAAGCATAGTATGTACTAATCTATCCAGATCAGTAATCCCAATATTAGTGATCCAACGATTAGGAACATTTTAGTTTTGAGCTTTCTTGAATTTAGATCTCACTAGCATGATCTCATCATGATTTTAAAAGCATTGCTCGAAAACTATGGGTTCATCACATTTATTAATTCAACCAATTAACATGGATAAAATATGCCTTTTATTCTATTATTAATATTTGAATAAGATTACAAAGTAAATGCTTATTACATCAAATATAATTGGCTTGAGGGCATATTACTTTCAATCTCCCACTTGCACTAAAGTCAATCACCTTGGTATCTAATACCCATTTTATCGAAATGACGATTGAATTGATCTTGCGATAATGCTTTAGTAAATGGATCTGCAATGTTGTTTTGGGAGTCCACTCTTTCTAAGGTGACATCTCCTCTTTCAATTATTTCTCTAATTAAATGAAATCGCCGCAACACGTGTTTGGATCTCTGATGAGACCTGGGTTCTTTAGCCTGTGCAACAGCTCCAGTGTTGTCACAATGAACCAGAACGAGTCCAGTAATGCTAGGAACTACCCCGAGTTCAGAAATGAACTTCTTCATCCAAACAGCTTCCTTTGCAGCTTCACTTACAGCTATATACTCTGCCTCTGTCACTGAGTCAGCAACTGTTTGCTGTTTGGAACTCTTCCAACTCACTGCTCCACCGTTCAAGGTAAATACATACCCTGACATGGATTTACTGTCATCTTAGTCAGTTTGAAAACTTAAGTCTGTAAAACCCTCTAGTTTCAAATCAGACCCACCATATACTAGAAACACATCTTTAGTTCTTCTCAAGTACTTCAAGATGTTTTTCACAGCTTTCTAGTGTTCTTCTCCAAGATTAGACTGATATCTACTTGTTACACTAAGTGCATAAGCAATATCTGGTCTGGTACATATCATTCCATACATTATGGATCCTATTGCCGAAGCATAAGGTATTTGATTCATGCGTTCTCTCTCTTCAGGTGCCTTTGGGGACAATTTCTTAGAGAGATTTACTCCATGACTCATCGGTATGAGCCCTCTCTTGGAGTCTTGCATGCTAAACCTCTTTAGTATCGAATCAATGTATGCACCTTGGGTCAAGCCGAGCATCCTCTTTGATCTATCTCTATAGATCTTTATCCCCAATATGTAGGATGCTTCTCCCAAGTCCTTCATGGATAAGTGTTTAGATAACCAAATTTTAACTGATTGTAGCATCGGTATGTCATTCCCTATAAGTAATATATCATCAACATATAATACCAGGAATGTCACAGCACTCCCACTAACTTTCTTGTACACACATGGTTCATCCTCATTTTTGATAAAATCAAACTCTTTGATTGTCTCATCAAAACGGATGTTCCAACTTCGAGAAGCTTGCTTCAATCCATAAATGGATCTTTGTAACTTACACACTTGATTTATTCCAACCTTTAAAACAAAACCCTCTGGCTGTATCATATATACATCCTCATCTAGTTTCCCATTGAGGAAGGCCGTTTTCACGTCCATTTGCCAGATTTCGTAGTCATAGTAAGCTGCAATCGCAAGTAAAATCCGGATGGACTTGAGCATGGCTACTGGTGAGAAGGTTTCATCATAGTCAACTCCTTGTCTTTGTTTGAAACCTTTTGTAACCAGTCTGGCCTTATAGGTCTCCACCTTGCCATCTGCTCCAGTCTTTTTTTTAAAGACCCATTTACAGCCTATAGGCACAATGCCTTCAGGTGGAGTAACCAAAGTCCATACTTGGTTTCATACATGGAGTCCATTTCGGATTTCATGGCTATTTGCCATTTCTCAGAGTGTTTACTACTCATAGCTTCATCGTATGTTACTGGATCATCATCAGTTATGATGCGTACCTCATCATCATCTTCTATGATGAGTGTATACCTTTTAGGTATTTTCGGCACTCTTCCAGATTTACGACTCGATTGTGGTACAGAAGTTATATCTACTTGAACATGTTCATCCACTTGATCTGTAGTGATTTGTGGTTCTTGAATTTCTTCAAGATCTATTTTCCTCCCACTAGCCCCTTCAAGGATAAACTCCTTTTCCAGGATGGTAGCGTGTTTGGCAACAAACACCTTTTGCTCGGTAGGATTATAGAAATAATATCCTAAACTTTCTTTAGGATACCCCACAAATTTGCACTTGTCAGATCTAGCCTCAAGTTTGTCGCTTTGTAACTTCTTTACATAAGCGTTACAACCCCAAATCTTAACATGCTTAAGACTGGGTTTCTTCCTTGTCCACATCTCATATGGAGTCTTAGGGAAGGATTTTGAGGGAATCTTGTTAAGTAGATATGCAGCCGTTTCTAGGGCATGACCCCAGAATGATATTGGAAGGTCGGTGAAACTCATCATGGACCGCACCATGTCTAACAAGGTACGATTTCTCCTTTCAGAAACACCATTTAATTGTGGCGTACCAGGAGGCGTCCATTGAGAGAGAATACCATTTTCTTTGAGATGATTAAGCAACTCATTGCTCAAGTATTCTCCTCCTCGATCTGATCGAAGAATCTTAACACTTTTGCCAGTTTGTTTCTTTACTTCACTTCTGAATTCTTTGAACTTTTCAAATGATTCGGATTTGTATTTCATTAAATACACATATCCAAATCTTGAATGATCATCAGTGAATGTAATGAAATACTAATACCCTCCTCTAACATCTGTTGTCATAGGTCCACATACATCTGTGTGTACCAACTCTAACAACCCTGTAACCCTCTCTCCATGTCCACTAAATGGAGATTTAGTCATTTTACCCATGAGACATGATTCACAAGTTGGATATGATTCAAAATCGAATGGTTCTAAAAGACCATCAATATGCAACTTGTTTAATCTTGTTTCATTGATGTGACCGAGTCTAAAGTGCCAAATGAAAGTATGATTTACTTCATCTCTTTTTCTTTTACAAGTTTGTTCAATTTGAAAAATATTTTCATGTAAGTCAAGTAAGTAAAGTCCATCAATTAAGCTACCAGTTCCAAACAAAACATTATTATTATAAATAGAACAACCATTGTTCTTAAATATAACAACGAATCCTTCTTTGTCCAACATAGAAATAGATATAATGTTTCTGATGAGAACAGGTACATAATAATAATTTATTAAATTGATAGATTTTCCCGTAGGCAGTGCTAAACAATAAGTCCCCACAGCTAAAGCAGCAACCTTTGCTCCATTTCCTACTCGTAGAGTTACTTCTCCCTTATTTAGCCTTCTACTTCTGCTTATTCCCTGCAATGAATTGCATATGTGAGAACCACAACCGGTATCTAATACCCAAGTAGAATTTTGACTTACAAAAAGATTTATTTCAATCATGAATAAACCTGTATCCGTAGCTGAAGCTTCAACAAGCTTTTTCTGCTTTGCCTCTGCAAGGTAATCCTTGCAGTTTCTCTTCCAATGTCCAGGCTTATTGCAGTGGAAGCAAACTCCTTTGCTATCCGCATTTGTTTTATTCTTATTACCTTTATCAACTGTCTTTCCTTTTGCCTTCTTAGAATTTTTCTTCTTAGCAGAAGCTCCTTTGGGCCACTTCCTTTTCTTGGAAGCGTCACCTATCAGTAAGACTTGGTCTTTCTTGGATGGAAAGTGACTCTCTGCAGTTTTCAACATGTTAAGCAATTCAGGCAAGCTGACATCAAGCTTGTTCATGTGAAAATTCACAACAAATTGTGAGTAGGAGTCCGGGAGTGACTGCAAGATCAAATCTTGGCTCAACTCTCCATCCATTACAAAACCCAGTTGTCCCAATTGTTCAATCAAATTGATCATTTTGAGGACATGTGCCTGTTCTGTAGGGCCATCGGTCATTCTAGATCGGAAGAGCTCCTTAGATATCTCATATCTTGCAGACCTACTTTGTTCACCATACAACTCTTGCAGGTGAAGCAATATAGCAGGTGCATCCATTTTCTCATGTTGACGTTGTAACTCGTTACTCATGGATGCGAGCATGATGCATTGAGCTACCATAGCATCATCTTGCCACTTTTTAAAAGTAGTAATCTCTTCCTCAGAGGCAGTTTCTGCAACAGTTGCAGGAACAGGCGAATTAAGGACATAAGATAATTTTTCAGCGGTGAGAACAATTCTCAAATTCCTTAACCAATTCGTGTAGTTCGGTCCGGTTAGTTTATTAGCATCCAATATGCTCCGCAGTGATAGTGAATGGGCCATTTGTAAAAATCTGTAAATGAATTTTTATTTAAACAACATTAGCATATATTCATTTTATTAATCACCAATTTAATATAGGACTTTATTGAAAGGGTGTCTCCCACTATTTTATACAAACTATATGACCCTCCATATATAGTTCGACAAATTTTCAAAAATCTGTTTAGTGAGTAAGGATCCTATTGACATAAATATGCAGCCTTGTGTGTACACAACAAACCATATATTTATTCAAAGAGTAGACAACTCTTGTCAATTACATCAACTATGTAACTCCTTGTATTTTGCCTCTTAGATTATAATAGTCAAGTGTGTGCACATCCGAACTAAAATAATCCAAGTTAAGTTTCACCTAGCATTTTCATATAAGCGAATAGAAAAATATAGTCCTTGTGTGTGCACAACAAAACTAGTATTGTTCAATTCCTTATAAAACATTTTTAATGTAATAAAGCCAACATCTTAAAAATTTAATATGAGTCTTGTGTGTGCACAACAAACTAATATTAAATAATTAATACTCTATTGCTTTATCATGCTAGAAGGCTACGTTTGATATTTTTGAAATACCTTTAAACGTATTCAACTTAATATTTTGTAATGAGGGTTTTGTTATTAATGGTCTCATCTTGTTTAGTGCGCATGCAAGTATATATATATAAATACGCGTCATATTAAACATTCATCAACATGAATAATAATATATTTAATATATATATTATAAGCATGCATTCATAGAATACTATATTCTATATGGGATGATTATGGACTTAATCTAATTTGATTCACTCGAGCCACCGAGTAAATCAATAGGTCAAACCTAGGGTGCAAGAATAAATTTGAATATAACTATTACATTCAACCCAGGCTTCATTACAAATGGGTCTTCAATACTCTTGCTCTTCGGTTCTAATTTCTCTAGTAACTCTATTAAATCCTATTACATTCATTTTAACAAAATAGAAACCTTGATCAATAGTCAAGGGGAAGTACATAGGAGAGAGATAGAAATTACATTTAGAAATTTAGATAGGCGAGGTACGCAGACCCCATTATGAATAAAACCATTCATTCAAGTATCCATTAAAATTAAATCAAATCACATTGGTCAATAGTCCTTAATCATCCCCTATATATATCAACATATATAAATACCATTCATCTCATGAATAATAAACCATTCAATATATATTGATATCATTAATGGGCAATTGACTAGTAGAAATCCAAAATCCAATTAAAATAAACTCTTTTATTTTAATCTATTCCAAATTAATATAAACTCCTTTATAAAAATTTAGAATCTTTGTTCAAAATTGAAATCCAATATTAATTAAAATAAACTCCTTTATTTTAAACCAATTTCAAGTCTAAAATAAACATCTTTATTTTTCAACATTGAAATTTTAAAATTGGAAAATCAAATTTTTTTTTTGTGAACAGTGCCCGGGCTGCCCGGTGAACAGTGTTCGGGCTGCCCCGGTGAACAGTTACGCTGCCTGGTGAACAGTGCCCGCTGCCCAATGAACAGTTCCGGCGTGAACAGTGTCCGGCATGAACAGTTTTTTTTTTTTGATTTTGATGTTTTACCAAAAAACATAATTTCATACTAACAATTATACCCAAAAAAATTGTTCTAAACACATATCAACATATATATGATTGACACAATTAATAGTACGCATAAGGATGACTCTTGATACCACTGTAAGTTTGCAAAATCACAATCTAATTGTAATACGCAACGAAAAATGGAAATTAAAATTTTTGCAACTTATCCATGAATCACCTTATGCATAACTATTAATTGATGAAGATTAACAAGAGATAATACATTTGATGATTCAACTCTTGAACCGCTACAAGATCTACTCCTCTCTTGATTTCTTCAAGCTCTTCCAATCTACAATCCTTTGTTGATTTCTTCAAGCTCCTCCAATCTTTGTTCCTTGGATTAAACACTAGCTACAAAGTGTATGTAGCACTCTAGAGGTAATCCACCAAGAACAATTATATAAGAAATAATATTTTGATTTCCTAGAAATCTTGGATGGCTAATCCCATTAGTTTTATTCCTAACTCTTAAGAATCACAAGAACACTATTTCTCTCTTAACTCTTAAGATGGAGGCTAATGAATATGCTAGGTTAATTAGGAAACCTTAATCTTATTAGGATACTTACAAAAATAATACTTACACAAAATGTAAGTATACATTTTCTCCTAACCCACATGTTATTCATTTAAGCAATTAACATGTGTTACTTGCTTAATCAACATTAAGCAAGTATACTACCATTTTATTTAATTTGCATTTGCATTTAATTTAATTCTCAATCTAATTAAGAATTAAATAATAATAATAATAATAATAATAATAATAATAAGATTTCTCTCATTAATTTATAATTCAATATTTCTCCAAATATATCATTATAAATATTAAGCATTTCAATTTATTCAAATAATAAATTAAATACTTAATTTATTATTATTTAGCCAATTGTTTCCAATAAAAAATTATTCTTTTGCGGTGTGACCCTTTAGGTTCAATATTATGCCGGTCGTAGAATAAATAAATTAGAACTATTCTAATATTATTTATAATGAATTAAACTCCTTTAATTCATATATAAATAAATAATATTTATTCTACATCATGAGGGACACCTTACGATAATGTATCATGACTATCCGTATAATATGAAATCAACGTTTAATCGCATAGAACCTATTCAGCAGTAGTTATCGTACAATTCAATCCTTCTACCATACAATGTCCCAATTAAATATAAGACATGGAATTACTGACAAGTCTTATTTTATTTAATCATATGCATTTCGATTTAAAAATGCACAACTCCGATTAATGTAAATTAGAAACTCCTTTCTAATTTTCATTCAACCCTGGCCAGGGATTTTTTGAGCTGTCATTTATCAAATCGCATAGGACATTCTCTCCCTTTATCAGAAGTGGTAGATCCTTTGTCGATCATTCACCTACCTCCGTGTATACTTTATTATACCCGTACATACCCTATGACATACCCTAAGGTATTAAGGAATATGACAAAGTATAACTTAACATACACAAGGTACTATGATGATCTCAAGTCCAAGGATCACTTGTACAACTATCACTTAAGAACTTCCCTATTGATAGGTGAATAAAACTCCATTAGGGTTCTTTAAGCGAGTCACGTTCAGTGAACTTATTCTCTAATAAGCACCTACATACTTGCTTTAGTGTCTTCACACAAATGATTATGAGATCAATCATTATCTTCTAAAGATCAAGCATAGTATGTACTAATCTATCCGGATCAGTAATCCCAATATTAGTGATCCAACGATTAGGAACATTTTAGTTTTCAGCTTTCTTGAATTTAGATCTCACTAGCATGATCTTATCATGATTCTAAAAGTATTGCTCGAAAACTATGGGTTCATCACATTTATTAATTCAACCAATTAACATGGATAAAATATGCCTTTTATTCTATTATTAATATTTGAATAAGATTACAAAGTAAATGCTTATTACATCAAATATAATTGGCTTGAGGGCATATTACTTTCAGCTGCTTAGTTTGTATGAAGCATCTTTCTTCGGTTTTCATGGTGAAGACATCATTGATGAGGCCAAGGGTTTCACTACAAAACATTTGAAGAAAATAGAAGGGAACTCATCACCGAGCATGGTAAGAAAAGTGAGCCATGCTTTAGATATGCCATTGCATTGGAAATTGCCAAGGGTGGAGGCTAGATTGTTCATTGATACTTATGAGCAAGAACCAAACATGAACCCTAATTTGCTTCAGCTGGCTAAGTTGGACTACAATATCGTGCAATCAGTTCATCAAAAAGAAGTTAGTGTACTAGCAACGTAAGATCGCAAATTTGAACACCTATACAGAGTTCTATATTCATGTTTGACCTAAAAAGTGACTACATATGTTAATTGGATTAGATATACAATATATGTGTATGTATAAACATTTCAGGTGGTGGGTTGACCAGTTGGGCTTAAACAAGATGAGCTTGAGAGACAGGTTGGTGGAACACTACTTCTGGTGCAACGGAATGGCTTTTGAACCACAATATGGAGCTTTTCGGAACATGGCAACTAAAGTAATTTGCTTGATAACAACTATCGATGATGTTTACGATGTCTATGGCTCAATAGAAGAACTAGAGCTCCCTAACAGATTTTGTTGATAGGTTTGTATTGAGATACGAAGTAGTAATTAATTAGTACAATATTAATTTATGGATTTATGTTTGGAAGATTTACCGATCAAAACTGACATAAAGTTTGATTTTGCTTTCAATGGTTTATCATGTCTTGTTCCATAATATGTACAAATTTTCAGATGGGATATTAATGAAATTGATAAGCTCCCATACACTATAAGGATGGTTGTACTTGCACTGTTCAATACCGTCAATGAGATTGGCTATTGGACATTGAAAGAGCGAAACTTCAACATCATTCCATATCTAAGTAAAACGGTTCGTAGGAGATGATGATAATGTTTGTATCTCTCTTCTTGTTAAATTCTTAATTTTAGGTATGTATATATGATTATTTTAATATTTCTGGCCTCTATCATTAAGTGGAGATTGGTTTCATTGCTTTAGTGGGCGCAGATCTATGTAAAGCCTATTTGAAAGAGGCAAAGTGGTTTCATGAAGGATACAAGCCAACGCTGGAAGAGTATCTTGAGAATGCAATAGTTTCAATTGCATCGCCACTCATGTTATTTTGTAGTTACTTCCTCACTGCGGACAAAATAACTGTGGAAGCGCTAAATTACATAGACAAATTTCCCAGTATCATACGGTGCACCTCCATAAATATTAGACTTGCAAATGATTTGGGAACATCATCAGTATGTTAAATCAAATTTAGTTTATACTCGTACTGAAACTAAACAAAGTTAAATAATTTTTGTGAGGTTCAAAAATAAGTTTTGATGTATATGAAGGATGAGTTGGCACGAGGAGATATTCTGAAGTCAGTCCAGTGCTACATGAATGATACCGGTGCAACTGAAGAAGTGGCCAGAGAATATATAGATGGTTTAATCTATGAGACATGGAAGACTTTAAACAAAGATATGTTCGGAAGTTATCCTTTCTCGGAACCATTTTTGACTGCCATTCCAAATTTTGGAAGAACTGCTCAATGCTTCTACCAATATGGCCGGAGATGGGCATGGTATTTCAGGTGGTTGGACAAAGGACAATCTGATATCTGTGTTGGTCCAATCCTTTCCCATCTAGTGGCCAAAAGGAACTCTTTGGATCATGAGTTAATTTGGTTGGTACTAATTTTATGTATTGTTAGTGATCTCGATCAATGCTTTTGTGATTCATGTCAAACTTGGGATTGTGTTCAAAAATTCCCAGGTAGATGACAAAAAGGTAGTTGGATCTTATCACATTAGCAATGAAGTTATGAATCTTCTCGTGTTAATTAATTGTGATGTTTATATTATTCTAGCTTTTTCTTAGTTAATTACTCTCACTAAAATAAAACAGTTGTCTTTTCTTTTAATTATTCATATGACATAGTTAATCTGTATAGATTGTATTCTTAATATACATTTCAACGTTCTGAAATTAATTTTTATATGATTATATATGATTTTAATACAAATATCTATAACTCCGATAAACCAACTACCAAGTACGAATGCATATTGCACATGAAATTGCAAAATTCTGCTCGAAATATCATTTCTCATTTTCTACATTGCGATAACTGATAATTATATGTAATCTGATATACATTCTTGCTTAATTACCTGTTGAACATAGCGAGCTAGAGAGAGGTTAAAAGGTTAATGCAATCGCATGTTATATTGGGATAATGGTGTTTCTGAGGAACTTGGCCGTGTAAATAATTAGAATATCCTCCATAATTTCTTTTTAAAATAATGTCAAGGGTCTCAAATTTTTGATCTCAAATGACATGTCATTGAATATTTTAACAATAATTTATGGTATAGTCAATCACATGGGATCTATCCAACCAATTTTATGGTAACACATCATTTAAAATACTTTTTAAGATCAAAATTTTGAGACTCCTAACATTAGTCTTCTTTTTAATATGTTTTTTAAAGGGATAATTGTTTGCTTAGTTACCCTTCATTACAAGAATGTACGAATCCAATAATGTTGTGCCAAGGGAAGTTCAAGTTAGTATTCGTACCAGTTAAAAGGTCAGTGGGCAATGACTCACATGGTACCACATCATTAAAGGAGAAACTTAAATAGAAGAAACAATAAGAGAGTGTAGGTATGAAAATTACACCTTGCTAGGGTTAGGGTTTCGTGTTGGCTGGAGAGGAGAGAAATCCACGAAGAGCACGGAATTGATTGATTGATTGAAGAGGAGAGAAGAACAGGTGAGCGATTACTTCAATGACACGTGGCAGAACTCCTAGAATCCGGAAACCGGGTTAGGGTAGCAGGGATTCCAAGAGCCTTCTTGAGTCTTCGAGTTGAGAGAGAGAGTTTCAAGTGCTTAGAGCTTCCAAGAGTCTGAGTGTAATGTCTTGAAAGCGATCCCCTTTTCTTAGAATAGAGGGACTATTTATAGAGCTTGCCTGGGAAATAGTCACATGTCAGACACATGTTTTAAGGAGAATTCCAGAAATACCCCTTTAGTTATGTTTTATAGGGAAAATTCCAGAAATGTCTTTTAATCATTAAAGTAATGTCCAAATTGCCCTGTTCTTCTAGCCACCAATCCAATCCCTCAATCAATTCCCAAAATGGGTCGCATCCACGAGTCTTCTGCCTTGGAACACGTGGAGACTTTCCGGGTCTAGTATATTTAATTAGGTCACATAAACCCTAATTTGTACATTTAATTAGGTTTTTTGTAAACCCTAATTTGTACATTTAATTCAATTAAGTCATGTGAACCCTAATATGCACTTGGGCCTACATTTGCCCCCTGCGCGAGAGTCACGATTCCTTGAGAGACGCTCGTGCAAAATACTCCAAGTTTTCGAATGATTTTGTGTGACTCCCCTTGTTCAAGTCTTGAACACAAGAGTTCTAGAAGAGGGAACCCCTAGGGACCAAACCATTAGGGTTAAACCCTGAGGAGACAAGACCTAGAAGGGCTCTTCCTTGAACCTCTTGGTAGATCATCTGAAAGCTTCCTCATTTTTGTCTAATATTTATTTCTTTATTTTCTGAGAATTAAAACAAGGAAGATCATCAGATATCACTAAATAAAATCCAATAATCAAATCTTAATTTAGTATTTGGAAACAAAATCTTCCTTTAAAATTTTGTAAAGCAAGATCTTTTTTCCTTAGGAAAACCAAATATTCAATATATATATATATATATATAATATATATATACCAATTTCGAAAATTGTCTATTGATAGGAATAAAATATCAGATATCAAATATATATATTTTTCGAAAATCCATTAAAATACCAAATTTAAACAAATTTCGAAAATATATGTGTTTATTTAAAAAATAAACTCAAGGAGACTTATCTTTATATTGCAAAATCTTCCGCAAGAGGAAAATAAAGATTGCTTCCTTTGCTATTGTAAGCTTGCGGTTTGAATATATATATCTCCCAAGTCACTTAGGCTTTTCTTTTCATCGTGCAAATTTTTTTCTCTCCTCATTCAAGTCTGAAGATCACCAAGAAGTCGTCAAGCCAACAGTCTTCAGCTTGGGAACGAGGTAAAAAAACAATTTCTTCTTCTCTTTCTTTCAATTTTTTCAGTTTATTTGAGTACTTTCTGCCGAACTTCTTCTTGACTTGCTTCTCCTACGTTTCTTCTCAGGTTATTGTAGCTTTTCTTTTGTCTTCCGAGCCCCGTTACTTGGATTATATCTCGGTAGGGTTCCCTCGGATAATAAAGAAAAACACAATATTTATTGACAAAGAAGCATCCGTTCCGAAAAAATTAATCTGTGGGGCACCAGAATTTTCAAGGTACACAAAATATAGTTTTTTTTTTTTTTTTGCTGCCCTAGGTGGCCGAACCCTAGGGGGCCGAACCCTAGGGAGCGAATCCTAGGAGAAAATGTACAAAATTTAAACATTGGGAATCGTGATCGCTGTTTTGACCATAACTTTTGTTCCGTTTGGAGTCTCGGGGCCCATAATATATCAAAACGACCGTATCGACGAGATCTTCAAAAGTCATCGCCAACGGCCATGACACATACCAAAATAATCCGAAAAATGGCTCCGAGGGATGCATTTTGGTTGTCCGAAGTTTTTTTTGAAAAATTTCAAATCTTATTTTTCTTTCATAATTGTGATTTTGATCCTTCCCTGACTTCGTTTCTTCTTATTTTCAGGTATTCTCAAGTGAAAAGCTCAAATTCTCCCCTTGCCATGGTAAGCCTACTCAAGTTCATATGCCTTACTTGACATCCTTAGTATCCTCATGTGGAGTCTTTCTTACTTGCAGGCCTCGTCTACCGGATGTTCTGAAGACTTGAAGACTTCCAGGGTAATTCCTTTCGTCAATGACTGGGGAAAGGCTCCCTTTTTTTGGCCTTTTGACACTTTTTGGGAGCATGTCCGGACTTATGATCACACAACTTTTCCTTCACCAGAGAAAGAAGGCTTGTTTCTTTATGTCGCGGCTTGCGGAGGTTAGGACGACTTCCCTCATTCCGGTCGCATTCCCCGCATGTGCATAGAGAAACAAGAATACCCTTTCAGTCCCTTTCGCTTCCTGTCTGACTCATCTAGCCGTCTTCAAGGATGGCAACATTGGACTGACGAAATTCTCGGAAATGTTGAGTATAAGGCTATACTAAAGAGCGCGGGCATATATCGCTGCATTCAGCTATGTAGGGCATTCAACCATGTAGGACATTCAACCATGTAGGGATCTACGTATCATGACGCCCTTACTGTGTTGATTTCCCGCGGGTACTTTTCTGAATGCACATTCATTACTGTTTGGGGGAATTCACCCATACTCCAGAGTATGTCTGCTTCCTCTTTTTTTTAAAAAAATTATGTTCTTATTCTAGATTATATATATCTTGCAGTCTTCCTGTTGGTGCTTCGATTTCTTGTAGCCCATCCAGACTGTCTCCTAGGGATACCAAGTGCGTTGCATACTTGATAGAGGCTTTCAGGCGGGCTGACAATTATACTTCATGATTTCATGGTGACCCAATCCTTTCAGACTTCGTCTCGGGTACCTCCTCGAGTTCCTCCCCCAGGATCCTCTGCTGTCGGGGAGATGAGAGTTACTTGCTCTAGAGTAAAGCCGAGGATCCTTGTTTTTAGATTGCCGAGAATGATGATGATAATGATAATGATGATGATGATGATGATGATGATGTTCCCATTGGATTTCTTATGGGCACGGCAAGTGAGATGGCGACCTCCACTACTTGTGAGCCTCCCTGACATAACATGATTGTTGTCGAGTCCTCCTCACCTCATGATGATCGTGTCAGCCTTAATGTTGACGATTCCATGTCTAATGTAGGCTTAGGTCCCGCTGTGGTTAGTACAGTTCTATCTTCACACCCACATATAACGTCTTCTCATGACAGCTTGGAGGGTACCGGTGACACCCATGTTGATGCTGATGCTATTATGGCAGTTAATCCTCCTCCCCCGAGGGGGAATCCTTCGAAACCTATTGTTGATTTCCATCCTCCCTAGAAGGATTCTCCCGAGTCTTCACCTGAAAGGGAGGGTACAGTTGCTAGCTCTTTGGGTGGGGGCATCGACGTTTTACTTTCTTTGCCCGTTGAGGAGCTCACCTTATTTGACTTTCTTCATCTTGATTCTGCCACCTTGCCTTTTAGTGACCTCGGTTATCCACCCAACAACAAAGATGTCGTGGAGCTATAGGCATTCTCTAAGCCCGTGATTTGTGCAGCCCCTCTCCCGATGAATATTTTTTCATGCTGGGCTGGATCTCCTTACTTCTAGGTATGACTGTTTGTAGCTTTTTGTTATTTCCTGTATCAAAGAACTCATTTATACACTACAAAAAAATGGACATTCGGCAACAATTTTTCAGGCAACGACTTATAAAGTCGTTGCTAAAAATGCATGTTTAGCAACGAAATTTGTCATTCGTTACAGTTTGTGAAAGTCTTTCATTTTTCGTAACAAAATTCATAGGTCGTTGCAAAATTTCGTTGCCAATTCGTTGGCGGGAAGAAAAAAAAAACTCCGCCTATTTACTTTTTTGTTGTCGATGTAATTTCTTCTCATCGTGGGCAACGAAAAGTTTTTTATTGCTATATTTCGTTGCCTAATATGGGCCACATTCATTGTTAACAATTTTTTTTTCGTTGCGTATTTTGTACAATTTTTTGCAACAACTTAGTTTTTATCATATTCGTCTATTAATTTTATCATGAAATCATTTGATAGAACAAACTAAATAAAATAACTCAAAATATAATAATAATATCAAACAAATTTTCAGATTAAAGAAAAGCTATACTCCCTTCATTTCAAAATATAAGATTAATATTAACTTTGAAAAGTTAATTAAACATATTTTCAAATTCAATTTTTAAATAATTTAATCTATGTTTTATACTTTTATCAATATAATTTTAAATATTATAAATTAAACTATTTTTATATATTTCAAAATTAGAGATGTATTTAGCAAAAATAAAAAGGACTCCATATTTATCGAGACATTGACGAAACAAAACAAGATAGAAATACCAACTCATTACTCTTAAAACTTCTATAATGAAAAAAGTTTTTTTTTTAATTATTTTTTATTTGGGGGTTAGGGGAAAGAGAGAGGAAAAGCAAAAAAAAAGGTTATTATTTTACTTACAGCCAACAAAATTAATGGTTGACCCACCAACCCATCCAACAACTCATAATTAAGTGGGTTGGGTTATCCACTTATCTTAGACAATCTTAATTGGGTTAGTAAAATTAAACCAACCCATTCGATTAAGATAATATAACCGAAGGCTTCCACGCTAATTTGAAAATGTTATTCTCTAATATACAAACTAATAGTAACAACCTACTCCAAATCAATTACACTCAGATACAACACCACCAGGATGAATGAACTAATTGAGGAAGCTAAAGAAGTCAAAAACAAAGATGAATCTCTCTCCCAATTCCCCATCAACTGCCAACTTATTTAACTATATAAAAAAAATTGAACCAACCTTCGAGAGAAGTTCTTGGACAGTATCCTTCCCCATCGTAATCATATCATCATAGGAATATGGGTCTTTCCTAGAAGTTTCGAGTACTGAAAATCAAGACGGAAAAGAAGCAATATTAACAAAGTGGCAAATATAAGTTCTACGGAAAGCTAAATGTAATTCACGGATATATCATCAGAAATTCATTAGTGTTATACCGCAAGTTCCATCTAGATTGGCTACCAACCCTTTCAAAATGCAGTTTCCGTCTTCGTCTCTAGAGGCCTCTGGAGGCGTATCCAGCAATGGGAGTCCGGCAAGGTCCGTCCAGAGTCAGCAGAAAAGCCCTTTCACATGCAACTGCTAATTTGGTTTCCTCGTAAGTAACTAGCCTACATTAACACAACAAGAATCACACGAAAACTAAGAGAGGGAGTTAACAAAATTTTGCAGAAGCACCAAAGAAGGAAATGCAGAAACATTCGACATATCATCGTCTCATCATTACATCGGCAGGCAATTCTAATTTCCCCTTGAGCAACGACTGGAAGCATTTCATCAATAGAAAGAACTGAAGCCACATTTTCAGTCATGTTCAGGCGTTTGAGTCCTACTAATGCCAATAATGTGATTGCTAAACTTAATCTAGGCAGAATAAAAGTAAATTAATTACATAGTCAAGTAATAAAAATTGTTCATTATGTGAACCAAAATATCTTAGGTGATCCCAAATATTATCCTTAAACCCCACTAATGATGCATACTCTTCCTGAGGAGTAAAATAAGTATCGTAACATAACACAATAATGTACTAGAAAATAACAATACAAGCAAAATTAGGAAATGCAACAAATTATATATTTGGAGTCAATTCAACATGTTGATCAAGTATATCTCTCACAACACGTGGGTAGATTCCAGATATTTTTATCTCCATTTTTTGCATTAGTAATCCATTGATTTTTAACTCGAATGCAGTCAAAATGAGCATAGAGTACTATTAAACTTTTAGCAGACAGATTTGCCTATGATGATATGACTTGATATTTGTCTTGGCAAATAAAAAAATAAAAAAAGAAGCAAACATGTTCCCATACAGTAGTACTAAACATGGACTTACCCAACTCTACAGAAGGGAGATAAAACAGGATAACCATTGGACCTACAAGTAAAGAAGTTCAAGAATTTGTAATTGCAGAGCAACCTTTATGAAGTGCTAAGCAGAATAAAAACAGAAAGTTTTTCTTGTTCAATAGAACACGCATATGCTAAGCAGTTACACCAACATAACATCCTCAACAGTTGATGGATATACATCATCAAGATTGGTATGCCCCTCTTTAAGAAGCATTCTGACTAACTCAACATCATCTGAACCCAGAGCCCTATGTATTCTTTTCACATGTTTGTCAGGATAGTTACTATTTTCAGGTCCAACCAAGCCAAGTTCCAAACGTGAATCCATAATTTGTTTTACTATATTCTCAGGCAATACCTTATCAAGAGTTACAAAATCAACATCAGAGTTGACAACAATCTCAATACACCTTGCAAGCAAGCTCTCACATGCATTGCTGTAAGTGTTTGCCACATATAGAACCACCAGAATGTCATCTGCTGCAGCCTTATCAATAATGTCTAGTAGGTGCCTCTGTAATTAATGAAAGAGGTGAAACTTTTCAGGAAATAACTATTTGCAATATCGAAACTAGATAGTAGAGGATCTCATTGTAAGCCATAACTATAGCTAATTTAAGGTCAATGCAAAAGTTGGAAAGCTTTTGTTGGTCAATGCGAATTAGTCTTTATTTTATACTTGATAAGTCATGGCTAATTAGACTTTGCCATCAGACTACCACAGTTGAGACAATTGAGGCAAACAATAGTAACTATATATGACAAGTTGATCAAGTTATAATCTTTAATAGCAGGGTAATGCTCGGAAGTTCTAATGCACCAACAGTAGGATGCCAAAATTGTAAAACGTTTTCATTAGAGCTTAAGTTAACATTCTGTAGGTCACATTTCAAAATACTTCCTTTACTTTCTACAGCAAAAAGGCAATACAGTTTCACCTTTCCCCTTTACCTTTTTACAGCAAAAATCCAATACAGTTTCTGCTTTTCGAACAAACTGCTAATAAATTGCTACTTAACCATAATTGAAGTCTTTTCTATCTGAGAAATCATGGAGTGTTTATCTGAGATCAATGATGTGTTAATAATATTCTGAAATTTAATGAAAGTGTCCATTATTTATCTCCATTAGAACAATTAAGCAAAGCTACCACATATATACTAGAAAAAACTATCTAATTGAGAGAGTTAACTACCTGAGACAGAGTAACTAATTCAGAGATCTGAAAAGAAAAAGAAGCATATAAGGTTACTTTCTATATTAAACTTTATATATGAAGAGAAGTTCTATTATCATATAGAACTGTTCTACAGAATTCTGTATATGCATCAGCAAGGTCATTAAAATAAGTACCAATTCAATTTTTTTTTGAGTTTTAAGTTAACAAAACATTCAGTATCTACTTTCTTATATCTATTCTGTTCGTTTTATTAGTGCATATCCAAGCAGAAAGTACCTGAAAGAACTAAACATGCAAGTAGTCATGGATCAAAAAGCATTATTACCAGTTTTCGATAGTGCCCTTAGCCTATTCAGATGTTCCTCTTTAAGTTTGAAAAGTGCCTCCTTCAAATCCACTGTTGTCCTCTGAGCATCTGCCATAACTTTAGAACTTGTACCAGCTAAAGGGAATTCTGAGGTGCCTTCAACTTGAGCAATATCCATCGCAACTTTTGCTTCCATAGGGAACAGTAGTTTTGCCAGTCCAACGGAAAGTGCAACAGGCACTTTCAAGATATTAATGATTAATCATATGTGATTCTCCAAGATATTAATGCAAAAACATGTGATACTATGGAGAAAGCAAATATAATTGGTGTTACAATGTAATGCATTACAACATTATGGATAATAGAAGGAAAAGAAGGTAAAGATTTTGGAGTTGAGTCAATAATTCCCTTGAGCAGTTTGTTTGTGTAGACAAACATTTTTCCATAATAAACAGGAAGTTCTTTGCAAAATGGAAGAAGGTTGACAACTAATAATTCGTCCGTTAAAGAAATAAGAAATGATTTTTCCATGGGAAATTTTAGTTTGGATTATTTATTTACTTTTTTATTTTTATTTTTGGGGTTGGGGAGGGGATTGAGGGAAGCCGCATCACTTGTGGGTGTGTGGCCCACTGGCGAGCGAGGTTTTAACTAGGGGACCAAGGGGCATGGTTTCCATGTTTGTTGCAATCAGCTAGAGATATATAATGCCCTTGCTTAATTGAAAAAGACTGAAGCATATCCATTAAAACATTCATTACGTATTGTAGGCATGGATTTGCACTTCAAGCTTTTAGCTTCAACAGAAACATTTTGTTTCTAAGACCTCGTCTTGAACAATTCAAAGGTACATGAAATCATTCGAACATCAAATAAGTAATATAACTAATGTGGTGAAGTTACATAACAGTCATAACTAGAAGCATTCATTAACATGTGAGTGTGAATAAAAACATAAAGGGATAATAGAACGGTGGAGGGAGTTCTACCTAATAACTGACGCTCAAAACTTGAAGAAAGCCTATTACACAATCAGTCTCCACTCTCCAGTAACTAGTCGAGCCAAAAAAAGGGGAAATTGAAACAAAGTTTTCACTGAGTCTGGAAGCGCATATGAACATTCTCTTAGCCTCATTTCATCAAACACTTCAACTACACTTCTAACTACACTACCCAAATG
The DNA here is from genome assembly GCA_034770075.1 of Aralia elata. NCBI lineage: Eukaryota > Viridiplantae > Streptophyta > Magnoliopsida > Apiales > Araliaceae > Aralia > Aralia elata. The sequence continues at coordinate 90,128,173 of CM068385.1, forward strand.
AATTAAGTTACAATGCTTAAGCTTTGTAAAATCATTTCACTCAATTTATGAAAACTCAAAGCAATAATACAAAAAAGTAAAAAGTGTGTTGAATTTTGGCATACCTTTGGCGAGCTTCGAAGTCGGATGTTACTGAGCGGAGAATGAGGTTGATTAAACCCTGTTATGGGTTGTTGAAATATGCATCAATATATCGCTTGATCAATTAATCTAAACTCTCTCATCTGATGATCAGCCTCACATGATTCGCTAAAATTAAATCCGTAAAGCAAACCCCAAAAATTAAAAGGTACTTGAAAGAAGAGAGATTATGAGAAAATACTCATACCATACCTTTCCAACAACTAATTTTTTTACCTTAACTAAATTTATTAACTTGTTTAAATATTTCAAACTTAATCTAATAATAATTATATTAGAATTAAAATTTTTAAATAAGACATATAATTTCAGTTAATATTTATATTATAATTTATATTAACCACAATTAATTCTAAAAAATTTAACAAAACAGTGCCAACTTTATCTTTCACAAAAAACTTTTGAACAATAATATACAGTGAGTAATAATTTCTTCATTAATAGTTTTTTTTCGCAAATTTTCATCATAAATTGGCGCCAAATATCATTCTACCACCTCAATTTTACGAAAGAAAAAATTTAAATTGTGAATGATGTTTCTTTCGCTAATAACTATATTGTCACTACATTTTTTTCTTTTATAGATTTTTTGCTAGAAAACTCCTCATGTGAAGGAATGAATTCCTTCACAAAATTTCTTTCACTAAATTCATAATTTTCGACAACAACAATGACCGTTATTTTTGACGAAATTATTTCTCACGTAATTTTTCATCGAAAATTACTTATTTTTCACGGAATAAATTCAGTCAAAAATATACGTTTTTGTTGTAGTGTAGGTGATACGAATTCAACAAACCTACTAAACCTGTCCACATAAAATGGTTGAAACCAGAAAGACTAAACAAATGTGAATTGTATTTTAGAAAGACGTGTAATATTAATATTTGTTCTATTAATATTTACAAGCTTGGAACCCGTGCGAGACACAAACTATCTTTTTTATATATTTTTTATTTATCAAAATAATTTAATTGTAAGTTGCTCTTTTAGATTATTATATACATATATATATATATCATGTATATATATGACATTAATGCTTTTTATAACGTTTCTCTTACTTTATTGTGACATTCATGCATTTAAATATATCAAATTATAATTATATTACCAGTCAGACCTGCAAGCACCGGGTAGTATGCTGCGGCAGTTTTGAATCATAAAATTTACCCTCGTAGTCTTACTTTTTTTTATTTAATTTGAACACGTATTATTATAATTATGTAATTTATATTTGAGAATTATAAGTTGATGTCCAATTTACCCTTGAAATAACCAACCAAGCTAATTTGAATAAAATTAATCTTCTCTTGACTTGTTATATACTTGTATTGATTTATCTAATTTTTGATTATACAATTGTAATTATTACAACTATTTAAAAGATATTACTAATTACTCATTAGAATGAGAATGGGATTAGTAATAAATTATATGATCTTAAGTGAGGAATATGTTTTTATTTATTATTAAAAAAGTGTTACATATTATATTATATAAATTATAAATGATATGTGTAAAAACAAAGATAAAATCAATAAATAGATATAAGAACAAAACAATGACCAATTTTATAATTCGTCATTAAATTTTTAATAAAATTGTAATGACAAAAGATTGAGTTTAATTTATTATTTGTTCTGCCAAATGTTTTTAATAACAAAAGTGTATCAAGATGGTAGTAGTTGTACCAAGCGGATAAGAGTTCAAATATTGACATGAAAAAAAAATGTACTTCCGAATACTTAAAACAATTTGTTGGTGAATTGCCTCCCACAATTTCATTCCCCCTCGCTCTGTCCCGCCCAATTTTTATCTGAGAGCGGTAGCCTAATTATGCACCCCAAATTTCACTCAAGCTGCCTTACTAGTGGTTTCTCCCTCTTCTATAATCACGGTCATCTTGCAGTAACAACAACAAAGAACGTGAGAAATTGCTGGAGTACGCGAAAGAGTTGATGGCGAGAGGATCCAAAGCCGACAAAGAACACGAATTTTTGAATTTCTGCACTTGGATGTTTTAGTTATCTGCAAAGATTCTCTCTGAGCTATTGTTTGCCTGGCGATGGCCCTCCCTCTCGGGAAGCTCACCATTCTTGTTGGTGTAGGTTTGTACATCGTCATCTCCATTCGCCGATCTGCACTTTTTTTTCCACCTCCTTTTTTACGTGAGTACCTCCAAACCCTTATTTTATTTTTATAAGAAATTTCACTGAATTAGTTCTGAAATTGATGTGGGTATTTTGAAACCCTAACTATTTAAGGTATTTAATCAGTTAACATTTAGGATTAATTGCTTTTATAATTTTTTTAATTGTTTGAATTCTTAGTTTGAACACATTGCAAAGGATATGAAATCCTTGTTGGTTGATTTGGATGATGAGTATAACTTTAATCTGAATTGGGTACTATATTGGGGGAAATCTATATGGTTTAAGATCCAGACTAGTTTGAAAGCTTTACTTATCAAATAAACATTAAATTTGAAAGCTTGGTATTGTCAATTAAGAAATTGGGGCAGCAGTGTAGTGTTGTGTTGGGAGAGCTATATCTCCCTTGTTAGCTAGTTATTCTATAATTCTCGGATGTGTCAGTTTTTGGTTATCACTTTTCTTTTTTTAATACCCTTCTAAATCCCTTTAGTCTTTGCCATATAGATGCCTCCATTCTTGTAGTTGTTAGAGAAATTTCCGCTACAACATATAACAAGGACTATGTGTCAAGAGTTCCAAGATTTTTTATGTAATATTTTACAATTATTCTGTCAATGGTAATATGCAACTGACTATTTTAAAAATCAACATTATAGACTATTCTTTATAGGTGTTTTTATTACTTTCCTTAATGCACTAAAATGACAATGTGTAACAACTCACATATATTGACATAAAACTACCACATGCATTTGTTATATTCATAGCAAATATTTAAATGTGCAGGATTAGCTTTTGCTTATCAGCTGTTATACCTATTGGATGCTACTGGGTTTTATTCTCCAGTATTACATGCACTTGAGGTTCATGTTTGTCGAGCTACAGTGCAAGAACTGGTATTGATCTAGAAACTCACCCCATCCATTATGAATTTTCTGGATTCAGCTTAGTTTTCACTTCTTAATTTTTTGTTTGTTGACAAACAATCAGTGTGGTATCGATTTTTCATGTATTAGCCCTAGACTGCCAAAAAAATCCCACCTAACATAATTGAAGTATAGAATAAATTTGTGTTTGACATACTAGGCCAGTTTGTGGTTAATTCATTAGATAAATAAGAGATTTTTCTTAATTGGTTCAATCAATATCAACTCGTTATTGAGCTTCATCACTTTTTATTGACAAGGTAGATGGATACTTCTTCTAGAATTTCTCAGATAAGAAGCCGTGAACGAGAAAGACTTCGTGGCCCTCCTTGGTTAAAGGTATGTAAGTATGGGTCATTTGTTTATATTTTTTATCTACTTATTTGTACTGCTTTATAAGCTTGAATACTTCATTTACTTCTCCAATTAACCACATACTAGGCCAGTTTGTGGTTAATTCATTAGATAAATAAGAGATTTTTCTTAATTGGTTCAATCAATATCAACTCATTATTGAGCTTCATCACTTTTTATTGTCAAGGTAGATGGATACTTCTTCTAGAATTTCTTAGATAAGAAGCCGTGAACGAGAAAGACTTCGTGGCCCTCCTTGGTTAAAGGTATGTAAGTATGGGTCATTTGTTTATGTTTTTTATCTACTTATTTGTACTGCTTTATAAGCTTGAATACTTCATTTACTTCTCCAATTAGGATCATTTTACATTATTACTATTCAAGTATTACCATTGTTATGTTGACAAGTTATTTAAGTATTATCAGTATATTCCAAACAAAATAGAAGATATACTTTTAGTGTGTTTCCTTGTATAATTCTCAGCAGAGGATTCAAGTGTAAGCTCGATGATGTTTCACTGGATCTTGTGCCTCTGAAGCATCTGAAAAGCTTCATATTTTCTTGTTGTTTATTAGTAAATCCTTGCCCATTACACTTCACCTTAAATGTTCAAGTTGCAGAAGTTGATACATTATAGTGAAAGTGCAAGTTGTTATTGTTTCTGCTCTCTTGCTTTTCTTTCAATGGCTTAAAAGAGTTTAATTCATCTTTTACTATACTATAGGTTATGCTATCTTCTCTGTAATTGTTATCCTTACAGGTGTGAAAGTTCATATTTGGTTGTTTAATTCTAGTGTTATTTCAGTAGCAAAAAGTATTAAGCAGTATCTGATGAAAAATTTCCAGTAGAAAAAAAGAAAAAAAATGAAAGTGAAATGATTTTGTAGGTAGGAAAATTACACCTTGCTAGGGTTAGGGTTTCGTGTTGGCTGGAGAGGAGAGAAATCCACGAAGAGCACGGAATTGATTGATTGATTGAAGAGGGGAGAAGAACAGGTGAGTGATTACTTCAATGACACGTGGCAGAACCCTTAGAATCTGGAAACCGGATTAGGGTAGCAGGGATTCCAAGAGCCTTCTTGAGTCTTCGAGTTGAGAGAGAGTTCCAAGTGTATTGAGCTTTCAAGAGTCTAAGTGTAATGTCTTGAGAGCGATCCCCTTTTCTTAGAATAGAAGGGCTATTTATAGAGTTTTCCTGGGAAATAGTCACATGTCAAGCACATGTTTTAAGGGGAAATTCCCGAAATACCCTTTAATTATGTTTTAAAGGAGAAATTTCAGAAATGCCCTTTAATCATCAAAGTAATGCCCAAATTACCCTGTTCTTCTAGCCACCAATCCAATCCCTCAATCAATTCTCAAAATGGGTCGCATCCACGAGTCTTCTGCCTTGGAACACGTGGAGACTTCCCCGGGTCTAGTACATTTAATTAGGTCACATGAACCCTAATTTGTACATTTAATTAGGTTAGGTCATGTGAACCCTAATATGCACTTGGGCCCACATTTGCCCCCTGCGCGAGAGTCACGATTCCTGAGGGACGCTCGTGCAAAATATTCCAGGTTTGTAAATGATTTTGTGTGACTTCACTTGTCCAAGTACTGCTTGGTAGATCATCTGAAGCTTCCTCATTTTGCTCAATATTTATTTCCTTATTTTCTGAGAATTAAAACAAGGAAGATAATCAGATATCACTAAATAAAATCCAATAATCAAATCTTAATTTAGTATTTGGAAACAAAATCTTCCTTTAAAATTTTGTAAAGCAAGATCTTTTTTCCTTAGGAAAACCAAATATTCAATATATATAATATATATATATATACCAATTTTGAAAATTGTCTATTGATAGGAATAAAATATCAGATATCAAATATATATATATTTTTCGAAAATCCATTAAAATACCAAATTTAAACAAATTTCGAAAATATGTGTTTATTTAAAAAATAAACTCAAGGAGACTTATCTTTATATTGCAAAATCTTCCGTAAGAGGAAAATAAAGATTGCTTCCTTTGCTATTGCAAGCTTGCGGTTTGAATATATATATCTCCCAAGTCACTTAGGCTTTTCTTTTCATCGTGCAAATTTTTTCCCTTCTCAGTCAAGTCTGAAGATCACCAAGAAGTCGTCAAGCCAACAGTCTTCAGCTTGGGAACGAGGTAAAAAAAACAATTTCTTCTTCTCTTTCTTTCAATTTTTTTCAGTTTTCTTGAGTACTTTCTGCCGAACTTCTTCTTGACTTTGCTTCACCTACGTTTCTTCTCAGGTTATTGTAGCTTTTCTTTTGTCTTCCGAGCCCCGTTACGTGGATTATATCTCGGTAGGGTTCCCTCGGATAATAAAGAAAAACACAATATTTATTGACAAAGAAGCATCCGCTCCGAAAAAATTAATCTGTGGGGCACGAGAATTTTCAAGGTACACAAAATATAGTTTTTTTTTTGCCCTAGGGGGTCGAACCCTAGGTGGCCGAACCCTAGGGGATTTTGTTTTTGCCCTAGGGTGACCAAACCCTAGGGAGCGAATCCTAGGAGAAAATGTACCAAAATTTAAATATTGGGAATCGTGATCGCTGTTTTGACCATAACTTTTGTTCCGTTTGGAGTCTCGGGGCCCATAATATATCAAAACGACCGTATCGACGAGATCTTCAAAAGTCATCGCCAACAGCCATGACACATACCAAAATAATCTGAAAAATAGCCCCGAAGGATGCATTTTGGCTGTCCGAAGATTTTTGGAAAAATTTCAAATCTTGTTTTTCTTTCATAATTGTGATTTTGATCCTTCCCTAACTTCGTTTCTTCTTATTTTCAGGTATTCTCAAGTGAAAAGCTCAAATTCTCCCCTTGCCATGGTAAGCCTACTCAAGTTCATATGCTTTACTTGACATTCTTAGTACCCTTATGTGGAGTCTTCCTTACTTGCAGGCCTCGTCTACCGGATGCTCTGAAGACTTACGATCGCACAACTTTTCCTTCACCAGATAAAGAAGGCTTGTTTCTTTATGTCGCGGCTTACGGAGGTTGGGACGACTTCCCCCATTCCGGTCGCATTCCCCGCATGTGCATAGAGAAACAAGAATACCCTTTCAGTCCCTTTCGCTTCCTGTCTGACTCATCTAGCCGTCTTCAAGGATGGCAACATTGGACTGACGAAATCCTCGGGAATGTTGAGTATAAAGCTATACTAAAGAGCGCGGGCATATATCGTTGCATTCAGCTATGTAGGGCATTCAGCCATGTAGGGCATTCAACCATGTAGGGATATACGCATCATGATGCCTTTGCTGTGTTGATTTCCCACGGGTGCTTTTCTTCATGCACATTCGTTACGTTAGAGTATGGCTGCTTCCTTTTCTTTTTTGAAATTACGTTCTTATTCTATATCTTGCAGTCTTCCTGTTGTTGCTTCGGCTTCTTGTAGCCCATCCAAGGTGTCTCCTAGGGATACCAAGTGCGTTGCATACTTGATAGAGGCTTTCAGGCGGACTGACAATTATACTTCATGATTTCATGATGACACAATCTTTTCAGACTTCGTCTTGGGTACCTCCTCGAGTTCCTCCCCCAGGATCCTCTGCTGTCGGGGAGATGAGATTGACTTGCTCTAGAGTAAATCCGAGGATCCTCGTGTTTAGATTGCCGAGAATGATGATGATGATGATATTCCCATTGGATTTCTCATGGGTACGGCAAGTGAGGTGGCGACCTCCACAACTTGTGAGCCTCGCTGACATAACATGATTGTTATCAAGTCCTCCTCACCTCATGATGATCGTGGCAGCCTTAATTTTGACGATTTCATGTCTGATGTAGGCTTAGGTCCTGATGTGGTTAGTATAGTTCCATCTTCACGCCCATATATAACATCTTCTCATGACAGCTTGGAGGATACCGGTGACACCCATGTTGATGTTGATGCTATTATGGCAGTTAATCCTCCTCCCCCGAGGGGGAATCCTTCGAAACCTATTATTGATTTTCATCCTCCCCAGAAGGATTCTCCCGAGGCTTCACCTGAAAGGGAGGGTACAGTTGCTAGTGCGTTGGGTTGGGTCATCGATGTTTTACTTTCTTTGCCCGTTGAGGAGCGCGCCTTATGTGACTTTCTTCATCTTGATTCTGTCACCTTGCCTTTTAGTGACCTCGACTATCCACCCAACAACAAAGATGTCGTGGAGCTACAGGCATTCTCTAAGCCCGTGAGTTGTGCAGCTCCTCGCCCGATGAATATCTGTTCGTGCTGGGCTGGATCTCCTTACTTCTAGGTATGGCTTTTTGTAACGTTTTGTTATTTCCTGTATCAAAGAACTCATTTATATGTCATTTATCATAATAGAGTTTCTGTAGCATTATTGATTGCCTTTAACTTGAATATTTTTCTTAAGACCCCATGTTTAGCATTGAATCATAAGTTATTCAAATTAATACTCCAAGACAACAATATTCATAATAGTGATAGTAAACATGCAAATTTTTCGATTTATCGCAAACTAACACTTGAATCCATACTTTTAAAATCAAAGAATATTCAAGTATAAGTGAAAGTTTGACATTTTTATTAATAATCATATTGCTTTTAACGTAAAGCACAACGTTTCAAAAAAATTTCATAATAATAATAAATTTCTGCTTTTGTCGGATAAAGCATAACGTTCGCCACTTTTAGAGATAAAGTGTAACTTTGAGGACTTATAGTCAGGTGCCTCGATTACTTTTAGAGTTCAAAGTATAACTTTGAGGACTTATAGGCAGGTGCCTCGATTACTTTTAGAGTTCAAAGTATAACTTTGAGGACTTATAGTCAGGTGCCTCGATTACTTTTAGAGTTCAAAGTATAACTTTGAGGACTTATAGTCAGGTGCCTCGATTACTTTTAAAGTTGAAAGTATAACTTTGTGCCTTATCCCTTGGTACGTCGTGCCAATTATTTGGCGTATAGGGTTTCATAAAGGCTTAAGTTGCATGCCTCGTCACTTGGTCATCCAATTTCTTGGCAAGTGCAATCTACGAGGACTTGACCACCATCGTGGGTGGATTTTTAATTCGTCAATTCTTGTGTCTCCTCCCTTGGTCATCCAATTTCTTGGCAAGGGATACTCTTGAGTACTTCAACCACCATTTTCTAGTGGACCACCATCTTGGGTGATTTTTTTTTTTCATCCTTTCGACCTCTTAGGCTACACCATGGGTAATAATGTTGCATGTTTCTTTTCCTTTGTGGTTTGGAAGTGGCTTTTTCGAACACGGTGCTTTTCTTTTCACAGTTCGATTTCTTCGGTTGCCAGCTTCTCATGGTATATCCTCCGCATACTGTAACAGTCCATAGTGGAATGTCCTGCGTACTGGTGGTACACACAGAAATCTGGTCTTCTTTTCATCTCTTCCGTCACCACAAATTTAGGCTTTGGAGGTTTCACCACTCCGTGCTTAACCCATTATTCGTACAGGCCCCTGAATGCCTTCTCACTGCATGTGATAGCCTCTAGAACTGACATCCTGGTATACTTGCCCCCAATTTTTCCTTTACTTCGTTCAAAATTTCGCTCGTTCTTCTCCCTCTTTCCCCCTTGTGGTTTTGACTGAGAATCAGCCAAAGCCATAGTTGCTGTTCTCTTACCCTTCCATGTAACCATCGCATGGCTGATAGGCACTGTCACGATTCCTCCCAAATCTTGTGCGAAGGATGAGAGGGTTGCAAATGAATCACAGGCCTTTGTAATGAGATGGGGCTTGAAGGAGTCTAGAGCACCATTGTTGCATATGCTAACCAAGTTCTTCTCTTCAATTGGCTCGGCACACTTCTGTGCTTGGGCCCTGAATCTGTCCACATAATCTGACAGCTCCTCATTCGGCTTCTGCTCGAATCGCATCAGTTCTACAATAGTTACCTGTTTCTGCACATAGAAAAATTTCTTAAAAAATTGCAGTTTCAGATCATCCCAATCATGGACTGATCCATTCTCCAAGTTATAGTACCAACTGAAGGCACTATCCGTCAAGGTCTTGTTGAATTCCCTCATCAACAGATTATAGTTATTCACCTCATTATAACCCAACCATGGAGACATCGACTCCACGAACCTAGCAATGTGCTCCCTGACATTTCCTTTCTCCCCGTTATACTTTGGGAACTGCGGGGGGTGCTCAATATACCCTGTCGGGTAAGGTTGTCTCCGTATGTGTGCCGGGTAGGGTGGAGTAAAGTCCAACTCTGAAGGTCGGGATGTCTGCTTGCGAAGTTGATTGATCACATCGATCATATCATCCTTCGTCACATACTGACTCGTGGTATGGACTCTCTGAGGGGCTGTGATGTATTGATGCATAGGTGGTGTGTATGGTAAGGAAATTGGTTGGTGTACACTTGCATCCTGCACAATTTGTATCGGTGGTGTTTGTTGGCTTGTTGGTTGGATATGGCTAGGGATGGTCGGTATCTGCACTTGTGAAAATGCTGGAAGAGTGGTCGGGATGATATTGGGTTGAGGCTGACTTGCTTCCAATCTGAGTTGTGGCACATCAACGCTGTTTTGGGGCTCCAAGTTGATGATTGGAATCGGCTGACTCTCCGTTGTTGGAGGCATAGTCTGATTCTCTTTGGTGTTGCTGTTGTCCTCCACTTCTGCTCGTACCCCCTGCAAACTTCCTGGGAACATAGCCCTGAAAGTGGGGATTTGCATCAACTGCTGGCGGAAATTCCCCATCTCTTCCTGCTTCCTTTGCATTTCCAGCATCATGGTCATCATCATCCATTGGCCTTCTCGTGCCTCCTGTAATGCTTTGAGCATTTCCATCTGCACAGCATTCGCAGTTGTCTGCGCTCCAGTTACTTCCTCACCTTGTCTTCCTGCGTTTGGCTGTCTAGCACTGGTTTGTTGTTGATCAGCCATTGGAGGTGATGTTGAACTTCCTTCCGAAACGTCTTCTAAGATGGGTTGATCAAAATCCAGATTCGCGCTTTGGAGCACTGGATTCACTTGCCTTGAAATCGGATCCGGTGAAGTGATGCTTGTTGTCGGTGAAACTCTTCCTGTAATTCTCCCACTTCGAGTTGTGGGCATACCCTTCACGAATTCTACACCTCCCCAGCAGAGTCGCCAAATAAATGTAGGTAGGAAAATTACACCTTGCTAGGGTTAGGGTTTCGTGTTGGCTGGAGAGGAGAGAAATCCACGAAGAGCACGGAATTGATTGATTGAATTTAGAGGGGAGAAGAACAGGTGAGCGATTACTTCAATGACACGTGGCAGGACCCTTAGAATCCGGAAACCGGGTTAGGGTAGCAGGGATTCCAAGAGCCTTCTTGAGTCTTCGAGTTGAGAGAGAGTTCCAAGTGTATTGAGCTTTCAAGAGTCTAAGTGTAATGTCTTGAGAGCGATCCCCTTTTCTTAGAATAGAGGGACTATTTTTAGAGTTTTTCTGGGAAATAGTCACATGCCAAGCATATGTTTTAAGGGAAAATTCCCGAAATACCCTATTATGTTTTAAAGGAGAAATTCCAGAAATGCCCTTTAATCATCAAAGTAATGCCCAAATTGCCCTGTTCTTCTAGCCATCAATCCAATCCCTCAATCAATTCCCAAAATGGGTCGCATCCACGAGTCTTCTGCCTTGGAACACGTGGAGACTTCCCCGGGTCTAGTACATTTAATTAGGTCACATGAACCCTAATTTGTACATTTAATTAGGTTAGGTCATGTGAACCCTAATATGCACTTGGGCCCACAGATTTTTAGCTTTTGAAGATGTTTGAACAGATGTTTGAGTGTCACTTTATCATAAAAAAGGTGTTCCGGCTCTATGATATTTTTTGATTGTACCCCACTAACAGAATGCAAGTATGAGGGTTTATTTTATATTTTTGGATATTACCATATTTGTTTTATTTTTTTAAAAACTGCCTCAAGGGGTGGAACCCTTACAAACTTTGCCTTGCTTTGTGTTCACTTGGCTTGCATGCCCTAGTTAAGACCTTAGAATATTCCATCAATATGTAGAGATGGCTTGATAAACCCTACCTTAGGTGACAGAACTCTACCCTTGTTATTTCAAATTATTTTCGTAATGTGGTTGAATGGAATCAAATGAATCCCTTCCTTTAAAAGATGAATATTGTGCTTATGTTATTATTATTTTTGGATAGAAGAATAATAATTTGTTATGATAAGAAAGAGAGAGTATGCTTACGTTATTATTCAGGGAATATTAAGGAATTATGAGAATACAGATGAGAAATGATGATTGGTCTAATTGTTCTAATAGAAAGATTCGGGCAAGAAATCATCCATTTTTGGGGATATCTTTGGCCATATTAAACGTCTAAGTGGTTGAACCAATTAAAGTTGGTACACTAGGGTTTGTTGTAAATCTGGAATAAAGATGAAAGATTTGTCAGTCATCAAGTTCTTCAGTTTCTATGAAAAAATAAAACAAATATGTGGACTAGATCTTGAAAATGAGAATTCATTGACTTTTTTAGTGTTTAAGCCTTTTCCTTTTTATGGAAGATAAGGTATTGACAATTGACTCTGTTATAACAACTAAGTTTTATTTTTTGGTTTATGTTAAATCCTAATGTACTGGTATATCAAGTGTGCATAAATGATCTAGATGTCATCGTCTCGTGTTTTTCTCATGCTATACTTACAACAATGAGTGTTATACCGGAGGTTCTTTATCTTTTTTCTTTTAATATTTGGTTGCATTTCAGGCGTTACAAGGAGCATTGCTCAGTTGTTCATATGCAATTCTTGATTATGCGCAAACTGGTTTAATTGTTGTATTCTTCTTTAAAGTGAGTGTGCTAAACTCTTCATGAGATTCTTTAGACTCGTTAAGATTTCAACTTTGTGTTATTGTGCTTATCTTATGTTTTTTGGCTTAGAAATAGTGGCTTGGATAGCGTCAAAGAGTTGAAGGTCTTCATCCAGTTTCTTCATTAGCACAAACTGTTCTTTTATATGCTTTCGAGAACATATTGAAAATACTACATCCTTTCATGCCTTACGTGATTGAAGAATTGTGGTCGATTTAGAGAGTTAATTGTAAAGATGATGAATGATCATGTACTTGATGAATTTATTTAATTAATAATATTTGAGTTTTTTTGTATTTCTGTCGTAATTTATTATGGGTTCATTCAGACACGATTTATTTTGTTTATAAAATAATTTCAACATTCGTTACATAACAAGATTGTCAATAATGAATTTGGCAACGATACAGTGTCGTTGCTAATCGACAACAACTTTTGTTACTCTTTAAAAACAATCAGCATCAAACAGTATCGTTGCTAATTGATCATAATTATCCATAATAAAACCAACGACAACGAATAATCTCGTTGCAAATTTATACATAACTGATTTATTTTGCACATTTAGCAACGAACATCGTTACTAAAAAGTATACAATTAACAACGAAAACCAGTTAAAGCAACAATTTTCATACTATTCAGCAACGACAAACATTGTTGGCAAATGTGTATCAAACGCAACGAAATTTCATCTTCGTTGACAAAAAAAAAGATTCTTGTCGTTGCCAATTAGGTAGATTTTGCAACAAAAGTTGCCTTTCAGTAACAATTTCTTAATAAATTTGCAACAATACATTACGTTACTAAATGATCTATGTTTTTACACGAAAATCAACTTTCGTTGCAAAATATCTCACTTTTTGCAATGAACAAAATAACTTCGTTGCTAGACAATTAGCAACGCTCATTGCGCAACGAATGATTCAACGATTGAAAATTCGTTGCAAATAGTCTTTAGCAACGAAATTCTGCACCTTTAGCAACGAAAACCTTTTGTTGCAGAATCGCCATTTTTTTGTAGTGATATGTCATTTATCATAGTAGAGTTTCTTTAGCATTAGTGATTGTCTTTAACTTGAATTTTTTCCTTAAGACCCAATGTTTAGTATTGAATCATAAGTTATTCAAATTAATACTCCAAGACAACAATATTCATAATAGTGAGATGAAACATGCAATTTTTCGATTTCTCGCAAACTAACACTTGAATCTATACTTTTTAAAATCAAAGAATATTCAAGTAGAAGTGAAAGTTTGACATTTTTATTAATAATCATATTGCTTTTAACGAAAAGCACAATGTTTCAAAAAATTTCATAAAGATAATAATGATAAATTTTGTTTTTGTCGGATAAAGCATAACGTTCGCCACTTTTAGAGATAAAGTGTAACTTTCTCGGGTTTGAGGGCTTATAGTCAGGTGCCTCGATTACTTTTAGAGTTGAAAGTATAACTTTGAGGACTTATAGTCAGGTGCCTCGATTACTTTTAAGGTTGAAAGTATAACTTTGAGGACTTATAGTCAAGTGCCTCGATTACTTTTAGAGTTGAAAGTATAATTTTGAGGACTTATAGTCAGGTGCCTCGATTACTTTTAAAGTTGAAAGTATAACTTTGAGGACTTATAGTCAGGTGCCTCGATTACTTTTAGAGTTGAAAGTATAACTTTGAGGACTTATAGTCAGGTGCCTCGATTACTTTTAGAGTTCAAAGTATAACTTTGTGCCTTATCCATTGGTACGTCGTGCCAATTGTTTGGCGTATAGGGTTTCATAAGGGCTTAAGTTGCATGTCTCGTCACTTGGTCATCCAATTTCTTGGCAAGTACAATCTACGAGGACTTGGCCACCATCTTGGGTGGATTTTTAATTCGTCAATTCTTGTGTCTTCTCCCTTGGTCATCCAATTTCTTGGCAAGGGATACTCTTGAGTACTTCAACCACCATTTTCTAGTGGACCACCATCTTGGGTGAATTTTATTTTTTTTCGACTTCTTGGGTAATATGTTGCATGCTTCTTTTCCTTTGTGGTTTGGAAGTGGTTTTTCATACACGGTACTTTTCTTTTCACAGTTCGATTTCTCCGGCTGTCAGCTTCTCATGGTATATCCTCCGCATACTGTAACAGTCTATAGTGGAATGTCCTGCGTACTAGTGGTACACACAGAAATCCGGTCTTCTTTTCATCTCTTCTGTCACCACAAATTTAGGCTTTGGAGGTTTCACCACTCCGTGTTCAACCCATTGTTCGTACAGGCCCCTGAATGCCTTCTCACTGCATGTGATAGCCTCTGGAACTGACATCCTGGTATACTTGCCCCCAAGTTTTCCTTTACTTCGTTCAAAATTTCGCTCGTTCTTCTCCTTCTTGCCCCCTTGTGGTTTTGACTGAGAATCAACCAAAGCCACAGTTGTTGTTCTCTTACCCTTCCATGTAACCATCGCATGGCTGATGGGCACTGTCACGATTCCTCCCAAATCTTGTGCGAAGGATGAGAGGGTTGCAAATGAATCACAGGCCTTTGTAATGAGATGGGGCTTGAAGGAGTCTAGAGCACCATTGTTGCATATGCTAACCAAGTTCTTCTCTTCAATTGGCTCGGCACACTTCTGTGCTTGGGCCCTGAATCTGTCCACATAATCTGACAGCTCCTCATTCGGCTTCTGCTCGAATCGCATCAGTTCTACAATAGTTACCTGTTTCTGCACATAGAAAAATTTCTTAAAAAATTGCAGTTTCAGATCATCCCAATCATGGACTGATCCATTCTCCAAGTTATAGTACCAACTGAAGACACTATCCGTCAAGGTCTTGTTGAATTCCCTCATCAACAGATTATGGTTATTCACCTCATCATAACCCAACCATGGAGACATCGACTCCACGAACCTAGCAATGTGCTCCCTGGCATTCCCTTTCTCCCCGTTATACTTTGAGAACTGCGGGGGGTGCTCAATATACCCTGCCGGGTAAGGTTGTCTCCGTACATGTGCCGGGTAGGGTGGAGTAAAGTCCAACTCTGAAGGTCGGGATGTCTGCTTGCGAAGTTGATTGATCACATCGATCATATCATCCTTCGTCACATACTGACTTGTGGTATGGACTCTCTGAGGGGCTGTGATGTATTGATGTATAGGTGGTGTGTATGGTAAGGAAATTGGCTGATGTACACTTGCATCCTGTACAATTTGTATCGGTGGTGTTTGTTGGCTCGTTCGTTGGATGTGGCTCGGGATGATCGGTATCTGCACTTGTGAAAATGCTGGGAGAGTGGTCGGGATGATGTTGGGCTGAGGCTGACTTGCTTCCAATCTGAGTTGTGGCGCATCACCGTTGTTTTGGAGCTCCAAGTTGATGATTGAAATCGGCTGACTCTCCGTTGTTGGAGGCACAATCTGATTTTCTTTGGTGTTGCTGTTGTCCTCCACTTCTGCTCGTTCCCCCTGCGAACTTCCTGGGAACATAGCCCTGAAAGTGGGGATTTGCATCAACTGCTGGCGGAAATTCCCCATCTCTTCTTGCTTCCTTTGCATTTCCAGCATCACGGTCATCATCATCCCTTGGCCTTCTCGTGCCTCCTGTAATGCTTTGAGCATCTCCATCTGCACAGCATTCGCAGTTGTCTGCGCTCCAGTTACTTCCTCGTCTTGCCTTCCTGCGTTTGGCTGTCTAGCACTGGTTTGTTTATTGATCAGCCATTGGAGGTGATGTTGAACTTCCTTCCGAAACGTCTTCTAAGATGGGTTGATCAAAATCCAGATTCGCGCTTTGGAGCACTGGATTCACTTACCTTAAAATCGGATCCGGTGAAGTGATGCTTATTGTCGGTGAAACTCTTCCTGTAATTCTCCCACTTCGAGTTGTGGGCATACCCTTCACGAATTCTACACCTCCCCAGCAGAGTCGCCAAATAAATGTAGGTATGAAAATTACACTGTGATGACCCGGATTTTTAGAAAAATATTGAAATAAGAATTTAATAAATAAAATTCTTATTTGGTGATATGTGAAGTGATATTATATTGCATAAGTGAATAAATGCTATGCAATATGTGATTTATGAGTAATAAATATATTATTATTATATATTTATTATTTCATGTAAATAAATTGTAGAAATATATTATTATTATATATTTTTTATTTCATGTAAATAAATTGTTAGACGTAATTTATAGATGGATATTAAATTTAAATTATATTATGAAATAATATAATTTGATTATAAAATCTTGTACTAAATTCATTATGAATTAAATTTCATGAGCAAGTTAATTAATTCACCCAATTAAATTGGTGAAGTAAGGTAATATTTAAATCATGGTTAAATATATTAAAATAATATATTTAATGAATAGCAATAAATTGTTGAAGACAATTTATGGGAAGAAGAAGCAATTTTGATTTAAATTAATTATGGACTAATTCCATAATTAGTGAGATGATTTTTTTTATATACATGATTATAAATGTATATTATCCAATTTTGGGCTAATAGTATTGGAGTGCAAGCTATTATAATATATAAACTAAAATTGTGAGAATAAGGTAACGCTAAATAAGTATGTATTATATACATATAAGTAATAAGGATATAAATAATATATCCACGATCATGCATGATGGGAATTTAAAAGAGAATGAGCTGACTCGTTATGTCTAAGCTGGAGGTGGCAATTAATTAAGCTATGTAGGACACTAAGCTATGTATCATATGATAAAGAAAGAAACAAGCAAGCTGGGAAAAAAAATATGTATCCTCCAAGCAATAAAAGTGGTGAGCAAGAAAATGAACTCTATAAACCTAGTCTCACACTTCCAATTCTCAGCTTGGATAGCCAGCAACTATGTGCTCTTAATATTTCGTCCCAAAATAATAAGCAAAACCAGTTCCCTGACTATTTTCATTCGTTCCAAAAAGAAAGAAAAGAAAGGAGGAATCATCAGTTTCTAACCGGTAAGCCAATTCGTTTTGTTTTATTTCAATTATATGTATATCATATATGATTCAGTGATGGTTTAGAGGGAGAAACGAAGGCCATTTCGGCGATAGCAACCATGGCCGACGGTGGCCATGGTGGTGATTGTTGGGTTTAATTAATTTAAACAAATGGGTAAAAAACTTGTAGGTTATGATAAAGTATGATTCCAGAAAACAAATGGAAGAAGAATAAGGTTAAACAGTCATGTTAAAAGTGAGAAACGTCGATGAAAAGTGTCGCCGGAAAATATTTGCGGAACGATATTTAAACATGCAATCTTTAACGGATCTTGAAACTAATTACATGTATGGGTTCCTGAAAATGTACAGATGATTTCTGGACAGAAAACTAATGAAAAACTCGCCGGAAAAATAGCAGACTCGCCGGAGAAGATGACCGGAATGTCGCCGCCGGCGAATTTTCCGGCGAAGCCCGTTTGGGCTATTTCCGGCCAGAATTTGGAAAAACTTTGAACTACAAAGTTGTAGAGAATAAAATTGTGTATGAAATTGATATACGATTCGTAATTTTCTGATAAAAGGGCTAATTATTATGAATTTTTAAAGTTTCAATACTTAGGAAATTATAATTAAATTATCCGAAACATTATTTGAGCTGAAATGAATTTACAGAAATCTTATAATATCATTTTAGAATTTCTGTAAATGTTTGAAAAATTATTGAAGAGTAGAAGTAATTATTATATTTTTAAGCTATTTAAAGATAGTTTAAAAATGGTGGAAATTCATAGAAAATTCTATGAATGGTAGAAAATTATGAAACTTGATAGAAAATTCTATAATATTATTTTAGAATTACTGGAAAGTTTTGGTGAATTATTGAAGATCACAAGTAATTATTGAATTTTTAAGCTATTTAAAGTTAGTTTAAAAATTAGAGGAAAGTCATAGAAAATTCTATGAATGGTGGAAAATTATGAAACTTGGTGGAAAATCTTATAATAATATAAGATTAATATTGATGGTATTTCTAGGAAATAAAAGTATTTAGAGTTATTATTTATATTTTGAAGCTAAATTATAATTTTTCTAAATAGAAATAATTGCAGAAAATTGTTATATAATCCGAAAAATGTGAAAATTGGTTGGAAAGTCTAGAATGATATTATAAAGACTTTATAAGATTTAGTAAGCTTGTGAGGTATCGGGACGTTATAGATGGTGTGTTAACTGACTAATAAACGAGATATAGTTATTATAAACTAACTTATCTCATTAAGTTAATGTGAACTAAGTTGCATGGATTATATGACTAATGTTTGGTCTATGTGAATACTTAAATTGGTGTAGGATTCGTGAAGCGCAGATAGCTTAAGTGTAATCAACGCGCAAGGCAAGTTTTTCAGTTCCTTTGTGTTATGTGATCTTGATATTATATGAGATTTTCACAAATATGCTAAATTATACTTTATGTTTGTTGAATTGTGAAAGTCAACGTATGACTGAAATTGATTGAGTTTTGGAACTCAGTCTTGATGTGATATGGGATATGCTAAACATATGAAATATATTATTTAGAATTATGATAATCATGAGATATGAATTGAGCATGAAATTATGTGCTATGTGAAGCATGAAAGCTGTTAAATTTGCTGAGCTGTCGAGCTCAATCTTGCAAAAATAAACTTTTTGCAGGTCAAGGATACAATGCGATATTATTTGCCATCTGATGATATGGATTAGAAGGCGTGCAAAGGAATACCTTTTCTTTATTTAAAAATTTGCATTGAATCATGATGATGGTTCTTGACATGTGTACTGATAGGTAAGTAAACCTTGAGATATTCAATAAATAAAGAATATTTGTTTTGAATGCATGAAAATAAGCAAATCAATATAGTGATAATACTATTTAATAAAGAATCCGAATGTAGAATTGAGTTGTATATACTCATATCTACTTCGATATATAATCGTAAAGGTTGCGATTCAGGGAATAGAAAGAAAGATATAGAAAAATTTTAATTATCCGCATTTTCAACTATTATTTCATCATAGTATGATGTAAAGCTGAATTAAGATAGTAATTAACGCACAAGGTCGGGATTAAGATTAGTCCTAATTTTGGATAAAGTTGGTCCCGATTTTGGGGGCGTTACAGTTGGTATCAGAGCTATAAGCACGAATGTTGTGAAGAGCCCCGAGCCTCTCGCTGGTGACGACCCGAAAATGGGAAGGCACCGAAGCCAGACTCTCCGTAGGGGACGCCAAGCGAGGTGGTAGCAAACTGATAGGTACCAGTGTGAGGTGCTATGGTTGAAGCACCATGTTCGTTACACTTGGTATCAGAGCTGTAGGTTATAAACCTTAGGTGTGAGTACCTTAGGCTATAACCGTAAATAAGATAGATAGAAAAGAAGAAGAAGCTAAACATAAACTCGAATGAGGTGTAAATGATCTTGAAATGAATTTAGAAATTCATAAAGAATGCGTTAAGATAATACGCAAAGATTTGAAGAAGAATCTTGAAAAACCATAGGATCAGGGAACACCTGATTTGAATAATCATAAAATAATATGATTAAAGAAAGGAGTAAGAAGATCGTAAAAACAAAACGATCATAAGATAGAAAAGAATCGTAATATAACACGATTATAAGAAATGATCACAACGTGATCTGATTAAGACATGAAATGATAGATGATCAATCGATTAATTAAAATTTTTATAGCAGAATTGTTATACAAAAGTTGTACTATGAAATTGTACTATGTAAGCTCATGAAAGAGTAATTAATATTGAGATACGGATTAAATGAAATTCGTATTGAGTAAAGGGGAAGTTAGAATTATGTGGGATTTCAATTGAGAACTAATGTTAGTGGCTGAGTTGTACGATTCCTGGTACGGGACAAGAATTTGTGCTTGGTTTGAAAACTACTTAGCTTCCTATATTAATATAGTAGTTGAGTTGAACAAATCCTGGTATGGGACTGGATTTGTCCATGGTTTAACAACCGCTCAGCTTCCTATATTGATTAGTGGATGAGTTGGTTCGACAACCACTTAGCTTCCTATATTGATAATCATTGAAATACTGGTGTCGCGTTATCGATATATATATGGTGAGAAGGTGATTCTTTTCTCATATTTATATTCGATAGTTAGAGAATATTAAGCTTAGGTACGAGTTCTTAAAAATCATACTTATGGTAAGTTCGTGACTCATAATCATATGGTACGTTTTTGAACCCCTCAGCGAATGGACGTCTTTGGTCTGACTAGGATAAGTTCCTAAACTCATATGATTATGGTAAGTTCCTGAACTCATAACGTGTGGTATGTTTAATGAACTATATTGGGATATAGAAAAGTTATGCATGAAGAATTGAGGATTTCTAGTATAGTAAGCTTTAAGGATGATAGAAATAGAAAAAAATTATTAAGCAATGGATCATAAGAGAAATTGAAGTTGATGGTGGAGGCATAGGTATTCCAAATCTTCTAGCTATGCTAGACTTCGAAATTTTTGATATCAAGCTAAATTCGCACTAATGTGCCTTTAAAAATAAAAATGAAATTTTTGTTATCCTCAAAACAAGGTGACAAGGGTGTGTAGATGGACTTCGAGCCATTATCACATCGTTACCTATTGCGGCATGATAACACCAAACATAATTTTTCAATTATTTTGAACCGTTTAAAGAAGAGTCTACGCTATTTGTTTCGGCTAGACAAAAATAATTTAAAATATCAAAATGTATTTTTAAATAGTCATCAATGCATCATGTAACCTGGTGTAGAATGACCGATGATGGAGTCATCAATGCAGATTAACCTAGTGTTGGATGTGATCTAAGGATCGTCAACCCACTATGGTATGATGTTGTATGATAAAGTCATAAAAATGACGGCATCCTCAACGCACTGGTAAAACAGTGCGGTACTATGCGTCATAAAATGATTTTTAATGTTTTGATAAAGATAGAAGTGTCAAATACCATTTGAATCGGCTAGACACAGATTCAGATATCACTTATATTAAGCTTTTGAGCTATCCAACTAAACCATTTTGGTTTGGACTCCAGATTTTTAAAATCCCTTAATTGGGAAAGTTTTCAGAGCACCAGATGGTGGCACAGATGAACGTATATCGTTCAAATTGGCGCCTAATGGCGGCCACTCAGATAGTGTTGATCAACACAGAATATTCCTGAATTGGGAAATTCTGTTTGCGCGAAATAACGGCATAGATAGCAGAGATCAACACAGGGCATAACACAGGCTGATCACCTACATGCCCGTAAGACCAGACGGTTCACAGATGAATTTCTGATAGAACCTTTTCAAAAACATGAAAAAGAAAGTTTGTGGTCTTTATGACCTTCAGATGGATACAGAAAGCCATTCCAAAGCGAATCTTTGAAATTCCTTAGTTATTCATATTGTTTCACAATTATTGATCAGTTGTGGAGAATTTCAATTTTGGTAATTGAGTATAGAAGGGATGATGTTTCCTAGAAAAGAAGTAATCGTGAAATGCGACGAGTCTAGATGTATTCTTGAGAAAGAATGACATAAAGAAAGAAGAGAAAAGATGTACAAAACGTACAATAAATTCGGAAAGATCTCTAGAAGAGAAAGTTGGTCAAAGAACTCGATGCGTGAATTCGATGAATCGAATGAATGTTTATGAGTTTAGTAGATCACGATTATGAATACAATGATCATAGAAGGAAAGTGTATGGATTAAAGAAAGAATAATACTCGAAATGTAAGACCCCGAAAATTTTAATAAATAGAATTTAATTTTCTTCTTATTATTATTTTAAACAGAAAGGTGTTAAATCGATAATGATAAAGTTACTAGTGAAATGTGACAATTGAGATATCTAGTAATAACGCTAAATCACTATTCACGCGATCATTATTCACGGGGTACTATTCACGCTAAAACGCTTTTACATTTTTTCGATCTTCGAATTACGTCATAACGTTTATATAAGCTGGATACGAAAATTATACGAAAGTACTATTCATACGAATATACTATTCATTTATACAAAAAGTCAAACTAGTATGTCGGGGAATATTCCTTCTGTCGGATAATATTCGTTCTGTCGGGAAATATTATATTCGGTAAAGTACAACGACAATTGCATACATTCTGACTATAGGGATATACTAGTAATGTTTATACATTTATGTTGTTGTATTTTATCATCGCTTGGGGTGATGGCTTAGTGGTGGGAAGCCGGACATAAGTCCCCATAAACGTGGGTTCGAGTCCTGGTAAGCTCCTCTATGCTCAAGTGGTCTCACGCCCTGGATTTATTCGGGGGTAAGTTGAGTTGTGCCGATGAAGACATCACTGAGGCCTTCAAAAAAAAATAAATAAATAAATTTTTTTTAGTATCTGCACAATATTTCATCAATAATTGTCACGACACAGTAACTCGTATTATTTGAAATTATTAGATTAGTTAGCATTGTTGTCAATATCTAGAATTATGTCGAGAAAAGGGGTTATTTAATTGCGCGTCGTTTATACGGAAGACCCCCTCTTTCCTAGAAACGATCCGGTTGTTAGAATTGCTAGTCTATAATATCTGTGATATTAATACATTAATACAATAATACAAGAAATGAATATATTAATAATAATAATTTTTGATAATGGTTTTATCTTTTTGATAATGGAATTATCTTTTGATAATGGATTAATCTTTTTGAAAAAATGGATGGATGATATAAATTGAAGAAAAAATGGATGGATGATATAAATGGAAGAAAAAATGGATGGATGATATAAATGGAAGAAAAAATGGATGGATGATATTAAAAGAATATGTCAAGGGTATAAGAGTAATAAACCAAGAAAATTTAGGGAAAAGACTAAAATGCTCTCACCTTCATTTTCCTATAAATAGGGAGGGTTTGCTTAAGAAATTTTCACACCTTCATTGCTTATACTTTCTCTCTCTCTCTCTCTAAATTTCTTGAGTTCTCTTAGTGTGCTAGGCTATTGTGAGTATTTGTGAGAATACTAGTATTATCCGAAGTGAGTAAACTTCATAGAAAGTAACATCCAGTCACTTGTTAACAAAGGTAGAGAATATCATTTCTTTCATACTCATATATAATATCATTTGCTTTCATGTTCGTAAGTGATATTATACTCATAAATGTTGTTATTCGTTCTATATTATTCTGTGGGAATAACCTGTATGTACGAGTGTCGTACCTGGTGAATACCCTTTGTATTCATTCCTTATTATTCTGTGGGAATAACCTGTATGTACGAGTGTCGTACCTGGTGAATACCCTTTGTATTCATTCCTTATTATTCTGTGGGGATAACCTGTATGTACGAGTGTCGTACCTAGTGAATAACCCTTTGTATTCATTCCTTATTATTCTGTGGGGATAAACCTGTATGTACGGAGTGTCGTACCTGGTGAATAACCCTTTGTATTCATTACTTATTAATCTCTTGTGGAAATAACCTGTTTACGCGAATTATCGCATGACGGGTGAAAATCCATTTGCAGTTTCATATATTCTGTTATACTCGTATAACGTATCATTTCTTTTGTACTCTTTAAGGGATATCTTTTTCTTTCACATTTCTCTATTTATGATAAGAAATCTTTGTTTGTTTCCAAAACCTTATTTTTAAATGGAGAAAATCCCTGAAAATTAGTAAAATATCTTTAATAGTTTGTGCTTCATCTAATATCTTTTCACTTGAATCTTTCTATACGTTATAGTGGAAGCATGAAATAATTTCTTGAATATCATTCTTGAATTTTACTCCACAATTTGGTCATCGTGTTGGCAAATTGGTCAATCTTTGATACTGATTAAATTATAGAGCTTTTCTTATCCTTAATCTCACTGTATCATTGTCATCATCCTCATCCTCATACTTAAATTGTGGTATTAGTTCTCTTTGGCCCGTAGTGCAAAGATGAACTGGCGTGACATGATTTTGACCAAACTGTGTATTGGTATAATCATGACTTTTGGTGTTACAAACAAAGGCGTATGGTGAAAGTTCTCTTTGGCCCGTAGTGCAAAGATGAACTGGCGTTTGGCATGATCATGACCGGTGATGTTACAAATAAATATCTTTGGCACGTAGTGCAAAGAGAGGCTGTTGAAATTGTTGATTGGTGTTACAAATAAATATCTTTGGCACGTAGTGCAAAGAGAGGCTGTTGAACATGAATTATTGATTGGTGTTACAGGGACATAATATTGGTGGTGATCTTTTAAACTTGTAGAAGATAGTAGATATTATAATCTACTTGACTCTTCTAATGGATTGTTCGTTCCGCTGCAGTTGTTGTTACTGAACAATTAAAATATCTCTGATTTATTATTGTTGAAGACTAAAAATAATTTTTATTCTTCATTATCTTAGTCATGGTATTTCTTACTGGGCTATTTGAGCTCACCCTTTTCAGTTTTATCCCATTGTTCTTCTCAGGAAAAGAAAATGTAGCTGGGACTAGCCGGGGATTGGAGTGATGGTCCGAGACAATAGAAGTATCTCAATACACTATTATTAGTGTGTGTCAATAAATGTATTGAGAATTTAAGATGTATTTGTATTGTGTTGTCGTATTTTGCACAACATTGTCGTATGTCCAACCACGTACAAAATCATTTTATCATAAGATATGGTTGTGCGTATCCGCTCTCTGACTATATTTTCGAGTACTACCTTTATAATCTTGGAGTATGGTTAGAGTATGATTCTCAGTTGGACAAGATGGAGATAATTATATGGCAAGAAAATACACACCATTGGGATGAACATGACAGTAATCTTCTTGTGTTTCTTTGGGGTCTAATGGATCAACCAAGACTAATTCTCAAGTCCTATGATATTTATTATAACTTAGAAGCATGACCTCCAATGTACGAAGGTTTTCTCGATCATTTCCCAAAGGTTTTGATTCATAAAACAGTTATTGATTGTACTTTTATGTAAAGTGTTATTCGGTATTTTTAACACTTATTAGTTGTAAATGAGAAAATTCGTATTTGTATTTGTATTTTGTAAGATGTTTGGCGACTCAAAATGGGTTGTGTGGACCTATTTTGGGGGCGTCACACGAAAGATAATCGAGTTTAATGACAATTTCGAAATGAAACCTATAAGAAGTGATTAAGGAAAAGACAGGAAATGGGTGATATAAAACTTAAGCGATAATTTGAGGTTATTCAACGATAAAACTACGCGGCAAAATACACTTAAACCGAGTAGGAAATGTTCGGTGTTGTGATTTCGGGGACGAAATCCTTATAAGAGGGGAAGAATGTGATGACCCGGATTTTTAGAAAAATATTGAAATAAGAATTTAATAAATAAAATTCTTATTTGGTGATATGTGAAGTGATATTATATTGCATAAGTGAATAAATGCTATGCAATATGTGATTTATGAGTAATAAATATATTATTATTATATATTTATTATTTCATGTAAATAAATTGTAGAAATATATTATTATTATATATTTATTATTTCATGTAAATAAATTGTTAGAAGTAATTTATAGATGGATATTAAATTTAAATTATATTATGAAATAATATAATTTGATTATAAAATCTTGTACTAAATTCATTATGAATTAAATTTCATGAGCAAGTTAATTAATTCACCCAATTAAATTGGTGAAGTAAGGTAATATTTAAATCATGGTTAAATATATTAAAATAATATATTTAATGAATAGCAATAAATTGTTGAAGACAATTTATGGAAAGAAGAAGCAATTTTGATTTAAATTAATTATGGACTAATTCCATAATTAGTGAGATGATTTTTTTTATATACATGATTATAAATGTATATTATCCAATTTTGGGCTAATAGTACTGGAGTGCAAGCTATTATAATATATAAACTAAAATTGTGAGAATAAGGTAATGCTAAATAAGTATGTATTATATACATATAAGTAATAAGGATATAAATAATATATCCACGATCATGCATGATGGGAATTTAAAAGAGAATGAGCTGACTCGTTATGTCTAAGCTGGAGGTGGCAATTAATTAAGCTAGGTAGGACACTAAGCTATGTATCATATGATAAAGAAAGAAACAAGCAAGCTGGGAAAAAAAATATGTATCCTCCAAGCAATAAAAGTGGTGAGCAAGAAAATGAACTCTATAAACCTAGTCTCACACTTCCAATTCTCAGCTTGGATAGCCAGCAACTATGTGCTCTTAATATTTCGTCCCAAAATAAGAAGCAAAACCAGTTCCCTGACTATTTTCATTCGTTCCAAAAAGAAAGAAAAGAAAGGAGGAATCATCAGTTTCTAACCGGTAAGCCAATTCGTTTTGTTTTATTTCAATTATATGTATATCATATATGATTCAGTGATGGTTTAGAGGGAGAAACGAAGGCCATTTCGGCGATAGCAACCATGGCCGACGGTGGCCATGGTGGTGATTGTTGGGTTTAATTAATTTAAACAAATGGGTAATAAAACTTGTAGGTTATGATAAAGTATGATTCCAGAAAACAAATGGAAGAAGAATAAGGTTAAACAGTCATGTTAACAGTGAGAAACGTCGATGAAAAGTGTCGCCGGAAAATATTTGCAGAATGATATTTAAACATGCAATCTTTAACGGATCTTGAAACTAATTACATGTATGGGTTCCTGAAAATGTACAGATGATTTCTGGACAGAAAACTAATGAAAAACTCGCCGGAAAAATAGCAGACTCGCCGGAGAAGATGACCGGAATGTCGCCGCCGGCGAACTTTCCGGCGAAGACCGTTTGGGCTATTTCCGGCCAGAATTTGGAAACACTTTGAACTACAAAGTTGTAGAGAATTAAATTTTGTATGAAATTGATATAAGATTCGTAATTTTCTAATAAAAGGGCTAATTATTATGAATTTTTAAAGTTTCAATACTTAGGAAATTATAATTAAATTATCCGAAAAATTATTTGAGCTGAAATGAATTTACAGAAATCTTATAATATCATTTTAGAATTTCTGTAAATGTTTGAAAAATTATTGAAGAGTAGAAGTAATTATTATATTTTTAAGCTATTTAAAGATAGTTTAAAAATGGTGGAAATTCATAGAAAATTCTATGAATGGTAGAAAATTATGAAACTTGATAGAAAATTCTATAATATTATTTTAGAATTACTGGAAAGTTTTGGTGAATTATTGAAGATCACAAGTAATTATTGAATTTTTAAGCTATTTAAAGTTAGTTTAAAAATTAGAGGAAAGTCATAGAAAATTCTATGAATGGTGGAAAATTATGAAACTTGGTGGAAAATCTTATAATAATATAAGATTAATATTGATGGTATTTCGAGGAAATAAAAGTATTTAGAGTTATTATTTATATTTTGAAGCTATTAAATTATAATTTTTCTAAATAGAAATAATTGCAGAAAATTGTTGTATAATCCGAAAAATGTGAAAATTGGTTGAAAAGTCTAGAATGATATTATAAAGACTTTATAAGATTTAGTAAGCTCGTGAGGTATCGGGACGTTATAGATGGTGTGTTAACTGACTAATAAACGAGATATAGTTATTATAAACTAACTTATCTCATTAAGTTAATGTGAACTAAGTTGCATGGATTGTATGACTAATGTTTGGTCTATGTGAATACTTAAATTGGTGTAGGATTCGTGAAGCGCAGATAGCTTAAGTGTAATCAACGCGCAAGGCAAGTTTTTCAGTTCCTTTGTGTTATGTGATCTTGATATTATATGAGATTTTCACAAATATGCTAAATTATACTTTATGTTTGTTGAATTGTGAAAGTCTAACGTATGACTGAAATTGATTGAGTTTTGGAACTCAGTCTTGATGTGATATGGGATATGCTAAACATATGAAATATATTATTTAGAATTATGATAATCATGAGATATGAATTGAGCATAAAATTATGTGCTATGTGAAGCATGAAAGCTGTTAAATTTGCTGAGCTGTCGAGCTCAATCTTGCAAAAATAAACTTTTTGCAGGTCAAGGATACAATGCGATATTATTTGCCATCTGATGATATGGATTAGAAGGCGTGCAAAGGAATACCTTTTCTTTATTTAAAAATTTGCATTGAATCATGATGATGGTTCTTGACATGTGTACTGATAGGTAAGTAAACCTTGAGATATTCAATAAATAAAGAATATTTGTTTTGAATGCATGAAAATAAGCAAATCAATATAGTGATAATACTATTTAATAAAGAATCCGAATGTAGAATTGAGTTGTATATACTCATATCTACTTCGATATATAATCGTAAAGGTTGCGATTCAGGGAATAGAAAGAAAGATATAGAAAAATTTTAATTATCCGCATTTTCAACTATTATTTCATCATAGTATGATGTAAAGCTGAATTAAGATAGTAATTAACGCACAAGGTCGGGATTAAGATTAGTCCTAATTTTGGATAAAGTTGGTCCCGATTTTGGAGGCGTTACATACACCTTGCTAGGGTTAGGGTTTCGTGTTGGCTGGAGAGGAGAGAAATCCACGAAAAGCACGGAATTGATTGATTGATTGAAGAGGGGAGAAGAACAGGTGAGCGATTACTTCAATGACATGTGGCAGAACTCCTAGAATCCGGAAACCGGGTTAGGGTAGCAGGGATTCCAAGAGCCTTCTTGAGTCTTCGAGTTGAGAGAGAGAGTTTCAAGTGCTTAGAGCTTCCAAGAGTCTGAGTGTAATGTCTTGAAAGCGATCCCCTTTTCTTAGAATAGAGGGACTATTTATAGAGCTTGCCTGGGAAATAGTCACATGTCAGACACATGTTTTAAGGAGAATTTCAGAAATACCCCTTTAGTTATGTTTTATAGGGAAAATTCCAGAAATGTCCTTTAATCATTAAAGTAATGCCCAAATTGCCCTGTTCTTCTAGCCACCAATCCAATCCCTCAATCAATTCCCAAAATGGGTCGCATCCACGAGTCTTCTGCCTTGGAACACGTGGAGACTTCCCGGGTCTAGTACATTTAATTAGGTCACATAAACCCTAATTTGTACATTTAATTAGGTTTTTTGTAAACCCTAATTTGTACATTTAATTCAATTAGATCATGTGAACCCTAATATGCACTTGGGCTCACAAAGAGCATGCATGTAAGATAATAATTAGTATGGTTATGAATTAACCTGACAAGGAGACGTGAGAAATAACACAATGTGAGATTATTTATGAATGTAATGGAGACTTAAGCGGTTATTTGATAAAAAAATAATATTAAAATAGAGGAGTTCATCACACACGAACTAGATAAACTTTTTGTTTACATTTGTATCGTAGAGGTAAATTAAGGTAACATTTAATTTTAACGTTTTTTACATTCTGTAATTTGATTTGTAATTTCAATATTATTTTCATGATTAAATAATAGATACTAAAAAAAAGATAAAAATTGCCGTGTATAATAATAGTTGGTTATGATATCTTGGTTTTACAATTTTTATATGCTTAGCAATACTATCGTAATTTTGACCCTTTGTACTTTCACTTGCAGTTGAATTTCAAAGAAGTTCTTGTTGCATTAAATTCACAATCTACCTGATCTGTAAAACTCATATCTTAATTAACAATAACCTATCAAAACAGCTTAATTAATTTAAAATTACATAAGAAATATAAAACAAATATATTTCAATAATGAAACATGAAGGTGAAATCAATTAAATATAAAAGCATAAATAATAGAAGAGATAGAAAATATTGTTATGAATAATTACTTAATTTTATCTTCATCCTAGATTAAAGAAATTAGCTAAACATTAAAATAAATAAAACAACTAAGATAAAGAAGAAGAAAAAGAAGATTAAAAATAAAATAAGAAAATTTCTTTTATTAATGATCTTCCAACGAGTGTACAATGAAGAAATAATTTAATCTACTCCTACTCCTAACCTAAACTAATACATAAAAAATACCTAATAATCTAACCTCTAATCCCTTTTGGTACTCCTCTATTTATAGGCATCAATTAATTTTCATGTAGGTTTCAACTTCCTAATGGCAATCAACTTTTCAAAGAGATCTTCTAGATGGACTTTCATTTTCTTCATTGGATTTGACTTGCACACTAAGATTGTTCCACCTCCTTCCTTTTCCTTGTAGAAATCTTCTAGGATATTTCTTTCTATGAATTGGAGCATTAAACATTGCTTGATCACCAAGATTTTAACTTTATTGCAACAAAATATTAAATTCTACAAAATAAAATAAAATATATTAATTAAATAAACTAATATAATAAAAGAACAAAATTATTGATAATAAAATGTATGAATTTTTAGTCTATCAATATCCTCATGATTTTTTATTCAATACTATCTTTTAAACTCCTTTTTCTAAATTATAATATTATTATTGGCTCTTGAAAGTTAAATTGAAATATTTTCAAACTCAAAAAATTTGATAGAACTCGTTAATAATTATGAAACAATAGATCTTATAATTATTAGCACTATTAGATAATTGACAACATATATTGCATTAACTAAAATCAAATAAATTAGTGTAAATTTTAAATTTAAAATATCTCGAATCGACTATGAAATAAAATGTCAATAATGATCTTATGTCTAATTTTCTGAAATTGCTTTCGTTTAGCATCAAGACCTTGTCTTGAGCTGTAAATTTTCACAGCAATTTCAAAAGGCAGTATCGATCAAATTAGCATTAATCCCAAAACAAACGGAGGTAGAATAGAAAGGAGATCCAATGGAATATATAATATGAGTAGTTTCATTTATAATAATTTGCTATATATAATATGATGTTGCTGATAGATTTACAATTATTTTTTCGCATACGTATATATTACTTGACCACAGGCTTTTCATTAGTGCCGGGTGTTGCAGGGTGATTATTCATCATATTCACTCTCTGCATTTACAAATTAAACTCACTTTATTTTACAAAACAGAAATGAATCAAGTCTTCCTCCAATTCTTAATAAATTAATTAAGCAGGTTTAGGGCCGCCGGTACATGCAGCCGGATTTTGTTTACCAGATAAAATTGGCTTCACATTTTCCTTTACTTCGTTCAAAATTTTGCTCGTTCTTCTCCATCTTGCCCCCTTGTGGTTTTGACTGAGAATCAACCAAAGCCACAGTTGATGTTCTCTTACCCTTCCATGTAACCATCGCATGGCTGATGGGCACTGTCACGATTCCTCCCAAATCTTGTGCGAAGGATGAGAGGGTTGCAAATGAATCACAGGCCTTTGTAATGAGATGGGGCTTGAAGGAGTCTAGAGCACCATTGTTGCATATGCTAACCAAGTTCTTCTCTTCAATTGGCTCGGCACACTTCTGTGCTTGGGCCCTGAATCTGTCCACATAATCTGACAGCTCCTCCTTCGGCTTCTGCTCGAATCGCATCAGTTCTACAATAGTTACCTGTTTCTGCACATAGAAAAATTTCTTAAAAAATTGCAGTTTCAGATCATCCCAATCATGGACTGATCCATTCTCCAAGTTATAGTACCAACTGAAGGCACTATCCGTCAAGGTCTTGTTGAATTCCCTCATCAACAGATTATGGTTATTCACCTCATCATAACCCAACCATGGAGACATCGACTCCACGAACCTAGCAATGTGCTCCCTGGCATTCCCTTTCTCCCCGTTATACTTTGAGAACTGCGGGGGATGCTCAATATACCCTGCCGGGTAAGGTTGTCTCCGTACATGTGCCGGGTAGGGTGGAGTAAAGTTCAACTCTGAAGGTCGGGATGTCTGCTTGCGAAGTTGATTGATCACATCGATCATATCATTCTTCGTCACATACTGACTCGTGGTATGGACTCTCTGAAGGGCTGTGATGTATTGATGTATAGGTGGTGTGTATGGTAAGGAAATTGGCTGATGTACACTTGCATCCTGTACAATTTGTATCGGTGGTGTTTGTTGGCTCGTTCGTTGGATGTGGCTCGGGATGATCGGTATATGCACTTGTGAAAATGCTGGGAGAGTGGTCGGGATGATGTTGGGCTGAGGCTGACTTGCTTCCAATCTGAGTTGTGGCGCATCACCGCTGTTTTGGGGCTCCAAGTTGATGATTGAAATCGGCTGACTCTCCGTTGTTGGAGGCACAATCTGATTTTCTTTGGTGTTGCTGTTGTCCTCCACTTCTGCTCGTTCCCCCTGCGAACTTCCTGGGAACATAGCCCTGAAAGTGGGGATTTTCATCAACTGCTGGCGGAAATTCCCCATCTCTTCCTGCTTCCTTTGCATTTTCAGCATCAGGGTCATCATCATCCCTCGGCCTTCTCGTGCCTCCTGTAATGCTTTGAGCATCTCCATCTGCACAGCATTCGCAGTTGTCTGCGCTCCAGTTACTTCCTCGCCTTGCCTTCCTGCGTTTGGCTGTCTAGCACTGGTTTGTTGTTGATCAGCCATTGGAGGTGATGTTGAACTTCCTTCCGAAACGTCTTCTAAGATGGGTTGATCAAAATCCAGATTCGCGCTTTGGAGCACTGGATTCACTTACCTTAAAATCGGATCCGGTGAAGTGATGCTTATTGTCGGTGAAACTCTTCCTGTAATTCTCCCACTTCGAGTTGTGGGCATACCCTTCACGAATTCTACACCTCCCCAGCAGAGTCGTCAAATAAATGTAGGTATGAAAATTACACCTTGCTAGGGTTAGGGTTTCGTGTTGGGTGGAGAGGAGAGAAATCCACGAAAAGCACGGAATTGATTGATTGATTGAAGAGGGGAGAAGAACAGGTGAGCGATTACTTCAATAACACGTGGCAGAACTCCTAGAATCCGGAAACCGGGTTAGGGTAGCAGGGATTCCAAGAGCCTTCTTGAGTCTTCGAGTTGAGAGAGAGAGTTTCAAGTGCTTAGAGCTTCCAAGAGTCTGAGTGTAATGTCTTGAAAGCGATCCCCTTTTCTTAGAATAGAGGGACTATTTATAGAGCTTGCCTGGGAAATAGTCACATGTCAGACACATGTTTTAAGGAGAATTTCAGAAATACCCCTTTAGTTATGTTTTATAGGGAAAATTCCAGAAATGTCCTTTAATCATTAAAGTAATGCCCAAATTGCCCTGTTCTTCTAGCCACCAATCCAATCCCTCAATCAATTCCCAAAATGGGTCGCATCCACGAGTCTTCTGCCTTGGAACACGTGGAGACTTCCCGGGTCTAGTACATTTAATTAGGTCACATAAACCCTAATTTGTACATTTAATTAGGTTTTTTGTAAACCCTAATTTGTACATTTAATTCAATTAGATCATGTGAACCCTAATATGCACTTGGGCTCACAAAGAGCATGCATGTAAGATAGTAATTAGTATGGTTATGAATTAACCTGACAAGGAGACGTGAGAAATAACACAATGTGAGATTATTTATGAATGTAATGGAGACTTAAGCGGTTATTTGATAAAAAAATAATATTAAAATAGAGGAGTTCATCAC
The DNA here is from genome assembly GCA_034770075.1 of Aralia elata. NCBI lineage: Eukaryota > Viridiplantae > Streptophyta > Magnoliopsida > Apiales > Araliaceae > Aralia > Aralia elata. Next base: position 90,162,005 of record CM068385.1, read on the forward strand.
ACACGAACTAGATAAACTTTTTGTTTACATTTGTATCGTAGAGGTAAATTAAGGTAACATTTAATTTTAACGTTTTTTACATTCTGTAATTTGATTTGTAATTTCAATATTATTTTCATGATTAAATAATAGATACTAAAAAAAAGATAAAAATTGCCGTGTATAATAATAGTTGGTTATGATATCTTGGTTTTACAATTTTTATATGCTTAGCAATACTATCGTAATTTTGACCCTTTGTACTTTCACTTGCAGTTGAATTTCAAAGAAGTTCTTGTTGCATTAAATTCACAATCTACCTGATCTGTTAGAACATTGTTGTTTATTATTGATTCTTTAGACAATTTATGTTCACTGCAAAGCTAATTTTGAAGTTTTTTCCTGTAAGCGAGAAAGTCTAAATCTTAAAATACTACTTAATAATTGTAGAATTAAAAACGAGACTCTTTACAATCAACATGAATAAGGCAAAAAAAAAAAGTCATGGACCTGATATTTCTTTTTGCTGACATAGGATCTTATCCATAAAACCCACATATTTGAAATAAATTTGTAATAATTGTGATTATCTTCATTGACAAAGCTAAAAGGACCCTCCTGCATGTGTTCCATAATTGGGCAATAAAACCACCTAATTTGAATTAATGTATGACACATTCAAACAGAAAATGTAAATGAATTATATGCTTCATTTGTTTAAAAAATAATTTGGCTTCACTTCAAAAAATGAATACCCATGGTGGCTCTACTGTGAATTTGGAATATGGAGGGGGATTTTGAGTTTTGTTGAAGAATGTAACAGAACTGTGTGTAGAATAGGTGGATAGGTGGATAGTTTTTTTTTGGTGATTAAGTCTTAATTTAAATTTCAAGGGTAATTAACTAACGTGTCTAGTCTCCATGCATGTCGGCAACAAAAAAGTTGGACAAATATCTTGGCAATGTTGTAGTTTCAATAGATTTGTTCGGTTACTAGATAGCGATTGCAGCAATAGCTGCGCTTGATAAATGCAGATGAAAAGATGAAAGTGTATTTGCGGCTAAAACTACATTTAAAAATTAAAACCTTATTCGATTACTAGTAGTTTATGCAGTTGAAGATGTAAATGATATTCGATTAGAATTGCAGTTGTTGTAGCTGAAATATTGCAAAATGACAAGAAATGGCATGAATTAATATTTAATATCAATTTTCATTTGTAATTCTATTATATAATAATAATAATTAATTCAATAATAATAGTTAATCTGAATAATGAGAATTATAATAAATAGTCTAATAATAATATAAGAATAATGTTAATCAATAATAAAAAAAATATTTGTGAACTATATTTTTACTTATTTATTTATATTTAAGCTAAAATAGTGTTATTTAAAAATTATTACTAAACATACATTTATTTTATTCAATCACATAGTTCAGATTTTTTTAGTGATTTTATAGGGCAAGCCCAACCCAAGTCCAAATTAAATTAATCAGTTTATTTTTTATAAAAAAAAAAGTAAATAAAAAATTACTAAACTCCACCCATGCCCGCCTATTTCAGTGATTTCCAAATACTTCTTATGTGCTCCTTCTCCTCCGTCACCGGCTGCAACAACAATATATCCATCCTCAGTTTCATAATTGAATTAATTTATTCTTTCTTCCCCAAATTAAACCCATCTTCACTCGCATCAATTCTACAAGGGTAACTTTTCTTTTTTCTTTTTTTGTCAATTTCATCCCTAATTTCATAATAAGCCTATATCGTTCTCTCTCTTTCTCCTTCATCTCTTCTTCTTTTGTTATCCTTCATAGCCGAAATTATGTGCCCATAGCCACATTTTCAAAACATGCATGAAGATCAGACTTCTAATTGAAACAATTGAAGCATAGATTGTGTGGAAGAGAGAGGATTTTTACAGATTAGGGCAATTTTCTATAGCTCAATGTTTGGCCGGGTACTGTGTTTGAGGGAACAAAACGCAACTTGAAAATATTTTGAAAATTTTGGCGTTGCGTTTTCAACCGCAAACGCAGGCAAAAAAAAAGGCTCGCAAAAGCTCCAAAATAACTGATCAAGAGGCTCTAAATTGCATAGACAAGCTTCCGATCTAGTATCATGTGGTGTCCCTCCATGATCCTTCGACTCACCAATGATTTGGGAACCATCAACGATATTAATTACATATATATGTTGGAAAATAACTTAATTTGATAGTGCATATGTACACAACAAAGTAAAATAACTTAATTTGTAGGAAAAAATGTACTACTATATAGTATTTTTGATTCATGTGCTTGATGAGTTGGCACGAGGAGATAATGTGAGGGCAGTTGAGTGCTACATGAATGATAAGGGTGTAACTCAATACATTTACCAGTATGGTGATGGACATGGTGTTCCAGACGAGACTAGGGACCATTTGATCTCGATCGTTACTGGTAGAACCATGTAATATCAACTGGTGACCAAAGGAACAACTTGATTCGCTCTAGCTAGGTTTTGTATGGAAGTGTGTTTATATATTTTAGTCAACTCTGAATAAACCGCTGTTGGAACTTACAATTATATACAGTGAGAATGAATGAAATTATTTATAAGTATTTCGGTTTCACAGTTTCATATTACAAGTAATACTTTCAAACTTATGCACAATCGCTATGAAGTCAGGAGATTCCTGATTTCACCAAAAAACAAGATACTGATTGCGGGTTCTTCAAGAAAATAATAAATAAATAACTATTTTCTACACACTAAGTGGGCCATAGTAAATATTAGCTTTTAGTATTAATATCATAAATATAATAAATTAAAAGATAAAATTAAAATATTTTACACTATACCATTTATACTCAAATTATAATATATCAAATATCACACACCATAGTTTTAAATGGTATTATTTATACTAATTTGTGCCTTGTACGGATTATCGATCTGGTATTTAATTAGCTCTACATTTAACTTCATTATGATTTAGTATTGACATTTATATTAAGTAAAATCAAGCCAATTAACCATCTGAACCGAACACTGATTTCCTTATAAATCTTTATGAATAACAAGTTTGACAATCTATACGGGCTAGTTTGAGATAACAGTTTTAATTTTTTGAAATATTTTTTTTAATATTTTAAATAAATTATAAAGTTATTATTTTATAGATAATAGTTTTATTATTTAATTGCCAATTTGTATATGATATATGGATACAATTTTTAAGGTCATCTGCTATAATATTCATAATTTAAACAATTAGTGGGTTTTTTCATCATCTTATATTTAAACTAAATTGCAAGTTAATGAATCTATCTTTGCATCAATATCTTAATTTAAGATAATTAAGAAGGGTCTATTATAAGGAAGAAAAAGAGTCACATTAATATTTTACAGGGGGAAGAAATAAAGATGTGATATGTGATTTGGAAGAAGGAAGACTTATGATACAAAAAAACGAAGAGATAAAGTGTTACATAAAATGAATTTCTACAACTCGTCATTAATTCACCTCAAACTCAATTTAATGAGTCATGATCAACCATCAACTCATTAATGATGTTAATTTAGTTGGTCGAACTCAATTCATCAATTGATTAAATTAATTTAATTGGTCGAATTGACAATCAATTAATTAAGTTAATTTGAGTCAACTCCACCTACTAAATTAATTGATAACTCAAAATTATTGCAGCAAACTCAGTCTCAGGCATAACCAGCTCACAATCAGGATGTTGAGTGCAAAGGTCAAAGATAAAAGGTTTTTACCAGAACTATGTCAGAATTTTCCTAGAAGAGCAGGATTTGATGTATGCATGATTGTCAGTGATATACTCATTAATGTAGCTTGTAACAAATCTTGTATTAATAATATTCAGGACCCAAGCCTTTTGGATTTTGGTGCCTTACAATAATAAAATTTATTTTGCTTTCACCAAAAAAAAATAAAAAAAAATTATATGTTGACTATGTTATTTTATTTCATTATTTGAATTGCAAGACTTAATTCCCAACAAACCACACTTGAAAGTTTCAAACTAAAAATATGTTTGTTATCACATGTACTTGATCAGATTATTGCTCAAAAGCATCAAATTAGAAGTACACTAGACTTTTTCAGTATTCTATTCTCCAAGAAAATTATTCAAGTAAATGGCATGTCACATTTACTAACTAACCTTTAGATTACATATAAAAGACGAAATCCTCCACTAAATTTCAGTTAATATATATATACTTAATTTAACTTAACACGTTTTAGTTCCTAACATATCCGTTTGCTCATGACCAACCTCGAAAACTGTCGGCTGATTTTCAATTAATTTACTTTCACATTTTGCAAATTGTGTTTGTTATCACATGTACTTGATCAGATTGTTGCTCAAAAGCATCAAATTGGAAGTACACTAGACTTTTTCAGTATTCTATTCTCCAAGAAAATTATTCAAGTAAATGGCATGTCACATTTACTAACTAACCTTTAGATTGCATATAAAAGACGAAATCCTCCACTAAATTTCAGTTAATATATAGGCTTAATTTAACTTATCATATTTTAGTTCCTAACATCCGTTTGCTCATGACCAACCTCGAAAACTGTCGGCTGATTTTCAATTAATTTACTTTCACAGTTTGCAAATTGGTATTTTTCATTCTTCATGTTTTGGCTCTTCGGCTATATCTCGAGCTGGATTTTTTGTAGACAACATAGTATTGTAGTGAACACGATGTTTCCTTTAATTTACAGGCTATTATTGATAAGGTTTAATTAATATAAAGAACACCTATACTCATAGGTTGATTTAAAAATTTTGAATCTATAAATAAGGGTTTCTTTAAATTAAAATTGTCACTCATGAGTTGTGCAAACTACAGATCATGGTGGTACTTGTGTTAAGTTCTAATTTGTTTATGTTGTGCTGTAATGTTTGGTTTTCCAATTTTTGTTATATAATTTTCTGTGGTCCCATTCAAGTTTTTTAGATTTGCCACATTTGTATTACATTATATTTTTAATAAAATTATGCTTTGTTAATAGAAAAGATCTGTAACTTTGAGAATTGAGGAGTTGCTTTAAAATTGACTGCTAACAATAAATATGTACTTCAACCTTTCTTAAAAATGACATTTAGAAAAGAAAAAAAAAACTTCTTCAAATTGAAAGGCACATAATAATTGAAGAAGTTTTCGGGAGGGGGGTGCATTTTGGATTGGATTACTTGTTTGGTTTTTGATGATCAATTCTTAAAGAGTCATGTAATATATTGCGATGAATTTATGTCGAATTATAATTGTGAAACTTATCAATATATGAAATTAGTATAAATTATATGAGGATCCCAATTATTACACATCTCTTTTATAAAAGATTATCACTAATAGTTATCCACGTAACTGACAATAAAAAAATCGACGTAAACTTCGCAATATATATCATTTTCTTTAACGCAACTTTATGTGATCCATCCAAATTTTTTGGATTTGCCTCATCTGTACTCCCTCCATTACTTTTTACTTGCCGTTTAAAAAAAACACAAAGATTAAGAAATACAATTAATGTTTTGTTTTATTGACCAAAATATATTATATTGACTTTAATAATAATAATCTCAATACTACCCTTCTAAAATTCATTGAAAAATATATATGAAATGGAAACAAATTGGTATTTAATATAGAGATAATATGGGAAATTAAGTCATTAATGTTTTCTTGAAATTTATAAACGACAAGTAAAAAAGAATAAATTTCACTCTCTAAAACGACAAGTAAAAAAAGAATAGAGGGAGTTTTATATCGACTTTTAATAGAAATAATAAAAATTTGTTGATTAATATTTATTTTAATAATTGAATTAGGGTTACTTTAAATTAACTAGTAATTAATTAAGAAAGAGAGATATAGCCATTCTTGGAAATTAAAGTCACATAATAATTGAAGAAGTTTGGGGTGGGGATTGGATCAAGTAATTGAACTCTTTGCTCAAATGGTAATTAAACCCATAATATCAAATTAATTAATTTATTTATTTTGTTTGACATTGTTGAATTGGCTCCACAATTAATGACGATATTCGGTTTCTTGATCTAACACCTGGGTCACTGTGATCATCTCCATCCTGGTATATGCACCGGGTGATTCGAGCAAGGTTCATACTTGTCTCAACAAAAGATCTGCCAAATGGAGATTCGAATTCCAGTTGTGCATTCATCTTTTTCCAGGTTTCGTCAATCAATTTGCTTATATATTCTCGAGCAACCTCCTCTGAATGTCCACTTTCACGCATGTAACACGAGATTGTGTTTATGGTTTCACCTCTCTTTATCTCTGCCTACAATAACAAATTAAACATCAAGTAGTAAAATTTCTTGAAATCATTTTAATTAAAGGAATTCCTTTAATGACCAAAAATATAAATGTAGGTACCTTTGAGGAACTCAAGTCATTGTAAAGGCGAAAAATCATGGATGGACAAAGCAAGAGATCATGATAATTACTATTTTCTAAGTATTTCATAGATTTATTTGTAATATTGTGCCCTGCCAAAAAGTATGCATGAACTAGAATAACAACACCAGATACGGAAATCCATGCATTTTGAAGATAGTCTTCAAAGGTTGGTGAAGTGCACATGTGATGTCTCCACTTTGCTTCCTGTAGGAATGCTTTGCATAAATCTGCCCACTGAATTAAATGACTTACGTCAATAATTGTTAGAACCTAGTTACCTAGATAAAGAAAATCATGCTAATTCCATACAAACTAACTTTGAAATTGTACGTAATTGGAATTTAGTTAAAATTTGCAAATTATACATATGGCCACAATCAATTTATTATTCCAAAATAATTAGGTAATAATTAAAAATGGGCCGAGAAACATACCGCTTTGGTTAGGTGTGGAATGATCATCTCATTTTGCTCTTTCAGGGTGTCATAAGCCAATTCATGGACAGCGTTATACAAAGCTAGGAAACATATCTTCATATAGTCCGGAAGGTTTTTCATCGCACCATTAATATCCCATCTGAAAAGTACATGGCATCACAATTATTTAGGACTTGGGGTCACATTTGGATGGCCCTACCTAGAAGTGCAATCAATCGTTCTCAGAGATTAGACTATAAGATGAATGATTAAAATGGTAGAGAATGAAATCTATATAACACCAAGCTTGTACTGAAGAGGGATAATCGAAAATATCAAAACAAAATTTTCCAATCTTTCTTCTTCTTTTCTCCCTAATTTTCTCTTCTCGGATATTTTCAGTTATCCCCTTTTCGGTACAAGCTTGGTCTTACAAAAACTCTATTCTAAATAATACTTTTTTAACTCATTTACTTTTTTAGCTCAATTACATTCATATTAGTATACAATAACTACAAAAACTACTTTGTTAGGATTTCATAATTGCAACAAACAAACAAACAAATGGGTCCTAATTTTGGTCACTTTACGTACAATTAATTAGTCAAAGTGAAAGTGAAATGCTTATAATTATTCAAACCTCCGTATAATTATATTTTGAATATCATATTTGACTGAAATTTAATTAGTCAAAGGTGAAATGCTTATATATTACTCTCTCTGTTCCAAAATTATATATATATTTTTAAAACGACAATTTTTAAAAGATAATTTTACATTTTCCAAATATAGTCTTAATATTAGCTAGAATCAGTTGTGGCGGTATGATATTGAAAATGATAGTAAAAAAGTAACGACAAATTATGAATATTATGTCACTTAATAGTATTAAAATAAAAATGTATTTTTAATTTTAGAACAAATTAAAAAAATATATATCTCTAATTTTAAAATCGATAAAATATTCAATGTACATAAAGTCATCCCAAGTCTAAGTAGTGTATCCGCGTGGTGTTGTTACATATGATAGTTAATTATGAGGAGATATGGACAGAGTCACGAATACTTTTGATTTTGCGTGAAGATTGGGCTTTTTTCCTTTTCTTCATGTTTGGTGAACAATTCAATTCTTGAGAATGCAAAATATAAAATTATGACATATAGCTAATGAAAGAAGTCTCGCTGGGATTATAACATAAAGTTGTCATCTTATTTTTTTAGTTGGGGTGATATTTTATTGAGTCTATTGAATCGCTTTTTTTAAATAACTCACTTTCTTTTGTATTTCATAGTTGATTTTTCTTTAAATCATACGTCAATCAAATTAGCTCACTTAAAGAGGCATTTTGGGGTAAGAAGGTTTCTATTAAGATAGTACCTTAAGCTAGCTGTAGGTTTTTTCGCCATAAAAAAATAAAAATAACTCAAGTCATCTAAAACGGACAAATATAAGTTAAAAATGAAAAATGAAGTATGAAAGCTTACAAATTTTTGGGACATTTAAGAAGATAAGAAATGATACACATCAGAAAAGATTGAAAGAATTATTCAAACCTCACAACGACATCTGTGAATAGTTCAAGTTCATCCACAGAACCATAAACATCATAGACATCATCAATGGTAGTTATTAGGGCAGCCACTTTGGTTATTCCTTTTCGAACTTTAGTAAATTGAGGTTCAGATGCAATTCCGACCGCGAAGAAGAAGCTTTCCACCAGCCGATCCCTTGAAAAGCTCAGCTTCTTTGACAATCCCACATCACTCCACCATCTAAGTATCATAATAGTGCATTAAACTAACAGATTTTATTTTCATGGGTAAACAACAAAGATATATTTTTAATATTTACAAATTATACATATGGAACTCTTTTTGTTGAATGAGGGAATAATATAAAAAAAAATATTGTGGAGATATCGATCCACTTAATTTAGAAAATACTTCCCATAATCATCTTACCTTGATACATGTAGAAGATCGTTTCGGAATGTTGACTGCACCATATTGAAATCAAGAATTGCAAGCTCGAGTAGCACTGGATTTGCATCTAGCCTTTGACTATATTCATTAATGTGCCACCTAGCTTCTAGCATCCCCATTCCATGGTGGAAAGGAACTTCCAATGCATGATTTACTTGTTCAGCAAGTCTTGTATCGGTAGTACTATTCCCGTTGAGTTTCTTAAGATGCAAGGTTGTGAATGTTTTAGCATCCTTTAGAATGTCCTCCGATTCGAATGAAAGATATGAAGCTTCATACAAATTCAACAATCCCTTAACATCCTTGGTAAGGCATGCCTTAAAGCTTCCATTATGGCCCTTGAAACTCTTAAACACATCTATATATGATGCATAGAGCAAACATACATAATTGAACATGATATTAGTCGCTAAAAAAATATCGAGAAAAAAGAAAGTGGCCGGAGAGGGGAAAATATATAAAATTTTAGCAACCTAAATACAATGGCAATTTTTTTTTTCTTTGTTTGGAAATGGAATGAATAAATTCTTTTAAAAAGTTGCTCAATTTATAATATATAAATATTGAAAATCATAAAAAGGAAGAGAGACGTGTAATGGATGGGGAGATATTTCAAAGAGATTAATTTATTTGATGACAATTTATTAGTTTGAGAATATGAATGAAGAATATATATATATATATATAGAGAGAGAGAGAGAGAGACACACCTGCAGAGACCTTATAACCATGTTGCCTAAGAAGCCTAAAGTAGAGAGCGGCAGCACTCATATTATTCTCTATTCCCATTGTAGCTCCTTCCATGACTGAGATCCTATCAAGTGCTTTTGCTAAACTCTTTTTGTAGCGATAAGCCAACCCTAATCGTTGGATATCATCAATTAATTCAAGCAAATTCAGTGGCTCCATATGTTCATCACTCAACATACATCTAACTTCCTCCTCCAGCTTATCTGCCCTCTCTTTGTTTATGTGCTTCTGCAAACAAAAGAGAGATCCAATCAAGAGTCAGATGAACTAAACAAAATTGTTCACCGAAGGCTAAGGACAGGTCAATTTCTTTGTGAAGTTATATAGCACAAAGTTGCGTCTCCTCGCCCTTTGATACACATGTTTGTTTATAAGGATAACACTTGGCATTGGACTATTAATCCAATGTTTCTTGTTTGTTTTAAAATTCGGACATGAGACTTAGCTTCTAATTCCGGGATAACAAAATAATTTGAAATGAGTGACTATTTAATACTATCTCCAATCAGGTTTTATAATCCTTACCATTTGGGATTAAAAATTTGTGAACAAAATTAACCTTTACTTTTTTTAAAATGACCGATATTTCCTATTTTATCTATTTGTACTCAAACTATTAAGAATACGACCTCTTTGTTATTACTGATAGGGGTACAATTGTCCAAACAATAAGTTTTTATCCAATTATTTTTTAAATAATTTTGGATAAAACAAACATAATATATTATTATTTTAATTTATTTCATAAATAATTTCATTCTAAACAAACATGTGTCTAAAATTATTTTATCCTAAAATTAATAGTCTTAAGATTATAATTCATAAAAATATACAAGATCATATTAATCCTTATAAATAAACATGGCCTTGTACAAACGGGCCGAGAAGATGCAACTTTTTAGTACACTCATGCAACTCTTTTTCTATGAACTTCACCAAAAATTGACCACTTTTAACTCTATTGAATCCGGATCCCAAAGTTGCTAAAAAATAAATAAATAAATAAATAAAAAGAAATCAAAATTAATAACTTCGGAAGGTGCTCTTACTGTATTAATAGTACTGCTTGCTATGGACTCCACATAGTCTTGGCTCCAAAAGCTTGGTCGGTAGTTTTCTGCCAGCTGCCTGTTATTTGCTGGGTATTGAGCTACTGTACTTCTGGCGTTGACTTTAAAATGCCTGCTCGTATTAGCATGGTGAGTAAAGGAGGTACGCTTAGTTAGACTGTATGTGAAAGAGCAATGAAGTGGTTGGAAGTAGAGACAGAATCCCATTTAATTGTAATGATTTTTCAAAACTATAATAACTACAAGTTGCTCTACAAATTTGGCAGTTGTATTATTGAGAAATGGGTCACACAAATATAAGATAAACACATATACATTACTGTATAAGATATGAAATAATAACACAAAAATTTTTACGTAAAAATTTTAATTAAAAAAAATTACGAAGAAAGATATCAAAAATTCATTATAAAAATAATATAAAAAATACAAACTCTCGACCGAGAAGTTTATTTCTTTCTTACACTCACTCTATTTGCTCTAACTAAGTTTTTATACTCATTGTTGTGGTGTGTCATTCTTAGAAACTGAGTGCTCTATTTATACTTGAACTAGAGGGAGCATTATTCTTTGAATCTTGGGACAAAAAAAAAACTGCAGCACACAAATTTAGATTTTGCACATGCATACCATACCGCATACAATTTCATTTCTTTGTCTCTCACCGTTTTGACAAATATGACCACAAGCATTTAGTGAGGGGTCACCATCAAATATGAGACAATTTTTCAACATGTATAATGTGTATAAATTGTTAGAACTTGAGTTTAAATAAAGTTTTAAACATGAGTTTTGAAGTTGTAGAATTTAAGTGGGTTCAATTAATTATTTGAGATAAATTCACATATAAATGTGTTTTACTCCATGAGTAAATTAAAATCAAGTATTAAAAAGTTCAAATCTATATTGTAATGAATGAGAAATTACTCTCAAAGATCACCCATTAATTGAAGATGATAAATAAATATTTGTGGGAAGTGGAAGTACCACATTAATTAAAATCTAAATATTAAATTGGTATATATAAAATAAGATTGCTCTTAGGTTTAGACCCCAAGAGGCATCTCACTTTTGTGGAGGGGAGAGGATCTAGCCAAGGCTTGGTTTGATCACGACGTTACCGCTAATCGACCGGTCATGGGTCCTTGTATATATAATTTTTTGGGTAAATTTTTTTTTAATTTTGTGTTTAGTTCCTTTTATTTATTTATCAGTTTTCGAAAATAGCTATGCGTAAACAGTGTGTCAAGCGCAGTTGCGCTAGGGTTAAGCGCAGTTGTGCTCCAGCACGGTATAAATATCCAAACATGAAGGGTCATAAATCACCCTATAAATATCTGACGAATTCAGTTATTCAGACATTCAATTTTGCATCATTTTTTCAATCATATTCATAGTCAAATTGAGGGAGTTCAGAGCATTCATTAGTTCATTATTTATATTATTTGTAGTGTTGTTATAGTACACGTTGTCATTGTATCTTGGGAGAAAAGTGCTGATAACTTTAAGCACCAAAGGAGGGCATAATTGTCTTAATGATATAGTACCAATTACTAGCCTTGACATACTACAATTCGTTTTTACATTTTTTCTGTATTTACAATTTTAGTGCACATAAGATAAGTTTATATATATGTATATATATATATATATATATTGGGGGGCGAGACTTGGCTATGAAAAATTTATGAAGAACAGACTAAGATGGTGAAGAAAAAAGAAGATTTTTTGAACTTTGTTTAAATTTATTTTATTCCAACTCACCTTTACAAATGAATGTTCAAGTACTTTAGTTTTTAGTGGTGTCCCAGCTAGTTTCAGCTACACTCTCATTTTCTAAAAAATATTGTGAAGCAAAAGGGTGAGCACAAATATCCAAGTAAAGAATATCATGACTAAGATAAATAAATTATCAATAGCCTTCAACAGTAATAAATCAAATATTTAGAACATATGGTAGATGATATAAGTTTTCAACAAATAACTGCAGCGGAATGAACAATCCATTAAAAGAGTCAGATAGATCACAATGTCTACTATCTTCTCCAATTGAAAATTTCAACATCAATATTTTATCCTTGTAACATCAATCAACAGTTCCTCTTTGCACTCAGGCCAAAGAAAACTTTCACCACATGTATTTGTCTGTAACACCAAAGATCATAATTATACTAATTCACAGTTCCAGTTTATAATCATGTCAATCAATAGTTCCTGGTCATAATCATGCTGATCAATTCATCTTTGCACTCAGGTCAAAGATATTCAATTATAACACCAATGGTCATGATCATGTCAATCAACAATTCATCTTTGTACACAGGTCAAAGATATTCAACTGTAACACCAATGATTATAATCATGTCAATCAACAATTACTTTCTGCACCCAGGTCAAAGAGAATTTTCACCACGCGCCTTTGTCACACAGGCAAAAAACACTCAACAATAATACTGTCTTTGCACCTAGGACAAAGATATTTACAACAACTTAGTCTTGATAACAATGACATGAATGATGGACAGAAATAATCAACATAAATAAATATAGCATAAACATTAATGATTTTCAATTTAATTTATATATCCAAAGTCCAAATTGTCAACATGATATCTAAAAAATTGAGTAGAATTCTTGATAGAATACAAAATTCAAGAAAATATAAGGCTCATAGTTCAATTAAAATTTAATAGGAAGATTCAGGTAAAATATTAGATGAAGTACAAATTATTAAAGGTATTTTAATCATTTTCAAAAAAATTCACCATTTAATGATAATGCTGGAGAAACGAATAATAATTTCTTACCATAATATAGGAGTATGAAAGAAAATGATATCTCTACCTTAGCACGTGACTGGATGCTGCTTTTTATGAAGTTGATTAACTTGAGAAATTTTTACACTATTAACAACACTCAAAGTATTTTTATATTCAAAAGAAATACTCACAATATTGTAGTAGAAGAATTTTATATTTTTTGTGTGTTTTTCGTTGTTCAACTGAACAACCTATTTATAAGAGAAATGTAGCACACTTTGTTTGGAAAAAAAAATCGTCAGTCAAAAACTTGACACGTCAAGTTTGAAATTCGATGTTCAAATTTTTATTATAATAATCTAATATTATAATAAAACAGATAACTTTATATACATTATAATATATTATAATAAAACAAATAATTTTATGTTTATTATAATATATCATAATAAAACAGATAACTTTATATGATTTAAATTGGGAGGGAAGGAGTAAGAGATATTTCTCGTAGCTTGTAAAAGTTGAACTGCAATTCTTAATTGTGGAAATGACCGACTGATAGTGATCGCCTAAATTCACGTTTTAGCCATGTATAAACCTAAATCCACGTTTTGGACATGTATACCCCGGATCTAATTTTAGCAGAATTATATTAGATAAAGTTAAATTTGACCTCGTACTGCGACTATACTGTCTATGCATACTTTCAGGGGCGGACCTATGAAGGAGCAACATAGAGGTGCCTTTGCTTAATTTTTTTTAGGTATAGAAGTAGGGGTAAATATATAAATTAATAAACTTAAGGGGGGCAGATTAATAGAAGATGTAAACTTTGAGGGGTCAAAATAAAATTTCTAAATCAATTCTAAATTACTAAAGTCTAAATATCTTGGCCTCTTCTCACTTTTCTTTTACAGCTCTGCAGAGCCAGAGCTTTTTCTTATTTCATACTCTGCTCGTTACTTCAGTGTTTCTCCTCCAGTCCTCCGCCTCTGCCCACTTTTTCTTGTGATCTTCTCTAAATTGTTTTCTACTACAAGCCTACATCTCCACTATGCTACACGACACACCTCTTGGCTCTTGCACATATTAGAGTAATCAAACTTAAAAGGTAACTAAATTAAGGCTTTTTGTTTGATAATTTAAAATTAGTATTTTGTTTGAATTTGTTGTTGGTTTGGGATTTAGGATTAAACCCAATTCGATTTATTTGATGTATTTTGTATATTTTGGACTTAATAGGTTACTAATTAGGGCTTTTTTTTGCTTAATAGTTTAAAGTTTCACTATTACTAGATTATATATGTTTTCCCCTTCCTGCCTTCCTACTTCAGTTTACAAATTGCAAAGCTCATTCACTTAAAATTGCTTGGGTTTGATGTTCCAAAATGGGTTTTTAATAATCGGATTATTTGGACATTCATTATCTTGTTAAATTGGAATAGTAACTTAGTAAGTGTTTCATAATCATAATTACAAAATTCAATATGTTTTTAATGAGGATTATGTTATTAGTACTTAATTTGTTTTGATTACATATGTACTTGTTCTGTAAAATGATTTGAACATGATAATATCCAATGGTTTGGAGGAGAATTATACCCTGATTTGTAACTGAAATAGGTCGATTAATGTAATAAGAATGCATTGAAAGGAGTTTTTTTTTTAGAAAAAGAAAACAAATTCAGTCTCTCTAGATGCGGAGTGCTCAAACTATTTCTAGTAAGAGAACTACTAACAGAGAACTGCTAGAATATCATACATGGTTGGAGCTATAATCTATTTGCTTAAGTTCATTATTATCATTATATATGGTACTTCTATCAGTCTATGAGTGACTCGTGCACCCTTCACCCCCTAAATAACCCTGGTTTCTTATACTTTGAAATTAATTCATGATTTTGTCTGAATATAGAAATCAAATTTGGTTTGAGGCTTTGAGCATTTAGGGAATCATTCAAATTGAAGTATTGCAAGTAACCGAAATAAGTTTCTAAATTGTATCTAAATATTTTCTATGCATTGAAATTCTTTTTTTAGTTTGGATTATGAATATTTATTTGTTGTATATTATAGAATTCTATTAATGGTGCTTAAAATAATTGTTTGTTTGGGGTTG
Source organism: Aralia elata (assembly GCA_034770075.1). Taxonomy (NCBI): domain Eukaryota; kingdom Viridiplantae; phylum Streptophyta; class Magnoliopsida; order Apiales; family Araliaceae; genus Aralia; species Aralia elata. The sequence goes on from CM068385.1 coordinate 90,177,539, forward strand.
TTGTATATATTTATATTTTGATTGATTTAGGCATTCATGACATGTGGTCAAAATACAAACGTTCCAATAATGAATCATTAACATCACACTCCATCCGAGTCGATGACACTACTCAAAATCTCTCAAATGAAACACCTATCGAAGAACCATCTCAAAATATTAATTCTCAATCCTAAGTTGAATTCAATTTAGAAGAGAAACTTGTTGCGGATTCGGGACTAAGATCATCGATAATGGAATATGACGCTAACAAGAGAGAGTATTCGCCGAGGATATTTGCTTAAGGGTCCTCATCAACCAATGCTTTCCAAATTCCCTCAAACTGTTATTTATGGAGAGAAACGTAGATTTAATCCCAAATGGTATAAAAAGTATGCCAGTTGGTCGGAATATAATGAAAAGGAAGATGCAGTATTTTGCTTATATTGTTATCTATTCAAAGCTAATATTGGTGGTCAAGGGGGTGGGAATACATTTGTCGGTAAGGGATTTAATAATTGGAGGAAGACAGAATACTTATCTGAACATGTTGGAAAGTCACCCAATAGTATTTATAGACGATGCATGTTAGCTTGTCAAGATTTGAAGAACCGAAAGCAACACAAAGATATCAAACTTGTCAATATATTTGACCAAGAAAAAAAAAATTACAAGCTTCGTTTGCTATCATCTATTAAGTGTGTTTGGTTTCTTTTAAGTGAGGGGTTGCCTTTCCGTGGCCATGATGAATCAGATGCTTCAAAAAGGCAAGGTTTATTTCTTTCTATTCTAAAGTTTTTATCCGAGAACAATGATGAAGTGAATAAAGTTGTGTTGAGAAATGCTTCAGGAAACCAAAAATTGACAGCACTTTCAATCCAAAAAGACATTTGTAGTGTTGCTGTATTTTTGACCACAAAAGCTATAGTTACGGAGATCGGGGATAATTTTTTCTCTTTGTTAGTTGACGAGGCTCGTGATTCAACAATTAAAGAACAAATGGTTGTTGCTTTACGTTATGTGAACAAACATGGGTGCGTTATTGAGTGTTTTATTGGCATTATTAATGTTGTCAATACATGTACTCGAACACTTAAAGAGGCTATTGAGTCACTTTTTACAACACATAGATTGAGCATGTCACGTGTACGTGGGCAAGGATATGATGGAGCTAGTAACATACGAGGGGAATTCAATGGTCTCAAAAGTTTGATTTTGTCAGAGAATAAGTTTGCTTTTTATGTTCATTGTTTTGCTCATCAGCTTCAATTAACACATGTAGCAGTTACAAAAAAACATAAGAAACTTAAATTATTTTTTGATTATCTTACAATTTTGGCAAATGTTGTTGGAGCTTATTGCAAGCGTAAGGAAGTTCTTCGAGTGAAACATATAGAAAGAATAATTCAAGGAGTTGTTTCTGGTGAAATCAAGACCGGACGTGGGTTGAATCAAGAAACGACCTTGAAGCGGCCTGGAGACACACGGTGGAGCTCACATTATGACACAATTCTTAGTGTTATTAACTTATTTTCTGAAATAATTGAAGTGCTTGAGATAGTAGGAGATGGTGCATCAGGGGCTAAAAGTACAGAAGCAGGTACTTTGTTGCATTTCATGCGAGATTTTGAGTTTGTATTCTTGTTGCATTTAATGAAAAAAAAATTTAGAAATCACGAATACCTTGTCACAAGCATTACAAAAGAAAGACCAAAATCTCGTAAATGCAATGGCTTTAGTTACCGTCTCAAAGCAACGGTTACAAAGCATGAGAGATTCGGGTTGGGAGAGTTTTGGCAGAAACTATTGAATTTTGTAATATGCATGGGATAGTCATTCGAGAAATGGAAGATATCTTTTTGGTTCAAAAGAGATCACGTCGAGGTGAAAAAGTTACCAATCTTCATCACTTTCAAGTTGAGTTACTTTATATAGTGATGGATAGTCAACTTCAAGAATTGAATGATCGATTTGACGATGTTAATACAGAGTTGCTTTCATGTATGGCGTGTTTTGATCCAAGTAACTTTTTCTCAGTATTTGACAAGGAACGGTTGATTCAATTTGCAAAGTTTTACCCGTTGGAATTTCAAAATACAGATATTTGGGGGATTGATGATGAACTTGAAACTTACATTGCAGATATGAAAAATGATCTTGAATTTTTTAATATAAAAGGGATTGGTGAACTTGCTCAAAAGTTGGTTAAGAATAATAAGGCTGATTTGTATCCTCGAGTTTATTTGTTGTTAAAATTGGCTTTGACTTTGCCGGTTGCTACTGCCACGGTGGAGAGGATATTTTTAGCAATGAATATTAAAACCACTCTCCGAAACCAAATGGACGATAAATGGTTGAGTGATTGTTTGGTTCCTTACATTGAAAATGATGTATTTGAAATTATTGATAATGAAGTTATCTTAGAACATTTTCAAACTATGGGGTCTAGGAAGATAGTATTGTATTTTGTAAACATTATTATGATTAATGAATATTATGATTAGTTCAAGTTTTCTTTATTCAACTTCAATGAAAGAAGTAGTTAAAATTCACTCTTGTTGAGGAAAATTCTTGAATCCACCTCTGCATACTTTGGTAATGGGCTGAATCTAATCTAAACATCAAACTCCTCTAAAGATATTATACATTGAGAAATGACAGCATATATCTTCAATGATTTTAATTATCTCATGATTATGAGTGAAATACGAGTTTTTGGCATACAATTATATTCTCATATTTTTATTATATTATACTAATATATTAGTCATAATAATAGGTTAATATTGTGTATAATGCTTTATATATATATATATATATATATATATATATATATATTCGTTTTAAAATATATTATTTAATTGATAATGTATAACTAATTACTCATTAAAAAAATTAAAAAAAATTAGATATTTTGAGGTCAGTGGAAACATCTGAAAGCAATATCTACCGGCCTGTTGAAAATAAAGTAGATATTTTGAGGTCGTTACGTGAGAAACATTTGAAAGGCAATATTTTTAAAATAAACTAGAAGAGATAGTTTACTTGTGGTTAATGTGGTTATCATATTATCCCTTGGTTACTTTCGTACATGGCATACTGGGACACGAGAGTCGTGAAACACGAATGTGTAAGGTTTATTAGGACTTATTTGGTAATCGTGAAACACGTGAATATGTAAGGTTTATTTGCACCTCATGACAAACAAGAGTAGAAAAGAAAGGTAGGTACGTAGGTAGGTAGCTATAAATTATTTCATGTTATGACTGGATTCAATTGGCCAACCTTTCCTTTCCTACCCTTTCCTGTTATGACTGGAGTAAATTGGCCAACCTTTTGATACTAACTAACTAGCTATTTTGGATTTTGTAGAAGGAGTTATGAATATTTTAGTATAATGGACAGATATATTCTACGAATTTGGCTAGTGTTCCAGTTTCTGTGTAACTTTTGGTATTTTCTTATGCATACTATGAATTAGTCATTTTGATAATTAAAGTGTCGTATATATTTTCATTTCTTATGCTTAGGAGCAGTGGTGGAACCACAGCATGGCCCGGGTGGCTGCATCCTATGAATTTAGTCATGTTGATAATTAAAGTGCATGTCGTATATATTTTCATTTCTTATGCTTAGGACCACTGGTGGAACCGCAGCATGGCCGGGGCGGTGGCCATGGCCATGGCCCCGACCGGATTTTTCAATCCTTTAATTTATATATTCATAATTTATTATTTACAAAATTTCATTTATATATAATACCTTAAATATAAAAAAATTGTATGTTTTATAAAATGCTCCATTCATTCTAAGATTATTTTTGACTTTTTAAAGTTAATATGAGATATTTTCAAACTTAAAAATAACTCATTTAACTTTTAGTAACGAATAATCTAGTACTTGGTAGTACTGTTTAATTAGTTTATTGTTTTCATAATTATTTATCTAAAATTAATTAAATCATTTCAATTTAAATTAATTGAGAATATCTCAAATTAATTTCAAGAAGTTAAAATTAAACCTATATATAAAAATGGATGGAATATTCAACAATCATTATATATATATATATATATCATTTTTATTAAATATTTTTACTATTTTTCTGCATATCTATCACCACAATTAATTAAATAATTAATATAATATTTTTCGTAAATATTTTCGTCCCTCCCGACATAATCAACTGCTGGTTCCGTCCCTGCTTGGGAGAGTGTTTCTATAGCCCTATAAATGCATGAGTCATGTAATTATAAAAAATCATATTTTGTTAGAGAGATTATTTTGAGTGAATATATTTTTGAGTTTTAAACTTATTTAGAAGATGGATTTCTTCTTATTACAATTCTTATTTGTTGGCTGGATTCCTTTGGATGGCGAGTTTCATCTCTTATCGTTTGGGTTGTGGGTTCTCGTTGGTGGCGAGTTACTTTTATCTCTACCGGTGGATTTTCATATATAGAGTGATGAGTTTAAACCCCATTTCTTCATTTTACAAGTTCATTTTTTAGGGTCAATATTCTTAGTATTACCTAAGTATTTAGATATAATTGCGTGGTTTTAGAAATGGTAGTGAAAACTTAATAGTTCCACTCTTTCATAAAAAGAATTTCATTTGCAATAACATTTAAAAATTTAAAAATTATTTCACAAAAAGAATTTTTTAAATTAATGATAATATTAAAAAATGATACAATATCTTCAGGTTTAACATTACAATTATACTACTATATTATCACTACTAAATTAAACACATAATATATTATCAACTAAAAAATGTAACTCAAATTTTAGACAGGAGGGAATAGTTAGTTAACATTTGTTCAATTGAATCAATATTATGGACACCTTATAATCAACCACATATATATATCTACGTTCAAAATGTTCCAAAAAAAAAAAAAGAATCAAAAGCATTAACTTAGATAATTCGATGAATGTAATTAATTCAGTCCTAAGAAAAATATTAATCAGTAGAAGCAAAATAAATTTTGCAAATGAGAAAGGGGGAATTATAATTAACATGAGTGTCCAACTTTTCTTCTTCACTTTTTTTTTTGGTTGAAATGTTAAGTGCTGCGTTAATATTTCTACAATGTCACACATTGTCAGTAGTTCTGTTATCGATACGAATATTCACAGTAACTGAAATTGATACCGACCGATCGCTTAGTCCTGTTAATTTTGTCATGATATGATCTAATCTGCAAGTAGAATTATTCATAGAAATTTTAGCCTGCCGACTAATTCTATTCCTGCCAAGAGCGTCAAGTCCCTCTCAACAATCACATAAAATAAAGCCATTGCTTATATTTGGATACCAAGAATATATTTAATCAATTTTATTGCTTTCTTTTGCTTGAGGTTATATTTTTTTGTGAGGTTAATTTGTCAAATTTCTTCATTACTAGTTAGTAAATGAGCAACATCAAAACCATAACCATACCTAATTATTTATTTTTTATTTTTTATTTTTTTGTTACAAACATGATTACCATGCTCTTGAATAAAAATGATTCGAACAAGATAGTAGCTTAACTAAACTCCAAAGCAGCTAATTACCATGCTTAAAATATTTGAGGTTTTGCAGGTACCTTTGTCACTAATGGTGTATGATTGGACCAACTTTGTAAAAATAAATAAATAAATATTACATACATACATATATATATATATATATAACATTTCTTTCCCCAAAAATAAGTTTCATTTGGAAATTTCACAAATGTATCAACAATGATCAGCCTTTTGTATAATTCTCTGTTTTTCTCGCATGCAAATAAGTAATTAGTACATCAACATTGCAGAGCGACATGCAAAGGGACTAAACCATGGAAATATGCTCATCACCAAAAAGAATGAAAGAATATAAAGTAGTGATACATTCAATGAATTACAGATCAGTCTTTTTCTCTCCCTCTATATATACTGCCAAAACCTCATCTCTGTAAAAACAAACTACTCTCAATCACCTTTACTGACCTACAGAAATAAAATAAATATAATAATAGGAAAAGGAAAAATCTCTCAAGTACAACGGAAAAAATTAAATTTTTCTCAAACTATGTACATCATCAATATCCATGAAAATATGGGGAGAATAATAATGCAAATGCATTCATGAACATAGCCTTGGTAAGAATCTTGCATTAATTTGGCTTGATGATCTTGATTTCATCATCTTAGCCATTTGATTTTGCATATTCTTGCAAACCTTCTCCAATTCCAGCACCCTCCATTGCATTCCTTGCAAATGTGCTCTGATCTTCTCCTTCTCATTCGAAAGATCAAGTGTTCCTGCATAAAGCACAATTTGCTCACATGACTCGTCTTTTTTACCCTTACTTTCAACTTCCACTGAACTACATGGTGAGTCGATAAAGGGATTTGGTTGGTTGGTGTCTTGGAGCAAGCTTTTGAGCTTGCACTGCTGAGACACAAGAGCGCCGATAGCAGATTTTGAGGGAAATTTGGAATTTCGAGCAAGGTGGTAGTAAGTTTCTGATGATAACTTCTCATAATTTAGTCCACTGCAGAGTCTTATCTTTTCTTCTTCAGATAACCCTGCATGGGCCTGTACAAGAATATCAAAATTAGGCCTAATAATCCATGATAATCAGAACTAAAACATGGAAAATAAGTTTCTTATCAAACTATTACAATTCTTAACTCAACTCTTCCTTAAATTAATGGATACAAGTTAAATATTTCAAGACTGCAGTATCCAAGTAATGAGGCTAAAATGTCCATGAACAAGAAAAGGTGTGATTGTAAAGTATACCTCCAAATACATGTCCATAGCATGGTAGATTCTATCATAAGAATCCCGTGCTGAATCTGGCAGGGCCCTGATGAGACTGAAGAATTTCAATGGTTTTAGACAAGTATCTGGGGATACTTCTGCTATATACGAGTCCATTAAACTAGCTACTTTCTGAACTCGAATCAATGGAAGACAAGAAAATCCGGTGCTAAGAAAGCATCTTATAAACCTCAGAATTAGATTAACATCGTAAAGATAATCTGTCCCTATTGGAGATGGAACAAGCAAATTGTCTAGTGTTGCTTGATCCAGTTGTGCACCAATCATGCTCTCCAACTTATTCCTGCAACATTTTCTAATGTTTAAATTAAGAGCAACTCGAAGAATCCCAAACAAATTCTTGCAGGGAACAGCACTTTGGTCTAGAGAGTATAGCATCTCAACAACTGACTCCATGATTTCGTACTTCTCATCTGAAGTAGCAGTAACAAATCTTGATTTTTGGTAATAAAAGAGGAACCTAACAATAATGCCATGATCAAATTTCTGGAATACCATTGATTTTGTTAACATTTCAACCAAATAAGGGCTCAAAGACATAAGATCTTCAAACCACCACGTTGCTCGAAAGAATGTGTTTTTCAAGCTCTCAGTGCTTCTAGTGTCAGTGGATAACCGCAATCCAGAACTATCAGGGGAAGACGTAGATGGACAAGGGCTTGCTTCGCTTGCGAATGCGAGCCTCCCAACGAGGGAATCCAAACATTTATGTAGAATTCCAGAAGAACTGGCAATAGGTAATAAATCTTGACACTGTTTTAAAGCTACCAAAAGTTCAGACCATGTCCAATACTTGATCTCTTTGAGTGATTTCTCAGTTTGGGAAGATAAATTGTGGACACCAGATACAGATTTGTACATTTCCATGAAATTTGCAATACAATGTAGAAGAGAAACATTTGAAGGATTTATTTCAAGTTTTCCAGTACCATAGCAGAACCTTGTCATAAGCTCAAAACTCTCTGCTCCTCCTGGAAAGTCGTGGAATATCACCTTAAGGTTTTTTGTCTCACCTTTTGTTTTACCAAATAATTTGCTTATTCTGCCCGAATAAGATGATAAAATTTTCTGAAAAGATCCATGAGACAACTAAATCAAACTATATACAGAAGAAAAAATGAAGAAAAAATGAAGGAGGAAAGAAAAAGAGGGAGGTATTCACAATATATTCAACAGCAACTGAAAACAAGATATTAGAATAGAACATGCAAACCATATATCATTGAATAACTGTGGAAAATATAAAATAGAAATAAACAAAATGCAGGTTACCAGTAATTAAAAATAATGAAGAACATTATAAGGACAAATTCAACAAATCCCAACATCTTTCAGAGTAGATCCTTTCAGTGCGTAAAACAACCCAAGCAAAAGCAATGCATTTTAGCAACAAAAAGATGAATAAAAAGGTTAAACTATCCCAATTCATGCACACAAAATATGACAATAAAATAAATAAAAAAGGTAAGAGGTACACACCTTGACAGCAACCCTTAAAACACCTCTTAAAAGTAGTGAAAGGGGCAAATAAAGGTAATTAATAAACATTTAAACTCCATAAGAACATAATAAAAGTAGTCTATCATTGCTGTAATTGGCTAAAACAAGTGGTTATTACTACTTGTTATGATGAATAAAACCTCTAGGTACTAAGCCCCACTCTAGAGGGAAATAAATGCACATAAATGATAGTTTAAACAGTCTAACAAATTACTTGTGGGGAAGGAGGATAAAAAAGTAGATAATATTACTAGAGTTATTCAGAGACAAGATAAGTGTTGGGCAAATTATAATTTTTTTGCATTGCACAAGAAACAAAAGATTTAATTTAAGGGATGAATATTAAAAATCAATATGATAACACTAGTTGTTGGGTTGTTGAGAATGTAGCAAAAGAAAGAAATTTGCTACAAAATTTTGGTTTGAAGAAGAGAAATTAAACATGTCATATGGGCATTTGTTGAGAAGATTTCTTGTTTTCTTGCATTTTTCCCAGCAACCAAGCAGAGCAGAACAGTTTAGCACCCAAAAAAAGAATAAAGAAATAGAAGCACAGAACAGAGTACAAAAAGTAATCACATTTCAAAACTTAAAAGTAATCTGATAAAAGCAGACAAACTAAACATAACATAGCAACATTAATGTAAAAAGATTACAATTTGGACAGACAGAGAGAAAAGAACAAAATTATTTAATATTCCGAAGACAAAAGAGAAGAACAAGGAAGCTTAGAACAGAGAATTTACCTTATCAACCATGAAAATCTCTTCTCCATTGACATCTACTTGAAGATCACAAGAAACATCCATGACCCAAATAAAGAAAACCCAAACCCACCTCAAGTCAAGAGTATTTTTTTGGAATTTGCCTCAAAAGATGAATAAATTAAAACCCCAATAGACAAAGAAATGGGAAGAGACGACATGGGGACTGGAAATTAAATCAGACCATATTCGGAGAAGGGAAGAGGACAAATAGAAAGAGGCTACCTTGGTTCTGCGGAATGGCTATTCAATTAGTAATTAAGTGGTGCACAAACAAGAGCGTGGGTTAAGAAATAAGGTGGTTTGGTTCACTAATAAATTATATGATTGGATGTCCTTAAATATAAATGGTAAGTCAAAATATTAAAGTAGTTATAATTATTACTATTTTATTTGGTATGATTTATTGGATCACAAATGTAATGGGACAATTGATAAAAAATGTAATGTAAAACTTAAAAATTAATATAATAGCTAAATGAACTAACTATAATAAATGTCATATTAATATAATAACATATTATATTACGAAACTAAATAGTCCCTCCGTCCCAAATTAATTGCTTAGTTTTGACTTTTTAAAGTCATATTGACTATTCTTAAAACTAATTTTTGTACCATTTTTGTCAAAATATAGGTGAAGAGATTATAACCAAAAGAAAGTATATACAATTTACTACTAATACCAATTTTTATAATTTTAGAAATATATTTATATATGCTTAATTATTAATTCTAAAAATAGTCAATTTGACTTAAAAAGTCAAAACTGAACAATTAATTTGGAACGGAAGGAGTATATGATTGGATGTCCTTAAATATAAATTGTAAGTTAAAATATTAAAATAGTTATAATTATTACTATTTTATTTGTTATGATTTATTGGATTACAAATGTAATGGGACAATTGATAAAAAATGTAATGTAAAACTTAAAAATTAATATAATAGCTAAATGAACTAACTATAATAAATGTGATATCAATATAATAACAGATTACATTACGAAACTAAATATAATAAATGTGATATCAATGTAATACGGAACTATTACATTAATTTGACGAATCAAACACCAAGGATGTATATAAGGACATAAAAGAGAGACATAAATAGGAATAAATTACTGCCTCCATGTCAAAAATAATCTATATTTAAAAATAATATATTTAAATTTATTTTTTTAATTAAAAATATAATAATGACAGCATGATAATATTTAATTAATTAAAAATAAAATAATGACATATTAAAATTAATAGTATTTTATAATTTTATAATTTAATGATAGTATAAATGTATTAGTAATTTTGGGGCCGACTGAGTATATAATAAGGCTAGAAAACAAAGAAGGATCAGAGCTTATACAAGTATCCAAGTATAAACGGACAGAAAAAACAGAGACGCTGAGTGCCCATAATCTAACTGATATTTAAATGAAGTTTCAACTAAAAAAGACACGATTTTTTGTGAAGACCCTTAAGCTTAGGACACAAGATTTATAGCTAGGGAAATATTAGCTTTATCTTTCATGAACTCTCTTATTCTATATAGGTACGACACAAGGGCAGCTAGTTTATGTAGGTATCCCCACCACAGGGCAATAGCATGCCCCCCAATAATTTTATATTCTGTATCTGCAGTGTACATGCGGTAGAAGGAAGATGCTAGTAATATTAGGTTTTTTTTTTAAAAAAAAGTGAATGGCCAAGGTCCCACTTTGCAGCTTTTCGATCTGTGTATATTTTAATTGAAAATTATACTATATTTTTAATTTAATGGGATTGAGGATGGAGCTTTCTTGTAGCTTGTAGGGTATATTTGGAGCCTGTTGATAATAGGAGCTCCACTAAACGATGCATTCCTCCTTTTCACCTTTTTCTAATGTAAAATTATCAGAAGTGATTTTTTCTGGCGCAAATTTTCCAATTTTAGCACAAATGCATAACTTGACAGCACACTTATGATTAGAGCATCTGTACTTGAAATTACAACCAAAAACAAAAAGCTGAAACTTTTTGGGTACCTGATTAATGGTGGACCAAGTAGTAATAGTTAAGGGTGTAAATAAACCGAATCGAATCGAGTATTGAATTACTCAGATTTAATTCATAAAATTTATCGAATATGGAATAAGATTTGATTGAGACTCGTTTAGATACCGAGTTGAACACGATCTCAAATCAAGATCGAACAATTTTAATTTTTCGAGTGAATATGATCCGAATATCAATAAAAAATTACAATTTAACTTGGTTCGAGTAATTTATCGAATTTTAAAATTTATTCATATTTGAATCGTTTATATTTCGAGTCGAGTTCAAATCGAATTTTTAGTCGAACGGATACGAATAAAGTCCGAACTATTAGATTCATTTTCCAACCTTACTAGCGGTTGCCACACCAGCAAAGTGTTAAAAGCGGTAATTTTGATGGTAATAGAGACTACAAGGGTATATATGTAAGAGTCAAGGGAAGTAAACAAACAACAATAATAATATTCAATTGATCTTGTCGTGTGATGTCCTTGTTAATCGTTTGTCAATCATCTTCTCCTCTTAGATCTTCAAAACCAGATCATTAAGAGATTCCCAAACTTAATTAGAAAATATGAGAAAAGTAATTAATTGTTCATATTCATTGTATTTTACGTAAAGTAAAAACTAAAGGTTAATATCTTAAGTTAATCTTGGCTCCATAGACCACACTCCACACTAGCTACATGCCAACTCATTAATATTGAGATTATTTTATAATTTTTTGTATAATATTAGATTAAATTCAAGGGATTTTCTCCCTGCACGAAGGCAAGGATACTATAATTTGAATTCCATAATTCAAATTAAACTGATCGATGCCTTTGTTTAGTTTCATGTGGCAATCTAAATGAGATCATCTCCAACATATTTTCATGAATTGGAAATTGTTGTTTATTGTGTGGGATAATCATGATTTTACATTTTACCTAGACAAACAATATTATGCATGTTAATTAATGTGTATACTAATGACAAAAAGAGCTTGAATTAAGAAAGCTATTTCACTCATTTGGATTAACGTTAATTAATTTGAACGCTTAAACTTTACATGCATAAGTATCAATTGAGTTCCTTTTAAAGATATATATATATATATATATACACACACACACACACACATATTAATTATCTTCAGTTTGAAATTAACATAAAGAAACTTGAATAAAAAATGTTTTAATTTTCTGTCACCTTCTCCATTCCTTTTATATATTAGGGTTATTTTTTCTGTAAGCAAAAAAAACACATTTAGATACCGAATTTTATATATTCGCCTAGCTAGGTATTTCCATTTTTTCACCATAAATAATTTGCAACTAAATGTCTATTTCAAGATGAAAAATATAGAATTACTTTTATTGCTTTTTAGAAAATTAAACAAATGTGATTGTTTGTTTCCTCTTCCATTTCCCTTCCTTGTTGCACTCTTTTATGGGAATCCGCATGTTATGTTAAGCATCATCATCCTTGGTTACATGGGACACACTAACCAAGCTACACATTTTATTAGTCAATACTCCCCCAGTCTCATAATACATGACGTTTTAGAGTTGTGCACAAGAATTAAGGAAATGATTGTATAACATTAAATATAGTATTAATTGTCTATAATACCCTTTACCATATATTTATCTCATACTCTTTCTCTCTCATCTACAACATTTTCCAATGAAGGGTAATTTTGGAAAAATTGTGGTTAATTCTCCTAGATTATATAAAACGTCAAATAATTTGAAAAAAATGAAATCATCTAAAACGTCATAAGACAGAGAGAGTAGTATATTAGGCTACAAATTTGGAGAACTTTAATTTTGGCCCCATTGCACAGAATTTGTTGAGGATCCATTTGGTGAGATTTGAGAATGACAGGGTTCTATTGCAATTATCTAGTCTTCCCACCTTCCAGACGAACTAAACTCAATCTTTTTTTCTATTTTTGGTTAGCTTGTTTTCTTTTGGTTTTTTCTCATGTCAAAAAAAATAATAAAATGTATTCCAGTTCAATTTTGACACTGATATGCAAAAGGATAAAAGGATGGTAATAAATATTGTTGTACATTTGTAAATTTAGGTGGGAATTGGAAGTGTACATTTTGGCTTCGTAATTGCGCATATAACCAACCTTTGGGGACCTTATTACTAACCTTTTAGGTACTTCATAAATGAGGTTGGTGTTTGGTACAAAAACGTTGAGATTTGGGTGGTACTGGTACCTCTCACATGGTTATTGAAATTATGATTGATTTTCTTTTCATTTATTTTTTTGTTCATTGGATAAAAATACTTGCGAGATTTTTGTTGGGGACTCGATTCCTTTAATTTTGGGGAAGAAATATTAAAACATACTCTCTGTGTTCCATATATAATTACATATACATTTTGATGTAATTAGGTCAAATTTGTTGAGCTCACTGTACGTACGTAGGATCTGTTAAGGGTCTCATGTAAATAGACACATGCATGCATGCATGTGATTTATTTGGAAATTAAGCTAAAAAGGTTATTTCAGCGAGATAAAGGTTTAAATGAGTTCCCTTCATCCTAAGGCACTAGTAATTGTGATCTTGTGCATGCAAGATTATAAAAAGAGAAACATGACTTTTAATATATTGTGGACAAATTATCATAATCCAAGCTTAGTGAAGTTCAGATAATTACAAGCAGGCTAACGAAGAATGAGAAGATTATTTGCGTCTAAACTATATATAACCCATGTTTTTAATTCATATAAATTTTAGACGATAAGTATAGAAAATGAAATGAAAGCTTAAATGAAATCAAACACACTCAAAAATTTGGTTTAAAACGGTGTATATTTTCTAACTCTAGTTCTTCTAATTCAACAAGTAAATCCATGAGAAAGTCTTTAATTAATACTAGATCTGGCAACATTAATCTGACAACTGGGTAGGTATGGTTTAAGAATCCTCCTTCATATCCGTCCCGCCAATGTATATATTCCCCCCAAACCCCAACCTAACTTGAAAACAAGTACTCCTACCCACTCCGCCCTGTTTACTCGAACTATATTGTTTAGCCTTTTTCAAATTAAATTCTTTCATTTTTTTATAGAATTAAATATAAATTATTATCCTAAACTATTACCCTTTTTTCACTTCAGTGATTCTACTTTTGATTTTGTCAATTAAATGATTCAACTCTCAATTTTTTTCACATTTGTCTAATTGTATCTGCCATGTCATAAATTGATGACATGGATCCTTAAGTGGCCCATCTCCAGTTTATGTGTCACTAAAAAAAAGTTATTTTAAATATTTTTTAAAAATTCATGGTATATTGAAGGGTAAAATTGTCAAACCATCTTTTATCTTACATTAAATCAAATCAAAATAAAATAACAAGTAAATAAAAAAGACAACACTAAACTAACGTAAAAATAGACTGCAAAATGAAAACCAAGAACTTCACCCGCCATCAATCATGAACTTCGGTCAGCCGCCACCATTCGCCTGTAAAAACTCCACAACCATCACCAGCAACCATGTTCCCCACCATCACCCCACCTGCGATTACCCACTACCGTACACCCGACATAAGCAAACCCACTTCCATCTTCATAACCCTAGATTCACCGCCGTCGAAATCTTTCTCCTTCTTCGCCACCCATCTTCAAAATTTACCATCTCAGAGCCAAAATATTACATCACACGCTTAGGAATCGTCACTAGCCACAAAGCCATCTGTAGGTAAGGAAATTTACACCTTGTTAGGGTTAGGGTTTCGTATTGGCTGGAGAGGAGAGAAATCCACGAAGAGTACGGAACTGATTGATTGATTGAAGAGGGGAGAAGAACAGGTAGGCAATTACTCCAATGACACGTGGCAGAACTCCTAGAATCCGGAAACCGGGTTAGGGTAGCAGGGATTCCAAGAGCCTTCTAGAGTCTTCGAGTTGTGAGCGAGTTTCTAGTGTGATGAGCTTCCAAGAGTCTTAGTGTAATGTCTTGAAAGCGATCCCCTTTTCTCAGAATAAAGGGGCTATTTATAGAGCTTTCCTGGGAAATAGTCACATGCCAGGCACATGTTTTAAGGGAAAATCCCGAAATACCCTTTAGTTATGTTTTTAAAGGGAAAATTCCAGAAATGCCCTTTTAGTCATCAAAGTAATGCCCAAATTGCCCTATTCTTCTAGCCACCAATCCAATCCCTCAATCAATTCCCAAAATGGGTCGCATCCACGAGTCTTCTGCCTTGGAACACGTGGAGGCTTTCCCGGGTCTAACGCATTTTAATTAGGTTTTTGTAAACCCTAATTTGTACATTTAATTAGGTCACATGAACCCTAATTTTGCACATGGGCCCACATTTGCCCCCTGCGCGCGAGAGTCACGATTCCTGAGAGACGCTCGTGCAAAATACTCCAAGCTTTCGAATGATTTTGTGTGACTCCCCTTGTTCAAGTCTTGAAGTTTAGAGTTCTAGAAGAGGGAACCCCTAGGGGCCAAACCATTAGGGTTAAACCCTAAGGAGGCAAGACCTAGAAGGGCTCTTCCCTTGAAACTCTTGGTAGATCATCTGAAATCTTCCTTATTTTGCTCAATATTTATTTCCTTATTTTCTGAGAATTAAAACAAGGAAGATCATCAGATATCATTAAATAAAATCCAATAATCAAATCGTATTTTATTATTTAGAAACAAAATCTTCCTTTATTAAAATTTTATAAAGCAAGATCTTTTCCCTTAAGAAAATCAAACATTCAATATATATATATATATATATATATATATATATATAATTTCGAAATTGTCCTACTGTTAGGAATAAAATATCAGATATCGAATATATATATATATATATATATATTTTGAAATTCTATTAGAACACCAAATCTAAACAAATTTTCGAAAATATATATGTTTATTTAAAAAATAAGCTCAAATAAACTTATCTTTATATTTCGAAATCTTCCTTAAGAGGAAAATAAAGGTTGTTTCTCTCCTCCATCAAGTCCGAAGATCACCAAGAAGTCGTCAAGCAATCGTTCCTCATCTTAGAAAAGAGGTAAAAAAAACAATTCCACCCTATAAGGCCAAATCCTAAGGGTTGAACCATATAGGATCATTCTTCCTTCTTCTTTTTCTTTCAAGTTTTTAGTTTATTTGAGTACTTTCTTCCGAACTTCATCTTGACTTGCTTTCTCGCTACGTTATCTTCTCAGGTCATTGTAGCTTTTCTTTTGTCTTCCGAGCCCCGTTACTTGGATCATATCTCGGTAGGGTTCCCTCGGATAATAAAGAAAAATACAATATTTATTGTGACAAAGAAGCATTCGTGCCGAAAACATTGATTTGTGGAGCGTCAGACTTTCAAAGGGACACAATAGACGTCCCCTTTGGGGGACGAACCCTATTGGGGGCCTCACCACCCCTATTGGGGAATTTGAGCCAACAAATTTTTTTTTTTTTTTTTTTTTTTTTTCGGCCTGGCCGAACCCTAGGGGGGCCGAACCCTAGGGGCCGAACCCTAGGGGGGACCGAACCCTAGGGGGCGAACCCTACCAAGCCAATTTTTTTTTTTTTTTTGCAAGAGACCGATCCCTAGGGGGGGCCGAATCCTAAGGAAGCCGAACCCTAGGGGGCGAACCCTAGGAAAAAAATGTATCAAAATTTGCACATTGGGAAGCGTGATCACTGTTTTGACCATAACTTTTGTTTCGTTTGGAGTCTCAGGGCCCATAATATATCAAAACGACCGCATCGACGAGCACTTCAAAAGTCATCGCCAACGGCCATGATATATATCAAAATAATCCAAAAAATGGCTCCGAAGGATGCATTTTGGCTGTCCGAAGTTTTTTGGAAAAATCTCAAATCTTATTTTTCTTCCATAATTGTAATTTTGATACTTCCCTGACTTCATTTCTTCTTCTTTTCAGGTATTCTCAAGTGAAAATCTCAGATTCTCCTCTTGTTATGGTAAGCCTCCTCAGGCGCATATGCTTTACTTGACATCCTTAGTATCCTCATGTGGGGTCTTCCTTACTTGCAGGCCCTCGTGTACCGGATGCTCTGAAGACTTGAAGACTTCTAGGGTAACTCCCTTCGTCAATGATTGTGGAAGGAAAGGCAAAAAAGCTTGTTTCTTTTATGTCGCGGCTTGCGAAGGTTGGGACGACTTCCCCCATTCCGATCGCATTCCCCGCATGTGCATAGAGATACCAAGTGCGTTGCATGCTTGATAGAAGCTTTCAGGCGGACTGACCATTATACTTCATGATTTCATGATGACACAATCCTTTCAGACTTCATCTCGGGTACCTCCTCGAGTTCCTCCCCCAGGATCCTCTGCTGTCGGGGAGATGAGATGTACTTGCTCTAGAGTAAAGCCGAGGATCCTTGTTTTTAAATTGTCAAGGATGATGATGATGATGAGGATGATAATGATATTCCCATTGGATTTCGCATGGATACGGCAAGTGAGGTGGCGACCTCCACTACTGGTGAACCTCGCTAACATAACATGATTGTTGTCAAGTCCTCCTCACCTCATGATGATCGTGTCAGCCTTAATGTTGACGATTTCATGTCTGATATAGGCTTAGGTCCTGCTATGGTTAGTACAGTTCCATCGTCACGCCCACATATAACGTCTTCTCATGACAGCTTGGAGGGTACCGGTGACACCCATGTTGATGCTGATGCTATTATGACAGTTAATCCTCCTCCCCCGAGGGGGAATCCTGCGAAACCGATGGTTGATTTCCATCTTCCCCAGAAGGATTCTCCCGAGGCTTCACCTAAAAGGGAGGGTATAGTTGCGAGTTCTTTGGGTGGGGCATCGATGCTTTACTTTCTTTGCCCGTTGAGGAGCTCGCTTTCTTCATCTTGATTCTGCCACCTCGCCTTTTAGTGACCTCGACTATCCACCCAATAACAAAGATGTCGTGGAGCTACATGCATTCTCTAAGCCCGTGATTTGTGCAGCTCCTCTCCCGATGAATATTTTCTCGTGCGGGGCTGGATTTCCTCACTTCTAGGTATGGCTTTTTGTAGCTTTTTGTTATTTCCTGTATCAAAGAACTCATTTATATGTCATTTATCATAGTAGAGTTTTCTTTAGCATTAGTGATTGTCTTTAACTTGAATTTTTTCCTTAAGACCCAATGTTTAGTATTGAATCATAAGTTATTCAAATTAATACTCCAAGACAAACAATATTCATAATAATGAGAGTAAACATGCAATTTTTCGATTTCTCGCAAACTAACACTTGAATCCATACTTTTAAAATCAAAGAATATCCAAGTATAAGTGAAAGTTTGACATTTTTATTAATAATCCATATTGAAAAGCACAATGTTTCAAAAAATTTCATAATAATAATAGATTTTGCTTTTTGTCGGATAAAGCATAACGTTCGCCACTTTTAGAGATAAAGTGTAACTTTCTCGGGTTTGAGGGCTTATAGTCAGGTGCCTCGATTACTTTTAGAGTTGAAAGTATAACTTTGAGGACTTATAGTCAGGTGCCTCGATTACTTTTAAAGTTGAAAGTATAACTTTGAGGACTTATAATCAGGTGCCTCGATTACTTTTAAAGTTGAAAGTATAACTTTGAGGACTTATAATCAGGTGCCTCGATTACTTTTAAAGTTGAAAGTATAACTTTGTGCCTTATCCCTTGGTACGTCGTGCCAATTGTTTGGCGTATAGGGTTTCATAAGGGCTTAAGTTGCATGCCTCGTCACTTGGTCATCCAATTTCTTGGCAAGTGCAATCCACGAGGACTTGACCACCATCGTGGGTGGATTTTTAATTCGTCAATTCTTGTGTCTCCTCCCTTGGTCATCCAATTTCTTGGCAAGGGATACTCTTGATTTTTTTTTTTTTTTTTTTTTTTTTTTTCTTTTTTCTTTTTTCGTCCTCTTGGGCTACACCCTGGGTAATAATGTTGCATGTTTCTTTTCCTTTGTGGTTTGGAAGTGGTTTTTCATACACGGTGCTTTTCTTTTCACAGTTCGATTTCTCCGGCTGCCAGCTTCTCATGGTATATCCTCCGCATACTGTAACAGTCCATAGTGGAATGTCCTGCGTACTGGTGGTACACACAGAAATCTGGTCTTCTTTTCATCTCTTCCGTCACCACAAATTTAGGCGTTGGGGGTTTCACCACTCCGTGCTCAACCCATTGTTCGTACAGGCCCCTGAATGCCTTCTCACTGCATGTGATAGCCTCTGGAACTGACATCCTGGTATACTTGCCCCCAAGTTTTTCTTTACTTTGTTCAAAATTTCGCTCATTCTTCTCCCTCTTGCCCCCTTGTGGGTTTGACTGAGAGTCAGCCAAAGCCACAATTGCTGTTCTCTTACCCTTCCATGTAACCATCGCATGGTTGATGGGAACTGTCACGATTCCTCCCAAAATCTTGTGCGAAGGATGAGAGGGTTGCAAATGAATCACAGGCCTTTGTAATGAGATGGGGCTTGAAGGAGTCTAGAGCACCATTGTTGCATATGCTAACCAAGTTCTTCTCTTCAATTGGCTCGGCACACTTCTGTGCTTGGGCCCTGAATCTGTCCACATAATCTGACAGCTCCTCATTCGGCTTCTGCTCGAATCGCATCAGTTCTACAATAGTTACCTGTTTTTGCACATAGAAAAATTTCTTAAAAAATTGCAATTTCAGATCATTCCCAATCATGGACTGATCCCTTCTCCAAATTGTAGTACCAACTGAAGGCACTATCCGTCAAAGTCTTGTTAAATTCCCTCATCAACAAATTATGGTTATTCACCTCATCATAACCCAACCATGGAGACATCGACTCCACGAACCTGGCAATATGCTCCCTGGCATTCCCTTTCTCCCCGTTATACTTTAGGAACTGCGGGGGGTGCTCAATATACCCTGCCGGGTACGGTTGTCTCCGCACATGTGCCGGGTAGGGTGGAGTAAAGTCCAACTCTGAAGGTCGGGATGTCTGCTTGCGAAATTGATTGATCACATCGATCATATCATCCTTCGTCACATACTGGCTCGTGGTATGGACTCTTTGAGGGGCTGTGATATATTGATGCACAGGTGGTGCGTATGGTAAGGAAACTGGCTGGTGTACACTTGCATCCTGCACAGTTTGCATCAGCGGTGCTTGTCGACTTATTCGTTGGATGTGGCTCGGGATGGTCGGTATCTGCACTTGTGAAAATGCTGGGAGAGTGGGCGGGACGATGTTGGGCTGAGGTTGGCTCACTTCCAATCTGAGTTGTGGCACATCACCGCTGTTTTGGGAGCTCCAAGTGGATGATTGGAATCGGCTGACTCTCCGTTGTTGGAAGCACAGTCGGATTCTCTTTGTTGTTGCTGTTGTCTTCCACTTCTGCTCGTTCCCCCTGCGAACTTCCTGGGAACATAGCCCTGAAAGTGGAGATTTGCATCAACTGCTGGCGGAAATTCCTCCATCTCTTCCTGCTTCCTTTGCATTTCCAACATCATGGCCATCATCATCCCTTGGCCTTCTCGTGCCTCCTGTAATGCCTTGAGCATCTCCATCTGCACAGCATTCGCAGTCGTTTGCGCTCCAGTTACTTCCTCACCTTGCCTTCCTGCGTTTGTCTGTCTAGCGCTGGTTTGTTGTTGATCAGCCATTTGAGGTGATGTTGAGCTTCCTTCCGAAATGTCTTCTAAGATAGGTTGATCAAAATCCAGATTCGCGCTTTGGAGCACTGGATTTACTTGCCTTGAAATCGGATCCGGTGAAGTGATGCTTGTTGTCGGTGAAACTCTTCCTGTAATTCTCCCACTTCGAGTTGTGGGCATACCCTTCACGAATTCTACACCTCCCCAGCAGAGTCGCCAAATAAATGTAGGTAAGGAAATTTACACCTTGTTAGGGTTAGGGTTTCGTATTGGCTGGAGAGGAGAGAAAATCCACGAAGAGTACGGAACTGATTGATTGATTGAAGAGGGGAGAAGAACAGGTAGGCAATTACTCCAATGACACGTGGCAGAACTCCTAGAATCCGGAAACCGGGTTAGGGTAGCAGGGATTCCAAGAGCCTTCTAGAGTCTTCGAGTTGTGAGCGAGTTTTCTAGTGTGATGAGCTTCCAAGAGTCTTAGTGTAATGTCTTGAAAGCGATCCCCTTTTCTCAGAATAAAGGGGCTATTTATAGAGTTTTTCCTGGGAAATAGTCACATGCCAGGCACATGTTTTAAGGGAAATTCCCGAAATACCCTTTAATTATGTTTTAAAGGAGAAATTCCAGAAATGCCCTTTAATCATCAAAGTAATGCCCAAATTGCCCTGTTCTTCTAGCCGCCAATCCAATCCCTCAATCAATTCCCAAAATAGGTCGCATCCACGAGTCTTCTGCCTTGGAACACGTGGAGACTTCCCCGGGTCTAACGCATTTAATTAGGTTTTTGTAAACCCTAATTTGTACATTTAATTAGGTCACATGAACCCTAATTTGCACATGGGCCCACACCATCCGTATCCGATCTAAAAAACAACATTCATACATATATATGTCCAAAATAACAACCCAGATCTACAGTTCAACCATGACTAAATTAAAAAAAAAAAAAAATCAGTCCATCACAAAAACATGTCTCCGATACAAATTAGGAAGGAAAGAAAAAGAGGAGAATAAGAGAATGGGCTGCTAGTCTGAGAGCTGAGATCTCTCTATCTCCTTCCTTTCCTTTTGTCTTTTCTCTTATTTGCCATCTCTGTTAGAAAAGTGAAACGAGGGAAGATGAAGAGACGGGGCCGGAGAACAAGGACCGAGGACGGGGAACGGAACAGGAATCGGGGATGTGGGACTGCAGGGTTAAGAGAAGGGGAATATTAGGAGGGGACTTTATGTTTATTTTTAGTTTTAGTTTTTTCATTTTTTTGTTTATTATGTATGTTTTGTTTAATTGTATTTTTGTTTTGTTCAGTTTAATTGTTAATTTATTACGTTTAATTTATGTTATTTGTTTAATTTTTTAAGTTAAGTTACTTGTTCATAATTATGTCTTTTTCTGTAATTTGTTTAATTATTAATGTTAATTTTGTATATTTTCTAATTTATATTATGTATGTAATTTTTAATTGTTTTATTTGTTATTTTACTTTTTTGTCCTTTGATCTCATTAAAATTATATATTCTTTTTACACATAAGCACTCATTTAGCATATTAGGATGTCATGTTATCAATTTATGACATGACATAGTCAATTGAACGTAATTGAAAAAAACTGAGAGTTGAATCATCCAATTGACAAAATTGAAAAGTGAATTACTGAAGTGGAAAAATGTAATAGTTTAAGGTAGTAATTTATATTTAAGCCTTTTTATGTTACTTTTGTACAATTATTTTTAATTCAAAATCAATAGCATGTAAAACTTTTATTACTAACAATACCTGGTATTACAGATGTAATGAATATTTAATTAAATAACCTAAATAGTTACATAATTATATATATAAGGCTAATTTTAAAAATAATTATATATATAAGGAGAATCACCACCTTGGAATTTTCAGTGCTTCATGTGTCCTCAAAGATTTTGACTGTGTGGGCCCAAGTGCATATTAGGGTTTACATGACCTAACTGAATTAAATGTACAAATTAGGGTTCATGTGACCTAATTAAATGTACAAATTAGGGTTTACAAAAACCTAATTAAATGCGCCAGACCCGGGGAAGTCTCCACGTGTTCCAAGGCAGAAGATTCGTGGATGCTACCCATTTTGGGAATTGATTGAGGGATTGGATTGGTGGCTAGAAGAACAGGGCAATTTGGGCATTACTTTGATGATTAAAGGACATTTTTGGAATTTTTCCTATAAAACATGACTAAAGGGTATTTCTGGAATTTTTCTTAAAACATGTGCCTAGCATGTGATTATTTCCCAGGCAAGCTCTATAAATAGTCCCTCTATTCTAAGAAAAGGGGATCGCTCTCAAGACATTACACTTAGACTCTTGGAAGCTCATTACACTTGGAACTCTCTCTCAACTCGAAGACTCAAGAAGGCTCTTGGAATCCCTGCTACCCTAAACCAGTTTTTGGATTCTAAGGGTTTCTGCCACGTGTCATTGGAGTAATCGCCCACCTGTTCTTCTCCCCTCTTCAATCAATCAATCAATTCCGTGCTCTTCGTGGATTTCTCTCCTCTCCAGCCAACACGAAACCCTAACCCTAGCAAGGCGTAATTTCCTTGCCCACATTTATTTGGCGACTCTGCTGGGGAGGTGTAGAATTCGTGAAGGGTATGCCCACAACTCGAAGTGGGAGAATTACAGGAAGAGTTTCACCGACAACAAGCATCACTTCACCGGATCCGATTTCAAGGCAAGTAAATCCAGTGCTCCAAAGCGCGAATCTGGATTTTGATCAACCCATCTTAGAAGACGTTTCGGAAGGAAGTTCAACATCACCTCAAATGGCTGATCAACAACAAACCAGTGCTAGACAGACGAACACAGGAAGACAAGGTGAGGAAGTAACTGGAGCGCAGACAACTGCGAATGCTGTATAGATGGAGATACTCAAGGCATTACAGGAGGCACGAGAAGGTCAAGGGATGATGATGACCATGATGCTGGAAATGCAGAGGAAGCATGAAGAAATGGAGAATTTTCGTCAGCAGTTGATGCAAATCCCCACTTTCAGGGCTATGTTCTCAGGAAGTTCGCAGGGGAAGTGGAGGACAACAGCAACACCAAAGAGAATCCAACAACGGAGAGTCAGCCGATTCCAATCATCAACTTGGAGCCCCAAAACAGTGGTGATATGCCACAACTCAGATTGGAAACAAGTCAGCCTCAGCCCAACATCATCCCGACCACTCTCCCAACATTTTCACAAGTGCAGATACCGACCATCCCGAGCCATATCCAACCAACAAGCCAACAAGCACCACCGATACAAATTGTGCAGGATGCAAGTGTACACCAGCCAATTTCCTTACCATACACACCACCTATGCATCAATACATCACAGCCCCTCAGAGAGTCCATACCACGAGTCAGTATATGACGAAGGATGATATGATCGATGTGATCAATCAACTTCGCAACCAGACATCCCGACCTTCAGAGTTGAACTTTACTCCACCCTACCCGGTACACATACGGAGATAACCTTACCCGGCAGGGTATATTGAGCACCCCCCGCAGTTCCCAAAGTATAACGGGGAGAAAAGGAATGCCAGGGAGCACATTGCTAGGTTCGTGGAGTCGATGTCTCCATGGTTGGGTTATGATGAGGTGAATAACCATAATCTGTTGATGAGGGAATTCAACAAGACCTTGATGGATAGTGACTTCAGTTGGTACTATAACTTGGAGAAGGGATCAGTCCATGATTGGGATGATCTGAAATTGCAATTTTTTAAGAAATTTTTCTATGTGCAGAAACAGGTAACTATTGTAGAACTGATGCGATTCGAGCAGAAGCCGAATGAGGAGCTGTCAGATTATGTGGACAGATTCAGGGCCCAAGCACAGAAGTGTGCCGAGCCAATTAAAGAGAAGAACTTGGTTAGCATATGCAATAATGGTGCTCTAGACTCCTTCAAGCCCCATCTCATTACAAAGGCCTGTGATTCATTTGCAACCCTCTCATCCTTCGCACAAGATTTGGGAGGAATCGTGACAGTGCCCATCAGCCATGCGATGGTTACATGGAAGGGTAAGAGAACAGTAACTGTGGCTTTGGCTGATTCTCAATCAAAACCACAAGGGGCAAGAGGGAGAAGAACGAGCGAAATTTTAAACGAAGTAAAGGAAAACTTGGGGGCAAGTATACCAGGATGTCAGTTCCAGAGGCTATCACATGCAGTGAGAAGGCATTCAGGGGACTGTACGAACAATGGGTTGAGCACGAAGTGGTGAAACCTCCAAAGCCTAAATTTGTGGTTACGGAAGAGATGAAAAGAAGACCGGATTTCTGTGTGCACCACCAGTACGCAGGACATTCCACTATGGACTGTTACAGTATGCGAAGGATATACCATGAGAAGCTGGCAGCCGGAGAAATCGAACTGTGAAAAGAAAAGCACCGTGTATGAAAAGCCACTTCCAAACCACAAAGGAAAAGAAGCATGCAACATTATTACCCATGGTGTAGCCCAAGAAGTTGAAAGGATGAAAAAAAAAATTCACCCAAGATGGTGGTCCACTAGAAAATGGTGGTTGAAGTACTCAAGAGTATCCATTGCCAAGAAATTGGATGACCAAGGAAGAAGACACAAGAATTGACGAATTAAAAATCCACCCAAGATGGTGGCCAAGTCCTCGTAGATTGCACTTGCCAAGAAATTGGATGACGAAGTGACGAGGCATGCAACTTAAGCCCTTATGAAACCCTATACGCCAAATAATTGGCACGACGTACCAAGGGATAAGGCACAAAGTTATACTTTCAACTTTAAAAGTAATCGAGGCACCTGACTATAAGTCCTCAAAGTTATACTTTCAACTCTAAAAATAATCGAGGCACCTGACTATAAGCCCTCAAGCCCGAGAAAGTTACACTTTATCTCTAAAAGTGGCGAACATTATGCTTTATCCGACAAAAGCAAAATCTATTATTATTATCTTTATGAAATTTTTTTGAAACGTTGTGCTTTTCGTTAAAAGCGATATGATTATTAATAAAAATGTCAAACTTTCACTTATACTTGAATATTCTTTGATGGATTTAAGTGTTAGTTTGCGATAAATCGAAAAAAAAATTGCATGTTTACCCTCACCATTATGAATATTGTTGTCTTGGAGTATTAATTTGAATAACTTATGATTCAATGCTAAACATTGGGTCTTAAGGAAAAAATTCAAGTTAAAGACAATCACTAATGCTAAAGAAACTCTAATATGATAAGTGACATATAAATGAGTTCTTTGATACAGCAAATAACAAAAAGCTAGAAAAAGCCATACCTAGAAGTAAGAAGATCCAGCCCAACACGAACAGATATTCATCGGGAGAGGGGCTGCACAAATCACGGGCTTAGAGAATGCCTGTAGCTCCACGACATCTTTGTTGTTGGGTGGATAGCCAAGGTCACTAAAAGGCGAGGTGGCAGAATCAAGATGAAGAAAGTCAAATAAGGCGAGCTCCTCAACGGGCAAAGAAAGTAAAACATCGATGCCTACACCCAAAGCACTAGCAACTGTACCCTCCCTTTCAGGTGAAGCCTCGGGAGAATCCTTCTAGGGAGGATGGAAATCAACAATAGGTTTCGAAGGATTCCCCCTCGAGGGAGGAGGATTAACTGCCATAATAGCATCAGCATCAACATGGGTGTCACCGGTACCCTCCAAGCTGTCATGAGAAGACATTATATGTGGGCGTGACGATGGAACTATATTAACCACAGCAGGACCTAAGCCTACATCAGACATGGAATCATCAATATTAAAGCTGACACGATCATCATGAGGTGAGGAGGACTCGACAACAATCATATTATGTCAAGGAGGCTCACAAGTAGTGGAGGTCGCCACCTCACTTGCCGTACCCATAAGAAATCCAATGGGAACATTATCATCATCATCATCATCATCATCATTCTCGGCAATCTAAAAACAAGGATCCTCGGCTTTACTCTAGAGCAAGTAACTCTCATCTCCTCGACAACAGAGGATCCTGGGGGAGGAACTCGAGGAGGTACCCGAGACAAAGTTTGAAAGGATTGTGTCACCATGAAATCATGAAGTATAATTGTCAGCCCGCCTGAAAGCCTCTATCAAGTATGCAACGCACTTGGTATCCCTAGGAGACAGTCTAGATGGGCTACAAGAAGCCGAAACAACAACAGGAAGACTGCAGGATATATATAATCTAGAATAAGAACATAATTTGAAAAAAAAAGGGAAGCAGACATACTCTAGAGTATGGGTGAATTCCCCCAAACAGTAATGAATGTGCATGAAAAAAAGTACTCGCGGAAAATCAACACAATAAGGGTGTCATGATACGTAGATCCCTACATTGTTGAATGTCCTACATAGCTGAATGCCCTACATAGCTGAATGCAGCGATATATGCCCGCACTCTTTAGTATAGCCTTATACTCAACATTCCCGAGGATTTCGTCAGTCCAATGTTGCCATCCTTGAAGACGGTTAGATGAGTCAGACAGGAAGCGAAAGGAACTGAAAGGATATTCTTGTTTCTCTATGCACATGCGGGGAATGCGACCGGAATGAGGGAAGTCGTCCCAACCTCCGCAAGCCGCGACATAAAGAAACAAGCCTTATTTATCTGGTGAAGGAAAAGTTGTGCAATCGTAAGTCCGGACTCGTTCCCAAAGGGTGTCAAAAGGCCCAAAAAAAAAAGGAACTTTTTCCCAATCATTGACGAAATGAGTTACCCTGGAAGTCTTCAAGTCTTCAGAGCATCCGGTAGACGAGGCCTGCAAGTAAGGAAGACTCCACATAAGAGTACTAAGGATGTCAAGTAAAGCATATGAGCTTGAGTAGGCTTATCATAACAATGGGAGAATCTGAGATTTTCACTTGAGAATACCTGAAAAGAAGAAGAAATGAAGTCAGAGAAGGATCAAAATCACAATTATGAAAGAAAAACAAGATTTAAAATTTTTCCAAAAAACTTCGGACAGCCAAAATGCATCATTCGGAGCCATTTTTTGGGTTATTTTGGTATGTGTCATGGCCATTGGCCATGATTTTTGAAGTACTCATCGATACGGTCGTTTTGATATATTATGGGCCCCGAGACTCCAAACGGAACAAAAGTTATGGTCAAAACAGCGATCACGATTCCCAATATTCAAATTTTGGTGATATTTCTCCCGGGTTCGGCCCCCTAGGGTTCGCCCCCCTAAGGATCGACCTCCTGCAAAAAAAAAAAGCTCAACTCCCCTAGGGTTCAGGCTCCCCTAGGGTTCGGCCACCCTAGGGTGCGGACATGCAAAAAAAAAATTATTATTTGGCTTAATTTCCCCTATAGGGTTCGGCCACCTATAGGGTTCGTGTAACACCCCCTTCTCGAAACAGGAAAGGGAGGTCACGTGCAAAACACAACAAACCTCAAAATTAATAACCAGAGCACTAATAACTTCAAAATATATAATAATGACATACCATCAATGATGAACTGAATACCATTCTCCAAAATAAGACAAAATAATCAAAACCTAAAATCAAATAAACCTAGATGGTCAAAGGCAATTCTCCCATCACACTAGCCCTGAATCACCCCTGCAAACCTGCTGGAAGAAAAACACAGCATGAGCCAAATGCCCAGTACGGATATAGATATGCAAAGATTTACAACTGAAATACGGAAACAATTGAGACAAAATACTAAACAAGGTTGAGAGGGAAAAAATATATAACCTCCCAAGATCTGAATAGAATATATCTGAATCAACAGAATTAACGAAACAAACCGAAGAGTACAAAAATAATGAACTCAAATATCTAACTCAATTAAATGAATTGAATTGAAACGAACAAAACTAACACAATGAAATAATAGGCTGAATCAAATGGTTGAGTGTTGTTTCATACCGAGCTCAGAAATATATCTTGCCACATAGGCAAGTCAAATAATGCCCACATAGGCAATCACACATTGAACTGCAGATCCAAATGTATGCAAAATCGGAAGGTGTGTTTGGCACAACATCACCAATCCGCAGAACAGAAACTAGGGTCGACCCATACGCCTCCCACAACAAAAACACCAAATGGCCCATTTCCTCCGGAGCCCAAAACGGAGACGTCATGGACTGATCACACCGCCACGGAAAGTGTCATGTCGCTCGTGCCGAGACGACATGCCTGTGGTACCCCCACAGGTGGGTATAGCTCAGGTATACTCTATCGCTTATTCTACAAAGATATGATCCCACAACAAAAACACCAAATGGCCCACTTCCTCCGGAGCCCAAAACGGAGACGTCGTGGACTGATCACACCGCCACGGAAAGTGTCATGTCTCTCGTGCCGAGACGACATGCCTGTGGTACCCCCACAGGTGGTTATAGTTCAGGTATACTCTATTGCTTATTCTACAAAGATATGATGTCACAACACATGCAACATAATACCAACAAAGGATTCTAAACGTACATGTTGAACCAAACCAAATCATAAACATAATGTCTCCAAAAGAAGGTAACAACATGTACCGCTCTACAAAGATCAATAAAGTTTTATGCATGAAGAATAAATTCAAAAGATTACAAAATATGGAGTTTGGAATATCTAGATCAAACCAAAGCAAAATAAGGATCTAATTAGAAACGAAATAATTAAGTGAGTACCAAATTTTGAACGATCAGCAAAATAAAGAAATCAATATGATGAGAGTATCGCTGAAAAACTATGGAATATGTTCAAATTATAATAGAAGGAAATGAGTTCAAATTACAAAATAAAATCAAAGTATTAAAGATCAAACTTATATTCAAGAGTGTCAACAGGAATATAAGAAAAATGTAACGGATAACGAGATATCACAAGATATATAGAATCAATAATCAGAGGAGTGGAGTACGGAATCCGTACCTGATATGCAAAATCACTTATATCACACTCCACAAAATCTTAACCTCCAATGCCAACGATATCAAATACGAAATCTTAATCACCACCTAAATATATTCGCCTCGAATTAAATATAATCCAAACTAATAATTCCATAATAATTCGTAACTCACTTAAGATACCTTTAATTATCGCCTTAGATCACTATTAATATTTCAAAACTTAAAAGTCAATAATAAAACTTAAGAAATCTTAAAACCCCAATATAGCAACTATTTTTAATACGTCAGTCCGCTATTCTGATCTTATCACCATTAACTAAAACTTATTTATCAAATTAACTAATTTTAACAAAAATTAGACTTCAAACATTCTAATTTAGCCTCAAGAATCATCCAAATCGGATTTAAAATCATTAAATCATACACTTTTAAATATTAGAACTTGTTGCTGAAAATTCTGCTACAAAAATTTTAGATCAGCCCTTTCTTAAAATTCATAACAAATCATACGTTAATCTTTAACGGTTCAAAATTAATGAATATATTCTAAGCTTATATATGTATAACATATCCAAAAATTATAACGATCCAACGGTCGGATTAAGAGATATAACCCACACAATTATACCTAAAAATATAGAAAACTGATTTTCAGATTTTAACGTTTACGTTCAATCAAATTATATTCCTCTGTATAAATTTATCTCCTCTTTCCGATTATCATGATATCTAATTTC
Source organism: Aralia elata (assembly GCA_034770075.1). NCBI lineage: Eukaryota > Viridiplantae > Streptophyta > Magnoliopsida > Apiales > Araliaceae > Aralia > Aralia elata. Next base: position 90,207,861 of record CM068385.1, read on the forward strand.
ATGTTTATATTTTATTTGAAAATAATCACTAATTTAAAAATTCTCATAACTAAACTTGAAATCAAAATACGAAATAATATTTACCTTCCTTGTTCACATTTCTTCAATATGCAGTAATGAATCTGACTTGTGGGTCTTCTAGAATCTTCAAAATCTCTTCATGTCTCATGAAAATTGTAGCTCTCGAAAAGATACACGAAATAGGCTCAAGAATCACTCGATTCGGAGTTAATATGACTGAGTTACGAATTTTTAAAATTAGGGTTGAAAATAGTCGCGGGAATTAGACAGATTGTGGTTTCCAGTAATTTCAGACATGAATATGATGTCAAATAACTCTTCTAACTCTTTAGAATTATAGAGAACGAAAAACTGAAGAAATAGGCTTTAGATTCACTCAATTCCGACATCAGATGAATTATTTATGATTTTTCTAATGAGCTGCAGTGCGTATGATTATTCTACGCGGGAATTCAACTAACCAAATTAGAATAGGTTTAGGGTTACATCATCACTCTTTAAATATAAATAGGAATCAATATGAGAGTTACCAAAACCCTAATGGACTACTCAATTTTAATTTAATCAATTATTTAATTATCTACTAAAAGAATTTAACTATCCAAACAAAACAAGGAAGAAAAAAAATAGTAACTTACCTTTTCCAATTCAATTATATTATTATAAATGAAATCAATTAATATTTAATTATTAACAAAAATATGGGTTATTACATTCTCTCCCCCTTAAAAATAATTTCATTCTCGAAATTCAAATAAGTTATAGAAAGTTTTATTTATATTTTTATTTAAATTGAATAATTAGTCATGAACTTTAGTTAAGACGTAGTATCTCCCTTTGTAACGATCAAGGCTGATAAGTCCATCGGTCCACAGAATTATCCATGTACTTGTAGAAGATTTGACAGCTACAACATCAAGCGTTGGTAAGGTTCTTCGTTTTGCATAAAAATAAACCGCATACTCCACAGCTGGTGCGGCCCCGTCAATTTCTTGATTTTTATTCTTGCAAACGTACTCTTCGGAACGTAATTCGAAAACACATAATTTTCTCCACATCCATAATCCAGTTCGAATACCCAAAATATTCAAAATAATCTTTAATTGGTAAAATTTTTATATTCAACACATGACTAGGATCTAGCAAATTATTATATAAAAATAATAATAAAAAATAAAAAAAGGCATACTAAACTCCAATAACATTAGATAAACAAAATAACTCTACAAATTATATCACCAACTCTTCCTAAGTTCTTCAAGAGCCTCAGTCCAAATTAATTCTCAAATATTATTATACCAAAAATATATTACTAAGACCTCTTCATCACCATATCAAATTCTAAGTCACATTTTATTATCAGTATAAGCAAACTATAGATATTCAAGATCTCTCAAAATCAATTGGATTCACCATTAATCATATATATTAACCATTTAATAAATCATCATTCTCTTAGTGTAAACCTTAACCCAACATATTCAAATATCTCCTCATACTATCACAAAGAAACTTCGCATAACATAACTCTAATATTCTATTCCACTAGAAATAACCGCAAAATTGATCATTAACTCCAAATGATTAATCTAATCACCTCGAATATCAACAACTCAAATTTATAAGAGATCATTTATGCTTAATAGAAAAATAACTCTAACAAATAATTATCCAATATCAAAACTCGCTGATACAAATACTCATATTATAATCGTATGATCATTTCTTAACCGTACAAAATATAGCTTTATTCTCCATAATGATCTAATCACAATTCTTACTAATATTATTGCTCCATCGCATAACAATAATAACCTTGGCAAAATAATCTCACCTTCCTCCAATCAACTACAAAGCAAAAAGAGATCAACACCTGGTCAAAATCAAAACCAACCAAACAGAGAACCAAATCGAAACAAACTCCTACGTCTACCCAATGGTTTACCCTCAACTCACAGGTCAAGCCTAAAGGCAATCTACAGAATCATAATCTGGCTCTGATACCAACACTGTAACACCCCCTTCTCAAAACAAGAAAGGGAGGTCACGTGCAAAACACAACAAACCTCAAAATTAATAACCAGAGCACTAATAACTTCAAAATATATAATAATGACACACCATCAATGATGAACTTAATACTATTCTCCAAAAAAAGACAAAATAATCAAAACCTAAAATCAAATAAACCTAGATGGTCAAAGGCAATTCTCCCATCACACTAGCCCTGAATCACCCCTGCAAACCTGCTGGAAGAAAAACACAGCATGAGCCAAATGCCCAGTACGGATATAGATATGCAAAGATTTACAACTGAAATACGGAAACAATTGAGACAAAATACTAAACAAGGTTGAGAGGGAAAAAAAATATATAACCTCCCAAGATCTGAATAGAATATATCTGAATCAACAGAATTAACGAAACAAACCGAAGAGTACAGAAATAATGAACTCAAATATCTAACTCAATTAAATGAATTGAATTGAAACGAACAAAACTAACACAATGAAATAATAGGCTGAATCAAATGGCTGAGTGTTGTTTCATACCGAGCTCAAAAATATATCTGGCCACATAGGCAAGTCAAATAATGCCCACATAGGCAAATCACACATTGAACTACAGATCCAAATGTATGCAAAATCGGAAGATGTGTTTGGCACAACATCACCAATCCGCATAACAGAAACTAGGGTCGACCCATACGCCTCCCACAACAAAAACACCAAATGGCCCATTTCCTCCGGAGCCCAAAACGGAGACGCCGTGGACTGATCACACCGCCACGGAAAGTGTCATGTCTCTCGTGCCGAGACGACATACCTGTGGTACCCTCACAGGTAGTTATAGCTCAGGTATACTCTATCGCTTATTCTACAAAGATATGATGTCACAACACATGCAACATAATACCAACAAAGGGTTCTAAACGTACATGTTGAACCAAACCAAATCATAAACATAATGTCTCCAAAAGAAGGTAACAACATGTACCGCTCTACAAAGATCAATAAAGTTTTATGCATGAAGAATAAATTCAAAAGATTACAAAATATGGAGTTTGGAATATCTAGATCAAACCAAAGCAAAATAAGGATCTAATTAGAAACGAAATAATTAAGTGAGTACCAAATTTTGAACGATCAGCAAAATAAAGAAATCAATATGATGAGAGTATCGCTGAAAAACTATGGAATATGTTCAAATTATAATAGAAGGAAAGGAGTTCAAATTACAAAATAAAATCAAAGTATTAAAGATCAAACTTCTATTCACGAGTGTCAACAGGAATATAAGAAAAATGTAACGGATAACGAGATATCACAAGATATATAGAATCAATAATCAGAGGAGTGGAGTACGGAATCCGTACCTGATATGCAAAATCACTTATATCACACTCCACAAAATCTTAACCTCCAATGCCAACGATATCAAATACGAAATCTTAATCACCACCTAAATATATTCGCCTCGAATTAAATATAATCCAAACTAATAATTCCATAATAATTCGTAACTCACTTAAGATACCTTTAATTATCGCCTTAGATCACTATTAATATTTCAAAACTTAAAAGTCAATAATAAAACTTAAGAAATCTTAAAACCCCAATATAGCAACTATTTTTAATACGTCAGTCCGCTATTCTGATCTTATCACCATTAACTAAAACTTATTTGTCAAATTAACTAATTTTAACAGAAATTAGACTTCAAACATTCTAATTTAGCCTCAAGAATCATCCAAAATCGGATTTAAAAATCATTAAATCATACACTTTTAAATATTAGAACTTGTTGCTGAAAATTCTGCTACAAAAATTTTAGATCAGCCCTTTCTTAAAATTCATAACAAATCATACGTTAATCTTTAACGGTTCAAAATTAATGAATATATTCTAAGCTTATATATGTATAACATATCCAAAAATTATAACGATCCAACGGTCGGATTAAGAGATATAACCCACACAATTATACCTAAAAATATAGAAAACTGATTTTCAGATTTTAACGTTTACGTTCAATCAAATTATATTCCTCTGTATAAATTTATCTCCTCTTTCCGATTATCATGATATCTAATTTCATGTCTATATTTTATTTAAAAATAATCACTAATTTAAAAATTCTCATAACTAAACTTGAAATCAAAATACGAAATAATATTTACCTTCCTTGTTCACATTTTTTCAATATGCAGCAGTAAAGAATCTGACTTGTGAGTCTCCTAGAATCTTCAAAATCTCTTCATGTCTCATGAAAATTGTAGCTCTCGAAAAGATACACGAAATAGGCTCAAGAATCACTCGATTCGGAGTTAATATGACTGAGTTACGAATTTTTAAAATTAGGGTTGAAAATAGTCGCGGGAATTAGAACAGATTGTGGTTTCCAGTAATTTCAGACATGAATATGATGTCAAATAAGTCTTCTAACTCTTTAGAATTGTAGAGAACGAAAAACTGAAGAAATAGGCTTTAGATTCACTCAATTCCGACATCAGATGAATTATTTATGATTTTTCTAATGAGCTGCAGTGCGTATGATTATTCTACGCGGGAATTCAACTAACCAAATTAGAATAGGCTTAGGGTTACATCATCACTCTTTAAATATAAATAGGAATCAATATGAGAGTTACCAAAACCCTAATGGACTACTCAATTTTAATTTAATCAATTATTTAATTATCTACTAAAAGAATTTAACTATCCAAACAAAACAAGGAAGAAAAAAAAATAGTAACTTACCTTTTCTAATTCAATTATATTATTATAAATGAAATCAATTAATATTTAATTATTAACAAAAATATGGGTTATTACAGTTCGGCCCCCTAGGGGGATCTCTTTTGTGTACCTTAAAAATTCTGATGCTCCACAAATCAATTTTTCGGAACGGATGCTTCTTTGTCGATAAATATTGTGTTTTTCTTTATTATCCGAGGGAACCCTACCGAGATATAATCCAAGTAACGGGGCTCGGAAGACAAAAGAAAAGCTACAATGACCTGAAAAGAAACGCAGGAGAAGCAAGTCAGGAAGAAGTTCGGAAGAAAGTACTCAAATAAACTGAAAATTTGAAGGAAAAAAGAAGAAGGAAATATGACCCTATGGGATTCAACCCTTTGAATTCGACCATATAGGGGTGTAATTGTTTTTTTTACCTCTTTCCCAAGATGAAGACTGTTGGCTTGACGACTTCTTGGTGATCTTCAAACTTGAATGAGGAGAGAAAATGCCAAGACAAAAAAAATTGCACGATGAAAAGAAAAACCTTGGGAGGTGTATATATTCAAACTGCAAGTTTGCAATAGCAAAGGAAGCAATCTTTATTTTCCTCTTAAGGGAGATTTCGCGATATAAAGATAAGTTTATTTGAGCTTATTTCTAAATAAAAATATAAATTTTCGAAATTTGTTTAGATTTGGTATTTTAATGAAATTTCGAAAATATACATATATTCGATATCTGATATTTTATTCCTAATAGTAGGACAATTTCAAAATTATTATATATATATATATATTGAATGTTTGATTTTCTTAAGGAAAAAATCTTGCTTTATAAAATTTTAATAAAGGAAGATTTTGTTTCTAAATAATAAAATAAGATTTGATTATTGGATTTTATTTAATAATATCTGATGATCTTTCTTGTTTTAATTCTCAGACAATAGGGAAATAAATATTGAGCAAAATGAGGAAGCTTTCAGAAGATCTACCAAGAGGTTCAAGGAAGAGCCCTTCTAGGTCTTGTCTCCTTAGGGTTTAACCCTAATGGTTTGACCCCTAGGGGTTCCCTCTTCTAGAACTCTTGTGTTCAAGACTTGAACAAGGAGAGTCACATAAAATCATTCGAAAGCTTGGAGTATTTTGCACGAGTTTCTCTCAGGAATCGTGACTCTCGCGCAGGGGACAAATGTGGGTCCAAGTGCATATTAGAGTTTACATGACCTAATTGAATTAAATGTACAAATTAGAGTTCATGTGACCTAATTAAATGTACAAATTAGGGTTTACAAAAACCTAATTAAATGCGCTAGACCCGGGGAAGTCTGCACGTGTTCCAAGGCAGAAGACTCGTGGATGCGACCCATTTTGAGAATTGATTGAGGGATTTGATTGGTGGCTAGAAGAACAGGGCAATTTGGGCATTACTTTGATGATTAAAGGACATTTCTGGAATTTTCCCTATAAAACATGACTAAAGGGTATTTCTGGAATTTTCCTTAAAACATGTGTCTGGCATGTGACTATTTCCCAGGCAAGCTCTATAAATAGTCCCTCTATTCTAAGAAAAGGGGATCGCTCTTAAGACATTACACTTAGACTCTTGGAAGCTCATTACACTTGGAACTCTCTCTCAACTCGAAGACTCAAGAAGGCTCTTGGAATCCCTGCTACCCTAACCCGGTTTCCGGATTCTAAGGGTTTCTACCACGTGTCATTGGAGTAATCGCCCACCTGTTCTTCTTCCCTCTTCAATCAATCAATCAATTACATGCTCTTCGTGGATTTCTCTCCTTTCCAGCCAACACGAAACCCTAACCCTAGCAAGGCGTAATTTCCTTGCCCACAGACTGAAAGCCTATTATTTTTCAAGATGGTGGCCTCATTCATCAAGCCTCGTATTGCCACGTTCTATTAGCTGTAGATCGATCTGGGGTATGAGTGAGACAGTTCATGATACCGTTGCTACCGGGGTTATGTAGAGATATGTATTTTACCGATTGTGGTGGAATTGAAAAACTCCGCTATGACAAATACTTGACCGAAATCACCACCTTGGGATGGCCAATCCAAGGATATAGATACTCTTAGAATTCAAGAATGATTTCTTGACACTAGAATTAGAAAATTCTTCTAAAGGAAGAGGACTTATGCTTATATTTCTCAAAATGTAATATGTCTTGAAATGAAGATTACAAGCCTATTTATAGGCATTATTACAAACATGGGTAGGTAGCACACATAGGTTGACACACATGGGTAGGTGGCACACATAAGTTTACAAACATGGGTAGGTGGCACACATAAGTTGACACACATGGGTAAGTGGCACACATAGGTTTACAAACATGGGTGGGTAGCACACATAAGTTGACACACATGGGTAGGTGGCACACATAAGTTTACAAACATGGGTGGGTGACACACATAGGTTGACACACATGGAAAAATAAGGAAAATAATTGGGATGAAGGTTCTTGCATGTTCAATGAGAAAGACACTCCTGTGTCATACTCCCCTGGTTAGAAAAGACTCATCTTTGAGTCTGACTTGTCCTCATCTTTGAAGTACGGTGATAGATCAGCAACATTGAATGTAGCTGATACATTGTAATCTCCAGGAAGTTCAACCTTATATGCATTTTCGTCAATTCGCTTAATTACTTTGAAAGGTCCATCTGCTCTAGGTTGTAGCTTTGCATATCATCCTGGTGGAAATCTTTCCTTCCTCAAGCGAATCCATACCAAATCACCTTCTTTGAAAGCAGCAGGCTTACGAAATTTGTTTGCTTGCTTCTGGTATCGCTCATTTTGCTTCAGAATATGGCTTTTCACTTGTTCGTGCAAGTCCTTGATTTGTTTAGCTCTTTCATCAGCATCTGCACTGAATCATTGTTGAGTGGCTTTAGGAGCGTGTTCTATCGGAGTGATAGGATTTTTTCCATACATTACTTCAAAAGGGCTTCGACCTGTTGTTTGGCTTGGTGAGTGATTATAGGCAAATTCAGCTTGAGCTAAGATCAAGTCCCATTGTCAGATATTTTTCCCCACAAAGCTTCTCAATAAGTTTCCCAAACTCCGATTAACTACTTCTGTTTGTCCATCCGTTTGGGGATGTGCTGCTGAACTGAATTGAAGTTTTATTCCCATCTTGCTCCACAAGGTCCTCCAGAAATGACTCATGAATTTAACATCACGATCTGAGGTGATAGTCTTTGGAATCCCATGTAGTCGCATAATCTCTCGAAAATAAAGATCGGCTATGTGAGTAGCATCATGGGTCTTTCTACATGGTACAAAATGGGCCATTTTGGAAAATCTATCCACAACAACCATGGCTGAATCTTTGCTTCTCTGCGTACGGTAGACCAACAACAAAATCCATGCTAACATCTTCCCAAGGAGCTTCAGGGACAGGTAGAGGTGTGTAAAGCCCCGTGTTCTGGCCTCGAGTTTTGCAATATGACAAATCCTACACCTTTTAATGTGTCGTTCTATGTCTCGGACCAAGCGTGGCCAATAAAAACTTCCTTGCACAAGAGCTAATCTCTTGTCACGACCAAAATGACCAGCAAGGTTCCCATTATGGCATTCATTCAGTATGGCTTCACGCAAGGAACACTGAGGAATACACAATCGATTACCTAAAAATAAGTAACCATCTTGTAGATGAAATTGACAGTAAGGACTTTCACAACACTATTTCCAGATATCTTTAAAGTCTGGATCATCCTCATATAACTCCTTAATGACTTCAAACCCAATTACTTGAACTTGAAGTGTAGAAAGCAATATGTAACAACGACTTAAAACATCAGCAACTTTATTTTGTGTACCTGACTTGTGCTTTAAGACATAATGATAGGCAGAGAGAAATTCACTCCACGTGGCATGGCGTCCCTTAAGCTTGTTCTGACTGTGGAGGTATTTAAGAGCTTCATGATCAGAATAAAGTACGAATTCCTTTGCCAACAGGTAGTGTCTCCAATGATCCAAGGCTCGGACAATGGCATAGAACTCCTTATCATATGTTGAATATTTTCTCCGAGTCTCGTTAAGCTTCTCGCTGAAAAAGGCAATTGGACAATTCTCTTGGCTAATAACAGCACCAATGCCCACATTAGAGGCATCACAATCGACTTCAAAGACTTTATTAAAGTCTGGAAGTGTTAAAACTGGGGCTTCAGTTACCTTTTGCTTTAATGCTTCAAAACTCTTTTGAGCAGTTGGTGTCCACTCAAATTTACCTTTTAGCAATTCCGTGATTGGGGCAGTCACAGTACTGAAATTCTTGATGAATCGTCGATAGAAAGATGCCAGACCATGAAAACTTCGAACATCATGAAGTGATTGTGGTGTTGGCCAGTTAACGATAGCTTCTATCTTGTTTTCATCCATCTCGATTCCTCTACTTGAGATGACATAGCCAAGAAAATTCACTTTATCAGTTAAAAAGTGACATTTCTTGAGGTTGGCATATAAATTTTGCTCCCTCAAAGCCTCTAAGATCTGTCGAAGATGTTCTATATGCTCTTTTTCATCTTGACTGTACACCAAAATGTTATCAAAATAAACCACAACAAACTTTTCAATAAATGGTCGAAATACCTGATTCATAAGCCTCATAAAAGTGCTTGGTGCATTGGAAAGTCCAAATGGCATAACCATCCACTCGTACAAACCATCTCTTGTTTTGAAGGCAGTCTTCCATTCATCACCAGGTCTCATACGAATTTGATGGTATCCACTTCTCAAATCAATCTTCGAAAAGACTGTCGATCCATTTAGTTGATCGAGCATATCATCAAGTCGTGGAATGGGAAAGCGATACTTGATGGTAATTTTGTTCACAGCTCGACTGTCAATACACATACGCCATGATCCATCTTTCTTTGGAACAAGTAAAGCTGGGACAGCACAAGGACTTATGCTCTCTTTTATCAATCCTTTAGCCATGAGCTCGGTCACTTGGCGTTGTAACTCCTCATGCTCCTTCGGACTCATTCGATAAGCAGCTTTGTTTAGAATCATAGCTCCTGGAATGAAATCAATGAAATGTTGAATGTCTCGCATGGGTGGCAATCCGGATGGGATTTTGTCTGGAATTATATCTTCAAATTCTTGAAGAAGCGGTTGGATGATGATATTTGGAATGGTGTTTCTTTCCTCATTCTCTTCCAAGATGACAAGGGCGTAAACAACCTTGGTCTCCTCTACAATCTTGGCAATCATTGTCTTGAAAATCAAATTGGAGCTCTCTTCTTTTGGGTCGTTAGCCCATTCTTTCTTTAATGGTGCTAATATGATCTTCTGGTCATCCTTGGTAAATGAATAAGTATTTTTATAACCATCATGCATAGCACGACGATCATACTGCTAAGGTCGACCTAACAATATATGACAAGCGTCCATAGGGATAACATCACTCCATACCTTGTCTTGGTACTTCTTGCCAATAGAGAATTCAATCATGCATCTCTTTGTGACTTTGATCTCATTACCCTTCCTTAGCCAAGTTAACTTGTATGGACTTGGATGATCTTCAAGAGGCAGGTTCAATTTGTCCACTAATTTTGTTGACACCACATTCTCACAACTACCACTGTCGATGATGACATCACAAACCTTGCCATGGGAAGTGCACCGAGTGTGAAAAATGTTATGACGTAGCCAATCTTCTTCTATGGCAATAGTCGTATTCAAGGCACGACGTACGACAAGCATCTCACCATCATCAGCATGGATGATCTCATTGTCTTCATCTTCTAGTAAGGTTTCATCCTCGTCTTCTTCCTCACATAATGCTTCCTCCACAAATGATATTATTCTTCGATTTGGACAATCGGATGCAATATGACCAAACCCATGACACTTAAAGCATTTTCTAGAATTATTACTAGAAGTTGTGGCACGTGTCTTACCAACTGTTTCAGCATCCTTCTTGGTGGTGGTAGATGATGATGGTTTTGTCGAAGTACTCCTTTAGTTAGGAGCATTGGTCTTTGCTACACCTCTTGTTCCGCTCCATCTGAAAGTTTTCTGTTAGTGTTCTACCTTTAGTGCTAGCTTGATCACATCATTGAGTGTCCAATAAGGTTGAAGTTGAACAACATTGGAAATTTCAATCTTCAATCCTTTGAGGAATCTAGCAATGGTGTGCTCTTCCGGCTCGTTAAGGTCACACTTCATCATGAGTTGTTCAAACTCTGCAGCGTAATTATCAACTGACATATCTCGTGCTTAAGATTTTCTCACCATATTGAATCATTTTTCTTAAGCTTGATGGCAACAATCTTGACTTTACGGTAGTCCGGAATATCTTTATAGTCAAAGACTCGTTCTACAGTATGCATCCATTCAATAAAATCGTCTGGATTTAACTGTCCTTCAAAATCTGGCATGTCCACTTTCATTCCATGGTCTTGATCTTGGTTTCTTCTTTGATGTGCTCGACGTCGTGGTTCTGCTTCTTCTCCAGATGATTCACTTGGCAGACTGTGGAAAGGATTAATCTCAACTTATTGATCGTCTCCTGACTCACGAGCTTGCTCTCCTCGTTGCTCATATTGTTCAAGTCGTTGTTGGAGCTGTCGAATTTGTTGTTGTAATTCTTCTATGGTGACTTCTTCAACAGGCCTTTGTCGGTTGCGTCGAGGTGGCATTTTTGCAGAATTTTTTTTCTTGGCGTGAATAGTACTTTCCTGCAGTGAACAGTACTTTTCGACAGTGAACAGTGCCTTCCGGTGGAACAGTAGCCGGTAATGAACATTTAGCGTCGATGAACAGTAACTTGTAATGAACAGTAACCTTCAATGAACAGTAACTTCTTTTTTCTTTTCTTTTTTTGAAATCCCAAGATCTCCCAAAAATTAAGAAATTAATGGAGAAACCTTAAGCTCTTGATACCAAGTTGATACCGTTGCTACCGGGGTTATGTAGAGATATGTATTTTGCCGATTGTGGTAGAATTGAAAAACTCCGCTATGACAAATACTTAACCGAAATTACCACCTTGGGATGGTCAATCCAAGGATACAGATACTCTTAGAATTCAAGAATGATTTCTTGACACTAGAGTTAGAAAATTCTTCTAAAGGAAGAGGACTTATGTTTATATTTCTCAAAATGTAATATGTCTTGAAATGAAGATTACAAGCCTATTTATAGGCATTATTACAAACACGGGTGGGTAGCATACATAGGTTGACACAGATGGGTAGGTGGCACACATAAGTTTACAAACATGGGTATGTGGCACACATAAGTTGACACACATGAGTAGGTGGCACACATAGGTTTACAAACATGGGTGGGTAGCACACATAGGTTGACACACATGGGTAGGTGGCACACATAAATTTACAAACATGGGTGGGTGGCACACATAAGTTGACACACATGGAAAAATAAAGAAAATAATTGGGATGAAGGTTCTTGCATGTTCAATGAGAAAGACACTCTTGTGTCAGTTCATAAACTGATCATGAATATATGTGGTCCTCTTCTTTTAATTCAAAATATGCAGTATTCGTTCATAATTTATAGTTAATATATCAAAATTACGCAGTATTTGTTCTTGACGTGTTTCTAGTTACTTTGAACCTCATGAAATATCTTAAACTCATGCTGCATAGTTCAAACGGACCACACTTGGATTACATAAAAACAAAGAGATATATGTAAGTTCTTAAAAGTGCAACTAATTATATTTTTATGATGTAAATTTATTTTACTTTTTAAAATAAAAATTTTGTACCTAGTAATAGTTTGAGTAGCATAAATAGTTGCACTAATCGAGAGAAAATAATATATTTGTTCATATATATTAATTATTTCATTAGTTATAATCCAATAAATTCACATCTATTTTGAATTTTGATTTCTCAGCTTGACTAAGAAAATAAAATGCGACCTCTTTGAAAATAAAATGCATATTTAATTAAGAAAGATTATCACTTATTCATTATAGTTATATTTGTAAATAGTTTGAAACAAAGGCTGTAATGGTTATAAAACTAAGTGATCACCTCTGTCTTCACACAAAGACAATATACATTCCTCTTTTCTCCTTTCATGTGACCATACCTCCAGCTATGAAATTTTATTCTCAAATTAGTCCTGCTGTTTTCCTCCTTAATTGTCTTGTGTCTGTTGCAGCCTTCTGACAAATTAACAAAATAGGAGTAAAAGAAAAGGAGAACTATAAATATCTCGTCTTTGCTACCTCTTCAACCAGATGGACCATTGAGAGTGAAAAATTAACCCATTTTTCATGGTAGGCCAAACAAACAAACCAAACATATATGTAAAGTCTTTTAATCTTTTAAGAACTATAATTGAGCCAAAATCCATTGATCTATTAATCCTCAAACCCACATGGCACCCAAGCTGTGGCGTAACCAAGTTAGCACCAACATATCTTCTTCATTTTTCATTCCCTTATCACTAGCATGTTCATCTAACAACTCTTTAACTTCCCTAACAGAACCTTCACAAAAAGGAATGCTGAAAAAAACCCGAATTTTCATCCGTTCTGACAACTTAATCCCTGATTCTAATCTCTCTATTCTTTGATCACCTTCAAATCCAATAATATTAATTTTCAACTTTATGGCCGATATTGGCTTCATACTCAACCCTTTGGCTACTATCCTTGGACGAATGTTTCCAATGCATCGAAAGTATCCAAAGAAAGTTGAAGCAAGTGGTAATCCTCGACGTGAGAGTACTCAATGCTCCCAAATCCGAATCTTCATCAACTATCGTACGTTATAATACGAGGATTAAGACCTTTAATTGTGTCAAGAAATATATCACGAGAAGAAGTATGATCCTTTTGCTCATCGGGCAAATAACGTAGCCAATTTTGCTAATAAATCACTAAAATTTCATTTTCTCTAAGGTCTAAAGTTGAAGGGTTCAATTTGCTTAAGAGCAAATCATAGTAAAAGCTAGAAAAATCATTATTATCATTAGTGGAATTAGAATTGGTAAGTCTTCAACCACATTAAACTCAAAAGGAACATCCTTAAACTTGGCAAAATTTGCGAGACGCTGCCCAACTTCATCACTAAAAACATTGAGAAAAGGAGGGACATGTGGCCGACAAGAAGGAACCACCGAGATTCGAAGAGAAGGAGGCCCTTCGGACCGCTTAGCCAATGCTCCGTCGAGACTTTGTAAAGAAATGAATGTTGTGCTTCCTCTTACAAGCTCCGTTTTCATAGTTTTATTTCTTTAGTGGAGAATTAGGGTTTTGTGGCTTAATTTTACGTGCATATATGGAAGGTTTGATGAGAGCTTCAAAGGAAGATGGGGAAGATGAAGAAAAGGCACAAATAATGAATTATCAGATTATTTTGTAGCAGTTGGGACAGTATATAAATACACTTAGAAAGGTTCTTGTTAGATAATTATCTAAATTAATCAACTATATATGAGTTTTAAGCTACAATTTTTATTAATTTTGGTTGAGTTTTTATTAGCCGACAATTATGATTTGGTACTATTGTTCGGTTCTTTTTTTCTTTCAAACAAAATTATTCCTTAGTATCAAATGAATATCTCCTACATGTTTTATTTATATTAAGGTTCATTGAGAGTATGATTGGACCAGAGAAAAATGATTCCGGTGATGCTTAGATATATATACACACCACAAACACACATGCTTAATTCCATATACGGCTAGTGTTAGTTGTTTTGCAAGATCATGGGCTAAATAAATTTGGATACTTAATACTCCGTTATATAAAAAAGACTCCCATTTATAAAATTTATATTTGTAAGGATATTTTTTATATATTATTTTTAAATGTATTAATGTTTAATTAGTAGTGATAATATGATTGTGAAATTATGATGGGAAACTTGAAGATATTTATGTAATTTTATATTATTGTCAAAAGAAATGATCAGACCCCTTTTAAATAAAATAAAAAAATAAATAAAATTGACAAATGTCAATCTTTTATGGGACGAAGGTAGTATCAATTATAATTGAATTTGCAAGGAGGCTGATTAGGAGATCTTAACTCTTTTTTCATGTCTATAAAGGTTGATTAATTAAGCCGGATACTATTACTATCTTAGCAACAACCCAAAAATGGTTGGGGTCGAGACAATTAGAATTTATTTTCTTATGGACGGTTGAGATTGATCCTACAATATACTATTTGATGCAAACTTCATAATAAATTGTGAGAGAGTCTCAAATTGGTTATAAATGTAATTGGACATAATTCAATTAACTTTAACTTTAATACAAGTTTCTCTTTCATTTTAGTGATTGATGCATGCGCCATTCATTTCCATCACTCCAAATTAAATACATATCATAAAAGCATATCAACTTGGTTGGGTATGCGATGAAAGGCGACAACAAAAGACAAATAGCCATCTATCTATACACAAAGACAAATTAAGTTATTGCACTAATTGTCAATCCGTGCACTGGTTAAGGACTCTATAGTAGAATATTTGCACAAACTTTCCAAATTTTGTTTCTTTTACCATCAAAATTTATTTTTCACAGCTTTCACAACACATACAATGTAACGTTTGTTGCAGCTGAGGACCAGTCCTTGTCACTTTACTCTGTAAATTTGATCACACACTTTCTTAATTATACAGCAAAAGGAAGTATTTTTTTTCTGGCGATATATGTTGCCTACTCATTTCCACAATTTATACAGAATTTCAAGAAGATATTTATATTCAAACTCTGTATTTTTCCATATTATTAGATGATTTTTAATGTTCTTATCACGATCACCTTTGGGGTAAATGAACGATAGAAAGAAACACAATGGAAGAATTATAATAGATACTCGCATTGAAATGTTTTACTTGGTTCTTTATTTGCTCTTTTACCATTATAGACTGGAAGCAGGAAAAACGACATCCGCTGGAATCTTTTGAACTTTCTTTTGTTTTATTTTAATCATGTTGATTTAATTAAGTACATATATAAGCACAAGAACCATAATTATTTGCACTATATATTAGGCTTCAAAACATGGTTTAATTCGATTTAACTAAACCGTATCCAACAACCCTAGCTAGCTAGTCCCATGTATGGCATGCATTTGTTTTTTACATTTATAATGTGTTGATGTTTTCGCGAAATCTTGTTCAAAATCATATCAATCTTCATCTTTTGATTTGTACTTAATAAGCATATATTAATGTCAGAAGAAAACAAACGTTTATGTGTTAAGGATGAGTCTATCTCTTCTCATAAAAGTTCAATATCCAAGCTTAGCAGCAGCAATAATAGTTAGGCTAAATTGTAAATAGCTTGTTTTTAATTTAAACACATGTTGCATTTCAGTTAGATAGTTAATCAGTGATGATGTAATACTAGTTACAGCTGTCAACATTAGTTAGTGGATTAGTTCATACTGGTAGCTGTATAAATAGGAATATGTACTGCTCAAGTAAATCAATTTTTACTTTTACTCCATATTCTCTATTTCTAATATTCTCTGTTTCTAACATGGTATCAAAGCTATTGGAACTTTACCCAGGGTTTTCTCTTTCTTAGTGATTAGAACTCCATCTCCATTTTTCTACAAATTCACATTTTTTCTGTGCAAATTCTTTGTCTAACCCGAGTCTCTCTTTCTATAGTACTTTTGTACTTCTTATGTGTGTACTTTCCTCTCTTTTACATAATTTCTCTTCATCTGCGATTTTTTTCTGAATTCTATAATTAGAATTGTGCTATTTTCTGTGATTGTTTGAAGATTCGGTGTATGTAATTTCTTCTTGTTCAAATTCTTTTTATTGATTTGCTTATTTGCACATCAGTTATTTGTCAAATTGCTTCAATCAATTCAATTTCATGGATCTTGCTGCACCTGTTCCTGTTCCTGTTGATATATATGATAATGCTTCTCTTGGACTGCAACTTGATGCTTGTCATCCACTTTACTTACAACCTTCTGATCATCCAGGTTTGGTTCTGGTCTCTCAACCATTGAATGGTGCTAATTACTCTCAATGGAAACGATATATGACTTTAGCTCTTTCAGCTAAACTCAAACTAGGAATGATAAATGGTACCTATCCTAAACCTAGTTCTAGTTTTGCATATCTGATGCACTGGGATAAATGTAATGATATGGTAATCTCATGGTTACTTAATTCTTTAACACCTGAGATAGCTTCTAGTATGTTGTATTCACCAACTGCTCGTGAAATTTGGACTGATCTAGAAACTAGATTCATTCAGACTAATGGACCAAAGCTGTTTCAGTTAAGGAAATATATAGGAGATCTTACTCAAGGAAATTTGTCTATTAATGGTTATTATACTAAGTTCAAAGTCTTGAGGGAAGAACTTCAGAATTTGATTAGAGTACCTAAGTGTACTTGTGTCTGTAGTTGTGGTCTACTATACTTCAGGAACAAAACATTCAGAATGAAATATTGACACAATTTTTGATAGGGCTCAATGATACATATACAAATGTAAGGGACCAAATTCTGCTCATAGCAAATTCTCCAACAGTTGGATAGGCCTAATTCTGTTATTGCAAGAAGAAAAGCAAAGAGAATGTGTTATTTTGAGTACACCAGGACCAGCTGTTTCTGAGACCCTTGCCTTAGCAATTAAAAAATTTTCTGAAGCAACCAAAGGTCATAAGCCCTTTAAGAAGAAATCTGCTACTGTATGTCATTATTGTCATGAAGAAGGACATATTAAAGACAAATGCTTCAAATTACATGGTTATCCTCCTTGACACAAAATGCATCCTGCCAATCAAGCACAGTCTTAATTCCTTTCATATCAGAAATTCTCTTCTTCTGGTTCTAAGGTCAAAAGACAACACAATACTAATTTTGTGGAATCTTCTCTAGTTAAACATCAGAATTTATTCTCAGGATCATCTTCTATGCAATCTCTACTACAGTCTGCTAGTTCTCAATTTGGTCACCATTCTCATCAATCTGTTGCTTCTTTAATGCATAGTCTTCTAACTACTTCTGATGGTTCTACCTTAAGTGTCTCTTTTACTCCTGCACAACTGCACTATCTGATGACTTTAATGCAGCCTTCACATGTTTCTACAGCTTCTACTCCACCTACTACATCTGCAGTTTTTACTCAACATTTGGCAAGTATGATTGTTAATAACTTTAGTAATGTTCCTCTTCCAATGTGTTTATCCAGTTTTTCTTGCACAACTATTTGGTTTTTGGATTCTGGTGTCACAGATCACTTTACATGTTTTATAGAATATTTGCAAAATCCTGGTCTATTAATTCTTCTATCCTTTTACTGAATGGTAATCATGCTCTTATTTCTCATAGGGGTAATATTGGTCTTTCTACTGATCTAATTCTCTATGATGTTCTTTTTGTTCCTTCATTTAAATTCAATCTTGTCTCTATTGTTAAACTCACAAAGGACTCTGCACGTAATGTCATTTTTCAATCAAATCTATGTGTCTTACAGGACCCTGTCTTGAAGAACATGAAGGTGATTGGTAAGCTTACTGATAATGTGTACCAATTTTTCTTGCCAAATGCACATCATGATTCTACATCATCAACTGTTTTTTCCCTTTCTGTCTCAACTGCAACAGATCTCTGGCATTCCAGAATGGGACATATTTCACCATCATCTATGCAACATATATCATCTATTCCTTGTAGTCCTAAATTTACCAATTTTCATTGTACTGTTTGCCATAAAACTAAACAAGCCAGGCATCCTTTTCCTCATAGTGTTACTATAACTCATAAACCTTTTAAGCTTGTTTATTTTGATATATGGGGTCCCTATAGGTACAAGACATATGATGATTGTGTATATTTTTTAATAATTGTTCATGATTACACAAGATGTACTTGGACTTACTTAATGCAATACAAATCTCAAGCTTTATCTTTCTTTCAAAATTTTGGTGCATATGTTCAAACTCAGTTTGTTGGTTCCATTAAACATATAAGGTCTGACAATGGTTCAGAATTTTTTGAAACTTCATTTCAGGCTTATGTAAAGTCTCTTGGTATTGTTCATGAAACTAGTTGTACTGCCACTCCTCAACAAAATGGAGTGGTCGAACGCAAACATAGGCACTTGTTAGATGTTGCATAGTCTCTCATGTTTCATTCTCATATTCCTCTGTTATTGGAGAGATTATATTTTGACTGCTACCTATCTCATTAATCGAATGCCAAATTCTGTTCTTCAAAACAAAACTCCTTATGAGATTTTATTGGGTCATCTTCCCACTTATTCTCATCTTAAAGTGTTTGGTTATTTGTGTTATGCCTTTGCTTCTTCACATAATAGATGCAAATTTTCTCCTAGAGCTGTGAAATGTGTTAGAGTTTATGCCCTAGAGGCCAATTATTTAATGTAATTGCTTAACATTTCTTTTGATATTTGATTGAATAAATGAATTATTTTATTATGGTTTCATTTACTGTGTTATATAAATGTTAGCATAATAAAAGTCCTTAGAATAATGATACAAATTATATAGCTTCAAGTATGTGACTTGAACATGAGATTATATATAATTACAATAAATATCATTACTCTTAAATGTCCCTAGTCGAGTATCATTGAGAATGGGACAACAATGATACATTGAGACTAGTATGTGGATTGACTGATGGCCAAATCTCATTGGTCATTAATATTTGAGATATTAAGTCAATGCATAGGTACATGTTAGAGAACAATGTATTGGACAGACCCAACATGAGAATTCTACGTGGAGCATTATGCAAAGTGTCATAAGCAATTCTCATAGTGACAATGATGTAATGGTCCTCCGACCTGAAATCACTATATTACTATACGAGAATTTATGTACTTTGATATCATCAAAGGTCACCTTTAAATAGGGTGGACAATAAAGGTGATTATTGGGTACATCATGAATCGTGTGAGGAATATGAGTGATCTAGATGGAATTTAACCCTCCTATATATTAGGAGTGATATCCATAGGCCTCTTGATTGAGTAGGGACTATGAAATGCATGGCCATGCTCAAATAGTGATTTGTTTCATATAGTCTACTCATTGATCAAGAAAACTCAGATTAAATTATGAAGAGTATGACACATTCCATGGCTCGAGTTTAATCTAGGATGTCAAGGTTAAAAGGATTAAATTACATTGAAACATTGGTCACGAAAAGGTTGCATCGAATCATCGATCTTATTATTATTTGGGTAGCAGTGATGCATTACTAAATGCCACTCACTGTTTATAATTTTATAATATGATTTTAAAATTATTGCCAATATAATAATAACCTATAGGGTCACACACTTAGAACGTAATTAAAAGAGAATTAATTTAAATTGTAAGGATTTAAATATATCAATATGATTGATAGTATTTAAATTACGAATTTAAATTAACAAGATAATTTGTATATATATGTATATTAATTAAGTAAGACTTAATTAAAATATAATATATATAAATTCGGATTTTACTTTTCTAATAAGATTAGGGTTTTGACTAATTACTTTTTGGACTCTATATATATCAGATATATCAGCAGTCTTGTTTACGTGAAACCAAAAAGAAAAACCCTAGCCGTTTTAGAAAAGAGAGTTGAGAGCAACACTTGAGAAAATCCAGATCTTGGCGGCTAGTACCGGAATTCTTTTTGCTGCAAATCGTGTGACGATTTGTGGGACGTTCGTGTGGATACCGTAGAGACGCAGTTCCGTTGGATTGCGTTGGAGATTCGAAGCCGTTCCAGAATTTCATCGTTGCATTCAAGCTTGGATAATCGGTAAAGCAAATCTAAACCTCTGAATTAATTTGTTTTCGCATGGATCCTGTTTTAGGGTTTCGGAAAAATTGTTTTAAAATTTTTAAATTCCGCTGCGTTTATGTGTCCAAAACCCTACAAAATGCTGTTTCATAGGCTATCCCTATGGTAAAAAGGGATACAAAGTGTGTGATATAGAGACCAAGAAAGTGTTTGTTTCTAGAGATGTAATCTTTTATGAAGACCAAATTCCTTTTATGTCTTCTTCTATAGACTCTACACAATCTATATTTCCTTCTTACACACATGATGAATTAATTTATATTGATATACAAAATGCTTTTGTCCCATCCTCTCATGTTATTGAGCCTACTGTCTCATCTTCTCCTACTAGATATGTTCCTTCCTTTACTCCTTCTGTTAGACCATCTCGATAAAGGCAACAACCTGTTTGGTTCAAAGACTATGATATTCCTTCTAAAGTTCATTCTTCCATTACTTCTAATTATTCATATCCTATTAGTGTTTCTCTTTCTTATTCTCAAGTTTCTCTATCATATCAAAAGTTTCTTGATGCTACTTTTTTTCTTTCTGAACTTTCTACCTATATTCTCATGCTGTTAACTCTCCTGAGTGGTGTCAAGCTATTCAAACTGAAATAAATGCTTTAGAAAGGAATCATACTTGGGAATTAACATCTTTACCTGCAGGAAATAAATGTGTTGGTTGTAGATGGATTTACAGAATCAAATATAACTCAGATGGTACTCTTGATAGATATAAAACTAGGTTAGTAGCTAAAGGGTTCACTCAAACACTTGGCATGGACTACTTTGAGACATTTGCTCTGGTTGCCAAAATGACAACTATAAGAACTTTGTTGGCTTTAGCTGCTATTAAAGGATGAAAATTATTTCAAATGGATATTACCAATGCTTTCTTACAAGGAGATTTAGATGAAGAGGTCCATATGACCCTTCCTCTAGGATTTAAATCCCTTACTAACAGCTCTTCTATTCCACTGGTTTGCAAATTAAAGAAGTCTTTTTATGGCCTTAAACAGGCACCTAGATAGTGGTTTTCTAAATTTTCTACAGCATTACTTCAATATGGGTTTAAGCAATCTTATAATGATTCCTCTATTTTCACTTTGCAAACTCAAGATACTTTTACAGTATTACTCGTGTATGTGGATGACATTGTGTTGACCGGTACTCACTCTTTCATGCTTGATAAAGTGAAAGCTTATGTCAGTTCTTAGTTTTTACTCAAGGATTTGGGATTATTGAAATTTTTTCTAGGATTAGAGATTGCTTATTCTTCTACTGGTATCTTCATTTATCAAAGAAAATATGCCTTGGATATTATCATAGATGCAGATTTATTAGAAGCTAAACCTTTTAAGGTTCCTATCGAACAAAATCACAATCTTAGCAGACTTAAGGGTTCAGTCCTATCTACTCCTAGTACTTACAGGAGATTGGTTGGTAGGCTCCTTTACCTCACTATCACTAGACCAGATCTTGTTTATGCAGTCCATATCCTGAGTCAGTATATGAAAAATCCACAGCAGGCTCACATGGATGCTGCCTTAAAATTGGTAAGGTATATCAAAATAACCCCGAGACAAGGGCTTTTCTTCTCAGCTACCAGTCCTTTAACACTTACTGCTTTCTGTGATGTTGATTGGGGATCATGTTGTGAGACAAGGAAATCTCTCATGACAGGTTATTGTGTTAAGCTTGGTGATTCTCTTATTTCTTGGAAGTGTAAGAAACAATCTACCCAGTCCAGGTCTTCTGCTGAATCTGAATATAGGTCCATGGCAAATACTGTTTGTGAGGTTCAATGGCTACTTGCTCTTCTAAGAGATCTTCAAGTTTCTAATCTCACTCATGTTCAACTCTTTTGTGATAACAAATCTGCCCTTCACATTGTTGTTAACCCAGTCTTTCATGAAAGTACACTAAACATATTGAAATTGATTGTCATATTATGAGAGACAAACTCAAGCAATGACTCATTACTACAGCCTACTTACCTACTACTCAACAACCTACGGATCTCTTTACAAAAGCATTGCCTAGTGATAAACTCCAATTTTTACTTTTCAAGTTGGGTGTTTACAATTTATTTTCCACACTCAATTTGAGGGGGGATGTTAAGGATGAGTTTATATCTTCTTCTCATAAAAGCTCAGTATCCAAGCTTAGCAGAAATAATAGTTAGGCTAAATTGTAAATAGCTTATTTTTAATTTAAACACATGTTGCATTTCAGTTAGATAGTTATAAGTCGGTGATGATGTAATACTAATTATAGTGTCAACATTAGTTAGAGGATTAGTTCGTACTTGTAACTGTATAAATAGGAATATGTACTACTCAAATAAATCAATTTTTACTTTTACTTCATATTCTCTGTTTCTAATATTCTATGTTTCTAACATTATGCACCCTTCACATCGCAAATACACTAGCTCCATTAGCTTAAACTAATAAAAAGTATTTTATTTTATTTTTTTAATTATTTGCTATAATATAATACTAGTAATATTTTTTGCTATGCAAAGTAATTTTTTTAGATTTGTATTTTGCATAATAATTTTGCTAATCGGTTACATACTTACATTCAAACTGCATAATGAAAGCATATTCTTTGTGATGGCCAATTCTTGGCTCACCACAGTCCACACGCTCAAAAGTTTAGATAAATTACTGATAATATAGAATTGGTGTCTTACAATCTATTCTACTTAAATATTTGATGAGTATTTAATTATCTAATATTGTTGTCAGATTGTTGTAGAGTTGAGACTTTATGCACAATTCATTTGTTTTCAATATGTGGAACTATATATACCCTTGAAGCACTAGTTGACCCTCTACTAGCCCGCTGTGGCCCCAACGTTCGCTCTAGCGAGTCCGCTCTGGTCGTAACTCTCTCTTGCTAGTCTACTCTAGCCCCAGGCTTGCTCCTGCTAGACTGCTCTAGCCCCGAGGCTTGCTCTCACTTTTCTACTAGACCATTTGAACCTCATGGTTCGGACCACCCTATTCCCAATTAAGTGGCGCTCCGACCCCTGGATTCTCCAAAAACTCGAACCAAATTCTAACTTAACACTACTGAAATTACAAGTAAAACATTGTTATCGGATTTGGATTCAAAGAAGTTCAAAGTATGCAGTCTATTTAGTAAAAACCAAAAGTAAACGTGACATGTTTTAACTCTTATCAATTTATTTCGTATTTAAATTCAAAGTCGTTCAAAATGGGGCGTCTGTTTAGGCAGGGCTATATACTTGAGTTGCATTTACAAAGCAAAGAATTATAGTTGTATAATATTTGTATAATGAATAACATTTGCAGTCCAACTCTATGTTATAAGAGCGCAACTATATATATATATATATATATATATTATATTTCTATGAATTGTCAATAAACTGTCCATTCCAACAACCTCCAACCCAAGTACGGCAAGCTTTGGGCTTTTGAGCATCGAAAGTTGAAAGGTCTCTGTCTCCAATATAAGAATGGGCCTTTTATTGTTTACTATGATGGGCCTTCTAAGATTTTAACTTCAGCATATATGGAGAGAGCATTTGAGCATATAATAATGGCCTATTATCTACTGTTTTGAAACTCGATCCGGATCAGCCAGAAATCGGTTCTATGTTCGGTCCGATTTGATCCAGTTGAATCAGTTTAGTTAAAACCTGGATTGAATCGGTTGACTATAGGTCGAATCGGCGGTTCAACCGGTAAAACCGGTTAAGTTGACCCAGTGAACCAGTTTTTAATTACTTTTTAATATTTTTTTATACCAAATTTTTTAATATTAAAATTAACCACTTTTAATAATATTGTAACTCAACTTCATTATGTTTTAGTTCATAAAAAACGAGATTTTTTAAAATTTTATTAATTATTAATAATATATATTTTTATATATTTATGATGTCATCGATTCAATTACGGTTCAACCATTGGTTGAACCAGTAACCCATCTACTCGATAACTTTTTTGATTTGATGACCGATTCGGGTCTGAAAACATTGTTATTATCAATAGACAGTAGGCCCGTTTTAGAGTGAGTTCAATGTTGGTTATGGTTAGTCAAGTTATCATGCTTAGCTCAACTGATTTGCAAATTGCAATGAGTGGGGTAGTAAGCATTGTTTGGTAGGCCAAGAGTTCAAGACATTGGTGATCTTCATTCATTTTTTTAACTCTTTGTTTTTTTCTCATTTTTTGGTGAGGAGACCCCAGACAGATTGGTGCTCTTTAATAATATGATAGTTACAGTTTATCTTCATTCTATTTTATTTCCCCCATTTTCATCAGTATTTATTTTCTTTCATTTTATTGACAGGACAAGTCATTATCCATAAATCGACTGTGCTAGACATGAATTTACTAGGCATATCATAATCATTCCTTTTCAATATTGTCAATTTGTCATACACACACCCACACACACATATATATACATAGATGGATTATATATGTGCCATTCAAAATCAGTAATTGAAATAATTTAAGACTTGAAAACAACCAAACAATGGATATTCATTTTGGTGTTCGTTTGGAACACATACCAAATTTTTGCTATATTGAAAGAACTAAGATGAATGCATTGAAATTGAGGGAAATTAATGGATAAATCATCACAAATTCAGGTGGCATTTAGTTTCCACTCCTTTTCTAGCAATTTTCACTAAATGTGGTGGTTGTGTATACTTATAGCCCTCAATCCGCATCCATAATTATACTAAGCTTGAAAAAATTGTAAAGACAAATAAAGAAGCAATAATAATAATAATAATAATTTGTCAATTCAAAAGAAATTGTGGAAATTGAGGGACGAGGGTGAAAATAGTAGTAGTAGCAACATATTGTGGTGGAGATGGATTGGCATTTCCCTCTGGAGTGCGGCATTCATTTGAAGCACTTCTCTTTCTATTTCATGTCTTAATTCTATTCAAGATATTTCTTATTTCAAAGGAAACACTGAAATATCGAGGGGCCCCATATAACTAATTATGTTAGTTGATTCATTGATTGGTGGATGTAAGTTTGCATTAATTTGATTGCGAAAGGAAGAATCATCGCGAATACTCGTCTCATTTATAAAATTTATAAATTTTATAAATATATTTTAATTTCATATTTAACATAAATATATTAATCAATAAATTTATGACAAAGTTGGATTACTGACATGGGTGAAACTCTAAGCAATAAGGCAAAATAAATTAAGGTATGATCATTCTTAATACCCTCCTATGTCATGAATTTACATGTGTAGACATGTGTAGAATACTCTATTTTTTTAAACACAAAATTATAGTTGAGATTTTTTTATGAAATCGAAAGTTCGCTACAAAAAGTTCAAAGAAAATATTAAAAGAAAATTAATATTTCAAATAAAAATATTATATTTTCACATGAGTTTCTTTCACATAAATGTAAGATTCACTCGTTATTTATATATATAAGAGGAACCAAGTGAAAATATTAATTTCCTATTAAAATGGCAAGAAACTTTTCTTTTCTTATTTCGGTAGGAATTCATTTCATTCAAAAGGCCATATTTGCATGTCTAGAAAAAGAAAGGAGAAGCATATACTTAATTTCATCCTATTATGGATATGACTAGGAATTACCGAACCTTAACAAACTGGCATATGACATATGTAACTATATTTTAACTTCTTTCTAAAGTGTTCTTGATCTGGAGATATATATATATATATATATATATATATCAACTTGTGACAGGAATAATTAAGTTATCAGTCATGAAACATCCTTAAACTTATACTTCTAAGTTAAAATACTCGAGGAGTTCCCCCAAACGTATACTTTTATCGGAGGATCGGAGAATCTCATTGCAGTGCGGCTATAGCTCATTTGTAAATAAAATTAAATTGCTAAACCCACCTCTGAAATGCATTATTAGGGCCGTAAATGATAACCGAAAAATTCGTATTCGTCCGCATTCGTATTCAGAAAAAAACGAATATTATTCGTATTCGAAAAAAAACGGATATATCCGTATTCGGTTTAAAGATATTCGCAAATAAACGGATACGAATACGGATATAGGCGTATTCGTATTCGTTTAACATCCGATCGTAAATATATCCGGCAGATAACAGATATCCGGATTCGAATCCGTATCCGAAATTCGTATATAAATAACTTATATATATATATATATATATATATATATATATATATTAATTATTATATAATAAGCAAAATAATTTTTTTTAAGAGACATTCATTATATAATAAATAAATATTCACACACACATGCGCTAGTCTATGTAAATTGTAATCTATGTATTGAAGATAAATTATAAATAAAAGTCTCAATAAATATATTATTAAAGTTTTAATCAAGTATTTGAGAAAAAATAATTAAATATTCAATGTAAACTTTTGAATCTAATTATAAATTATAAATATTCATACACACTACAGTATTACTCCACACACATAAAATGGATATCTACTTATTAATAGACATCTAAATATTAATAAGTAGGGCATTCATTTTGAAATTTAGAATTTCAAAAATGATAAAAACTTATTTGAATTGTAATTTAGAACATTGATTATTGTATTTAACTATTTATTAAAAATAAATAAATTAACATTCATTCATTAATAAAATATACTTTAAAACTCATTATTTTTTTTCTTATTCTAGTTATAGTTAGGACCGTAAATGGTAACCGGAAAATTCGTATTCGTCCGCATCCGTATTAGAGAAAAAGTGGATATTATTCTTATTCGGAAAAAAACGGATATTATCCGTATTCGGTTTAAAGGTATCCGTAAATAAACAGATACGGATATTACTGTATCCGGATCCGTATATATCTGTTTACACCCCTATGCATTATGTTAAGTAAATACTAATACTGATTGTACCTTTCTTCATAACTATGGTGATTAGAAAGGAATTAGCGGCAAGTACTAGTCCATTTTGAGGTCATATATAATTATTTGGTAGTTCCTAAAGGAATCATTCTATATATTATGACAAAAATATATCGATTTTTATTATGAATAAATACAATATTAAAATAACTTCTAAATTCATACAAATACATGAATAATCGATTGATTGATTTTTCTAATCACAATTAAACTCAACAATAAATCTTTCCAGGTTGTAATATTAAAAGGCCAGTTGAGCGTTGAAATTGATCTCGTGCAAGTAAGATAATTATTTTTATTTTACTATTTTTTGCGGATCGTGCAAGCAAGCTCACTAATTTTTTTTATCTATCACACTAATGCACGTTCTAGCTTAAAATATACCAGTTTATTTATTTATTTTTTCTCGGTGGGACCGGAAACCAATGCTTATCAGTGAATTCTTTATCTGCCCATTTCTAATTAAATAAATAATTTAATTAAATACGTTTTTTATATTGGATAAGTTTACGTAGACTATTTCAAACAATACTCCAAACACTACATTGTACATCCAACCATTAAAAAGTGGGACCTGACACGAAAATTCACGTCAGGTCCCACTTTTTAATGGTTAGATGTGCAATGTAGTGTAAAATGTAGTGTTTGAAATAGTGTATGTAGAGTTATCCTTTTATATTTAGCATGCATCGCCCCTGATTGGATATGTATCTCTTCTTAGTTATTGCAATTGACTTGGGAATGGGTGCACATACACACTCCATTGCCAATTTGCCATTTTACAGGCAAGTGGTTTAGTATATTCATGAATATATATAAAATAATAAATTCTTCCATTTCCATTCATTTTAAGCTATATATATATATATATATATTGAGCTAATTTAAGGGAACATACTTGCAAGGAAGAAGGTGCATAAATTTTGTATTATATTTTTGCACACTCCAGAAACAGATTAGCCAGCCACTTTCATCCTAGCTAATGCTCTTCACTTACAGAAGATTTATTGAGAATATTATGGACTACAAAAGCAGAACATAAAGAAATTAGGGTTCCTAGATCATAATCTCCTACATCAAATTTATTGCCACATGATCAAAGTTCGAAATTAAACAACATTAATGATCCCTTCAACTTTAAAAAATAGAGGAGCTAGGCGTGGAATAACAAATTTAAGCATACTTATTACTACTAAACTGTTGATTTAGGTCAAGGGAGAAAAAAGAATAATTGCTGATCGCATGCATGCGTGTTAGATACTACTATTTAGTATTTATTATATTAGATATTCAGACTTCATAATTAAATTTAAAACTTTTTCAACGCTCATAATTAAACATAAGACCGTGTACAATAATATTAATGAATATACACACATGAGACAATATATAATATTTTAATTCGGTAAGCATTTATCGTGAGTGTACTAATTAGACCGGCCGTGCATGTATATGTGCTTTGTATTGGGCTTGTTGATTTACATCGCAGCGGTAGCGATTGCAGCGGTAGCAGCGTTTTACAAACACAGTTGAAAGTACGTTTGCAGCGGTAGCAACGTTTGCAGCGATAACATCGTTTGAAAAGTTATGATCTTATTCGTTTATCACTAACTTATGTTATTAAAATTATGATTCTTGTTCGGCTAAAATTATAGCGGTTGTGGTTAAAATGGTGCAAAATAACTAAAAAAGACATAATCAAAATTGATAAGATTTATTAAAATTATAAAACAATAAATATTATATGAGAATGATAATTAAGTTATTTTTTAAATTGATTTTTCTCTATCACAAATTTTTTTACACCATATTTTAGTATTCTGTTTATCCTACCTATTGGACTATAAATTAATGATTTACATAATTTAGCTTATTTTAGTATGTAGTATGTTTTATGCTTTTAATATGATAGCAACAATAATAATTAATATATATATATATATATATATTTATATATATATATATATATATATATATATATATGCATGGTACCCCTTACTATCTAAATGTGGGATTACTATAACATATACATCTATTGAATTCAGTTATGGTGAAGTTTGTTCAATAACTAACATGGAGACCTAAACTAGAAGATCCGGTCTCCAACTAACGAATAAACATTACTTAAAAAATAAATAATCAAGTGGGTAAATAGGTAATAAATGGGTAGAGCTTTTAACCCTTAAGAAAGAGCAAGTGGGTAAGAATTAATAAAAGACAAATTAAAAGAGTTTTTACGTAACCCAAATATAAACGTAATTAACTCATCTAAAAGTTCAATGTGTCCGTAAAAATGAAAAACAAGAAGAGCGTTTAGGTAATTAAAGTTCTAATATCATGTTAGATTTATAAAATAGGCTCAAAGTTTAGCACATAAAGACATCAAATTCTCTAACTCAAAATCAATTAGCAATGAGAAGAATTGATTGAAATTATTATATACTAGACATATTTTCTCAAAATATTTGATCTGAGACAATATATATACACTAACAGATATTTTCGATGTATTTTTTCTCGACTAAATATTATGGTTGTGTATTTGTGCTACGAAAAAGATTTGTATATCCATATTTTTGAAATGAACTAAACTACTAGTAGACAACCATTATATATATTTGAGTTCACATCACCTATCTCAAATTATTTCTCATCTTCTGTCCCAACAAGGAGATCATGTCACGTGACAATTTTAATATTATTTTATATAATAAATAAAAAGTTTCAATTAAAATAATAAAAGAAAACTACTATAATTTTTTTTCCACCCGATTACTGTTTCCATAATAAAGAAATCTTACTTCCTTCCGATAACCTTCACAATAATTTTTTTTTTTAAAAAAAAAAAGAAGAATTAAATAACACTAATATTATAGGTTTTATCTATGCATACAACTTGATATAGATATTATTTTTAACCTATTATATCAACTAAAATACATTCAATTGAAAAAATTATATAATTTTAATGAGAAACAAAATGAAAATTTTAAATCAGTTTAGTGCATACATGTATTAGTCTATTATTTTTCTTTTGCCATTTTTGTGGTAATCCAACTAACATAGGAGAGGACGAATACTTAAAAATCATTTTTTTTTAAATTGAAAAAAAAACCTTTGTTCTTCTTAAAGAAAATTAATAAAATTTAATTAAAATTAAATCAAAATAGTATTCTTTTTATAGAATGGAAGGCGTAATATACAATTATTCAAATATAAACACAATTCTAACCTACCATTAAGGGGCGAAAGCTCAGGAAGAGTAGAGAAATAGAGAAACAAATGAGGCGCATACAATTCAACACAAGCAATTACTAAAAACAGTTTTATTGATAGTCATAAAACAAACTATGTACAAACTAAAGAAAGTTAAAACTTACAATTGACTCAATATAAGTAGAACATTAAGAGGTGAAGAAGGGTTAATGGGCTACAAAGCTAAAGATTAGTCAGAGAAGGAACTATGAGTCTTTCTAAAACTTGTATTGGTTAATTAAAACCTGCCTCTTCTAATTGAGTTCGATTCCTTTTATAACATAAGGAAAGAACTATTACAGACACTTTACTATTCATGAAAGTAAATTATTACAGATACTATTCAATCACGGGGATTGATACTATTACAAATTACTATTACAAAAGTAGATGAACAGTAAAAATGAATAGTGACTTTTTACTATTCACAGGACTAAAGGCCAACAGACGACCGCAAAATCCGGAAGAATCTTTACTTTTGAGGCTACTTTCGGTGAAAGTATGAGAGCTTGCTAGAGCACTGATGACTTGGGGCCAGGGGGTCATGTGACTGATGACTAAAGGCTACTTTTCGGTGGGAAAGTAGGGGCATGATTGACTTTGGTCAGGCAAATGGGTCCTGAGCATCTTGAAGATTGATGCTGTCGTATGGATCATTATTTTCCTCATTACTAGCCACTGTCTTCTTCGAAGAAGAGGATGAACATTCTGAAGCTTCAATTTCTTCATGAAGCCTGGTGACTTGAACATTAATGGCGTCAGCCAATAATTTTGATTCACTAATAGAATAAGTTTTAACAGAAGAAACATCGAAAGAACCAGAGACACTGGGAGATGAATGTTTCTCTTTTGACTTGGTGATTTTACTGGAAGATTCCTTTTCAAGAATAGATTTAATAGAAGGAATTATAGGAAATTCCTTTTGAACTTGACCAACAATACGACTTACATCAAATTTATCCCACCATTTAATGAAATAAATTCGTGTAACCATTGAGACTGGGCTGACTGTGCTGGAGACAGTCTTTTGATCTTTTGATTTAAAAACTGTGTCGATGACTGGAGTTTGAAGGTTGTACTGCCACTTAAGAATCCAAGGAATCTTATATTTACTAACAAAATGAAGCAGTAAGGGGATACCTTCAAATTTTGGATTATAGGATGCATGATTATGAAAATGGATAACTTGGGACTGGAGAAGTTCTGAAAAAATGTCTGAAGATGGACCATAGCGAGACCACCACAGAATAAACCAATATGGAATTTGACTTTTGAATTTGTGGTCAAATTGAATGAACCACGAATAACTAAAAGATTGATTTTGGTATAAGAAAATCTTATGTCAAGCTTCCATATAATCATAATAATTAAAATGATTACTTTGATTATCTAATGGGGTAAGACCAGAAGGATGACTATTCCAATCGGGCATTGAAATAATCTTTTTAATGTAAAGAGAATGATAAATAACTTTGGATTCATCATTTCTATCATAAATAGGTTTAATAAGTATTGATTCTGTTTGAATAAGAATGTCCTTATAATACGCAGGGATTTATAAGGAGCAGAGGGAGTAAAATGTCAACCAGTTGGGAAGAACTGGAAAGCCAAGCTAACTGGATCATCTTTAGGTTTCATAAATGACTCAACATGGAAAAGGTTAACTTCGTGCGTAGGAACATACTGTGAGTTTTGACTAGGAGTTTTCTGAATTGC
This sequence comes from Aralia elata, assembly GCA_034770075.1. Taxonomy (NCBI): domain Eukaryota; kingdom Viridiplantae; phylum Streptophyta; class Magnoliopsida; order Apiales; family Araliaceae; genus Aralia; species Aralia elata. Next base: position 90,240,295 of record CM068385.1, read on the forward strand.
AGTTGATGGACTGCAAAATAGGTCAATCGATTTAGGTTTACTGGCTAGAACTGTGTTGTATGGTCTTGGGATGTTACCAAGAACACTGTATCTGTTTACTAAGTCCACAGAAGGGACAGGATTAACTGGATGAGGGACAATAATTCCCTTATTTTTGTTACTTGGGCCCGAAGGGCGAGCCGAACCGCTGGAACCACCTCTCACACTCATTTGGTAAGAGAAACAATACCTGAATTAATAAATTCTCTTGTAAGAAAATCAGAGATTGAATTATCACAACCTTTAATATATTCAATATCAAAATCAAAAATGCTTAATAACGCTTGTCATCTGGCAAAAGTATGCTTAGCAGCTATATTTTCAACATCTTTTTCTAGAATGTATTTAGCAGATTTACAATCAATTCTGACTAAAAACTTTTGATTTAATATATCGCTTTGAAATTTGTTAATACATAATATTAAAGCTAAAATTTCTTTTTTAATAGTACTATATTTAACTTGTGTTGGATCCCATTTGCCGGAGTGGAATCGAACAATTTGTTCAGCAGAAGTAGGAGTTAACTTTTGCTTGAGAATACCTCTGAAACCAATTTCAAAAGCATCTGTTTCAATAATTTTGAATGCTGAATCATTAGAAATGCCAAGACAAGGCAAGTTCTTGACATATTTTTTAATTTGTTGGACGACAGAAGTATGAATGTCAGTCCAAGGAGGGGGATTGTCTTGCAAACGCTGAAATAAAGGTTTGCAGATTAAACGAAGATCTTTATAGAATTCTCCAATGTAATTTAGATACCCCAAAAATCTTTGAAGTTGGGTTTTATCAGTGATTTTATCAGGGAATTTATCTGCGAATTGGATAGCTCTATCAATTGGCTGAATAAGACCATAATGAATAATATGTCCGAGAAACCTAACTTTAGTTTGGAACAGACTACATTTAGTGGGAGAAAGTACCAAACCATTGAGTTTGACTGTGTTGAAGAACGAATTCAAATGTTTATGATATTCTTCAATTGACTTAGAGAATATGAGGATATCATCAATATAGACGATAGCAAAATGACTGAAGGGATTCAAAATATCGTTCAAAATATTCTGAAATTCACTAGGAGCATTTTTAAGACCGAATGGCATTACCGTCCATTCGTAATGTCCAAAAGGAGTGGTGAAGGCAGTCTTATACCTATCCTTTTCATGAATTTGAATTTGTCAGAATCCTGACTTTAAATCAAATTTACTAAAGACTGTGGCTTGACTTAACCTATTGAGCAAATCTTTCTTATTGGGTAGTGGGTATCTAATCCACTCAAGAACCTTGTTCAATGGTTTATAGTTGATGACTAGATGAGGAGCACCTCTCTCTTTCTCAGCTTCATTATTAACATAAAAGGCTGGACAAGACCAAGGAGATTTACTAGGTCTAATTAGACATTTACTGAGTAATTCATTAATTTCCTTTTTACAAAGTTTCATTTGTTCATGATTCATTTGAATAGGTCTAGCCTTAGTATTTGAATTCCTTAGCATAAGGTAACCTAACAATATGCTTTTTCCTATGCCAAAAAGCATTAGGAAAATCAGAACAAAGGTTTTTACTAAGATAGTCCTTTAAATTATCGATTTTATCTTGAACTCTCTTTTCAGTGAGTTGTTTATCAACTTGTTTATACTTAATTTCTTCCTTTAAATATTTTAACTGATTGCTTTTACTAGTTAAAAGGTTTAAGGATTTATAAATAGATTCATCTTGAATTATTTTTAAATCTCTTTCTTTAGGACTAGAAATAAATTTAAAGGTAACTGTTTTACCTAAATGTTTACTGCTTAATCCTTCAGTGCTGGTGGTGAAAGGATAAAGTAAATAGATAAAAGATAATCCTAAAATAACTTTGTCAGTCATATTACGAACTAAAACAAATGATGTTTTAAAACACATATTATTCTGACATATATGAACCTTAGGTAATTTATATTTAATTTCCATTTGACTACCATTAGCAGAAATTAGTCTTTCATTAGTTTTTTAATAGTAAGTAGTAGGAGTTAATCCTTCTTGAATACAATTAAGATCTGCACCAGTATCAACTAGAGCAGGTATTTCCAGAATGAAAGTTTTATTAATAACTAAAGTGATATTAATATACCATTTTTGAATAGTAATATCTTTTAATCTTTTTAGAGAAAATCCCTGAAGATTAATCAAATTTAACTCGTCTTGCTTAGAAGTAGAAGATTCTGCCTCTTCTTCAGAAGACTCATTAATTTGAAGGATTTTATCTTTTTCTTTTAAATTTTCATTTATATTACTAATCTCTTCTCGTAACTTAGGAATTTCTAGTTTAAGATTAGCAATTTCTTTCTTTAATTTATTAACTTCTTGATTTAAATCTGGTAAAGTTATTTCTTTAATAGGAAGTTTAAACCTATCAAGAGTTTTATTAAGACTAAAAATAGGTTTTTCTTTACTCTTTTTTAGTTTATTATTATCGGTATTATCTTTAGTTAATAAATCCTTTAATTGTTTTATATACTGAGTTTTTAGCTGAGGATCTGATATTTTACTGATTAAATCTATCAACAAAGATTGTTCTTCATCATCTTTAGTTAATACATTTAATCTTTTGACACAACAATTGTTAGTACAGTCATTGGTGCATAAGGTAACTTCATCAGATTCATTTATATCAGTTTCATTATTAGTGCTACTAGTAGAATCACAAGAAATATCAGGATAATCTTCAATGTTGAAGTTATTCTCTATTCTTAGTAATTCTAAAAGTTGTTCTGAATCTTCTTCAGATATTTTTAACTGACTAAGCTTTTGTTTTATTTTACATTCATTTTTGTAATGACCTTTCTGCCCACAATTGTGGCAAGTAACTTTACTTTTGTCATAATTTTTTCTTCTATGTGAATGTTTTTTACTCGAAGATTTTGGTTTATTATAGTAAGTATCTTTACTATCCTTTTTCTGACTATGAGTATGATGTTTTCTATGTTTTTTATGACTTCTGTGAGTATCAACATGTTTATGCCTATGCTTTCTTCTAGAGGGAGCAACAGGGGGCAAACCATATTGTTCACAAAATGTTCCTAACTCATATTTAGCCTTTTGTTTATCTTTATTAGCTTGTTTACTGATCTTAAAATCGATACACATTTTTAGGCCTATTTTTTGAATATGACTTATTATGTCACCATATGTTAAATTATCATAGTCAATAAAACCTAAATCTTTACTAAGCTCTTCTCTAACTTTGTGAGCAAATAAATTAGGTAAACCGTTAACAAATTTTTCTTTCCAAAATGGTTTATTACTATCAGTTCGCATCCTCGAGAGGTAAAAATATCTTTATACCATCTAAAGTCACTTAAAGTAGGACACGTGAGATTACTTAATTGGTCGTGTATTCTTTCGGTGATATTACTAGAGGTTCCAATGAAGTGTTTTATTATGGTAAATATTAAAGTATTTACTCCATCTGGTGCACCGACACCAATATCTTCATTAAAGATGGGATTACCATCATCATCACGTTGAATAGCATGAATTATGATAAGTCTGGTATTTTCTATGAGATGCTTTTCCCACCAAGACCTAAGAATACCAGTGAAACCACTAACTAGTAATTCAACAATATCTGATTGAGCTAAATTAGTGTAATTAGTGATATAACTATTGGCGACCATGGACATATGATTTAATTTATTTAAAATTTCTTGTTCACTAAATCCATCAATATTCCATTCATAAATTTTATTTGAAGAAACAGAAATTGATTATCTAGGTTTCTCTCTTCGAACTGTAAATCCGGAGGAGTAGGTCTAGTATACCAATTTTTTGTAATACTAGCATGATTAAAAGTTAATTTATTTAATTGATCTGTAATGGATCGATTATTATTGGTAGTTGAATCAGAAACAGAATCTGACTCAGAACTAGTTTTATTACTAATTTGGTCAATAACCGCAATAGTGCTAGACTCAGCATGATTCTTTAATTTTTTAAAGATCTTATCTAATTGTTTGGTGATTTGATTGTCTTTATTAGGTAAACTTAAATTATTTCTATTTTCTGGGAGTGTAAGTAAAGGTTGTTCGATTTTACTATTTGGATTTTTAATAATAGTTTCATCGAATTTTTCTTCAATTTTGTCTAATTGTTTACCAATTGTTGATAAATATTGATTAGTGAAATTATTTTGTTCAATAATTTTCTTTTCATTTTTGTTGTTATCAGCAATTTTAAAAGGACTGGCAACAACAGAAGTATTTTTAACAGGCAAGATAATAGTTTCTAATGGGGGATGACTAGATAAAACTTTTGACTTATCTTCTTTAATCCATTGACTCTTTGTTAACACTCTACACTTTTCATGATATTTTTCATACCAATTAAAAAATGTAATATTAATTTTTTCTGTCATAATAAATCTTTTCCATCTATTAATGACCTTTTCACGTTCTTTTTCCACGTGATTAGTACGAAAAATATGCCTATTACTCTTATTTTCTTTTGAATTAAAATCATCAATAAGATTATCCCAATCAAGTTTAAACTCTTTTGTGATAACTCTTAACTGGTGATTAACAGGAGCTTCAAAATCTGTTTGGGTAAGAGATGATGGCTCATCTTCTGCTGATTCATTAGTAGTATAACACAGATGACTAGTTTGACATTCATTTAATATACCTTTCATTTTAACATCTTGTAAAGAAATATTGCTTAGTATTTCAGTATCTCTTCTAGAGGGAGCCAAAGAAGGAACTGAAGGACTAGTAAATTCTTCAATAATTAAAGGTCTTCAGGTACGTTCAAAGCTAATTTTAACAGTACCATCAGAAAATTGTCTAACATTTTCAACATTTAGTAAAGTGTTATTAATGGGTCTTTGAGGGACTTCAGTTGGTAAAATCCATTGACTAGGGAGAGTAATGTGTTTCCAGAGAATTGTTCTCAGAACTTGAACATTAGCATTACTAGTATTGCTTTGAATCAATACAGTTTGATATTTAGGGCTCTTATTAAGTGCATGAACATTTAAATTGGTTTTCATTGTTTTATAGTAAATTCTTTAAATCAAAGCTAAAGCTTGAGAACCTTCCATCATCTGGGTTATTTCACCAGATGTTTTGATATTTAAGGTTAAAGCCTTTATTAAATTTGGATCACTTAGACTTAAGGTGAAATCAGGAAAGCAATTGAAATGGATCGGACCATCATGCAGACTTTATTCCATCACAGCAATAATACTAGGGAAGTAATTAAGAAATCTGGCGTCACGAAGACACAGATAAATACTTGAATTAATTCCTTTAATGTTTAATGGTTTAACAGCAACTTGAATTAATCCTAAATAAATAAAATTGTAACCCTTTTCCTATGTTTTTTAATAACATCAGGGGTTAACAGACTACAATTTTCATATTCTTTATTAATAGCATAAACCTTTTCAACAGTTTTAACATTATAATCAGTTTTAAAATTATCCAAAAATGTTGACTGGTAAATTTCTCTTGGAAATACACTTGGTATATTCCAATTACTAAGTGCTTGATCAATATTCTCATAACTATGTTCTTCCTGGTTAACTATGTCAGGGACAGGTGGTAAAGCTGTCGTTGCGGCTGTTCTAGAACTAGCCGAAGAATCTGACCTAAATAACCTGTTCATTCTAATTATTCTAAATTCGTTTCTTATTACTAAGTTCTTTCATACAGACCCTCTTACGTTAAGCAGACACATACCTATGAACCCTTGTCTACAGCCAAATACTGCCCTACTCTCGGGACTTACAAAGGCCAACGACACATGAACAAGGTGGACTACCGTAAGTTAGGTGACTTCTGAACAAAGTAAAAGAAGAGAATTTTCGAAGAAATAGATGAATAGTTTATTTAAATAGTGAACACAGATTATCAAAAGAAAAACATAATGAAAAAAGGTTCTATATACCGGTAGTAAGTAGTGTGGCAAAAGAAATAAGTTGTACCTTTGGCTTTTAATTGATTCAATCATTTTTTAACAGTGAGTTAGGAGAGGAACGATTGTTTTAAAAAAAAAAATATTCGAAAATTATAGTAGTTTTCTTTTTTATGTTGATTGAATATTTTTATTTATTACTCTCTTCTTTCTATAATTCTCTCATTAATTCTCTTAGATATACACGAAACGTCTTATATTATGGAAAGAATATAGTATATAAAAATAACATTAAAATTGCTACATAAGATGATATATAATTTAATACAGGTGATCCGAACACTATTTATTTACCCTAGAATAATATATTCGCTAGCTCGACTAACTAACTGGCATTTTATTATCCGTAAATTTTATAAATAGTTTTTATGGTTAATATTATTTTCCTAAATAAACCTTACCAATTTTAATAAAAAAGCCACGTAGGAAACCTGCCATCTCCATCAAGTTCTATAAATAATGGAGTAGAGTGAGCAAGTCAGGTCACCAAAAAGACTCACGTAAACTCCGTTTCAACAAACACTGCTCCTCTCTATCACTCACATTTTTATACACACACTATCTCCTTCACCTTTTTAATAATATATACATACTCCCCTCCCTACACAGAAAACACAGAGAGGAGAGAGACTGGGAAAGTCAACCACATACATGAAGTTTCTCTCCGAATTCAAATCATGTTACGGTGGTGGTCTTATCGTCGCAGCGGCAGAGGATACCGACGATACGCCGCCTCAACAACAACCGCCAGTGGTGGCTCTTAATCATGCCGTCAGGATTAACCATGCAGTACCGACCGCCTCCCGGACGGCGACGACGAATCGCGGGCGTTTGAAAAAACTGCAGTCCTCATCGGCGGGGAATTGGAAACCGGTACTGTCAGTAATATTTGAGAATAGTGTGGTTTTCTCAGATGTAAGTAAACAGATCGACAAGAAGAAATCGTCAGTGAAACCCAAATCGACGGTCAGATCTTCCTCCTACGGCGGTGATGACTACGGGTAATTGTTTCTTCTTAATTCTCTACTCTTTTTTATTTTTTTTCTGTGGATTTTATTTTACTTTTCTATCCTCTAATTTATAATCTCTCAATTTTATAGCAAACGAATTGCAATTAGATAACAAAGTTTATGAGCCAGTGAAATGCATCTCTCTTACTGTTTGTATGGGACTGATTTCATGAATTAAGGTGCAAATTGGTTCTTTAACAATGCATTCAAAAAAGTTATGTTGGTATAATTAAGAGTTGTATCGACAAATTAAATTACTTTCGTAGTTATAATTAACTCTAAAAAATCAATAATGATATCTTATTTAATATCAAATATTGGCCTAACCAAAAAAAAAAAACTCTCACAATAAATAAATAATCGTAACCATCAGATCTCGGTCCATTTACAAGGTTCATAGAATTGTGGTCCCTGACGTATATACGAGGGTGTGATATATGAGAATTGAGGGGTAACAGTGAGAGGTGGCAAATTTATAATTAGTCACTACGAGTTGTAATACTAGATCACTTGCATCGGACATTGGTAAGATTACAAATTAAAAGGGCTAGCTAATTTATGGCTATCAACAAGAAATTTTAAACAAATTTAAATTGAATGTGAAATATGTCAAACTGATTTTAAAAAATCAATATTAATATTATATTTTGAAACGGATGAAATATTCTCACAACTACCTGCAAACATGTATTATGTTTTGATAAAATTCGCAATTATAAGTCGACATAAATTTATGAAAATGTACAGCAGAACTCATTCTTTTATCTGTGGACTAATGGATATTTCATATTTTGGACTTTCAGGAAAACAATCCACCCGATGGCCCTCCCTGCTTTCTCGCCCACGCCGTTTTTATTTTGATTTCGTTTGGTTCTTGTTCCAGTTCCAGGAGTGTATTGTACATTGAAATTGTGACTGGCTTAAGTTTCCTCTTACATAATCCAAATTAAATGGATTATTATTATTATTATTATTATTATTATTATTATTATTATTATTATTAGATCTTCAATGTAAGAGTGGAGTAACAACTAATTGAGGTTGACCAAATGGGTGCATGACCAAACAATTTTTGCAAGAGTTTTAACTAAATATCACAAAGACTGAATTAAATAGCTGCATCTAAGGTTAATAAATAAAATAAATATATCTTCATTATGCACGACTTCGAGTTAAACTTCTTCCTTAATTAAGAATTTTCTAAAAAGAATAGGCAGAATTGTTGTTCATTACAATAATTGCAATTGCCAATCCTCCTGTATAGAGCAGTACTATTGTCTTGTCTTTTTCCATGACTCACTCTATTGTCAAACAGCATAATTAATAAAACTTAACAATCACCTAATTACCAACTTTATACTTGTAGAGGCTCCATAACAAATTCCAGAATGTTTAGAGCCCCCGTGAATGCAAGCCATTGCAGTTAGAGCCCATTAATAGCTAGCTAGGCTTCCGTCCAAGTGTCAGGTGTAGGTGGCCGGTTATGCTGCCGCCTCACAGTTTCCTGACTGCCAGTTTGTTTCTCATTCCGCCAGTTTTTGGTCTGATTATCTTCATTCCCGGGGCAATGGCATCCATCCATTTCTTTTTCCTCTCAAATATTTAATCCAACCCATTCCATTTTCTGCAACAAGACTTGCGATTCTACCAGTGTGTCTAGCAGTTGGACGCATGTGCTCCAACATACATTTCAGCTCTGTCAAGGCCAGGGCCAGTGGTCATACTACATATATCATAATCAATTATCATCAAATTAGCCAATGAATACTAGCTAATAGGGGCTAGAATTCTTTTTCAAAAGGGTTCTCATTTAATTTGCTGGTTAAGAAATAAATAAATATCACACACCCAATGGACATACTAGACTGAATGTGTTTTGATACCAAATACCGCAATCAAAACTCTTTTATTATTTATTTATTATTTTGTTTGAAATTCTAGTGCTGATATGAAACCTTTACTTTCGGTAATGGCTCTAAACGTAATGAACCACTAAATGCTAAATCAAATAAAATACGAGGTCATTCATAGGCACAGTAATCCCACTACTCTAAAGTAGAAAGTTACTGGAGCTCTACGTACCTGTTGGATGTCTGACCAAAGTCCATCTTTTTTGATACTGATCCTGTCCTCGACAACCCCTTCCTTGAGAACTTGTAGGAGTATACACAACGCTATGAAGCTCAAGTCAAACAATGGTTCTTATTCACGAAAGAATAGATTGACAAAAACCTAGCTGACTTCTGAAGTGGTTTTGCTGTGGAAAAAGGCATATCCATAAATTCCAATATAATTACAGATTACGGAAGATGGCATAAATTTTTTAAATAAAGTCCATCAAAACCTATTGCCAAAGAGCAGATGTCATTATAGTTAGATGACCACCGTTGCCTGAGATTTAAAATACAAACTATTCACAACATCTGGGTACCCATTCTTAACAAGAACAGTCTAAGACGTACCAATTCCCGCAGACGGACACCACCAAATAATTTGCTCCAGCATTATTTAGCAGATGCCATCAGGAGTTAACTCATGGATGTTAAGGAAAAGCATTGCATTGCACACTTTCTACGTTGCTAGAAAGACAAACAGAGAGAAAAACACGTACAATAACAAGTTCATTATTGTCACATAATTGCTTAATATGGCTGTAAATATAGACTCAATCTGTCGCCTATTGGACAAGGATCAAAAAGAAAAACAATGAGGAAAAAGGCAATGAGATCAACTGGAAAATTATGCTTACAATAAATATACAACATTCATTTTAAAGAAAATTCTTAGATTGCTTATGAGGGCAAGCAATCTGGTTTCACATGTAAACAAACTACTATCATTAAACATAAAGTGTGGCCTTCTTGGTTTCTACCATGCTTACTGATTGTTAGAACAACGGGAGATGTATGCACTTGTCCGACCTGACTTTAATTTCATCCATGTAATAGTACAGTTGCTTAATTTTTAAGCTGCACTTAGATCTGAAATCAGATTTTGGGAAAGTTTGCAGTTTCCTTACCCATTGAAAATCATAAGCATTAATCTTCTTTATATTATAAACATTTTACATAAGCTTCATGTTCAGCGAGATGCGTTCAGAGAGAACAGTTTCTAGTTTTCTAAAGTTTGGCCCATAAGCTTATATTGGGCGGAGCCATACTTGGGCTGAGGTGGGCCGTAGCCCGGGGGAGTTTTTGAAAAATATTTAGTACTTATATATCTTATTTATCTATATTGCTTCCCATTACTTGTTTTACTTCTTCCATATATAGCTGGCATATGCTCCATTTTCTTGGGCAAAACTTTTTTTTACAATAAAATAAAGTTGCCCATCATCTCAAAATTGTTGCAGGAACATGCTAGTTATTTTTTTAAATCCAATGTTGCCACTATCCTCTCATTAATTATTATGTCCAGGAATTTTTATGCAACAACCAACATGGCTCCATGGAATTAAACAATTGATTCTATTTAGTGAGTGGTCTAATTGTTAAAACCAAAGCCTCCATGAATTGATTATTCTCCTGATTAAACAATTGATTCCATATTGATATAGTGAGTGTTCTACTTGGTAAAACCGAAGCCTCTACTATTGCAAGAAATAAAAATTAGCATCTGATTTGAACACTATTAAGTCATTAGCGGCAAGAAGCGGTGATTTTTGTTCATCATCGACATCAACCCCTTAGATTTCATCAAACAGACTTTGATTGAAAGGTAATTTATGTATTATGTATTAATGTATATGCTAGCTTAAAAATCTCATGAACTTAAAACAATTAATATCTTGTATAGTATATATTGTTCTGTTTGGTTGTGAATTGGTGAGAAGAAGGTATTATGCAAGTTGTGTGGAGTGATAAGGCTGAAAAATTTGGGCTAGACTCCATCTAAATAGCTATGAAATCTGTTTTTAAAAGTTGTGCACATAACATGTTTGATGATTCAATTTGAATAAGTCACAATGGAAAGTCAAGGAAGCAAGAGAGAAATAACTTTGTTTTTTTTCTTTAAATCAAGAGAAAGTGCATCAACTAGTAAAGGACATTCTCCATCTAATGTTGATATCTCAAATTTTCATCCAAAATTTTTAGATAACTTTATATTTTTCGGCCGATTGCATATGTAAAATATGTATTTAATTACAATATTGTTAATATTTACAAGGGTTAATTGCAAATTATACCCCGAAGTATACACCCTTTTACCATTCGTATCTCGATGTTTAAACGCTCTCATCCCGCTACCCAAAGTACCATTAAGTAAGCACGATGGACCCTATTCAGATTTTCGGTTAATTGTTTTGCCGGAAAATGGTCACGCATCATAATTTAATATTTAAATATTGTTGATCGTATAAATCCCGTATTTGACTTAATTAATTTGTAGAAATACATGTGAAATACTAGATTAACAAAATAAAGGGTAAAAAATTCAAACAATTTAGGAATTTCATTAATCTAATTCCATCTCATTCAACAAACCAAAACAGACAACAAATTAGAGCAACAAACCAAAGGGCCTGCTAATTCTATCTCATTTCATTCATCAAACAAAAAAAAGTGAAAATCTCCATGTTCATCTCTTTCATTTTCATTTCATCTTCATTTTCATTATAAACCCAAGTGTCCTTGAATTATGGCGAATTTTTGTAAAAGATCTAGAATATTCAAACTCAGATCTACGATTGATGCGACTAGTTTTGGTCCCGATCATCATGGATGCTTAATAAAGGGCTTTATTTGGGTTTGATCTTACTCCTGATGCTAGATCTGTTATGGGTTTGTTTCTTTAATTTTTTTGGGTTTGGTGTATGAGATAATAGATGGGTTTGATCTTACGCTTGGTTTTTTTTATTGTGGTTTGGAATTTATGGGTGTTGAGATTTCTGAAATTCTAGGTTTGAGTTTTTGGTTCTTCCTCTGCTCATGAGATTTCTGAAATTCTGGGTTTGGATTTAGGTTTTTGGTTCTTCCTCTTAGAGAGAGAAAATAAAATGGGTTTGAGATTTGACAAATTTTTGAAGATGTTGAACGAATTGGTGTTTTTAGTTTGAGATTTTCAAGCTTCATGAATGGTTATAAGGGAAGAGGATGAATGATTTAGGTATTTTGGATTTTGAAATTTTTGGTAAGTTCTATGGTAATGGAAGATGATGAAGATGGGGGAAGAAGAGGAAAAATAAAATAAAATTAGGTTTGTAAATTTGTAATTTATTGTATTAGTAAATAAAAATGTATTACTTAATCTAATTAATCATGTTTTCAAAGGTTTTATACGGTCAAGTGTATAAAAATCTGGTCAAATCGTACTTATACATACACCACCGGAATACGTGGCAGTTCCGACCACTTTTTTGGCCTAAAATTACAAAAGGGTCAGTTATGGTAACTTAACGGTACCTTGGGTAGCGGGATGAGAGCGTTTAACGGGGTACGAATGGTAAAAGGGTGTATACTTCGGGGTTTAATTTGCAATTAACTCTATTTACAAAATATTAACAATATTGTAATTAAATACATGTTTTAAATATGCAATCGGCCGAAAAATATAAAATTATCTAAAAAATTTGGCCTTCCGAACCTCTGTCAAATTATTTATAAGATCACAATTTTTTGACCGCGCGGTAGCCCGGCCAGGAAAAAATTCCTGACTCCGCCTTATACATGGTTATGAACTAATGATCTTGTCGCCCATAGAGAAAGTAGAGATGCTGACTGCTTAAATCAATGTATCTTTCAGTCTCCATGCATATTTAGAACATTAAGTCTCCACCTCTAACACCCAAAACCACCTAACTATTACTCACTACAAAGTCTATAATGTTTTCCTAACGTCCATCAAACTAAACAAGGCTACATATGCCCACTCTACATTCATAAGTCCTAGAACACAACAAGCCTTCTTAAATTAAACCCAATATCAACAGGATGGAAACCAAGAGCAAGAAAGAGTGGAATGTAACAGCAACAGCACCCAGTATCGTACATATAGGTTGACCTCTGACCTCAGAATCCAAATCCCAGATAACATCGCAAAATAAAAAGAACTTACAGAGATAAAACTGGTAACGAGTTATCTAGCAAACAGACTTAAATTAATATCATTAGCCTCTTTACATATAGGATCCATATATTAGAGATTGGAACCTAAATCTATATGGCCAGACTGATCAAATGTTCTACATTGATACAAACGAGCTTGGAACCTAAATCTATATCCAGCGTTTATAGACTGGTTTATACATATAATATTCTAAATTGATTTGGAAAAAAAAAACATCAATTTCACCAACAAAAAAAAAACTAAAATATCAAGAAGCAACTAGCCAATTTACTGGTTACTATATTTTTCCTAAGTGTCCAATGGTCTACTTCATGGGAGTAGCTTTAGCTTCAACCTCTCTGATGATTCTAGAATCTAGATGCACTGTAACCTGTGATTGAGACACATGCATGCATCAAATGTTAACCTTACTCTGAAATACTTTCGTATACTAGCTAAGAGTGCTTTATCATCTCTTTACGTACCAGGCAATTAACTCTTTGTCGCCATTAATTCTGAACTTCACTCTCAGAAGTCCAATGCCTTTTGAGCATCAGCATTGCCCTCGTCACTAAACAGATTGATACAAGTCACCTTATTATTGGCACTCGACTCGATCGAGTAGATCAAATGTGGAAGAAGCTGGAGAGGACTTCTAAACTGCCCTTTAATTTTTCCGAAGAAAACATCTCAATTGTACGTGCTTGTCTTGAAAACTGAGAAATCGCAACTGATCCAGACAAAGAAGTCCCGGACTTAACACCAACTATCACCTTTTTGAATTCAATTCCACAAGCATTTGCAAAACTACAACCATTCTTCCCATTATTGCCACTTGATATTCATGAATCAACGCCAAGAGGCCTCACTCCAGTGTATTTCCCTCCAAAAGAATTAAGTTGAAGAAAAAGAAAAATTTGAATGAAGACTTACACTCCAGGAGCGGAAGGTAAATTAAGGTAAGAAGGAATGGAACCACCATGGAAATTCGGGGATGACTTATAAGTTATAATTTAAAATGACTTATAAGTCATATTAAGTAGATTTTATAAGTAAAAGTGTTTGACACCTTTTTGACTTATAAATCAGAAATTAAGTTAAAATAAAATGTGAAGGTATCTGGCTAAAATGACTTATAAGTTAAAATAAGATTTAAAGACTATTAAAATAAAGGAAAAACAGTATTTATATTTGGTCAAATTTATTTATTTTAAAATGATTTATAAGTCATTTTTTAATAAGTCAAAATTTATTACTTATCAAAAAATGACTTATAAGTCAAAAAATAAATCACTCTCAAACACTTCAACAATAAAAAATAACTTAAAATCAATTTATAAGTTGTTGCCGAACGGGCTCTAACACAAACTCTTGCGTCTTTGTTGGCATTGAACCCATAAATTGTGTTTTATTTTCCAACACACTTTTTATCTACACAAAATGTAAAATTATACCGCATGTACAATTATTTTGTGATATATTTTGAGTCGATTTTGTAATTGTACTTTAAAGGAAGATTCGCTAATTACTCAAATTTAAAAATAAAAATTTTACAAAGGACAAAAACAAAAGAGTATTACATTATAGTCCTTTACCAACATATATTACATTTATTTATACATCCCGTCCGAACATACATTAAAAATAAAACATTCTAAGGCACTACAACAAATGAAAAATTTATAATATATCATATTCCTAATATTTCACATAAACAAGTTGATAGACTTTATAAACTTAATTGATGATGTCTTGTCCTATTTTTCTACTAGGGGTCTCCGGTGTGATCCCCGACTTCTGATATCCTACACAAACGTTTTCATTGTAATTAACGGCATTGGGCCGTCAAATGACGCTTTTCAGTATAAGTGTTAGTAGGTGGAGAAAAAATAAAAATAAAATTAATCTTTACGGACCCGTTGGTTGGGAAATGGAATGGAATAGAATATAATTACCAAAAGTTACATCGAAATAGAATGAAATAAAATATAATTATCAAAATATCCCTAATTAACTATATGTATATATATTGTGGAGTATATAAATATATTATATAATATAATATATTAAATTATATTTATACATCAATATATATATATATATAATACTCCTTTCGTTTCATATTTTAAGACCATTATTGACTTTTTAAAATCAACTTAAGATATTTTTAAACTTAAAATTGACATAGATTCCTTTGATTATGAGTATTGTAAACTATCTAAAAAATATTACTTATTGTAAGTTTTACTGTTTCATAATTTTTATTGAGTCATCTCAATTTAAGTTTGAAAATGTCTTAAATTAATTTTTAAAAGTCAATAATAATCTTAAAATTTGGAACAAAAGGAATATAATACAAAAATAAGTATAATACATATTAATATATAATATTATAATATTATATTTATATGTGTGTGTGTGTATATATATATATTATAATACTATAATTTAATATAATATAAAATAAATATAATACATATTATACTTATATATATAATTATATATTATAATATAATATATAATTATATATTAATATGTATTAGTAATATATAATATTATGTTTACATATATAAATATATTATATTATATTATATTTATTTGTATGTGTGAGGACATTTTTGTCTTAACATATTTTTATTCCTTTACTCATTAGAATTGTCATTCCTTAAGCAATGCCCATTCAAGTGTATAAAGGAATGGACATTCCATTCCATCGGAATGATCAATTCCACCAAAATGATCAATTCCACCAAAATTAACATACCAAACATAAGAATGGAATGGTTGGACGAAATGGATATTACTTTTCACCCTTCGATACGCCCAACATGTAGAATGGTCTCTTTTTTATGTGTGATTGGCGAAACACGTCCTTTCAACGCATCCTATTAGTAGATAGTTGAAACCAACCTATGTGGGATGTGCAAAGACATTCCATCAAAGAGCAATTGCACTGCCACATGCCTTGTGCATGTGACTAATATGACCTCATAGGGCCCTGTAACGTCAATTTTGTTGTTCGATAACTCGCAAATCATTTTTTTTTCTCTTCAAACTAAAACTTTAAAATATCTCGTTACTTAACTTTCTCTTATTTTCTTTGTTTTACTAAAAAAAACTCGAAGACACGCTTCTTTTGTTTTTTCTTCATTTTCTTTTCTTTTCTCTTTAAATTAAACTTCCAGACAAGGTGTTATTTTTAAATAAAACTCACAAACAAGAAATCAAAAGTATAAAAAGTCAAAATGTAAATTGAATCCCAAGGGGTTGCCTTGGTGGTTAAGGATGTTTGTTCCTCTTCACTTTCTATGTTCAAACCTTGGACCAAAACCAGGAGGAATCTCTTGAATACATTAGGATGATGTAGGGGTGTGCCCTTAAAATTGTCAGGGGAGAAATTTAGTCTCAATTAACGCGTAAGTTGGCCTAAGAACATTATTACTGTTCGACCAAAAATAAAAAAATAAAAATTGGCCAAGGGTATCACCGTTCAATTAAATAAATAAATAAAACAAAATGTAACTTCAATAGTAAAATTATTTTTAAAGTACTACGTCACAGTTGTATCATACTATTTTTTAGAAAATTGTTATTTTCACAAAAAAATTTGATATTTTTATAAAATTTTACTCACGTAAATATAAATCTCATTTACTATTTATATGAGAAAAATCTTATAAAAATATTAATTCTCTATTTTTACTGCTACATGACAATGAGATACTAATGTCTTGACAAAGTTGTAACCTAAAACTTTTGAGCGAGATGGAACCTTTAGTTGGGCTTTAAACTATTATAACATACAAAACCCAGCCCATCGAGAAGGTTAAAGCGGCAACTATTAATCCAAGGAAAGGAGGGAGAGCCAATTTCAACTCAACATTATCGCGATTCGTGAGATTATGATGAGAAAAATGATAGATCTTTGGAGTTTCAACCCCGCGAAGTTTGGAATATTTCGCTCAAGTTGAGCGCCAAAACAAACTCCCCCTTCCCAAAATATCCCTACATCAATTATTAATTCCACAAATAGTACAAGACGACAAATCACCTGCCAAATTACACAAAACTCCCCTAAAATATCTCAAACACAAAATATATAATATAAATTCTACAAATTTCAGTCATCTATTTCTAAAATAAAAATCAAATTTCAAATATACCATGCTACGAGACAGTTTAATCTTAGATGTTGCAATTAGTTAACACTTGAAATATTGCATCTAGCAAATAGTGAGATCCTCTGTGTTTACACTTTGATGATAAAGATACAAATTTGTTAGACGATGCACATATTTATATTTTAAATTTATAGTTTAAAATATTTACCAAAAGTATAAGTAAATAACACATAAGTTCCAAAACTTTTGTTTGGCACAGCATATGCTTAACTAAATGCTAATCTAAAAGTTTTGTAAAATTTATCTTAATTGAATTTAGAATTAATATATATTTGATGCATTATGTAATCTAAATGCTGTTCAAATTTATACAAAATTCTGTTTACACAACAATATAGTAAGGTTGATATTTTCCTTTTGAGTATAAAAGGAATATTATTTTCAAGATTTTCACATTCATGGGTTCTATATATATGCTAGCTTTTGAAATTAGATTTCTCATCCATGTTTGAGTTGAATTAATAAATGGGAATTTATATAAATTTTATTTAATTTTTTTATCTGTACAACTTAAAATATTTAAAAAGATTTATAAAAAAGTGAAATTGTCTTTGTGGGTGCAAAATTTTATTTCAACAATTTTTAAACAAGTTATGGTGCTTATTCCTGGTCAATGATATTGAAGCGTATAATTGGTTAAAGATCACGAGACATTTCAAATAAAAGAAGACAATGTTTATTTATTATTTAAGATTTTTATATTTTTTTACTTGGCCGGAGTTCCCACCGCATCCGTTTTTATGCAACCCTGTGTCAAGCCCTTCTTTAAGCTTCTTCAAGCGAAGCATGACTCGCAACGGAACGTGCATTAGTTGAAAAAATTCTTTTTAACTCGTTGAACCTTCAACTGACTTAACTTTTAGAAACGAATTCTTAAGTTTAGTCTGTTCAGGTGAAAAGAACTTCTCCCTTTGCCAACGATATTTCAGAAATTCACCCACCGTTCTATTTTTACAAATAAATAGAATCATTAAAAGCATGAAAGAAAAAAATAAAATAAAAATCACTCCTGCAAAGTTAAGCCAATTACCAAAGAATGACAAGCTCTTCTCTTCTAATCAAAATTCAACAAGAAAACCAATAGCATCCGTATGATTTTGGTCGTCAGTCAGTTCAGAAGTCAACCTTTGAATCAGCCACCGCTGTCCAAATACAGTACTATACGTTAGAGTTAGCGACCTCAAGCAAATTTTCACAATATTAATTAATTAATTAATTAATTTTTTCCTTTTATGTTATCACTTGAATAAATATAGAAAGGGTAAATTACGGAAAACAAGAAAGTTTTCATTCCCAGGTTTCCGTCTCAGGTCCAAGCACGAACTCACAACAACATCAACAAACGATACATATATAGAGAGAGAGAAAAAAGAAAAGAAAAAAAACAGGGACAAAAATTTATCAGAGAGAGAAAAATTTACAGAGATTCGTCTTTAGCTATTCTTTCTCATCTCTGTTCATCGATCTGTGTTGTTATTCGACTACTTCTCGTCTGCCGTTGTTCGATTCGAAAGCTCCGAAGGTTAATTCATCGATCCATCGGCTCAGCTCTTCAATTTTATTCGTAAGTTTTGTAGTTATCCCTAGATTTGAAGACCTAGGGTTTCAATCTGTGAACTTTATTGAATTTGTCTTTTGGGTATTCAATTTGGAAGTTTGGAGGTTGTGTTTTTGTAATTTGTGTCAAAACCCTACATTGCTTCGGTGTTGTATATGGGTTTAATTTGTTTTCTGTTCCTTTTTTTTTATAATGAAACTAGGGTTTTTGATCGTTGCGAGGATTGCAGCAATTGAAGTATGAGCATTCATAGCCCCGGGGAAGGGGAGAGTTAGGGTTTGTTTGGCTTTTGGAGGAATTGTTTGGACTTCCATGGGCGATGGCGGCGTTGCATGTGTTCCTTCGCAGCATATTATGGAGCAATTTTCAATTTCCGAGACTTTTTGTGTAGTTACGAAAAATGGTAAATTTAATCCCAAGTTGCTCAAGTTTGCTGAGCGAAAGTTGAAGATGAAGTTGAAGAGAGGGGAATCCGGAAAGAGAGGAGAGCTTGAGAAGAGTGAGTTTGGGTCTTTTGCTAAAAGTAAGAGTAGTAGTAATGATGTTGAGAATGTCCAAATTAAAGAAGAAGTAGAAGAGGGTGAATTGGGTTCTTTGAAGTGGCCAGAGGGGGAGGTTGAGAACGGTGAGTTCATCCCTGAAAAGCCACGGAAATTCGAAATCAAAAGTGAAATTGAGAAGGGAGAGTTTGTAGTGGATAAATGGAGGAAAGGGGACGTGGAAAAGGGTGAGTTTGTTCCGGGGAGGTGGCGGAAAGGGGAAGTGGAGAAGGGAGAATTCAGTTCGGATAAGTATAGAAAGGGGGGGCCTTGGCGCAAGAGTGAGGTGGTGAAGGATGACAGTGGTTACTCGAAAATGCGTAGGTATGATTCTTCAAAGGACAATGTATGGAAAACTGATCCGGAGCGGACATCACCTTTTGCCAAGTATTCAGGTGAAAAAGAGTTCAGTAGAAGTGGAAGCCAGGTTATTAAAAGGTCTTCCAGGTGGGGAACTAACCAGGACAGGAACCCACAGATCAGTTCAAAAATTGTGGATGAAGAAGGCTCCTTGAAGAATGAATATAACAATGGCAAAAGTCATGGTAGAGAATACTCATCAGGAAATAGATTGAAACGGCATGGTGCTGAGTCAGATAGAAGTGACAGCAGACACTACGGTGAGTTTGATGATCACGTAATTTCTAAAAGCCGTAGAATTTCTGATGATGGCAATCGCGCTGCATACTCAGAGCAGTATCAACGCCCCTCCATGGAGAGGTCATATAGAAGTTCTTTTTCGTCACGGAATATTTCCTCTGACAGGTATTCATCTAGGCACTATGAGTCTTCTCAGTCATCTAGAGCAGGTTATGACAGGCATAATAATAGTCCACATCATTATGAGCGGTCCCCACATGAGCGGGCCCGCCACCATGATTATCGGGATCGGAGTCCAGCTTGCCGTGATAAATCTCCCTATGATCGTAGCCGTTACCATGATAATAGAAATCGAAGTCCCAGTTATTCAGAGCGATCACAGCAAGATCAAGGCCGGGACCATGATCGAAGGGATCGGACTCCAAACTTCCAGGAGCGATCCCCACTCAATCGGGGAAAGCCCAGTAATTATAAGGAAACAAATCGGAAAAAAGGAGCAAATGAGAAACGGAAAATTCAGTATGGTAGTAAAGTACAAGAAGATAAGCTCAACCAGAGGAATCCTGATGGAAGGGATTCGCAGGTCTCAGCTAAGGACTCTGAAGATAGAAGCAATCTGGATAATGGTGTTGGATCCAATGAGAAAATTGTCAAACATCAAGCTCACCAGGAAGAGCAGTCCTGCAGTCCATGTTTGAATAGCAAGGAGTCTCCTCAGGTCAATGGAACTACGGAGGAACTGCTTTCTATGGAAGAGGACATGGATATTTGCGATACTCCGCCACATGTCCTTGTGGTGGCAGATTCAAGCTCAGGAAAATGGTTATACTTGGATCATTTTGGTGTGGAACGGGGCCCTTCTAGATTGTGTGACCTGAAGATACTTGTGGATGAAGGCATTCTTGTTTCTGATCATCTGATTAAGCACTTAGACGGTGACAGGTGGGTGACTGTTGAAAATGCAGTCTCCCCATTAGTGACTTCTAATTATCCATCCACTATTTCAGACACAGTCACTCAGCTGGTGAGTCCCCCTGAGGCTCCTGGTAATTTATTGGCAGACATTGGAGATGTGATGCAATCTGGTAATCAGATAGGTGAGGAAATTATGGCATCATTATCAGAGACCATGGGTGACACTATAGATGTATCAGAGACACCTGCTAATCTCCATATCGATGAACGAGTTGAAGCACTATTAGAGGGTTGTCCCATCATTCCTGGCAGGGAACTCGAGACAGTTGGCGGTAACTATTTTTTAATGATAACTCACTAACACCCCAGTTTTTATTTTGTAATGTGACAATTAGTTGTTCATCTTTTCATATGTAATTTAGCCTGTTCTTCATGTCCTTGTAATTCTATTGTCTTGCAGAAGTGCTGCAAATGACATTTGAGCATGGGGAGTGGGAGAAATTGGGAAACTTGGAAGGTACTTCATGTTTCTAGACTCTAGAGTTGCCTATAATCATCTATATGTTTTTTTGGTCAGCCATGGTTACTAGTTAACTGTTTGTGGTGATACTTCTGTACTGAATTTAATATAGGTGCTTGGCAGTTTCTAATTGGTGGTGTTTCACATTTGTTTGTATTCAAATATGGTTTTATACAAAGCAATATAGATAGACGCATATTATTATTCAGTATTTAGCATTAGGGCATATCAACACATCAAATCATGTACCATTTCCATAAAGTTTCAGGTCATGTACCTTTTCCATGGTATTGCATTCTGTTTCTGCAATTGCATATGTGGCACATGTGGGAGTGGGGTAAACATATTTTGGCCCACCTTAGAATTATCAGAGCATTTGATATGTCATGATGTTATAAAACGGCACTCTCTCTGTCTGCAAAGAGAATCCTGCTCTTCTTTGGATGTCTTTATCAATACATAACTTTAAGGACTAACTTTTATTACTAAAGAAGATTACGAGTGCATCCTATGCAAACATTAATATTTAAAAAAAAAAAATCAACAAAAAATGAAGGACTCATTTCCAGACAGAGGTACCATCATATTGTATTACCAAGATTTCATCAGCTGCAACATCATTGACATGCAAGTGAGACAGAATATGATGCAACCTTTTCTTATTCTTGACCTTGTTCTGGAATCTTATGTCTTACTGCTTTTAAAATATTATTAATTTTATATTTTTTTTGTAATTATGCCATGCATACATAAGCATCTCTGTGGATATTATGATATATATGGCGCATGCACAGGTTTCACTTGGCATCAACCGCACACAGAGGAACATTTTGATCGAAGGAGAGAAGAATGCTTATCCAGTTACCCTGACTTCTCTTTAAAGGAAACTGCAGAAGCAAGTTCAAGTGGTCCACCATCCGTTGACAATGATAATGTGTTTTCCTGTGGCGATTGGCTCACCAGCAGATGGTCATGCAAGGGTGGGGATTGGAAGAGGAATGATGATGCTTCACAGGATAGATCATGGAGAAAGAAATATCTCCTCAATGATGGCTATCCCTTGTGTCTGATGCCGAAGTCTGGGTATGAGGACCCTCGGTGGCATCGAAAAGATGAATTATACTATCCTTCTAGCAGAAGACTTGACCTCCCTGTTTGGGCATTTACCTTGCCAGATGAATTGAATGATTCTAGTAGTGTTAGCATATTAAGTCAAAGTAAACCTATTGCTGCTAGGGGAATAAAGGGAACCATGCTTCCAGTGATCAGAATAAACACCTGTGTGGTTAAGGACCATGGTTCTTTTGTATCTGAACCCCGAATAAAAGCTAGAGGAAAAGATAGATACTCTTCAAGGTCTAGTCGGCACTATTCTTTAACAACTGATGCAAAGAGACCATCAGAAGAAGTTGTTTCCAGCACTAAACACATGCATGAACAAAACTCACAGGGCTGTTGCAAGAGCATCACAACCATTAATATCCCAAAAGACCGTCTTTGCACAGCAGATGACCTACAGTTGCATATGGGTAACTGGTACTACCTTAATGGTGCTGGGCATGAACAAGGGCCATTACTATCTTCAGAACTTCAGGTTTTGGCAGATCAAGGATTCATCCAGAAGCATAGCAGTGTTTTCAGAAAAGTTGATAAAGTTTGGGTTCCAGTTATTTCAGTTGCGCAGGCTTCTCAAGCTGCTGGAAAGATCCAACGAGACAATAATTTTACATCTAGTGAGACTTCTGGAGCGTCTCTTTCAGAATCAAGGAGTGACACAGTTGGTGGAACCATCCATTCTAGTTCGTTTGATAGTTTGCATCCTCAGTTTATTGGTTATACTCGAGGCAGGCTCCACGAATTGGTCATGAAGTCGTACAAAAGTCGGGAATTTGCTGCAGCTATAAATGAGGTTCTTGATCCATGGATAAATGTGCGACAACCAAGGAAAGAGATAGAGAAACACATATATAATCCATCTATCAATGATAGATTCCAAAGATCAGGTATAGGGAAGTCATTAGCATTTTTCATATGTTCTTGATTTTGCATGTACCAATAGAGGAATAAAAAGTCCTATGATCACTTATCATTATTGCTTTCACTTACCTAGTTTTTTAAGCAGCCAACTGAAAATTTCAATTTTGAACTTTAGCATCCACCACCCATTAACTTGACAGATAATTTTTGACATCATTGCACTCTAGAAGCACTGCACCTACACTGTATTGAATGTCATTCTGAAGATATTGATGAAAATATTTTTGCTTATTGTTTGTTATTTAGAATATATTGTTTTTATACATCTTTTGATAGGTTTTCTGTATTTGCTAATTATTTCAAATTCCCTCGAAGAACATCAGAGAGTTGGTCCCCTCTCCATTTGTGCTCCATGTATAGCATGTCTTGTTTTTTTTCCTGTCTCTTTTTCCCTGGGCCATTTTGGGATAAACATACAAATGATGATGCATTATTGATGGATACATATCAATTTCATGCAGGCAAAAGAGCCAGATTTCTGTTTGATGGAAGTGAAGAAGATTACGAAATGGAAGAAGACATTCCAGCAGTTCAGAATGATGAGTACCTGTTTGACGATTTGTGCGGGGATGCTACATTCTGCAAAGAAGACTATGCAGGTTCTGAAAGTGAGATTGGGGGCTGGGGTCTACTGGATGGCCTTGTGTTGGCACGCGTCTTTCATTTTCTTAGAGCTGATATAAAATCTCTTGTTTATGCTGCTTTAACTTGTAAGCACTGGCGATCTGTCTCCAAGTTTTACAAGGATATCTGCAGACAGGCTGATTTGTCCTCTGTTGGTCCTAATTGTACTGATTCTATGATCTGTAGCATACTGGTAAGTTGCCTAGCATATATTTTCTTGGGTGGGATTGTTTGTACTGCGGGCTATCAGAAATTTGTTCAACTTTAATGTGTATGTTTGCTTGCAGGATGGTTATAACAAAGAAAATATTACTTCCTTGGTTCTTCGTGGTTGCACAAACATTACTTCTCGGGTGCTTGAAGAAGTTCTTCGGTTGCTTCCTTCTATATCATCTGTAGATATAACTGGTTGCAGCCTGTTTGAAGACTTGACTTCCAGATATCCAAATATCAAATGGGTTAATAGTCGTGCTTCACGTTTAAGAACCAAGAGTCTTAAACACATCAATGAGAGAACTTCATCAGTTTTTAAGAGTTCTAATGGTATAGATAGTCAAACTGAGGATTCTCGGGGCCTGAGAGATTATTTGGAAAACTTGAGCAAGGGAGACGGTGCAAATCAGTTATTCCGCAGAAGCTTGTACAAACGTTCAAAACTATTTGATGCAAGGAGATCGTCATCTATCCTATCTAGGGGTGCCCATCTAAGGCGTCTGGCTATTAAAAAATCAGAAAATGGCTACAAGAGGATGGAGGAATTTCTTTCTTTAAGTTTGAAGGGCATCATGAAGGAGAATACTTTCGATTTCTTTGTGCCAAAGGTACCATAATACCTGCTTTATTCTGTTATGTAAGCACGATGCATATGTGTGCTTCTAACGTTTTTCTGACCGTTCTTGTTCCCTGTTTAACATTCTTCATCAGGTTGCAGAAATTGAATATAGAATGAAGAATGGTTATTATGCAGGTCAGGGTTTAAGTTCTGTCAAGGAAGATATACGTCGGATGTGCAGGGATGCAATAAAGTAAGCTGCGGTTTTTGCATTTTGTTTAGAGTTTTCATGACTGTTTTTGGTATGTGATAATCTTATGGTAGATGATCAAAGAACTTTTAATGTAAAAGTTAAGAGCCTTTATTGCGAATGGGGTATAAGCACACTGAGGAATTAATTTTATCCTGGTTCACCTGTGGAGGACCCTGCTAAGAAATTTAATTGGCAAACTTTGTTAATAAGCACTTGCATGTTAGTGAGCAGTTACCTTATAACATGTGACTTTTTCATGTTATCTTCTAAGGAAAATTTTGTATTTTCTCTGCCATCTAGATTTTTCCCTTCATGTATGTGCATATATTAATTTCTAAGCAATCTGACTTCAATCTTATGTCAATACAGATCAAAAAATGGGGGTGATACCAGAGACATGAATCGCATCATTACCCTATTTATTCGTATTGCCACAAGTTTGGAAGGTGATTCAAAATCTTCCCATGAGAGAGATGAGATGCTGAAGATTTGGAGAGATGAGTCACCTCCAGGGTTCAGTCCTGCTCCCTCAAAGTACAAGAAGGTCAATAAAGTAGCTGAAAGGAAATATATGAATAGGAGTAATGGCTCCTCCGTCATCAATGGTGCATCTGATTATGGAGATTATGCGTCTGATGGAGAAATTAGACGACGTTTATCCAAGTTGAATAAAAAATCTATTGATTCAGGAAGTGAAACATCTGATGGTTCATCTGAAGAAACTGAATCAGATAGTGAGAGTACTGCCTCAGAAAGTGACTTGGATTTACAGGCAGAAGGTAGAGCAAGGGAATCGAGAGGGGACGGTTACTTTACCGCAGATGATGGATTTGAGTCTTTTGCAGATGACCGTGAATGGGGTGCTCGCATGACGAAAGCAAGCCTTGTTCCCCCTGTTACTAGGAAATATGAAGTCATTGATCACTATGTCATTGTAGCAGATCAGGAAGAAGTGGAAAGAAAGATGCATGTATCCTTACCTGATGATTATGAAGAGAAGCTTGATGCTCAGAAAAATGGTACCGAGGAGTCAGATATGGAAATTCCTGAAGTCAAAGACTATAAACCTAGGAAGCAGCTTGGAGATGAGGTGTTAGAACAAGAAGTTTATGGCATTGATCCATACACTCACAATCTACTACTTGATTCCATGCCAGAGGAATCAGATTGGCCTCTTTTGGATAAGCATATATTTATTGAAGATGTGCTCCTCCGTACTCTGAATAAGCAAGTCAGAAGTTTCACAGGCACTGAGCACACTCCTATGAAATATCCTTTAGAGCCTGTTATCGAAGATATACTTAAATCTGCTGAGGAAGACCATGATACACGAACTGTAAGCGTATGTCATTTTATGCTGAATGCTATTAAAAGTCGTCCCGAGGACAATTATGTTTCTTATAGAAAGGTACCTTGCACTTATCTTTAACTGCTGCAATTACTTGTCATCATTGTTGTTGCCAAACCTTTTTTTGTTTGATGATACTGATTTTTTATTTTGCGATGTTATTAATGATATGTTTGTCAGGGACTTGGTGTTGTCTGCAACAAAGAAGGTGGCTTTGGCGAGGATGATTTTGTTGTTGAGTTTTTGGGAGAGGTAAGGATGAAAGAAATAATCCTGATTCCTGAGCTCACTTCTGCGGATTTAGGCCATGTTTGTTTGCAAGGATTATAATCCCATGGATTATAATCCCAAGACTATTAATCCTAGGATTAAATAGTCCTAGTCACATGTTTGTTTTTTATGGGATTATTCATGGGATAACTTACAATAATCCTATGTTATGTTTGTTTTTTTCAAGATTAATTAGAGGATTGGATAAAAAAATATCGTTTGGACTATTATATCCTTATCAATAATAACATATTTATTCAATAGCATCATTATTAAATATCATTTGGACTATTTTATCCTTACCAATAATAATAATATATGTATTCAATATTTCTATTATTTAATATTATTATTATACATTTATACGTATTATTATTATTTAATAATATACAGATGTGAAATATATTATTTCCAATGTAACGCGTACTGCATGTATGTTTACAAACTTATTATTTTGTTTACTTCTATTAAAAAAAATATGATTAATGTAAATGTACGTACTGAATTTTTTTTTATAAAAAAAGTACGTACATGTGCATGTATGTATTATTTTAATAAGTTTATTTGATTTATTAAATGTAAGTAATGATTAGCAAAAAAAAAAACAAAGTTTATTTGGTTTATTAAATGTACATACTGAATTGAAAGAGAAAAAAAGAAGAAAGAAAAGGTACGTACATGTGCATGTATGTATTATTCTAATAAGCTGGTTGGTTTATTAAATGTATGTACTGATTAGCAAAAAAAAAAACAAAGTTTATTTGGTTTATTAAATGTACGTACTGAATTGAAAAAAAAAGGCACATACATGTGCATGTATGTATTATTTCTAATAAGTTTATTTGGTTTATTAAATGTATGTACTGATTAGCAAAAAAAAAAATTTATTTGGTTTATTAAATGTACGTACTGAATTAAAAAAAAAACGTACATGCGGTACGTACTGCATGTATGTATTATTTAAATACAAGACAAATCTGTATGTACTATATACTTACAGAATAACAATGCTATAAAAGGTTGAGGTTAATTTTGTCTAAAAAAATTTAGTCCCAAATGGTGGGGATTATAATACCTGGTTGAACATGGTATTAAATAACCCTCCATATTAAGTCATTTTATAATCTCTGGACTAATAATTCCAAGTTCAAATTTAAAAACGGATTAATAGTCCTATCCCAAGTGTAATCCTTGCAAACAAACATAGCCTTAGAGTACTAAATTAAACTTATTTTACCAGATTTTAGTTCCTACAGATAGTAATACTTGGAACTTTATGTTAATCTTGCTCCCCTTCTTTTCTGTTGATGAAAGGTTTATCCTGCTTGGAAATGGTTTGAAAAGCAAGATGGGATTCGCTCTTTGCAGAAAGATAGTAAAGATCCAGCACCAGAGTTCTACAACATTTACCTTGAGAGGCCAAAGGTATCCTTAATTTACTTGAATTTTTTTGCTTATTACTAATTTTTTAAATTCTTTTGACCTGATCATGTATTTTTCTGTGGCAGGGTGATGCTGATGGTTATGATTTAGTAGTAGTTGATGCAATGCACAAGGCAAACTATGCAAGTCGAATATGTCATTCTTGTAGACCTAATTGTGAAGCTAAGTAAGTTTATCCATCCTGGATCTCGAACAATCTATACTCCTATTTTTTTTGGGTTGAAAAACATTTATTGTAGTTATTATCACCCACTTTAGCTTGGGATTATTGTACTACATGGCAGTTGCTAAATTTTGAGGGAGAAAAGCTGACTTTTTTATATCAGTAGGCTTGACTTGCGTTTTGCCATTTATACTCAATTGTCATGGTCTTCTGGCTATTTTGTACACTGAGAATATAGATGGATTTAAATTATCTCTAGTCTTTCTTGCATCCAATGCATTTGCAATTGTTTTTAAATCTCCTGAGCTTATAGCATACAGTATCATTTATTAACTGCCACTAATCATTCTTTTATTTTGGTCGTGTTAATTATCATATCTATCTGCATACTGTCAGTCTTTGGATTGAACTTCTTTGAGTATGAATCACCTTTTATTAAGTTCTTGAATTGGCAGGAAAAAGAAGATTTAAGGTTAGAATTTGGAAGATAGTATGATTCTTTAACAGTCATTTTCTAGGATGTTTTCTTCAATTTGCCGTTTGTGAACTAAGTAGGAGAATACGGTCGATGAAGAAGGGTCATGAATCCGTTCCTTACAGCGAAAGAAATCCCTATTTATGATGAAGTATGAATTTTTTTAACATAAATTTACTTGACTGATGGTGAGAGACATGCACAATGCATATGGTCTTCAAACTTCAAAGTACTGGATGGTTTCCCTTCCAAATTTGGTTTGTTGCCATTTACACTCATATTTAAAACCTATGCACCTGGTGCACTTGATAAAATGTTACTGCAAAGCTATCAAGGTACACCAATCTTGCTATTTCCCTTTCAAAGTAGAATAGATATGTCAGAAATTGTACCACTAAAGACAGTGGAGGAGTCATTTTTTGGGTGGGTTGGTCTTGTGTAAGGAAGGTCAATTAATACACTTGCAAGAAGCTTGGTGATTCGACTTGAAGGTGACAAAAGAATTAGAGGACTATAAGAAAACCGATTACGTGAAGACATTTTTGTCAAGGATAATAAACGGGTATATGGTTTTCTCAATGGCACAAAAAATTCTTTTAGTGCTTGGGCTACTTGAGTTGATTTAAATCTTCTATTGATAATAAAATTTTTGAAGTGCCGTGTGATGGGTTTTTCCTCCCTTTCTGATCACATGTTGTAGATTTAGTACTTCTCAAGTTTAGTTCCTGTCATTTGATTATCTTTTTTACCTCACATGAATGATGACCCTTTATCTGATTGCAAGGATTATTTTGTCATACTAATATCATACTAACCTGCATTACCACATTTTGCAGAGTTACTGCTGTTGATGGTCAGTATCAGATAGGAATCTACACTGTACGCCCTATTGGATATGGAGAAGAAGTGACGTTCGATTATAACTCTGTTACAGAGGTTAGTCTTTAGTCTATCTAATCTTTTTTTTTCTCTCGAGGTTATAGACTATTAGTTTAATATTCCATGATTCTTTGTCGATATTCTTGATAATGCTACAGAGTAAGGAAGAATATGAAGCATCTGTTTGCCTCTGTGGTAGCCAAGTTTGTCGCGGAAGCTATTTGAATCTGACAGGTGAAGGAGCTTTTCAAAAGGTACAGAGTGAACCTATTGATATTAAATATAACATCTGAGTGGTGTTTATTATGTTTTGTTTCCTTTCGCAAAACAATTGGATAATTGAAAAGTGGTCAAGTATGACAATTTTGGGAAGTTGGATTTCCGCATGCATGGCATAAAGGCCTGCGTTATTACACTTCTTTCTTGCCAATGCTTATTTTATCTAGTGCTTCTTCCTAGTCTTAACTCACCTAATTGAAACCCCAAGTGGTGGTGAACATCATAAGTACTTTGATGAGTTCTACATCATGATTTCAAAACACCATTGCCAGTGCTCACCAAAAGAGGGAGGTGGTGGGTTCCTTTACCTAATTGAATTTGTCCGTCCTTTAAGATTGCATCACTACATCTTCTGTTTACTTGATTTTAACATCCACCAGGTACTAAAAGAGTGCCATGGAATACTGGATCGGCATCAGTTGATGCTAGAGGCGTGTGAACTTAATTCAGTATCTGAAGACGATTACATTGACTTGGGTAAGGCTGGACTGGGAAGTTGTTTGCTTGGTGGGTTACCTGATTGGCTGATTGCATATTCTGCTCGTCTGGTATGTCTTTACTCTGTATACTTCTGTGTTATAGGATTGAATCTTATACAGTCCCCTGTCCCCCTTCCCTCTGACACTTCAACATTTTGGATGAAGGTGAGATTTATCAATTCTGAGAGGGTTAAGCTCCCAAAGGAGATTTTAAGGCATAATTTGGAAGAGAAGAGGAAATATTTTGCAGAGATTTGCATGGATGTTGAGAAGAGTGATGCTGAAGTGCAGGTGAGCCCTCCCCCCCCCCCCCCCCCCCCCCCCCCTCCTTCCTTTTCTCTCTCTCTCTGTGCATGTTGTGAGTTAGCATGTGCTTGTTCCTTTTATTTCTAAGGTCAAGGATGTTGTTGGCTTGCTCATTTTCATAGTTTTTCTTCTTGATGAGACAGGCTGAGGGTGTCTACAACCAACGACTTCAGAATTTGGCTCTTACTCTAGACAAGGTAGCTGCATTCCCATAAAGGACTTGCTTATCTTTTTTCTTACATCTCTGTCTTTTAACAAAAGCACGTAGCAAATAAAACATTCATATAATCATATCCTGAGTCAGGTTGTTTAAGCATAATGGTTCTACACTCAACTTATTGTCGTGCTTGGACTTAAAATAGCCTCCTAAGAGTATGGAATTATCACCAAAAGAAAAAAAGGGAAAAGAAAAAAGTAGCGTCCTAACATGGACTAGAGGACTTGGATATTTTCTTTATTATGTGTATGAATCTAATGTTAAGTTATTTAAATTAGATTCTCTTGATTATATTTTGTTGGTTATCAATTTAATCAATAGTTCTATTAAGTACGTCCAGGCTTCTGATTTTCACAACAACCTAAAGGCAAGCAACAGAGTACGTGGTTATTTTATTTTTGAGTTATTTTTATAGGTGAGGTATGTGATGCGATGCGTTTTTGGTGACCCAAAGAAAGCTCCTCCCCCACTAGAGAGGCTTAGTCCTGAAGAAGCAGTGTCCTTTATCTGGAAAGGAGAAGGATCACTTGTTGATGAACTCCTCCAGTGCATGGCTCCTCATATGGAAGATGGCCTGCTGAATGACCTCAAGTCCAGTATTCGTGCTCACGACCCATCTGGTTCTGATGACATCCCAAGGGAACTTCGCAAATCTTTGATATGGTGAGGCAGAATTCACTTCTTCTTTTCATTTGTTAAGGACTATAGAACATGCAATTCAGTTGAGCTTGTTACTTTGTCAGGCTGAGGGATGAGGTCCGAAATCTACCATGTACATACAAATGTCGGCATGATGCTGCTGCTGACTTGATCCACATATATGCTTTTACAAAGTGCTTTTTTAGAATACGGGTGAGTCTTGTTATCATGCCTAGTTTGGGATACTTTGAGGTTGTGTACCCTCTATTGACCTTTTCAAACATTATGTTTTTTATTTTCCAGGAATACAAGGCTGTAACTTCGCCACCAGTTTTCATCAGTCCTCTTGACTTGGGCCCCAAGTACAGTGATAAATTGGGGTCAGGTTTCCATGAGTATCGTAAGACATATGGTGAGAATTACTGCTTGGGGCAGCTAATATTTTGGCATAACCAAACTAATGCTGAGCCAGATTGTAGCCTAGCCAATGCGAGCAGAGGTTGTTTATCTCTTCCCGATATTGGTTCTTTTTATGCCAAGGTCCAGAAGCCGTCCAAACAACGGATTTATGGCCCAAGAACTCTGAAATTTATGCTGTCAAGGATGGTGAGCTTTATTTATTTATCCATATCTTTTCTTATCTATTTCTTCACTTACTGGACAAAAAGATAACTAAACGACCACCCCACTCCAAACCCTGCTCCTGTCAGATTTCTTTGGTACTCAAGTCCAGGGTTGGATGCCGTAATAAAGGAAGGTGGGTAATTCCCACCTTGATTTTAGGAGGAAAAAAATTAGTAGTAATAATATATTAAATTTTTTTTAGAAAAAAGGACGAGTGAAAATAAATATTACTTCACCACCATGATTTTGTAGGGAAAAAAACTAACTTTATTTTTCGGCTTTTCGCCCATCTTAGACAATAATTCCTGTTTACGCCACTGCCCCAGTCTTTTATGAGCAATCAAACTCCTGCCTTTCTTTTGGCCACTTGACTAACTGGTCTTGAATTATTGGTGTTTTCTTCCACATTGTTTTTGAATCATCAAAGTGGTTCCTTGATTCAACTGAAAAATAAGATAGGATAGAATCAGATTCTGGACTAGAATTGTCCGTGTCATCACGCTAACCCCCCTGTGCTGCAATTCTTGTGTTATAATGCTTATTTTTGGTATTTTGGACCTGCCTTGTAACCTTGACAATTGTTTGGGTAGGTCAGTTTTATCAATTATGGAGGAGTTCGAATGTTACATGGAGATAGACTAGTCTTTAGGTGCTGTTAAATTCAAACAACAGGACATATTCTTTTGCTGAACCAATTTCCTTGACTATGATAAACCATATAATAATACATTATTGACTATGGAGGAGTTCATATATTACATGGAGATAGACTGGTGTTTAGGTGCTGTTAAATTCGAACTATGGGATAAATTTTTTGGCTGAACCAATGTCCTTGACTATGATAATCCTTATAATACTACATTATTGTGGATGGAGAAGAGTTTAGGGGTTTCTTGTGAGGTTGAAAGTTACATGGCCTACATTGGGGTCAATTCACATGATTCAACCCAAAGAGTCCCATTGTGACCCCAACCTGAATTAAGTGATTGTTGAGAGACCAAAATGTAAATATGATATTGCAACCACCAATTAAGGTTAATTATCCATTGAAGATTTTAAAAGATCGATAAACAGCTCTTGATTGTCTTCCAGTATATTTCAGCAAAATGTACGTAAACATGCACATTTGGGGGTAGGAGGTTGATGAAATCCTGATATATTTACTTCAATCCCATAATAAATATTGTTTAGGATTGCTGGAATCTCTGCTTAGTCTATAACCATCCAGCTGGGGGATCATAGTCAGTTCTTTCCATTTGGAACATTCCTACTATTAATTCCTGGAAAAACCTAGCCAGGTGGGTCAGTTGATCGGCTGTCCACTAGATACGCATACATGTTCTTTTCTACTGTGCGTTGGAAAATTCATCATAGGATTATAGTAAAGATGTCTGGAATCAAGTGCCCAATTCATTAAGTGGGCGCAGTTAAGTAAGTGCAGTTTTGAAAATATGAAAACTTGAGAGCATTCCGAGAGCAAAAATTAAACAGTTGATTGTCATACACTTGTATTATTTACAATGTTTGTTAGCTTATCAGTAGTACATTACTAGAAACAGGAGAAAATTGAATCTATGACTGCTGGTATTGAAGTAGAAGTTGCTTCGGAGTTGTTAATATTTGATTGACCTGAATCCTTGTTTTATCTAATTATCCTTGTTAGGGATACCTTTTGCAGTACCTTAAATATTGTTGTGTTCTCAGGTGAAGCAGCCCCAGAGACCGTGGCCGAAGGACCGGATATGGTCATTTGAGAATTCTCCAAAAATTTTTGGCAGCCCAATGCTGGATGGTGTTTTACATAATGCTTCGCTGGACAAAGAGTTGGTGCATTGGTTGAAGCACAGACCTCCAATTTTCCATGCCACATGGGATAGGTAGGTTCTGCATGACTCTTGAAGCAGCAGCAGCAGCAGAAGCAGCAGCGGATTGTAATACAAGAGGGATTCTTTTTCTTTCTCAAAGGTTTAGGAAAATGCAGCAGGCCCATTCTATTTAGGGGTTTGGCCATTATTTTGAAGTAATGGAATACAAAGCAATGTTCCATTACACAGCTGCTGATTTTCATTCTTCTGTACAGTTTTTCTTCGTTTTTAGGTTTGTAATCTGTAATTCATTATTGGGTAGTTGCAGTGTTTTTTATGATAGTTTGATGAGAAATGAAAAGTAAAAGAAAAATTTGTTAATTAGATACCATATTTTTTAGGCTTCATCATTGTTCGTCTCTCCGCAAGTTCATTTTCTAATTTTCTGGTAGCTATGGAGTTGCACTCGAGCTTCAATTTTTATTTTTTTTAATTTTCTTTTATAATTGGCATTAGTGGGATTAAAGGTGAGTACGATAAGCTAATGTATAGCTGTACTTTCTTTTCTTTTCTGTAATATTTTTTGATTGTCAATCTAATTTCAGAGGAAAATTATCCATTAGGTGCCAAGTTTGATTTTCACGACTTGAGTTTGTGTTTTTTACTTTTATTGTGAACTTTCTTTTCTTCTAATATTTAACTTATTTATTTATTTATTAATTTAAGAATGAATTATTGTTAACTTTCATTTCTTCTTATATAGTCTGCTTATTTATTCATCCAGTCTTATTGTGAGTACAGTCTCGCAGTAAGTTTCACACGAGTGTGTGATAGAAAAAAATTATATTTTCCTCGTTAGTCTCACTCACATTGACCTAAAGTGAAATTTGAATTGAGACGAGTGAAGTAATTTTGCAATCATTATGGTTGTAAATTAGTCAAAAGGTGGTACCCTGAATCCACGTCCTTTGGGCCCCAACTCTTTTCTTTATTCAGTAATGCATGCTTTTTGGTTCTTGCTTCATGCCACAATATTCCACATCTCCATTCTCATTCAAGCATATATTTACTGGTTAGGGGTCTCAAGGGGTTGAGCTTTTCAACAGCTAGGGGACCCTAGATCTATAATTCAAGAAAAAATCCAAGAATAAATACGGTACTAGGCTGACAGCTGACTTATGTATTTGAATTCCTTAAATACAAACATTAGACCTAAAAGATTAAAGAGGACGTGTTATTAGTTTATTACATTTGGTTCAGGTTAAAAGGTAAAAGCTTTCGATAATTATTTTTTTAAAAGAGTGAAGGTAGGGGTTTTAAATTTTTTATTTTAAAAAATGTTTTAAATGACGTGTCATTTAAAACATTACTAAAAACACGAGACCTTTGGCATTACTTTTCTTAAAAAAGAGGCTTTAAATGATTTATAGTACTAAAAACACGAGACCTTTGGCATTACTTTTCTTAAAAAAGAGGCTTTAAATGATTTATAGTTTTTCTTTCATCCGATTAAATATTTCTTTACTAAAAAGTAGTTATTATTAAATTTGTTAGGCGCTCAATGCATAGCTAGTAAATTAATAGAGCATGCACAATCTTTGATAGTCAAAAGGCCCTTTACGAATTACCCACCAAAATTGATCAATTCAGGTTTAGATGAGGATGCCTAGCAATATATCATATATATGCACCCCTCCCACTTTCCTTCTTACCCCTTCAAAGGAATCCGAAGTCCAGAAAAAAACAAGAGACACACTTACCAAAAAGTAGTAAAGTTAAACAAGGACTGCTCTTCACAAATTAAACAGACTTTTCCATGCATCATCCACCGCAAATCTCGTTGGCAGAATATATGTATCTTTACTTGTACTACAATGTGTGTGTGTGTGTGTATATATATATATACAGCCAGGATCAGGTCCGGACTCCCGGACCTGATCAAAATACGGACCTCAAAATTTTTTTTTTTTTTTTGCACTTTTTTTTTTCAAAACAACTAAAAAAAAATATATAGGTATTTTTGGTACTGAAAAAATTTGTTAAGACACTGTTTTGGGTATGATTTGGATACATATAACAAAAAGTGTTGTACCGACTGTATAACACTGTTTGTTATATGTATCCAAATCATACCCAAAACATTGTATTAACAAATTTTTTCAGTACCAAAAATAACTATATATTTTTTTTTAGTTGTTTTGAAAAAAAAAAGTGCAAAAAAAAAAAAAAAAAAATTGGGTCCGGATTTTATCAGGTCCGGGAGTCCGGACCTGATCCGGCCTCTATATATATATATATATATATATATATATATATATATATTACTTCACTTTCTTCCTATTATCTTTATTATCTAAACTTGAGCCCCCAACACAGAAACTGGGAGAGAGAGACTCCACAACCAAATTTCTTCTTCTTCTTCTCGAAAATATATCCTTCAAGACTTTATTATATATCATTTCTAGCAAAATGGCCAAAATCGTTGGTGTTTTTGTGTGCATTTTGATCATGACATTCGATGTAATTGCTGGAGTTCTCGGGATCAGAGCCGAAGCAGCTCAAAACCAGGTACTCCCTTCCTTCAAAATTATAAAATCATTATTGATTTTCAAAATTTATTTTGAAATATTTTTAAATGCAAAATTGTTATATCTACTTTATTAAAAATTATGAAGCAAAAATAAGCTCATAATCAATTGTAATGTTAGATTGTTTAAAATATTTGTCGTTGTATTTACTAAAGTTGAATGAATTTATGTTAATTTTGAGGCGAAAAATGTGTTAAGTTACTTTGAAAGGGTAATAAGAATCTTATATTTAGGAGTGGAGGGAGCATCCAGTATTTTACTCTTTTAATGGCAAAATAATTAACATGAATACATGTACTTTTCTCTTTTAATTTAAATCTGAAGAAAATTAATTATGTTTGATCTAATTTTCATATATATATATTTATATATATATAATGATCAGGTTAAGCATTTAAGGCTATGGATATTTGAGTGCAAGGAACCAAGTCATGAAGCCTTCACGCTAGGGTTTGCTGCAGCAGTGCTTCTAGGTCTAGCCCATGTTCTTGCAAACTTGGTGGGTGGGTGCAATGTTGTTTGTACTCAAGAAGATCTTGAAAAAGCTTCTCCTAATAGGCAATTGTCATTAGCATGCCTCCTTTTCACATGGTATACGCATCTTTTTTCAATTTAGTTAATTAATACCTTCCATTTGTTACTATATCTTTAATTTCAAATTATTCCCAACTTTCTTTTTTATATTCACTTTCTTGATTAATCTTCTTAATTCTTATTGTAAATTATATTCCTAGTAAAATGAAATTCTTATTGTTTACGAAAAAGAAGCATGCAGCAAATTCTAAGGACAAATTATCTTTTAGTGGCAACACTAAGGACCTCACTTGTATGTTTGAGTGCACTATTATATACGAGGGATGATTCATAACCACAGTCATAAGAACAGTCCTAATCTTATCACAGATTCTTATCGGCTCGTCCAAAGTGTGATTGAATGGTTAGGGTGATCACTCTCTCAATTTAGTTTGAGAGACAGTAACAAACTAAACTGTTCGTAATTATATTATGGCCGTTAAATCAAATTTTAAATGATAAAATATGTGTTGTAAGAATATATTATCCTTATAACTGTTACCGTGAATCTTTTTCCTCATATATATATATATATATATAGACACACACACCAAGAGTTAAAAGTAGGGAAATGATAGTTTGATTGCAAAAATATTAATTTCATCGACATGCATAGAGTACATTGTCATACCATGTGTCTATTTTGTACATTCGTCGGTAACGACATTTCCTATCCGGAAAGTATCATCTCCTTAGATTATGAATATTAAATCTGTCAATACATATATAGTTGTTCTCCATTGCAGTACATCTACTAGGCTAGGCTAGAAATGGTATTTCCAATGCAAAATTTAAATCATCACCCTAAAATTATGGATTTTACTTTTGGCGATCAGGATCATAGTAGCCGTTGGATTGGGCATGCTGGTGATTGGGACAACATCAAACAGAAAGTCAAGAAGTTCATGTGGTTTCACACACCACCATTTTCTATCAATTGGAGGGATTCTTTGCATGGTTCATGGTCTCTTTTCTGTCGCCTATTATGTTACTGCCAACGCCGCACTCACCGAGTAGAACATATATATATATATATATATATATATATATATATATATAGGAATTAATTAATGGGGATAAATAATTATTCTCACAGTACGTACCTTTTTTTAATTTCACTTTTAAGTATTTAATTTCTCTCTCTCTCTATATATATATATATATATAATCCCGGTGTCATGTTACTACTTTATTCACCCATTGATCCCTTTCCAGCCGGGTTAAATGTTTTTTATCTTACTGTACTTTAGGTTAATAATAAACGACTAACTATATTTTTTTTTTTTCCAGTCAACTACCTCAACTTTAATTTACTTACAAGAGTTATAAAAATCGATTAGTTTGACTTTTATGAGAAAGTTGAGTTAGTCTATAATTAAGAAGGAGAAATTCCACCTCTATGATAACACGGAGAATCAATAATGACGTGTATAAATAACTCATTTATCAAAAAAAAATATTAATTAATGTGAAGAAAAAATAAATTATTATTTCTCTCTCTACTGATCTACTCCATCTTCATCATTAAGTTTTTTCCATGACAGATCTTCAACTTTAACTTTAAAAGTAAATGATACTCCATTAAAACTAAATTCGTATTTGTTTCTCACTCTTCTTCTACAAAAATCCACAAAAATTATTCTCATCATAATGCACCAAATTAAAATATGATACAGAAATTAGATGCACCCAGATAATTGCCCACCATTGTTCTTCTTTAAATACAATGATTAACCTTCATCAACATAAATAATTTTTTTTCCACCATCATTAGAGTCATCAGATCATCAAAAGCCATCACCATTGTCCTTCATCTCCATTCCCACCAAGTTTAGCATCACCATCATCTACATCCACTAGTATAACCACTACCTAATTTATACAGAAGCCAATTGAGAGTTTTCGCCTACCCGTGCAGCCCAAAAAGACTTCATGGCTAGAGGCGAAG
Source organism: Aralia elata (assembly GCA_034770075.1). Lineage (NCBI taxonomy): Eukaryota > Viridiplantae > Streptophyta > Magnoliopsida > Apiales > Araliaceae > Aralia > Aralia elata. The sequence continues at coordinate 90,279,373 of CM068385.1, forward strand.
AACAGATCTATATGACCTAGAACTATCATCGAGGCTAGAGAGTAGCAAAGAACGATGATGATTCAGATTTATGACTAGCGCTAAAGAGAGGCGAAGAAGAGATGGCCCAGATCTACAAATGATTTTGGGTTTATGGATAGTTTTGTTTTTGAAAATTTAACGTATATAGATGATTTTGTTTGGGGAGAAGAAGATGATGAACAGTGGGTTGTGGGTTATTTTAGTTAGGTATTTTTTGTGGGTTTTCAAGTGAAGAAGATGAAATGCATTTTGATATTATGTTTAATTTATTATATTGTTGAATAGAAATTATTGGAATGTTTGGGTCGGGTTAATGGGTGGTGGGTTGGTCTTTATTAGGACATTAACTTACATGTCAAAAAGAAGTTTACAACAAAAATTTTATGGATACGTGAGATTGTCATGTCAATTTGCCATTAAAAATCTAACGTCCAAGATGGAATTTTAAATTTTTGTTAGAAAATAAAAGTTGAGTTAGTTGACTGTAGGAAAAAAAATATATAGTTAATCATTTGCAAGTTGACCTAAAATATAGTGATATAAAAAACATTTAACCCCTTCTCAGCCAAAATAACTTTAGATTTCAATTAATTGTAATGACAAAACCACACTCAATCAGTAGTTAATTTAAGGCAAAATTAATGAATTACCCACTGTAATTGACAAGTTTTACTCATTATACCATCGAACTTTTAATATTTCAAATTACCCTAGATTTGGTCATATTGTTATCTCTGGCTCACGGTTGTTAAATCATTTCAGCTTTTGTCCTACGTGAAAAAGAAAAAAGAAAATAAATAAATCTGATTTATTCTTTCTCTTCCTTCCTCCCATCTTTTTCTTCTCCCTTTTATTCCAGATCAAATAGATCTGCGTATTTTCTCTCTAAAATCTATGAAACATACACATCTTTTTTATTCTATTCTCTTTTATGAGGTGATTCTGTTTCGTCCTTCCTTCCGGCCGCAGATCCTCTTATAACACTCCCTCACGAACATATCCTCCACATAAAAACCCGATTTCGCTAAAAACGTGGAGTAATTGGAGAAAAACAACACGAACCCAGATACCACGACGTCGTCTCCATATGACCAAAACGATTCTCTCTCCGGATCGGAGATTGAGAGGTCGAGATTTAGGGTTTTGAGGATGGGGGTGAAGATTGGATTTTTGATTGGGGAGGGAATGGGTTTGGGGAGGTTTCAAGAAGGAAGACGGTGAAAGAGTGGAAGAGGGTCGGTGGTTTATGGTGGAATTGGGGAAGAGTGTGGTGGAGAGAGAGGATTCGGTAGTGGCGAAGGATGGGTGAGGCATTCGAAGACGACCATTTGGTGGATGTATGGGACGTCAGTTACGGTGGCGAGACGAATCCGAGATAAGAGTGGGTAGCCCACTGGGTAATTTTCTCGGAGGGTGGTGTTGGGTGTCAGAGCTAGAGACGGCGGTGGCGATGCTGCGAGAGCTATTTTCTCTTATAAGAGTGTTTACAGTAGTCTTGATTTTTTTTGCCACATAAATAATATTTTTGATTTTTGTATTTCTTTTCTAGAGCCACGTAGATAAAAAATTAACGTTTGTTTAATTTTTTTAACGGAGTAGTGCAATTATAAATTTTAATTAATTTACGGGGGTAATTTAAAAAATTAAAAGTTCAATAGTATAATCAGTAAAACATGTCAACTACGGTGGATAATTCATTAGTTTTGCCATTAATTTAATAAGGAGAATCAGCTACATTTAAATCATTTGCAAATCTTCCCTGATTGCTGCCAAGTTTACTGCTAATTATGCATTTGGTTGCAATTATATTGCTTTATCCAGATCTTCCCCAAGATGGGATCGTATGTTCTTTTTAATTTCAATTCTTCTTATACATTTTTTTCATTGTATATTAATAATATTCAATAATATAATAAATAATTTGTGCAGTTCAACCGATGAAAAGTGGAATGTATCTATTATCTCTCAACTTTATTTTATTTTATTTTTTAAACCAACCCCACTTTTTGAGGAATATTATCTCTCAACTTAATAAAACATGAAAATGATATATATTGCGACTTTTTGATTACCACTTATGTGGATAAATATTAATAATAATCTTTTTGGAGAGATATATAATAATTGAGATTCTTCAATAATTTTTATCAATCCCGTGTATAAGTTTCGTAATTATAATTGAATGTAAATTTATTGATGCAAGGTTTTAAGCTAAAAAAAACTCAATGTTTGATATTTATTTTATTACTTTAATAATAAAATTTAATTTCATTTTGCATAATTAAATGTATCATAAATTTTGTCCATAATTATACATTTTATAATTTATGTATATGAAGGAGTGTCATATACAGAAGACATAAATTCTATGTTATGTATAATTAAAGAAATATATTAATTGTTTTCAATCTTAGATGAAAATGGATATACCATTCTAGTAGATTATAATACACTTGATTGGATGATTTGACTTAATCATGTAAAGTAAAGATTTTAATCTAGCGTATTGGTGTATTTTTGAAATACATAGACTGGATCGTTATGAAAAATTATTTGTTAATTACTATTATTATAAATAAATTTTTAATTACTATTAATGTGCAATTACTTTTAATCCTGAGAGAATAATGAACTTGATTTTACAGTGTATGTCACTTTAATATATTAAAGAGTGAGATTTTTAATACAATCAATACCTCAATATGTTGGGTGATATATATTATGAAATTAGGAACATGTATTTTTCAAGATGGAATTCTACAATTAAATTATAATATCTCCTTGATATAATTTATTGGTTGATCACTAGAATCTTGGCCAAGTATTTTAGTAATTCAAATTACTAAAGTATTAATTTAATTTATTAAATTAATGTGTGATCAAAAGTTTATAAATTATTTACTCAAGGAAATAAACAGTAAACGTAACGGGTTAACAATTTTATTCCTACACGCGTTTATGAATATTATTGTAGAAGAGTATTTTTTGCAAGATACTAATAGTGGAAGAATTTAATTAATTAATTTTAATTCTATTAATTATAGAGTGCAATTATAACTATTTAGTGGAATTAGTTATAATTAATATAATTCTAATTGATTAAAAAGTTAATCAGAAATTAGTATTATATTGGAGTTAGAAGAATCCTACATGATCCACACTCTAGCCCTTATTAAGATATAACAAAATAGCATGATAAAATATATCAGAAAAGTTTTTAATTATCCTGATAAATATCATGGAGTTGATGACTTTATATATTCTATCACTTTGCAGTATTTTGAGTCCACTCTCAGAAAAGAACATGATATCAAAATAAGGGTCATAAGGAGGAAGATCAGGAGGGAGAAAAATCAATCATCAAAATAAGCAAAATTTTTCATTGTGCTACAATCGAACACGAGGTATGTAATATAGATTTTTGATTATGTTAAATTATGAGAAAAATCTTGAAATAATAATTTTTAAAAATAAAAATTATTAATTTATTTGAAAATCGTTTCGTACGACTGTAATAAATAACAAGACTCATGAAACATAAACGGTGAAAAGTAAAATGCATAACACAAGCTTATCTTAGTTGTCAATGTGATTTGATTTGATAATCTGACATTACAGATTAAAAATCATTAAATTGCACTTACCATTTTAAATCTAGTTGGAAGATAAATTCTAATTTGTTTTGATCGACCACACAACAAACACAAATTATAAAAACATATTATTACCTTTTGCTTTTCTTTTTATGGACGTTGATTTCACCCTCTTTTATAATTATTCTTATTTTTTATAAAAAAAAAGAGAGAGAGAGAAAAAAATCTTTTCTCTCCCGCTCTTTTCTGTCAACTGAGCAAAGGTTTTAAAGGAAGGTTAACGCAAAATGTCATATTTTAACTCTTTCTCAAATTGCCATGTCTCTCTCACCCTCCAAGCTCTACCCGCTAAAACCCCAAATTCTAACTCTACTTCAGACCTCTAAAAGAATCACTCAAATCCTCCAAATTCACGCCCAATTGATCACCACAAACTTTTCTCACGATCCATTTATCGCAACCCAATTCCTCCACTCATTAGTATCAAAATTCTCAAACATGATCTATGCAGACCTTACATTCACTCAAATTCTTGAACCCAATACCTTTATGTATAATACAATGATAAAAGGCTATGTGTTGAGTTCAAAACCAAAAAGGGCATTGGATTACTATACTGAAATGCGTAAAAATGGACTTTTGGCTGATAATTATACGTACCCAGTTGTGCTCAAGGCCTGTGGAATGATGAGTGGGTTGTGGCAAGGGAGGGAAATTCATGGGGAAGTTGTAAAGGGAGGATTTGGGTGGGATGTGATTGTGAGAAATGGGTTGATTGGAATGTATTGCAGAATTGGGGAAATGAATTTGTCTAGGTTGTTGTTTGATGAATTTACTGGGAAGGATTTGGTATCCTGGAATTTGATGCTAGGTGGTTATGTAAGGTTTGGAGAAATGGGGAAGGCTCAGAAGTTGTTTGATGAAATGCCTGAGAGAGATGTTGCTTCTTGGTCCATTATGGTCGATGGCTATGGGAAGGTCTGCAATTTTGTTGATAGTCAAGAAAAAAGTCCTCAACTTACTGACATATTTTGTTACATTGATGTAATTGGTTTTCCTTGTCAATGTGTGGAGAAGGAACAAGGGTGAAGGTGTTGGAGAAAGATCATGGCTGCGACTTTCATTGTAAAGTGCAATTTTGATTCAAGTGAACAAAAGAAGATGGAAAGGATAATCAGAAGTTCACTTAAGTCTCCAAATAATGCTGCCAAACTACTAAATTCATTCCAAATAAAGCTTTTATTAACTCACCATTTATATTATTTTGAGCAAGGATATAATGTGTTTGAGCTTAGTGAGTTCGTTATTTCACAATCATCTGATTTATAGAGCAATTTTCAGGCATAACTGGATGGTTGTGAAGTACAAGTTCACTAATTTCAATATACCATTGGATTCTCCTTGGTTATTCATGAGAAAGGCCAGTAGAAGTTTTATTTGGATTGCTAATATTATTCTCTTCATGGAATTGTGGTTTTCGTTCTCTCTCCAACACTCTCACCATATAAATTTATATGGTCCTTGCCACTCTTGTTATAATTATTTTATTTATTAATTCCCTCCTCTCCATGTAAACTGCTCATTTCATTTATTTTGATAAATCTGCCCTTTTTCCTTTTCAGAAAACTGGTGATGTTGTTCGTGCTCGTGTGCTTTTTGACAGCATGCCTATGAGGGATTTAATTTCCTGGAATTCTATGATATATTCATATGCAAAGGTTGGAGATATGCTGGCAGCTCAACAATTATTTGTTAAAATGGAGGAGAAAAACTTAATTTCTTGGAGCATTATGATAGATGGTTATGCTCGGCATGGAAATCCCAAGGAAGGCTTAGATATCTTCAGGCAGATGCTTTGCCAAGGAGTGAAACCTGATAAGATATCTGTGGTCGGTGCAGTATCAGCCTGTGCTCAATTGGGTGCACTTGATCAAGGTAGATGGATTCATATGTACATGAAGAAGAACAAAATCATGTGGGACATCGTAGTTCAGACTGCTCTTGTGGACATGTACATGAAATGCGGAAGAACTGATGAGGCTTGCACGATATTCTCTAGCATGACAGAAACAAATGTTGTTACATGGAATGTTATGATAGCCGGACTTGGTATGAATGGATTTGGTAGGGAAGCTCTAGATTGCTTTGCTCAAATGGAGACAAAAGGAATCCCGATGGATGATTTAATATTTGTTAGTGTTCTAACGGCATGTAGTCATGCAGGCCTTGTAACTGAAGGTTTAAATATCTTTTACGGAATGGCAACCCACAGGATTGAGCCTAAGCTTGAACACTATGGTTGCTTGATTGATCTGCTTGGACGTGCAGGACAGTTGGATAAAGCTAAAAGTGTTATAGAGTCCATGTCCATGAAACAAAATGCAGAGTTGTGGGGATCTCTTCTTCTGGCAAGTCGAATCCATCATAATGTGGCTCTTGCTGAAGCAGTTGTAGAGAGACTTGTGGAGCTCGAAGCTGATGACTGTGGTGTTTATGTTCTTATGTCTAATATTTATGCTGATGCTGGAATGTGGGAGAGTGTTCTGTGGACACGAAAATTAATGAGGGAAAGAAATCTGAAGAAAGAAACTGGAAAGAGTATAATCGAGATAGACAATGCCATACAAGACTTGATTAATGGTTAAAGGTCACATATTCGAAGTGAGAAAATAGATACAGTTCTTTGGAGCTTGCAGAAAGAGGTGGTTTCTGAAGAATAAAGCTAAACATAGATGTTTGGATATCCTGTTTTGCTCTTCAGCTCTAGTTTTCCCGTATTGTGCTTTAGCAAAAATGCACTTACATGTTACATTCCAGCATTCAATTACTAAGATTGAAACCTCACTGGGGATAATCATTCTCTTTGATTAGTGTAGAAACATCATTCAAGCATTGGAATGACAGCATTAGAAGTAATTAGAATAATACTAGCTAAAACTGGAAGGACAACTTAAGCAGTTGTAAGCGATAGAAAGCCAGGGTCTTGTACGAAACTTCACTTCTGAAAAAGCTTAGAGGAATAGAATGGAACTTCAAATTGAGAAGCATGATATTTGGAATCCGTAGAAACTGTGATTTCAGTGTATCATCAAAGAAGTGTAACTGGAATTTTAGGGAATAGTTGATAGTGAAACAACATGAGCTGGAATTTACATGCTTATCAAATTTGTATCATTTGATCTCTTGTACAGAAATCAATTGTGTGGCAATTTCTGAAAAAATTGATATTGAGTGATAATTGTGTAGTTTCAATCTCATTGTTTCTTATCAAATTATTCTTTAAAAATATCTTTCCAGTTCCTGTGGAGATAATCTATCATTAAGAATTCTTAGGTAGCAAGCAGAAATAACAAAACAACACATGAACAAATAATACACGAAGTCACAAACTGAGCAAACACACACAAAGTAAATTTCAAAATCTGAGCAAACACAGAAACAAACGCACAAAGTAAATTTCAAAGTCTAATATTCATTGAATAAAAGTAAGCTTGGACATAATAAAAACCAAATTATAACTTCAACATAAAAAGTACTGTCATGACCAGATTCAAGAGCTATAACCAAAATTTCGGAGCCATGAAACATAATCTATCAAAAACAATGCCAATTCATATTAATCTATCACTGCACCATAGTGCATCATAATTCTTAAATTTATCAAATACCTCAGCCACAACTAAGATTTTGAAGGCTTCATCTCATTCAACACCATTTGCATCTGCTCATGAATCAACTCTAACCGCTTAGCATACAAATTACATTCCATTACGCAAATATTCTTCCACTTCTCCTCCAACTGGCTCACCTTTTCTCTCCCAAGCAAGCTAATTCTTTCCTTCACAAAATTCTTAGCATCCTTTGGCAATGACAAATAGATAGATGTCTCAGACTCCAGAGACTCGCTCAATCGCGGATACATTGACCAAAAATCCATTCTTTCCTCCTCCTCCTCCTCCTCAATTTCATCCTTAACTGCATCTTGCAACACAATCTCCTTCGTGTTTTCCATCAATTTCGGGACAGATTTATTAACCACTTTATCATCTTTCTTATCTTTCCTCTTACTACTCGTAACCTTACTTTCATCCACCCCATTAATACGAACTCTATCACCCCAAATCTTTTTTGAAAGCTCAAATGCCTTATATTCATGTGGCTTAGAAAAGACAGGATCCTCACCATTCTCTCCTTTCTCAGCATTGTTTTGATACTTTTTCTTCAACCTCCTAATCTTTTCCGTCAACTGACTCTTCAAAACATCCACGCTAAGCAAATCCTTAACGAACTCATGAAACGCAGTCATATCCAAATGTGGGTCAGACCCTTTCTCCTTCTGGTAATCAATCATCCCTTTCAATATCACAATTTCGTCATCCTCACTCCATAGCCGATTAAGCGCAGACTTTTTCCCCGTACCATCCTCTCCATCCCCATTGGAGACCTTACTCTTCTTAGTCATTGAACCACTACCATTTTGCTTTGTCTCAGCTGGGCGCTTGACAGATGGCTTCAATTGGGTGGGTTTCGATGTGGGTTTCTTGGGTTTTGGGGAAATTTCCATGGGCTTAGAAGTAATGGGTTTGATTGTAAAAGCAGAGGCAGTGGGGGAGTTTAGGGTTCCGTCAGAATCGGAACCAGAACCGGATCCTTCACTCGATTCAGATTGTGAAGGTGATGGATACTTTTGAACGGACTGTTTTTTCAGAACAGGCTCTTCTTCTTCATCATCAGACTCTTCGGATTCGTCTTCATCTTGTTCAGTGTCCGATTTTTGGGGCTTGGATTCTTCATGTCGTTGCTCTTCTTCTTCATCGCTGGAGTCTTCCTCTTGTTCTTCTGTTTCATCATCAGATGAAGCAGCAGCAGCAGGAAGGTCATCAATTTGAGGGTATCGCTTTGGTGCCATTGTCGTTTGGGGTTCTGAAGAGGAGATGGGGAGGGGGAGATACAGAGTAGGGTTTTAGCGTTGGAAGACGGGGCAATTGGTAGGGTTTTTGGATTTCGTATTATTGCAGAGGGTTTTTGGGTTTTTGGGTTTTTGGGTTTTTGGGTTTTTGAGAGTATTTTTTTTTTCAACAAAGATAGAGGCCCATTAAGAAGCCAGTATTGTTGCAATTCTTTTTCTATAATATTACATCTGTTTGAACATAATTCAAAATTTGATTCTCAATACATCTAATATTTACATTTTTAATAAATATAATTGAAATCAATATCCGTCTTATTACTCTAAAAATATAATCCGACACTTTTTTTAGCTATTTAATGAATTTAATAAATATGAGTATTTTTAATATAATTTTAATAGTGGAAAGTTCTTATTAATTTTAAATAGTGAAAATACATGCAATGATTCTATTTTTATTTGCACCAAAAAAAAAATCTATTTCTATTTTTCTATAGAATTGATTCCATTATTATTAAATATCTATTAACATATTTAGATGAAAAGCATAATGGATGGAAGAACCAAATAGTTTAAATTGTATGGAACATTTATCATGATAAATTGTTTAATTAGTCATACTAAATCTAGAAATACAATTCAAACTCCTTCATTTTTTCCAAAATTAGCTTCATAATATGATGCTATTGGATGGGATAAAATTGTTGCTATTTTCAAACAGTACTTGTATGACTTATTCTCAAACAAGAGTAACAAAACTCTTCATGTTAAAGCTTGTTACAAAGTTTGTCCATCAAGAGCAGTAACTAAATAACAACTAATATGCTACAAATCATAAATAGCTGAAATATTATAAAGGAGAAAATGATAAATAAGGTCAGAAAAAAAACATGATTTTTTAAAAATTTGAGAATAATACAAATATGTAGTGTAATGGCCCGAGTGATTGTTTACCAAAAACACAGGTCTCTGCAAAGTCGTAAGACCATGTATATGGTTGACGCCTGCCCAGAAATGCATGCAACTCTGCCAATTAAAAACTTTGGGGGACATTCAACACCAAAATTGAACTAGACAGCCAAATAAAAAGCTCAAATCTCTATATATGAAACTAACATAATAAACAAGAAAATGGATCGAAGACATTATTCATAGAACCAGAACTACTCCAATTAGGTGAAGGAAAAGATACATTCTTTACTCCCATCTCTGCTCATTCACTTGTACAGTTTAAAAGAAAGTAAAATAATTAACAAATTGAAAGTGTCAAAGATATTTATTATCAGCTAAGATGCCAATGAAATTGTGAAAAATCCTAACCGAGGATACATAACTAATATTGGTGGCCTGTGGGTGGACAAAATGGAAGAAAATAAGTGAAGGTGAAATTTGTTCATGCTCATATGATTGACCATCAAAGATTCCAAACTCAGGCAATATATCACCTTTCCATTTCGTGAAACAAGAATTTTTTTTGCATATGTTATATACATACAGTCGCTTAAAACTATGGACTAATTGATCTGAATCCACAGAGTGCTACTGCAATGCACATCAACAACTACAAGTGACTAGAGATTTAGTTGTGTGGTCATACACATCTTCGTTTTGATAGTCTCTTTTCTTCCTTCTTCTAAAGAGTTTGTGCCACCGATTCATCCCACTTTCTACCAGAAACAAGTGAATTTATTGATGATATTGAGCGCTCCATGTATTCTGGGAAGATAAATCATTCTGCAAATTATCATCTGGCTGCACCAATACTTTGATAGCCACCTGAGAAAATATCATTAGCAAAGGAAAAAAATGACAACTTTTGAACCTCATGTTAAACTCTTAATATTGACATTATTTGATATTAGGTGTAGAAGTTCGAGAAAAAACAAATATTACAGAAAACTATCCATTTTCCTTCCCCTCCCTACTTTCCCAAAAGGATATACGGAATGAAGGGAAAATGCATCTAAACGGCGTACTTCTCTCAGACATTCTAATACTAATTCCTCTCGGACCTCTGCCATTTGCATGACCATGCAACCAATAAAATAGCAAACTTAAATTAAAAGGGAAACCACTCCCTTCTATTGTATGGAGAACATACAGTTACTAATTGTCTAGCAAATTTCAACTGGATGCAAAAATTTTAATGGAAATTGCTTGGGAGCATAATCGTATTCTTCACATTCCTTCAACATTTCCTCCTGCTTTCTTCAAAAAGGAAGTCTAATATTTTTGGTCAAAGCAGTAAAATACTGTGTACCTTTTTGGACAGAAATTTATGGAGATGAGCATTCATCATCTGAACTAGAATCATCAATCCGCCGCTCCTTGATTGCAGGAAATAGGCGTTGTTGAACACTTGGTGAAGTCGGCTGATGAGATTCTTGAGAAGGTGATGCACTTGGAGCCTCTTTTTTGGTAGTCTTAGTTGGATTTGCTGCTGCTTTTTTTTCCACCTCATTACATACCTTTTCTACCATTTTCAAGAAATCACGAACAACCATAAACAAACGTAAGCCCTCATCTTTTCCTGCAGTCCCGTGGAAGTAATCAGCTGTGCTCTTGACCATAGTCATTATCTTCTTTTCTTCTTCTAGCAACCATACGATATCATCTTCTGCCTGCTGTACAAAACTAGCCAGTGTATCATGGAACTCGCTTTCTTCCCCTAAGCTACTCATCTCATTGTTCATGAACTCTTTAGAATTTTTTAACGAGTTGCCAAGTTTCAAAACATTTGCAGTTAGCATATCACCATCAACAAGGGCTGCCTTTCTTACATTCTCAAGTTCATCACTTAAATTGGATACAACCTGAAGACCAAGGCTGAGAAGGTATTCTTCTGTTTCCTGAGTAGACTCAGCAACTAGATCTTCTGTTTTCACGGTGGTAATGCTATGGCTCTCTCTTGCTCTACGTGCAGCTCGTATGCCTTCAGATCGAATAATCTCCAGAACAACAAAGTGAAGGAGTGTGGTCTTGCCATCAGTTCCTTTAACATCTGATAGTTTAAGGAGTGTATCAAGCTTGAATGCCTGTGCGTCACCACGGAAAGTACCATCATTCATACGATTGCCAGTTTTGAGAACCGCTTCTAGGAGTTTTAGGAACAGTCTGCTGCTCTTAAGCTCATTGCAAGCAACCTGCAATTTGAATGGGGCTATATGACCAAAACTACCTCATTTGTGTTCATTCAAGCAACATTACTATTATATATGGAATATGTGGTCTAATACTACTAGCATGCTTTCTAAAAGAACTGTTTCCTTGTTTCCATATGGATGTCACCATCTAATATATAGCATCATCAGCTGCGGGAAAATCAACTGATTATAAAGGAAATGTGAAGAACAAGGTTGAGGGGTTGTACACTACAAATTAAAACAAATATCTAAGCGTCTTGCAACTTAGATATTGCACTCATTTCCAGTGTATTTGTTAGACAGATTTCAAGTATTATAATTTAAAAGTTTAATATGTACCTCTACAGATGAAAGGGACTCTTTTATGGAAGAGACTTCCTCCTGAAGGGAACACATAAACAACAACGACTCCAGACGCTTGAAGGCAAAGGGGATGTCAACCATGGCTTTAAGGAATCGTTCAGCAGGACCAAGTTGAGAAAGATCTCCACTGTATAACCTCAGCTTTAACTCTTCTTCTGTTGTTGGTGCCATTTTCAACAAAGTCTGAATGAACTCAGCAGGAAGCTCGTTACCTGGTTATATGGAAAAGGGTTAAACAGCTAATGCATTAAACTAAAGAAATCGTACATACGAAGACAAGAAACTATTGACAATCGCTGGTATACTAATTGTGATCTTCGGGTGATGACCCATGCACATATCAAACATCGAATCTATTATGATTTATGTCTGTTCGTATTATTTTCTTAGCATAGTTCTGGACGTTAAAATATCAATGCAAATAATAGGACACTAATAAATAAGTATTCCACTACGATGTTGGAACTGAAAAACCATAAATAATAGTAAAAATAAACAGATTGTTTCTTTTATTTTGCCCTTCCACAAGAATCACAGAGATTTTAAAAGATAAGAATATAAAGAGACTGCAGTAGACAGAAGCACATCTTATTGATCCACAGTCACACATCTGAATCTCTGGTTTTACAAGTCTATTGATTGATAATCAACGAAAAGAATTCATATAAAAGGATTATTAACCATTTTATCTGAAGAAAGGATTGACAAGAACCAAATGTACTAAAAAGTTTTCCAAATAATCGACACCGAGAACATGGTGTATCTTAAATTAAGCCCTAGTCTATAAATATCTAGAGTGAATATTTAGGGGTTAATATCACGTTTCAAAAGATTTAGTCTCCCCTTGTGCTTAAATTGCATCACCAGGCCAATATATGGAAGAATGTAGTTTAGATAACACTTTTCCTGCAGTAGTTGCAATAATGAACTTATGATAGGAGCATTAAATGAAAATTGTTTGGGAACCCATAAGTTGCGAAAAGCAACCCCATCCAATCCCCTCCAAAAAAACAAGAAAAAAGAAAGGGAAAGGAAAGGAAACAAAAGAACCATTGTTAATCCAGAGGCCCACAAAATTTAAATTTGTTTAGTCTTCTTTCACACTTTGTAAAAGTAAGTACATTTGGCTAAGCAAATCACATAATATAATTGTTTTATCAAACAATATTTTAGATCGAAAGTGTTACCTTCCATGATAGCTTCACAGACTTCTTCAGTTGTCACATTCAATGCTTTTAGCAGAATTGCTAAATTTTGTGCTTTCTTAGGCTCAATAATTTGAATATATTTTGGAGCTTCAAAGGCTGATGGGTTATGGTCATTTTTTTTCTTCTCCACATTGGTATAACCAAACAGATTTTCCATCATCTCCTCATCGAACCTTTGAATTTAGAATAGAGTTCAGCAGCTATTATAGATTAAGTAACTTTGCAAGATTAATGTACAAGTGATACAAACTTAAACACTTACTGGAAAGACCCCGCTTTTATCTCATGCCAAACCATGGAGTGGTCGGGGTTCGCAAGAACCTTGTCCCAGAAGAATGGCTTTAACTTCGCTTTACCGTCAGACTCACCATTTTCGCTGGTTTCCTTGCCCAGAGAAGAACGACGTTGACTATGTGAACCAAGTGAAGGCTTTCCTGCATTACCAGATTTTGGTGGACGAGGTGGAGGAACACCAATCTTTGGAGGTGGTGGAGGCCTAGGCGCAGGAGGTTTAGGGGGTGGCGGAGGAGGAGGGTTAGGGAGTGGAGGAGCTGCTTTTCCCGGTGGAAGTGGTAATTGTGCACCAGGTGCACCTTTCATAGCTTCTGATAGTTGCCCTTCGGAAATGGGCAGATTGTTGACGTTAAATTTTGTTTTACTTGAATTTCCTAAACCATGGGACGTTTGTGAAGAACCTGAAAGGTTAAATATTCAGCCAGTCAGAGATACTTCAACTATTGATTTTTATTAATAACAAAGTTAATTATCGGAATAAATACCATTAGAAAGATCGCTTAAGCAAAAGTTAAGAAGAGGATTCTCATCTCTTTGTCCATCTCTAGGGCCAATTTTATTCTTCCTACCCCTAAGACAGCAGAACAAGAAGAGTGCAATGAGGGCTAATGATGCCACAGAACTAGCAACAATAACAGCAATTTTAAGCACCCTGCTGTTGCTGTTTTCATTTGATGGCTTTGGTGGAGCAGCATGTTGTCGTGGATGAGGCTTGACAGGTAAAGGTGGAGGTGATTTTTTTATTTTTGGTGAGAAAGTTGGTTTTGGAGCCTTTACAGGAGGATGCATAGTTGGAGGTGTGGAGCTGGCAGGAGCCAGATAAAGTGGTGCTGAAGCAAATGCTGGTGATTGTGAAGCAGAAGCGGGGGCTGTAGCAGGACTTTTAGCTTCAGATGGTTTCGGAGCTGCAACACGACGTGGACTTGGAGATGGGGAGCTGGCAGGAACCAGATTTGGTGGTGCTGGAGCAAGTGCTGGTGATCCCGAAGCAGGAGCGGGAACTGCATCGGGACTTTTAGCTTCAGCGAGACTCAGAGCTGCGGCAAAACGTGGAGCTGCAGGATTTCTTCCTTGTTTATGTTTATGTCTGTGCTTTTTACTTGACAGAAACCTTCTGGGAACACTAGACCAATCAAAAAGCAGCTCATGCCAGTTGATGAGCTCTCCCTATGAAAATAATGTAAAGACTGTTCATTATCAACATAAAACCGCAATAAACTCTTCAAATTAAGCATAATGATTAATATTGTTTTCCACATTTTCATTCAAGACGAGACAAAACAGCAATTACTTTCTTCTCCCCGGCGCTTCCTAGTGGAGACTCTTGAATATGTTGTTCCTATACCCTCTGTCTCTTGGTTCTCTTGCATATATCAAAGAAGTACTTTCCAATTAAAAAATAAATCAACTGAGTTATTCTTGTAACTTTTAACCATGCAGATCAACAAAATAAAACTGAAATATGTGAATCAGTACTTTTTTACTCAGTAGCAATGATCCGTTTGATCTATTTTTAATCTTCTTATTACAAACAACAACATAGGTCTGGTAGCATTTCTTTGTAGTGTTTTAAACAAAATATTGATATTCAGGTTAAATCTTAAACAGTCACCATTGCAGGTAAATTTCTGTGTTCAAAAATCAATAAAATAGTAAGATTGTGGTTATCAGATGATACAAGTACAACAGCAGAATATAATAACCTCCACCTAAACGAGAACCTCATTTAGCAGCTCTTTCCAAAAGGCGCGAATGCAAATGAAAAACCAAACAGAAGCTTTTACAGCCCTAACAAGTAGAGTTCATAAGGTGCTGCTACATTTTTTATAATAATAGCCTACAAGTTTAATCTTGGATTTTGTCGGGGGTATGAAGCCAACGTCGCCTCAAGTATAGTGTGTAGTAGAAGGGGGATTTCCCATTCACAGCTACTACGGGAAAAGGTTTGTGTCGAGCACTTCCGACCTAACTCTTCCCAAAAGTTTAGCCGTTTAAAACAAGCAACTCTGGAGCTCATAGGCCATTGCATACCTTTTGCCAGAACTATGAGTACTCTTCCTAGTTTTGCTAATTCTATCTAATATTAGTTATATATTTAAGTTATTGTATGGTTGTAACATGACATGAACTTCCCACAAAGTACAAAATTGGCATTTTAAATCCTCAGCATTCAGCAACTAAACAAAATATAAATAATCTCATTCCAAGAAAAAAGGAGACATTTGCTTACAAACCATTACGAAATATGAACCAAATTAGCAAATACATTTTCAAAATCAATATTCATTATATGGAGAAAGATCCCAATTTCATAAAAATCACGACTCTTCAATAGTAATCAAACACCATAGAGCAACTCATATATGCACATAAAAATTGTAACAAGGAAGAAAAAATAGAAACCCCTGATCATACCGTATCTTCATCAATTTCTTGAATATTTGAACTGACCCCATTTCGATTCTCATTAAAGGATTCTGCAATTTTCCGGTTGGCCTCATAACTTCCGACCACCAATGCACAAAGAAAAGCAATAAGAAGAAGAAAAGAACGAACACTTTTATCGTTCATTGCTCCTCAAATTATTACTGTTCCATTTCCATATTGTAGCCCTTCTCATTCAAGATATATATAGAGAGACCCAATATAGGATTATTATTTTTTTGGTTTTCCCAGGTTCCAATTCAATGCCACCCAAAACCCAGAAAAAATTTCAACTTACAAAAAATCCCAACAAGTCAAAAGCTGAAACAAAGATGTAATTTATATTAAAATAAAATAAAATTATACGATTTCCTTTGTTTAGCCTTGGAGGTAATGCCACACAAAACCCAAAATTCAATTGTGAAGCAGAGGCGGCGCTATATATTTATATGATGAAGGAATATTGGATGCCAATAAAAAATATGTATATGGGCTAATGGAATTTGAATCTTGGTTTTGTGTGTATTGGCATGGCAGGTTTGGAAGAAAACCAACCGGAAAATTTGAAAACCTTAAACTTCAGATTTTCTGTTGGGATTTTTGTTTGTTGGAATGTTTCATGTTTTTCGGGGGCTGAGAGAGGAAAAGATTAGGCGTGCAAAGAACAATGTGTTTCACAGAGAAATGGAGGGGCGAAGAGAGAGAAATTATTAATTTTCGGTATTTGGGTTTGTTACCCGCCAATAGGAGTATGTATGTATGTATTTATTTTTTTGACATATATGATATTTCATTACTATGTTACATTATTATTTCTAGGAAAAAAAAATCATTTACAAAATTTACAAAATAATTTAAAATGTACAATGCCCGCAAGTTTATTATCTCAATTTTGTTAGCATGTTATCACTATTAAATTAAATAATCAATAAAATTAGGGATAAAAATTTAACAAAAATACATATTCTTAACATTTATAAATTTATTAAGTGACAAGGGAATGTTAAGAATATATATTTATTTTATGTGTATTTTAAAAAAAATATATTATTAATTTAATAATACTGACATGATAATAAAACTATCACAACAAATTTAAACTATTTTCTTGCCTTATACCAATATCAATTAAAAGAGATTGTTTTTTGCCAAATTTTTTTGCGACAAATGAAACCCTTTTTATACAGAAGTTCTATTATTATTATTATTTGCCCATACATAATATATAATTTTATAACACTTGATATATTTACAGTATTAAAAAGTTAATTTCTTTTTCTTTTTTTACTGATGGTATGTTGCGAAAGAGTAATGCAAAAAATCACATCCACTGTTATTTATTGGATACTAGCCTAACCGTAGTATTTTCTTATTGAAGTCATAGCCTAACCTTAGTAGGTAATCTTTCACCTTCATTAGTCTTTACTTTAAAATATTTGTCAACTGGAGTGATTGTCAACTGTAGTAATTCATTTCAAAAAGTGAAAAAAAACCTCAAGATTGGTAATCAAAAATTAATTCATGAGTTAAATACAAAAACAAAACAATAAAATTATTGTGTTTATATGATCTAATTGTTGACAAAAAGGAACTGGCCATAATGATCTCTTTGTGACCCATGTACCTTACTTATTATGACTTGTTTAATACTTCCTTGGTATTTAAAATATGACTAAATGTATAAATTTTTTTGTCTTTAAAAAGATGAGATAAAGTACATAAATGAAATATAACCAAGTCATTTAGCAGAATCTATTGGTATAAAAAAAATAAAAATACTTGTCACTTTATATAATCTTGTGGGGTCACAAAACATAAATTTGAAATTATTTTATTCTCTTTCCTTTATTTTTACTTTTCTTAATATGTGTGCAAATTATATGTTACTCATTTTTTTGCTCATCCTTTTGGGGACGAAAAGAATATTTATTTGGTGAAAAATTGCATATATATGGTTTTGATTTTTTTTTTTTCTATCGAGTATGAAGTATGAGTAATTAAGAAAAAAATCTAATAAAAGTATGTCAGCCTAAAACCTAATACTCCCTCTATTCAAAATTAAAGATACAATTTGACTTTTGAAATCAAACGACCGCATATTAAACTTCAAAATTAATATAACTCATAAAAGTTTAGAGTAAAATAAATTTTATGATTAATAGTTTTTGTTATATACTATACAATTATAATGATTGTATCAACTAAAATTAAATATATTCACATCAATTTAAAGTTTAATATACCATCGTTTGATCTCAAAAGTCAAATTATATCTTTAATTTTGGAACAGATGGAGTACTATCATAATTTCCAAAGGACTATTTGCTTCAAAATCCCAGAATAATATTTCTAGATAATTAATACTCTAGATACATCCAATAAAAGTTTAAGCTTCCAACAAGCACTAATAAGGCATGGTAAGCACCAAAGAGGCAAAGACGGTATAAAAACTAGGCTGATTATATATATTTTTTGGGTGATTATAACAACAGATGTTGGGCTTTCTAAATTTAGGTTGCCATGGGGCAAAATGGATGAGGGCATGTCCACCTGTAAAGCGGTTATTTAGATGTAGAATGATTTTGATAAGTAAGCAATGTGACAACTGACAAGTTTTCAGGGCTCGGGTCATTTAACACCTGGGGATTTTGGAATAATCTGCAAAAGCTGGGGATGCAAGAACACTCGGATACTCTAATTTACAACATAAAATAAGACAGGATTCTCCTAAAGGAGATAGATAACTATTTATGAACTGCACATGTGCTTGTGCATGCCCTCCTGTGTATGTGAACAAGCATACAAGAATAACAGATGAAGTTGTCGATTTATTAGTCTAGGAGACATGAATGAGTATGGTTCCAAGTGCAAACACCTTCCGAGTTCAAGCCAGAGATATAAAAACTCTAGGTAAAACGCTTTGAAAAGTATTTAACTTCTGCTGCTTTTCTTAGCGGCAATATAAGAATTGTATGTTATACCAATTCGTCTAGTTTTATAGACCTACACTCAAGAGTATGAATAAGCTCAAGTTTTCTGGACACATGATTTATGCCAATCACATGGTGTTCACCTTTGGAGCCTTCTCGACTTCTGATTAGTTCCAGCTCTTCTGTAAATGTATGATGTTATGGCTTAGGTAGGTGCCCATAGGTGAGCATTATTCATGACGGTGTTCCACTCAATACTTTCCTACAGAAATAGAACAACGAAAACTCAATTATGATTAGTGAAGAGTTTGGGACAAACATTTTTCCTTGTTTGTCAAGTAAATTAAGAGGTAATAAGTCATTGCTACGATTATGAATTATGGTCTAACACAAATACGAAAGTTCTTTTGTGTTTTTCAATCTGTAAGTATGTCTTACACCAAAAGCGCGTCAAATTTAAGCTCATGTCCAGAACACAAACTATGTTGGGCAATATAATTGAAATTTCACATACTGTACCTATTTTTACTTGAATCTGCAGATTCATCTGTCATTGAAGGTGCATCTCCTTATCAACTGAAGCCACCTACAATATCAGACATGTGATGATCAAAGATTTTTGTGGTGAAAAAATAATTGCCTTATTTAAACACACAGAATAGAATTTTCAGCTATATAACATTATTATATTATAGATATTGCCTACTGATACTGCTGCTGCCTTTTTTGGGGTCCTTTTCTTGCCTGTTCATAAGTGAATTTAAACTAGGTAAAGTTCACCTCCAAATTTTTAGGTTTTGGCGTTCCTACCTGTTTTAACATACTTAACACCAAATTCAAAATTTACAAAAAGGCTGAAAGAAAGAGGTGTGAGAATACCCTCACTTTTGATTGTTCAAGATGTTGCATTGCAGTCATCAAAAATTGCTGGTACTTCTCAGCTTCAGAAACTGAACTGATAGTCTTCAAATCCGGATCATAATACCTATTAGAATTGAAAGAGTAAAGAATTAAAGCAAAATTACCTCCAGTGATATTTATCCCTTCAATAGTTCAAAAAGTAACAGCTGCTATATTACCTAATTTATGCTTTTAATATATCTCAATGAATAGAAAAAGAAAAGGAAACGTGTGACCTCTGACCTCATCTTATATTCTGCCTCACTTTTCTGTTGCTTGAGTTTCTCCAGTTTATCCTCAAGGGCCTAAGGTAAAGAGAGAAAATATTTACCAATATATGAGTTCGCTTAGAAGATAAGTTTTGTAGCAAGTGGAGTTTCAAATTAAACCAGACTGAACTCAGTCAGATAATTGTTGGGCAGTCACCCAAAAGCTTTGCTGGATCATGGGTAGTGAAACTCCTGACTTCTGGCCGTCGCTAAACAAGGTTAGGTTATCATGATGCTATTTTTCTATATAGAGTTATTACAAAGTCAATGTAATAGTCGCTTGGAATTTTTCTTTAATGATTTCATATTCTGATATGAACCGGTCTGATTTTGTAATGATTACTAGCAAAAGGTGTTAATTGATATGGATAAATCCTCACCTCAATTCTGAGCTTGGCGTGAAATCATAGGAAGTGGGTCAACCATTTGAACAGAGAAAAATAGACTTGTTAGAAAGATGTTAACAGAGAAAGCATATTTTTATCTATAGAGTAAAAGGAAGACTTTTGTGTTTTTTTTTGTGGGGTGGGGGGGGGGGGTGCTTACTTTGCTATTTTGTCCAGCATCACCTTTTCATTCCTCAACTGCTTCAGCCTTTGGCACAGATACTGCAGGTACAAAGTGTTAGTACCTCTTTAAGTTGTATGGAGTGGGGGAGAGAGACAGAAAGCCACAGAAACAAAGCTATTAAGGAAAAGGCCAAGGGAAACAAATTTTAGTTACCTCTTCGTTACAACTAGACCTGTAACAAGTATTGAGGATTGAAAGGGTGTAGAGGAGAAGTAATCTTCGTCAGTAAAATCAGTAAATGACATAACTCAATAAATCAGAATTAGCTGAGCAAACTGTTATAATAATGTGGCATACCCTTCCTTCATTGGATTAGGCCGTTCAACAACGCGAAGGAAAATATCCTCAACCCTAAACAAGGAAATTGTTACAAGGTGCACATTAAGAAAAATAAAGAAAAAAACATGAAATAATCAAAGTAATTTTCTGTCATATTAACCTTCCATTGCTCACAAAGGTAGTCAGCTCACCATCAGAAGAGAACATTATAAAAGCAATGTCTGTATCACACAAATGGAACAACTCCTTGGCCTTATTAACAAGTTCAACCTTCTGCTTCGAATATATTACTTGGCGGTATGTTTCATTCTCGATTCTCTCCATTGGGATCCTCTTTCCACGCATGACTACTAAGGTAACTAAGAATATGGTAACTTTTTCACTACAATAAGAAGTAGCACATTAAATATTTTGACAACAAATTAACTATCATATTTAGTTAAGATGCAGTGCATATGGCACTGGAGGAACTGCTTTGACATTTATAGGTGTAAAAATTTGTGGCAAAAGGTATTCATTATTTAGTTATTCATTACAAATTCCTCGCTTTGGCATCCACAACTTCATAGATATCAAGGCAAATTAAATATGATATGAATACAGAAACAAATGTAGTGAAATGCAGTTTCAGTTAAAAGCCAAATATATGCAAGAATTTATACAGTGAATGTCGTGAACCTAGATGGAAGCAGTCAGAAGACCAGCAAGGGTAACATTACCTGATTACCACTACCAAAATAATTTAATAAAATGACAATGGGAGCTGAAGACATGCACGGTTACGATAGTGTAGTCAATTCATATCATAATTAGTAGTACTTTAATATATTTCTTAAGCACCATTTGTGCTTCTCGCCGATTTATAGAGTAGGTGGTGTTCTAACCGATGTTACATGGACTCTTTACTTTGCCTTGAAGTACACGTATCTGACACTCGGCACTTGGACAAGGATACGAGTGTTAGACACTTCATGTTAGTGTAAAAAAATGAAAAAATGAGGACTACCCCTATCGGACTCTTCAAGGTACCCGTGTCTAACAGGATACAATTCCATGTCTAGCAACCAAGTTATTCAGTACAAGAAAAGGAACGGTGCACTTGATTGAACAGAAGGCTCCATTCCCTGATATATACATTTAAGTATTATCATTTTTGCTTCACATCTCTTCTCCCTTTCTCTCCACACTATGTATATTTTTTATTGATGCAACTTTTAAGAAGAATTTCAACAGAAACACTTAAAAAGGAAAAAAAAAATCTACTCCCTTTCGTTCTAATTTTTAGAGATACAAAGGAAAATTTTATGTTTCCAAACATATCCCTACATTTGTTAAAAGTGTAATAATGGTGGCACAAGTATTTAGAGGGTGTTCGGGAACTTCTTATAAGTTGGGTTGACCAACTTATAAGTAGTTTAGGCAAAAAAAGTGTTCGGGAACAACTTTTTTTTTTACTTATAAGTCGAAAAAAAAGTCAAAAAAAATAAGTAATCTTTAGTTGCTTAAAAAAAATGACTTATAAGTCATTCTTTTTAAGTTGGACAACGATTATGAAATGACAAAAATGCCCTCTTTTATTTTTAATGTTCTTATTGAAGGGCATTTTAGTAATCTTCTTATTTTATTTTAACTTATAAGTCATTATTAGCCGAACACATCCACAATTATTACTTATAATTCCTTACTTATAAGTAAAAATAATACCGAACACTATTACTTATAAATCTACTAAAATTTTAACTTTAAGTCAAAAAAAATAAGTCATTTCCGAACAGGCCCTTAATGTGCCTAGAATATAAGCAATGACACCAAACATAGAATCACAAAAAACAAAGAGGTGATCTTTAATACTAAAATGATCGTGATAAAAATATAAAAGACCAATCTAAAGAAGAAAAAAATTAAACTGCACATCTTATTCAGACACATAAATTCTATTATATCTTGATTAAGCACCTCCTGTTGTTTGAGTTGATTCCCAAGGGTTTTTCATTTCAGGCATTTCCAGCTGAATTTTCCCCATAAATAATCAAGAACTGAGCAATCATTCAATTTATATGGGCTCTTACTTAATAAAGAAAAATAAATTCATTGTTTGTCTACCACACTTGATGTTACAAGCCTACAATCAACCATGACCCAGATGGGTATGAGCTAAAAACAATCAAAACCAAATTTAAATCAATTTTAAGGAATTACATACATACATTTCAATAAACCAGAAGTTTCACATGTAATGCTATGCAGTGCAACTGAGAGAGTGATTGACTGCTTACCAAGAAGGGGTAGGCGAGTTTGTGTGAGAAGGATACCAGTAGGTTTTGGTGATTGAAAAAGATTTGACTTTTGGAAGCTTTGATTTCCATGAATGACCTGGATTGTAACAGTTACTTTTGTCCTGGAGTATTTTATTTTATTTTAGAATATGCTGGAGTTTATTTAAATCAAATACTTTATTTAGTAAACTACAGGTGGTGGGAAAATATCAACCAGATGAAATGTAGTTAAAGTTTTAAGAACATTGGAAATCATTGACCGGGGATGTAGCTCAGATGGTAGAGCGCTCGCTTAGCATGCGAGAGGTACGGGGATCGATACCCCGCATCTCCATTTTCCAGATGCATTTTTCTCGAATACATATTTTCTTTTTGGAGAGCATATCGTCCCAAAATACTCCTGAAAACCTCCCAAATTCTCAAGCAAAAACCTTTACTTCTCTACAAACAAATGTGGAACCATATTACATACAGATACAGTCAGTCCCTCACTAGATAGAGAAGGCCAACAACTCCATCCAGCTGGTAATCTTGGACCAAATTGTGTTGAAAATTCATTCTTGTGGAATTTCATGATTAGAGGTTGGTTATGTTTGCCACGGTAATTCCCTTATTTTGTACCGCGAAATGATGATAATTTTACGCACCCTTTAATTTGTTATAAAGACTTGTGTTGATCATTTGTGTCTTGTTTGAATTAGTTGGAGAAAATTCATGTGAGGTAGTTGTTTGTGAGGCTATAAAAGTCTTTCAGATGATAAGAATTACTGGGGTAATTGCAGATTGCACCACTATTCTTGGTGTACTAACAAGGGGTTAATTGTCTGTCACCAAAATAAAACAAATAGTTAAAACTTAAAAAAGTCCAACTTTAGTATATTCTTTAGTGACAAGAACAGTTTTATTCAAATATACATATGGATAGTTATAATTATATATGGTCATATATAGACCTTATTAGCATCCAAACTCTGGCAAAGCAACTCACTGTAGAGACCCACCGAGTTGCATTTATTAATTGTTTATGCTAGCTATCTTCAGGATTCATGACTGGTTGGATAATTAGTTAAACATCTTCAAGTGCATCACCAACAGCCATGTCTGTTTCTTTGTCAAATGGAAATGGTTCGATAGGATTACTTGCTTCCAGAAACCCCTCAATTGGAATTTTTGGTTTTGACCTCTCCAAGGGGACTACCTTCCTATACATTCCCAGATCTGGACAGTGACCCTGAGAAAAAAGTATATAAATTGGTAATAATTAATAGGGTGGAGAAATGAAACTTATAGGCTTTCAATCATGCAAGCATAATTTCCGCCATATATAGTAAAAGCCAGCTTAAAGTTAAGAATGTAAAGCTGCTTACATGATCTGCATGCATTTTCTTCACAAATGTTTTGAATATCCTGAGATTCTCCTTCTTTAGAAGCTTATCTGATAAACGAAGGTAAGTAAAGCCATCTATCTTCCATGTTGGTTTGCCATTTCTGCTGATCCCATTTGGCCTAGCATTTTTTAGGATTTGATTATAAGCTTTATGATCATATCTTTCCAGTGCATTTTCACCTGCTACTTCGATTTTTTCTCTCCGCCCACCGCTCAAGACCTGCACATATTGGTCTAAATCCTCAACTTATCACTTGATAAAAATTGCACAAATCTTCTCTCCGAAATTGCCACAACTAAGAAGTCATTTACAGGATTTTATTAGGTGTGCATGACAGTCATGATGCTCTCTTATACATAAAGCGTAATGTTGCAAGTGTTTAACATATACGCTTACATATGGAATTCATTTCGGCCTACCGAACTAGTTTGGAATAAAAGGCCTAGTTTATTTGTTAAGAACATTGTACATGATATTGTACTGACATTTGTGGAGTGTATGATATTAGCTAGTAATGCCTCTATCTTGGCTTCTACCTAGTTTTACCTGACGAACAAGTTCCTCAGGTGCACTTCTGGCATTTGCAGGTTGTTCGCAATCCCTCATCTCAAGACAAGTGAAATTCAAAGTGGCATGATGCCTGGAAAGCATCCTTGCTATGGGTCGATATCCATCTCTATGTTTCAAGTTGTAGAATCCTGCAGTCAACTCAGCTGCATGACTATCATGTTTGTACAACCAGTGGATTCCAGATACCTGCAATTCGCAATGGGAGCGGTTGAACTCTTTTTCAATAAAATACAACAAAAAGGCATAATACTTTCTTGGACACAGCAATATAATTAAACTAATTAAGGTTCAAACATGCTCCCTCCGTTCCAAAATAAAATATCAATTTGCCTTAGTAAATTTATTAGAAAGACGAATGATATTATATTTTAAAAATGACAAAATGTAATTTTGGTATATATGAGTGATGTACCTAAATGTACTCTAGGATTTACCTTTGCTGCTAATTTGACTTTGCAGCCCTGGAAAGCTTTGTTGGCTTCATCAAGAATCTGATCACCATGGCCGAGTATCTTGTCTGAGTACCATTTCAGGAAGAACTTTCCTTTCTCAGTAAGGTACCCTTTTTTTGATCCAAAGAAGTCTGTTGATTCCGGTTTGTCATTATATGTTCCTGCATTATCTGGTAAATTCCAATCAGGATGCCCTGCCTGCCTTGCATGCGCTTCAAATTCAGCTCTTAAATATGCATCATAGCACTGCAAATATTATGTTACAATTAATATTCAGCTTTTCAATTTCAGCTATTGGACATATGATCATCAAATTAACTTATATTCCGTAGTCTTACCTGAAACTCTCCAATACCTGGGAAAACCCAGCTCTGACTTAGTGGATAGGATGGATACCTGAGCTCCCCTGCAGGACCAAGCCCTACTTCTATATCTGTTATAAGTTCAGCTTCCAAAAAGTCCGCCATGTTTATTCTGAAGCTCTTCATGAAGTCACCATAGATCTAAAAACATAACGCATGCAGATAAGCAACTAATAAAAAGTTGATGTAACTAACTAAAAAGAAGTAATTTAAGCTCATTTCAAATACAGAAACCACTATTCTTGTAGTACCAGATTGCTTAAATAGGTTCTATTTTTATATTTTGTGTTGTTTAAAAAATTTACACGGTACAGGTTATTGATTCTAACAGTTTTAAGCTTTTAGAGCAGCTGGTAACTTGATAGAATAAAGGTATAACAATTCTAACCTCGACAGGAGTTCGACCATGAAAAAGAAGTGGATGGTTATCCACGCCGAGTGTGATGTACTCCTGGTTCCTCTTACCTGCTCGATTAGTGTAAAAGATATCAGGTTGATTTTTTCCAATGTCAAGTACCCATTGTGGAAGGGGGATGGTATTGGTAACATGATCCCCTACGTTGCCACCGCACTTGTGGAATGACATGACAACTTGTAATTTTAATCCACATTGTTGAACAAGTTTAAACAAGGTCCTATAAGCACTCCAATCATATTGCTTAGGGCCTTTAGATTCCACAATTCCCCACCAGACATCTACCATGACACCATCAACACCGACTGCTCGCAATTCCTTGAGCTGCTTCTCCAGTATGGCTTTGTGTTCGATAACATTGTCAACACTAATAACTCCCAGCTGTTATCACCATCGATCACAAAATGAGGAAGATACATATTAATTATTATTAGTATAATTTATTTATAAGTCCTATTGAATGAAAATAATTCACAAATACTTAAGTGATTGTGTACTTACTTGGAGCATAACATAAACTAGCACATAGTTTGATAAGTACATTTTTTCATCAGTTTGGAGGGAGTTTGGAGGATACATTTGCATGGAGGCCATTTGTAAACAATTGGATTATTTTTTCAGTGGAAGAGAAAATAGGCCTTGCCATCTTTTATAGAAGTTAGAACCAGAGGAAATATTATTCTATGGAATTACCTTTTGGGAAAGGAGAAGGTATCATCATCATCGTCATCATCTTCTTATATTGAAACATGTGTATGCTGTTGTCGTAAAGTTAAAAATAAAAATGTTGAAGTAAATTGTAACAATCGATCTAGTACAAGAATAAATTCCACTTTCTTGAACCAAATCCTTATCTTATGGACCTCTTCCTTTTAAAGATAAGATACTCCCTCTGTCCAAGATTTTGTTTTTCCAAATATATCTGTAACATTAATTAATAATGTAATAATAGTGGCCTAAGATAAAATATATGTAAATGGTAAATTACAGACTCTTGTGACTTTATAATCTTGAAAATGCATTTCTATATTTGAAACAAATCAAAAATAAAAGTATATTTATAATTTTAAAATGAATGGAGTATGGTGATGGATCAACGGATAGTCGAGGTATATTTCACAATTGACTAAACTATTAAGTGACATGTTTTGACGGAGATTCGCTTGGGTGCCGAAGAGATCTTAAGATTTGTAAACACTTACTATAGAGTGATGTTAGTGATTTGTGAGGTATTATATGCACTCTTAACAAAAACAACAAGACAAAACTCTCTCCTCTTCGGTTGTCATGTCACTGTTTGTTAAGTGCTCCATGAATCTCTTATCATCGGCATCATCTTTCACGATTAGAATAACATTTTTATACCTTTTTCTTTCCCTTAGAATCCGAATTTTATTATTTCTTTTACTTTATATCTCCCCAATTCTCAGCCATTATTTATCTTGTCTCATTTTGTTTTCTTAGCAATTGAGATCCTCTGTTCATACTTCATATGCACTAGAAAGTTACCGAACAAGGGTAGCAATTGATAGTTCAGGAAATCAAACCAACTGCTGTAATCACTAGAGCTGATCAAAATTTGACCCATACCCCATGACTGTTGTAGGGTTCTGCAGATTGATTTGGTTTTAGCAATTAATTTAGTGAACACCTAGGCTAAGTTTGTTACCACCACTCATCAAGCATTCATATTCATCTGTCCTAAATTTAAATATACATTTATCATAAAAGGCAATTTTTGAGGAATAATATTTTTTAAACATGCATAACATTTAGTTAGAGATGCAGCAGTCTTAAGACAATTTTACCCGATCAACTAAACTAAGGATAAAAGTAATGTCATTTAGGATTTTTATATTATTTTATACTCTAAAAATAGAAATGTATCTTTAATTTTGTGATTAATTTCTGGACACAGAAAATAATATAGTTTATCTGTTGCAAACTTGAAAGCGTATTTATAAAACGACGACTTTAAGATAAATTTATCTAAACATATCTCTAACATTTGCTGACGTTGAATTAATACTGACATAATAATATCTAGCCTTTGTGGCACACACCGTATGTTCAATCAAAAAAAATTAGTCTTTTGAATAAACATAGTGAGAACATATGGGAGAAAAATTAGGAAGAGAGAGAGACAATAAGCTAAATTTTAACCAAGTCACTTCTCCATGTAGTAGTTAAAAAAATAAATATATTTGATATTTTTAGTCCAATTTTTATATTTTCATGCAAATAATACATTACACAGTTGTATTACGCACAAAAATTTTCAATTTTCTAGAAAGAAAAAAAATATTTTCAGTTATAAACAGGGATTGTATTATCCATAAAAATAATAACTTAAAAAAAAAAGAAAAGAAACGAAAAAAATAAGGAAGTAGGTCTGCTACTGATGATAAGGAGTTGAAGGGAGGACATAGGTCCATGGCGAGCTCTGGTCCAAAGGTCCACGAGGCAGACATACTATTAGTAAGACTATCCAGGCCCAGGCTCGTCTCCCAAAATAGCTCCTTCTTTTAACATCATTACAAAAATAATACTAGAGACACAAACTATTTTATAATTCAACGTGCTAACGTACTGCCGCGTTTATCTCCCCCATCAGCCATAAAAAGGTGAAATTCTTCCAACCGTATTTCGCATGCTTTTCTCCCTCTTAAATAAATAAAATCCATTTTAAATAAAAATTACGAACACGTATTCTTTCCTCCTGCAGGGTACAATTATATGTTATATTTCAAAATAAACCAAGTAGAGCGTTACTGTTCCATATTTTATAAATGAGATAATTTGAATAAGGTTTATGGAGCGCACATTTAGGTAATAGTTGTTGTAAATGTTATGTAAAGAAAATTATTTATATATTTGAGTAATTTTATGTCGCATATAGATTGTTGTAACTACGTGAATTTGAAACGATAAAATAAAATTTTAATATAGGGATTTTTTTATTTTAATGTATTCACGCATGTCGGTATTAAATATTAATATTCATGAAAGAACTAAATAGAAAGCATTCAAAATTGTGATGGTCTAATTATTAATTGTGTAAGCATTTCATTAAATTAGATAGTAAGAAAGAATAATTCGAAAAATTGTATCTACCTATATGTTTAATGTGAATTTTTATATTTTTTCAAAAAAAACTAACAAAAAATATATACGCTCCAATGAAATGATAATAAGAATGATATTTTACTTTGACAAAATTCTTCTCACATGAATAATAAATAATATTCATATTCATATGATAGAGACTCATGTGAAAATATTATTTTTTAAATGACAAATCCTTATAAATAAACTTTAGACGTATGGATTATAACTCGTATTTTTTGTAGTTAATAATATTTAAATGAAAATTGTTGTTTTATTTGGAAAATTAACATCAAAAGTCCTTAAAATGAAATCGAAATATGGGATACCCCCGACAATAGTCTATATTAATTAATGCGCTGGAAAGTTAAAATCAGTATTCCGAATTATTCGTTACTCTTTTTGACCAGCTGCATTGGAACAACAATCCTAGAGTAAGTTCACCGGAATGATAATTCTCAGGTCACCGTGAAAAGACTGAAGCCAATTTGTCAAATTTGTAATTGTACTAGAACATTATTAAAGTAGTATAATTATAATAATAATTTTAATTGAAAATTACCCCCTCTGTCTCAAATTAATTGCTCAGTTTTGATTTTTTAAAGTCAAATTGACCATTTTTAAAACTAATCTTTTTACTATTTTTGCTAACATATGGGTGAAGAGATTATAACCAAAAGAAAGTATATACAATTTATTACTAATTTCAATTTTTATAATTGTAGAAATATATTTATATATGCTTAATTATTAATTCTAAAAATAGTCAATTTAACTTAAAAAAGTCAAAACTGAGTAATTAATTTGGGACGGAAGGAGTAGCCGTTAAATGTTGACTTACATGGCCTAAAAAAGAAGTTTATTTTCTAAAAAAAGTAAAACTCATATACATTTTTTTTCTCTATTAATGTATACTAGTTTGGTGTCCCTTGCCAAGCACGAGATTTACAATTGTATTTTATTTATTAATTATAATTTATATCACTATATGTACTTTTAATATTAGCCGAGTAATAGTAGTGTAATGCAATAAATGATAGTGAAAAATAATGACAAATTAAAATTATTATGTCACTTTATTTTTTTAAAATATAAATATATCTCTAATTTTGGACCGAATTAAAAAGAAAATTGTATCTGTAGTTTTAAAAAGTATTAGTTAAAATATTCATACTCATTTTTAGTGTTTAGTAAAATATATTAATTGGTTCATCAAGACAAAAAATAATAATTGAAAAAAAGGAAAAAGAATAATTAAAAGAGGATTATAAATGAATATACGATACAAGTTTTCCTGCAAAGAGAAGATCTACATATTCATTGAAATTGAATTGCTTGCAAATTCTATAAATACTATATCTTATGAATGAGTTGCCGAGAGAATCTACCAATTATAATATATATATATATATATATATATATATATATATATCTTATGAGATAATAAAAATATTAATTAATTAAATATAATTTCATAATTTAACTTAGTTTAAGATTAATCAAAATATATGGGTTAACACATATAATAAAACGTGGTTGTTGTTTGTGTAATAAATAAGTACTGCATAGATTTAGTGCACAACTAGTGCTTACTGATAAAGTAGCAGTCAGAGTAGTGATTAGTGATGAACAGGTAGGTAGCTAATACAGAAGCATGGCAAGAACTCGTAAATAAAAGAAAAAATGTTTAGTTAATTGGCTTCACGTGCCAAACTGCTCTTTTCTTTTTCATCCAACTAACCAACCAGACACAGAAACCCCAGCCTCTCTATCCCATCCCAACCCCAACAAAAACTCCTTCCTTCTTTTTTTTCTCTCTCTCTCTCTAATTGGCTATCAAAAACATGAACAGAAACAAAAACACAGAAAGAGAAAACAACATTCATTTTTCTCTCTCCACTTCCGATAACCAACACCAATTGAAACAAACAACATCATGTGTTATGTGGGGAAAGCAACCAAGATCTTCATCTTCATAATCACAGTTCTCGTCGTCACCGGACTCCTCATGGGGTTCGGCTTTCTCCGCCACCGCATTCTTCACCATAAATCCCATAAATGTTCCGATGATTCCTGCCACCAGTCCCAGTCTCAGTCCCCCGCCCAATTCCCCGACGCCAATCCACCTCCTCCTCCTAATACTAGTACTCCCAACCCCAGCTCCGACACTGCTCCGCCTCCGCCGCCAACTACCTCCACCCTTATTCTACCGCCTCCACCGCTGGAATTACCGCCTCCACCGGCTCCGGCGGTGGCGACATCTGCTCCGCCGCCGACGTATGGTCCTCCGACCCCAATGGTGGTCACTCCAGGTCCAGTGAATTCCTAGTTGAGATCCACATTTACGATACGATATTGTTTGATATTATAATTGAATGGAGTAATAATTGTGGGATATATCATCTGATTGGATTTGGATTGTTGTATAGGGGTGGGATCCTGGATTTTATTTAGTTGGGGGAATTTGTTGTTTCTTTTTTTACTTTTTATTAATTATTACAGTGAGTCAGGGTGTTACTGTTAGGTGATGAACATGTCGTCGTTACTTTCTAGGACTATAGTTTGTCATATATATGGTCAATGCATACTTACTTGGGTTAGTGTGCCAATTTCAGATTTTAGAAATTGTCTATATATGTACTCCAGTTAGTTTTCTATACATTTACACTACTATATACTCAGTTTTCTGAGAAATGAAATTGTCTCCTATAATGCGTTATGCACAATTTTATTTAACACTCTTTTCATTTCAAAAATTACAAATATACTTATTACTTTGACGGAGGTACTAAAAAATTAAAATATATTTCTAATTTTAGCACGGAAGTAGTATTATAAATTTATTTTATTTTAATATTATTAATTATTATATTTGTTATTTTGAAAGTTTAATTAATTTCATATAAATCTTGAATATTAAGTTTGTCGTAAATTTAAAGTGAAATGTATCTTTAATTCTAATGCAGGAATTAAAGAGAAAGTAAATGGAATTTGCAAAATGATAACAACTTATTCATATTTAATAAAAGTCATTTATTTTTCCAATAAATAAATAATCAAAGTCGATACTTAAGGAAAATATGGTGCGTAAATGAGAAACAATATCAATTTGGTACGAGAATAACAGGCCATCGACAACAACGGGTATGAGAAAAGTTGCGTGGCATGTTTGGTAATCCATCATTTAGGTCCTTTTGGGCTGGGCCCAAAGATCTGACTCGGATGTTTAGCATCCAATGCAATTTGTCCTCCTTAAACCGGTACAACTCATTATTTATTAGAACTTAGAAGTATGGATTTATAACCAAAAAATAATATTCCCTCCGTTTGCATTTTTAGGACTTTTAAAAATCAAATTGACTATT
Organism: Aralia elata; assembly: GCA_034770075.1. Lineage (NCBI taxonomy): Eukaryota > Viridiplantae > Streptophyta > Magnoliopsida > Apiales > Araliaceae > Aralia > Aralia elata. The sequence goes on from CM068385.1 coordinate 90,312,209, forward strand.
TTTAAAACTAATCTTTTTATTATTTTTGCTAACATATAGGTGAAGATATTATAATCAAAAGAAAATATATACAATTTATTACTATTTTTAATTTTTATAATTTTAGAAATATATTTATATATGCTTAATTATTAATTTTAAAAATAGTCAATTTGAGTTAAAAAAAGTCCTAGAAAAGCAATTAATTTGGGACGGAGGGAGTAGTAACTACTTATTTTGTATTATGACAAAATTAATTTTTCATATGGTGATGGGACATACCAAAACTCTTATGAATGAGCCAAACTTTTTGAAATTAATTAAGAGTAGTTTTTATGCGTACAAAGTATTTACAAAAATTGTAATTGTGTACAAATAATATATAAAAAAAAAAAAGAAGAGGAAAAATATAAAGTAGAACTTATTATTTGAATTTTTACAGATTTTTATTGTTATATATTACAGTGGCTCTACAATTTACAATTAGTTGTGTACATATATGTACATAGAATTATTATTTGAATTTTTACACATCTTTATTGATACGTATTAAATAAATCCTAAACTTTTACCAATTTCATAATTACTGGGGTATAGTTGGTTTTAATATAATTATTTAAAATTAAGAGTAATGATAATAGTCACAAATGTTTTTTTATTTTTTATTTTGTCTTAAATGCGTTTCAAGTGATATAGTATAATTATATTAGTCATCTAAATCTTATATGATTTGTTCTATTATATATTATTATCATTTATCTTATTAATGTCGAGTCATCTAAAACACATTTGAGACTCTTAATTTTATTCGTAAATTATATATTACTCCCTCCGTTTCAAATTAATTGCTCAATTTTAATTTTTTTAAAGTCAAATTAACTATTTTTAGAATTAATAATTAAGCATATATAAATATATTTCTAAAATTATAAAAATTGAGGTTAGTAATAAATTGTATATATTTTTTTTCGGTTATAATCTCTTCACCTATATTTTAGCAAAAATAATAAAAAGATTAGTTTTAAAAATAGTTAATTTGATTTTAAAAAATTAAAATTGTGCAATTAATTTGAGACGGAGGGAGTAAAAAATATTACGAGTAGTAATTTTCACTTTTCAAATTTAAGATTCCAAATTATTATTTTAATGTCTGGCAAATAGTTGTGATCAATGCTGGTGACTTTTTATTGACATTCCAAGTTTCCAACCTACGACATTCCTTCCAAGGCGCACTACCATTATTTATTTGTTTAAATATGAGTGTGATGCTATATGGTCTTATTTTTAGGCCTTGATATTAAGCAACAGAAGAGCAGTACTGATACTAAAAAAACAATAAGTTTAAGGGATTGTTTAATAAAATTAAATGAAATTTTTTAAATAAATAAAAAAAGTTTAAATGATTTGAATGGAGTAGAAGTTTTGAATACGAAATAAAATAATTTATTTGATAATTATTTATCTAAAATATCTGAATACATATATTTTCTTACTTTAACTTTTTGGACTGTTATGAACAAAATTATTATGTAATTATAAATAAATAATGTTATCTAAAAATAGTTAAATATAAATTTTTGAACAATCTTGAATACAGTATACTATTAGTAATATAATTTTAAAAATAAAACAATAAAAATATTAATAATATTTTATCCGTCCATAAAGGCAAAAAATAAAAGACTATAAGAACATTCATTAAATTGACTACTAATTTGTTAAAGAAAAATCAAAAATAATTTGAACATAACAAAATTTGTTTTCAATAGTAAAATAAGATGGATACTAGATGTAATTTTAATTGTTAATGAGAAAATATAAGTAAAAATATCATTCAGCAGTACTTTTTAACCATTCAGCCATAATTTTTTGAATGAATCATTCAGACACATCCAAAATTTAAAATATTATAAAATAAAGGATCTAAATAATTTATTCCGTCAAATTCAAATCCCTTCAAATTCATTCAAAAATAAACAAATAGCCACTAAATCGTATATTTAAGTTTAAATTGTAGACGAGCTGGCCAGTTTTAAGCCGAAAGAGTAATACTACATAGTGGCACTTTTCATGAGGTCTACACCATGATAAAGTATATTATGAGGATTTTAAAATTATAGATATCGTTAAAATAACAAATTTAGGAATTTTTTTATTCTTTCTATATATATTATTTAAATATGTTAGAGGCATAGTAACGGTGACATAATAATACTCGATCTACTTAATATATAAATAATTACATATTAAAATAAAAAAATTAGAAATTAGATTACAATATGTTTGGTTCTGCATTTCCTTTACAAATGAAATCTCAAATAAAGTGTCATTAATATATTGATTTAGTGTATCCCTTACGATGGTACAATTAATTAGTAAAAACTTACATTAACATATTGATTTATTATATCCCTTATGATTGTACAAGTAATTAGTAAAAACGTATGACATATTTGACGGGTCACAAACATTTCTACTTTCTAGTAAAAAAAATTACTCCCTTCGTTTAAATTTATTTATCCTAATTAATTTTTTATGATCAAATTAAAGATATTTAGAATTAAAATTTATTTTTAAATTTATTAGATATAGACACAAAATTATTATGATAAACAAATATATCAAATATACTATCAAAATCAATTTATTTGATTTTAAAATTATTTGATTTTAAAATTTTTAGTATATTTGTTTAATTATTAATGTTAAAATTAATCAATTTAATTTTAAGAAATCAATTAAAATAAATAAAATCGGATAGAGAGAGTAATATAATACAACGTTGGCGAAAGAATTCTTACTTTGAGATCACCATTCTCTCCGACATTATATTAACAAAAAATAGAAGAAGGATTTTTTATATTCTTTTTAACAAAATAACAGTGACACCCATGTAATGATGTATGCATGGGGGTAGTGGTGCACAAATGGTCTGCGGTCTGGCCTTGATCCGGCCTGGGTCCGGCCTGGTCAAAGTCTGGCCTGGTCAAGACCTGGACCGGTCAGACTCGGCCTGCAAGGCTAAGATCAGGCCATAAATTTTTGGCAAATATCTGGCCTGGCCTGGCCTTCCTAAAAGCCCAGCCTGACCTGGCTTTCGGCCTGGTCCGGCCTGGCCTGGCCTTCCACTTGTTGCTGTCCAAAGTCCCCAGCGACCCAACCTAGCGATCATTCCCAATCCCCCAGGCAGGCCCCCCCAGCCCTCCAAGCTCCAGCCCACTCCCAACGGCTACAAATCCTACAATGTTAGGCGGACTGCTGAGCCTAGTGGCTAGCCTTTAGCCTTTGCAAGCCTATTAACAATTTAACATTATTTGTTGTTGCTGCCTCCATGTTCCATGGCTGATGTCCCCATCAGTGATCACTAATCAGTCCCATCATCACCTTTTTACTCCCTCTGAATATTACTGATATATATATATATATTACTGAACTCCAAATATATATTTTAGTGATAACATTATCATACACTTTAACACTTATACTCCCTCTGAATTCCGATCTCCAAACAAAAAAAAATAAAAAATTCTTCCCATATGTAAATCAATTGATTTAGCAAAAAAAAAAAAATCAATTGTGCTACATAAGTTACACAAGTTATATATATATATAACATGTGAGTGGAATCAGGAATGCATTCAGACAACACTCCAAGTTATATATATTTTACTCATTAGTCCCATCATCACCTTTTTCATCCAAATTTAGTTTTTTCATGTGTTATCATACATTTTAATTTTTAACACTCAATACTCACTCCGAATTTCGAGATCCAAACAAAAAGTAGCAACTATTGTCTACTAAGTGGCTAAGTGGCCAGACCTACCGCCTAAAATAGAATAATCATTTCTAAGGGCTAAGTTGCTAACTGGCTAAGGCAGTAATAACATTTCTAAAAGCTAAGGCAGTAATAGCATTTCTAACGGCCAGGCCCCAAGCGGCCAAGGCGTCAAGCCCTTGCCCCACAGGCCCACTGCCCCAGTCGGCCAGCCCCCAGGCCATAAGCCCACATGTACAATTTTTATTTTTTTTTAAAAAAAGTGCAGGACCAGACCGGACCAGCCTGGCCTGGCCTACAGGCCTCATCAGATTATAGTTTGGTGGTATAGGCCTGGCCTGGCCTGGCCTGAAGGCCCAAAAGTCAAGGTCTGGCCTAGCCTGGTCAACGGCCAAAGCCTGGCAGGCCCAGGCCGGCCTGTTGTGCAACACTACATGGGGGTGCATAAAATCTGGTTGATGTTGTTTTAATTCCCTATCTTGATAATAATTTCTTTAAAATTATTTATGAATTTGTTCCGCTACCGAGGTTTGCAATGATAACATTTGTAGCGTATAAAGTATTATATTAATTTTGGTGTATTACGTTTAAGTCCTAAACATTGTGCTGTGAGTTAAATAAGTTGTGTTTAAAACAAATTGTTGCTAGACAAATAATATTTTTAAGTGCGTTTGAACTTTCAAACGTTCTAAATGCATCAAAACTGAGTAATCAAACATACACTATATTTAAATAATTATTATAATTATTTTGGTCAAAAATTGTCATGTATCAACTTTATATTCCCAATAAAAGTAAAAATTAAATGCAGCACTCTCTTTTCCAACTATATAGTATAAATCTCAAACATTATTTCTTAAGGTTTGGAGCAATTTGTTTATGAATTTGTATAACAAAATTTCAACATTTTCTAACTAAAAGTGTAGAAATTATATTTCAATTACAAATTGACTGAATAAATTCTGATTAGCTGAGTGCCTAAAAAAGTATAGGTCAATAAAACTTGATACTCCCTCCGTCCCAAATTAATTGCTCAGTTTTGACTGTTTTAAGTCAAATTGACTATTTTTAGAATTAATAATTAAGCATATATAAATATATTTCTAAAATTATAAAAATTGGGGTTAGTAATAAATTGTATATACTTTCTTTTGGTTATAATCTCTTCACCTATATTTTAGCAAAAATAGTAAAAAGATTAATTTTAAAAATGGTCAATTTGACTTTAAAAAGTCAAAATTGAGCAATTAATTTGGGACGGAGGGAGTATATGATATATACAAAATATATATGTAGTAAAAATATGAACATATGGTGAATTTTATTTAATATAATATTGCGGAGTACTATTTTTATAACTATATATATGTGTGTGTGTGTGTGTGTATATTTTTATATTTATATATTTATTTATATATATATATTTGTAAGCTTGTATTTTTATTTTAAAAAAATTCCCAAGGATGGTTTTATTGACCAGAGTACTAAGGCACCAGGTCAAATATACGTCGTGTTTATAAATTTAGAAGAAAAAAATTGTTTCACAAAAATAATTAATATTTTCACAAATAATAATATAAAATAACACAATATTCTTTAATTTATCATCCTAATTTCATTGTCATGACAGGAAGCTCTACTACATTAACAACCTATTATTCTTAAACAATGTTTATTTGCAAGAATTATATTTTTGAGACTATTTTTTATAGATTATAATTCCAAGACTACTAATCTTTGATTTAAATAATGATAGTCACATGTTTGTTGAGAATGAGATTATTTATGGGATAATTTAAAATAATTTCATGTTATGTCTGTTTTGTCCATGATTATTTAATAGATTTGATAAAAACTTATCGTATGAACTATTATATCCTTATTAATAATAACAAAAATATGGTATTCTTAATAGCTTGAGTAGAGGTGGATATGATAGAATACACTGGTCATTTCAAAACATAGGTAAAGGTTAATTTGGTAGAGATTATCATACCTGATTGAATATAGTATCAAATAGTCTTCCATTTCAAGTACTTGTAAATATGAGCTTGCTTTTGTAAAATCAAATCTCATCATTACGTGCTTGCTTGTCTACCGGTGTTTGGAGGTTACAAACGCACTAAACGCATTTAAAAATTTTATTTGTTTATAAGTAATTTATTTCAAATATAACTTATTTAACTTATAAATATGACGTTTTAAATTCAAACACAACGCTCTAAAAATAATACAATATATTTAGACATATAAACATACCAAACACTATTTAGACATATAAACGTACCGAACGCTACGACTGCAAAAGATTTAAAAATAATCCATAACCCTGATATCAAATTCAACTCCCTTTATTAGTTATTACAACATCACCACACATTGGAATCAAATCTTACTCCACTTTTAGTGATAGCATAGCATAGCATACAATTCAAGTTGATAAGAAATATTCGGTTGCTGGTGGGACCCACCCAAGCCCAACACAAGAAGATATGAAATTGTAATAACATCCAATCAGAGGTTTAGAAAAGAGTATGCATAAGGCCAGGGGGCGTTTACTTTGATGAAAAATATGAAAACAATACTACTGTGGGAGTGGGACTCTCAATGCTATTGCTGCCATCATCAACTGGCCGTCCCTTCCATTATTTTATTCAATCCATTTTTCTTTCTCATCCAAACAAATCAATAATCTCTCTTTTCCCCTTTCATTTTTCTCTTCAACCCAACACGCCACTCTCACTACTACATTATGAACTCCATGGAAATTGATCCTACAGTCACCTCTAATTGGCTCTTCGATTATGGATTAATGGAAGATATCTCCGCCGTTTCCGGCGTTGATTTTTCAGCCCCGGCGCCGGCCGCAATTGGTTTCAGCTGGCCTTCACCTGCTCTCAATTGTTCATCTAATTCGAGGTGGTTCCTCATTCTACCATCCGTTTCTTCTTAAATTTCTTAATTTTTCGTTTGGATTTCGATAACAAATGAACAAACAAGACAAAGGAAACTGATTTTATTGAATTCTTCAGTTATTGGGTTCTCAAGTTCTTTAGATTTCAGGGTTTTTATTTCTCTCTCTCTCTCTCTCTCTATATATATATATCTAACTGAAAGTTTTAGTCTTTTAACCATTTATGTTATAGTCCTAGCTTTACTTTACATGTTTATCGAGTTTCTGTACAATGTTTCTATGTAATTTCCATATTTACAGCTTGGTTGATATTTCAGGATGCCTTAATTTTGTTAGGGATAAGTGTTTGCATTGACAATAGATTTTGCAAATACATATTCTTACTTATCCGACTTTGTAATTTGAGGCTGTATCAAATTTTCACTTTTAATTAAGTATCAGACTGATTAATGTAGGGGTGATCGTACTTGAAATTAAATATTTGTCTCTCTATATTTTAGTGAAATGCTCTAGGACGTATTTAACTATTAGGAGGTTTTATAGGCTTCTTTAATGAAAAAAAAACCGGTGTTACTGTATAACTTTGTCTAACTTGCAAATGAATTTATACGATTTTGGATAGCCAAGGATTAGTTTAAAAATTTTGCTCTGCAAAATAATGAAACAGTTTTCATTTATGCGCCTCCTTTAGATGTAAGAAGGCTTGGTTGAAGTAAGCTGAGTTAGACATTGGCTGCACCCTGAATTCTCAGTGAATCCATATTTGGGAGTGTTACAATAAAAAGATGCCAATAATTGATTATTTGGGGAAGCGAAGTTAATTAATTTACGGTGATATTGTGTCATGTGATTTAGTTCATTTGAGCTAACGAAAACATGCAGACTTTTAATAAGTATTAGCTTCTTGGTGCCACAGATAAATTTTCTTTTATATTTTCTTATCAAGAACCGACGGATTATTTATTAGTTTTCCTTCTGTTTCCCTAGTTGATTAGGATCAACTTGAGTCAGTCGCATATGCTGTCAGTCATCTTTATTTGCAAGAGCACTATAGTCCTTATCTGATTTATTATTTTTTTTTAAATTTCTATTACTTTCTGAGGGTTTTATAACTGAGGTTTCATTCTCCTTAGACTTGAAGCTCAATCAATGATTAGTGGTCCATCAGTCGAATTCATTTAATTTTATCTGTAAACCCTAATGCTTATTTGGTTTACTAGATATGATTGTGATTTAGGCATTAAATTTTGGCTTCCATAATGGGTGTTTCATATTAAATTAAAGTTGTTATACCATAACAACATAAATCAGATAAAAAATTTATCCTTTTAGTTTTTATATACTATAGTATAATATAAGAGGCAGTTGGAGAAATTGGTTTCTCTCACTTCCATTTTAGTAAGAATCCTTGTTAGAAATCTTTTTTATCTGTTTTACCCAACTAAAGTTGTTGTATCTGTTGCCAGCGCGGAAATCGACTGCTTGCTTGTGGATTGTGAAGGACTTAAGGAAACAGGTTCACGAAAACGGTAAGAACTTCGTTTTCACCTACTAGTTTTGTTAAAGAAAATTAACATTCATCCCCTACTACTAGTGTTCTTCCTCTCCAAACATTAGTTAACTAGTGTGTGCTGTTTGACGTTACAAATCTAATTGCTTGATGTTAAATTCATTTATTTGACTGTTTTCTAACCTTAGCTAAGATGATGGTGAATTTAGGAATTCCAGCTAGGGAATGATAAAAAATTTTGGATGTCTTGATGAACTATGTCAATGAAGAATTTTAAAATTTTTGATTGAAAGTATGAAACTTTACAAAAGTTTGGTTGGTTTACATTAATTTTGGACATAAATTGCAGTAGTGTGCTTTTCAAAGAATAGATTTTTTGCAAGTTGCAAAGTGTCTTTACGTACCATGATTAAGGAATAAAACTCACTCTCTCCTTATTGTACCCTTTGTAAACTCATAATCAAGACTGTTGTATCATTCTCTTGGCTGGCAAGTACCTTCACAGTATCAGTTTTTGATTAAATGATTGTATATTATATTATATTATATAGATAATAATTTTAGTTGTTGATGATGAATATGATATGTTAAATTAATTGAAATGAGGTTCATTCACAGTTACAGTTCAACAATGTTAAAAACAAGCTATTTAGCAAAAAAAATAAAAATAAATTAAATTAAAGTAAAGTAAATTAAATTAAATTAAATTAAAAACAAGCTGATTATATCGTATAACTGGAATAGGAAAAAGTTCTGCGATTGCAAAGAAAAACCGTTTAGTTTTTTTGACTATATATAATTATCTATCTAGGAATATAGCAGCATTATTGTCCATCAACTATAGTTGTTGCCTCATGATTCATTTAGACAAGAAGTTTACTTTTGTTGGACTGGTTACTATTTCTGTTGTCATTGATGGGATTTCATCACTCTCTCACTCACTCGAGCACACAGATATGCACATGCACAAACTCTCTTTATTTCTCTCCCTACTCATCTATCTATATATTCTACCATCTGTTTTTGTCAAAATAATAAAAATAAATAAATAAATTTGTGCAATAGCATAACGTGTGCAGTTGCCTATACAGGATGAGACCAGAATCATGCAATGCATCTGGCTCCAAAGCATGTCGGGAGAAATTGCGGAGAGATAGACTGAATGAGAGGCATGTTATCTTTTGCCTATTCCCTCATGCTGTGTTTTCTTATATTTGTTCTTAAGTGATATTTGGGATTATTACAAGGTTCCTGGAATTGGGTTCTATCCTTGAGCCTGGAAGGCCACCCAAAACAGACAAGACTGCTATTCTGAGCGATGCTGTTCGGATGGTGACACAGCTACGAAGTGAAGCCAAGAAGCTTAAGGAGTCAAATGAGGAATTGCAAGAGAAAATTAAAGAATTAAAGGTGCCATTTTGATCGTACTTGTCTAAATTTAATCACGCTTTTCTGTTTTGGAGCTGCAATTCATTCAAAGTAAATATGACTTACAAGAAATAATAACAAAAAAAAATAGTTTTTATTAAGGAAATTGTGTTCTTTTTTATTTTCTATCTATTCAGGCTGAGAAGAATGAGCTCCGTGACGAGAAGCAGAGGATAAAGGCAGATAAAGAGAAACTAGAGCAGCAAGTCAAAGCCTTCAGTGCCCAACCAGGCTTTCTGCCACATCCCTCTGCAATGGGGGCTGCATTTTCTGCTCAAGGGCAAGCTGCTGGAAACAAGCTGATGCCTTTTCTTGGCTACCCTGGTGTTGCAATGTGGCAATTCATGCCACCTGCTGTGGTCGACACATCGCAGGATCATGTGCTCCGTCCACCAGTTGCCTAAGTTGGAGGGCTTAATGTCTGGTTCAGTCTCCCTCTCCCAAAGAATTGTTCACTTCTATTTGTTCTTATATATGTCAGGTTCTGAAGTTGGAGAAACTTGACTAGGTGAACAAATTAACGTTAAGTGACGGATAACTCATTTGTGTTTTCGATAATTGTGTGTGATATACAATAAGATACGTGGTTGCATTATGACTTGCGGCCAATTACTTAAATTAAGCACGGCGTGTGCCTCTGTAAAATATTTTGCTTTTATATATATATATATATATATATATATATATATATATAAATACATACATACATATATATATATATATTATATAGGGTACTTGTTTTATTGGCTGAACCTTGCATGTAATCAGTTCAATATGCTATAATTTGGTCATGCTTGCATTGTTACCTTTCCTTTCAAGTGATATGAAATAGGAATTTGAAAACTAAGACAACCAAAACCATGGAGGAAAAAAATTATGTACTACTCTAGGTAACACATGGACCGGATGTTTTTAGTTTCCTGTGAATAGACTATCTTTGTAGGTTTATCAGATGACATTTTTCTGCTGTCTATTGACTCTATTTTTACGTCCCAGTGTCCCACCTCCCCCTTATCTCTATCGATGATCCTGCTCTAAGAAGACTTGATCTTAAAAGCTAGATTTGTGCTAATATTGTTAAATTTCCATAGCCTTATATGTCTCTTCTGGTTTTCCTTATTTAACATCTGATAGAATAATCTTCATTGTCAGTTTGTCAAACATGTTCTTCTGATAATCTCCATGTTCTACTCATATTCAGTCTGTATGTTTGAAAAGGTATTCTTTGATAACATTTTTCATCGTAGAGATAGCTGCTAATTGGGTCTGATTCATCCAAATGTGTTTAATAGAGATCGGAGATTAAATTGAAAATTTTGCTCAGAAATACAAATAAGTAGTATTACATCCCGTAAGAAGATTTTTGAATGTCGAATGCTTAGAGGAATAGTAGCATCATCATGACAAAAGCAAACCCCATAGCTGACCCAGACATTAGTTTTACTTTAGCAGCTGAAAAGGGAGGAGGTGGTGGTGAAAAAACACTAGGTGGAGGAGAGTTTGCCGGAGATTCAGTTGGAGGAACACTAGGAGATGATGCAGGACCCCCGCTTGCTGGTGGTTGGGATGTTGGCGTTTCTGTAGTTGGTGAGGAAGCCGGAGGGGATGGTGGTGTTTCTGTTGGTGGTGGAGTTGGAGTTGCAGGTGGAGAAACATGTGGTGGAGTTGGAGTTGCAGGTGGAGAAGCAGGTGGTGGTGGAGTTGGAGTTGCAGGTGGTGGTGGAGTTGGAGTTGCCGGTGGAGAAGCAGGCGGTGGTGGAGTTGGAGGTGGAGAAGCAGGTGGTGGTGGGGTAGAAGCTGCAAGAGTGTCTATTTCAACCTTCATTCCTTGGCTGCAATGTCCACTTGTTCCACAGATGAAGTATCGCGTCCCTGAAGAAACAAGAGGTATGGATGTGGTGCCACCGGCATACATCTGAATTGGGTTACTGTTCTGGCAGGAATCGTAGTCTGCCTTGGTAACTTCAAGCAAATTGTGGTTTGGTGTATACTGGAAAACTGCAAGTAAAAGAGCTTGTCAATTAGATCTCATGACTATCTGTACCTTTGGTTTTGGACTTTTGGAGTTCAAAATGCACTTGAAAATTTGGGGCTAATAAGCAGCTCAAACGCACAAGCCCAACACCCTAAACACAGCAAAACAAAGATATCTGTCTACAGACAGTTATTTTTTAGTTATGTTAGTTAAATGCATACTGTAAACTTACATAGATTGTCTCCAACTGAGAATTTTTGGGATGATGCCCAACTTTTCAGGTCGGTGGTTGTATCCCACCCGCCAGTTGGACCCCCAACGGTGAAATTTGTGGCCATGGCTAAATGGGAGAGCATGGCTGCAGCCGCAGCCAAGCTCACTAATGTTCTCAGCATTGACATTTGTGTAGAAGTGAAACAGCTCTATTCAAGGAAAGTAGTAGTTAATTTTATAAGAGTGGGATGGTATGGCTTTTGGTTTAGACTAGGACTCCTATTTATATTTGTACATAAGGGACAAAGAGAATGTTTTTGAATATAACATCACTATTTGTTTATGTTAAGTTTTACCCATTCTAGCTGTTTCAGAAATGGCTACCATAAAAACTTTCAGATAGCAGATTGAGTTTCAGCAATTCCATATTCTGACTCGACCAAACCGTGTTTTGTTGATTCCTAACTCAAAAAGTTTATATTATCTGGTTCTGGTGTAATGATTTTAATTCCCAGTTGCATATTAGTTTATGTAATTTGATCTTTGACTTAACTACACCCTCCATTTCAAAACTAGAGAGATGCATTTTCTTTTTATGTCCATTTTAAAATTATAAATATATTTTTTTATTTCTGAAGTGCATGCATGATATAGAATGAAACTGCAGCAGTATGGAGGAAATGCAGTCTCAATTTAAGTTGCAGATTTTGAATTATTCTTCTTTTATTTTATATATTTGATTTTCTGCATTATTTAGTACTAATATTCTCTCCATTCCAAAATTTAAAATTATATTGTTTTTTTCTTTTATCTGTTTCAAAATTAGAATTACTTTATTTGTTTGTATGACTAGAAAGCTGAGATATTATGACACGTTTAGATTGAAAGAATGAAATTGGTGAAGGAATGAAATAGAGAAGGGAACGGAATGGGGAGTGGAATGATTCATTCCATTCCTGACTTGAATGAGTTATTTCATACCCTCTCTCAAGGAATAAAATTCACAAATTTGGTAGGAATGAGAATGGTTCATTTCATTCCAATGAAACAACTAAGCATAATTTTTTTTCATTTTATAGAAATTCGTCATTTTATTCCCACTTTCATTTCTGCAATTCAAACGGTAACATTATTGTATGGGGTAGTTAAATTGTGGAAGCCATGTAAGGGGAAGAAGGCTGACCTTTTCATGGAGGATGGTGGGGATCTAATGCAAATAACAAACCACTCCTTAGTTTCCAAGAATCAAATGAAAATGAATTTTCTTCAAAATAAAAAATGAAAAATGGATTAATTGTGAAGTCTGTGTAGGGATAGCTAGCACGTTATGGCACGTATTCATAAATTAAATACAATCAATTTATGGTGTAGCTTGCACCGGCCTAGTATTAATACATGAATTTTAGAAGTTGGATTCAACTCACTGCTGTAGCTACTTGTAGTCGATCGTAGCATAAAATTTAGTTTAATAATATCAATTATAAATAAAAGAATTACAAGTATTTAAAATTGTCATATATTCCAAAAACTAAATCAAACTCAATTGTCAGTGATATTCTTCAGAGCATCATAAATAAAACTTTTTGTGAAAGAGAGAGCTTATAATAGAGTGCTAATAAGACCACGCTCTTACAAGTTCACAATCAAGTCTTTTAATTCATGACTCTTGCTTTTCGGTCATCATAAAAGAAGCAAGCGAAGCACGTACTTGAATTCTTATTTTCTAACTGAAAAAAGTTGAAAAATCAACAGAAATATTTGATTTTGACTTCGTAGAGCCTTACAGGTGAATGAATAAGGCGTAGTTTGAGCCTTACTTGATGGTAAGGAAGAGACTAAATAAAACTAAAAAGGCGTCCTAAAAAATAACATATTTCAAACTTTCAAGCAGTCAATCAAGCAACACTGATCGCTATTCCATAAATAGCATAGAGCTCTTACATAGCACCTAATAAGCTTGCTTAACTGTAAAGGCCGCTATTTATTGTTTTACCAAAATGGAACAAAAAAAAAAGAGGAAAAAAAAGCAACAAAAACTCATCTATGCCTTCTTCGCCCGGTCTTTCAAATTTGAACGTTTATAAACATAAGTTTGCAAAGAACATATGGTAAACAAAGTTGGAAGTCATTCTAATTTTCCAATTCCTAGTACTCCATCAAACATGATTTTTGGGTCAATTTTGATAATATGATAATTATGAGTTTGTTTCAAAAATCTAGTATTTTTTTAATTGGAACGTCTTGGCTCTATAATAGGAGTTTTGTTACACTTACAAAGAATTTTTACAAAAATTAGTTTACAAATAACGTGTCAAAGTTTAATTAATGGATGATTGACCATACATGAGTGGGCCCAGTGATTATAACCAACCAAAGTCATACGCATCATGTTATAGTATTTTTTTTTAACAATTCTTTAGTCATCATAATATTATTGTTATAATAGTTCTCACATATTGGCCCATATTACCGAATTTGAACTTTACTTTTCGATCTTCCTTTTTGTTATTGATTTTATCCCCCCCTTTCAACCACTAAGTTTTGTTATTTTGTATAAGACGCATATATATATATATATATAACCTCTTTCAATAATATTTTATAGTATTTAACTTTATAGTTAAAAATTACAGTGAGAAAATAATGTCCAAATATGATATACGCAAATCTCAATAATCGAAATAGTCAATAAAAAGTAACACTTTTCTAAAATTAATCTCCTTTGATGATTCACAAGCTTTTGCGGTAAATACAAATAAACAAGACCTCCCTACAATAAACCTTGTTCAACTTATTCTATTGAAGTATAGTTTTTGGTAATTATAAAAGGATAAAACTTCCCCAACAAACCCTTTTAGATTTCTCAGCCTCTCAATTTGGTCTCTCTTTCTTTTTCTTTTTTTTGAATTACCCACCTCCCAAAATTTGTACCCAACTTTTCTTGTAACACCACTAATATGTACTTCCAGCAAAATCTGGAAAAGGTCGATGCCAGATCTGGGCTTCAACTTGAGCCTGAATTCCACTTTCTAGCCAAGAAATTAAGTCAACCCATATATAGCAGCAAGCAAATCCAGTGACTAAAACCTCAAGGCCTGGGCTTGGTCTTTGGGCCCAAACTTTAATATGTGCCATTCTCATAAAACCTTGGGTTGGGTGCGAATGATCCTACAATAATAGTGGTGAAAGTGAAAGCACCAATTCAACCACTAGTGCATGTAAATCAATTCTTCTTCATTGCATTCTCTAATGGAAATTTCCATCACTTTACCCTCTGTAGAAGGCAGTACATCGCAACATTGCCGTCTCGGTGCATGTAACTGGCAAAAAAAAAAGACACACACACACAGAAATTACATTAAAGTGTGTTTATATTTCTTATGGGTTATAATAGATTGCAACAACAAGAATTAAACTGTAATTTTGATGTACGATTCGATGGAAAGTCTTGTCTGCGCGACAAGTAACTTAACTAGACAGATTTTTTTGTAGAGCCTTGCTACAAATGCCAAGTAGGCTGATTGCGACTAGACATTATGTACATATGTGCAATTTAAAAAAGGAATTTCTGTAATGTGTTTAGTCGGCAAAAAAGTTCCTTTCTTGTAGTATATGTTTTGGTTGTTTGAAAGTGTTGAACATCAGTATCTTATTAGTTAGCAGCTCACAAATTATTGGGTTTTTTTAAAACTTTTTTACCTGAATATAAATTGAGCTTTTACAAAGTTGGCATGCTTAACACAAGTCTTATATTTAACCTTTAACGGACCACTTCACAATCCAGCAAGCTTACTTGGGATTTCATTTGTTGTGCATATATAAAATTCTATATGCTCAAGCAGTTTTAGTAAATCTTAGTACGTACTATGTAGTAGAAGGTAATGATAAATACCTCTTTAATGTCAGGGTCATATTTATGCGAGAAAACTCTAATCTCATCAAGTTTCCTCGGTGAGCCTGCATCTACCGTGCAATTATCTGGGATCATTTTCCTGTAAGTGCTCTTGATTCCATCTCGGCTCGAATACACCTTATCCATGAAGAAAATTGTGGGTCTTCGACACGTATCAGAGTGATGTTCCCTTGTGTCAAAGTTATATAATGTGTGCAAATGATTTCCCTTCTTATATGGCTCAAATGTCTCTTGTGCACGAAGGGTATCCGATAAAGGCACATGCCTTCCGAATACCTGAACAGCATAGCCCCATGAAACTGACACTGTCCAAGAAAACCATCGGTCATAGCAAACTGTTTGTTGCACAATCCTATGGGGATCATATTTTGCAGCTTCATATAGATGCTCCAAAGCCTTCATAGATGACATATTTGGAAAGATTGGATGTACCAGGTCCAAGTGATGGAGAGATAACAAGGGTGTCAGTGGATGTGCGGCTAATAGACCAAATACATCTCCCCTAATGTCCATCTGATCAGATTTCAAGTTAAACCAACATAATTTCAATGAATATGATAAATTTTGAAAGATATTCAGCAGCAAACAGAATTTGGATTTGGCTTCAGTGAAATTGGCAAGCCATCTGTCTAGGAAAATGTTGAATCCGTATATCAATACAGAATTGCATATATACTTTGTGATATACGTACGGATGCAACATTTTCTTGTGACCTTCAGATGGCTTGATAATTTTTAACTTCACCGAATCCGGATCCTTAGAATTCTAGGTGTTACCTGATGGAAACCAGGTTCATGGGTCAAGCTTATTCCAAGCTCAGCTATACAAGAAGAAATTCTACCATCACTTCCATAGAGATGAGGATATCTTTCTATACAAGAATCAAACACTTTTGCCAATACTTTAGCAAGGGGATAACTAATAGCAAAACCGGCTCCTCCAAAAGCCATATGAAAAGAGAAGCAAGTGTTCTGTACATAACTTTCTGAATTGCTCCCAATATAGTACCAAAGCCCATGATCATACTTGGAAAGAACCTTCAACAGATTTTCTGGAAAGAACACAGTGTCATCATCCCCAAACACAAACCACCTAACATCAGTATGATTGAGCGCAACAGTCTCTGAGACAACTCGTGCCACGCGGATTGCTGATCGGAGTCCGCCTCTGCATGTGTACCGGAATTTAGTAGTGTCCCCGGAGATGCAAACCGGAGGAAGTGAATTTTCGTCGTCGTGATTTGAAGTTATGTTGGGTGGCCTGGTTTCAAGAAACACACAGCCTCGCATTTGTTTGGGCCTCCACCAAAACCGAACATAGTCTTTTCGCCTAGGCCATGAATGATCATTGGAGGCAATTCCGAAAACAATATGATCAAGAGAAGTAGGGGATGAAATGTCCTGTAAAGAAACAGAGAAATGTAGAGAATTGGAGTTCGGTACAAGGACTAATGACAAAATGAGGTAAATTATACACACAAAAGATGAAATTATAATGAGACTTTTAAGGCCTGGGGAGTTCTTGGTCTTTTTCTTGGGGGATTCCGGAAGAAACTGCATTTTTCAGGGGAGAGAGAAAAGATGAGAAAAATGAAGGGGTTTTTGTGGGGGATTTTCTGCTCTTGCTACAAAAATGATTTATAGCCAATCACGCTAGAACAGCAAATCCAGGCATTAGTCGAAGTTGTTGAAAGTTTGGTCATTTTCACAGTAGTTAGATACATTTCCATAAACAATGGGATGTTACTTTCAAAGGAAAAATTTTCTAGGTTTTAAGTTATAAAGTCAACTCTTCGATGTCCATTGATGGAATAAAGCAGATCTGGTCATGGAGTTAAGTGAAGATGAAGAAAATGAGAGGGCAGTTAGCTAAACTACTAGTCTTACGTAAAGAGATTATTTAGTTGTTTAACCTAATTTATAGGTCATCTAACACTGAAGCCATCTGCCCTGTGATTGGCCAGTCAAAGGGGCTTAAGTCCAAATGCAGCTACTTGTTCATAAAACATTGTAATAGTCTGATGTATGGATTTCCGAATAGTATAACGAAGATAGTAGAGACATTATTTACATCGAAAGTGAAGTTTTAGTACCTGCATTTACCAAGTCAAGCCTACAACGGTAAATTTCTCTTATACCAAGATTTTTTTGGGTACCTTAAGTAATGGAAACCAAACAGATATCCCACAAAGAAAATGACTTTAGTTTTGATTAAGAATAAAATAATCTTGTTTTATTATGATGAGTGTAAAATAATCTCTGCACCTTGTTAAATCATTTTGCAGCGTAGGACAGGACTTGTTACCTCGCAGGCATAAAAAATTAATAAACATGTACCCATATTTAACACACCAAAAAATGAAGGCAGAATTAAAGTACCTGCTAATTTTCAAAATTCCTGGTGGCACTAGAGTTGCATATGTTGCATATCATACACACATACCCACACCCACACCCACACAACAAACCAGCATGGTATAACCTGTTCAACATCAAAATATAGCTTTACCAAGAAAACTCCAAATTTTTCCAAATTCTGTATTGCTTTAGATTTCTCCCAGTATAGTGTCTTGTTTAGTCAGTATAGACCCCATTTGTATCAGGTACAATACTTTTCAGGAAATAGACAACAGGTTTTTGCATGGATCATCAGGACACACTCTCGTGTTGAACAAATAATGACTTGAGGAAACATCTCTACTCCTATTCTATGGCCTAAAAGTTCTATACAGAGGAAGGAGGCGATTGCCTTCAAGCATTGGAACAGCATACCCCGTGCAATTGATACAGAAAATGAGTTGGAATGGCCATAGAAAGTTTACTACAAAATCCTGGCAGGATCAAAATGCAGAGACTTGAAAAGATTCCCCGGCACTTGAGTCTGGCTCATGCCAAGGAAGATTGGCTTGACAGCATCAAATTGACGAAATGACAGGAGAGGTGATGATGAATGTGCTGAAAGCATTCCATACAGATCTCCTCGACCATTAAACTGGTAACAAATGAGATACATTTTTAAATAATAGTCTATTTAAATTACCAATCCCACTGTATCACCTAGTATGCAAAATCAGAGAACCTCAAGTCTGGTCTTGATATATTAAAACACTACCAGTTTGTATACATTGAGTCGAACATGCCAACATTTGTTGCGGCAAGTGACACCAAATACAGATCAAAAGAAAAATAACAGGGGAAACAGGCACAAAAGACACAGACAATTTGCTTGGAGGTTTCGTATCTCAACTCTAGATCTGAATGCAAATGTTGCATTCAACTTTGTTTAAAGAAGTCAAGTGTAGCATGTTCATTGTGGAAAAACTATACGTGGGTAGTCTTTGCACATAGATTGTGAATCCCAACAATCAAAGTAAAATGTTGAATATTACTCCAGGTTCCAATAGGAAACTATGAGTGAAACAAAACTCACCCAAAAGGTCATGACTGAAAGTATAATTGTTAATAACTTAATTCCTTATATATAGACAAATTTTTTTCATATTTTTTGATGCGAGACTAAAGTTTTACAATAATATAATTGCAATACCTCACCACATACCCTCACGCGGCAATTTAATTTTATCAACTCATTTGTGTATGCCAACTGTAACTCTGCCAGTTGACATGCCAGTTGACATACAGATACTTTGACATTTTAGGAACAGTAAGTCTACGCGGACAGGATTTTTCCAATGGTGTTTTATTTTTATTTTTTTTTGTATTTATTTCAAACATATTTATACTATGAATTTTAAACAAAAAATTAGTTAAAATCCAAAAACCATACAACCTTTTTTGATATATATCCAAATTACACCTAATTTTTTTGGATTTTAACTATTTTTTTTTTAAAATCCATAGTATAAATATGTTTGGAATAAATATAAAAAAAAATACCATTGGAACATGGAAATGTCCAATTTCCATGTCTCAAAAACATGTCCGCGTAGAAGGACTCTTTTAGGAAAGTAATAGGAGGTTTAAAAATAATATGGAGTAACTTTTAGTATACTTTAAAATTTTCATTATTGGTAAAAAAAAAAAAATTTAAAATGGTTTTAACTTATCAAAAAAAAATGAAGGGTATAAAGGCTAGGATTGATCACCATCAATACCCATGAAAATGATACAGTTACTCAATCCTTCCTTGAATAATTTTCTTACATAAATTTCGAATGGCAATCTGTAATATTAAAATGAAATGTGAGGTGCATCATTAGTGACAAGTGCAGCTAAACAGATGATGGAAGCATTTATCAAGCAATCCCAATTAGATTACTGTCTATCAATTCTGCAATGGGAATTACATTAGTGTCCATATAAGATCAATTTCATCAAGAATCCACTCACAATACGTTATTTATTATTTTATTTAGAATCAGTAACCCAAGACAAATTGTGTTCTTGCTATTTATGATCAAACAGTAAAAATGGATTACTATTAGGCCAATTATCATAGGTAACAAATGAAATGGGAATAGAGAAATTGATAATCTTATGACCTGATTAAATCCAGGCTCCTGAGTTAACTCTTTAGCACCCAGCTCCACCAAGCAAGAGAAATCCTGGCGAGATCCCTGAGGGTACCTCATAAGACATTAATTCAAAACCCTAGCTAAAAACCCAGCCAAGCAATGACCAAAAGCAAAAACTCCACCACGAACCCCCAATGTCAAACGAGTACTTTCGTGTGATTGTACTTGGAAAGAATAATGATCAAATTGTGGACGAAACGCAACGTATCATCGTCTCCGAATACGAGCCGTCGGATATATTGGTTGAGCTTGACGGTTCTTTGTTACTGCGGGCGATGAGGATGGCGGAGCGGAGACCGCTGCCAAAAGTGCAGTCGGAAAATGATGGTTTGGGTTGGTCCAGGAAGGAATGCGCGGGTGACGATGGTACTGTAATACTGTTCTAATTTATATCTATTTGGCGGTGAATTAGTTAATAGTTAAAGCTTTCAAATAATCAAAGGTGGAAAAAGAAGGGAATTCGGCCCACAGGCCACAATAGTAATCATAGCCTTGTTTGTTTGTTGAACTATATTTTTATGTATTATAATTTTATGATTATTAATTTTAAAATTAAATAATTCTAGTTATATATTTATTTAGAATGCATAACTAAAAACAATTATATAAGTATTATGTTTGTTTTATTTAAGATTATTTAAAATATTAAATAAAAATTTATTGTTTAAATTATTATACCATTTCGATAATAACAATGAGATTATATTTTCATTAGTGTGAGTATAGATGTATATAATATGATACATCGGACATTTTTTCCAAATATTGTAATACCAGTTGGACATAGTATAATCTCTATTTCAAGAACATTCCCAAACTAATAATCCTAAATGATAGATATTATTTAATCCTAAAGGTTAATTTTTTTCACAAATTTTTAATCCTAAATGATAGATATTATAATACCAGTTGGACATAGTATTATATAGTCTCCATTTCAAGAATATCCCCAAACTAATAATCTTAAGTCTAATTTTTTAAAACAAACAAGTGACTTAAGATTAATAATTGGATCCAAAATATTATCCTTACAAATAAACATGACTATAGGGAATTGGGAGTGATAGTTTCACAAAGTATATGTCCCACTAATAATAAATAAGTTTCACATTTATATGATAAATTTTTTTAAAAATATCAAATTTTATTTGTGAAAATATCAACTCCTTAATTATAGGATTCTACTCCCACTATTAATATTATTTTCTATTTTTCCTTCATCTGAAAATTTGAGTCATTTTCGATTAAATCTTATAGTTATCAAAGTTTATGCAGGCTCACGATATTTTAGTTCAATGGTTAAGATTGAGTTATTAGATTTTTTTTCGATTTGACATCAAACATGTGATTTTCTAAAGTTGTCCTTGTTCTTTTTATGTGAGGTTAGTGATTAATGTATATTTCCTAGTAATAATATTAGTTTCTTCTAATTTTTGAATGATAAAATTGATATCGATTATGATATTTTATATACTTGTAATTTTTCATCAGTGTGAGTATAAAAGAAACAGTTTATACAACACATATTAGACAAAATAAATAAATTATCATTTCATTTGCTATTAGTTTTGAGAGTATAATTTTGATATGAGAAAAATTATTGACAAATGTTATATTCCCGATATTTCAAAATTTTCATGTTTTCAAATGTATCCTTGACACTACCTCCATTCTATAATATTAATAGACTTTTTAGAAGAAAAAAAATTATTTTAATTTATTTGTCGTTTATAATTTTTTTAAAAATAAATAATTTATTTTCTTATATCATTTCTAACTTCTCTCATTGTCCCAAAAAATTCTCTCCCTTCCATAAAAGTATAATGATGAAATTTCACACAAATTTTAATTATTAAATATAATATTAAATCACTTTCTTAATTTATGTACATGAAGTTAAAACAACTATTATTATGGAATGAAGAGAGTATTAACTAACAATGTAGCAGTGATGATGTGATGTGAAAAATGATAGTGAAAATATAATACTCCAACAAATAAATAATAGCAAGTCACTTTATATTTTTTAAAGTAAAAAAATGTATCTCTTTTATTTATTTATTTTTGAACAATATATTCCCTCATTTAATGTCCTAAATTAGTTGAGCCATTTCTGTTTACTAGTAATTTATTCCCTAAACTTGAATAAATGTTTCTAGAACTTACTCTTTGTCCTGTTGAAAATGACAATTATCCCCAATTCGCGGCTAACTATGAGTGGACGTGTAATTATAATAAGATCAGTCCAACGCTTTAAGGATTCAAATACTAGTAATTTCAAATAAAAATAAAATCGTGTCAAAGACTCAAATTGTTCTTTTAGCTCAAGCATATCCACCTAGCACATGAAATTAGAAAGGCAGGGTGACAACCTGACTAGGCCATTCATCCATTTCCAACAGCACACCCACCCAATACAATACGTTACGTGACATAACCAAACTCTAGGACGGCGGAAGGGAAGCTACACTAAAATAGGTCACACCAACCAAAGTACCTTCCTTGAATTATTTAAGAAATTATTTCGATGTCCTGACCAGACCATTAAAATATGCAACCACAATGTCCATTCATTCATTCAAGCCCCAGCACTTGGCAACTTTTGACGCACAAAACGATTCTTGGTCACTTGGCAAAGCAATTCTAGTCTCTAATATTGACTACACAAAGTATAAAGTTGTATTCCAAATGTTCAAGGAAACTTGGACCAAGGAAAATGATATCCATCGTCAAAGTTTTTGGACAAGCTTAATAATCCGTGTAAAAGTGAAAATAAATTTAGAATCGATTTAATAGGTAAGCTTTAAATATGATATATTTGAGTTATACTTTAATTGGTTCCTAGTCAATTTAACGATTCAAGTTTGATGATTCACTGGTCTAACTTATTTATTTTTTAATTTTATTTTTTATCTTTACTAAGAATAGTAAATGGTACTAAAATTTTGTGAAACAAATTAATTTTTGAATTGTTGAGTCACCTTTTAAGAATTCCAAAATTTATGATCAAGAAAGCATGAAAATAAAAAATATAGAAAAAAATCAGGAATCACCTCGTAGTTTACCTCTTCAACACCATTATTTTTCTGATCTTGAATTGTTTTTTGCTTAGCGCCTTTGATTGCCATTCCCTTCTATTGTTCTTCTTACCTTTCTTTCTGTTTACTCTGGCCTCCATACAATAGTTAACTTCCTGTAGATCTTCTGACCTTGAGCACAGCTCTTGCCTCTTCATCTTCGCCTAATTTTTCATTTTTGTCATGAAATGATCGAGCATTCTTCTTAAAAACCTCACACTTTTGACATTGACAGCCTTTATTCTTTTGTAATTGAGAACCAAAAAGTCTATTTCATTATTTGTTTTGTCAATTACTAACAACCCATTTTCTTGGAAGAAGAACATTAACCCTACCTTCATTAATTGCGTCATTTGAAAATTTTGAAGTACCAATATCTTAGGCATCATTCTCCATCAAAGCTACATCATTCTCTAAATCTTAGTTTGCCGTGTGAACCATTTTTTGTTTTTGAAATTTGAAAAAAAGCTAATTCCATGACTCTCCACATACTCCGGTGACCCTTGGTTGTCATCTTCCGAACGAGTTTTTATTAGGTGGTCCAGGTCTTCCAACTAGAAAAAGGACCTTCCTATACATTTTTAACACGTGTACAATAATTACTTTTTTAACCAATAGCACATAACATGTGGGGGCCAATTTGTATTAATTATGCATGACCATTACACGTGTCAAAAATGTATAGGGAGGTCCTTGGAAGACATGGACCTCCTAATAAAAATTCCTTCCGAACACTGTCGTCCCACGTTGTTCAGTCCATAATTATGATTCTCAAAAGTTAACATAATATGTTCATCAATTCGATCTTTACACTTTGTTTGAATTAACAAATTTGCGCCATCGATTCTCTTTGCAAACTGTTTTTTCATCCATGACTAGTAAGTTCCCCCATAAACCAGCAATATTTGTCATCGTCTCTTTCGACCATAAGGAAATTTGGCACTCCACTTATCTTGATCCATACATATCTATTATACTGCTTCATTTTTGATTCCAACTTCTTCATTTTTTATAAAATATTTGTCAATGTCATTTCTGTTATGTTCCATTTTTTGACTGTCACCCTTTGTAGCACAAACCACTATTAATCCGTTGACACCCCACCTCACAATATTTGATATACTAATCTTGAATTTGAACATACAATTTCTCATGTCTGCACAACCTTTACCCTCTCTTTAGATACAAAAATCCAACACTTGTTCAAACATTTCTTCACCTCTTCATTAGGCTGTCCCATAACCTTCTTTAGTGAAGACTCTTCCCTGTTCTCTTCATATGTTCCTTTTCACTTCCTCTTTTTCAGAAAAACTAATAGTCTAATAGCTCAATTCTCTTCTAGCAAAATCAACAGACTCTTTGATTCACAATCCACTTTCCCAACAATCTTTGTTTGGCCTCAGTCGCATCCTCGCCATTTACAAACTTTACGAACCCATAACATTTTGATCTATACCCTTTCGCCAATGAATCATAATTCCTTCAATTCTTCCATATCTAGTAAAAAAATTTCCTGAAGATCTCATTCGTAATTTGTTCTGATAAATTTGAAACAAAGTCCTCCTCTCGACAAGACCAGATTTTTTAAATGTTTCCGCCTCATTTTTTCGCACCCATACATGGCCAGAACTTCTCTTCTTGTAAATTGGAAAAGGAAAACCTGGTGGTGCATCATTTGATTTCAAATTGCTTGGTACTATTGATCTTCGATCTGCTTCACCTTCCCCCTGTTTCTCTCAATTACTGAAATTTTTTTCGCCAATTGTCTTCATTCACTCCCTCCATTCCTCGCTCTCTCAAAAATCATATTAATTTTAAAATTTAGAATCTCTCGAGTAAATTTTAAAAAATCAATATAAGACTTACTTTTTTTTGGAAGGGATGTAATAAAAATTGTAAGAATGGTCTTCTTTTTTTTTCCATCACAGTTATTACCATATTATCTAATGTTATGTAAATGTCAAAATTTAATTATATCTAGACAAAAAAAACACTCCACCTGTGCCGTCCAAGTACTTGTAATCCATTACTATCATCAGCAACTCAAAAGAAAGATGATCATGAAATAAAAGAAGAAATCTCAGCTGAAGCTTTCAAGACCAAAATCAACCACACATTTGGACTAACTTGATGACTCAACAAATATGGACAGAGAAATGGATTCCACTCTTCTCTCTACACGTTCCATGCACCCACTGGCTCACTCCAAATAATAGGCCCCTATGGCATCAAAAACCAAAAGAAATAGTCAGATATTACATGCCCCACTAGAAGAACAAAAAAAGAAATATATATATATAAATATATATATATATATATGTACTACTTTAATTTAAGGCCATATAAACTTCCTCCCTCTATAGTTACCATAAATTAATTGATTTCATAACCACTCAACAATAAAGAAAGAAAAAAAAATTATGGCTCAAAATTTCCCTCGAGGCATCTCTTAAAGCTTGAAGCTTAATCAAACTATTCTCAACTTTTAATTCTTTTTGATCTTGTGTTCTCTCAAATTTAGTTGAGCCAAGAAAATATCTTTGTGCCCTAAATTACTAATAGCACCTTGGGGTTCAAAGTTAGCTTTCTTTTAAGTAGTGGCATTCTTGTCATTACAATAAAATCCTAGGACAGCATTCTTCAAATTGAACTACATGCAAACCACCACATGCTAGTATATTCTTGTACATATGGCTACTATAAATACTCTATATATCTTCCTCTCTTTCTCCAACTTCTTAATTATATATACAAGCTAGCCAGATTTCATTTATATACATATATTTTCTCCTAAAAATGTGTAGAGGTAATCGAGAAGAAGAGGCTGTTTTGGCTCATGGCACCCAAGGCTCAGTGTCTTGTGAGCTCTGTGATTCGGATGCCTCGGTTTATTGCCAAGCAGATGATGCATTTTTATGTCGAAAATGCGATAAAAATGTCCACGGGGCTAATTTCTTAGCCAAAAGACACATAAGATGCTTGCTTTGCAGGACTTGTCAAAGTCTTACGAATCGATATCTCATCGGAGTTTCTGTTGAGGTGGTACTTCCATCCATTGTTAGCAAAAAGGAGAGAAGCCAGTGTAATTCTGATGTTGAAGCAAACTACTCCAAAGAACTCAAAAGGCCTTTCCTTCTTCTTTAATTATTTTATTTTATTTTATTTTTTAATGTTTTTATGTGGTATTTTGGTTTTAGAGGATCCATCGTCTAGTTAGTGATATTGATCTATGATAGTATGTTAATTAATTATTTCTTATATATGTTATTTAGATATATTAGGGAAGGGGTGGTGATATTTAGAGGGTCTATTTCTTAGTTTGCTACTATAATAGCTTAGAATTCAGGGAGATATATATACTGATCATCAAGTCATCGGCTGTAATCTTCAACTAGTTTTTTTTCTTTCCTTCTTTTATGCTAGCTACTTGTGGACTTCTGTTTAATGTATTATTAATGGAGTAATATATTCTGAGCTCATTAATATTGAGAAGTTTGTGGAATGCTTTGATGAATTGAAGTGCTTACGGCTATATACCATCTACTCTATTCGTTCTAAAATTAGTTAAACATCTATTTTTTAAAATACTTTTTATTTTTTAAATATATTTTAAACATTACAATAATGCCATATATACGTGATGGTACTCAAACTAAAAACTTTATCTTTAATTTTAAATTTAAAATTGAGGAAGTAGATCTCACATTTTATATATGTTCGTAAGAACACTTAGTTATTAAATGGTGGCATTGTTTTAATATATTGAAATGTTCCTGCGAGGTTAGAGAGAGTGACGGTCACACAGTTTTCCTTTTTAACTTCGATCAGAAAGAGGTATCATCTATGTCACTGTGTGTGTTTGTGAGAGAGAGATTGTGCATTCCCTTTTTTTTGAGGCTTTTTTTCCCGTAATATATTTGACTTAGATTTTTTCAAAAAATAAAATTTATAAATTTTAATGTTAAATAAATAAATATATATATATATATGTGGGTCTGCTGCAAATATTAATAATTGAGCAAATAAAAGTCTGCAAAAATAAAGAAACTTTAATTTCTAAACGGAGGCCAATATGGACCACCCTTGAAATGATTCCTTTGAAACGTATTGGATATCTTGTTTAAGTTGCCTTCCACATTTCTCACGAGCTAGTTGATCAACACTTGGCTCTTCCGTGCCAATATTTAATAGCACCGATAGAGCAAGAGCGCATTTGGATCCAAAATATCATGAATTTGTAAATAAGATCATACTCTTTCAGAGTTTTATATATATATATATATATATATATATATATATATATATTTTATTCGTTCCAAATTAGAGATATATTTTTATTTATGAATTATAAATTAACATAAATTCTTAATTGAAATGTCATTAATTATTTATATTTTAAATAGGTTGACTCCTATTATATCCTCGTTACTACATATGATATGAGTCAAAATTAAACTCCCTCTGTTCTTGTTTATTTGTCGTCTTAGATAGTAAAATTTATTCTTTTTTACTTGTCGTTTGTAGATTGCAAGAAAACATTAATAACTTAATTTCTCATATTATCCCTATATTAAATACCAACTTATTTCTCTTTCATCTTTTCTAATGAATTTTAAAAGAGTAATATTAACATTTTATACTAATTATTTTGGTTAATCAGATAAACTATTAATTGCATTTCTTAATTTGTGTATTTTTTTTCTAAAACCACCAATAAAAAAAAAAGGACAGATGGAGTATATTTTAGCGCCATTATCTAGATCCATAGAACGTAGCCTTTGTGTTTGTTTTGTGGCCTAGAAAGAGATGCTATTCATGAGTGGATTCAAACTCAAAAACGTTACGCAAGAAAATCAATGCGACAACAAGATCGCCAATGCTGATAGAAAGTTGTCCATGCAATATAGAGAGTTAGTCTGTCTATTCATGTCAATAATTGTACTACTTTTTCCTTCTTCAGTTTGTGTGGTCCAAGCATGACACATAATTGTCCAAATTCATATGTGTGGATTACGGTTGAAAGTTCATTTGCTTCACTAAACTACATTCGACATTTGTAAATTTGATGTTTGTACAGTTGTTGGAGGCAGAGGCCATTCATATCTTTTACTTCCTCCGCAAATAGTAGGATTTTGGGGGTCAGATCAAGACAACCGTAATTACTTTTATTTGCAGATAAGAAAAATCTTCAGTATTCATATGATACGTGTACACGATTTTTTTTCCAACTAACCCAGAATAACATCCTTCCTATGATCAGAATCCCGCCTATGAATACTTAATTATTGGATCCCATTAGGATGACAATAAGCTCATATAGCTTTTCATTGTATGAGTTATAAAAAATGTTGCATTAACCAATGCAATAAAAAGTTATAAAACTTAGTAATGCGACATTTTCCATAACCAATGCAATAATAAACTATAAAATTTATTACGGTGAAATTGATGTCAATTTCACCCTAACCAGATCCTTAATTACTAGTTCGAAAAAAAAATGGAGAGAAAGAAAACCGCGTTATGCTAGTTCTATGCGCAAATCAATATTAATGTTGCATTTGAATTGAAAAATAAAAAGAAAAATGAAATTACTCATTTCTATGAAACGGAGAAAAAAGTGTTCTAGAATAAGATCGAATAAAGTATTCTGCCAAATTTGATGCTTTTTGACCATTCCTTATATCTGACTTGCGATAAAACGAGAATTCCTAATGTTGGAGTGGTGGAATTGATACCAAAAACCAACAAATTGTCAGAGGAAAAGTGCATGTGAAGTCCAAATTTCCTCAATAAAACCCTTTACCAATAAAAGCTTCATAATTACAGGATTAGACGGAAAAAAGAACAGAGGCCTTTTTTTAGTAAATTTGAAAGACGAATCGTATCAAATGCAGAGAAAATATGGCATAATGGCACATAAGCAAGACTATCCATATGATAGGTGAGGCAGGAACCCCATTAGCGAATATATATATATATATATATATATATATATATATAGTCCGGATCCAGTCCGGGATCCCGGACTTTGTAAAAATACGGACCTTTTTTTTTTTTTTTGAAACAACTAAAAAAAAAAATAATAATTATGGAACTGAAATTTTTACATAATACAATGTTTTGGGCGTGATTTGGATACATATAACAAAACATGTATGTACAGTCTGCGCTTTTTAGTTGTTTCAAAAAAAAAAAGGCAAAAAAAAAAAAAGTCCGTAATTTAGCACCGTCCGGGATCCCGGACTGGATCCTTGGGCTATATATATATATATATATATATATATATATATATATATATATATATATATATATATATCAATGATGCTCTAGCTGCTAGTGTCCGGAACCCAATTTAAATCTATCAAGGCCGCCTCTACAGTACGTACTAGTATACATTTGCAAATGCTTAGATGCAATATGGTTATATATTGTCAACTTGGAATTGGTCTAGCAGATCAATACTATTAAATAGTAATTTCTTATATAAATTTGTTCCATGACTACGTCCATATTAATTAATGTTTAAACAACTATATATCGATCAGATAAGATGTAGTTTTAATTTGTATATACCTTGTACACCTTTAATATTGCATTCTGCATGCAGCAGGTGTTTTAGCCAAAATATAATTACCTAACCAGGTACAGTGCAGCAAGGAACTTAACCAGAATATCCAGTGACTTAATTGATTATAAATTTTTTTTGTTCTGCGAGGGTCATAGTAATATGCTTCACCAGTGTCGCAAACCTCCTTCAGTTTTCACACGCTTTTGGTATCAGCTCTGGCTTTACGAGAGAAGCATGTCTTATTTGTTTACCAAACCTATACAGCACCAGTAAAAACACTATACTTGAATGACACTTTTGTCTTTTCAAGTTGTCACTCGCTTTTAAAGTCATCTTTAAAATTTATTTTTCGTCAATTGAGTCCTTAAATGGGTATTTTGGGTCAATTCCGTTATTTTTTCTCAGTTCACTAAAATCCGTTCAAATTTTGACCCGACCTATTCTATTAAGGACACTTATGTCTACCATTATTATATGTATTCTTAATATTAAAAATTTTAAAAACAAAAATTAAAAATAGAAATTAAAATACAAAAAATTGTAAAAGATAACTTGAAAGGACAGAAGTGTCATTTAATTAAAAAATTATAATAAGAGCCCAGCTAAAGTTATAGAAATAGAAGCTTTAACTTTAACCGAATCATATGAAGCAAAGAATATGATATTTAGAATTTGAGAAAAAAAATTCTAGATCTATATTAGTATGCATTTAAGATGGTTAAAGTAAGTTATAGAAATAGAAGCTTTAACTTTAACCGAATCATATGAAGCAAAGAATATGATACTAAGGATTTGAGAAAAAAATTCCAGATCTACATCAGTACGCATTTAAGATGGTTAAAGTGGTTTCTTGTCTCGAAATTATTAGAATGTATATATATATATATATATATATATATATATATATATATATCTGCTTTTTAGTTTTGCGGAATTTCAAATTATATCATTGTAGATATGTAAAGGCTATATAAAGCCCGAATCAAATTTAGAGTCGAAATAAAATTACGTATCAAGGTCCATTCAACTATCTCAATAATATTCTTTTGGATTGTCTCACATATTTTAATGTAAGACTGTAATTTATAACTTTTCAAAAACTTAGATCAAGTCATCGGTGGTTGAAAAACGCACGTTCATATTTTTTTCCTTTTCATTGTATCTCATATAGTTTTGTCTTTAATTATCTGTGGGTAAGCATACACGATTAGACTGTAAAGTTCGGTCAAGTCCAAAATTTTCATGTCTTGATCGTTGATCAGAATAGACTTTTGAGCCAACAGACTTTTTATACAATTATATCGATATTTGGAGAATACATGTTCAATATAAAAATATAATTATGAATTTTATTACTTAAATTTGATTATTTTATACCATTATAATTATGGTGATTCGCACTAGTAATTAAATAAAATTTATATTCTTACATTTTCACGTGTTATTTACGTCTGTACTATTAAATTATTAAATCAAAATCAAAATCAAAATCGCTTTGTTTGATTTTGTTGAATGAAAACGAGTGGAGTTCTACAAATTTAAACGGGTGGGGTTACAACTTAGCTTATAACCTCAATTAATTTGGTACATTAAATAACCAAATCCAAACCACTGAGGGAAACTGCAATAACTAATTAGTCATTCCCTCCCACGACCCCACCAATTAGTCATGTAACTAATTTTCTGCACCGTCGATTTCAAATCATACGAAGGGACAACATATTCATATTCCATGTAGACTGTAGTACTTTCGTACACACTACATGTCCTCGTCCCTGTAACACGCCCCCTCAGGAAGAGGACAGAGAGACAAAGTTCATCATCGATTTGATCAATCAATCCACCTACCTTGCCGCCGGCAAGATCTGCGAATAAACTTAACTCTTCATTTCCATTATTTATGCCTGAAAAGCTGTGAGCTTGACGATTCTACCGGAGCTGAACGACGACGTATTCTACTGTGTTTTATGGCCATGGCTGATTACTCCAAGGATGATGTTTTACAGCTAATCAAGAAGTTTGGGGCTTTTCTCACCTTCAAGATTTCGAATCTCTTCCATGGCCTGGTCCTTTTCTTAAACTTCTCTTCTTTACATAAATGCATGTTAGTATGTGTATACACAGTGTTGATTCGGATCTGAGAGGTGATTCATCTAAAAATTGATCCTTTAATCTATTTTAGGGCTAGTTATAGATGATAGGATATCATAGTAATTTATCTGTTTGACTGATTCGGTGTAGGAATGGAATGGAGAATCATGATCCGGTACTTTAAAATTAGTTGTAAATTGCTCATTGTATATTGCATCAATGTGTAATGCATAGTTAGTTGTTGATTCTTGTTTGTCTGGCCTCCCTAAAGGAAAAAGATGTGTCCGGCAGGTTCGATTTGTCTTAGTTGGTAGTTGGGATTGACGGCTTCGACAGGAAACACTATGTTTACGCACAAGACTACCCCTTACTATGTGGTTGTTTAGGTCAAAATCAACTATTTTCTTAGTCAAATTCAACTAAAAATAAGTTTGATTTTGGAAACTTAGGTAGGCATTTGGAACCCTTTGTTTCTGTCACTCAACCATCTTTGTCTCATTATAAGGATTCCCGTTGTAAGTTAAAACTGTTTGTCAAAATAATTTAAAATCCTTCAAGTAGTTGTATAGAATGCTATATATATACATATATATACACACACACACATATATGTACATACATACGTACATATTATTGTATATACTATATAGCAAGAAGGAGGTAAGATTTAGAGGCTAAATTTAGAAAAGCATTAACTTTATAACTCAACTTTTCAAATTAGAGTGGAGGGAGTAGTTGGATTGTATCTTGATTTAGTAACATACGACAACTTTTCATGGTATTACCATTGAGAAAATATTCTTTACAACGGTGATAACATCCTTAGTTATCATCATTTGTCAACTTCTCTCATCGTGTGATGTTTCTTCTCTATCTAGTCTCATCACGTGATGCAAGAGTAAAAACATGGTGATAACTAAGGATGTTATCACCGTTGTCATGAATATTTGCTCCCTTATCATCCTTGTAAAGTTATCTAGTTAAATTGCTTGTCTATACTCATCAACTTAAGAGTTTATAGCTAAAAGATGCACCGACATATTATAGTATGTACCTTTCTTCTTGGCTTTTGAGGTCACCATTTGGTTTGAAAAGCATAACACCATATTACCATTGTTTGTGTTGCTGGTTATACATTAACTTAGCTATTAAATAGATGTTCTGGTCCTGTTGATTATATAAATCTTGAGAAGCTCTTGGAGTTTATTCGCCGCCATTGGGATGAGTGCTTAATGTCTTCATATATTAGAGACCAACAGCTCAGTATATTGGTACACTAATATGGTATATCATCCCTATAAGCCTGTCTATATATGGAGATTCTCCAGGAACTCTAAGACAGTATCCCGATGTCATTTTTTCCTCTCCATTCATTTTCATTGTCCTGCCTTCTCCTCCTTTGGCCTTCATCTTCTTCTTGTTTCTTTTTATTTTCTCCTTCAGCATGTAGAGGATTTTAAAAAGTCCCCTTCCACTTGCAATTCTTCTTTCTTTCCTCGTATTTCCGATAGGGTTTTGGAAATCAAATTCCGTCTCACTCCCTTTCCTCTTCAAAAGCCTTTATACTCACATACGTGTTCATTTTCTCAATTTTTCACACGGTGAACCCACTAATATTGATAACTTCCTGCTGGAACATGCTGTATAGGTTGGATTTAGTGGATCTGGCCATATCTACGGCTCAATAGCAGGCTGTTTGGATTGAAATTGTGTTAAAATTTGAGATTGTGAACAGATCAATCTCACAATTGAACAAGTTTATCAAATTAACGACAATGTTAATATGATTTTTAAGAGTAAATTAGCTTGAGTGGCTCTTTAGTAAATAAATGTAATACTCAAGTAGCAATTTGAGTTTCAAATGCTATTTAGATCTCAAAACTAATCTAGCACCATGCTTAGATGAATTTAATGCCTGAGCACTGAGCTTGAAGGAAAGCTAAGCAATCAGAGGAAGTCATACAGATCTAACAATGAATTAACAAGGTGTTAGTTCAATGTAGAATTGTTCATACCTGAAATTTTGTATATAGTGGAATGAAGATGAATGTGTCTAAGATTTTGGTGATTTGGACTATTGCTTTGGTTGAAACATGTTTGATTGTATTTAATAAGAGATTCAAAATCCAAACACCCAACAATTTTCATAATCGAATCACGAATTTAAAGATATTAAAAAAAAAAAGTTGTTGGAAAAGTTATGAACACTGAACATAGTGATTCAAACTAGTTTAAATGAGATTCGGATGAGATTAATGATTCAAAGGAGTTCAAATTACATTTGATTAAAGAGTCTAACTGATTCAATCATTGATTAGCAAAATCAGTTAGTCAATTTGTATTTTTTGAAAATTTTGCTGACAGCGAAGACTTGATATTTTATATTCAAATTGTTTTGAAATGTATTTGAAAAATAAATTGAAGTGAGGAAGAGAAGAATTGATAATTTTATTTGAAGTAGAGTTGGAATTACCTCAATAACATTGAATGAGTTGGATTGGTGATGGTAGCTCTCTATTGAGTAAAACATAGCATAGTTGCTTCCATTATTCCTGAGATTTGAGCACTGTTTGTTGATGGTTTCTAGCTTGTGGTGCTCGTCAGTGGTGTATGATGAGTATAGCCCAGTGATTTTTTTTATTTTATTTTTTTTTTTTTGGGGGGGGGGGGGGAGGGAGTTGTAGTGTTTGGATTGATTTGGAAAGGAATTTGTGGTATTTGGATTGATTTGGAAAGGAATTTGTGGTCAACTGTTTGATCGTAAAAAACAATGTGTGGAAAGGTTGAAAAAGATGAAGGTTGGCCCAATATTGCACTCTGACACAAATTTTTTAGGACTATCCCTAGTCCTAGACAATTTCCGAACCCAAATTAATCAGTTTCTCAACTAACTAGGCAAATTAGGTGATGAACCAATAGATTTTAGTAGTAGTATGAAAGTAGATAAAGAGTGTGCAACACTAAGTTTGGAGGAGGTTTTGGCAGGAACAGAGAGAAATTAGTTGGAAAAGAGTAAGAATTTGGAGAAGAAGATAGAGAGATAAATAGATAGAAATAGGGAGAATGGTCTAAGCCATGGTATCATTCATAAACTTTTGATTGATTCAGACAATACATGCTCATTCACTGTTTTCTCTAAAACATGTCTGAATGCCAACATGCACTACTATCTTACTCTTAGCTAAAATGCACTCAACTAACCCACAGACCATGCGACTCATATTTGGTTGCAGGATTCACGATCGGTTGGGGCTATAGCAGGGCTTGCCGTTGCAATAGTTTTTACTTGGAGACTATTGAGATCACCTAGTGGACCTCAAAGAACGCAACCTAAACGACAAACTCCAACACCTAGTAATTCTGGCATCAGTAATCCTTCAAATGCAAATCTGATATCTTCTGGAGTATCCTCAGAAGATTCTAGAGCACAAAATGTTATTGATGAGTTCTTTCAGCCTGTAAAGGTAATTCCCTTTCTCTTTTGTCCCGTTTGTAAATTAATAAGAGTACTTTATCTTGATTTTTTTTCTATTTTAATTGTTGCTTTCCTGCTGTAGCCAACCCTGGGGCAAATAGTTAGGCAGAGACTGAGTGATGGAAGGAAGGTAATTGCTGATGTGATATAATGAATTGTTATGCATGTCATTTTATTGGTTTTATTTATATTCTTCACTTCATGGAACAGAAGTATGATAATTCTATGCTTGCGGTTTTAGATAGGCATCAATTTTGTGGAAGTTGAGATTTTATAATTTATCTGTTATTCTGATGACTGAGATTTGATTACACTTTTAAGAAAAGATTTTATTTATCAGAAAGGTAGTAAATTCTGATGTATTGTCAGATTGGCATCACTTATTCAAATCAATAGGCTAAGTTAGCAAATCTATTTTTTCTAGATATGGGTAATTAATACTTGCTCTGCCCAAATGCATGTGGCCACTTTTTTCCTTTCAGTTGCGTTCAACACGAATTTTAATACATCCCAAAATACAACTATGTTATTAATATATTGAAAAGTTTAACTTCAAAAAGTGACCACGTGATGGAGGGAGTCATTTTTAACTTCAAGGTGTATGTTATAATATCAAACTCCCCCGGTCATAGTATAACTTCTCTTTGACTCAGTAATTGGATTATAGTTGCTGCATAATGACAAATACCAATATTATTACCTTTTTGTACTTAAGATTTTTTTGGGTTAAATTACTATAAGGTTGGTTCTCAACCTTGCATTTAGAAAAATCAGTGTTTCTTTTTGGAATTAAAAAGATTGTGTATTCTGTTCCACAATACTCTGATGAATTCTTCGATTATAATTTAATTAGTTCATGGCTCTCAAGCTTCCATTACTCATTCTGTGAAGGTAACATGCCGGTTGCTTGGTGTGATACTTGAAGAAAATAATCCTGAAGAGCTTCAGGTTGGGGAGTTCTCCTTCAAGAACAAATTTTGTTTTAATACACAATTCAAAAATGATTGACACTGTGCTTTTGCTTTTTTTGGCCTTTTTTCTTGGCAGAAACAAGCAACTGTGAAATCCACTGTGCTTGAAGTACTGCTTGAAATTACGAAATTTTGTGATCTTTATCTCATGGAAAGAGTTCTGGATGATGAAAGCGAGGTGCACATAGACCTTTTTGCTTGTACTATTAATTTGTGATTCTTAGCCATTTTATTCTTTTTTCTTCTTGTGTCTAGTTTGAAGAAGTCTTTTGTGAAAGAAGACATTGCCCACTTTTTTGTGCATAAAGGCCTGTTACCAATGCTTAATCTTATGTGCCCATGTTTGGCCCCAGCTTATTCTGTGCTGTCACCAAACAAATTGTTGTTAGGCTGTCTTTTCAATAACTAATTTGGCATGGCGCCGTTTAAGTTTTCTGATTAATTAATATATGGTTGACTTGCTACTATATTTTAGCATAGTCGGAACTTTGAGCAAAGTTATGCTTTTATAAATTTTCTTCTTACTTGAAGCCTGATTTATTAGTTCTCTCTTAGTTGGACTTCTAAGTTCTTATTTAATTTTTTGGTAAAGTTTGTTTAATTATTTACTAAGAATTCAATTTTACATAATAATATAGCTGTATTAAGTTTTATCTTTCTGGACTGTGCTAGCTGAGAAATCAAATGGTTTGTTTTTTGTCTGTATAATAATCCGAGTCTTATAGGGTGCCGTTACTAACTTTTAGCTGATTGAGTTCTGCTTATAAAATCTGTCTTGAACTTGATTCTAGCATTACTTATGATTTTGCATGATATACTCTGTTGCAGCTTTTCTGGAGTTGATTTTCACACTGAGAAGAGACCTTTCTCAGTTTGTTTTTGTCCATAATATGGTCTCTAGAAAGAAAACTCTTCCACTCAAAAAGTATTTATTCTGATGCATGTAATAATCAGGTTTTACTTTTCAGTTAAAACAATATAAGCACACTAATGACTTGCTTATAGCTTATATTTCTTTAAAGTAAAGTGTTGATTGCATATCATGTTTGCTCAATTTGCAATCCTTAGATTGTTTGTGCATAAACACTATCATGTTTTTGCAGCTACTATACTTCTCTATATAAGGACTAACAGTGAGATATTCTCTTTATCTCTCACTCTAGTAATATGTGCTGGCAATTATTGATGCTAAATTTTTATCTAAAATACTTAATAGGTATTAGTTATTATTAACTTTTACTGGCATGTATGGGTAACCATTTATTCATTTCACGTTGAAATGAATAAATCTTGCTACAACTTTTTTAAATAGAGTATCCTGCTACTGGGTTGTGAAATGGTCTGTTCTTGTCAATTTCCTTAAATATGGCATAGCTTTTCCTGCTGTTAATGGAATAAAATTGAATGCAGAAAAAGGTTCTTGTGGCTTTAGAAGATGCTGGGGTTTTCACATCTGGTGGCTTGGTTAAGGACAAGGTAATAACAGACTTATGTCTACATGATTATAGGTATTTGAACTGCAGTATATGACACTATTCTTGCCATAGAACTTTTTTAGATGACAGCTACTTAATATCGCCTTCCCAGCTTCTGTATCTTTTTCTTTATAATCAGTGCAATGACGTTTTAAGGTTTCATTTGTGAATATATATTAAAGAGAAATAATTTGTATTTGTTTATAATTCCATAGGGACATGACAACCCCCTTCCCCAATTTTATAAATTTATTTTTTATTTTGGGATCTTCCAAACCCAGTGTGTAGAATAGCATCCTTATTTAAATGAAAGGATATTGTTATATTTGCAATGAGTTCTACACATTCTATAACTAAACAAGATACACTGCATGCAAAACAATTTCTTCACCTTCAGGTTTGACTCACTTACACATATAAGCTTGCCAGGTGTGGTGAAAAGACTAATACATTTTGGCTTTTCTGAACTAGTTAGTGTTGATAATGGACCCACACCTATGCTTTAAGGGGGGGAGGGGGGAGAAAGCAACAATTTTATGCTATTACATGACATCTATAGTCTTCTCTTGTGCAAAGGGGCTGGGAAAGTGTGGAACATATGCTATTACATTCTCCAGTGGCTAAGAAGTTGTAGAATGCTGTTGGCTTGGTCGCGGATAATGCTGGAGTCCGAATGACCATTGTTGTTGCGCTGGTTTTTGTACACGATTATGAGTGGGAATTGAGTTTGAATAGGATCTTTCTTTTATTCTTTAAAATGCTTAGCTGCAAGGAGAATGTTCTCTTATGGCTCTTCTGGTGCATTCTGTGCAATAGATGTAGACTCGAGGGATATTGGGCATGTTTGTTTCAGTTGTGATGGTTTTCTTTTTAAGAAAAAACTAAGTAATTTTGGGTAGTTTGTTTCAAGCTTATTAGGGTTCAAAAAAACATTTAAAATGGCCAATAAACAATAATCTTCCCCCAGTTTGCTTTTTCAGATTACTCAAAGTTGCCTACCCAACTAGTTTGGGATAAAAGGCGTTGAATCATGGTTTAAAGTATCGATCGTTACGCCGAAATATTAGAACCTTGACGCAAATCGCAAAATTAGGAATATTTATATGAAGGGTAATTTTCGACAAAATTTTGGCAACTCGGCGTATTGTATCGGTTTCGGACCAAATAAAGGAGAAATCACGGCGTAAATATGAGAAACGCAAAAAAAAAAATAAAAAATTAAACATGTTGAAAGCTATAAAAAGGAGATGACAAAAGAGAATAAACTTTTATCTATAAATTTTACTTAAATTGTAACTATGTATTACCTAGTTAAATATAGCCTAAATTTTTTTTTTTAAAAAAAATATTTAACTTCAAATATACTTAGTGTTCAATTGTACTTAGAATGTACCTATATAGCACTTATGTTAAGTATAACTTAAGAAAGTATAAAAAAATGTACTTAATATATAATTAGTAAGCTAATTTGTACTTAAATTATAATTAAGTAGTACCTATATAGTACCTAGGTAAGTACAACTTTAAAAAAATTACACTTAAAATATATTTAGTTAGGTTAAATTGTACTTAAATTATACAGAACATGTGTGCTCAACCATTTGAGCTAAGACAACATCAGTATCAACTTTAGTCAAAAATATAAAATTGATTAAACATATTTGCGAGATATCTGTTTTATCATTTAGACAATGTTATGTGCGCTAGATAGTGTTTTTTTGTGAACTTAATTGATTCATCTTGTTGTTCTTATTATTTAGAATTTTTTTACATATTTTTTCTTACTTTTTTTTAACCTCCTAACTAGTCAACGGTGCACATCGCCCGAAACCGATACTGAAACTAATACCGAATCAAAAAATGACCTTCTAAAACATAGGCTGCTACCGTGACTTTGAACCATGTGTTGAATTGAGTTGATACTCTTCCAACCCCTTAAAATATAATACTACTAAGAGTACCCTAAAAAATTATAGTACCATTTTGGCCATATGTAACAATTTTTAGAAATTATTCAAATCAATTCAGCCATTATTGTTAGCTAATACAAATAGACCTTACATAATTTAACAATAAATTAAGTTCAGGTGCAATTAACAGTCCCCTCGTAACTTATCAAAGGGGAAAAGAAAAGTTTTTGTTATATTTTCTTGGTTTGTTAAGAGTTGATGTTGACTCACGGAGTATACGTTAGCCATGTTACTTGGTTATCTTCCAGTGCATCATTTTTTTCTGTCTTCTTATATTTAGAAAGCGAAGGTTCCCTCAAAAATGAAAGGTTTTATGTGGTCTTTGGCCCTTGGTCGAATAAACACTAACAACATGAGTAATGATTTATGATTTGATAAATTTTTGTCCATCACTCAGTCTTGGGTTTATCATTTTGAGTTTTATGTTTTTATCTACTTTAATTAACGCAGTATGCAATTGCAGGTTCTCTTTTGTAGCACAGAGACTGGGAGGACGTCTTTCGTTCGACAGCTGGAGCCAGATTGGCATATAGACACAAATCCTGAAATAGTTCAACAGTTGGCGGTATATTCCTATTTCTTCTGATAGGTAGCATAGTTAGTTAATTCAGGTGCACCCAGTTCATGTTGATGAACTGGGAATATGAACCAGAAAAATAGTAAGCTTCAAATATTGAATTGCATAGATAACCTATATATTCTTTACCTTGAGCTGTGTGTCAATGTCTAACATCATGGCGGACATAAAATGTTGTCTTTGATAAAAATTACAACATATCATTACATTGACTCATATATTGTAAATAGTAACTGCAGTCTTGAAGTTGTGATTCAGACCTCTACCGCCCCAAAGAAATATTTTGAATTGGAATTTAGAAGTGGTCTCAATATAGAGAGGAAGAAAAGAAAAAAGATTAATACTACCTCGGTCCCAGATTTATTGCGACACATTTTTTAGTGTTTGTGGCACAAATTTTAAAACTGTGTTGGATTTCTATAAAAATTAAAACTGTACCCTTGCATTACTACATTTTACTGTTTGGATTTCTAACTTTAAGGTTCTAAATATGGTAGTTGCAAATTCTGAGCTTGTAATATTCCACTTGGGAAATCCTTTGCATGCTTTCCAGTCATAAGAAATACGTATTCTAATTGGGTTTTCATTGCCGTAGAATAGAATTACAAAGTTGGCATTGAATTTTGTGCAACTTGGGAGATGTATTGGCTGAACAAACAAAAGACAGCCTCTAATGCTTTCTCATAAACCTAAATACATAACTCTCTTTTTCTTTTTCTTTTTTGTACATAAAAATAATAAATGGAGCTCTTCTAAGAATTAGTAAAGGCATGTCCTCTCTATGTACTGTGTTGTTGTGAATGTGCATCTTAGATTAGGCCCAAGTATGATACATATGTATCAGAATGAACGTGTATTGAGTGGACATAATGATACGAACTTGTATTGAGGGCAACTCCACTCCAGCCCTTGAAAGTTATGTGATTTGGCAAGAAGATTTTATCATTTTTTTTCCAATTAGAATAATTTACTTATCCTACAACTAATGCTTAAATGCAAATTTATATACGTATGTGCGAGATTGTGTATATAGCCAATTAGGTTAGTGCTATAATGGTGCTTTTTGCCCATCTAATAT
Organism: Aralia elata; assembly: GCA_034770075.1. NCBI lineage: Eukaryota > Viridiplantae > Streptophyta > Magnoliopsida > Apiales > Araliaceae > Aralia > Aralia elata. The sequence continues at coordinate 90,353,736 of CM068385.1, forward strand.
CCTACTAGATTTCCCGTCATTGTTTTGTGCTCTATTACCAGTGTAAATGAGTCATATTTTATGCTTTCTATTGTGCATGATAAATTCTATTTATTTTTGTTCTGATGATTTTCGGACGATAATATAATGACATTTTGATATACATACATCTCTTTATGAAGCAGCCTTTTTGACTTTTACTTTTGAATGGTTACAGAGGTTTATAAGATATCAGCTTCACATTTCACCAACCAAACCTGAACGGTCTGCCTCAAACATTCTCAGCTCTCCATCTTTAGAACAGTTCTTTGGATGTGTTTGACTTGCAAATCAGTAAAGACGCAATTAGCTTCTCACTTATTTTAGATTCCTTATTTATTGTGCACCATACCACATCTCCAGTTCATTATTGCTCGTCTTCTGATGCTGTCCTACAGTTATCCGTATTCAGATCGAGGGATGCATCATGTATTACACTAGTTCGAGTGAAGAACATCCCTTTGTTTGATCTTTGTGCAATAGATTGGTTCACTTTTGTGTCATTATGAATTTTATGAGTTAATAATATTTTTTGTCTGTAGCACATTTTAGTTAAAGATACACCATTGAAGTACAATAATTTGGTTGCTAGAGCTGTCCGTACACTAACAAACTCTGTTTGGGATATGTGGCATTCTGCTGTTAATACAATTGTTCACAACCACATTTACATTGACAAAAAAGTCGGTGGTCTTTAGCAAAACTAGCTTTGGATATTTCGATTTCATTAGTTTTCTTGTTTGCAAAACTGGGTAAAGTTTAGTATTTCAATGGTTATTTTTGTGTGTAATATTATTGTATATTGTCTTTCCTTAGGACACCAACTTGAACTAGTTTGATATGCTTGACATCTTTATGGAGGCCATTGATTTTTCTGTGAGCGTGTGGCCAAGGACATAACCATCTTATCCACTATTTACTCAATTTTGGAGGAACTTTTGATTTTCTTTGTAGCTTAATGAAAATTTGATCTCCTCAGAAATTTCATCGAGGAGAAACAGCTACTCTATTTAGTGAAGGGAAAATAAATTTATTTGTCACGGGAGTATTTCAAAAAAATTGCTCTTTAAATATAACCATAATGAAAAAAGAATTCAATAAAGAACCATGCTAATTTTGTAGAAAAATGAATTGGAATTAAGTTGCTTTATTCTCGTCTATCTCAGGGAAAGGGGAAATCTTGATAGACGGGTGCACAAACCTGGGCTTGCAAGCCCTTTTGACCAAGCCAGAGTTTGATCAAAAGACCCCAGGCTAGGTTAAGCTAAGTCAAGGTTGTCCGTCTGGCCTGATCTAAACCCCCTTCTTCTCTTTTTTTTTTTTTTTTTTTTGGGTTTTGGTTTGGGCTGTTAACAATTGGCACTTGGGAGAGAGTCTTGGGCAGCCCCGCATGTGCAGGTGTGAGCAGTGGGGTTGGGCGAAGGCAAACTGCTATTTTATTTTTAATTTTTTATATGTTGGGCACTTGGGTTGCTAAACAGACTAGCCTAGGTTTGTTCATGGCCAGATCAAGTCAGGCCTTACAATAGACCAAGTCGGACCAAGACTATTTTCAAGCCAGGTCAAAAGAAAAAAACTATGGTATATTTGCAAGTCTACAGATCGGGCCAGACTGACCGACCCAGGCCAGACTTGATTTAGATTCGAGGTCCTAGGCCTTTTGTGCACCCTTACTTGTTACATTTATACAACTGGCTCAATCCCTTCTAAATTCTAATTTCCAATTTCACGCTAAAAATGCGGTTTGAACAAATGAAGGAAAACAATATTTGATTGGAGATGATTCAAATCAAGGTTTAAAAACCAAAATATTAAAGAAACTTTTCCCGACCCAAAGACTTTGCCCATTAGCAAACCACAACTAAAAACATTATTACAACTTTAAGGGCGTGGAATAGTGACAATTTAAGCAAGTACTACAAAAAACTTGGCCACGCCAGATAAGGTAGAAGAATTGTTGGGCAACTTTTTTTAGGTTAGGAGATAAACAATGGAAAACCTCTCCAACATCAATCCACTTCCCACCAAAACCCACCTAAAACCTCCTTTACCTTCTTCATATTTTCATTCTCTTTCTCCAAATCTTCTCAACAAACATAATAACTGCCACAACTTTTTCAAAACCAAGGCATCAACTCTCCCTCCTCTCAATCAATCCCAAACACCAACAATCAGAAAACAACAGAAAAAACGACCATTCAATTCTCCCGCTAAAAGAGAACGAAATTTCTCCGAAAAAGATGCATTCCCCAAGTCCTTGCCACTTCACACTAAAAACCCATATGCCATTTACAATGATATTGAACGATTCGCTAAGCAAAACAAGCTCAAAGAAGCTCTCACAATTTTGGATTATTTAGACAAACGAGGCGTTCCGGTTAACCCAACCACATTTTCCTATCTCATCGCCGCTTGCGTTAGATTGAAATCTTTATCTGTAGGGAAACAAATCCATACTCATATTCGGATAAATGGGCTTCAAAATAATGAGTTTTTACAAACCAAGCTCGTGCATATGTACTCATCTTGTGGGTCCGTTGAAGATGCGAAACGGGTGTTTGATGAAATACCTAGCAGAAGTGTCTATCCATGGAATGCATTGCTTAGGGGTAATGTGGTTTTGGGTGGGCGGCAGCATCGTGAAGTACTTCATACTTTTTCCGTAATGAGGGAATTGGGGGTGGAGTTTAATGTGTACAGTTTTTCTTGTTTGATAAAGAGTTTCGCGGGCGCTTCTGCGTACCATCAAGGATTAAAGACACATGCCCTTTTGGTCAAGAACGGGTTGGGAAGTAGTTTGATTCTTAGGACTAGTTTGATTGATATGTACTTTAAATGCGGCAAAGTTAAGCTTGCGCATAGAGTCTTTGAAGAGATGGAAGAGAGGGATGTTGTGGTGTGGGGTGCAATGATTGCTGGTTTTGCTCACAATAGGCTACAAAGGGAAGCGTTGGAGTATGTGAGGTGGATGATAAAAGAAGGGGTAGATCCGAATTCGGCCATACTTACTATGATTCTTCCGGTGATAGGAGAAGTGTCCGCAAGAAAAGTTGGCCAGGAGGTTCATGCTTATGTGATCAAGACGAAGCATTACTCGAAACAGTTGTTTATTCAGTCTGCCTTAGTTGATATGTATTGCAAGTGCAGAGACATGGGTTCGGGAAGGATGGTTTTTTATGGCTCGATGGAGAGAAATGCTATTTCTTGGACTGCCTTGTTGTCGGGTTATGTCTCTAACGGGAGGCTTGAGCAGGCTCTGAGATCAATTGTATGGATGCAGCAAGAAGGGTTGAAGCCTGACGCCGTCACAGTTGCCACAGTTCTTCCTGTGTGTGGAAAGTTGAGAGCTCTGAAGCAAGGGAAGGAACTTCATGGTTATGCTGTGAAGAATGGTTTTCTGCCCAATGTATCAATAGCTACTTCTCTTATGATGATGTACTCAAAATGTGGTGTCCTAGAGTATTCTTCTAAGGTGTTTGATATTATGGAATGGAGGAATGTGATCTCATGGACTGCCATGATTGAATCAAACATAGAGAGTGGGTGTCTACATGAAGCACTTGGTGTCTTTCGGTCAATGCAACTGTCGCAGCACAGGCCGGACACGGTTGCAATGTCAAGGATGTTAAGTGTTTGCAGTGGACTTAGAGTTTTGAAGCTTGGGAAGGAGATTCATGGACAGGTCTTAAAGAGAGATTTTGAGTCAATTCCTTTTGTGTCTGCAGAAGTGGTAAAAATGTATGGGATTTGTGGTGCAAAAGATAAAGCAAAGTTGGCTTTTGATGCAATTCCTGTAAAGGGATCAATGACATGGACTGCCATTATAGAGGCTTATGGATGTAATGGCTGCTTTCAAGAAGCAATTGATCTTTTTAAGCAGATGACATCTAATGGTACCTCTCCCAACCATTTTACTTTTATAGTTGTACTATCTATCTGTGATCAAGCTGGATTTGCAGACGAAGCTTGCCAACTATTTCATTTAATGACTCGGAGGTATAAAGTGAAAGCATCTGAAGAACATTACTCTATCATCATTGAACTTCTCACTCGTTTGGGTCGCAATGAGGAAGCTCAAAGATTTATTCGATTGAGATCAACCATAGCATGACAAACTTAAAAAATAAGTTTCTCATGACCCTTCTAGCGGATCATCGATTAAGCATCCTAGTGCTGATGTATAGATGTGTAGCTACATTATGTATCGTACACCAACTTTGTATTGAATTTTTTTTTTTGCATTTTTCAAAAGATGCATGTTGATGAAATTTTGGATAGCATATGGAGGCTTGTACTATGTATTGTAGATTTTGGATGCTCTACAAGAATTAATTTCAAATGCAATTATCATTTAGGTATCCAGTTGATTATAGCCTTTTATGGCATATTGTAGTCCAAGTCCACGGGATGAAGTGATAATCCTTATCTAGTCAATCGGTCAAAGAGTTTTTAATGAGAGAAATGGAAGCCAAAGGATGATTTTTTAATTAGTTACACACACATAACCCCCTTTCTTTCTTAGGAGGGAAAAAAAAGAATGTTCAGAAGAGAAACTTGGGAGTCATTTTCTTCCGTCCTCTCTTAAAAAAAATATTTCTGTCTATTTCAAAATTAAAGTTAAATTTTTATAATAATGACTTTTAATTAGAATTTTATGTTTTCAAATAATACTCTTAATATTAGATAAAAAAAAATTAGTAGTAGTGAATATTGTATGATACCAAAAAATGATGGTCAAAAATTAATAACAAAATAAAGTCACTTGGATCGAGTTGCCAGGCAAACCGAGAGTCAAGCACCGAACTTTATTTTAAACTCGTCGTCAGATCAAACCAGGGCTAAGCTCATTTTATATTACAAGTAAATTGCTCATTTTTTGTTCCTCCAGGGATAGTTTGAATGGAGTGTATTTGTCCAATCGATGCCCAATTCGCAGACCAAATCTCTGCTCTTCTTAAACCCCCTTCAGCTCATCAAGTTCAGGTAAACTCTCTCTCTCTATCTCTCTCTCTCTCTCTCTCTCTCTCTCTCTATATATATATATATATATATATATATATATAGATTTAGATTATATTTGTAACATCTATTAAAGTGCAAGAAAATTTCAGGAATACTTCGAGCAGCTTATAACAACAAAGCAATGTCGTGGACTCAAAGTGAGATCAACCGGCGAGTATGGAAAGGGTATAATTATGCTTTTCTTCTGAATCTTCTTAATCTACTTTACCCAATTTATGTTTATTTAGTTAGTTATGTGAGTGCTACTGTAAACTTAGGGAAGAGACTCATTTGATATAGGTTTATTAAGAAATATTTTTTGTAAGCCTAGATACATATTCGTTTGATGTTCAGTCAGTCAGTCTATTGATTGTGTTGCATATCAGCTGTTTGATGTTTTTCTTGAAAGAAATTAACTTTTTCAGTTTAAATATTGTACTCCATTATAGAAGGAACTGCATATACTAGTTAATGTACAGGAGTTCAGTGTGTGATACATTGTTATTCCGGTGTTATTAAAGAAGAATGTCATAATTAAAGGACGGCAGTATGTCGCAAGCAAAAGCAACTATACTAGAGTCCTTTCTTTCCTAGGCTGTCCTTCTTAAGCTGTGTAATGGATTGTGATGCTGCATTCTTGTTGTCCACCATTTTGTTGGATATCTTAAGCCTGATGGCCAATGGTTTCAGTCCACCCCGTTCTGATTTGCAGGTGTTTATGCTGACTTGGACTTTGAAGAAGGGGACCTTGTGTTAAAAGACCAAATGCTTGTTGGGGCCCAACATTCCTCAAATAAGGTTTCATATTCTGCCAGTTATAATATTCTGTTATTTCGCCTACTGCGCCGTTTAATTTTATATTTTCTTATTTTTGTCTTAATGGGTTGAATGGTTCTTTTATTCTTTGTTTCATTACCCATGTTGCAGATTGATTGTTTGGTATGTAGTTTTTGTTTTCGCTTTATCGGCTCAATAGAGCTTCAAATTGGGAGGAAGCTCTATCTTCAAGATTTAGGGGTTTCTACAAACCATGAATGTTATGAGCAAACAGCTTCAAGCATTGCAAAAGATTGTGATGAATGTGATTTATCTGATGAAGAAGATAACTCTGACATAGAACATCACAATAACATGGATGAATGTGCTTCCAGCAGTTCCAAGAATAAAATTCCTCTCCCTAAAGATGTGGTAGAATTGTTAATGAATGAAGAGTTAGTGTTACCTTACTCCAAAGAATTCTCACAGCCTTCAGTAATTCCATGTCCAGGTGGATGTAGAGAAGGTAACTACTGTAGGTGAGGATCCTAGTTCCAAATACCTTTCATCAAGAAAATTACCATTTCGCTGTTTCTTAATTAACAATTTGTTCCCACTTACAAAGACCATTGCCTTTACCATTTACTACAGCTTTTAGAATTTTAATGTATATTTTCTTACCGTAGGACTGTTATCTGAATTATCTTCTTTTATTTAACTAGTCTCTATGATATCAGTACTCCTTACTAACATAATTGATTTGATGTAAATGGGTTTAATAATATACTGTTCTCTTTTCTTTTGCTACTGCCCCGACTGATTATAATTCATTATTTTAAATTAAATCTAAAGGATACATAAGGGCAGGAGGGGGCTTCAATAGTAAATTAAGAAACAATTTATGAAGGAGCAATATATGACTATGACCATTGTAATGCTACTTGTAGAAATGCATACTATTGTACACTTCCTTAAATAAAAATATCCTTCTTATGTGGAACGCTAGAAAATTGAAACAACCAATGTTCGAAAAAGCTAAAAGCGGTACGATGCGTTTTTCTCCGGACGAGGCGATGCGTAAGCCTCGAGGCGGAGCGAGGCGTAAGCCTCGATTAGAAAAACTAAAAGTCTTCAAAAAATTATAAAAAAATGCTAATAAAATCATAAAATAATCCATCATTATAATCAAGGTCATAAAAAACATAAATAACCAACGTCACCTTAATGTATCATTACAAAACATCAAAATAACATAATATCGCTTTGCATGTGAACTTAGCGTAAAGATATAATAGGAATTTATCAATTTTTTTGGATAGATAAAAAGGAAAAAAAAATTAAAAAGTTGAAATTGTAATAAAACCAAACATGCAAGAGCAAAAGCGGAAGAAAAATTATGACAGCCTCAAGGAAAGCAGTTATTTTTCTTGCTCTCCCTTTATAAAATAGATAGATAAAATAGATATCAAACTAATCTCAACTTATTATTTTAAGGGTGAACATGAAACAAAATTATATTCTTAATGCTCACAAAATTTTTAAATGAGAATTTTTTCTGCACCGGAAGGAAGTAGCTAAGAAAGATCACAGTAGTTCTTTTTATCATTATATTTTCACTAGATTTTTTTCAATTTTTTTTTATCAGGCATGTAAATGAGGCGTAAGCCTCAGCCAAATGAGGCGTAAGCCTTGAGGCGAAACGCACTGAGGCGCAAGCCTCAGCCAAATGAGGCGTAAGCCTCTGTATTTCCCCTTGAGGCGTAAGCCTCACCACAGCAACCTACCGCCTCGCTATGAGGCGGGCCTCGAGGCGTAAGCCTCAAAAGCAATTTCGAACAATGGAAACAACCAGTGAACCTGCTCATGCTATGAGGAAGTTGAGTGTAGTCTCCATGTGGGGGTGGGGGCGTTGTATCCCTTAAAAATTAAGTTACTCATTCTTATTTAGCATTGGTAGTGTGATTCTAAAGATATTTCATTATCATGTGGTGAATTTTGTAGCAAATCATGTATGGAGGCTGATTGGGAGTTGTTTCATTCTTTACTTTGTACTCGGGAAGGGTCAATGTCAAAACGCAAGGAGGCACTTTCAACATTCATACAACATGCTGATGGTGAGGCTCCAACCCATAGGTTATATCCACTGACAAATTTTTTTCTTATTTGACCTTGCTTTAAAGTACTTGTCCTTCTCTCTTTTCCTTGCAGAAACAAATGATATTTTCCTTCTTGCTGCCAAGGTGTGTTGTCTGTCATATATCAACACTGCTTTTTTCGTTTTTCTTAAAAGCTATAATTTCTCACGTGGGGACAAGATTGTATATATGCGTGTGAAGAGGCATGTTACCGGTGAAATTCATCCCCCAAAAAAACAGAGAGAAGTTTTTGTACTTTTTGCGTGCGAAAAGAAATTCAGGATTTGGTATGCTTTTTAAGAAAGGATAAATATACATAATAACTTAAGCAAAGAAGTGCTTCCACAATTGATATGCATTAATTGGATTGGTCATATGTAAACTGAGTTTTTGAGTTTATTTTCAGGCAATTGCTTCAACCATTTTAAAGTACAGGAAGTTGAAAGCAAACCACCGTAAAGAACAAGGAATTTATGCGAATCCTGAACTTTCAGGCAATTGTGACTACTCTCTGCTTCTTGAAGCATGGAAGCCTATATCAATGGGATACAAGAGAAGGTACTTCCGAAATTCAGTACCATCTTTCGATTGCTCCTAGCATACAAAATCTTGACTGGGATTTTGGTGGAAAAAACTTCCAGTACATGCTATATTTTGGATATGCATAAAGGTGAAGTGGAAGTTTCTCATTTGGGACTACAATATGCGAACTACAAATCATAGCATAAAGGCCCATGAAAATAGGATTCTTGCATCAACCATCACCCCCCCCCCCCCCCGCCTTTATGATGCCGGCATGGCGCCTTCGTGCCATGTGGCTGTTGGTTTGTAGTGCTTAGAAAAAGGAATAAAGATGATCTTAATTGATATCTGCAATAAAATAGAAGTAAAAGTAGCACCACAGTTCCAAATTGCTTTCAAACACTAAAATATTACCAGTGAATTGGGTAGATAATGTTTTCCATATAAAACTTTGATTTTAATTTATTTATCTACTATGTTTATAAAGAAAAATCAGTGTTATATTTGCCTTGAGGAATGATATATTAATGGTGTTTTTCAGTATGAGGCTTGTGCCTTATAGTATTTAAAGTAGAATAGACATTTCTGTATTTGTCTCTAGGTGGTGGGATTGCATAGCTTTGCCTGATGATGTCGATTCTCGTGAGGAAGCCACATTCAGAATGCAGATTAGGCAGCTGGCATTCACGGTTAGTCCCTTACAAATAGATCATGCATGTGAATCTATTACGTTCAACTAATCAGTATCGTACTGTGTTCATCATACTAACAATCCTTTCTTGTATTTTCATTAAGATTGTGTTGTTTTGGGATTATGTTACTACTCACTGCTTTCTATCTACAATGATACTCTAACCTAATGATTCTATTTCGAATTTTCCAGTCACTGCAACTCCTAAAGGAAGCTATATTTGACAAGGAATGTGAAATATGTATCCTTTCAAATGCTAAATTAGTTGGCAATTCACTCAAATGTTACTAGCTGGTTCATAACTGTTATTCCTTAACTCTTCCAACTTACAAGTATTCTCACTTGAAATCTATGGCAATCTTATTGGCATGTTTGAGTTGAATAACCTGTAAGTATGGCATTATTAACCCTTTATACATTATTTTACACATCAAAGAGTATGAAGAAATCGCCATTATGCTTGTAATTACATGATATAACTCTTGAAGCAAGACCTTAATATGTTCTGCAATTTGCCTCATGCGACTTTGATGTGGTAAATGATTGTTTGTGATAGTGATTTGGTTGTAGCATCTCCTGTGGAGGATTACTTTTTGTACATAGATGATCTGCCAGACTATGAAAAGGTAAGACAGCATTGTTTGGATGTGTTGCGAATTCTGTTTTAATTGCCTTGAAAGTTATATGTGTTTGATTTATATTTTGTGCCAGCAAAAGGCTGAGCAAATAACGAGACCTTTTCTGGATGCCCTTGGTGATGACTATTCAGTTTGTTGTCAAGGTATGATCTCATTCCAGATAACCGCACTTTGCAAATTGTGCTTATAAATTCATTTAATCAATTACATTTTTTAGAGATTTTTTAAAAATTAAAATAAAAAAATTTATGGCCCTCTAAACAACTTTTCAGAGGCTGAGCTATCTCAAAAGCGGAATATATAATTTCCTATTTCATACATAACTCAGAAGAGTTCAAAACTCTATCTTGCATATAACTGAATTACTTCCTTCAGTCAACAAGCAGTGACTCAATTTAAAAGTCACTCTATTTAAGTTGATTTTAGATTTCCTAATATCTTAAGGGTACTTTTCTCATTATTTTTTAACTGTAATGTAGGAAAGATAAAGTTTTAAAAAGATAAAGAGATATGGTAGGTATACTTTTCAAAAATCAAAAGGGACTCGAGTATTGGAACATCAAAGAAGGGAAGGTCACTTGACCAAGAACGAGGGAATAACAAATCAACCCAAACATCTAAAGCAATTATATGCTTTTAGAGCATATACATGTATCCCTGAACAGTGCAGTTTACTGCACTGTAATTCAATGCCAAATCTAATTTTCTGGAAACTTTAAGATGAGTTTTGCATAATTTAATATTAGTTTAGATGCTGCTAATAAAATTTTGCCATGATTGCTTTTCTACATTAACAACATCATGCTACTTTTGGCGGATGGATATTCTTGTTATGGGTCACTACGTGTTAAGGTTGCTACTAATTCATATTTCTTGCCCTGCTTTGTATGGGTGCTTATCAACTTTAGCATGCGTTTGGTTTGCCTTTCTTCTGCATTTCCCCTCTCTTTAATTTAATTGTATCTTTCAGTCACCTTAATTGCAAAGTTTTATATATATATATATATATATATATATATATATATATATATTTCTGTAGCTTTATTTCTTTTTCTTATTATAATGATTCAAGAAGAAAGATACTTGTGGTTAACTTGATTTTTTTTTTCTCCTTTTTTTTTTCGTTTCAGGCACTGCATTTTTTCCTTTGCAGAGTTGTCTAAACCATTCATGTCTTCCTAACGCGAAAGCATTTAAGCGAGAAGAGGTATGCTTTTGTCGAATATTATTGCAAAGGTGCTGCTTTTTTTAAAATGTTTTGGAATATCCATATTAAAATACAAAATTCTGACTTATGCTGCATGTTTGATCTTCTAGCTTATTACTTTACAAATCAATCAGTTGCATTCAAAAACTTGTGGGGCAAGCCTTGCTTTTGATGATAAGTTGATGCAAAAAATTAAATAAAATGCGTCAATTTAATGAAAGTTCAAATATTTTTCTTCTAGAAGACCTGTTTTATATAAGAAACTTGTGCAACATGATGCCTTTTCACAATTTTAATTTGTAACTTTTTGAATATATGAGCAACATTGTATTTTTGCTTTATATCTTAAACCAAGAAGTCAATTATATCCTTGAGCCTTGAGGCATATAGATTGTAGAGTTACTCTCCTTCAAGAAGTCAAGTTTTACTTTATTTGCTCCTGAACATTAGTCTGCAGATGAGACAAAAAATAATCAAATTTAAAACATCCTAAGCACATCAAATTTTATGCATATTCAGTTAAATAGTCCTGGATTAAAAGATCACGAATGGAACACACGCCCATCATATTCAGCTAACAAGTTCTGAATGCGATTCATTTATTCAGGTGAATTAGCACCTGGGTGATCAAGAGATACCCGAACAGGAATTATTTTGTTGTAGCTGGATAAAAACTGATATAACATCTCAATATCCTTTGAATTTTTGGGTTCTCTTTTAATGTTAGTTCATGCAGAGTGTTTATCCTTCAGATTTTTGGATAGTATGGTGGGGTCAGATAAAGGCAAACATCTTGACCCACAATCCTTATAAATTCTTGTCCGATAACCCTGAGCAGGTAAAATACAGGCCCTTCAGGTTTGAAAAGGGTTCTTAGCCACCCAATCCACTCTTGAACTATTGAATGGCCTTTGCATTTGGTTTGGGCCATGCCTCACAGCTAAGTAGTGGCTTTGTAGTCCCATTTCTAGTCATGGAATATTGGTATTGTAAGGTGTTACCTCGAGTTTTAGAAGTGGAGATATGTCAGGTAACAGGTCTGACATATGAACAAATAATGTTATTTTGATGAACTAACAAGGAACAACTATACTAAAGGCATGAAGAACCCTTGTTTCCAAATGTCACGAGAGTCAACAAGATTGCTCTTTCATTAACATGATTCTGGCTATTAGGCTACATGTTCATCTTGTAGTTAGTGACAAGGATGCCATAATTGGGCTGGCTATGTGGGGATATTTGCATCACATGCATCTTATGCTAGCAGGAATCAAGACAATATTTGACAACACTGTTGCTATGAGGCTTGCGTCTGATTTTTTTGCATTCTATATTTCTATTTTCTTTAAACTTGAATAGAGAGTTGCTTTCTAACTAAAATCTTTTCTTATTGGATAATGAGATTGACTACACTAGCAGTAGGACTGCACTCATATTTAACTACATTGTAAGTCTGTTACATTATTACATACATTCTATTCTTGCTCAACTCATTTAAAGTCTTTTCTTATTGGATAATGAGATTGACTACACTAGCAGTAGGGCCGCACTCATATTTAACATTGTAAGTCTGTTACATTATTACATACATTCCATTCTTGCTTAACTCATTTTCATGTAGTCGCAGAAGCTTGCTAACTCAAACCCCAAGAAAATTTGGTGTGTCATATTGTAGCATCCTCTTAGTTCATAATCTCTTTGGAAGAAAGGACAATATATTCTTGTAGTCAAAAGTAGAAGGCATTGGACATTTAGTATGCAAACTTTGTATGAAGCTGAAAAGGGAGAATGTAGATAGTGACGGTTCATGGTAAATCTAAAATTTTGTAAAGAGATCAATGTTGTTATCAGAAGATCAATTTGCTAAGCTAATCTTTACTCCACATATATTCCTAATTTTTCTGCTTCATTGTGATAGTTAGACACTTCTACAGCAAGAATTACAAGATCAATGTCACTCAGTAGTTTATATTATGTATCATAGTAGAGATCAGTTTCTTCTCATCTTCAACTCTTGTTCTGATTTTTTATTTTTGTTTTCCCTTTCTTTTGGCTCTGGCTTGCAGGACAGGGATGGGCAAGCAACTATAATTGCTCTCAGACCCATTTGCAAAGGAGAAGAGGTAATTCCTTGTTCTAAATTTCTGAATTTCTCTAGTTTCAACTCTTATTGGAGTAAAATCGTATGTCAGTAGTAAGTATCACTTCCAACATCTTGTACCTTTTTCAAATTCCAGGTAACCATATCATATATAGACGAGGATCTTTCTTATGAGGAGAGACAGGCATCACTTGCAGATTATGGTTTCAGATGCAGATGCCCCAAATGTTTAGAGGAAGAACCATAACCAATGATTCAAACTACTCCTGAAAATCAAATCTACACTAACGCATTTTAAGGATACTGGTTGCGCATATGAAGCGAAGATTTCACTTACCTTCCAATGAATTTTGCGTTTATATTTTACCAACTAAACATTTTGATGGTTAAAAATCTTATTTAAGAAATTGCTCGTAAATTCTTGTGTACTTTCTTCTTGGGTATTATTTTAGAGAACTGTTTTCTGACCATATTGTACGCGGCTTGCCTGTATTGAAAATGGTTGGGTTTGGGAGACTCGATTACTAGAAGAGGCTTGAGATGATCCGGATATCTTGTTTTTATGTTCTCTTTTTTCACCTCCCATACTTGTTAAATATGACCAGAAAACCCTGAACAAGTTTATCCCGTTGAATAAAACTGTTGTGATAGTCCTCGAAATAAATAAATAAATAAAATGTTGTCGATAGTCTCAAGTCTTAACCATCAATTCGATTTATAGTGATCATTTTCGAGAAAGGCACCCCATTAGGTACGGATTTTTCAAAACAGAAAGCTTAAAATGCTAATATACAATATATTTTGTAAGTTAAGAAAATCAGTACTTTGTGTTCTACTAAATGAGCCTCATTTGCACAAAATCAAATAAATAAAATAAAAATTGTTCTGCAATAAAGAGATCTTTTGGCAATAATATAAAATGGCACCATCTCTTTCAATTCATCATTTTAATTTTATCATATTGTCACGCAACTAAATTAATAACTTATTATTTTTAAAAATAAACATGAAACAAAAATATCTACGTTAATTATTGCGTCCGAAGACTAATGACTCAACTCCATAATATCTAATCCAGCAAGACATAAGTAACAAAAATTAATTCCTTGATCTAAATTAAATCATACCATCCATAGAACCCTACAAATTTACAAATTAAGTTAATACTCCCGAACTCTACTTGTTATGGAGCAAATCCATTATACTAGATGTAATGTACTGCAGCTACAACTATAAGCATAAAAAATTATTGAAATTAATCCACCGTCTCCTTTTTAAATTATATCAAATTATATCGACATACACAGTCTCCTCTTCCAGACCATCCACATCCGCATTCTCAGTACCGTCTCCCTGATACTGCAAGCATTGCAAAATAATCATTTCAGACAACAAGGAGAAACAATGTAGCATAAGAACATAATTTTTTAACAGTAGCAGGTTTACTTTGTGTTATACAAATCACCATTTACGAAATTCAAGTAACAATAGATGTTCAGAATTAAAAGCTGAAGCTATTGAAGTGTGGAGCAAAGCTGCCTATCAGAAATATGATAGTCATCCCTGAGACTATAAGATCATTATTTGAACTAACCTGCGAATAAGCATGTTGAGATACAGGAGGAGGTGGTGGCAGTGGAAATGGCAACCGCCGGACCTCATTTGCAACTCCTTTCTCAACTCTTGTAGAAGAATTTCCAACCACCTCAAACTTTTCATCCATTTCAACTACTTCGACAACTTCATCCACAGAATGAGCAACCATGCTGGTTGAGGGCAACTGAAGGCCTAATTCGGACACCTTCAACTGCGCATTTTTAGCAGAAAGCTCTCAGCTATTTCCCACGAATAAATGCAAGAAAACAAATAAATAAGCACACACTTTCCAAAAATGGTGCAGCCTCAGATATAGGCCTCCCCTCCCACTTTTGAACTCAAGGGAAGGCTACTCAGAATCAGCTCCTCATTCCCACTAAAAATACATAGCTAAGGGTGACATCTTAGACCACCAGATAAGAAGCTATTTCCCACAAATAAGAAAACAAATAAATAAGTACACACGGCCTCAGATGTACGGCTCCCCTCTCGCTTTTTGGGCTCACAAGTAGGCTACTTAGAATCAGCTCCTCATTACCACAAAAAAAACATAGCTAAGGGTGACATCTTTGACACCAGAAGACAATTTTTCATACACTAAAACATCGAGTATCTCTAAGAATCAGAACCTTAAAATTACATAATTTTGCAAGAAAGAGCACATCTTCTCAATAATGAAAGTTTGGAAAAACTCTCTCTCTCCTTCAGACCCTTGCTCTGGCACAATTTGGGTTCTATACGGTAGACATAATAAACTGTTGACATGAGACTTATAATACAAATTCATGGCATACCTTGCAATGTAACAATCATGTTTGAGTTGATAATATAAATGTTTACCATTAAGGAATCTGGCATTGCAAAACTCTTTGATCAATAAGCATGATTTATTTTTCTAGGAACTGGGAGTACAATTGATAGATAACTAGCTGCAAGCACTTCAAATGTTATGCAAAAGAAAAATGATAATCTACTGATCCTTGCTATTTTATTCTACACTTTCTATAACTCATGCAAAAGTTATTATGTGGCCATGTTCTTAAGCAATGCTGTCACCCAAATAATGCAGGTGCCCGAAGAAAAACAAAAGAATAGAAAAAGGCACCTTATCCTCTAAAGGAACATCAGTAGTAGGCTTCTTTCCTCGTTTAATTTTGCCTTCCTTTGACATGGGTCTCCAACCATTGTTTCTGTTCACCTTTACAGTAGCTTCCTTGTTATTATTAAGTTGAGCTGCTTGAGCATGATGCACATCCCTACGTAAAAGCTTCTCCGATCCGAATGTTTCCAGCATTAATCCTTCTCCTTTTGCCGGAGTTGCTGGTGCAGCAAAAACAATCAGCACTAAAAGATGAACAACCACAGTGCCACCCAAGCCTTTAAAAATGGCATGATAATTAATGCATGTTAACAGACAAGAGCCATGAAATAGAACCATTAACTACATGAAAATTAATTTAGACTATTGTTAAAAAAAATAATATATATATATATATATATATATATATGTGTGTGTGTATATGACATGTTAGATCATCTAGCTACAATAACTTGAGAATCTTGATATATCACATGACCCTTCAGAGGATAATTTTGTCACTGAATGAATTGAAAGAAAAATGAAAATGAGAAAGGAGACGAAGGTGGAAGTAGGATACTTGGAATAAACTTAGATTAAATAAAAATGTGCATCATCAATGAGAATTGCTCATATAAGAAAAATTAGCATGCTTGCAAGGAAAATTCAAAGATCTCACAATCATGGCTGTATTAACTACTTCATACAACTATTTTCATCAAACCACCAGCATTCCCTTTGACATTCAAACTTAAGATTTCATGTTACCAGCTTTCATACTTGAGGTTTCATGTTACCAAACTTGAGAGTCAACTACACTTTCATTCACCCGTTCTTCTACACACATTGAGAAACTTAAATGCAGGCCCTGTCCTATGTAGAATATTTATACCCTAAAACAAGAATTTTGGAGTTCATATGTTGAAACATCTACTGCCTATGAAGAAAAGTCACCAATACATACGCAGGGTAGTATTTTCCAAGTCCAAACATTTTCTACATAGTAATAACTTTGGAAAACATGATCAATTATCTCATTTACGTTACCTTGTTTTAATTGGTCATCCCCTTCAGCCACCTGAATCCGTTGTCTTTTCTTGCTTGGAGAAGCAATCTTATGCAGTTCAGTCCAGGGACTCATTACATGATTAGGAACAGTATCTCCACTTAAAATGCTGATACTTGCGTTCTCTTCATTGGTGCCAGGTTTAGCAGCATCTGAACCGAGCTGGTCCCCCAGCTTTTGCAGCTGAGCTTGTGACCTACAAACTCAATCAATATTGAAAAAATAAAACAAAATATAGACTCCAAATTATCATGATGAAGAATTCAAAGAAGACTACAAACTCAACAAACAGAAAGAACCTTGACAGGAGAGAGAAATAAAATAAATATAAATAGATAAATAAAAGAAAAAGAAACTTGCCTCAAAAGTTCTTCTTGTATACGTGAGTGGCGATTATATGCTTTGATGAACTTCTTAGTTTTCGATACAATCCTGACACTTTATTATTAGTAGACAACCAACATAGAGTGACAGAAGAATAGCTCATTTGCAAACACACTCCAACAAAAAATATTATGTGCAAGTATTAGAATAACTGTACAACTACAATTATAATTTTAAAAGATACCTTTTACATTCATCTTTCTCTTTGCACAATTGGATCTCTAGCTCTTGAATTCTCGAAGTTAGAGTATCTGCTTCTTGAACCCTCTCTTCCAGGTAGATCTTTGAACAATCACAAAAATAAAGTAAGAAACTATGCCTCGGCATTTAAAGGAACCAATATTAAGATGTGTATGAATATATACACCACAACGACATGAATCATTTGAAAGAGAAACAAAATCAATAGATAATCTAGGCATTGTCTCAATGTTAATCCAGCACTAAAGATTTCCATACTGTATTAATTCCTGTTTCCAATGAGCATAAAAGCTCCAAGGCGGCAATAAATGTAACTAACCTCCAGTTGAGTTTTGTGGTCCTCCAGCATGTTGATCTCAGACTGTACATGCCTTAACTGCACATAGTTTCAAAAGGAAAAAATAAGCAAGGAATATTGCAGGAGAAGATCCCAAACCACTCATATGAAAGCTTGTTCAAAAGGCCAAAGTGTTTGAACCTGCTCGTTAAGAATATCTTTAGAATCTGAAGATGTGGTCTTCATGTCTTTGACTTCATGTTCTTCACCATTTGGGAATTTCAAACTTCCTGAAAAATCACTTTGGGAATCCAAATGCCTCTTCCTGTGTTTCCTGTTGCTACAAACTTTATAGTGTGATGATCTCACGCGCATAATAAAGAGAGCAAAATCTAACAAGTCAAGCTACAGGGACTAAAAAAACTAAAAGAGATCAATATTTATTTTTCCGAAAGGAATGAGATTCTTGAATTCAAGATTAGTTGGGGCTCAGGACATACATAGCCACATATTTCTAATCAAACAACTACATTCAGTTGATTCGTGGGGGAACATCTAATCATTCTCATTTGAAATATCTTCTTTGGGCAGAGAAGATATAAAAGAAGCAGCAAAGTCATCCACACCATGTACAGTTTTCAAAGTTGACCTTTTAAATGGTGGAATCGGATTGTCGGCCTGATTCTTGTAATTCATAAATTATTCAGTTCACTAATTCTTTTAATAATTTAATGAATGCCTAATAATGCATGAGACTTTGAATATGCTGTAACAAGTTCTTCCCCTCACCCAATAATACTCCCTCCGTCCCAGGAATCTTTTCTTCTTGCAGTTCTTTTTCTGTTTTTTTTTTAGAGAAAACAAAATTAAAATCCACGATCGTTTGTTTTTGTGGTGAAACAAAAATGGTTTGTCCTTAGTAGTTATTTCTTTCCTTGAATACGTAAATGGATGATTGACTGGAAAGTAAGGATTGCATGTGGCCGAGATTTCAGGAAGGAGTGTGTCCTTCGATTTTTTTGGGAGGCTAGAGAGTCATCCGTTGTTGGGGGAAGGCAAATAGTCCTTCGTAATTGTTTTTGAAAGACAAAGAGTCCTTCACATTTGTTACTGGAGACGAGTATTCTCTGTTATTGCCGGCACATGATATTCTTGAAAAGTGGATGTGTGAGAGGGTGAGAAATCTAACTTTGGACGTAAAAATAATCAATCTTTTTTCCATGCAAATTGAAGAGGGTCTCAATCTTCGTAGTTGGTTTGAGTTTTTTATTTTTAAGATTATGTTATGTAACAAGTTGTAAGTGGTGATATTAGACTTTCAACTTGAAGGGGAGTATTAGAGTATATTATTATTAGGCAAAGAGTCCTTTGTAGTTGTTTTTGAGCCTTATTTTGTTATGTAACAAGTTGTAAGTCGTAATATAAGACTTCCAACTTGAGAGAGAGTATTAGAGTATATTATTATTATTATTATTTGGTCACCAAGTATGCTTGGTGTCCACACATACTTGGCCACTACTCAACTATTAGCTTATATATAAAGCTTTAGTACTCTTTGTAATAATATAACAACAATATTCAATACATCTATTTTATCTCTAATAGTAATAAAGACGTTTATCTTGGGACGGAGGGAGTAATACATTGTGAAGCTTTGTATTTGTTGCAAGTATGGCATCTGCCCGAATCCCCCCCTCCCCCAACCAAAAAAAAAAGAGTAAAAAAACAAATTCATTCTTGTAATAAATTTCGCATCATAATCCAGAAGGAATTGCAGTCTTAGAAAATAATAACCATCTTCAGTATCAACAACGCATATCACTGCCAACAACTAACATCTACACTAGATCGAAGAACAATTGTTAACATCAGTTAATTAGTTTGTTAGTTTCATGAGCCAAGTCGCCAATAGTTTTCAAAATGTGGAATGATTACGAGATGGGCACTTTTGTGGCAGTCAAATTGGAGCTTAGACTCCATGTAACAATCATAATATAGTGGTAAGTCTCAAGCTGAGGGGTTTTAATCTTGACTAGAATGTCTTAAGCAGAATATATAGTATAAATGCTGCACACCAATCAAATAAGATGTGGACTGTGGAGACCACCCCCAAACACTTCCTTTTCTTCCCCTACCCCTTTCATTCACATACTCATGCACCGCTTAAAGTTAAAATGTATAAAGATGGAGGACCTCATAATAGTGTAAATATATGAAATTGACTGCCTCAATAGTAAATTAGCAAACATGGATCATTTAGCAACCAGTTTTCAATATAAATTTAAAATTATACTGCAATGAGATAAGAATAAAGTAGGAACAATGCCAATAACAAATAAAGAATAAATACTTTTATTATATTACCTTCTTTTCTCAAAAGATCTAGAGGGACTATATCCTGTAAATAAGAGAAAAATAAATTAACATAGAAAAACAAGAAAGACCAGATTTTACTCAAAACACAAATAGATAATAAAGCAATAAAAATATCCTCAATTAATTTATTGTTGTCAATATATTTGTAACCATTATGAGGAAAAGACACATGTCATCAGCCAAAATATTCAAACAACAGAATAAGGCTCCACTAATCCTCAAGAACTCAAAGTGAAAAAGAAAAACTTGTAATGATAATTAGAGAATGACAACATATATTACAATAATAATGAGCCCAATGATATCGGTAACCACAGTTGAAAGAGAACAATAAGCAAAACAAGATGCAATTCTGACCTTGAGATATGCGTCGGACTCTTGCATCTCTGCCAAGTGAATACCTATGTACTGGTGAACGCCTTCTCCCAATCTTATCTCTCAAGTCACCACCTCGATAATCCTGCCTTCCTGCAATGCGAAATACGATTCTAGTAGAATGGACAACACCATCCACTTAACCATAATGTCGAAAACAAGCAGGGGGATAAAAATAAAGCTAAGCTTACCATGACATGGAACAACATGAGTAACATAATAATGAACAGTTATATTGTCTTGTTGCATGTTCCAAAGAGGCCATAGAAATTACAGCTCTCACATAATGAATAGAATTAGATATACCCATGTTTGAGCTTATAACAATGAGAAAACCTTCGTATATCCTAGAAGCAACTGAAGAAATATAGTAGACATCCTTCTCTTCCATAGCAATAAGAATTCAACGAAATCTGAATGGTAGGGATTTTTCCTTGATGCCATATCGAAATAAGCATAATCCACACGATATGGAATGAATTTGCCAGTTCTGATCCAATAGTTTACTTGCAATGTCATATTCAAGAAGAGTGATAGAGAAGGAACTTATATGATTATTTGATTCACCCAGATTGTGGTCTACATAAGCAAGAAACTGAGCCGCAAACATAATTCGAATCCTCACAGAAGTGCTGTTTCATAGATGCATTAGGATAAACCAAGATTGACTTTGCCGATAGACAATAGCACATATAGCATTAAGTAAACCGACCAGCACAATCCATTCTGGTTGATACAGAAATGCTACACATCAGTAGACATCCCCAGATTGTATATTTACAAATATACTCAAAACTGGTGATATAATAACATCCCTCAACATGATGCTTGAGCGTGACAATATCCCCAATAAGCAATAAGTAACTTCAGGGTTTGGCCCAGTTAAATCCACACAAATGGGCAGTGTTATGCTCTGACTTATTTGGAACTTGGAAGTTAAGAGAAGTAAAAACATCAGAGCAATACAGAACCCAGATCCCAAAGTGATTTCGCAGGCAATTAAACATCACGGTGATTGAAGATTAAGAAGGGTAGATATACAGAAAATTTATTGCAAATAGCATGCAAGGAACAACACATGTATTAAATGGCAGGTCTCCTCAAAAGTGAATATACTTGAATCATAGAGAAAAAACTACATCTTGTTAAAATCAATGAAGTATTATGGTTTTACATCCATTTGTTTTTTCATTCTGAAATTTCCACTCCCTTTATTCCATAAATTTTGTTAGGAGACTACCTAAAAAAATTCAATTGACTATCTTCAACAATACTTTCATGGAAACAGCTACATTGAAATGGAATGGAAAATAAGTGTTGCATAGATATAGCCCATAAAATTCTTTGTGTAGGCAATAGTCAGTAGATATGACCAACAATGACTAAGCACTGAGATGGACAAAAATATAAAGAACAAATTTAACATATATACACAAGAATTGATTCTTATCCCATAGAAAACCAAACTAATTAACATTTAAAATAGTCAAAAGCAAAGATCTCTAGAACTACACAATGTATGCTCATGTCATATTAGAAATATTAACTGCACATGAAAATGTTTAAACCAACAATATGAAAAATACGTCAGAATTAATTTTTTTTTATGCGTCTTTGCAACAGCAGCTCTTGATATGTAACAAATTCGACCACCATTTTCCGATCTTAACAACAAATACTGGGATGAATTTTATAAATGGGTTCAAATTAATACTAATATCAACATAAATCCACAAGGACCAGCTATTACAACGTAAAAATAAGAACTTTAAGAAAGTAAACAACCCATAAGCCAAACTCATGCTTCATTTAAATACAAAGGGGGAAATATGGGGAATTATGTTGATTATGCAGCTTTTACACATTCCTATATCTTTTTCCCTACATTCCAGGCCTCCATAAAGAGACAATACACAAACATAGCCTTGTGCATGAATTCATGATACCAAAGTGCAATGAATTACAAAACAAACAAGCGAATAGTATATCATTAGCAAACTTTAACTAAAAAAGTTTTTTTGTTTGTTCTTATCGCCCGGGCATAAAACACGTGCAATTGAAAAGGAAAATTCATTATTACCATTGAAGGATTTAGAAAATCGTCGAAGCTCAGCATCACCATGGGCAAACGAGCAAGTCTGACGAGGACAATGACCTTTCTTAAATAGTTGACATAGCTTCGTCTTGAAAAGCTTTTGTTCCACCATTGTAGATGTGTAAATAGATATAGATGCTTGTACGTATACCCTCCGAAGGAGATTAATTAGCTGTATATGGACTGGTCAGAATTCGAATAAAAAGTCCTCTGATTGTTATTCTATTTCTAGGAAAGGTGTTCTTGACGATTTGGAGCATCAGAGCCCTAATTGCAGGGGAATCTGGGTAGTTATGAAAATATTTTAATGACTGATAAATGATAATGGGCCCCACGGAGTCTCGTTTGTGTGTTTTTTTCCCCTTCACTAAAAATAGTGTTTTTTTGTAAGAAAAAATATATATAAAGCTACAAAATACTTTTAAATTTGGCAGTAATTAAGTATCATGTTAATATTATTAAAGTAACAATTTTTTTTTTGAAAAAAAAAACGAACTATTTATTAAATTAAAAAATAAATGTGAAACAAAATACAATCTTAATATTTATAAATTTGACAAATAAGTCTCTTTTTATAGAGTAAAGGTTGCATAAAATAAATTAGGATAAATTCCATTTAACCACCTAAGGTTTATATATTTTCCACATGACCATCTGAGTTTTAAAAATCGACACTTAAAACGCCTGTACTATTGAGGCTAAGTGAAACTGATATATTTTTCATCTAAATTGACCAAGTGTGTATGCCACTCTCCAAATGTGCATGAAGACCCACTAAAATTATAAAATTTTGAAATAAAATGTCCAAAATATCCAAACTCTCTCTCTCTCATCATCTTCCCCACTAAGTCACTCTCACCGCCTTTTATCAAAAAACGTCTATAGTCACTAATATATTTTTTTTACTATATTCAACAATAATTTTATTTTACAATAAATTTGAAACTCAATTAATAAAAATATACCAGATCTCGTGGCCAATTGAATCTAGAAACATATTGAGAAATATTATAAAATCTTAAATGAGATTTTAGAATCTTAGATGGATTGTAAAATCTTTCAAATTAAAGAATTTATTCTCTTCTGTCATGTTTTCTCTAGATAAAAATTACATGCTATATACTAAAATACAATAAAAACGTGAGATTTCTTAAAACTCATTTCATGTGTAAAAAAAGAAAGGGTTTCTAAACATTCTTCTTCGACTTTGACCCAATTGTATTTTTTTTCTTTTTTTTGGTATATACCCAATTGCATTTTTAGCTATGTTAATATTCTACCAAAACAAAAGGTTTGAATTTTTTGAGTTTGATTAAATGTTTTATTTCTCTGCTATATTACATTTTATCTTCCTATGAATCTAAATTTCCATTGAAGTCTCAAGTTTCTTTTTTTTTTCGTTTTTTATATTTTTAAGGAATATTATACATTAATTTTTGTGGATATTTCAAAGCCTCGATTTGATTTTTGAATTTGGGTATTTTTGGTTAGTTTGAAATTTAATTATATGTGTTTAAAAATATTAAGAAGTTGGTGTAAGGGTGATTGTTAGTGTATTCAAAGCATAATTAAGAAAGATGCGAGATTTTGTCAAAGACAAATAAAATATGAATTAATGTTTACTTGAGATATAGGTGTTTGAGATTATGGATAAAGTTCTTAGGGTAAAAATATACTTGCACATTTTAGTTAACGGAGTTATAATGGAAAATAAGTTTTCACTTGCTCTCAATAATACGAGTATTTAAGTGTCGACTTTTAAAACTTAGATGATCATATGGGAAAACATATAAACCTCATGTAGTTAAATAAAATTTACCAGATAAACTAGTTGAGAGACTTGTGATTTGGCTTATTCCATAATAATAATGGAGTTTTCTTGATAATATTGAGAAATTAATTGGATGACTTTGCTTTTAGTAATCTAATGGGATGGTCTTTTTTTTTTTTTTTTTTTTTTTGTAAATAACAATAATAATAATTGATGTGTTTAATAAATTAAAAAAAATGCATTTGGACAGTTTATAAGTGATAAATTTTAAACTCAATACGCTAAAAATAATACGATAAAATAAAAAATTTGTGTTAAAATAAATTGTATTTAGATGAATTAGATTTTTAGCATTGAAATTCAAAGCTTTCAAAACTTCAAAAAGGCCAAAACAGACATATTTTTACTATTTTTTCTTCCAAATTTATGATGTAATTATAAGTTTATAACTCTTGACTATTTGTTTCCTATCATAATTATAAAATTATTAATGTTATCCTACATTCCTCTGCTATATTTAATTATTTATTTTGATTTCGTTTTCTTTCTATTTTATTATAGATAATGCTGACTGTGCTAATATAATGTCACGTGCATATCACCAACGCCTAACTGTATAAATTCCACATTCAGGTATGCAGAGCTCGACTCTATAACTCAACCTTATTAACTCGGCCGAGTCACACCCGCACCTTTATCACCACATCAGTACGTCGCACCTTACTGCCAGATTTATTGACGGGGCACCGTCATTCATAAGATACACACCAATTACAGTTCACATTTTACCACCACCCCAACGCCGCCGCCGCCACCACCTCACGACGCTTTGAGCTCCACTATCTCATGTCGGGGATGGATTCCGAAGTCCCAAATCGGCCGGAATCTGATGACGCAAGCCCTAATGCTGACGATGAAGGTTCGGATCAGAGTGTTGTATCTGCCGATGAAGATAGAGGCGTTGATGACGGAAGTCCCCTTAATGGTGAAGTTGACGGCGAGGAGAGGAAAGTTCTGCCGGAGGAGCTTTCGAAGAGTGTGATGAAGCTCACGTGTGAGACTTCGGCCGAAGGAGGGAATTGTGATGTTTATTTGGTCGGAACTGCTCATGTTTCTCTGGTAAATTTTTCAATCGTTCACATTTTCTTGTTATGTATGCTTGCTTGATTCCTTGTTAGAATAAAGGAAATGGAGTGAATTTGAATAGTTACTTTAGTTCTGTGATACACTCACCTGGACGTTAAGAGTCCTATTTTGAGTTTTTAGTCAATTAGAAAAATCCTACAATTCAAAATTGATTTGATTTGTAATCACACTAATTAGTTGTACTACTAACTAAAAAATTGTTCTGAAAACTTTAATGAATAAGAACGATTATCCTTATGACCAAACAAGGAGCAGCTTACTTCTGGAGCGATAGTTCCACGATCCCGACTAGCAACTTGTTGGGAGTAGGGGCATCTAGGCTTGCCCAACCTAGCAAAAAGGGCTTGGAAGGGATGCCTGACATAGATATTGATTTGAACAAAAGAACTTGAACTGGTACCAGAAACCAAACAAGATACTAAAGATGCAACTATCGTACAAAAGACTTCCACTTCTCTTTTCCTTTATTCCTAAAGACTTGCAGGGCGGCTGGGACTTCGACTGCCTTATCAGGTGAAGAGAAGGGGGTGGTAGGCTTAGTAGGGCTTGAGACTTCTTTGAGCACCCTGATACTTGCCTCCATCCGATTCGCCCCCAAAGAGAAAGGGAGAACATGCCAATTTGCCAAAGTAGAAATATTCTTTTTGTTTTGCTTGGTAGGAAATGAACACCAATCACTTTCCGCTGTACTAGAATCCACAAAATAAGATCATGATTTGCTATTTTGCTTTCATCTGCTAAGCAAGATGCCCCACTCGGGAATACAGGTGCTTCAGTTCGGGGCAAGGAGCTAAGAGAGACCAGAAGAATGATTCATTTGGATCGATGAGCTTTTTCCACCCAAAAACTAGGGATGGCAATTTGAACAAAAATTGATCCGAAACCGGTGAAACCGCATCGAACCGGCTAGTTTTTACTCCAACCGTTGGCCTCGTCGGTGCGGTTTTGGTGCAAAAAAAAATAAATCGGGACCAGTGCGGTGCGGTTTTGGTTTTAGTATTTGCCTCTAAACTGCCGGTGCACTGCACCACTTTTTGAACCGGTGAAACCGCTCTATACATATATTTGTTTATTTTAATTATCTCTCCATATTTCATAGTATCATTATTTTCATATAGTATTATATATAATCAGAGTCACACAAACATATATTTTAATTATTTTTTACTTTTGCATATCAAAAGTTAATTTATGAATATTTTTATATATAGTTGATATAGTTAAAATTATAGCAATGTTATCGGAATTTTAATTGAACATGCATTCTTATATTACTTACATTACTTGTTAATATTTATTAAGTTATTTTAATGAATGTTATTATAATGTGTTATAAAAATATTAAACTAATTAAATAAATATTAAATAAAAAATATTAGTAATTTTGACCCGTGCAACAAGTCTTGAACACCAATCGCGTAACAAGTCTTGAACACCAAGACGATTTTCATAAGATAAAATGACATGAAGAGCATCGGAAACCTATATTGTCATTATATATATTTACACACACATATATTAATATATACTTTTTTCGGGGGTGATTTTACAGGAATCTTGTCATGAAGTTGAAGCTGTAATCAGTTTCTTAAAACCACAGGTTCTTCTCTTAGGAACTCCTAATTTTTATTGATGGATAGATTCTTAAGCAGGTTAGCCGGCTGCTTTATCTTGTCTTCAGTTACGTGTCCTTCTTGGAATACAATTCTGAACTTCATTGTGAATTTATGGACAACAGGTTGTCTTTTTGGAGTTATGCGCAAGTCGGATAGCTGTACTTACCCCTCAGAATCTAAAGGTTTGTGCTTGTATCTTAAAATGTACACTTTCTTCTTTTAATCTTAATCTTTTACTTGGACCATTATTTTCTGGGAAAGCATGTTTAGGACATCAGGATGGAAAATTTATTTAATCCTTAAAAAAGGAACTTTGGTGTCATAATTTCCCTCTCATTTAGTACTATGTTTCCTTTACATCACCTCATCACAGGAGGTTTCCATCTGAAGGCATAAGAATTGCTTGTTTATTTGATAAGTAAAGCTTTTGAAATACTTAATCTTAGTAGACAAGCAATACCATTGCCAGAGTTCCAACTTGGGTGGCATGCATACTTCATTGATGTTTTAACGACAGTAAAAACTAAAGCATAAGTAACATTCATTTCTCTCCATCTTGTTTTGAAAAAATAGGAATGTCTTTTAAAAAATATATATGACCCGTCTTGCAAGAGTTTGTGGCTCAAGTGATTAACAGAGAGTTACTGGTCTATCTTATTGACTTGTTACTTGGACTATCTCCAAGTATTTTCACTTTCACATCTACTCATACATGGTCATTTTCTGGTAATGTAGAATTTTAATTGTTACTTATTGGACTATCTTAAGCGTAGCAGCTAACAGTTACTTATTTAGACTACTTCCAAGTCTTTTTAGTTTCCCATCTACTTATGTTTAGTTCTTCAGATACCTTCCATAGGAGAAATGATTGATCAGTGGAAAAAGAAGAAGAATAACGCATTTGGGATACTCTACAGCTGGTTTCTTGCTAAGGTGCATTATGACATCTATAATTTTCTTGGATTTGTTTCACCAGTTTTCCAACTTCTCGTTAGCTATTTGATTAGAAGAAACTTGTAATGAACTCATTCATATTTGTTATTTGTGCATCTTTCCTCACTCATGTTTTTCATATTCTGTTAGGTTGCTAGTAAACTTGAGGTTTTTCCTGGTTCTGAGTTTCGTGTGGCATATGAAGAAGCAATGAAATATGGGGGCAAGGTGATACTTGGTGATCGCCCAGTAAATGTAAGAATTTTTCTTCTGGATTTTATTTTCTGTTGGAAGCAAGAAACACTGCATCATTTAAGGTTCTTTGATTGCCAAAATTATATCTTATGCTATAAAAATTTTATATGGATCTGTCAATGTTGAGAGCCTAAATTACCTTTTCAATTACTAGCATGACACAGTGATTTCTTGTTCTAAAGTCTAAACAGGGTTGCGGGTCAGGAGATTCATATTAGCTGGTAGTGAGATTCAATTCAATGGGATGCATGTGAAAATTTATCCTTGCATTTAGTGATCGTTAGTGTAACACCACCTTTTTCAAAGGAAAAGGAATGTCACGCACAAAACATAATAAATATAATCCTGTAATAACCTTAAAATATTTCAAAATAGACTGAATACTAACTGTCATAAACACCAATTTAAATAGAAAGAACTCCATATTAACATAATCTCTACTTCTAAGAATAAATGCCAAAATAGGCCCAAAACATCCATCTACAAAATATTAGAACTAAAAATAGTCTCAAAACTAATAGACTTATTTGGATCATCCCACAAATTATGATCACCCCTGATTACCTGTCGGAAAAAGAATACAGCGTGAGCCAATCGCCCAATACGAATATAGAGATGCACAAATATATCACAATATATAATGTAACCAAAAGAGCCAAATGAATGAACGAATCCGAACTACTAACAAATTATGAATATAGTAAAATTAGTGAGGCTAGATATAAACGATGAACACTATTGATCGACAAGTATAATCAAAAGGATTTCAATAAGATGAAGGCTGAATCAAATGTTTATAAGGTGACAATTTTATACTGAGCTCAAATACAAATAGTCAAAGGTTAACAAAATACATCGATACCGTGATGTATGCGAATCAAATCGGATAGTACGCATGACACATACATTACTGATTTGCCAAACAAATCAAATCAAATCAAATATTGGGTCGATCCATACGTATCCTGAACAAATATATCAAATGGCCAAAACTCACACCCAGAACATACAAAAGGATATGCTGTGGACTAATTACACCGCCACGAAAAGTGTCATGCCCCGGTGTCAAGAGGACATGCCTGTGGTACCCTCACAGGTGGTTAGCTCAAGTATTTCCTAAGGTTCAAACTACAAAATGTAAGCCAAAAGGGGTTTAAATCACAAGGCTTACATGACCATCTCCAAATGATATCAAATTATTTCAAATACGAACATACTTAACTATTACAATATACCAATGATCAAAATAACTCTCGAATATGAACAAAAATTTACGACGAAGGATACAAACAAAAAAGGTCTAAAAAATACAGTTTTTCAAATGATGAAATATCACATAACTGATATAGGGAATAGAACCACAACCAAGAAACGAAGTACGGAATCCGTACCTGAATAAAATACCAAACAATTCACTGAACCCCTAGATCTCCTCAATTCGATCTATATAATCACCAAATTAATACAAGGCCATAAATTAGATTACTAACTTTAGATATTTTATATTTTTATAAATTCAAGAACTTTAATATTAGTACATATACAATCTGTAATAAAATAAATATATTTTAATATACAATATAACTTAATGTTGTATTAATAATAAAACACAATTTTATTAGTTTGATGAACCTCCTGTACATATTACTGACTTTATAATTCAAAATTGTATTCACTTTGTTTTATTACCCATCACTCATGCCATGAATTGTGTATTATTTCAAATATATAATAGAATATTGATTTAGTTAACTATCTTAACCATCTAGTAGCATACAAAAGTTAGATTGCCTCACTGCAGCTTGAATGAATTCATGCCGACATAGTGCTGCACTGCGGCGCACATTCAAAGTTTCCTTCTTCTTTTTTTTTTTAAGCGAACAACTCACGGTAGCAATATATATTACCACATTCACTATTACAAATCAAGATCACCCAACATAAGTTTAACTTACTGCTTGACATACTAAAAATTGTTACAACAATTATTATAATCATAATAATAAAAATAAATATTTTCTTATAGTTAAAATAGATTTTATAATTACCTTTTGGAGATACGATTATGCTGAATATAGTCTCACAATCTTCTTCTCCAAATTTCCCTTTTTATTTCACAGCCTTTTTCTGCCTCTTCTTCGTTTTTCGTTGCGTCAAAAGTCTCTCCTTTCGTTTAGTCGATTAATGTCATTACATGTATTAGGAAGGGCCTTAATCTAATATATTAATGTTACTCCTATTCCAATTTTGTTTTTAAACCCAACACTTTAAATTGTGGTCAATTAGTTTGACAAGTCCAAACTTAATACTTAGAAATTAGTTTGACCCAATTCGTTTGATTATTATGTTCATTTTATTTTTATTATCTTATTATTATTATTATTTTATTTTTATTTTCCGGATATTACAGTTAGTTTAGTTTCAGTAGTATTTCCAGTTCTGTTTATGGCCACAACAAGCTTGTCATGTCCATCCTATGTTGAAATATGTTCTTTCTTTTCTTCATTAGTGTATCTGACGTGCCTATGTGTTGTCCTTTTACTTAGTGTCATATCCTTTATATACTTGATCCGGTCATGGAGAAGGTTCACAGGTAGCTAATAATTAGTTTAATAATTAAGGTAGTTAAAGATATCTAATTTGCCTAGACAGGGTAAAACTGGTAGAAAAAAAGATAATGTAACATATTGAAGTTGTTGGGCCATGGCATTGTTTTGTTGAGTTACTTGTCTAAATTCTCATGATCTGTTTATAACATATTCACTTCTATTCCCCCACCTTCATCATCTAATGTGCCTTTTCTGTTGAACTTTAAACTTATGCAACCACATGGTTATAAGTGAAAAATCATTATGCACCAACTTAGGTTTGCTTGATTTTATTAAACAGATAACATTAGGGCGCACATGGGGAAAACTTCCGCTTTGGCATAAGACGAAATTATTATACTCCTTACTATTCCAAGCATTTCTTTTACCAAGTGCTGAAGATCTCAATCAAATGGTAAGCTTCACTACACATTTATTAAGGCAGGCTCGTTTATGTAGAAACACTGAGATTCGAATGGGGAAGGGAAATTAAATTATAAGATTTTACTAAATCTCGGTGGTTGTAAGTGTTATTCTTCGACGGTTTTGCAGCTGAAGGAAATGGATGACGTGGACATGCTGACCCTTGTTATACAAGAATTGAGCAAAGAGTTCCCCACTGTGATGGAAACCCTTGTTCATGAGCGTGATAAGTTAGTATCTAGAGTTTTTATTCATATAGTATACTTCCTATTGAACTTGGTTATATGTTCCTTTTTTGGTTTCAAGTCTTGATGAGTGGCTGGAACTTATGTTGATCATTTTCCGCACTGAGGTTGCTCTACAGTTTGCTTCTGAATAGTCATTTTTAGTATTGTTTGCACGTTTTATAGCCTGGTATTATTTGGTAGCCACTATATTACTTCTACTTTCATCAGTGGTACTGTCACAAAATTGATTCTTCACAAGTGTTGTAAAGAGTTATAGATTTAAACGTGTCACTCCAGTCTCCAAAGCAACTAAACAGTAACACTCATCCACTATTGTTTGCTCTCACAAGAGATTGTCTTAAGGTTTTTTGTAAGGTTTAGATGGATATCAACAAAGCTTGTCACTCAGTAATTTGATATCATATATATAAATCATATTTCGACAGTCAATATTTAGAAAGAGGGAGTACTAAAAGCATCTCATTTTATTTGGTTTTCTGCAAGTTTTACAGTCTTTAGAGATGAGGTGGTTTATATTTGTTTATAGTTTATGACACATGAGGTGGAGGGCACAGAATTGTGAAAAGAAAAAAATAACTACCTAGATGGAAGCTACATAGTAACCTGTGAAATACTGAATTGGGGTTATGTGAAAACCATGAGTAAAGGAATGCTCGACTTCTTGCAGAGAGGCTTTTATAACTCAGTCATACCAAAATTCCTGAATTATAATGCCACTATGTTAATGTAAAGAATATTATTGAAGTAATCCTCCCACTCCTCCCAACAAACACACACAAAGAAGAAAAAGTTTTGAAGGATTCATGTGCAAACTCAGTGACCTAGATGATATAGAAACAAATGCAATAATGCATTGAAGGCAAGTGAGGCAGATATTTTATGTCATGCAGACATACAAAAAAGGCCTGGATTGAACCTGTTATAATGTAAATAATATTGTAATATTGTTCCCGCAAGCGCATGGTGGGGTTCACAAATTGATTACCATTTTTTGAAGCTTCTTATGAATTCTGATCATCTGTAACTTATCCTCCTCCACTTGTTTCTTAGTCCTAGCAGATGCATGCTATAATGATTTCCTTTTTGGAAAATGTATTAATTTTACCTCTAACTTGGTTGTATATTCAGGTACATGTCATCCAAGTTGCTAAAAATTGCCGGTGAGCATAGTTCAGTTGTTGCTGTTGTTGGGAAGGGGCACCTGCAAGGAATCCAAAAGCACTGGAAACAACCTGTTGAGGTTAGTACAGAATTCTGTATGTGAGAAATATTCCAGCCCCGCTGTTGATAAGTGGGGTTTGGATTTCGGTCCCCTCCCCTTGATAATATTAAATTAATGGTACCCCAAAAAAATAAAAAAAAGAGAAGAAGGGAGAGATATTCTGAAAAAGCACTTGGTCTCGGAGCACCTACAAAATTGTTTTGAGTTATGGCGCACATTAAATTAATGGTACCCCAAAAAAATAAAAAAAAAGAGAAGAAGGGAGAGATATTCTGAAAAAGCACTTGGTCTCGGAGCACCTACAAAATTGTTTTGAGTTATGGCGCACACAATTTTATAATCCATTTGATACAATATCCCTAACCAATGGGTTACCAACTTTTTAAATGCATCTTTATGGGATTCGTTTTCACGAGTTTGATTTTTTTGTGGTTTTATTCCTGTAATGCTCTACTGCCTAGATCTCATCTGTCCGAGGGAAAGGAAGGAAAAGAGAATAAAAAGTATTCATTTCGATCCAAAATATATAGGATCACGTTGCGTTTGACTTTTTGAAGTCAAATTTAAAACGGGTTATATACATTTTTACTTATTAAACTGAGTGTCAATTTACATTTACATCACTGAACTCATTTTTTTTTTAGTCATCTCATTGAACTTTTAATTTTTATTATAGAAAATCATAAAATCATCAAGACAGTTAACTTTCTAATGGCGAGATCATGTGGCATTGCCAATGTGTATTTTTTTGATGACGTGGATGAGAGAGAAAATAGGGTTGAATAAACTAATTAGATTAAATTAAATTAATCAAAACTATTTTGATTTTAATATGTTTTCTAGATAAAGTAAGAAGGGTTTTAAACAAAATCAGAGTCTTTAATTCTTTTTCACTGCCACTGCACCACCACACAACCACCGCACCTCCACCCAACCACTGCTTACTACCGTTCACGACCATTCACCAACAGACTATAGGGAAATAGCGAGGATGAAGGGAGAGCATGAGTAAGTGATGAAAATCAAACATAGAACAAAATAAGAAAAGCTTATTGGAGATGAAGAACATCACTTTGCTGGAGACAACTTGAAATTTGAGTGACAAACTTATCTAGAAAGTACCTTATAAAAAGTTGGATTAATAATCTAAGCTTGGTATTGGTAATTGGGAATATGGGAACACACATTTCTCTTTCAAAACAATCTGCAATGTCTAGAAGAGTCAAAATTATAGGATTTTCAATTTGGTTCAATAATAAGCAAATTGTTGAAACCTATTCTTCTCACCTACAGTTTCTCTCTCAAATCAACTACAGTTTCTTCACCCAAATCATATTTCTCTCGCAAAAATGTAGGCGGGCCTTCATCTTTATTCAGTCATCCTTCTCTCTCTAAAACTCTCTCACAAAACATGTCTTACCGCGGTTGCTGTCCTCTGCTTCTTCTCGATTACTGCCATTAAAATTGAGAGCAACATTGACGAGATTTGAATTTTTGATTTATTTTTTGATACTTGGTGCATTTAAGATTTGAAAATCATATTAATAGGTATTGGGATTAGTAATGAAAGTTGGTGTTTGTAGTGGTGGTATTGAAGATGGTGGTGGTGGTGGTTGGGTTTGGTGGGGTGGGGGATGCCCTTGACGGGAGATGGGGAATGGTGGTGAAGGAGACTGCCATTGGTGTTTTTTTCTTCTTTTGAATAAAATATGATGATTAAATAAAATATGTTTGTTAGATAAGTAAAGATCTTATTTGTTATTGAATTACATATTTATTCTTTAAATAAAGGTACATGGTTAAAATAAAGTAAAAATTTATTATTTTATTATTTGTTTTTTCCTTGATCACTCCTTGTTCTTATATAAAAATTAATGTCTAAATAAAATAAGTAGTAATTTTATTTGTTTACATATTTTTTTCTCTAATAGCATATTTGCTCTTTATTGAATTAAATGATATATATTTTATTTTTTGATGTTATTTGTTTTATTTGAGTTTCCTTTCATGTTTTCCTAAAATTTCTAGAATATTTTTAATAACTTTTCATTTTGTCACTTCATTTTCGTTTAAGTATGACCACATTATACCTGAGCTCCACATTAGCTTTCTCACTCTCACTTGAATTCACGTGGCAAAAACTGTTTAAAGTCAAACTGATTTGATGAATTTTGTGACATTTTAAAAGAAAATGCGAGTTCAATGAGGCGATTGTAAAAAAGATGAGTTCATTGATGCAAATATAAATTGACACTCAGTTTAGTGGGCAAAAATGTATTTAACTCAATTTGAAACAGATAGAACTTCATTAAATTTTAGGTACTACAATTATAAGAATTGTAAATTATTTAAAAAGTATTATTAATTGCAAAATTCATTATTTTTAAAAGCTAAATGAGTTGCATCTCATTTTAATTTTAAAAGGTCAAACTTGATATTATATTTTAGATCGGAGGTAGTAAAAAATTAAAATACAAATCTGAATAAATATTCCTAGATCTACAAACAAAAAAATAAAAATAAAAAATCCTATACAACGGTGTATCATGTCATCATATATAACACTAACAAAATAGAAGAGAGAGAAACCTGTGTTGGTCACAACTTGATATAAAAGATAAAACTTAAATATAATGAGATTTGGCGCATTGCTATCCAATAGTGGCTGGTACATTGATTTTGAGTTGACAGTGGATTTCATTTTGGGATTTTCTACCAAGGAAAGTGAAAAGGAAACCGGGATGAACTTCATCCCAATTTTGAGGGACCTAATGTACTGTAATTTTAACAGCAATCTCTTGAGGAGAGGACTCATGTCTTCTCTAAAAAAAAAAAATTCATTTTCATTTCTTTTACTTTCTTTCTCTTGCTCTTCTCAAGTTCCCAACAATGGCTAAAAGTCTGACATGTATATGCGCCCATAATTAATAGTATTTGATGTCTTGCTATTCTTGTTCATAAAAATTGCGTTTCTGATTTCCTGAATAACTATATAATGTTACTCTCGCTGCTGCAGTTGAACGATCTTATGGCTATGCCTTCAACAAAACAAGCCGTTTCTGCAGTGAAGATCCTCAAAACTATTGGAGTTACAGTTGCCGGAGTGGCC
The DNA here is from genome assembly GCA_034770075.1 of Aralia elata. Lineage (NCBI taxonomy): Eukaryota > Viridiplantae > Streptophyta > Magnoliopsida > Apiales > Araliaceae > Aralia > Aralia elata. The sequence continues at coordinate 90,389,564 of CM068385.1, forward strand.
ATTATATCTGGCATCTATTTTTCGAGCAGAAAATAGCACCAGTACCTTCTTCAAAAAGTTGCTAAATTCGAAAATTCTTTTCGAATAAATTGATAATGGTTAGTATACAAAATGTGATGATTAACACGTGAGAACTATTGTAATTAATTAGAAGCTGAAAGACGGTTTTTCATTCAAGCACAATGAAAGCTGTTTTTTTTTTTTGGATATGTTATACATTGTATCGATAAAGGTGATGAACTTAGAACTAACTCAAGATTAGCTCGTTGACCAACTAAAATGACTTAATTAATTTAGATAAAATTTTTATTTACCTTATTATACATAGTAATAGATGTGTAAACAAAATATTTGCAAATACTAAATTTTATCTAGAAGCGAGAGAAAAGTTCAAGTTTGGTTTGATTATCATATTTCAGGATGTCGATTGATTTTCAACTTAGGATTTGTTCTTCTCAAGTGTTTAGAATAAATAAATAATTTAGTTTTTACTTTGTCTCATTACCCATTTAAACATTAAGAAAGAAACCCATCTGCTCAAGCTTTCTCTAGACATTTTTTTATACTCACTTTGTTCAAAGTTAGAGAATATATATATATATATATATATATATATATATATATATATAACTTGTTTCAAATTAAACAGTGATAAATTTTTATTTTTATTCTATAAAATAACATAAAGTTTTGAGCTATTTTTATTTATATTGTAAGTAAGGTATTTTGAATTGTTCGTTGAGTATAATTATGTCATAATTATTATATTTTTAATAAATGTTAAAAATATGCTACATCTGTTTCAAAATATAAAATCATTATTGATTTTTTGAAGTCAACTTAAGACATTTTCAAATTTAAAATTGACATGTATTCTTTTAATTTTTTTCAATACAATGAATATTATAAACTATCTAAAACATATTACTCATTGTAAAATTTATTATTTCATATATAATTTTTAATGCATCTCAATTTTAAGTTTAAAATATTTTAATTTAATTTTAAAAAATTAATAATAATTTTATAATTTAAAACGAAGATAATACATTTTAAATAAAATGGGCCGAAGTTGGTTCATAATCATACTTCACTTACATGGGACGGAGAGAAGAGTTTATTGCTATAAATTTACGTCCGATTATAATAACAAAATTTATTAATATATATGATAGGTACAAATTATAGGAAAATTTTATTTATTATATATCTTTTTAAAAAATATATTACTAATACTTATTTACATAATTGATAATTAAAAAATTAAAATAAATATTCATAATATATATTATTTTCACAATGAGAATGTATTGGGTAAAAATTATAAAAAGATTTTATTTATTATATATTCTTTTAAAAAATATATTATTAATACTTATTCACGTAATTGATAATTAAAAAATGAAAATAAATATTCATAATATATATTATTTTCAGAGTGAAAATGTGTTGGGTAAAAATTATAAGAAGATTTCATTTATTATATATCCTTTAAAAAAATATATTATTAATACTTATTCATGTAATTGATAATTAAAAAATTAAAATAAATATTTATAATATATATTATTTTCATAGTGAGAATGTGCGGTAAAAATTTTAAAGTTGGGGGCGGATATGAAATTTACGAAAAGAGTAAATTTAGAACATAGATTTGGAGAATGGGTTCCCGCGCATCATATCCACTCTGTTAAAATCCGTTATCATATTGAATTTGTCATTATTTTTAATATTAGACTATCATTGTTAAATTTTTAAATAATATTAAAAGTATATATTTATATATAATAAATTTTGAAAAGGATGGAGTAACAAAATTAGAATATATTTATGTGCAAACCTATTGCACACCCAAAGGTAAAATATTAGTAAAAATATTTCTCTCTTCATTCTCTACAATTTTCTCTTATTTTTATTACTCTCTGTCCCAAGATAAAAGTCATCTATTGACTTATGTGATCAAATTGATTATTTTTTAAATTAATAATTAAACATTTGTAAAATAGATATTTAAAAAGACTCATTGAGATTAATACTTAATTACATATAATTTATTATGTTTATAGGCTTTTTGCGTGTGTGTGTATATATATGAAATAATAGTAAGATTTATTGATTTGAAAAAATTAGTCAACTTGATCATAAAAGTTATATAATGAAAGAAACTTTTATAATATTTTACCTTTACGTGTATTTGATGTGTAATTAAAAATGTACATAAATATATTCATAAAATTATCAAAGTAATACTCAATATGAGACGGAGGAAGCACATACCGGTGGTGTAGGTTTGACTGCCCTTGAACTAATTTCTTATGAATATAAGTTGACCTAGCTAGCGCGCCTCCAACTTACCCATTAAACCATTATATATTTATGTAAACTCCATAACTGCGACCAGCCGGCCAGCGGAAACCTAGCTAATTATGAAAATTTCCAAAGGTTGAAATCTTATGTAGACTAATTATGGAAAAAGTCAGACGTTTCAACTTCCTCTCATAATAAACTACTTAATTAGTACTTGGTACTTAATTTACTTGCTTCTATATAAAGATGGCTGATTCTATATATCCCAAAATAACAATCGTCTCTTGCACTAATCTCTCATTTAATTTCCATCCAAAATGTCTTCTTTGTTTGTGCTATCTTTTGCTCTCCTCCTCCATATTGTGATTGCAGTTGATCCTCTCTACCATTTCTGCTCAAATTCCAATCAAAATTTCACCACCAATAGCCCCTACCAAATAAACCTACACAAGGTCCTAGGTGATCTGTACTTCAAAACTCCTCCAATGGGCTTCGGCCTAAGCTCATCGGGCCAGTATGATCAAGATCGAGCATTCGGGCTCTCCCTTTGTCGTGGCGACGTCTCAGCCCAAGACTGCAAAGCCTGTGTTGTGGATGCAAGCAGCGAGATACACAAACGCTGCCCGTACAACGAAGGGGCAGCTATATATTATGATAACTGCCTCTTGAAGTACTCGAATATTGATTTCTTTGGCAAAATCGATAATGAAAATACGTTTTACTTGTTGAACGTGAAAAGTGTAAATGATTCGGAGTCATTTAACAAGAAGACTAGGGAATTATTGAGCCATTTATCTGAGGAAGCTTTTACTGCACCAAAAATGTATGCCACTGGGGAGTCTGAGCTGGAAGGGGCACAAAAACTATATGGTTTGGTTCAGTGCACTAGGGATCTTTCTGGGGTTGATTGTAAGAAGTGTTTGGAGGATGCAGTGAGTCAACTTCCAAACTGTTGTGATGGGAAAGAAGGGGGAAGGGTTGTGGGTGGGAGTTGTAATATAAGATATGAGATTTATCCTTTTACCAATTAATGCTTAAATTAGGGAATTGAACATGTGGAATTTGGGATTATTTTACTAGTGGTTTGGATTGTGATGTAGGGAATATATAATTCATTCTCCAATATTTATGTGGGAGGTATATATATAGTTACTATTTAAGTGGATAGTTTACTAGTTGTTTTTTCTTAATTTGAATAAAGTTTTAAGATGACCTTATTCTTTATGTATTCTCACGTGTGAATTCAATAAACTCCTGTATTCATACTTCCTTCATGCAAAATTGCAAGAGCATTTTAATTCATTTCAATATTACATAGCATGATATCACTTCTTTTTATTTATTTATCATTATTTATAAATCACATGGACCTTTATATATAATTATTAGGGTTTTGACTTAAGGAGTGGCCATTATATCTGACATCTATCTTTTTCAAGCAGAAAATAGTACCAACTTCTTTGACAAGTTGCTAAATTTGAAAATTCTTTTTGAATAAATTACTAATGGTTAGTATACAAGTGTGAGGATTAACATGTGAGAAATATTGTAATTAGAAGCTGAAAGACGGTTTTAAATTTAATTCATTCAGTTCTGTTGATCAGCATAGTGAAAGCTGTTTTTCCGTAGTCCTCTGGCAATTGTTCTTTTACCAATATCGGTAATTAAACAGCCGAAATATCGTCTTAATTACAATACACAGTACATAGTAGTCACAAAAAGATTGAGAAGTAACTAAAGTTCTTTTTTTTATTTTATTTTTAAAGTAACATTAGAGACACCAATTATACACAAAAAGTTATGCATACACAGTATGAAAAAGAGAGAAAATAATGAGCGAGACCTACAATTGAATATTTTACACATTTTTATTAGTAAGTAATACATGAGTCCTACTCTTGGTGTACAACTTTTTGTGTATAGTTGGTGCACATAATATATTTATTTTTTTGGATAATACTATCTGCACCAACTATACACAAAAAGTTGTGCACCAAAGTAGGATTCATGTATTGCTTACGAATGAAAATGTGTAAAACATTCAGTGGTAGTCCCATGTCATATTTTTTCTCTTTTTTATATTGTATGTGCACAACTTTTTGTGTATAGTTGGTGTCTTCAGCATTACTCCTTTTTTTAGTATCTTTATATATGAGTAATGCTAGGGACACCAACTGACACAAAAAGTTGTGCCCACACAGTATAAAAAAGGAGAGAAAATAGGGAGCGAGACTTACAGTTAGATATTTTACATATTTTTATTGATAAACAATACATGTGTCCTACTTTTGGTGCACAACTTTTTGTATACAGTTGGTACACATAGTATTATCCCTCTATATATCTCTATGTGCACATCCAACTCCACATCTAAAAAACACAGAAAAATAAAAGATTATAATTATATACACATCCAACTTCACACCTAAAGACATACTCAAAGGTAAAATAGTAATAAAAATATTTCTCTCTCCTCTCTCTCTACAAATATAGGATTCGGCTCCTCTTACACATTTTCTCCCATTCTGTTCAATACATCAAATATTTGATCTTGATAATTTTATTAATAATGATTAATATATAGATAGTTGGTTATAAAAATATCAAACTTATCAAAAATTATAATCATTAAGAATATTTTTACCGCTAAAAGAATTTTTAACTATTGAAATATTAATGAAAAATTCTCATATTTATTAAAAATATGTCAAATTAGTTTCATATTTGGCGCAATTATATTAATCAATATTATTAATTAGTTGATCGGTGTAGATTTTAATTCTACTATCTAAAATTATAAAAATATAGTATATTGGGTGAAATTAAAAAAAAAAAGTGAAATGGAGGAGTACTTAAGTCCATAAATGTACTTTCTTTTTTAGTTATAATATTATATTTTCAAGAAATGTTAGAGATATGTTTTACCAAATAAATTTTCCTTTAAGAAATCGTCTTGTTAAAGATGTACTCGGAGATTTATACTGCAGGGAGTACTATTTGAATAATGAGTTGGTCAACACGGAGAAATAGGATACAAAAAGTAGTATTTGTATTTGAGAGCAAGGCTTGAGGTGATATTAGAATATTTAATATAGGACTTGGTAAGTAGTGATATAATTTCTATCATTTTATACTTAGATACTCAGGACTTAGTGTGAGTAGTGATATAATCTTGTAATTTGTAGCTGGGCCAATGTGTTTTGACCGAATATGCTATCTAGTCTTCTAGATGCATTATGCATAGGTAAATATTTTATATATTTAATCTAGAAGTAAGAGAAAGGTCGAAGTTGGTTTATATAGAGTATATTTATATATAAACATCTAAATATATAAATATATAATTGGTGTGTCTATACAATCATTTTTTTGATATATATTCAAATTGGACCTAATTTTTTATGTTTTTTCTGAATTTTTTTTTAAATCCATAGTATAAATATGTTTGGACTCAACCAAAAAAAAAAATTAAAAAAAAAGCAAAGGAACTTAAAAATGTCTAATTTTCAAGTCCCTTTTTTCATGTCCCCGTAGACTTATTCTATTTTGAATGTATACATAAATATATTCTTATATATAATCATACTTCATGATGTATTTTAAGGCTTGACATTGAAGTTTTATTTTGGAAAGTGTACAAAACACGTTCTACCTTTTTCTTCATACATATTTGCTTCTTTTCGTCTTTATTTTATTTTTGCAACGTGAAAGACATCACAAAATGAACTGATCGATATTGGTATACATGTATTTTACTTATTCGGTTTCACAAAAAAAGTTTTATTAAAAAATAATTTTTAAAATTTTAAAATTTAAAATTAATAAAATTTGTTTAATTTTTATTGATACAATCACAATATTATTTAGACATATTTTAGTAATTATAAAATATAATTTTTTTCTTCAAAATTTACACAAACCACATTATATTTGAATTTTAGAATTCTAAAGTTTTGTGCTTAACTTTAGAGAGTCAAAATAAACATTTTTTTTTGTGAAACAAAACTAATGCTTCCTCCATTTTAAAATATAAGATAAATATTGACTTTTTAAAATTAATTTATAATATTTTCAAACTCAAAATTGACATACATTTTTTAAATTTAGTCAATATAAAAATAAAAATGACTATTGTAAACTATCTAAAAAGTCCTACTCATTATAATACTTATCGTATCATAACTTTTAATAAATCATCTCTATTTTGATTTTAAAATATTTTAAATTAATTTTTAAAAATTAATAATAATTTTATAATTTGAAATCGAGAGAGTATTAGACAAGGAAAAGAAACAAAACTGATCAATGCAAAAAGGAGTACTGAACAAATCTTGATATTAATTTAATTTCTTTATAACTGAGAATTAGTCCGGGGCTGAGAGCCATGTTTCCCTTTTTGGTCTTGTTGAATATATATATATTAGTGTTATAAATCTTTAGTAATAGTTATCTGAATACTTCTTTCTTTCGTGTTATCAAACTTTAGTAACAGTTATGTGAATACTTCTACTTTCAACTTTAGGAGAGAATAAGTAAGAGAGAGAGAGTGACAATCTGATATTCAAAAACTGAAGCACACCATTCCTTTGATATATTAGCCTTATATATAGGCAAACTGCCGCACACAGTAATGGAACAAGAAAAGTACTTAGCACACAATTATGGAATAGGAAATCATATTATAACACTCTCCCTTGATTTTCTAAAATAGAAGATTATGTCTCATTAAAAATCTTGCTAATAAAACCTAGTGAGAAAAACTTAACAAAGGGAAAAAGAGTACATATCTTTTACATAAATATATTATATACTTTAATTGATTGTCTCGTTAAAAACCTTGTCAGGAAAAATCTATTAGGATAAAAACCTTGACTAAGGAAAAAAAGAGTACAATCTCCCCCTCAAAAGGAATTCATTACTCATTAATGAAATGTAGTGATCAGTCGACGTATTCCAATCTTTTTTCGAAGTTTTGCAAAAGTTGCATTTGGTAGTGACTTTGTGAATAAGTTTGCTAGATTATCACATGATCGAATTTGATGCCCATCTATATCACTCTTCTTTTGCAGCTCATGTGTGAAGAAGAATTTAGGTGAAATGTGTTTTGTTTTATCTCCTTTGATGTATCCTCCTCGAAGTTGAGCAATGCATGCAGCGTTATCCTCATACAGAATTGTAGGAATGTCTTTGATTGATGTTAATCCGCATGACTCTTGAATATATAGAATAATTGATCTCAACTAAACACACTCTCTGCTTGCTTCATGTATAGCGAGAATCTCTGAGTGATTTGAAGATGTAGCTATCATGGTTTGCTTTGTGGATTTCCAGGATATAGCTGTGTCACAATATGTAAATACATATCCTGTTTGTGATCTTCCATTGAGTGGATCTGATAAATATCCTACATTGGCATATCCAACCAATTGTGACGAATCTCTTGGATAAAATAACCCAAGATCTATACTTCCACGGAGGTATCTCAAAATGTGTTTGATCCCATCCCAATGTCTTTTAGTCAGAGAAGAACTGTATCTTGCCAACAAGTTGACAGCAAAAGTAATATCAGGTCGTGTACAATTTGCAAGATACATAAGAGCACCTATTGCACTTATGTATGAAATTTCAGATCCAAGGACTTCTTCCTCACTTTTTAGATGTCGAAATGTATCTTTATCAACTTCTAGAGATCGGAAAACCATCGGGGTAGTCAAAGGGCGAGCTATATCCATATGAAAACGACTCAGAATCTTTTCAGTATATGCGAACTGATGAATGAAAATTTCAGATGCTAAATGCTCCACTTATATTCCCAAACAGAATTTTGTCTTTCCAAGATCTTTCATTTCAAATTCACCTTTTAAATAAGTAGCAGTTCTTGTGAGTTGTTCAGGAGTACCTAGAAAATTTAAATCATCCACACATATAACAATAATGGTAAATCCACTTTGTGTTTTCTTAATAAAAACACATGGACATACTTGATTATTTATATACCTGTCTTTTATTAGATAAACACTAAGTCGATTATACCACATACGACCAGACTGTTTCAATCCATATAATGAGCGTTACAACTTAATTGAATATATATGATCGGGACTTTATAATTCAACCATTTTCAATCCTTCAGGGATTTTCATGTAGATCTCACTGTCAAGTGAGCCATATTGTTACAACATCCATCAGACGTGTTTCCAAACCTTCCATGTTTGCCATACCTATCAGAAAACGAAAAGTGACTCCATCCATTATTGGAGAGTATGTATCCTGATAATCAATACCAAGTCTTTGTGAAAACCCTTGAGCTACAAGTCGGGCTTTATATCTCATAATTTCATTTTTCTCATTTCGCTTTCGTACGAATACCCATTTGTTTCCAACCGGGATTACGCCCAACGGTGTTTGGACTACTGGTCCAAATACTTCTCTTTTAAATAAAGATTGTAGCTCAGTTTAAATAACATCTTTTCATTTTGGCCAATCTTTTCTTTTTTTCGACATTCTTCCACGTTTTGTGGTTTAGGATCCGTGTCAGGAATCAAAGTAATATCTGATGCTATAGAGAAAACAAATATATCATCAATCATGACTTTGCTTCGATCCCATATTTTCTCATCATGTACATAATTTACGGAGATCTCTTGATGTTCATCTCTTATTCCTTTGGTAAGATTTTGTACCTCTTCTGGGGTTTTTCCCACTTTTGAAATAAGTGCTACTTTTGGAGCGGGTATTCCTTATAGGATTCCTTTATTTGCCTTTTGTTTGCGAGGTACGGTACTGTCTTTTACACCGACCGGTCTTTCACGTTTTTGGCGTGATTTAGATTCTTCTATTATCTTATTTGTCAATTCTTCAGGAATTGATTTTTTGACAGGTATTTCTATCTTTGCTGGAGTATTCACTGCAGGTGTATGTGACTTTATCACTTTTCTAGCATCATTAAATGCAACTGGCATTTGATTTGTAATATTTTATAAATAAATAATTCTTTGAACTTCAATTTCACATTGTCTTGTGCGAGAATCAAGTGAATTTAATCCTGATGCATTCCATGATATTTCAAAGGGTTTTTTATTTGAAAATTTCTCTCCTCCTAACGGTGGAAATACAAATTCATTAAAATGACAATCTGCATAACGTGCAGTAAAAACATCTTCAGTTAAATGTTCAAGATATCTAATAATAGAAGGAGAATCAAAACCAACATAAATACCAATTCTTCGTTGGGCTCCCATTTTAGTTCTTTGTGGAGGTGCAATAGGAACATATACTGCACTTCCAAAAACTCGAAAGTGTGATATATTGGGTATTTGACCAAGAACTAACTGTATAGGAGAAAATTTATGAAGAACCGTTAGCTTTACTCGAATAATGACTGCAGCGTGAATAATTGCATGACCCCAAACCGAAGTAGGTTAATTAGCCCTTAATATTAATGGACGTGCAATTAGTTGAAGTCTTTTTATTAAAGATTCAACTAAACCATTTTGTGTATGTACATGAGGAACAGAATGCTTAATAGAGATTCCAATAGTTATACAAAAGTCATTAAAAGTCATTGATGAAAATTCAGCTGCGTTATCAAGTCGAATTGATTTGATTGGATGATCTGAAAACTGAGACCGTAACTTGATTATTTGAGCAAGAAGTTTAGTGAAGGCTAAATTTCTAGAGGAGAGAAGACAAACATGGGACCATCTAGTTGAAGTATCTATTAAAACGATGAAATATCGAAATGAGCCAGACATTGGATGAATGGGTCCACAAATGTGACGCCCCCAAAATAAGTCCATACAACCCTTTTTGAGTCGCCAATAACATATCACAAAATACAAATACAAATATGAATTTTTCCATTTACAACTAATAAATGTTGTGCAAAATACGACAACACAATACAAATACATCTTAAATTCTCAATACACTTATTGTCACACTAATAATATTGTATTGATATATTTCTATTATCTCGGACCATCACTCCATTCCCCGGCTAGTCCCCGCTACACTTTCTTTTCCTAAGGAGAACAATGGAACAAAAAGGAAAAGGGTGAACACAAATAGCCAGTAGGAAATATCATGACTAAGATAATGAAGAATAAAATTATCTTTAGCCTTCAACCAAAATAAATCAGAGATTTAAAGATATTATAATTATTCAATAACAACAACTGCAGCGGAACAAATAATCCATTAGAAGAGTCAAGTAGATTATAATATCTACCATCTTCTATAAGTTAAAGGATCACCACCAATATTTTATCCCTGTAACACCAATCAACAGTTCCTGTTTATGAACATCCAAATCAATAATTTATATTCAACAACCTCTCTTTGCACTATGTGATAAAGATATTTATTTGTAACATCACCGGTCATGATCATGCCAAACGCCAGTTCATTTTTGCACTACGGGCCAAAAAGAACTTTCACCATACGACTTTGTTTGTAACACCAAAAGTCATGATTATACCAATACACAGTTTGGTCAAAATCATGTCACGCCAGTTCATCTTTGCACTACGGGCCAAAGAGAACTATCACCACAATTTAAGTATGAGGATGAGGATGATGACAATGATATAAAATAAACACAGTGAGATTAAGGATAAGAAAAGATTTATAATTTAATCAGTGTCGAAGATTGACCAAATTGTCAACATGATAACCAAATTGTGGAGTCAAATTCAAGAATGATATTCAAGAATAAAATTCACGATTTAACTATATCATATCAAACAAAATAGAAAGATTCGGGTGAAAAGATATTAGATGAAGCACAAACTATTAAGGATATTCAACAAATTTTCAGGGATTTTCACCATTTAAAATAAGGTTTTGGAAACTAACAGAGATTTCTTATCATAAATGGAGAAATGTGAAAGAAAAAGATATCCCTTAAAAAGTACAAAAGAAATGATACGTTATACGAGTATAGAAGAATATATGCAACTGCAAATGAATTTTCACCAGTCATGCGGTAATCCGCGTAGACAGATTATTTCCACAAAAGATTAATAAATAATGAATACGAAGGGTTATTCACCAGGCATGCGTCAATCCGCACAGACAGGTTATACCCACAGATTAGTAAGGAATAAGTGCAAAAGGATATTTACCAGGTACGACACTCCGTACATACATGTTATTCCCACAGAGTAATAAGGAATGAATAGATAAGGGTATTCATCATATATGACACTCCGTACATACAAGTTATTCTCACAGAGTAATAAGGAATGAATACAGAAGGGTATTCACCAGACATACGTCAATCCGCACGGACATGTTATCCCCACAAATTAATACGGAATGAATAATAACCTTTATGAGTATAATATCACTTACGAACAATGAAGCAAATGATATTACATAAGAGTATGAAAGAAATGATATCCCTTACCTTCGTTAATAAGTGATTGGATGCTGCTTTCTACGAAGTTTACTAACTTGGACAATACTAGTATTCTCACAAATAGTCACAATATCCTAGCACACTAAGAGAACTCAAGAAATTTAGAGAGAGAGGAAGTATATACAAGGAATGTGTGAAGATTTCTTAAGATAACCCCTCCTATTTATAGGAAAACCAAGTTTCATTAATTGCACAAAAAGGGCTCGACTTATTACACTTTAATACCTCCATCTTTGCCTCTATTTTTAATATAATCCCTCAAGTATTATCAATCTTGCATAACATCCCCTAATAGTTCTCACATGTGAACCAATAGTTCCATCATGTGAACCAATAGTTCATTGCATGTGAATTTCACAATTTCAATTAGGTACCCCTAAGTTAGACTCCACTTTTAATCCGTCAATAATGCTAAAATATCATAACAAATAATATGAGTTACAGTGCCATGATAAATAATAAAAAGTACCATGCAGATGTTATTGTAATTATTGAATCAAAATATTGTGCAATTGCTACTTTATCAATTATTGAATCAATAATTTAAAATACTGTGAAACACCGTGTGCCTGTAAAATACCGCATACTACTGTGGAATAATGCGTTTTACTGTTCTTTTTATTACCGGGTATTTCAACAGTTCCCGGTGATAATACTGTTGACAAAATACTGTCGTTTTCAGTATTCGACAATGGGGCCCACTATCGTTGACAATATTGTCATTGTGGGGCTCACTAATATTTTGTTATTTCGGCGTCGTACGTTACCGAATATAAAAGTGGTTATTTCGACGGCGCCGTCGTACTTTACCGAATATAATATTTTCCGACAGAACGAATATTATCCGACAAAAGGAATATTCCCCGATATACAGGTTTGACTCGTTTTTTTTGTATAAATGAATAGTATATTCGTATTTATACCGTATAATTTCGTATCTAGCTCATATAAACGTTATGACATAATTCGAATGTCGAAGAAAGTGTAAAAACGTTTTTAGCGTGAATAGTCTCCCGTGAATAGTGATTGCGTGAATTGTGATTTAACATTATTACTAGACTTCTCAATTTTCACATTTCACTAGTAACTTTATCATTATCGATTTAACACCTTTCTGTTTAAAATAATAATGAGAAGAAAAATAAATTCTCTTTGTTAAAATTATCGGGGTCTTACAACAAATGTCTCCTTGGATCCTCTTTAGGAATTTTGGGGTTTTTTATAAACTTTTGCTGGTTATGGTCGAACAATTAATTTTTCTCGAGAACATGCATCGCAAGGAAAATCACTACTAGGAAAAATCTTTTGATTTTTGAGAGGGTGACCAGTAGAATTTTCAATAATACGATGCATCATAGACGTGCTTGGATGACCGAGTCTTTCATGCCAAAGCATAAAGGACTTGGGATCTTTGAACTTTGGAATCATAACAGTATGAGACTCAATTGCTCTAATCTTCATTATATATAATCTAGAAGAAATTGAATGAAGTTTTTCTAGGATGTTCTTCTTTCCAAAAATAGAAGAGGTGATGAGAAGATATTCATTATCATTTTTATTTGTTGTTTCAATATGAAAACCATTTAGTCGAATATCTTTAAAGCCAAACAATTTTCTTCTTGATTTACTAGAATATAGATCATTTTTGATAAAAAAAAATTGTGTCTCATTTGGTAGCATGAAACTAGCTTTTCCAAATCCCTCGATTAAATTTGATGTGCCAGAAATAGTTCTAACATTTCCCTTAGCTCTGATTAGTTGTGAAAAATATTTTTCACTTTGAAGGATTGTATGAGTTGTTGCACTGTCTGCTAAACATATATCTTTCATATCCATTAAAGTTGGTCCGACACATATAAAAACATAGATAAGAAAAGTTATACTTCATTTATAATTTTATTCATGGAAAACACATAATATTATACACGCAACGTACAAAATGAAAACTAATAATATTATACATACAATATCCTTAATTAAAACAAGAAATTAATCGATATCCCAAAAAATACTTTCAGAAGGTCCAATAACATCGCCAACCTTTTTTTCATTGTTGGTCATTGGTGGAACATCAACAATATTCGATTGATGATTAACAAAGTTTGTTTTTGCCTCCATTACTTTGTTCTTTTGAGACTCTTGGTATAAATTAACCAGATGTCTCGACGTACGACATGTACGCGACCAATGCCCATTCATCCCACACCTGAAACAAACATCAGGTTTGTTCTTTATGTATGCTGCATTTTCTTTATTTTTACTAGGCCCAGATACTTGCCACTTCTGGTAGCCTGAATTGTTGCGGTTTGGAAATGTGTTGTTATAATGGCCTCGTTTATTTTTCCATCCCCAAGACTTTTTATTATGTTGCCATCTATTGTCATGTTTATTTTTCTAGAATGATGTGCTATTAATGTCTAGCAATGGGGCAGAACCCGTTGACCATAATTGATGGTTTTTCAACAACAATTCATTATTCTTTTCTGCAACAAGTAGGATAGACAATAATTCACTAAATTTTGTGAACTTACTCTGTCTGTATTGTTGTGACAGAATCATGTTGGTGGGATGAAAAGTTAAAAGCGTTTTTTCAAGCAATTGAGGTTTAGAAAATGGATCTCCACATAAAGCCAAAATAGAGGTTATTCTATAAATATTGGAACTATAATTCATAATTGATTTAAAATCTTGTAGCCTTAAATTGAGCCACTCAAATTTGGCATTAGGGAGAACAACTAATTTTTGGTGGTCAAATCTTTCCTTTAATTGTGTCTATAAGGTCAAAGGATCTTTGATTGTTAAATACTCAGTCTTTAATCCTTCATCAATATGATGGCGAAGAAAAATTATGGCTTTTGTATTTTGTGTCGTAGTGGCCGTGTTTTCTGATTCAATAGTCTTTTCTAACTCATTTGCACTAAGATGTAATTCTGCATCAAGTGCCCAAGCCAAATAGTTGTCTCCAGAGATTTTCAGAATTGAAAAATTTATTTTTGCCAAGTTTGCCATCTATTCTATGTTAAAACACAATCTCATTATTTATTAAAACAAGTAATAAATAATTGCATGTATGATATGGAGAGGATAAACTATGAGATAAAATGCAACAACATACATATATATATATATATATATATATATTATTAGCATATCATTTTAGTCAAAATATATACAATTACTAATGTATATTCAATTATAACTGTACATATAATATATACACACACACACACAAAGCTGTAAATGGATTTTCACCCGGCATGCGATAATCCGTGTAGACAAATTATTCCCACAAGTATATAAATGGTAAAAACTAAAAAAGTTCCCACCAAATCTTGTAATAAGGATAGGTGGTACCATATGTAACTAATAAATTTAAAAATGGACAAACTAAACATGAATATAATTAAGCATTAAAGAATACCAATTATAGGAATAATAAAATTATATTATCGGTTGGGCAAAGCCAGCTCGTAATATAATAATTAATTGAAGAATACTAATTATAGGAATAAAATTATATTATCGGTTGGGCAAAGCCAGCTCGTAGTATAATAATTAATTGTAAGAATGCAAATTTATCGTCTCAATTGATTAGAGTTTCGTACTGATAACGTGTTATAAATGTTTAGTAATAGTTACGGGAATACTTCTGCTTCTTTCAACTTTAGGAGAGAATAAGTAAGAGAGAGAGAGTGACAATTTGATATTCAAAAATTGAAGCACACCATTCCTTTGATATTATATAGGCAAACTGCTGCACATAGTAATAGAACAAAAAAAGTACTTAGCACATAATTATGGAATAGGAAATCATATTATAACAATAAGAGTATTTAATCGCACTAACATTGAAATGAGGGATATACTGGTGTGGGTTTTACTGCTACTGCACTAATGAGATAATGAGATGTTAGTTAATGCAAGTTTCGAATATGTGTCTATCTTTTTTATATATTTTTTATTTATCAATCGTAAGTTCTTCTTTTAAATTATTATTATTATTATATATATATTACATTAATGTTTTTTTTATAATTTTATTGTGAGATATATTCATGCATGCATGCATACATACATATATAATATATATATTAAATTATAATTAAATTTATTGAATTTAAACATGTAATTATGTAATTTATATTTGAAAATTATAAGTTAATGTCCAAATTATTTTTAAAATGATCAATTAAATTAATTTAGATAAAATTTTCTCCTAACTTATTGATATAATATAAGGGTGAGTTTACCTAGTGCGCCTCCGTCTTACCCATTAAACCACTATATATATATATATGTCAACTCCATAATTACGACCAGCCGGCACAAACCTAACTAATTATGAAAATTTCCAAAGGTTGAAATCCAATGTAAACAGAGACTCATGGAAAAAGTCAGACTTCTCAACTTCTTATATTTCCTTCTCACAAAAAACTACTAGTCAATTATCCTATATAAAGAAGGCTGCTGATTTTAATTTAATTTATCCCAAAACAACAAGTATCTCTTGCATTAATCTCTCTAGCTCTCTCATTTAATTTCCATCCAAAATGTCTTCTTTGTTTGTGCTATCTTTTGCTCTCCTCATCCATATTGTGATTGCAGTTGACCCCCTCTTCCATTTCTGCTCAAATTCCGATCAAAATTTCACCACCAATAGCCCCTACCAAAAGAACCTAGACAAGGTCCTAGGTGATCTCTACTTCAAAACTCCTCCAACAGGCTTCGGTGTTAGCTCATCGGGCCAGTATGATCAAGATCGAGCATTCGGGCTCTCCCTTTGTCGTGGCGACGTTGCAGCCCAAGACTGCAAAACCTGTGTTGTGGATGCAAGCAGCGAGATACACAAACGCTGCCCGTACAACAAAGGGGCAGCTATATATTATGATAACTGCCTCTTGAAGTACTCGAACACTGATTTCTTTGGCAAAATCGATAACCAGAATACGTTTTACATGTGGAACTTGAAAAGTGTAAATGATTCTGAGTCATTTAACAAGAAGACTAGGGAATTATTGAGCCACTTATCTGAGGAAGCTTTTGTTACACCAAAAATGTATGCTACTGGGGAGTCTGAGCTGGAAGGGGCACAGAAACTTTATGGTTTGGTTCAGTGCACTAGGGATCTTTCTGGAGTTGACTGTAAGAAGTGTTTGGATGATGCAGTGAGTCAACTTCCAAACTGTTGTGAAGGAAAAGAAGGGGGGAGGGTTGTGGGTGGGAGTTGTAATATAAGATATGAGATTTATCCTTTTACCAATGCTTAAATTAAGAAACATGTGGAATTTGTTTCTAATTAATTAAGGGATTTGGGATTATGTATTTTACTAGTGGTTTGGATTGTGAAGTAGGGAATAATTCTCCAAATATGTAGGAGGAATATAGTTCCTATTTAAGTGGGTGGTTATTAGTTGTTTTTTCTTTGAATAAAGTTTGATGAAGACGACCTTTTATGTATTATCCCAAATGTCAGTTTAATAAACTCATCTATACATGCTTCCTTCATGCAAAATTGCAAGAACGTTTTATTTTATTTATTTTATTTATATTTTTTATTTTTATTTTTTACTAATTTGGGAAGAAGGGGGTTCAAACCTAGAATCTCTTATTTAGAGAGACCTAGAATACCACTTAAACCAAAGACTATCGGTAAAGAGCATTTTAATTCATTTCATAGCATGATATCACTTCTCTTATTTATCACATGTTTGGACTTTTATATATAATTGTTAGGGTTGAAAATTGACACAGGTTTTGACTTGGGAGAGTTTATACCTGATTTTGCCTACAGACCTTTTTTTTTTGGTGGTGGTGGTGGACTGGTGGTGGTCACGTAGTCAATCGTTATCTAGAATGAATTTTCAATCATGTATTACTAAGCAAGTTTGAGACGAGATAAATGTAATTAACAGTTAATGGGCAATAGTAAATGTAAAGGGAAGCGTGATAAATTATTATTTAGGCGAGTACTATATTTATATATATATTTTTTTATGTTTTCACGTAATCCTCTATTACATGAAGGTGGGACTTAATTTATACGTATGTGAGAAAAAACTGTGAAATATAAAGACTTTACGCATTGATAATTGCTCAATTAATTTTAGTTCTTGAGTACAATGTGAATACATTTTATTGTGATTTGTAAAAACTTATTGTTATTTTAATACAGCTTAAAGGTTTGTTATCCTTGTTCCTTAATAATTAGGGATTTCAATTTGATAGTTAAGAGATTAAGAATAATCTTTGTTATTGTTAAAATGTTACTGGCTTTTTATGGGAATTTAGGAATTTGGGATTACTCTTTATTATTTAGTTATTCACCTTAATTGTATATAAATAATTCTAAAACAATATTATAATATATGGATGATATTTTTATTTTTGAAGGTTAGTTTAGTGTCATGGTACAGGAAAGAACCCGGACCAACAACAAGCCCTGATCAAATTTAAATTCTTTATCCACCCAAAATCATATGTTGGGTACCCATGATACTAGTGTTGGGACCTTATAAATACTCTTGATAAAAGTGTTGGACCTTATAAGTACTCTTGATAGAAGTCTAGTGTTGAGAACTTATAAATTTGGAACATTTACATTTATTAGTAGTTTTTTATAAAAAATTACAACAAAAGTACATACATAAAATATTTTTAAAATTAGTGCATATGCAATATTTTATTTACAAAATTAATGTATTCTTATCCTTTTAATTTAGTTGAGTATTAGGTTGCTGATGTCGCAAATCAAATTTTCAAATGGTAAGTAAAGATGAGGAGAGAGAATGAGAAGAAATAGTTCCGATCTTTAATTTTCTCCCTTTTCTTCATTTCCAAAAACTTTTCTTCTTCTTCATCACCATCTTCATCTAAATCAAAGGCTGGCATCATGTAGTCAATTTTTCCGATTCACAGTATTTGTTTTTGTCTCTGCAAGCCTTCGGCTGGGCATATGTAAATAACCGACACACTACATGGGAACAGTTCTACGTTTACTGGATCTGGCCCTTTCATTGGGGCCATATTATCAGCTTGGGTTTTCCGTGTTACTTTCCCACCCCCTGTGAAACAGAAGAAAGCCTGAAGAACCAACCAACGACGGCGAAAAACTAATAGATTTTTTTTCAGTAGAAAAAAAATTCTATAATAGATTTTTTATAATTAATTGGTAAACCCAATAAAACTGAATTGGTTGCCTTTGTGTTCAGGTTTAGCTACCAACTGTATTATGAAAAAAAAATCTATAATAATTTTTTTTTAAATTAATTGGTAACCCAATAAAACTGAATTAGTTACCTTTATATAAAGATTTGGTTACCAACTGAATTAATTATAAAAAAAATCCATAGATTTATTTATAATTAATTGGTAACCTAATAAAACTGAATTGACTACCTTTTTATGAAG
The DNA here is from genome assembly GCA_034770075.1 of Aralia elata. Classification (NCBI taxonomy): domain Eukaryota; kingdom Viridiplantae; phylum Streptophyta; class Magnoliopsida; order Apiales; family Araliaceae; genus Aralia; species Aralia elata. The sequence continues at coordinate 90,408,699 of CM068385.1, forward strand.
CTTTGGCTACTAACTGCATTATGAAAAAAAAAATCTATAATAGATTTTTTTAATAATTAATTGGTAACCCAATAAAACTGAATTGGTTACGTCTGTATTCAGGTTTGGCTACCAACTGCATTATAAAAAAAAATTATATAATAGATTTTTTATAATTAATTGGTAACCCAATAAAACTGAATTGGTTACCTTTGTGTTAATGTTTGACTACCAACTGCATTATGAAAAAAAATTCTATAATAAATTTTTTAAAATTAATTGGTAACCCAATAAAACTGAATTGATTACCTTTGTATAAAGGTTTGGCTACCAACTAAATTAATTATAAAAAATCTATAATAGATTTTTTTATAATTAATTGGTAACCCAATAAAACTGAATTGACTACCTTTGTATGAAGGTTTGGCTACCAACTGCACTATACAAAAAAAATCTACAATAGTTTTTTTTATAATTAATTGGTAACCTAATAAAACTGAATTGGTTAACTTTGTATTCAGGTTTGACTACCAACTGCATTATGAAAAAAAAATTATATAATAGATTTTTTGTTAATTAATTGGAACCTAATAAAACTGAATTGGTTACCCTTTTATAAAGATTTGGCTACCAACGACACTATTAAAAAAAAACTATAATATAAAGACAACTGATCTTTTACTAAAAAAAAATATAAAGACAATTGATTAGGGAGCATAAGATGTATAAGATCTTTTACTATACGTGCAATTGTATAATTGGGCACCAATTAAGCATGCATAAAACGTAGCACATTTACATATCAACAAAAACATTCCGATTTCAAGGGGCGTTTGTTTGTATGTATGTGAGATAGACTGAGAGAGAGGAGCAGGGGTCTTAGAAAGAAAAGGAAAGGAAAGCAAAAGCAAAAGTTGGTATATCTATATATATAACCGTAGAACAGGACAACAAAACTACACAAGTTTTCACTGGGAAGCCATCGGTATATTCAAGTTTGAACTCAAAGTAGTAGAGAATTTCACTCATTTGATTGAGATAGTAAATTGAATCCATGAAACAGGAGGACTCAGATGTGAATGGAAAATGGCGAGGAGCAGCACAACTGATGTGGTGGAACGATCAACTTCATTTCTTCTTCTATCTCACCTGCCAACTTTTTGGGCTGTTAATAATGGTAGTAACAACGGGACCACTGATCGTCGTGGAAGTGTTATCAATTGATAATGGGGAGAATTAATTTTTCTTTATTGCACTCTTTTTATAATTATTTTGTTTGTGCACTAATCTTGTAATTATTTACTAATTGTTGTATATTACTGTAAAGAACTCTAAAAATTTCTCGTGAAAAAAGTGTTGGATCGTATAAGTACTCTTGTTAAAAGTGTGGTACAAACTCCAAATTAGAGCCCCGAGGAATAACTCCACATCAATTACAAATGTAACATGTAGACCTAGTAAAAACAGCCACAAAGTCCACGGGTCAGAACAACTCATCCAAAAAAAAAAGAACTTTGGACTTGTAATTTTAAGTCCAATAAAACCTAAGTCTTTTTGGCCCAGCCCAGTTTTAACCCAATCCATTTCTTAATACCAATTTAAAACTAATTTATTTTATTAACTTTATTCACTATAAACACTACTCTAAAGTTGAAAGTCAAATAACTCTTTTTGAGAATTTAGAAGTAAACAAAGAAAAGAAATATTACTTCTAATTCTGTTATTCTCAACTTTCATTCTCACGCACTCTATCATTATCCGAACGACTACTTTCATCTATTTCTATATGCTTGAATTGAAATTTGTATGATACGACGCTTCCATCTATTTTCTATATGTTTGAATTAAAATTTGTATAATATGACTGGTTTAACTATATATTCAAGAAAGAAATCATTAATTTATCATTGAAACCAAAATAAATTGTAAATTGTGCTTTGGTTGTTTAGAAGCAAACATATGCAACATAAAAATAATAATAAAACAATTATCATTTTAGTAAAAATTAATTATCTATTATTGATGTCATATTAATTAATTGAAACTACTTGTTTCTTTTGTACTAGACCATTTTTTTTTCTTATATAATTATTACTCATTAAAAATAGACCATTTTTTCTTATATGATTATTACTCATTAAAAAGATTAATATTATTAAAATGCCCTTATTTTTTAAATAAAAAAAATAAAAAAAAAATATGGCAAAAAGGCCATGAGTAAGCACAGCCCATTATGCCGGGGCCCAGCCTATGCCTAGTAACATGATGAGTAAGGACAGCCCAATATGCCGGAGCCCATCCTAGGTCTAGTAACATGATATGGGGTAGATGTAAACTTTAATCTCTTGACCTCTCCCCTAGGCATAGCATTAGGATGCATGAACTCCAAATTCTTCACTCCACAACTCTACCATACCCATAAACTCCCAAGATGGTTACCGTTGTATTCTTTGTAACAGCAGGCATTAATCCGTTTTAGCCAGCCTAGCACATAATGTCAAAAGGTCATCCCATGATTGGTAGTCCAACTCCAATCCACATGGGTCAAGGTATTACAGAGCACACCTCTTTACCTATTTTTGAAACAAAAGATGGTTTGTGGTAAAATAAAAATAAAATATGTAAGTAAACTTTAAAATAGTTAATTGATTTTTTTTTATATTTGGGTCAAATAATTTTTAATTTATGTGAACTATAATAAATAAGGGATTACATTATTTGGGCTTTAAAATTAAATTGGGTTTAATTTATATATGGGTAATATTAAATATTATTAAAATTTAGAAAATTAATAAAATATATTAATACATAAATGAATAACAAAAACTTGAAACCCTATATACATTGTGCACTGTTTTTATTCTTCTGATAAAAGAAAAAGAGAAAGAAGAAGGGCGGTGGTTCGAGTAAACAAAGAGGAAAAAATAGCACAGAAAAATCTCTATCAACGGATTTCGTTTCGCCACAGTAAGAAGCAATAAAATATGTGAGTATGGCTCTTAGTTAATTGAGTGAAAATGTTAAAATTTTCTTTAATTGATGTGGACATTAGATACTAAAAAAAATAAACAAATAATGATACATTCTAGGAGTGAGCATGGTGCGGTTTAAAGCCCAAACCGCACACGAAACCGCTTAGGTGTGGTTTGACAAATTCAAAACTGCACATGAAACCGCTTGTGATTGGTGCGGTGCGGTTTTGAACCGTGCGGTGCGGTTTCGGTTCTAAAACCAATTGAAACAATAAAATTTTATGCAAGACTTTGTGTCTATTTAACCATCAACATGATTCTAGGAAAAGTTTATACATTATGAACTCTGCATGACTTGTGTCTATTTAACCATCAACATGATTCTGCAATTTACCAGTAGGAGGATTATTAGGAAGTCTATATTAGTGGATCAAGCAATTTAAAGGAACAACGGTAAGAATAATCATGTTTAAAGTAGTATTTTTTTTCCCTCTCTAGAAAGGTAAGCGTGTATCAGTCAGAACATGTCCTCCCATTATTTCAATACAATGATATTTGCTTGAATATTTTAGCATGCACTGCAATACTACGTGTTGTCATAAATCTGCTAGACTAATTTGTCAAGTAGGATTTTAAAGCTTGAAGAACTGAACACGTCGTTTTGGGCCTTTTGGCCATATAATTTAAATTAAAAAAAACTCAAAAGAAGCATGGTGCAGTTTCGGTTTTATGCGTGCGGTTTTGGCCAGTAACCAAACCCAAACCGTAAATTCGGTTTTTCAACCCATCTAAAACCGCCACATACACCGGAACCGTTGGTGCGATTTTAATTGGTGCGATTTGTGCGGTTGTTGGTGCGGTTTCGAAGGCAATTTGGTTCCATGCTCATCCCTAATACATTCATTATTAATAGATTGCGTATGCATGAACATATAAAAGTAAAATGTCCTTTGTAGAATAATTTTTTTTGTTATTGCTCATTCCTCCTCCATGTGGTGGAATGTTAATGGTTAAAATCAAATAATAATAATAATAATAATAATAATTAAAATAATAATAATAATAACAACAGGAAGTTATTTAATCAAATTAGGGGATGATAAAAGTGAAATCTATTTTATAACCTTCATATATAATTCACATAAGTTAGATTAGACTGTAATAGAAAAATTAGTTTTGAACAGTAGATTATTATTTATAATATATACACTAATAATAATAATAATAATAATAAATGTAGATAATAGTAAATTAAGCATGATGTTTAGAAAATTAAAAAATTAAAAGATTATTGAATTTAAGATTAAAAATTTACTAAACTCTTAAACTATTTATTAATTTATTCTTTTTGATTAGTTCGAACGGAGAGAGTTTAACAAGTTTAATTTGGAATATATTTTGGGTATTACATTGCTTAATCCAGATAACAATTTCATACTCTTTTAGTGATAATCTTTTTAATTTTGATTTGTTCATTTTGCTTTTTGTTAAAAGTTGTTTATTGTTTCACATAATTATTCCTTCTCAAATTCATGTGATGGTTTGTCTTGACATTGATAATTAGAACTCGTATTTTTGTACTTTTAGAACTAGTTTATCATGTTTAGTATTTATTTTGATCTTTGTAACAAAGTACCTGTTAATATATTTTTGAAGACTCTGTATTGATGATTCGTTTTGCTTTAATATGTATGTATTAGAACTTTTTTTTGTTAATATTATGTCACATGTGTTGTGATATTATATTTTTGACAAAATATATTGTAAGGTGTTGAGCTATAATCATTGAGGATAACATAGGCATATCCTCTTGATACCAAGACATGACACTTTTCGCGGCGGCGTGATTAGTCCACGATATCTACGTTTTGTGCTCCAGTGCTTTGTTGTGTGAGGTGTATGAATCAATCCTAGTTTTCTATTCTGTTCTATTATGTGGATTGATGATATTCATGCCAAACACGTCTTCTGATTTTACATGCATTTGGATGTCTATTTTATGGATTGGTGATATTTGTGCCAAACACGCATTCCGATTATATATGCATCTGAATGTCTAATGTGTAAATTCTCTATGTGACATTATTTGACTTGCCTGTGTAACAAATTATATTTCTATTTTATTCTAAGTACAATATGAAATAACATCCAAACATTTGATTCATCTTATTATTTCGTTATGCTAATTTTATTCATTTATGTTGTTCTTTTAGTTTTTGTTGTTCTTTCAGTTTTTTATTTCTGTACTGTTTATCGTATCATGCTGTATTTGTCTTTCCAAAAGATATTCAAGGGGAATTAAACACATTGTGACGAAAACTCCCTTTTATCTAAGTGGTTTAAATATTTTATTTAGATTTTAATACTTCGATCTTTGTTATGAAATTATTTAGTTAATAAAGTTATAATAAATATTTTAAATTATAATTTGAGCCAATTAAGCATTTATTATGATTTGACTTGTGATAATATTCATTTTATGGTATAGATCTCTCGATTTATTTTGTAAGTTGTAATTTTTTGTGCGAACCTCTTCTCTTTTGCTTCGAAAAGGGAGTGTTACATGGTTAGACATGAAGGCGCAATCCTTTCTAGGTTTAAGTTAAAAAATAAAAGATGGTGAGCAAGCAAGCATTCAGAATGCGCAGGAGACTTGGTATTCTGCTCATGAAAAAAATCAAAAATAAATATTATAATCTTGTCATCGTCATGCCCACTCATTCACCAAAAATAAATAACTACACACCAAAAGCATGGTGAGAACTAAAGGCAATTTTGACAGGTATACGACCGAATGGGATCCGGATCCATTACCTATTACAAACTCATTTGGTAATTAGAAATTTTAAAGAAAAAGCATAAATATACACTATTAAAAAGAAAAAAAGAAGCAATTCTTAAGCTTCTTAAAATATAGAAGCTGAAAATAGATGAGAGCTGAAAATATAAGACTAAATGAATTGGATGAAACTAAGGACATAATTATCCATAATTATGGTGCATCCACTTTATATTGAAAAAGGGCATATTGTAAACAATTTAGGTGGTGTTTCCGGGATCAAATGGCATTGAAATAGCCATTTATCAGGATAGCCACTCATACATATAGCGTCCAAGCCATTACACCTAGAGGAACAATTTTCTCCCCAGAATTGGTAAAGGACGCAATTACTGATTAAAATCTTATTTAAAATTTATTATTGAAAATGCATTTGGAGTTTTACTACAACACCCAAATAAAATAAAAAAAGAAATGCTCAGTGGAAGGAGAAGTCGTTAATAAGATGGGATCACGGCAAGACTATTCAGCCCTGTCCACTGCCCTTGAACACCAAAAGGTGCTTATCCTCATCACAGCATGCATCTATAACTATTTGACTAATAAATTTTTCATAATTACATTTAAATTGAACTAGCAAAATGAGCTAAATAATGTAATGGCTTCAGTGTGTGTAACAATCAGATCATTGATAAAAGAATCTCACTGAAATCCGCTAAAATAAATTAAAATTATCATCATAAGCCGCTGTAACTTTTTCAATCAAACAATGGAGGATAATTAAAATTCAGATTGGTATTTAGCAACTAAAAAATTAAATAGGTTGGATCTAATGGATTCAAAACCAAAAGTTAAGTTTTAAATATGTACGACAAATAAGATAAAAAAATTTGTTGAAGATTTTGGAAAAAGGGTGCTCAGACAGCCAAGGGTTTGTCTTCAAAACTGGGATTAAACCAGATCAGAAACTCTAGTCCACATAAGCCTCATCACCACATCAATCCAGAAATAAACATACCGGGAACATAAAAGAATAAAAACGAATGAATCAAAATAAAAAGAAAATTACAAGTTTTTAGAAAAGGGATGCTCAGACAGCCAAGGGTTTGTCTTCAGAACTGGGGATTAAACCAGATCAGAAACTCTAGTCCACATAAGCTTCATCACCACATCAATCCGTCAAAAACATATGACAGAACGAAAAATAGAAAATAAACTAATACAAACAAATGAGAAATTCATAGAAATAGTATTCGATTAAACAAGATTGATACCCAAAAGTGAGCACTGTAGTCGAATAGAACGGCTGGGTGTCGATGAGGACTAGTGGAGAGAAAGGAGGTTTAAATAGGCTCTTGAGATAGAAGTTGTAGAAATGTATGCTCTAGGGTTTTAGTTGGGGTTTGCAGCCACAAGAGAATAAAGGCTGGCAAATGGTCCGGGCCAAATTGGCCCAGTTTATAGTTCACTACAAAAGTCAGTGTGATGACCCAAGGTACAACGGCCTGGATTTTACACTTATTTAAAAAGTAAAATTTATTCAGAATCCATCATCAAATCATACGTAATTAATGTTTTATAAACTTGCATACAAATAATTCACCAAACAATAATATCTAAATTTTTAATAATGCTATTACATCATTTGAAAAATATCACAAATTATGAAATCTAATAAATTCATAAGTTAAAATAAGAGTAATAACAAACAAACACTTGAAAATATAGTTGTTTTCCATTCGAATGATGTAATACGATATTACATCATCCAAACAAAGTATTTTTTTTCCTTCACTTCTAAATTCCTAATTTGCTAATACCTTTTTTAAAACATAATTTGCTGATACCTAATAGCTAAGCTACACGTAAAATTTAGAAAGAAGTAATGTTGTATTTGAATTGGAGAAATAAAATTGGTAAAAAAATAAAAATAGAGAAGACAATGGAATGGTGAGTGGAATGATTCATTCCATTCTATTCCTATCTGGAATGAGTCATTCCATATTCTCTTCCAAGAAATAAAATACACAAATTTAGTAGAAATGAGAATGGTTCATTATATTCCAGAGAAACAACCAAACACAAATTTTTTTATTCTACGAAAATGAGTGATTTTATTTATATCTTGATTGCTGCAATTCAAACGTAGTATTTAGTTAAAATTGAGTAATTTAGTAGACTTGTAATGGATTGTATTAATGGAGTATATTAGAATTTGGATGTTATTAAAGAACAGATTGTGCCACCAGTGAGTCGGGCCAAAATGGATCAGCCGAGAAAAGTCTTGGTTTCATTGAGCTTAAAATGTTGCCCCAAAGTTCATTTGAGAAGACTAATATTTGTGGGCAATGTTACGTGGATATTTTTGACTAGATTTGGGTTTACTCTGGATATGTATGTGAACCTATTTTTTTCTTACTAAAACAAACAACTATCGGTATAAAATTACTTCCTTCGTCCTCAAAAAGATGATTAAAAGTATAATTTTTTTTTGTCTCTGAAAGAATGAGTTAAGGTGCATAAAGTGAAAAGTAAGTATGTCACTTAATAAAATTTATTAGTATAAATAGTAAAAGAATTAATTATCTTATATAATCTTGTGATGCCATTAAAGATAAATTAAAACTTTTTTACCCTCTTAATATGGATAACAAATATATTTTGCTCCTCATTTAAGGTCGGAGGGAGTAACACTTTTACAATTTACATTGAGTGGAAACAATCTGTAATATTGGCGAGATATATTTTTGCTTTACCTTTAATTATTAACCATCAATAAGTCAGTCCAAGTGCTCGCCTGCTCGGTGCAATCTCTTTTAGCCCACTAGAGCAACTGGGCCACAGTGCAAAAAGAAGTAGACATTGTTGCGTTTTGGATTATCCATAACGTTTATGAAGGGTCCGACCTATTTGATTGTTAACCGATTATTCAAATTGACTGGATCAATTTCCAGTTGAATATTTTAAATGTTAATTTTGACGGCTTGTTGGAGAAAAATAAGTATAACAGCTACGTTGTTCTTAAAATCTCACCTCACGTATTGTGATAATACCTATCACAATCACAATTTTCTAATTCCAACAAAGAGAAAACAAACACACTGTCATTAGAGAGCTCCCAAAATAGAGTGATTTTTAGTTACTCTAGATTGTGAAAATTTAACACTCTTTTCGTCTAATAAAAATTGTAGTTTTGTATTATACGTAACGCTTAGTTTATGGGTGTTAAATGATTTTTCGCATCAAAGGGGCTATACGCTTCAAAAATTATGTAAATTTTGTTCTTGTGTTATGTGTGTGTGATTCGGACATAGCATGTATGTATTTTATCCTTCAAACATGGAGGACTAAATTCTCATAATTAGAAGAAGTGCGGCTAAAGTGTAAACTTCAGAGTCTACAAGGTTTTAACTTATTAGTTATCTGTTAGAAGAAAAAGAAAAAAAAAAGAAAAAAAAGTAGCGTACGTAGAAGGAAGGTTCCTTAGGCTTCTGTTCTGCATAAAGAGTTACCTCTTTGAATCTTGCTTTAATTATAAAAAAAAGGGGTTGGAAAGGACGTAAAAGAAAGAAATACACACCACAATAGAATACATGATGCATGATAATGCAACTCAATTATACAGACAACCCACATACAAATAAAACACAAACTCATCAAAACCAAAAATCTAACTATTCACCAGGGCGCATTGTTTCCGAATTTCGCCCGAAGATCCAGTCTTAACATCAATCCGACCCATTTTCTCCATGGACTTGGCAAATTCAGTATAAAAATTGTTAAGTGATCCTTGAAGAAGTTGAGTGATGAGTGTCCTTGTTGTTGAGCTTGTCGTCAAAGCCGAATCAGATTCAAATAGGCCTCTTCTTTTAAGAACAAGTGAATAGTAGCTAAGATCGAAGGTTCGAACACTTCCTGGATCCATCTCAACTTTTGTTGTATTGTCGTTGATTGATTTGCATTTATTCGCTTTCAGATTTGTAGCATATTCACTGTCTAAAGCAGGGTCTTGATCTCCCACTCCAGTAAAATTATATAGCCTCTTTGAGAATGAAGAACAATGAGAGATTCCAATTGTGTGAGCACCTACAACAATTGAACAAATCATTCAGAGACACATTCATGCCATAATTCAAAAGCGAGAGTATAATTTGACTTGTTGACTTTAATTATTTATTTATTTTTATATGCGTACTAATGTTTGTCTAGGACACACGTCAACATGAAGTGTTTGATGATTTCATAGACAGTCCTTAATATATATAAAAAGACATAAAACAAAATTAACATGTCAAATAAGATTATCGTTTTCGGACCCACATAAATAGATGTAGATTTTAACTCACCAGATAACAAAACCAGATCCTTTAAGTCAAGTCCCTGGTTAGTGAAAGATGTTTGTAAGGAGGAAAAGTTAAAAGTTGGAGCTGGGATGTTAGTGTTGGCTTCTGAGCGATTTGAGATCAGCCCATCTCTGCGGCCAGTCGGTACACTCCAAAAAGGACCTCCCTATATACCAATGGCAAATTAATACATTAAAATTCATTAGATAAATGGATTAACAATCAAATATTTTTGCGTTGGTTCTTCTTATATATATGTATACTTACAGTAGCAACAATGGAGTCTCTTGTAGCCAAAGCAATAGTATCTGCACAAGAGACTACACCGGGGCATTCAGCTTCAAGTAAGCTCTTGACTCTATCAATGAAGTCAAATCCTCTAACTGTTTGATTTGGAATAGCAAACTTCTCAGTTTGGTTGCCTGAACTTGAAGTAGAATTCAGTAAAATAGATGCATCACAACCCTGATCATCATCAAGAAATTAAACACCAATTAATTAGCACAAAAATTAACTAAGTTTAAATTAACATAAAAATGTAATCAGAAAGAGAAATTTTAAGCTAAAAAATAGTAGTAAATACTAACCCTGACAAAGCAATCATGGAAATGCATTCGGATTAAGGCTGCCGCCAATGAAGGAGCATTTGGAATGTGCTTATTGACATAATCTTGAACAATTTTCTCAGCATTGGGGCAGCTCTTAGAGTAAAAACCCATCTTTAGATCAGCATGAGCAGAGCCAACAAATCCTAGCACACCTATGATTATGATACATAAGTATCCGAATGTGCTCATTTTGTTGGATTGGAATTAAGAACTCTGCAGCTTCACTTAGATTTTGAATATATACTTGTAGTGATGGGGATGACGGATGAGAATTCAAAACATATGAGAGCGAATTTATAGACTTCTGAGTGGCAAAATTAAAGAGAGCTACAAGATGAAATCATAAAGTTAGTTAAATTGTTGGCCTTGGCTAACGAACATGTGCTGGTTTCGGGCACTTTATCAAAAATTTAATATAAATGAACAACATTAGAAAAATGATTAGTTAGGGTTGTTGATAATTAATTGGATTAAGTGAGATTTTTAATTCTATTGGTGCATGTGAATGATCCTGCTAGAGTTGGTTGATGAATTTTTTTTTAAAAACTGTAAGAGGTAGAAATATGAACAAAGAACCTCTCAAATGCCCCTAATTAATATGCTTACATTAGTACAAGGGATAAGGTATGTAAGAGGCAAGAAGAATGTCGGTTTAAAGTTAAAAGGTTGTCCGTCTTTAGCATAGCAGAACGATGGAATAAAAACAATTTTTATTGACCGACCACAAATATTTTGTCCAAATTTACTATTTCATAGTTGGTCTCTCATCTCCTGCCACATTCTATATATTCTTGACAAATATAGTTATATTTTTACTTAACTTTTTTTTAAAGTAACATTAGGGGTTTTAGATTTTTAATTTTAAAAAATGTCTCAAATGATGTGTTTTTATAATATATATTTGGATAAATCTCATGTGATTGATTATGTAATAAATTAATATTAAAATATTTAATATCATATCATTTGAGACAAAAATTTGAAACCCTGACATAAAATATTTGGAGCCTTGAGGGTCTGATAGTTAACGATCGACTATTAATTGAAAACCATTTACATTACTCTCTAATTGATCGACCTTGTATTCAATAAGTCAATAATCATTCTATATTTTGAACGAAGGTGGTACCGTAAATATTATAAAATGGATGCGAGCATATATGTTATGTAGGTCAATTATCAAATCATAATTTTTTTACGGAAAAAAATTGGAAGGTGTGCACCACATGTGCACATATAAGACCTGATATAATTCAAATCTACATAAAAAACTTGAGCCATTAAATTTTAATAAATTGTGTATATTAATCATTTTCTTCATTATTGTTCTGTCGTGGACTATGTTATTAGTGTATTTCAACTGTTATAACTATTTATAAGGTTTAAGGGGGATATGAGACATCAGTACTTATTGATTATTAAAGATTTGTTCGACTACCAACGTTTACAGCGTTTGAGGGGCGATAGTGTTTGTAGCGATTGTGAATTAAATAAATTGTATTTTAAATAAGCTGATACTAGACGAATAAGATTTTTAAGTGCGTTTAAATTTTTAAACGCTCTAAACATATCAAACGCTGTAATTAAATACTGAATAATCAAACATATATTAAATCTCTAAAAATAGTTCATTTATTAAGGTTATTTTCGTAGTTTACCATTTCACAACTGTATTTTAAGTTAGATAGTTTATACATATTAAGTAGCTAACCTCTCGTTTTCTCTTTTTTATGTATATTCATAAGATCCCATGGTTTCAAGCTCACTCCGTCTTAAATTAATTGCTCAGTTTTGACTTTTTAAAATTAAATTGATTATTTTTAAAACTAATCTTTTTACTATTTTTGCTAAAATGTAGGTGAAGAGATTATAATCAAAAGAAAGTATATACAATTTATTACTAACTCCAATTTTTATAATTTTAGAAATATATTTATATATGCTTAATTATTAATTCTAAAAATAATCAATTTAATTTAAAAAAATTAAAATTAAGCAATTAATTTAGAACGGAGGGATATCAATTTTGTACTCGAGTCGGTTAAGAATAAAATTGAACGGTCAGTTTTGAAACTTTCGATTATTATAACTTTGTGGGCCGACACGAGTCACACTAATGTTGCTTTTCGGATTTGCCCACATTAAGATAATTATAAGAAAAATTCATTGGTCAGATCACCTGCCCCCAATACATACATAATTTGTTATCTATTATACTGCTGAATTGTCATCTTCCTCATTTACAATTGGTTACCTGCTGGCTGCTGGCAAACACTTTGGCTAGTTAGTTAGAAAATCTAGTGCGTGCGTGTCCATATGGAATCACAAGTTCTGCATAATGTGAATTACATACAACATGAAATAGATACGAGTTATTTTAGAGGTTTAAAATTTTAAATCTTTACGATACACGATGTTATAATTACATTATTTTGTAATAATAATAATAACATAAATATTAAGATTCTTTTGATATTCAAGAACTTGAGAGTCGTAATATTACTCGTATATTATATGCAATAAGTTGTTAAATATACAAAAAGTAACTCTTTTAGTTTGCTTTCCATATTTGGTCCCGAAAGAATGAACTAATTATTGACAAGAAGGAAAGAATCAAAAGAAAACGCGCAGGAGTTGGTATGTTATGTGCAATTTAAAAATGGCAAGGGGAGGGTTTTAAATTTTAATTAAACATTAACATATGCTTATATGAGTATATATATCCAGGAGAATCAAGATGGAAAGCATCAAGGAAGCCGCCTTGACACACTAGCTAGTGCATGCAAGATTGTATTGGATTATTAGAAGATTCTTATTTATTAAAGATTTTAATCCCTAATAAGAAAGCAAAAGGGGAAGCTTAACATGTACCTACTTCATGAATTTTAATTATCTTTTGTTAATTTGCTTTTAACTTGTTGTGTCTAGTCCCTAAGTCCAATTAAGCAAACGGATGGATTATTATTAGAGCTGCCCGGCTAAAATTAGGAGCAGCCTGATTAGGCATAATGTCTAAATCACTTAGAAAACATATTGACTGCCGGCTATGCATGCTAATTGGCATTTTATTTAGCCGTTGAATACTTTTATACTGTGTTTGGTTCTCATTCCTTAGCATGTATGGAATGGAATGACTTAAGGAATGGAATGAGAATGTGAATGGAATGGTCATTCTCATTTTTATGTTTGGTTTGTTCATTCATTCCATCAGAAATAGAATCACCATTCTACTTTAGGTGTTTGGTTTACATGAATTACATTATGAATGGAATGTGAAACGATTTTTTTTTCATTTTTTATATACTACTAACTTATAAAAATGAATGAAAAAAATAAATTAAATAGAACTAAAAGAACATCTTCACTAGAAAAATATTTTTTTTTATATTTTTATGCATTTAAAATTCAAATAAACATTTTCATGCATGAATTTTTTTTTTATTTTAAAAAAGCCTTGATGAACAATAATAAGGACTAATAATAAACAATAAGTTGTTTACCAATAAGTTATTTCAATAAGCCGTTTACCAATAATAAACAATAAGTTATTTACCAATAAGCTGTTTAAATAAGCCGTTTACCAATAATAAACAATAAGTTATTTATCAATAAGCTGTTTAAATAAGCCGTTTACCAATAATAAGCTGTTCAAATAATAAATTGTTTAAATAATAAGTTGTTTACCAATAATAAGGACTAATAAGCTATTTAAATAAGTTGTTTACTAATAAGTTGTTTACCAATAATAAGCTATTTACCAATAAGTTGTTTAAATAATAAGTTGTTTACTATTAATAAACTATTTATCAATAATAAGCTATTTAAATAATAAGTTGTTTACCAATAAGCTGTTTAAATAATAAGTTGTTTACTAATAAGTTGTTTAAATAATAAGCTGTTTAAATAATAATAACTTGTTTACTAATAAGCTGTTTAAATAATAAGTTGTTTGTCAATAAGCTGTTTAAATAACCAGTTGTTAATTATTAATAAGTTGTTTATCAATAATAAGTTATTTACCAATAAGCTGTTTAAATAATAAGTTGTTTACCAATAAGCTGTTTACCAATAATAAGTTGTTTACCAATAAGCTGTTTAAATAATAAGTTGTGTTACCAATAAGCTATTTAAATAATAAGTTGTTTACCAATAAGCTGTTTAAATAAGTTGTTTACCAATAATAAGTTGTTTACCAATAATAAGCTGTTTGAATAATAAGTTGTTTACTAATAATAAACTGTTTGAATAAGTTGTTTATCAATAATAAACTGTTTGAATAATAAGTTGTTTATCAACAATAAGTTGTTTAAATAAGTTGTTTACCAATAATAAGCTGTTTGAATAATAAGTTGTTTACCAATAATAAGTTGTTTATCAATAATAAGTTGTTTACTAATAAGCTTATTATATTTCAGATAAGCTGTTTACCAATAATAAAATGAATGGAGCAGAAAGGAATGAAATAAACTCATCTATTTAGAAAGGAATGAAAAATAATATTTCAGATAGGAATGAAATAACTAAATGAATGGAATGGTCATTCCAACTGACTAACCAAACATGTTTTTAGTCATTCCAAAAGGAATGGTCATTCCATTCCCAGCTCATTCCATTCCATTCCCACCAACCAAACACAACATTAGTAGAATTTGCCAACCGGAAAGCCCTAAGCTATGATATATATATATATATATATATATATATATATATATATATATATATATATATATATATATATATGAGGAGTGTGTTACAGTGTTAGTGATACTTTATTCCTAGTAATTTAAAAAATTCTCATGGAGATTTTAAAATAAACTATAATTAAGAAAGAATTTAGTTTGAAGTATTACAATCGATAACAAAAAGAAATGAAAAGCAAATAGAGAAAAGAAAAGCTAGGAATCTCCAAATATTGGTTATTGGAAATTTTACTGAAAGGTAGATTGATTTGGACTGATGACCTTTCACGATAAAGGAAGAAGTCTTTACTAATAAACTATCATTTTTGGTATTTGTTTGTTTATAAATTTGGATATGAGGTAATAACAAAAAAAAATTTGATAAAATTAATTAACTTAATAACGGTCAATGTTAATTAATCAGTTAACATCTCTTGACTGCATTTTCTCAGGTTTGTAATTTCGTTCAATTTGGGAAATTTCACCAAGCGAATCTGGATAGTTAGGCCTCCATTGCTCCCCAAAAAAAAAAAACCCAAACCAAATCTTATTCAAGACCATTTTCTTGGTGGAAAAATATTTTATTTTTTATTTTTTTCATTTTAACCTTGAAACAGAGTCAAGCAAATGATACTCGTATAGAAAGTAGAAAGTTGAAATTTATCTATATATGTAATGTGAGAATTTGAGTTGGAGATACTCGTATTGATTTTGTATTTATATTTATCCAAACCTTTGGGATAAATTATAGGTATTTTGAAGTTAGAATCAATAAAACTTTATTTTTGCCGATCCCTGAAAAAAAAAAATGTTAACTGGGCCATTTTTCTCCTAGCTAGTAATTAATTTCAAATGGAATCCAGATTGCAAAATTAGGAAACATGGACAAAGAAGTTTGCAAAACTTGAAATATGGGGGATGGCATCGTAAAAGGTGTATACAAAAGGGAAAGTTTCTGTAAGTTGCTATACCAAACCAAAATTTGTTGCCACTGTTTATTAATGTATTCTTTGGACTCCTTAAAGCCGAAAGGTGAAAAAGAATCAAGCAACTCTAATGACAGAGATTCAAATGAAGTAGTTTTCCACTATTTAATAATAGTACCTTTAGGAATACATGAACTCATGGACACAAATGTCACAAATGAATAAATTAAAGGTATTATTTTATATTTTTATCATTACAAAATGCTTATTGTTTTCGTACTGCGCAGGCAGGATCTAGTGGCCTTTTGCATGCATTGCATGCAGGATGTTGTGGCCTAACTGATGAAGGCACAGTATAAAGTTTCCTGATTTCGCCGGCATTACCCGTAAGGAGTCCGATGAGGATCAATCAATGTTTAGAGCAGTATTATCACCTTTGCCACTGAAATAATTCTACGTAAAAATGAAGGTAATTGCATTGGGAGTTTCTTCCTAAAATAGACTAAAATTGGCTTGCACTCGAGTAATTAATATTTTTGGAGCAATTTCGAAAAATCAATCAAAGTTTAAATAATACCTGAAAAAGAGCAGTAGGGAGTTGACTCTAGAAAAAGCAGCTCTGATGATCTCTAGGTCAGAACTTTTTGTGAGGAATATAGAGAGAATATTGACGACATGGTCTCGAAAAATGATACCTTTCACACTCGCAATGATTGATCGTTAATTTCTTAACTTCTTAATTATTCAATCCCTTTATTATTTTAATTTGATCGAGATTAGCACTTTAATTTCATATTATTGGTCAAAAGAACTTGAACAAATGTTCTATCCATGCATCGTTGGTGACATAGAGATATAATCAAGATATCAGACTTAGTCAACTCCGCTGTATGAAATTTGCAAATCGTTTGTATAGAGAGAAGAATCCAATAATGCTCTGAAATTGGGAAGCAAAACATGTGTCAAACTTTAATCTTCTCCAAATATTAAGATTTGTATAATTAAGTCACGTTTAGACATCAAGGTTTTGAATTTATATTTGTTTCGGTGTTACATGTACACTTAAAACCCTTTCGTTAGTATGATGTCGCATGTCTTTGTTAGAATATAGCGTAGGATATACTTGAGTTATAATTACCTGTGGGACCGGGGTACTAAAGATATATCCTGTTGGCACTGAGACATGATACGTTTCGTGGCGGTGTGATCAGTCCACGATGTCTTCATTTTGTGCTCCGATGAGAGTTGGTCAAATGGTGATTTTGTTGTGGGAGGTGTATGGGTCGGCCATAGTTTTCTGTTTTGCGGATTGATGATGTTTGTACCAAAGAAGCATTTCGATTTTACATGCATTTGGTTCGCAGTCCAATGTGTGTGATTTGCTTGTGTGACATTATTTGACTTGCCTGTGCGGCAAGATATATTTTTTATTGAGTTCGATATGAAATAACTCTCAGTTATTTGATTCAGCCCACTATTTCATTATGTTAGTTTAGTTCGTTTCAGTTCAGTCCAGTTAATTGAGTTATTTATTTTAGTTCATTATTTTTGCACTCTATATCCGTACTGAGCATTTGACTCATGTTGTGTTTTTTCTTCCTGCAAGTAATTAGGGAGATCAAGGGCAAGTGTGATAAGAACTTCCTTTAATCCAATAGTTTAGATATTTTGTTTAGGCTGTGATACATTGATTTTTTTTAGAGTTGTATTAAATATCTTAGACTGTGGTTTGAGTCGGTTTGACATTTATTAAGATTTGTCTTGTGACATTTATTGGTTATGAAGACTATTTTTTTGTGACTTAAAGTTTTGTTATAATTTTGTCAATTATATTTTTTTTTATGTAATCTCTATTTCTATTTCGAAAAGAGGGTGTTACATAACATTTAAAACAAAATGAACAAGCATTAGTTGGAAAAATAAAACTGATACAAGCTTTGGAATAGCCATATCTTTATATGACTATTTAGTTCCTTGTTATGATTTTGTTCGGAAACACAACCCTAGCTAGTTTTATAGCTGGGTAGAGCCCGTTTGATTTTTCCATGCAAGCACAAGAAATAATTTTAAATCTCATTTCAACATTTTATACAACATGATAATTAGTTGCCAACCTTTTTTCACCAATCTTTAGGCCCCGTTCAAAAACAACTTATAATTTAGTCAAACTAATTTATAAATTATTTTTCACTATAGGTATTTGGCAACTATTTATTTTTTGACTTATAAATTGAGTTTAAGTTAAAAAAGTAACTATTTGTGATTTATTTAAAAATGACTTATAAGTCATTTTAAAATAAGTTAGTTTGACCAAATATAATGTCTATTTTACCCTTCTTTTTATTAACGTTCTTTTAAATAATTTTTACATTTATTTTAATTTATAAGTCATTATTAGCCGTGTTCTAACTTAATTTCTGACTTATAAATCAAATTAATACCGAACACTTTTACTTATAAGTTATAACTTAAAATAATTTATACATTAATTTATATTTTAATTTATAAATTATTTTAAAATAAGTTATTTTCGAGCACGCCCTAAGTTTATCGGCTGCATGACTTTCATTTAATTAGGGGTGTAACCGGTGGCTACGAACAATGAAACTCCACCAACCTTCGGAAAATGTTACCAAACAAACCATACTTCTTATCTTATATGTTAATTTGTAGAATTTTGAGGTCCGGATTTAATTATACTATAAACTCATCTTAAGCTTAACCTTAAAATTGACATGTTAATAATTAGGACAGATGAAGGAAGAAGCATCAATACGCATTCTTGGAATTATAATTAAACAATAAAGGTTAGGAAAATTTTGATTAGCTGCGGAATGAGACGTAAGCCTCTCTCTCTCTCTCTCTCTCTCTCTCTCTCTCTATATATATATATATATATATATATATATATATATATATATATATATATATATATAGGGCTACTCTACTTATTCCTGATTAATTTTGAGTTGGACAGTTTTACGTACAAACGTACGTGAATTAAAGATCCAACGGTTCATGCATGTGTTCCGCCTCATCCAATATAAAAATTATGTATCCCCAGATGTTTATTTCAAAATCATGCCACGCATGAGGGAATTATTGTATATTAACGAAGAAGCACTATCAGGGGGCTTTATGAAAAACAATTTTTTTAGGGGTAATATATATATATATATATATATATATATATTGACTTAGATAAAAGTTTTTTTTTATTAGATTAGATAAGATAAAAGAGGAACTTTTCATTATGTTTTAGAATTTTGGATACAAAAGTAAAGAATAGAAAATTTAAATTAGGATGGAGAAAAAAAAAACTTAACAAGTTTTCTTTTTATGTTTGTACATGGAAAACATTTAATTTTAAATACAGATTACTAGTTTATCCTCATATTCTTATGTTTGTATATAAAGAATAACGTAGAGACTACAAAAGATTTACTAAAGTCTTTTTTCTTTTTCGTCTAAACCTGTTTAGTTTTTAATAAAAAATTATAGTAAGAAAAGTGGTCAAATTTTGTTGTCTATTTCTTTTCTTTTTCATTCCTTAAAAAGCTTACAAATAAGAAAAAATAAATAAAAAATTTAAAATTTTCACTCATTTCTTTTTTTTTCTTTTCTTCATGTTTTAAAACTTAAAAACGTTATGAAAAAAGTATAATTTATTATCGTTTCTAGCCTATAACCTCCATACTTAATCCTTAATTAGTTAATTGTAATGCTATATTTGTGTATATAAAATTATTTTCAAAAGTCTTTATTAAAAAATGTATTTCAAATTTTGGAACAGAAGGAGTATTGTATTTTAATTTTATTACTTCACTCTAATTTTTTTGTACTTAAAATATTTATAATTTTTTTTGCCTACACTGTAGTCCAATCTTGAATTCGCCACTGAGCATTATTAATTATGAGAATTATTGTTTTTAAGAATTATATCAATTTTATATTTTGAATATATCTCAAATTAACTCTCACAAAATCAATATTAGTTTTATACTTTGCAACCGAGGGAGTAGTAAAAATGAAAAGATAAGATCTTATTACTACTATATGCAATACTTACAAGATAAAGAATTGATGTGTACTAATTACCATGTGCTTGAATTCCCAATTTGTTATATAAATTATGAATTAGTTGAATGGTACGTACGTAGAAACAGCCGAACAGAAAATGATGTATTTAATCAATCCATTGAGCTACATTGAAAGAATGATTGTTGAGAATTAAACTTAATTCAATGTTTTGGAGTATTCTAGATTCATGTATTTGGATATAATGTTTTGGAGTATTCTAGATTATGTATTTGGATATAATGTTTTAGAGTATTCTAGATCGATTCATGTATTTAGATATTCAAGGAGCATTAATGTGGTTTATATATTGGTGATATGCATGAATCTTTGGGTTCTATAACTACCTATGCAAGTATTTATTTTTAACAAGAGAGAAATGAACCAAAATGAATAGAAAATTATAATTCAAGTCTCTTCATATATTACTACGTACACTGATAATATCAAAGATGTTAGGTAAATATATAATCAGGGTAAAATATTATTAATCTTTTTTTTTCAAAATGTAAAATAATAAGAAATTTCTTAATATGTGCCCTTAGAGCACATGCTAAACACACGGTTCAAGAGAATATACTCTTGAACTGTGTGCATATTGCTTTGAACTTGGTGCAAATGTAAAAATCAAGGGAATATGCACACAGTTTAAGAGAATATTCTCTTGAATTGTGTGCTGCACATGTTAAGAGGACCCAAATAATAATTGTGATTTTAGCTAAAATGACGCTCCAAACGTTAATGTACATACTTTGTTCTCATGCCCCCTAACTTTGTAATTATCTTAAGAACCAAATAAGGAACCAAAGAAAGGCAGAAATGTAAGAATTAATTTATAATAATTAATTCAATCCTTTAACATAGATAGGGAAAAAAACATCTAAAATATATAGAAAATAATAATATTGTATACCTTACTTGGAATTCACGATGAACACAACAAAATTGATCTCTTCTGGATGAAAACCCTTAATAACTTTTAGGTATTATAAAATCTGTAGGATCAAAAGAGATGACCTAATTCTTCATTTATAATAATACTGATTAGTAACTCTAGTGCGGCTACTCATCACAAGCCCAAAAAGTTACTTAAATAACCAACACTAGTCATCCCATATATTAGACTTAATTAGAATTCATATGTTATACTTAATTAGACCAATTGATTAGTTTAATATATACAATTAATAACATCCCATAAAATAATATTATATAAAATAATATTACAAGGTATATATAATGTCGACAACTTCATATATTTATATACAAAGATTAAACCTGCTCCATGTCCAGTCCAACAAATGTTCAACTCAAAGGGTAAGTTGACTGTATAAAAGTATGAATCTTCATTTATCTACTCCTTGTCATACTTCCAATTCTAGTTCCGAGCACTATCTGAGTTAGGTGATGCATGTATCATAAACTTTTCGCATCAAGTTGCTCGTAGGTAGATCGATCAGAAATTTTATAAATTAAAAAATAAATAAAAATATGAATCATTGTTTGTATTATATTCCCTGGTACAAGAAATCAATTTCTCTCCATCACAACTACTCTCCCCCTCTGGTCGAAGAGCCCTACACAAGAGAGAACATTATCCTTGATGGCTTACTCCAAGGTGTAATATTAAAGAGGAAAATGAAAAAAAGGAGCCATGCATGGTTAATAATTTGATTATCTCAACAAGAAATGTGCTATTAACACACTACTTCTCTTGATATTTACGTTATTGCGAGGAAAAAAAAAACTACTTCTCTTGGTACAAAGAGAAAAACTGAAACCAGTACCCTCTCTTAAGGCATGCATGTAACAAACTTCACAAATGATTTGGCTTATTATATAATTAATCGGAGTTATTGAAGCCATTTAATACTTGTATGCTAGTATGAGTTTACACATATTCGAAAACTAAAACATACCTCTTGAATCGTATTAAATTTTGGTGCGGAAAATCTCTAACCAATCCACGACCCAGCGGCATCTTCGAATTACAATCCGTGTAAGATGAAAACGAAGCTCGATGCCACGATCCGTTCAACAAGATTTTACAGAATATTGAGAGCTCAATATTTTTGCTTGCAGTGTGCTCTTCACTCTCTCAATACATCATCAGAATTATTGTCCGATCCTCTACCTTCAAGAGAACCAAGTTCTGCATATATTAAGGAGAGAGAGAAGCTAGTGGAGGATTCACATGTCTCACAGCAAAAGCATTATCATTCACTAATGTCCAAAGACATGGGTGTCCTACACCAAATAATGGTGTATTCCACTATCATTTTCCAACATCTCCCACTCACCCATGGCGGGGACGATGTAATCCGCCAAAAATATAGCTCAAAACCAAAAACTCGTAAATCTTCAGTTGTCGGACCGTGCGACTGTTGAGTTTACCTGCAACGCGGGAGCTTTATATCAAACCCATTAAGGCCAATATAAAGACATATACCCTTTTAAAGAAAACAGTGTGGGAACTCTCACGTCAAACTCAAGTAGTTCACGTAGATGCTACAACTTATAAACTCAGAGTACTCCAGACACATTTAATTTTCACAAGGTCAAACATCTCTAATCCCTCAGAGAGCCATACTTAACCACCTTTGGGCCCATGTCCATTTCGTATCTCACTTATTACTATATCGCTATCAAAGCGCTATAGTTGTCGACAATAAGTGCAGAACTAGGTGAAATCAAATTGTCTTCCCTTTGCCCTAATACTACTCAGATATGAATCAACTGCTTTCTCAGAATCGGTCCTTATTATCTCATCAATCCTGACTGTAGGAATCGAAACCAAAGTAGCAACATTAATCCATATCTTTGTAGTATAGTCAAAGATCACAAAGAGCACTAGATGTAGGACTAATAATCCTGTCTTACTGGACTCACATGGTGAGGAACAAGGATTCATTCTCTCACCTCCATTGCATGATCGCTTAGCTCATGTAACCCTCTCACAACATACTATTTTATAGCCTTGTTGTGCGGACCTTAGTCTAGTCACTCCTAGAGTGGTTAACCCAAATATTTCAAATTGCTCGCTTATCAAAGTGTCACATTTGAAATTTCGTGTCCGGTTATCATGTTACAACAGACAATCTCTTCAATATGAGCATATGTCTTCTAGTCATGTCGTACAGATCTTAGTTAATTCAGTCGCTCCACGATCGCCTAACTCGAATTTCCAGATTGCTCGCTTTCCCAAGCGCCAACTCTGAACTTCATATCCGGCTATCAGTACAGGTTTATATAGATGGTGGGACATCTTATATTTGGTTAACTAAATTAACCTCATCTTGGCACATGCCAAGACGACATTATGTTCATTTTGCTCGCTACTAAGCGCCAATTGATTGCTTATCCAAAGCATCAATAGCTCGCTACTCAAAGTGCTAATCAAATGAACTGTCTCAACCTTGTTCGCTTTTCAAAGCGCCAAGGGTGATTGCTCGTGTGAGTGAGCCAATCAACCTGTTAACATATATTTAGTGTGTGCATATCCAATATGCATAATAACTGTGTGAACTAATAATATTTATCATGTGTGCTATCACAATCATAAGTGAGAACAAATGAATCTAGCATATATGATAAATGTCTCGAAACAATAGTGAATATCTCAAATACAAGCCATACAATGAGTGATATTCCAGTAACAAAGAAAGTACATCAAACCCTACGAAGGCCTAACGAACTAACATGTCTACAAAAGACATCTTTTGGAATAGGCTTCGCCAAAGGATCCGCTACCATAAGGTTAGTGGGTATGTACTTCAATATTACCTCATTATTCGCTATATTCTCTCTAATAAAGTTCATCCTCAGGTCAATGTGTTTCGTCCTACCGTGATACTTAAGGTCCTTAGTGTAATCTAGGGCCACTGTACTATCACAGAAAACAGTAACGAGGTCTGAAGCATTAAGGGTGACTCCAAGATCCTCGAAGAATCTCCTCAATCACATAGCTTTTTGAACAACTGACGTACATGTTACAAACTCTGACTCCATTATTGAAAGAGCAACGCAAGTCTGTTTCTTACTACACCAAGTGATGGCGCCACCATGTAGCAAGAATGCATATCCCGAGGTCGACTTATGTATTCCCTGGTTACCTCCCCAACTGGCATCGGAGTAACCAATCAATCACAGGTCCAGTCCTCCATAGCATAACATGTAGTCCAAAGTACCCTTCAAATATCGCAAGATTCTTTTGTTTGCCTTCTAATGAGCAATTCCAGAGTTTGACTGATAACGACCGAGATAACCAACCACATATGCTATATCAGGCCGAGTACACACAACTGCATACATTAGCTTTTCTATAGCATTAGCATACGGATAATGAGACATTTTCTTAATTTTCTCGGGAGAAGTAGGGCATTGTTCGGGTCCAATGGCGTCACTTTTAGTGATAGGAGTGTCTATGGGTTTGCAGTTACTCATCTGAAATTGCTCCAGAACCTTCTTCACGTAAATCTCTTGAGACAAACCAAGAAGCTTTCTTGAGCGATCTCTATAGATCTTAACTCCAAGAACATAAGCTGCTTCTCCCATGTCCTTCATCTCAAAATTAGAGGACAACCACCCTTTGGTAGCGACAATTATCTCTTTATCGTTCCCAACTAGTAAAATATCATCGACATACATCGATAGGATAAGGAATTTATCTTTGGACCGTTTGATATACACACAATGGTCTTCCTCGATTATCGTAAACCCATCACTAATGACGGCTCGATGGAATTTGAGATACCATTGTTTGGAAGTCTGTTTCAAACCACATATAGAACGTTTGAGCTTGCATACTTTGCGCTTTTGTCCTTCTACGATGAAACCCTCTAGCTGATCCATGTATATTTTCTCAACTAAATCTCCATTGAGAAAAGTTGTCTTCACGTCCATTTGATATAACTCTAAATCCAAATGTGCGACAATTGCTAAAATGAGGCGAATTAAAGCAAACCTTACAACTGGTGAGAAGGTTTCCTCGTAATCAATTCCCTCTTATTTGGTGTAGCCCTTGGCTACAAGACAAACTTTGTTCCTTTCAATGGAACCATCCACCTTACGTTTGACTTTAAACCCATTTGTTCCCAATAGGTTTTCGCCCTGGTGGAAGGTCGACCAAATCCCATACTTGATTAGTCCTCATGGACTCCATTTCATCTTCCATTGTAATTATCCATTTGTCGCTTACAACAGATGATAGAGTATCTCGATAAGATCGATGTTCCTCCTCTTCCTGCGTATCAGCCACAAAAGCATTCCCCTCAATCTCAAAGAGACGATGTGAAATGTTACCTCTTTGACTTCTACGTATTTGAGGAACAAGAGACTTCTCATTCGATGGAAAAGAATTACTCGAAGGCATGTCACTCCCACTATCTACAGGAGCCTGAGGAATATCCTCTTCGGTCTCTACTGTACGATTTGAGGTGCCTAAATCTTTTTCTATCTCATAAAGGTTCATTTCCTTGCTCACATCACCTCTGTTAGGGAAATCCATCTCAAGGAAATTCGCATCTCGTGACTCTATCTCGGATATAGTCCCATCAGGCTGCTCTCCAACAAACACATAGCCTTTGGAGTGTTCAGAATATCTCACAACGATACACTTCTTACCCCTCAGACCCAACTTCCCATGTTGATGAGAAGTGTTGTGTACGAAAGCTACTGATCCCCAGGGCCGCATATGGCCCAATTCGGGCTTTCTGCCGGTCCACATTTTATATGGGGTGGACTGAACTGATTTTGAAGGTACACGGTTAAGTATATACGTCGCAGTCAACAATGCATCACCCCAATAAGAGATAGGCAAATTTGCCTGCGCCATCATAGATCTAACCATATCTAATAATGTCCGGTTCCTCCTCTCTGCCACACCATTCTGTTGCGAAGTTCTAGGGATTGTCAGTTGCCTGATTATCCCTCTTTCTTCACATAATGCTTTAAACTGATCGGACAGATACTCGCGGCCTCGATCAGTTTTTAGTGCCTTAATACTTTTGTCTAACTGTTTCTCCACCTCAATCAAATAACGTCTAAAACTTTCTAATGCCTCAGACTTATTAGAGATCAAGAAAGTGTACCCGAAGCGCGTATAGTCATCTATCATTGTGAGAAAGTAGGAATGTTCATGCCTTTTTTTCACATTCAAAGGGCTACAAATGTCTGAATGAATGAGTTGCAAAGGTGTTTCTGCCCTAGTAGTTTTACCAAATGGTTTTCTAGTTGATTTACCTGCTAAACAATGTTCACATATGGGTAGATTGACCTTAGCGAGTGGGCCTAAAAGACCTGCTCGAGTTAACCTAGCCATTCTATCCTGTCCAATATGACCTAATCTAGCATGCCATTGAATTGAACTATCATGATCATTTTCAACAAGTAATGAATAAGAATCATCCCCATTAATACTAGAGTCAATATCATCCAAAACCATAAAACTATTTGATAAAAAACCATATCCATAAATATTCGTCCCAAATAAAATTATTACAGAATTATTCTCAAAAACAGCAGAATATCCCAAACGTAGTACTGATAAAACAGAAAATAAATTCTGCCGGATATCAGGTGCATAAAGTACATCATATAGGGTCAATGCTGAGCATTCAAGATGTCTTCTTTCAATTCATGTAAGTACCTAGTGTAATGATTAATTTAATTGATTTTATTCTATGTAATAGCACATTTCGATATAATTTATTTAACATATATAGCAAATTGGCTATAAAAATAGAAATTACTACTCAGCAGGAAACTAAACTATATATTCTGGAATTAATATATCAAATAGAAAAAACAGCAGTTTCTGGAGAATAGCAACAATCTTGGGAAGTTGCAAGGAAATGATGAGTAGTGGAGGAGAATCCGTGGTCGACTTGGAGTGGATCGAAAAAGAGATAGAGATGTGAGCCATCTCCAACTCCATAATCAGCAAGTGTGGCTTCATTTTCGATCATCAAGTTGTTATCGAGCACCAGGATGAGTCGATCATGAGGAAGGTTTTCTTGAGATTCAATCTCTCTCTTTAGGTCTGATACCCTCGCATCTTTTTCGGCAACTTGAATGTAGAACAATTTTCCTGTTAGTATCTCTATCACCACCTTCATATATAATTATAATTATAATTATAATTATACTGTTTGTTTTAATTACTCATGATCAGCATTTTAATTGAGGGAGACTATATATATATATATATAAATTAATGATGATCCATATATAATTAAAATGAAAGATGGTCATAAGGTCGGCATTGTGTATAGATTAGTTAGTTCGGTAACAACCATGCCTAAGAAATGGGGAAAATGAGAGTACTGCAAGCATGTGATTTCAACCTTGATATATGCCATTCAGTTGAATTAGTCAGTTCAGTTGATATCTACCACATATATAATTTCACCAGCAATATTATATATGTTAAGGGTATGGACGTCATTACAAAATTGTTAAATCCTAAGACTGCTGGACCTTATCATTTTTTACAAGAATTAAAAAGGCCAGCCCCAAATCAAGTTGATTTCCAAATCAATATTAGCTACTCCCCACTTTTCAAAATAAGATATTATATTTTTTTTATTCATTTTAAAATAAAAAAAATATATTTTATTTTAAAATTATAAAAGATATTTTCAATTTATCATTTACTTTTACAAACAATTTGAAGTACAACACTTATTTACTTTCTCTCTCAAAAATTTAAGGGTAAATAGTAAATAAAAATTTGTTTATAAAAATCTCTGTTATCACAATGTATATCTACTTTCGAAACAAAGTTATTATTTTGCCTCACCCAGCCCAGCCCAGCTGCTACAAAAGCCCGAACCTGAATTGGTTCGGACATGGCCATCCCTACTTATTAAAAATTTAAAAGTCCATTTGATAACTAAAAGAAATTTTTTAATTTTAAAAATAAAATGCAATGACACTCTCTCTAAACAATCATAATAACATTCATCGATTAACATTCATCGATTACTTCTCTAATTTTTTTAAGTAACAATTCATAACTTTACAAACTTTTAGAATTAACCAAATAAAATAATAAGTGGACTCTAACTTCAAGCTCATGTGAGAAAGATCCTTATGTGAAATAAATATTTTTACTTGTAAAAATATTAGTGTTTATGTTTATGACATACATGTATGTATGGCTGTATTCTTTCAAATTGCCAAACACAATATACCATTAAAATCTTATCACTCGTAATCTCGTAGTGTGTAATAAGATTTTTAATAATGACATTTTCAATAATTAGATTTTTACTGATAAGATTTTCAGTAATGAGATTTTGAATATTTTTATTCTTAACTATGATTTTAATAAGGTAGAAATATCCACATTTGTCTTATCACTTGTAATCTCATTATGCGTGATAAGATTTTTAACAAGAATAATTTTATATTCACAAACTATATGTAAATAATTATGTATAAATGGTAGGACTCATTTAATAAATATTAATAAAAAAATAATAATTTATATATTAATTAATTTATGAAATTAATATTTTCACAAGTAGAAGCGATAGTTCTACGAGGTTCCTTTCACATGAAAAGTAAATGAGACTCACATTTATGTGAGAGACACTTTGTGAAAATATCATGTTTTACTTGTGGAAATAACAATGAGTAATGCTAAAGACACAAACTATACACAAAAAGTATACACACACAATATAAAAAAGAGAGAAAAAATAGGAATCGGGATTTACTATTAGATAGTTTACACATTTCTATTAGTAAACAATACATGAGTCTTATTTTTTATGCGCAACTTTTTGATTATCTTTTTAATTACCATAAATCACCTCCTATTTAATTTCATATAAATTTTGATTTATTTGGTAGTGTCCTATCACAATTCATTTTCTCATTGCCAACAATATCTAATTATCTATTTTTTTTGTTACAAAAATATTTATTTTTATACAGTAATGGAATTGATATTTCAATAAGTAAAATTTGATATTTTTACAAGCTCTCTTTCACATGAATATGAGATTTAATTATTATTCATGTGAGAGAGACCTTATAAAACTATCACTTTTATTTGTAGAGAGATCGATTGCCATTATTAAAACACAAAATGATCATGTAGTATTTCGACTGATCTTGGCCCAGTTATGAGCAGTTGTAATTTCCTTTTTTATAACTCCGTATAATATATCACCTCCTATTGTCAAACTATTTTTAATTTAGTTAAATCCCTATTATAGTTTATACTAGATACAAACCCCCGCGTTGCGGCGGGATTATTCATTTTGTTAATAATAAATGTGTATGTGCAATTAATAAATTAAATTATAATAAGAAGATGGTAGTTTTGTCTCACGGGTTGACAGTAAATTCATGTTTTTCATTGTTTTATGACATGTATGGTTTATGGTTGATTTTTTCAATTTTTGGAAACACGATCCTTGCATATAGACAAACATGAATCAGACAATTTTGCAACGTGCACTACATATTATATCTCATGTTGACATAATTACATATATCATGGTAAAATCGAAATTAAAAAACTAAGGTTTCTCGTTAATGTTAGGGTTTGAGAGTTAAAATGAAAGATGTGAAAATACCTAAATGTATGCAAAATTAATCTTTTGAGCGGGTTATGAAGTTATTCGAGTACACAAAAATCTATCCACTTTCACTATTTGAAATTCGATCTTTGGGATGAGTGAGTGTATTAGAATGAAGTTCCTCCAAGTAAAAGATTATTGTGTTAGCAAAAAAATAATAAAATTTGTTAGTAGTACAAAAAAGAAGAATAAAAGAAGCAAAGTAATATTATTGTATAGTAGAAAAGTGTAATATTATTTTTTTAATTTGAATAAAAAAATACTTGTATTGTGTTAATCACGGATAAATAACAGTAGTAGACTAAATAAAAGAAATATAGCAATAGTTGGCTAAAAGAATACATGTGTTGTGGTAATCACAGATAAATAGCAATAGCAATAGTAGACTAAAGAAAAGAAATATAGTAGTAGTAGGCTAAAATAATACATGTGTTGTGCTAATCACGGATAAATAGTAATAGTAGGCTAAAGAAAAGAAATATAGCAGTAGTAGGTTAAAAAAATACCTCTGTTATGCTAATCACGGATAAATAACAATAGTAGGATAAAGAAAAGAAATATACCAGTAGTAGGCTAAAAGAATTTTTGTGTTGTGATAAAAGAATACTTTTGTTGTGATAATGACGGATAAAAGATTATGTAAACTTTTATAGGTGGAAGTTATAACTTTTTGATATACAACAGTAGTAGGATGAAGAAAACAAATTGTGATAATAACGGATTAAATTATGTTTTATTTATTAGTTCTCCTAATTTTAATAGGATTCAAATCTCCAAATTTTAATAAGATTTAAATTACTAAAATTTTAAAATGCAGTTATATAAATTAGTGTATATTTTAAATTATTAAAATATTAAAATGCAGTTAAAAGTTTTAAATTTTAAATTAGTGTATATCTGTGTATATCTTAAATTATTAAAATATTTAAATTAGTGTATATCCACCCCAATTAGTGTATATTCACCCCAATTATTTATAGATAAAATTTTAAAATGCAGTTACAGATAAAAGATATATATTGTTTGGTACTTTAAGTGCAACCAATGATGTATATCTGTGTTTATTTTAAAAATTTTAAATTATTAAATCAGTAAAAGATATATATTGTTTGGTACAACCCCAAGCGTTGCGGAGGGATTATTTATTTTGTTAATTATAAATTTATATATGTAATTAATAAATTAAATTATAATAAGAAGATAGTATATAGGTAAATTGAAAATTTATCTGAGAAATGTATAACAAAAAACCCAATTATGAGATGATAAAAAAATTCAAAATCAAATTATTGGATAATATCAAATATTTGTGCGTTATAGTTATTTGCAAAATTGGGATAGTAAAAAAAATTATAAATCAAATTATTGGATAATATCAATTTGGAATTACTGCAATATTGGGATATAATATCAGTTTAGATTTGTATGCATTACATATTTATGGGATAATGTTACATTTTTTATGTAAGTACAGAACTAAAAAAGAGTAAAATACAATGACACCCCATATAGATAATTATAATAACACTTGTCACCCCTCTAGTTTTTCAATTAACAGTCAGTAATAATTTTGCATTGCGGCGTGATTATTCATTTTGTTGATTATAAGACAAATAATATTTTTTGTTGTTAAACGCCAAAAACTAAACTATCAACATACTCAATTACTCTAATTAGAACAACTCCATTAAAATATATTGTTTAAAAATATATATATTATTCATGAATTAAAATTTAATGACATGTAAGGATAAATATGTCACTTTATTTATTTAGTCAACCCTAAAAACTTGTAGGTTGTAGGGTACTAACTGATACTTAAAAATTTAGATGGGAGTTGAGTATTATTATGATTGTCTAAAATATAAATGTAATTATCATAATTGAAAAACCAATTTATTGAATAATATCAATTTAGAATTGGTGCAATTTTGGGATATAATATAAATTTAGATTTGTTATTCTAACCTTAACTAATAGATATAATAAAAAAATAGAGAGTAATAATTATAATATAAATATTTCTTGGGTGATTTTATTAGATATTATTTG
The DNA here is from genome assembly GCA_034770075.1 of Aralia elata. NCBI lineage: Eukaryota > Viridiplantae > Streptophyta > Magnoliopsida > Apiales > Araliaceae > Aralia > Aralia elata. Next base: position 90,440,704 of record CM068385.1, read on the forward strand.
ATATCAGTTCAAAAATCAAATTATTGGATAATATCATATATTTTTATGTTCGAGTTATCTGTAAAAATGGGATAATTAAAAAAATTCAAAAGTCCAAAGTCCAAACTCAAGCGTTGTGACGGGGTGTTATTTAGTTTGTTAATTATAAATTTGTATTTTATGAAATAACCCTTAGTATGCTTGTTTCTTGTTTGATAATCTAAGACTGTAATATTTTTTTTAAGATGGTATTTTTAAATTAAAATTGATTGATTATAGTACCTATAAATAATTAAATATTAATTATGTAATTTTTTAATTACAACGTAATTATTATAAGTCTTTCGCACATAAGAAAAATTAATGAACATAAAAAATTATAAAAATAAGATAGTACTCAATCAATATAACTAAATAAAAATTATCCCAAAGAATTAAAATAATACGATCATAAAATAAGAATATCAGTTTGGATTTTTAGGATGAGAATAAAATTTAAAAAAAATTGGAAAATTTTAGACGTGAAAATTATATGTAAATTAAATTCAATAGTTCAATTTATGATTTTTATGTTATAATATTGAGAAATTAAATTAGTTGATAATATTAGAATAGTTTAAATTTTAGATTTTTTTATATTAGTAGTTTTTAAAAGTTGGATATAAATTTATATTACAGATTGTTGTGTGAGCATGTATAATATAAATAATATTATAAATCTTTCTGTAATTTGGATTCGTTTTTGGTAGTATTTGTTTAAAGAATTTTTTATTTTAGTAATTGTTAAAATTTTGGTTAGAAATCTATTACATAATGTTGTGTGAGGGGTAATTAATGTTGGAGGAGAGGTAGTGCATTTTAGTATATATAATAATAGGTAATATATAATAGATAATAGATTGGAGAGCATTAATGAGGCATGACAAGTGTTGAATTGTGGGATTGACATATGTTATGATGTGTTCATGTTAATTGCGCTTTAGTATAATTAATAAGTCCTTACTAATTAAAATAATTATCTATTTACCATAAATCATCTCATATTTTTATACGATTTTGGAATTAATTTTATATTCTTACGGCTAATAATATCTATTATTATTTTACTACTAAGTATAATTACTCGAGTTTAAATAGAATTTTATTATTACTTAGATAATATAATTTTAGAATACAATAATTTCACTGTAAAGGTCTTATACCTACTATTAATTAAAACATAACTACATTTAATAGTATAGTCTTTTGTATTTCCTAATGTGTGTGTGTCTATATATATATATATATTATAATAATAATAATAATAATAATAATAATAATAATAATAATAATAATACTCCATTTATTACAAAATATATGATTAATTTTGACATTTTAAAGTTCATTTGATATATTTTAAAATTTAATTTAGATAAAAATTTCTTTAAATTATAAACTATACAAATATTACTACAAATTATAAGATTTATCTTTTTAAAATGTATAATAAATTACATTAATTTTTAATTTAAAAATATTTAAAATTGACTTAAAAAAATCAACATTAATCTTATATTCGAATGAGAAGGCGTATTATGTTACACATATTTGTAACGGAGTTTTTTTTTAGTAAATTATTATTGGAAAATTTTGAATTTATTTATTTTTCTGAATACTTTATTTCATATAAATATTATTATTAGATAGCTAGGTAATATATATAGTTTAGAATTGGAACCAACTACCTATGAAGATCAATTACCCAATCACTAATCATATGATTCAATGGTTAAATTCAAAATAAAAATAACTGCTCAATTTGATAAGTATCTATAATTATAATAAAAAAATCAATACTATACTAATTTTGCAACATGACCCGTGTGTCATGTCGTACGGTATAAAGAGTTTGCAAGTATAATTATTCGAGTTTATGTAATATTATATTATTACACATAAGATAATTTTAACTATAATTATTTTTATATGAAGGTCATCTTGCCTATATGTTCATAATATTAAGCAATATGAATTTATATTAAAAAAAATTTAAAACTTTTGGTGAATTATTATTTTAAAATTACAAATTAAATTAAAAATTTACTAATAATTTATTATATACAAAATTCAATATTAGTCAATAATATAATTTCAAAAGAGATCAATTTTCTTGTGTCTCACTTACCTCTATATTGTCTGTAAGAACGAACTGGGACGATCTCTTAGCGAAGAATGTCGTGCAATTCGGTAATAACAACTCAGATGAAAAATATAGTCCATATTACTAGTATTAAAATATAATTACAATATAATACAATCACCATTAAAATATTTTATATATATATATATATATATATATATAAAGTTACAAAAAAAAATAATATAGTAACTTTACGTAAGATCCCAAAATAATAAGCTTGAAAATTTAAGTTAATTATGCATAAATCAAGTATGTACAAACAGGTGACGTGCCTTTTACTTTTTCACCGTGCCTTTTAGTTTCTCAGACACTTGGTAAAGGGTTTGGACTTTGGAAACTATAGTCTATAAATACCTTCAATTTCCTTCACTTCTAGAATATACAAATAACATAAATAATTGTCCTACTTGTGTAACACTTGGTTTTTGTAAAGGTATTAATAAAGTCTGAACTTTATGATTAAGATTAAGAACTTATGAGTTGTGATCTTTATATCTTAAATTTTATTACTATTATTATGTGAGTTTGTATTTCTTACTTATTTTGAGGCTCTTTTTTTTTTTTTTTACTAATTACGAAAGTATATGTTTTAGTGATATTTTATAACTTATAAATTACTTATGTCTTGTTAAATTTATATACTTGTAATAATATCTCTTCATAGTAAGGCGAACAATTGTGTTTGTTTGTTTATTTGTTTGTTTTTTTAATGTATAAAGGTGCTCCTCAAACTATTTATATTTTCTTATAAATTTTATAGATAAGCCCTATATTATATATATGTAATCGTAAAAATGTATTATTGGACGATTGTTATAGTAAATACTCAATCTTAAGTGCAGCAGATTTTCATTGGGTTTTTTTTATCTTTCCGTAAATGTTAGAATTTACATAATATAAACTTACTTCTAATTTTTATCATGGCTTATTTTAATAATTTCTCCCGATCAGGAGAAGATAATTATTATATTGGTATGAGACAAACATAGTTTTATGAGTATTAAAATTTTGAAAAAAATTAAATTTATTAATAATAATAATCATGTTTAAATATATCATATTCATAGTTTCAAACCTTAATATTTATATAATAAAGTTTAACAAAAAATAGAACCTTTTATTCCCTGAACGATTGTAAAACCCGGCAAAATGAGTTTAATTTGATTTTGTTTCAAAATAAATTAGAAAAAAAAATAAATATGAACTTTAGAAATAATGAGAACCTGACGTTGGAGAAGAAATCCTTAGCCTTAGCCCGACATTTAAAAAAAAAAATCTAATAGTAAAATAGTTCCCAATATTGATATGATTAAAAAAAATTCACACACACACACACACATATATATATATATATATATATATATATTCAATTAACTGAATTAAAAATCCCAAAATTCTAACATTTCCCAGTCTCTTATCTCTTTCGTACTTGGTTTCTTAATTGTTCCTTCACCATCTTCTGAAAAAGGTATGATTTTTTACTTTGTTGAGTCCTATTAATTAAAATTTCATTTTAATTAAAAAGACCTCCTTTTGGATAATATAATTGTCCCTATGATTTAGAATCATCTGGTTCGTTATTTGTATTGCTAATCGATTCTTTGCTATTCTTCGTATATCGGGTATATATGGGTATTGGGCATGAATTAATGTTGATTTCTTTTGGACATACCTATGGCTATCATAAAAATTGATTTTGCTTATGCAAGGTGTTTGATTAATTTCGGATTCTTCATTTGTTGGTGGGAAATAATGCGACTTAGAAAGTTTAACTCTTTATCTAAAATTAATCATGTGATACCAATGCATAATTATGTTTTTCATTGTATTTGGTCTTCTGCGTCTCATAGTCTTCCTCCCTAAATTAATGTTATTAAGTAGTTTATTTATTATAATTCATGTACCTAATGCCGGAGATAAGGGCTAGGCTTGTGAAGTTCAAATGAGATTGAATTATTTTGAGATTTTTATCAAGCGTTCTTGTTTTTTTTGCTCTATCTCTTTGATGAATTTTCATTGAGTGTGAGTATTTTATCCCGAAGTGTTCTCTTGTGTTTCTTTCTCTCTTTTCATCATCCAGTGTCAAATCATAGTTGAAGAATATATATATATATCTATATCTATATATATCTATATCTATATATATATATATATAGTGCCTTTCCTCTGCATACCACCCGCCTGCGGGTGATAAATAAATTAATTGACTGACCATTCCACTTGCGGCAAATAAGGTAAAGCATGCACCTTTCTCATTAAAAAATAAATAAATTCCCCAAATAAAGAAATAAGACTCTCTCTCTCTTCTTCCTCCAAACAAAGAACATAGGGTAGCTACAGGGAGAGAAACCTTCTTACTGCAAAACAAAGCATTATGAGGAAATGTCCTCAAAACGTCTCAAAGATTAAACATTCACCATATTGTGTTTTCAAAAATAAAAATAATACAATAAGTTTAACTAGAATTCATTCAAAGATATCCTCAAAATACAATTTTTTTTGAATAACATAACAGCTTTGATGTCCAAACTTGCAGCAGTATTAACACCTCCAATAATTTCATAAATTGCACTCAAAATGATATATCTGTCAATATATATATATATATATATATATATATATATATATATATATATATATATATATATATATATATATATATATATATATATATAAGTCAAGTACTAGAAATAGAGTTTTGTACCAAAAAAAAGAGAAAAGAAATGTGGAATTAAATTACCAATGGATGAATATTTTCATTATTAGGACTTGCATCACTAGAATGTTCTTTGTCATCGGTTGATCTGCATGAATGATTTTCATTGTTAAGACTTGCATCATTACCATAATTTTTACCAACTTAAAGTAAAAAAAAATATACGATAATTTAAATAAACTAAATGATAATTTCTTACCGATTTGTAAGCATTGGACAGTTTCTTTTATCATGTGCTTGTCCAACTTTGCCGCATCCATTACAACGTCTCACTTTAGAATTTTTTGCCTTCACTAGTGCCTTTTCTTTCCCCCCTTCATCCTTTTGCCACATCCTTTTGCCCTTACTTGACTCGGTTCATAATAACTATGTACTAAATTACCATCCATGTTCTCCAAAATTGGTACACTACTAGAAATTGGTACACTACTAGAATCAATTATTTGATTAGTTTTTACCCCACTTGTACTACAACCAACCATTAAATTTATTTTCTCAAGTGTACTACCTAAAGCATCGATCAAAACTTTTTTTGCTTCCGCACTTGAGAGAGCTTTATCAACTACATCCAAACAACACTAAATGAATCTACTCCGCTCCAAGAGATATGATTTGTCATCAACTATCTCCATGGCACCATCATTATAACTATCTCAGATTTTGCTGATTTTGTCCATCTCATCAAAATGTATTCATTTGGCAATTTTTTAAAATCATGATATTTATGCAAATATGCTAAAATGTGTCTATATGGAATTCCTGAGCTTTCAAATTTTTTGCATGTGCATGAAGCAAAATTCGAACTCTTTTCATAAATAATTTGTCTACCTCCATACTTCTCACCACCTTTTCTTTGAATCTTATACGCACAATGACTGTTTGACTCACCCACATAATTAAATTTATAATTGAAACTCTCCAATAACTCATTTTGGAATTTATAGAACATTTCATGTGTGTAAATATCAACCATTTGCACCAAAATATCATGAAATTTTTTTAATTTAGGCTTCTCAGTCATGTCTTTGTTATCGGCAATCAATACTTCATGACGTTGACGTACTAGTCCCCTATTAAACTGAATCATAAAATCCACTAATGAATTTTTTTTAGAAACAAATTTCTTGAAGAATGAATGAGAACTTTCCGCTCGTTGACTACTTGACATGTCGGCAGAAAAAACGTGGTTCACATATGCAGGCACCTACCTCGAACGAATATCGTACATTGACTGTAACCATTTGTTATCACTTAACCCACTTTTCTCAATAAGGTCCATCCAATTTGAGTCAAATTCTTCCTCAGTCTCTAATTTCCATATACAATTAGAAAATTCCTTATAGTAAGCACTATATTTCAATGAATCTATCTTCTCAGAAAATTTTGTTAATATGTGCCAACTACAATACCTATGAAAAGTACTTGGAAGAGTTTGGGAAATTGCATTTGTCATTGCTGGGTCTTGATCAGTAATAATCATTTTAGGGGCATTACCTGGCATAACTTCCAAAAATTGGTTGAATAGCCATACAAAAGAATCTATAGTCTCATCACTTAAAAATGCACAAGCAAAGATAATAGTCTGGCCATGATTATTAACACCCATAAGTGGTGCAAATATCAATCCGTATCAATTGGTATTGTATGTAGTATCAAGGACTACTACAACTCGTAATCTCGTCTAGATGTTACATCGACCCAAAAACAATGAGTAATCCTTTGATCATCATTAATCTCAATTTTGAAAGTGAATGAAGGATTCTTTTCTTGTTCTAATTTTAAATATTCATACAACATTTTCCCATCATGCCCCTTCATTTTATTACGCTTTTTTCTTTCATAGTTATATAAATCTTGTTGTGTACAACCAATATTTTCAAACCCTCCCGCTTGGACTCCAAAAAATTGAATTGTTGATGAGGCGGTATATTTACCATGTTAAATTGTTCAGACAAATATATTTGGGCACTCGAAACATTGCGATGAGATCTCAAAAGATGAGTTCTTCTAGGGGTTGACAACGGGTGACTATGGCCCTCAACAAATACTCTCACCACATATGCGCCCAATTTTGACTTCACAACAGAAAGTTTTGCATTACAACTCTCTCTTATTGACCCCCGCCGTCTTTTTGTTTCGATGTCTACTATTATTGAACTCTTTCCTTGTTTAGAACAAACATATTCCTTCCGTATGATCTCATCACTTACCCACCATTCTTTTTTTGGGTCCAATTTCGAACACTAAATCTAGCTTCTTTCGCATATACATTGTAAAATTTTTTAACATCATCTAGTGTTTGAAATTCTTGACCTATCCTAGGCTTGAGTTCAAGTGCTACATGATGATTGTAAACAATATTCTCCATGCTCTCTCTTTCAATCAGCTCTATATCTCCCTCCCCACTTCCCTCTACATCATAATTTAAATTATCTTCGTTTTGTACTTTAAAGTTCACAATATCCATTTTAACAAACTGACAAAAATGCAAAAGTAATTAATATGAAGAAAAATAAATTCAACATGTTTAATATGTACGTGATGAAAAAATAACTGCAAATAAAAGTACTATTTTCCAAAGAAAAAAGAAGGTGATAGTATTAAAAAAATTAAATTTAATCATACAATAATTTAATCATTAACAATAATTATTAATCTCTAACCTACAAAACTGAAATTTACATCCATGAGAAAGTATTTAAAATTTTTGAAAATGGTGGACAGAGAAATCATACCTTGAGGATCACACGCGAAAGTCTCCTGATATTGCTAACGAATTACTTCCGCACTGATCACACGCGAAAGTTTCATGTTGAACTTTTATTGTCTAACGAATTACAGGGAAAGAAAGTAAAATGGGGTTAAATGAGCTAGCTAGCTTGCTTTCTTTCTTTGTTTCTCTCTCTGTAGCTACCCTCTGTTCTTTGTATGGAGGAAGAAGAGAGAGAGAGTCTTATTTCTTTATTTGGAGAATTTATTTATTTTTTAATGAGGAAGGTGCATGCTTTACCTTGTTTGCCGCAAGTGAAGTGGTCAGTCAATTAATTTATTTACCACCCGCATGCAGGTGGTATGCACAGGAAAGGCACGTGTGTGTGTGTGTGTGTGTGTGTATATATATATATATATATATATATATATATATATATATATATATATACACCCTTGCCTAATCCATTCAACAACCAAAGGTACGTAATGTTCGAATTCAATGTCTAATTAAACTACAACAACATTGGGTATAATATTGTTTCTGCTGTTTAGACATCGACATTAATAAACTTATATAACTTTCATGAACAAACTTTGTTTGTGGAAAATGGATAATTAAGTTTTTCTTTCATGTTCTGTGCACGTGTGATGAGGTTGTACGTATTTCTGAAAAATTAAGAAGTCTTTAATTACTCCTATCTAGTACTTGCATTTAGTTGTTAATTAGCTGAAAGAAAATTATGCTTGATCATTAGAACAATTCACTCCCTTTGTCCCAAAATGAGTCGCATTTTCTTGTTTTCTGCAACTCAAATATTGGCTAGTCTCCTTTGTAAAAAAGAAATTAAGTCTAAAATGGGAATTAAGGATGTTTCATACATTAAACCTAACCTCTATTTGATATCAATATTTATATTATTTTTTGTTTATTTCGTTAGGAGTTCCAATCAGAAATTGAAAACTTTATGTATAATAAGATTATGGAGAAGAGAATTAATAGAACTTTTATTTTCCTTCTGGACATAAATAGATGCCTTAAGGCTATTTTTACATTGTGCAGGTCATTCAACTACATGCATGGTGATCAGATGGAGAATGCCTCCATATTTCTTGTGCAGGTAAAACTACTATAACTGTACATGAAGCCTTTATTATCAATATATATTACGTGCGTGTACATGTTTTCTTTTCTTTTTTCTCCTAGATCTGTAATCAGGCAAATCTTTTTCCTTTTTATTTTATTTTTATTTTTTATCTCCCCACTAATAGGCTGACATTGTGAAGACAGAGCACATAAAGATTCATGGTTTTCAAATAGGCACCTGGCCATTAAATTCTAACTATAGTTCCACTTCAACTCATTTCGGTAATAAGAATATTTCGTGAACTTCATGATATGCTCCTATTATATTACAACTTTCTTTGTTATAACCTATATATTAAACTTGGTTTGATGCAAATACGTTTGTGTCAAATAGGTCCTTCTGATGTTTTTCTTTCTGATTTTTGATGTATCAGGCCACTAATAACTTGAAGTTGAGTTCACCCAAATTAGTAAATTAATGTACGTAGATATTGTGTTTAAGTTCTGGTCATTTAGTAAATGATGTTAGATTTATGTTCAAGTTGGATTCTTAGTATTTATGTAAGTCCTTGCTAATCTTACATTAATTTAAGTCGGAGTTAGTAATGAACCAGCTCAAGCTGAGCTTGTCATGAAATGAAATTGATGAGAGCAATAAACTAGTTTCATTCAGCAAACTTGGACAAACATAAAAAATGCCATAAATAAGATGAGATCTTAAAACGAGATGTAATTCTGTATATGTGCATACCTAGAAAGGGGGTGAATAGGTGTCTAAGCTAAAAGTGATAAACAATGATTTTTTTTTTGATTTTTCTACAACAGGTTAAAATCGGACAGGTATGTGTGTCTGCTTTAACTTATGTTCTTCCTTAGTTACTATAAGATAGGATACCCTGTTTGCTTATGTGTTTAGATTAGTATATCTTCAAGCGAGCAGCAGAACAATATATGCAGAAGTGAACAATTCAAATGCAGAATCAAAGAACCAACAGAATAATAAGCACACCAAGATTTTTTATGTGGTTCGAACCTTATCCTCTAATCCAATGGCCTAATTCACATCCAATACCAATTGGTATTGAAGACTCCTTTTATTAATTAAACTGTTTAAACAACATACAAGTACTCCCTGTTCAAATAAGTTTTGCTATGATTTGGACACGACTGCCCCCTTGCACCTCTGCAACCTTGAAAGCTTCCTTTGAGCAGTTCCAATCCATTACTGGATCGACCAAGCCAAACAAGGCTTGGAAACATATTTTAATATGAAGGAATGTAATTACAATATACTATGATTTTTCAACCCAAAAGGAATATTAATAACAAGGCACAAAATAGTAGCTGAAATTTTTTCTTTGAAAGCTCTTTAATCTCAGAAGATATATTTCATATAGTATCGTGTCTCTTTTAATTAGCCAAGAAGAAAGAGTATATACAATAAGGAGACCAACAACTATAAAATATTGTTAATATGATTGCCCAAATCTTAGATGAAAAAAAACATATTTTTAGCATTAAGATCAGGTCCAACGGATATGACTAAACAACCTTTCAAAATAGATTTTCAAAATAAAGCAATTTGAAAAAGCTTAATTGAAGGAAGGAAAAGATATTAGAAACAAATTTGATTTTATATGATCTAACTGATAGAATCCCAATTAGTTTGCATGACTTATTCTATTTCCATAATAGACTCCCACTGTAACGACCGGGAATTCTGAAATTTCCTTGTAATTCGAATTTTTGAATATTAATGAATATTTTATCTTTTATTAATATTATATTTGTGTTACGTGTTTAAGGGTTGCGTGACAACCTGGATTATGTGGATGCATGAAATTTTACGTGCTGCAGTTTTGTTTAAGTGAATAATTGATTTCGCGTAGCGTCGCTAAATCACTATTCACGGGGCACGTTTCCCGAGGCACTATTCATGCCAGATATTTTTGTGTCTTTTTCAATGTTAATAAATTTCATAAATACGTGTATGCGTACAAATAATTTTTCCAAGTGTCGGAAATCTTATTTGAGCTGATACGTGATTTTACCCGTATCCGAAATGCATTAAATGGGTGCTCCGAATATTTGGACAAATCCCATAATAATTATTTTTACCCATCCCAATATTTATGGTAATACCCATTTTAATTTTTGGGTAGAGTTATTTACCAGTTTTGGTACAACAGTGGGAGTATTCGGGTATTTATTTTGGCTTATTATTCTAAGTGGGAAACAACCTAAACCCTTGGGCCAATCAAATGCAAGGAGTAGAGTGGATAGCCGGCAGCACGCTGCCATTTTATGGGCTCAATGCCCTAATTTTCCTAAAGGCTAGACTTTCTTGAGCTACCAAGCTTTGTGCTGCAGAAAGAGTGAGAGCATAGTAGAGAGAAGAGAGGTGCAGAAAAGGAAAGAAAAAGGAGGAGTTCAGGTGTTGAATTCCTTCATTCTCCCAAGCCTTATTCATCCGACTCCTTTCCTTTCATTCTCTTATACTCGGCTTATTTCCAAGCTTAGTCCTTTTGCTAGCAAGAAGAGAGCTACAGAGAGGGAGGGAGTGGTATAGAGAGAGGGAGCGGAAGAACAAGAACAAAGGGAGAGGAAGAGAAAGAAACTTGAAGGAAGAAGAAAGGGGAGACACGGGTGGAGAAGAGAGGAGCCAAAGAAGTGGAAGGAGAGTCTCAAGCCTAGCCTACAAGTTCGCTAGCATCTTGGAGGGATTACAAGAGGTAATCATCTCACTTGACACATCTTCATTTGATTTTGGTTAAGGTTTTCAAAGTTTCATGGTTGTAGAGCTTTTAAGCTTATGGGTTGGTTTTGCTGCGATTCTTGTCGTTGTTATTTGTTTTGCATGTTTGTAAGTGTTGTTAAGAGACTATGTAAGCTATTAACAACATCAAAGTGGAACAAAAATGAAAGAAATCATTACCTTAGCTTAATGGAGCAAGAACAATGAACTGTTGATCAAGAACATGGACTGTTGGACGAAATTAGAGGACCATTGTAGATATTTTCATGTCTTATAATTTTGGTTAATGCTATATGTATATGAATCTATAGGAGTCTTATGGTTCATATTCTAAGCTTTCCATAGCCTCTAAAATGGCCTAATTCCGAGTTGCAACGAAGAAGTTACGAAAGTTTGAAGTTTGTGTGCCAAAACAGGGCTTGTTGGCGAGCTCGACAAAGAGGAGCCCTTCGGGGGCGAGCTCATTGGCCTAGGGGCGAGCTCAGCCCTTCGGGGGAGAGCTCATTTGGCCTAAGGGCGAGCTCAGCCCTTTGGGGGCGAGCTCATTTGGTCTAGGAGAGCTCGACAGAGAGGAGGCGAGCTCATTTGGTCTAGGCGAGCTCGACAGAGAGGAGGCGAGCTCATTTGGTCTAGGCGAGCTCGACAGAGAGGAGGCAAGCTCATTTGGCTTAGGGCGAGCTCATCATAAAGTGGGCGAGCTCATCATAAAGTGAGGGCGTGCTCATTAGAAAGGAGGGTGTGCTCATCAGCTCATGGGCGAGCTCATCGGAGATGTGGGCGAGCTCATGGGCGAGCTCATCGGAGAGGTGGGCGAGCTCATCAAGAGGAGGGCAAGGAGAAGAAGCTCCGGGGCGAGCACACACCCTTTAGGGCGAGCACAAGCCCTCTGGGGCGAGCACAAGCCCTCTGGGGCGAGCAGAAGCACTCCGGGGCGAGCTGGTTATGCGATGCAGACCTCCTTTAGTAAAACGGACCTAACTTTCTCATATAAACTCCAAATTCGATGATTCAAGATGATCCGGAAAGCTTAGAGATAGACCTATAACTTCCATTAATTAGAATTGAAATTTACTACCTGGAGTAATTTTGATATTGACCGTTTTTAGGGCTATTGTGTAAACAGAAGGGGTCGGTCAAGCGCGTGTGCAACGTGTAATGCTTCCGACAATAAAAGACATTGTTCTAAGCCCAAAAACATGAATGTTATGAATTATAATGATACTTAGCATTAAGCAATGAGTATTAGATAAATCGAATGGGCGTGCTAGACGTACGCAATTACGTGTCGCTTGGGCATTCGAATAGGCAAGGTTGGCGTGCGGACGCGCAAGCGTCATAACGCTGTAACTTGTATGTATAATCTTATTTAATATTTTGTTTCTTATAAGAATGAAACATTATAGAGTAGTATAAACCATTATTTAGTATCCAGTATGTGGCTAATTGTTATGCGAATATGTACTTAATTGTGTAGGACATTAAGGAGCGTGTGTTGTAATATTGTAGCAGGCGCACCAGGCAAGTTTCCTAACGCTTGTCTAACCCTTGTGTTGGGCAAGTTTCTCTAACCTTACTCGAATTATATTTTGAGCAGTTTTCATATGTTATACAGGTGTTGTATATTGTTACAAGTTTCATGACTCAAATGGAGTTATTACTTTTGAATCATATTAGTGGATTAATTATTGTCAATTACTCCACCTCCAAGATAATTATTGATATTCGCAGCTTATGCATTTGAATTCATTATTTGTTATTGGATTGTGAAATGTTTAAGTTCTTCATTCATGAACTGTTTAGGGAAATAGTCTATGCCATTCGTTTCGGCTAGACATGTACAGGTTAATATTTTAAAAGCTATCCAAACCGATTGTCGGTGCGGATTCTTAGACTGAGAGAGCAACCCTTATTTAGGGGATTATAATGTGTCGGTTATTCGATGCAGTCAGAGTTAAATGTTATGCATATACATGGTGTACAAGAGGCTGATCCCCTCGAGTACAACTGACGGGGCCAGGTTTTAAAAGAGTTAGTCGAATGATTGACTCTTTGGCCAAAAGTTCATGGTCGGTTGGACCACTCAGCAGTAAATAATCATTATTCATTGTTTCATTTGGACTTTGATTATGTCATTTCAGCTATTTCATCAATGTTCATAAATTATTGATCTATGCAGCTATTATTCTTATTCATTCATGATATATCTCCTTTATTCATTTTAAACTTGCTGAGCAAAGTAGTTGCTCACCCTTGCTATATCATGAACCTATTGCAGTTAAGCCGGGGAGTTCCAAAGCGGACAAAGGCAAAGGAAAGCTTAAGGAATAGTTATATATACTATCCCGTTATGTAATCGTGGAATAGTTTTGTATTATTAATGTATTCTGCGATGTATTTATTTAAGGTTATAGACCTTGGGACCGTAGTAAACCTTTTGTAATGAACAACATATGTTTATTTATTTCCGCATTAGTTAATTTATGTTGTTTAGAGGTGCATGTTTGTATTTTATCGTGAGCACCAAATTCGAGGTATTGGTACTTGAATTTGGGGGTGTCACACCCACTCAAATCAATTTGCATGACTTATTATAAAATCATTACTTTATTCCTTGTCAAGTTATATTAAAATAGATTTTCAACATTATAAATAATGCCTTGCAATTAAAAACTTTGGGCTAGAAAATCTTACATAATTTTCTAAGAGACTTTCTTAAGGATCTAGCAGCTCTAAGAGACTTTATAATCAAGATGGGCCTTCACAAAATCAACAAATATAACTCCTCTTTCAGCAATACCAATATGATTAAATTAGTCCATGAAGCCAATCCCGTTCAAACAAAAAAACTCCATACAAAACATATTGTCATCATTAAAACAAAATATATAAACCAACATGAGAAAATCCTTAAAGAAAATAATAAAAATTAAAATGTGAAAAAAATCTCAATTTAAATTAAAGAACTATCACTGTATACTTAATTACTTGAAAGAGCATCTTAAAAATCTGACCCTTAAATCGTAATTCTCAAATCGTAATTCTAATACCCTTAACCCCACTTGCTTAAGTCTATAATAGGCTGTGTAGTGTATTATTTTCTCTATATACCCTCTATTTCTTCACTTGTTCTTAACAATCTAGGATTTTTACGGTATCATACAGCTGCTAGTCCACTGGTTGGCTGATAAGAAATGTAAGCAACTTGTCAGTTACCTATTTATATTTGCACCCACTGGCCTGGCAGTTAGTTTCACTTGTATTTAGACACTACCTGAACTTAATTACTTCCATATTTGTTATATGGAAATCAATATATATATACACCTTATGTGGCCACTTACACTCCATTGAAAGTGTAAAAATTGATCACATTTTACATTATATTGCAATTTTTAGTGGAATTCATTTTGCATCTCGCTTATTTCATTATTGGCTAACTGTTCATATTTCTGCTTGGGTCATGAGTTGTTGTTCATTGATTGGCATGGTTCATTGGCAGGTTAATAGATTACTTGGCTCTTCCCAATTCATATTGCCTATACACTAACAGATAATAGTCTTATCGAGATAAGTCCCAGAACTATTCTATTAGATCATTTAGTCTATTTATCTGTATAGTTATATTCTAAATGGTAATGTTAATTATTTCTGGAAAAATGACTCATATAAACTACTTATACAACATGTTTGTCAAACTTTTATAATATTCATGTCTTTCGATCAGTGATATATTTTTAGTTAGTTTTCACCACCTACAGTTTTTTTCCATGTTGGAATAAGCTGATTTCCACAAGCTATTGTTTTATAGTTTATAAGATGATCTGTTTGTGTGTGATTAAACAAGTACCAAGAAAATTATTCTGATATTTTGCCTTTTCGATCGGTAAAAAAATATATTCTGAGATATATTATGTGCTGTGCTATGCGGCCATTTAGACCAGTGTTTTATTTTATAGAAGGTTTTTCTAGGCCAGTTGAAAACAATTCTGAGCCATTTTGTTCCCCTTTGGCTAACTTCCTCTTCTCCTCTTTTACTCGTCACACACACACGGGCGTACAAAATACACACACGTACACACACACACACACACACACACATATATATATATATATATATATATATGCAGATTTTAACTAATTTTTTTATTGAAATTAAATAAAGAAAACTTAAACTAATCATATAACAACTAATCATAATAATGTTTACAAATTATAATGTTATCCTTCTATATCCCATAACTTAAAAATGTTCTAAGATAGTTGCATTATCATAGTTTCAAATACATCATTTTCAATGTAAGGAACTAAATAATCATTCAACCATTTATCGCCCATTTGGTTTTGAAGAGTGGTTTTAACCATATTCATCACTGAAAATATCCTCTCCACCATGGCAATCCGAAAAAATCAAAGCCAAATGCAACAACAAATAAACCCGAGGATTCAAATTAGCCTTACTCTTCTTAACCAACTTTTGAGCAAGTTCATCAATCCCTTTCACTTAGAACATTCAGGATCATTTTTCACATCTGCATGTAAGTTTCAAATTCATCATCAATCCCCCAAAGATCTCTATCTTAAAATTCCAATGGGTAAAATTTTACAAATTGAATTAACTGTTCCTTGTCAAATGCTGAGAAGGAGTTACTTCAATCAAGACACGCCATACATGAGAGTACCTCTGTATTAACATTGTCAAATCGATCATTCAATTATTACAGTTGATTATTTATCACTGTATAGAGTAACTCAACCTGAAAGTAATGAAAATTGTTGACTTTTTCACCCTAACGTGATCTCCCTTGAACCAAAATTAAAGATATCTTCCATTTCTCGAATGACTATCCCATGCACAATACAAAATTCAGTAGTTTTTGCTAGCAAACTCTCCCAACCTGAATCTCTCATGCTTTGTAACCATTGCTTTGAGATAGTAACTAAAACCATTGCATTTACGAGATTTTGGACTTTCTTTTGTAATGCTTGTGACAAGGTATTCGTGATTCTCAAAATTTTTTCATTAAATGCAACAAGAATATAAACTCAAAATCTCGCATGAAATACAACAAAGTACCTGCTTTTTTACTTTTATCCCTCGATGCATCATCTTCTACTATCTCAAGCACTTCAATTGTTTCAGAAAACAAGTTAATGATAATAAGAATTAATTGTGTCATAATGTGAGCTCCACCGCGTGTCTCCGGGCCGCTTCAAGGTCACTTCTTGATTCAACCCACGCCTAGTCTTGATTTCACCAGAAGCAACTCTATTATTCTTTTTATGTGCTTCTCTCGAAGAACTTCTTTACGCTTCCAAGAAGCTCCAACAACATTTGTCAGAATTGCAAGATAATCAAAGAATGATTTAAGCTTCTTATGTTTTTTTGCAATTGCTACAAGTGTCAATTGAAGCTGATGAATAAAATAATGAACATAAAAAGTAGACTTATTCTCTGATAAAATCAAACTCTTGAGACCATTGAATTCCCTTCGCATGTTACTAGCTCCATCATATCCTTGCCCACGTACACGTGACATGCCCAATCTATGTGTTACAAAAAGTGACTCAATAGCCTTTTTAAGTGTTCGAGCACATATATTGGCAACATGAACAATGCCAAGAAAACACTCAATAACACACCCATGTTTGTTCACAAAACGTAAAACAACAACCATTTATTCTTTAATTGATGAATCACGAGCCTCATTAACTAACAAAGAGAAAAAAAATTATCCCCTATCTTTGCAACTATAGCTTTTGTGGTCAAAAATACAGCGACACTACAAATGTCTTTTTGGATTGAAGGTGCTATCAATTTATGGTTCCCTGGAGCATTTTTAATTTAACATAACTTTATTCACTTCATCATTGTTCACGGATAAAAACTTTAGAATAGAAAGAAAGGTTAAATACACTTATGTCCGTCGAAGTATGACCCCTTTTACACTTGTGATCCTAATGTTTAAAACCTTACATTAGCATACTCCAAGTACACTTAAGTAAACAAAAGTGACCCCAAAAAAGTTTTTGGCCAAAAAACGCCTGAATGCTGACGTGTTACCGGAAATGAGTATTTTTATATTTTCAACGTACTTCACTGTATTTTTCCATTAAAAGAAATTAATACATGTATATCTTTTACATATTTATTATATATCAGAGGGTAAATATGTCAAAACACTTTATAAAAATTAAAATACAAAATCAAATATTATTAGTATTAAAATATACAAATTAGAAATAATTTCATACAAACAAACTAATTATTATTAAAATCAGTATTCTCACCCTTGAAGAAGCCCATATTAAGTACTCTCTTGTGGATAATTGCTCCAAAAAAGTTTGTCCTCCTCTTTAATATTGTCAGGCGTGGATCAACAGGCAAGACCAAAGTTAATTAGTTATTATTCCCATGATGTTAGATCTGTGTGGCTTGAGGAATCCCAAAGTATCGCCTAAAAATGGCCAGCCCATGCTTTTAGATCTGTTGTGGCATTGCTCCTAGATTTGTTGTACTGCTGCTAGATCTATTGTCCTGTCGCTCCATCTAAAAAATAAGCTCACAACCACAACGAGATAATCCCAAATAAGACGTCGTGATAGAACTCTCCCACGGTGGAGCCTCCTATGAACAGCCACGCCACAGTGGTCTATATAGCCCGTTGAGGGGAAGAATGATTTCAGAAACTCGCCGATCACGAGACGGAGGAACAATTTTCGGCGAAGGTCTGTGGACGTGAGGTTGAGATCGAGACAGACCAATTTTCGACGAAAGACCAATTTTTGACGGAGGAAAGTTGGTTTAATGAATGATATTTTTTAGTTTGTTTAGAGTTTGGTCTGAATAAATTTTAGGATTTGGTTTGAATGAAATTTGAGTTTGTTTCTATCCTCATATCTGGTTTGGGAATGAAGCTTTGAAGTTCTTTGATTTCTTTTAATTAACAAATAATTTGATATATTTAAGTGTTTAAATCTTTTCTAAAAATCTATTTATCTTATAATTAAGCCTTGATTTAGTGATTTCATTATATAAATAATAATTTTAAGTTTCAAACTTATAAATCATAATTAATTTTAAAATTTTTTATTTATATATTTGAAATAGTTTTTTTTGAAATAATAATTAGTTTGTTTGTATTTTATTTCTAATTTGTATATTTTAATACTGATAATATTTGATTTTGATTTTGTATTTTAATTTTTATAAAGTGTTTTGACATATTTAATTACCTTCTGATATATAATAAATATGTAAAAGATATACATGTACTAATTTTTTTAATGGTAAAATACAGTGAAATACATTGAAAATTATAAAAATACGCATTTTCGATGACACGTTAACATTCAGGCGTTTTTTTGGCCGAAAAAGTTTTTGGGGTCACTTTTGTTTACTTAAGTGTACTTGGAGTATGCTAATGTAAGATTTTAAAATTAGGGTCACAAGTATAAAAGGGGTCATACTTCGAGGGACATAAGTGTATTTAACCCTAGAAAGAAATAAACCTCGCCCTTTTGAAGCATCTGATTCATCATGGTCACGGAAAGACAACCTGTAATATCCCGGATATTTCAGAAATTTAAAATAAGAATTTAATAAATAAAATTCTTATTAAGAGATAAAATAAATTTGAACATATATGTATATATGTGTTTTATATAATGTGAAGTATGTGATTTTGTGTAATAGACTAAATGTGTATATATAGATGTGAAATATATATATTGGGAAAATAAGATTTAATAGTTAATAAGATTTAATAAAATTTAGTTCATAAAATTATTATGAACTAAATTTTATATACGAGATAATTAATTCACTATTTGAAAATTAGTGGGTTAAAATATTTGTTTTAATTAATTGAATAAAGAAATTTATTTAGTTAATGATGGTTGTTGCATTTATATTATAATAATTAAATGTAAAATGAATAATGGTATAATATTTAATATTATACCAAATGGATGTGAATTAATTATCTAGTCAAGCTAATTAATTTAATTAGTTTGAACTAACTAACGAAGTGTATAATTGTATAAAAAAAGTTAAAACTCAAATTTGAGTTTGGAGTGGAATTTGGAGACGCGGACTAGACGGTTAAGTCCGGAACGTCGAAATTAGTAGGAATCGACTGTAAGTTCAAAAAAATTAATTTTTAGAACCCAAAATGGTCAAATTGACAATTAAATGGATAAGTGAGTAATTAAGTTTTGGGAGAATGGGCTCCATGGGAGGCTGTCGGCAGCCTCTAATTGGGGAAAGAAATTTGATAATTGTAATAGGAAGAAGAAAACAAGAAAAGGAGGAAAAGAAGGAAAAGAGAAAGAAAAAGAAAGAAAGAAAAAAAAAGGAAGAAAAGGAAAGGATGAAGAAAACAAAGGAGCAATCAGCTCCCACTCCTCACACTCCCTCCCGTCATATTCCAAGAGAGAAAGAGAATTAAGAAAGAAAGGAGGAAGAAAACCTAAATAAGGTAATTCTTAAACTCTAAGCTATTTCTTTTGGTAATCATATATTAATTGTTGTGAAATTGGTTGTGGGAGTTTGTTTTGGGTAAGGAATCATGAAGGATTCTATTGTAAAGATGGATTGGTTGAAGATTGGATGTTAACATGTTCAAATTAGCATGAAATCTGAAATTTTAAGTTATGCACACCACATGTTTGATAAATTGCCTAAAAAAGGTTATTTTGCTAAAACATGAGAATTGATTGAAATTTGATGCTAGATAATATATATATATTATCAATATGTATATGGTTTAAATCAAGATCAAAACGATTTTTTATGAAATTTTACCAAATTGGTTTTTGAACAAAAATCTGTGACGATAGGGGACTTTTGAGCATCTGAAAATCTATTTTGGGGAATCTTTTTTGGTCATGTGATAATTTTTTAAAATACTATGTAGTATCATCTCAAACATATCCAAATTTAAAAACAATCTGATGTGGAGGTTGTGAGATAGAAAATCGCGAAGTAGCTATGAAAATAACAAAGTTGTTGGAATTTTCGAAATCTGCAGAAAATTTGGAATTTTGACCTAGTCCGAAAATTGTTCTGAGTAGGCTATTTCGGCCTATTGTTTCGAAGCCTTACCAAACTATTTTGTTGAATGTTATATTTTTAAAAAATACTACATAGTATGATGTCTAACATATCCAAAAATGGATGTAATCCAACGTATATCGAATTAAATAAAAATTCACAAAAGTAGCCTAAAAATCACAAAATTCAAAATTTTCAGAATTAGTTTATGCCGAATCTGGGCAGATGGCTGGCTTCCTGGGCTGTTTCTGGGCTGTTTTGGCATGCCGAGCCATTTTGGTTCGCCGAGTAAATTTTTGGACATTATGTAATTTTTTGATATGTTACTCAGTTTTTCGTGTAGAATCCAAATATGTAATCGTTGTGTAGCACTTTTTGGACAACACAAAGTGTAGAATAATTCTTTTAATCAATGGGGTCTTGATTGAAATTTGAAATGTAGTAAGATTGTATATTAATTGCCCATATGTGGGATGATAATCCAAGATTGGATAATGAAATAAAGATTAATAAATTAATTTAATAATGCATTAAGTCTCGAATGAGATTATTTAGCATGTTATAACCCAATGAGTTATATATAGATTATACAAGGATGGTTGGAGTTCAGATGAGGTAAACCGATGAATGAGGTTATGCAATGGATATTTGATTTGCGTAAAATAGTGACCGAAACAAGTTTCTTAACTTATACAAACTTTATATTGTGCAAGTTTCTAATATCATTCAATGATATTCTCATGAATGATATATGATGTATTGAAGCTTTAATTTACACGATGTTTATGCTGTGTGAATTTTAAACTTATGCAAATCTTTTAATATTTGTACAAGTTGTCCGAGCTATGTTAAATTGTAAAATCCTATGTTTGGTTATGAAAATTTATTTGCTGTATGAGATTCATCTTATTATGTCAAATGATTTACAAAAGAGAGTTATTTGCCATTTGATTCGGCTTAACTTAATTTGTGAGCTATTCCAGTCAGAATGTTTATTGTTGTGATATTAAATTGTAATAATTCTTGAATTGTGATAGTTGATCGTGCTAAGTCAAATATTATTGGGCAATTATCAATATAGGTTGCATCCCATGCAACGATGTGATTGTTAAACGTTAAATCCAAGAACGAGTTAGACCAATATTAACACTTATGTGCTAAACTAAAGAAGAAATGTTCTATAAATGAACTGTTGATGTGATTAAGACTATGTTATTAATGAAACAAGTAAAGGAAAATTTAATTCCTATTTATTTGAGTTGCTTTACAATTATTGTTCAATTGTTGAAGTTTTCAGAAAGATTATTCTATTCATTAATGTTGTTTATTCACTGCTTATACTTGCTGGGCAATTAAATGTCCACTCTTGCAAAGTCTAAAATTTTTGCAGCTACAGCGGAAAGACGAGAATGGTCAGAAGAAGATAAGAGTTACTAATTGATAAGGTAGAAGAGTTAAAGTATATGATGGGTTGTAATATTATATAATAATGTTGTAATATTATTTGAGGTAGTTATGTAAAGGTCTTCGTACCTGGGAGTAGGCTGAATATATTGTAATATTTTAATATTTACTCTGATGTTGTAGGAATATGTTAAGTAGGTAGTGTCTTGACGGCACCGATCTCGGGTTTGAAGATAGACCGGATCTTCGGGCTGTTACACAGCCCCTCACTTAAAAGCAATCAAACACTTAATAAATGAGAGCAAACGAAGCTTGTAATCTTTTTTTTTCTTAGTCAGATATATTGGCAAGTTTGATATCTATGTGTTGCTTTCGGTTCCTCAAATCTTGACAAGCTAACATGCATTGTCTATGAATACTATTAGGTGACTTTCCAACATGTTCAGATTAATATTCTGTCTTCCTTTAATTATTAAATCCCTTACCGACAAATGTATTCCCACCCTTTTGACCACCAATATTAGCTATAAATAGATAACAATATAAGGAAAATACTGCATCTTCCTTTTCACCATATTCCAACCATGCAATCGGCATACTTTTTGTACCATTCGGGATTAAATCTACGTTTCTCTCCGTAAATAACAGTTTGAGGGAATTTGGAAAGCATTGGTTGATGAAGGCCCTTAAGCAAATATCCTTGGCGAATACTCTCTCTCGTATTAGCATCATATTCCATTATAGATGGTCTTAGTCCCGAATCTGCAACAAGTTCTGCTTCTAAATTGAATTCAACTTGGGATTGAGAATTGATATGTTGAGATGGTTTTTGGATAGGGGTTTCATTGAGAGATTTTGAGTAGTCTCATTGACTCATATGGATTGTGATGTTAATGATTCATTTTTGGAATGTTTGAATTTTGACCATATGTCATGAATGCCTAAATCAATCAAAATACAAGTATACAACAACCCCAAACAAATAATTATTTAATGCAACATAAATAGAATTCTATAATATACAACAAATAAATATTCATAATCCAAACTAAAAAAGGAATTTCAAAATAAAAAATATTTAGATACAATTTAAAAACTTACTTCGGTTACTTGTCATAGTTCAATTTGAATGATTCCCCAAACAATTACAATTTCAACTATATGCTCAAAGTCTCAGACCAAATTTGCTTTCTATATTCAAACAAAATCAAGGCACAATATTCAAAATCAACTCACAATTCATAAACACAACAAATTCAAAAATATTGAAGTGCATATTCATTTAACCCCAACCCATAGCAAATTCAAATAAATTTAAACTTTAAACTATCAAACAAGAAAAAAGCCCCAATTAGTTATCTCTTAAGTCCAAAATATAACAAATACATCAAATAGATTGAACTGGGTTTAACCCCAAGTCCCAACCAGCAACAAATTCAAATAAACTACAAATTTTAAATTATCAAACAAAAAGGCCTTAATTTAGTTACCTTTTAAGTATGATATGTGCAAGAGGCCAGGGGTAGAGACTGCAAAGTTACAGAGGCAAGGTCGGCTCGCGGTGGACGGTGGTCGTCAGTCGTCGCAGAGAAGACGAGAAGTCGTAGAGCAGTGGAGTCGTGGAGATGTTGTAACAACCCGAATTTTTGCAAGAAGAATAATTATAATAAGAATTTAATAATTAAAATTCTTATTATGAGACGTATCGGGTTTGAATGTAAAAATATATGTGTTATATATATTTATGTAATTTATGTAGTGAGCTTAATATGTATATATAAATATGAAATATATACATGTATTTGGAACGAAAGAGTGAATAGTTAGTTAATGTAACGATCGCGAATCGTGTGTACCCTTGTAATTTGGGTTTATTAATAATATGGAATATATTAAATTTTATTTTTATATGATGTGTTTAAAGGTTATATTATAACCTAGATTATGTGAATGCATGTATTTAAGTGTCATTGTTTCGCAAAAGCGAATAAATTGATTTCGCGTAATAACGCTAAAGTACTATTCACGTGGGCACTATTCACACCAAGAACGCTATTTATTGAATAAAATAAATAGTTTGATAAAGATTATTATTGAAATAATATATTTGGTGTAAATATGTTAACCAAATATATGTGAGTTACATGTACATCTAGGTGCATGATTATGATAAGTTAATTGGTTAGTAAATGACTAACCCAATTAAATGAGTCCAATAAATTAAATTAGTGGACTAATAAATGGCTAAATGAAATGTTATATTAAAATCCAAGTATAAGATTTTGTAAGAGCCCATTGATAAGTTAATTAGAAGCCCAAATGTTTGATATAGGTGGCCCAAATAAATGGCCCAAAACCAAGACCCATGACCCAACCCACTATTTGACCAATGTGGGAATTAATTGGAGAGAGAGAAATTAGTCAAATGGATAGGAGAAGTAGCAATTATTTAGTTATTGGAAATAAAGGGAATGGAAGTATACAGATGGAATGAGATAAGTGGGACTTGCAAGTGGGAGCATGTGCTCCAATTAAAATAAATTAAGGAAGGAATAAAGAATAAATTGGGAATAATATAACCCAAGTGGGGAAGTTATTAAGCTAAAAGAAGGAGAATTTTTGCAATGTGAGAATAAAAAGGAATGGAAGTATTCGGAAGTGGGAGGAGAGAGAGAACCAAGTGGGTGTGAAGAAATATTTGTTATTCAAATGGGAAACCACCAAATAATTTGGACCAATGCGAAATGAGGGAGGAGGGAGTATTCGGCTGGAGGTGGGCAGTTGCTAAACCCCATGCCTTGATAATCTAAAGTGGCCAACATTCTCCTCTAATATATTTCCAAGAAGCATAGTAAAAATAAATTAATTTCTCCCTCCCAAGCATTACATCCGATTTCCTTACTTTCTTGCTCCAGTTCAGTTACATTGCAAGTGAGAGGAGAGTATTAGTAGAGAAGAGGAAGAGCCTGGTAATGGTAAGAGAAAGAGAAGATAAAAATTAAACCTGAAGGAACAAACTTTAATGGAGCATGGGTGAAGACATACTTTATATTTTCCTTAGCAGCTCAACACCACATGCACGTAACTAGTGGAGTATGGGAAGCACTAGTGGGAACTCATCAGTAGCTAGTGGAGTATGGGAAGCACTAGTGGGAACTCATCATGGGCAACAGATTAGTATTTTATAGCAGCCATATTGATTCCCTCGGTGGTGATAGCAACGGATATAATACAACTCTTGTATACTATATAAAATGCTTTGTAATGTAATACCATTAGAAAAGGAGACACATGCTACTCATGTAATAGAGACTCGGGAGATAATATACAAAAGCAATACTGCTTCTTTCTGGTTTCTATCACATACATATTGTTTTACATGCTATCAGAGCTACTGCTCAACAGCTCGTAATTCTCTTTCTCTCCATGGCTGAATCTGCTTCCTCTTCCTCTTCATCTTTCTCCTCCTCCTCATCTTCTGCAATCTCTTCTTCTCTTCCTGTTCTTTTTAACCCTCAATCCCTGTTATCCAACACCATACTAACCAAAGAAAATTATTTGAATTGGAGCTCTCAATTTCTTGCAGTTCTGTGCACCCACTCTCTTGAACAGGTTGTTCATGACAAAAATTATCCATCGGAAAAGTTGGATGATAAAACCATTAACCCAGAATACACCAAATGGAAAAGTTCTACTAGTCTTATTCTTACATGGATTAAAGCCACTGTTTCTCCCTCCATTCAAAATCTACTTGTCTCATGCAAAACTGCTCCCGAAGCTTGGGACATACTTCACAACCGCTTTGCCTCTTCTTCTAAAACACATATCCGAACTTTGAAAAATAATCTTCATACTCTCAAGAAAGATTCTAACACCACTATATCTGATTTTCTTCTCCACGCAAAATCAATATCCGACTCACTTGCGTCTGCAAGTTGTATTGTTCCAGAAAGTGATCTCATTGATCATATACTTGATGGACTTAGTGCTGATTTTAAGGAGTTCATTACTTCTTTCCATCTCCACCCACAAGTCTCATTTGATGAATTTCATGACCTTCTCATCCAAGAGGAGACACTTCAAACTCGTTTTTCTTCCCTCTCAATCTCTCCCAACACAACACTTGTTGCATAATCTCAATCTCAGCAAAAACTAAACAATATCACTTCCGCTGCATCACAAAATCAAACCACTCATACTCATAGTTTCGACCAAAATTCTCGATTCAACAACCGCAAACATAGCTTCTCAAGTAACAACAACCGTAATTTTATTAATAATCATTTCAATAGATCCAATCGTAACAACTTCAACCGCCACAACAACTTCAACCGCCAAAATGGACCTCAATCCACGCGATTCTTTCCAAACAATGGTCCTCCTTTACTTCCTCGTCCCTCTTTTGTATCCAATTACCCTCCCCGGGGTTCCTCTGTTTGTCAGCTTTGTGACCAATCAGGCCACATAGCAAAACACTGTTCTCGCTATCCTCACACAACATTCGCTGCAGAAGCACATCTCTCTATGCCAACTTGGGACTCAAATTGGTGTTTGGATTCTGGGGCCACAAACCACATGACATCATCTCCTACAAATCTCACGCATTCTCATCCCTACCAAGGTACTACTTCTGTTATTGTTGGTAATGGTACTCATCTCCCTATTTCTCATTATGGTTTTTCGGTGCTTACAACATCAAATAAATCTTTTTCACTCTCTAATGTTTTGTGTGTACCAAGTATTCATAGAAATCTTTTATCTATTCATCAATTTTCTCGTGACAATAATGTTTATTTTGAATTTGATTCACATGGCTATCGGATCAAGGGCAACAAGACACAGAAAACTCTCATTTCTGGAACTAGTACTAATGGTCTGTACTATCTCAGCTCTTCCTCACCATCCATTGCTAATACTGTCACACATGGAGAACGTGCAAAATCTGAAGTTTGGCATGCCAGACCTGGTCATCCCTCGAATGATATTTTACAGCATCTTTGTCATAATTCCAAAATTTTATTGCATGGTTCTAATAATTCCCAGTTCAGTTGTTATATTTGCCTTTTGGGAAAATCATGTAAATTGTCCTTTAATTCCAGTTCTCGTGTTACTTTTTCTCCGTTGGAATTATTGCATTTGGATATTTGGGGTCCTTCCCCGGTTAAATCTAATGCTGGTTTTCGTTATTTTTTATCTATTGTGGATGACTATAGTCGATATGCTTGGATTTTTCCATTGTTCCGAAAATCAGAGGTACTTTCTACATTTTCTAATTTCAAGATAATGATAGAAAACTTTCTAACCAAATCAAACTGTGGCAACCCAAAAATTAAAATTATTCAAACCGACGGGGGAGCTGAATTTCATACCAATTTCTCGTTTCAAAATTTTCTCAGAACACACGGTATTCATCATCAAATTTCATGTCCACACACCCCACAACAGAATGGTGTTGTTGAGCGTAAGCATAGACACATTGAGGAAATGGGCTTGTGTTTACTCAATCAAGCAAATTTTCCCTTCTCTTTTTGGCTTGAGGCTTTTTCTACAGCCACCTTTTTAATTAACAGGTTACCCATGCGTCAACTCAAATATATGTCCCCTTTTGAAAAATTACTTAATCGCAAACCAGATTACACTTTACTTAAGATTTTCGGTTGCACGTGTTTTCCATATCTCGTCCCATACACTAAACACAAGCTTATGCCAAAATCCATCAAGTGTATTTTTATCGGTTATGACTCAAATCACAAGGGCTACCGTTGCCTTGACCCATTGACTAATCGTATTTACATCTCTCGCCACGTGCGTTTTGATGAAACCACTTTTGCATTCTCCTCTATGAAAAGCCCCACGTCTAGTAGTATTATGTCCAATGTAATGCCTTTTCCCGCCCCCGTTATTGCCCGCGTTTTTCCTCCTACGACACCCATTTCTAGCCCCGACTTTATCCCGGCTCCAACCGCCACGACACCTCTTCTAACACCACATTCCAACCTTGAATCTATCAGTGCTCCGCTTGTCACAGTGCCACATTCCAACGTCCCACAATCTGTGAAGCGCAACTATTCACAACACAATTTAACCCCACAATCAGTAGATTCCATCTCCTCCCCCTTGGCCACACCAACATCTCCATTGGCCATGCATAAAAATCCTACTGGTTCCCCTATCAGCCAAGTTCCTTATCTTTCCTCTCCATTAGATATAATTCCATCATCAACAACATACTCAATTCCCAGTTGTAGTGGTTCAACTCCACCGCTTAAGACTCGCAATATCCATGAACTTCTTGCCAACACCTCCAAATATTCTCTTCCTAAGGCTCTCTCCGCAATCTCAGTTGATTCTTTATCATATGAACCTGCCACATTTCGCCAAGCATCCAAACACTCTCATTGGCAACAAGCTATACAAGAAGAAATTAATGCACTTCATAAAAATAACACTTGGACCTTGGTTCCATCTTCTTCATCTCAAAATGTGGTTAGGTGTCGATGGATATATCGGCTCAAGCGGCGAGCTGATGGCTCTATTGAGCGTTACAAAGCACGTCTTGTGGCTCAAAGATTTACACAACAAGAGGGCATTGACTATGATGAGACTTTCAGTCCTGTTGTCCGACCTTTTACTATCAGAACAGTTCTTGCTCTTGCTCTAAGTTATGACTGGCCATTACAACAGCTTGATGTCTGCAATGCCTTTCTCAATGGTGTCCTAAATGAGGACGTGTATATGACTCAACCCCCTGGTTTTATTGATCCACTACGTCCTCATCAGGTGTGTAAATTACAACGTGCACTCTATGGCCTCAAACAGTCACCTCGTGCATGGTTTCAATGTCTTCAAACCTTTCTTACATACCATGGCTTTGCAAACAGCCGCTCCGATCCATCATTATTCATCAAGCGTTCTGGCCCAATAACTTTGATTCTTTTAGTCTATGTTGATGACCTTATCGTAACCGGAAACTCTCTAGCTAAAATCAACGAGTTCATTGACATTCTGTGTTCTACCTTTGAGAGTCGTCGTTTGGGTGAACTAAGTTTTTTTCTCGGCATTGAAGTAACGCGGACAACCTCTCAGCTCACACTTTCACAAGCTCGTTATGCTTCAGACTTGCTTCAAAAATTTAACATGGACTCATGTAAGCCTTCATCCATTCCACTACCTGCGCATGCTCGTTTATCCAGTCACGAGGGTGATTCTTTGACTGATGTCACCACCTATCGTAGCATGGTTGGCGGTCTTTAGTATCTTACTTTGTCTTGTCCCGACATTGCTTTTGCCGTGAACCAAGTATGTCAATTCATGCATTCCCCCCGCACATCACATCTTCAAGCCGTTAAAAGAATTTTCAGATATCTCCAAGGTTCCATAACACATGGTCTCACATTTTAAAAATCCACTGATTTTTCTATTCGAGTTTTTTCAGATGTCGGTTGGGCTGGTGATCCTGACGACCGTCGCTCTACTACTGGTGCATGTGTCTTTCTTGGACCCAATCTCCTCTCCTGGACAGCCAAGAAACAGGCCACTGTCTCTCGTTCTAGTAGTGAAGCTGAATATCGTGCTCTCGCCACGACTGCCTCTGAACTCTAGTGGTTTACCTTTCTTTTTCGAGAACTTGGCATTTCGTTTCCACGTTCCCCATAACTTTACTGTGATAATATTTTCACTCTTCACATTGCTCGTAATCCGGTCTTTCATGCACGCACTCGCCACATCGAAATAGATTATCAATTTGTTCGGGAACTCATTGCAAAAGGACATCTCTCCATCCATTACGTTAAATCCGACTATCAACTTGCAGATATTTTTACAAAAGGATTAACAAGTTTCCGTTTTCTGTTCTTATGCTCCAAGCTTAACCTCCATTCTATACAGTTGCGCTTGAGGGGGGTGAAAGACAAACTTTAATGGAGCATGGGTGAAGACATACTTTATATTTTCCTTAGCAGCTCAGCAGCACATGCACGTAACTAGTGGAGTATGGGAAGCACTAGTGGGAACTCATAATGGGCAACATATTAGTATTTTATAGCAGCCATATTAATTCCCTCGGTGGTGACAACAACAGATATAATACAACTTTTGTATACTATATAAAATGCTTTGTAATGTAATACCATTAGAAAAGGAGATACAAGCTACTCATGTAATAGAGACTTGGGAGATAATATACAAAAGCAATACTGCTTCTTTCTGGTTTCTATCACATACGTACATATTGTTTTAGAAAACCTATACCCATCCTCTACCCATTTTTGCTCATCTATCTCTCACCCAAGTCACTAAATAACCAAAGAGTGAGAGTTAAAGCTTGAAAAAAGGTTTCAAAAGTATTAAAAGAGGAAGGGAAGGAAGCTTTGGCAAGCTCTAGAAAATTTTCTAGCATTCAAAGAGGAGAAACCAAGGAGTAAGTTCTTAAACCCTTGAACCTCCATTTTTTTTTCTTAAGTTTTATATCTTGCTAGATATTGTTATTGTTTTAAGTTTTATAGGTTGAGGAGCATCATGAGAAAGAGGTTCAGAGGTTAAAATGACCATTAAAAGCATGAAAGTAGAATCAAAATGAAGAAAATGAACCCAAGCATGAAGGATGGAAAATGACTATTAATGGACTGTTTTTGCGGACTAATTTGGACTTAATATTTTTAGTGATCTAAAACTAAAATTAGGTTCTGTAATAGTGGGTTATACTCCTATGAGTTACAAAAATAACCCAGTTAGAACGAAGCAAAAAGAAGCTAAAATGAATTTATGGTGAATGTTCTAGTAAAACATGTTGAAAATTGAAACTAGTGGGCTGCTAACTTTTGAGCCAATTTCGTGGATATTAAAAGTTCCTAAAAAAATTTGATTTTCTAGGAGAGTATAATAAAATGAATAAGGAATCCATAGCCTCCGGAACAAATTCATTCCGAGTTCGGACAAGCAAGTTATGACGTTCCAAATTAAGCACGTCAAAACTATCCAATCTGGAAAATCAGGTTCGGACCTGCCTATTGTATAAATTTTCTGGATTTGTGTGTTCTAATTTAAAAATGGTTAAAGCATAAAAGTTATAGCTCCGGAAGTTAGCTTCGCGTGGGCGCAAGAATCGCTCAAAAAAGTTTAGAAACGAATTAGTTATAACTGTTTTAGTGAGAGAGGGTAAAGCTGGTCAGATTTTTTATAGTAATCTGACCATGGTTGTAAAAAATGGAAATCTATTTCGTTTAAAGAAGCGGCTGGAACTATGGCTTAGATGATGTTAAAGTGGATTGTATAATCTTTAATTTGACGTAAGAATGAACGAAAACAAATGAGTAACTAATGGGTTATGATAAAAACAAAAACAATATTTTGTTAAAGAAAAAGTATAAAAACGAGTTTTATAACTCGGAGTGAGGTGTTTTAGAATTAATTGCGTTTATTAATCTATAATGCACGAACAATATGAGATTAAAATTATTATAATGTGAACCAATATATGAAGCCTTTTTAGTGGCTAATTGGTATTTTATTGTTAAATAAATTGTGTAGGATATTTGAAGGACGAGCCATCATAATTTGGCAAGGAACACTTAAGACAAGTTCTTTCAGTAACTTGTTGACTTGTTTAAATGTATTGATGTGCATGAGTTGATTGTTTAAATCTATCACTATTATATGAATTATATGCGAGCATGATTAAAGTGTGCACATTGTGCAAATATGTGATTATATTGTTCTATGTGGAACTTGAGTTATTGTAAACTTACAATATGAGATGCATGAGTTATGCTATGAGATATATGATGCAAACAAAACTTGCACGTTAAGAGATGTATGATGCATGTGTAGATGCATTACATAAGATTTATAATGCATGATTAAGATGCATAGTATGAGAATGATGATGCATGAATAGATGGCAAATTATATGTTATGTGAAGCATGTAAGGTGTAAACTGTTAGTTCTTGCTGAGCCGTCGTGCTCATTCTTGCAAAAATAAAACTTTTGCAGATTTACGATGCAATGCAATTATCTTGATATCGTGATGATAAGGATTAGAGACGCATAGAAACATGAAGGTTGCTAAATATTTTTTTATTGTAATTATTTAGCCGTGATAACGGTATACAATGTATGTGATAAATGCATAATATTCATTTATTTTCATTCCTTTATATTTAGTTTATTGCATGTTTTATTGTGTATATGCACTTATTAGGTTGTTTATTGATTTCAGGAGGATTCAGAGTCAAAAGTAGAAAAAGATGGAAAATCAGAGCCAAAACGAGAAAAGTTGAAAAATTGGAAAATTGTGGTTCTCGCCCCGACGAGAACTTTGTACTGGAGTTTCTCGCCCCGGCGAGAAACCTTCTGCCCGTTTTCGCCCCAGCTGATCCAGAGCTCGCCCCAGCCTAAAACCTTCTGCTCGTTCTCGCCCCGGCGAGAAACCTAGGCATAAAATTCTCGCCCCAACGAGAAAGGCGGCGTTGACCAAGTTTGACCAGCTTTGACTTTTTGTAATTTTTGAGGATTTCTACTTCAGATTGGATTCTTAATTCTTAGGGACTTAGGATATTATCTTAGTACTATAAATAGATGTTTTTGGTTTATTATTAGGGACATCTTGACAACTACAATTGTAACCTTAATTAGAGGAGATTGAAGGCATGTCAGGCTAAACTCTTACTTTCAGTTCTAAGGGATGTTGGACCTTTTTTATAATTAATGGTTTAATCAGGTTTTATTTATTTATTCCTTCTTGCATGAGATTTATTCTGATAATCTGTTTTAACTGATTATATGTTATTTAATCTTTTGATTTGATTTGGCCCATTGAATTAATTTGATTAATATCATCTGCTAGATTAAGATATAGTATTAAACAAACGATATTATATCTGATCATAGTTAGCGATTAATAGTATTTGATTGTGGACAAGCTTTTGGATATTATTAAGATTATTAGAAGGCAAGTTAAATAATTCCTGATTGTGCAATTGTTGCTTGGAATAACCTAATTCTCTAATTCTTCATGCTGCTGTTATATTAAATCTAGACTGATAGTTCTAGGTTATATGATAGTTAGGGTCTCTTGAGGCGATTGTCACATTAGATTTACACATAAGGAGAATTTCGGATAATTAGCGATTGCGGTTATCTAGGGTTATTAATCTCATTGAAGGGTAAATATTATCAAACTTGACTTTTCCATGATTGTGATGAGGTGATACTGAACTGAAGAGCTGATGCTTTTTATTCATTGATTACTCTTAATTACTTTTGTTAGCTTAGTGAATCAAACTCAAAACCCCCCATTAATAGAAATAATAGGAATAAAAGAATAAATATAAAACAATTCACTCTCTGTGGGATCGACCTTTACTTGTCACTATACTGATTTCTGTATTAGTAGAGTAGAAGTAAGGATTTAATTTTGGGGTGTAAACGATAGCTCCCAAATTTTGAGTTGTTTTGTGAGGTTTGCTTTAAATGTGAAAATCTGAGTTGTTTTGTGAGGTTTGCTTTAAATGTGAAAATCTGAGTTGTTTTGTGAAAAAAATTTGTGTTTGGTCAAGTTTTCAAAGGTTTTTGGTTTTAGAATGAAGATTGATGCCATTGATTGAATTTGTTTGATGCTGAATTAATTGATAAATGATGATAATGAAGTTAGGACCCATAGTTGACTGATTTAGATTGAATTGGTATTGCATGAGTACTTGAGTATGAGACACATGTTTACTTGACTAAGTTATCCGTGGAGTTGACTTTGTGCACTGATTTCATGATTTAGAACTGTGTAACTGCTTATCTTGTTTGCAGGACCATGTGAAAAAAATTGGAAATTTGAAAAAGAATTGAGAGTAAAAACTGAAAAATTTTGTCTCAAAAGGAAAACATGTGGTGGGTTGAGATGGAGCGTAAAACGCACTCACCCATAAACACGTGCAGCGAGATGGAGCGTAAAACGCACTCGTTGGTGAGAAGAAAAGTGAGATGGAGCATAAAATGCACTCACTTAAGAAAATAATGAGAAGAGGTGAAATGGAGCATAAAATGCATTCACCTGAATGAAAAAAAATGGATAGCAGAAAGAAAAGAGAAATAAAACATGTTCTGATTTTGAGTCAGTGTGCACGGTTGTTGTTCCATATGACCTGAGTTAGTATCTGTGTTAATCATAGGAGATGCATATGTAGTTTCAATTTGATTTAGAGATGTTCAGTGGGGAATGATGGGATTATTGTTATGAGTTGATTGATGAGGTATTGATCAAATTTCTGTTGAATGGTGTTAGTATTCATGGATGCTAATTGAATTTGAACCTTTGGAAGTTTGGTTGAATAGAATTCTAATGACTTCAATATAACTTTTGTTTTAGTTTACACGAGGACGTGTAAAGACTAAGTGTGGGGGAATTTGATAAGTGCATAATATTCATTTATTTTCATTCCTTTATATTTAGTTTATTGCATGTTTTATTGTGTATATGCACTTATTAGGTTGTTTATTGATTTCAGGAGGATTCAGAGTCAAAATTAGAAAAAGATAGAAAATCGGAGCCAAAACGAGAAAAGTTGAAAAATTGGAAAATTGTGGTTCTCGCCCTGGCGAGAACTTTGTACTGGAGTTTCTCGCCCCGGCGAGAAACCTTCTGCCCGTTTTCGCCCCAGCTGATCCAGAGCTCACCCCGGCCCAAAACCTTCTGCTCGTTCTCGCCCCGGCGAGAAAGGCGGCGTTGACCAAGTTTGACCAGCTTTGACTTTTTGTAATTTTTGAGGATTTCTACTTCAGATTGGATTCTTAATTCTTAGAGACTTAGGATATTATCTTAGTACTATAAATAGATGTTTTTGGTTTATTATTAGGGACATCTTGACAACTACAATTGTGACCTTAATTGGAGGAGATTGAAGGCATGTCAGGCTAAACTCTTACTTTCAGTTCTAAGGGATGTTGAACCTTTTTCATAATTAATGGTTTAATCAGGTTTTATTTATTTATTCCTTCTTGCATGAGATTTATTCTGATAATCTGTTTTAACTGATTATATGTTATTTAATCTTTTGATTTGATTTGGCCCATTGAATTAATTTGATTAATATCATCTGCTAGATTAAGATATAGTATTAAACAAACGATATTATATCTGATCATAGTTAGCGATTAATAGTATTTGATTGTGGACAAGCTTTTGGATATTATTAAGATTATTAGAAGGCAAATTAAATAATTCCTGATTGTGCAATTGTTGCTTGGAATAACCTAATTCTCTAATTCTTCATGCTGCTGTTATATTAAATCTAGACTGATAGTTCTAGGTTATATGATAGTTAGGGTCTCTTGAGGCGATTGTCACATTAGATTTACACATAAGGAGAATTTCGGATAATTAGCGATTGCGGTTATCTAGGGTTATTAATCTCATTGAAGGGTAAATATTATCAAACTTGACTTTTCCATGATTATGATGAGGTGATACTGAACTGATGAACTGATACTTTTTATTCATTGATTACTCTTAATTACTTTTGTTAGCTTAGTGAATCAAACTCAAAACCTCCCATTAATAGAAATAATAGGAATAAAAGAATAAATATAAAACAATTCACTCTCTGTGGGATCGACCTTTACTTGTCACTATACTGATTTCTGTATTAGTAGAGTAGAAGTAAGGATTTAATTTTGGGGTGTAAACGACAGCTCCCAGTATGTGAATGAGAGTATGTAAATTTTAAATCAGAATTAGAGGATATCCATTTCGGATCAAGACGTGATTATATAAGTTACTTTGTACGGTAGAGTAGTACGATGATGATATTGTATAAAGGTCATTTTTTTTAACGAACGTATAGTATTGAATAACTTTACGAATATTCAGGAAATGACTATAGTCAGAGACTGAATCTTATGATTACTTATAAAGTTTTAAAATGGATCATGGTATTTATTCAACTTTGATCATAAGTGTAGAATTTAAAGGTTACGAAATCTGGAATTGAGAAAAAGAGTGGAATAGTAAGTTTTAATACTTATTGTTGTAAACTGTTATGTACAGCAGGAATAGAATAGAATTGTAATGATTATTAATTGATGTAGTAGTAAAGGTCTTCGTACCTGGGATTAGATGAGGATACATTGTAATAATTTTGTATTACATTCATGTAGTGAGATTATATTGTATGGGTAGTACCGTGACGCACCAGACCCAGGCTTAAAGATAAGACCCGAATTTCGGGGGCGCTACAGATGTAGTTTGCTCTAAAGGAGGAAGTGGAATGATCAACAGAATCAAGCAGAAACAGGAACGACTAAACGAGTGCTTCAAGTATGCTATAGAGTCTGTACTTTGTATTTAGAATTAGAATGAAACTTTTTTTTGCCCCCTTCAAGTTTAACACTTCCATTAATCTCCCCTTGAGTCTATTAACATATATTTCTATATCTGCCCCTATACCTATAAAAAAAAGTCAACATAGGCAGCTATGCTGCCCTGCTAATACATCCGCCCTTGTGTGTGTACCTTTTTTTTCTTCCATGTACTACCTGAGTTGGTGATCGTATATTTTACAATTATTAATATTTTCATCAAAGAAAACAAAAAATATTTTCATTTGTTTTTATATATTAGTAGTTGTAACCCTAGTCCACTCCAGTATCATAGTCAAAAGAAACAATAGTTTTACTTGCTTGAGAAAAATACAGTAGAAAATAAAATTTTCATTAACATGCGTGAGCACAAATGTGTTGGCCGATGAATGTAATTTCACTTATCAGGGCAACGAGTGACATATTCAAGATCATGATCCTCTTCACCTTTACTTTTTTTATATAGTACTTCAAGATCAAGTTCACTCCATTATATTATTTTTTCTAATTTTAATTTAGTAAAATTTGTATTGGATCAATATTTTTGATATTTATGCACCAATTAGAATGAGTGTTTTAGAAAAATCATAACCAAAATTATTTATCACTAATGCTTAATAAGTTTTTCATGGTACAATCTTCAGGCCTCACAATAGGATTTTTTTTTTTTTTTTGAATCTCAAGAGAATAAAGTGATTGTTTTAATTTCCTTTTGACTGGTCGGGAGTTGATTATAACTATTGAAACTGAATGGTGGTCTAGCTTGAAAATGTCTTGCATGCCAGTTTGTTCGTAATTAATTAGTATTAAATCTAAATAATTTCAATGTAATTAAATCATCACTCAAATAACCAAATTAAATTGAAACAACAATCAAAGGAATGTGGAGCATAAACTCTCAAGAAATAACCAAAATAACATTATTCAAATTAATAACCAAATCAAATTAAAACAACAATCTAAGGTGTGGATCATAACACCAAAAACTAGAACAAGAAACAAATCATCAAACTAAAGCTTGAGAGTTAGATCAAGCCCCGATGGATCCTCCACATTGGCCCTGTTGATTACAGCACTAGTATTTGTTGCGGGTGGAGAAAAAACTCCGAATCGACCACCCACATTGGAACTGTTGTTTGCAGCATTGAAATTTGTTAAGGATGGAAAAACCCTAACAAATTCGCGCCCTCTAGTTTGTGGCTGCAAAATTCCCATCCTTAGCCTATTACAGGCCGTCTGCATCCGCTGCAACATGTTGCTGTGGTGCTCAAAACGGGAAGGACAAGCGAAAGACTGCATGGAAGGTGGCTTGTTAATCAAGGAATCCATTCTCATCCGGAGTGATCGGTTGAGATCGGATCCATACGAAGGATTGGATGGATTGGCTCGCCTTTTGGTCTGAGCTCGCCGCCAATGTTTGTGCGCGTTACAATGTCCTGCCATCGCCTGAGGAGTCAAAAACTTTTTGTCGCAATAAACGCAACCATAAGTTTTTGACAACTCAGGTTGACTTTCATCACTCGATGAAGAACCTGGTGAGTTAAATATGTTGCATTCAAGCTCTGAAGGTGTTTTGTTGAGATCTATTTCGCGTTTTGGTGGAGATTCATTTTCCACCACCTTCTCTTTCATTTTCATGTTCTTCTCACGATGAAAAGAAGAAGAAGCAGCAGCTTGAGAGGTGGGGAAACTAGAACTATGTGCCTCCATGCCTAAACAACAATCTGTGTTTGGTTTATGGTGTGAAGAATGAATGAAGAGAATTGTTCTTTAAATAATGGAGGAGTTTAATGCACATTCTCTAACAAATGGGATACAATTTATTGTACGTTTTAATGTCAAAGATTACTTGATGATGTGTATGGGAAAGAGGTTGGATTACATGCATAACAACTGTTGAAAATTATCAGTACTGGTACTATTTTCTGATATTAATTGCACCTACTTTTATGAAGATTAAACTTTGATTTCTAACATGATTAATGAGAGATAATCAAGTTTGTACACGGGTTATGATGTTTTGGAAACTTAATGTTGATAGTATAATTCATAAATCTACTATTAATTTTTTTAGAATGCTGATATATCTACACTATAAAGTGATATTTATACACACATCGATCCAAATATGATTTGTAAGATTATACGTTACAATCTTACAACTCATTTACATGGTCTACAACTATCTTTTATGAGTGTGCATAAATTAACATTCAATATTTTATTAAAAAACAAAATTGGTTTGACTTTTTAGGCGCGTCATCCTAAATATAATTAATATAATCAGATATTCAGAAACTAACCAGAAGCTCTTATCCTCATAACCAACAATGTTTAAGTGGCCTAACATAAAAATATCTTCATCTTTTAATTAATTGCATAACGTTCCTTGTTTGAAAGTTGTATATGTTTAGGGAGAGTATCTAAATTTCATGCATTGCATTATACTTTTATTCAGATGTAGGTGAATCGGCATTTCTAAGTAATCTTTCCATAATAATTGCTAAATGTCAAAGGTGAAGAAGAATTAATATGCTAAAATTTTTAACTTTTTTAAGGTTTTATAACGGACATGTAATAATTAACTCGTAAGGTTTAAAATTTTCTTTTGCCGATCAAAATAAAAATAAAAATTAACACAAGGTTTTACAAAACATGTTGAGGTGGATTCTTGTTTTGTCCCTGAACTAGTTTTCAGAAACAAGTTTCAAGTGCGCTGTTATAGTACTACTGATCAATTGTCAGGTGTTTTCACAAAATCGTTGCCCCTATTGAAGATTTGAGCAGCTGGTGCAAGAGAGAAGCTGAATGAGAACATAATTAATGCATGTTGGGTAGAGTATTTATCTGCTATATTTAATAGGGTTTATTTATTTACAGAGGTGTAGCTAAGAATTCGAGTGGGAGGAGAGAAAAAAAAAATTCGGCACTAAAAAGTATTAATGTAATATTTAAAAAAAACATAAAATATATAAAGTTTTATATATGTTTAGTTTTAACATACTTATGAACATCATGTATTTCCCTGTAATTGTAATGAATTTGTTTATTGAATTGAAAACGACTTACTTGAAAATATCGGGATTTGAAGAAAATAAATCCGAGTCCTTTGAATTCACAAAGTCTCCTTGAAGCAAATTTATTCCCTCACGGTGCTAAAGGTTTTGTGAATAATTACTTCCCAAGATAAAACGGATTTCCAATTCTTAATTAGAAGCACTTCAAAACTAAGAATTCTTCGAACTTTGTATGTCCTGTACTCGAACTTAAACTCTATGCGATGATGAATGAAAGGAAATAATGCAGTGACTGGAGGGAAAAATTATTATATGAAATGGTCTGCCCTCCTTCTTATTTATAGGATAATTTCGCGACCGTTCAAATGGGACGCATCTATTGGGACCTTAAAAACGACGTAGTATAAGGGAGACAACTGTTCGTATGCAAAACGACGCAGTATCAGTGGCAGTTATAATAATAAATTAAACAAAATTTTAATTAAATTTTGTCCAAAAAATTATATAGAAAGCCCACGACCCACGACCCACGACCCACGACCCACGACCCACGACCCACGACCCACGACCCGACCCGACCCGCCCGATCGGACGGACGGCGGCGGCGGCGCGCGCGTGTGGGTTCGAACCAAGCCTTGGCTAGGTCCTCTCCCTTCCACAAAAGTGGGGTGCCCCTTGGGGCCCTTCCCATTGAGCAAACATTCCATATATAAATACTTCATTTTTCCCTTTCATGCCCTATGTGGGACTTTTACAATTTTTAACATTTCAAGTGGGTAGCTTTAGAGTCAATTTTCTCATTCAATTCTTAACCCATTTCCAACAATCCCCCACATGAATGTAAAATTGGCTTTACAATATGCAAAAAATGAATATGCAGACACTAGTTCGAGTACAGAAGAAAAGATACTTCATCGGGTGAAGTAGCCTAGTGGCTTTGAACTTGCCCTAGTAAAGTCTATCGGATTTACTTGGCTAATCAGTAAACTTGATGTCTTTGAACTGTCAGCTTTTCGTGTAAATCAAGACAATAGAATTTACAAAATATCTCTTCAGACATAATTGGTTCTCACGTTTGTGTTCATTTTGGCCTTGAAACACCTCTTGGTTCCGTAAGTATATTAGAGAATTCAGCCTTCAAAATTCTCACAGAAGTGGCCCCCTTCTTACTTACGTAGGTGACTTCTATCAAGAGTATCCTGCAATACCCCACTTGAACATATTTCAAGATATAAAAGTCATTAAAAGCATAACTTACCCTGATTCTCGCGGCAGATGTGCACTGTCATAATCATAATAGGAATGGTAAGGAGTATTTATCTCCTCAGTGCTTTACTGAGTACTACATAGTTTGGTTTGCCCATTGAACCTAGATCTTGGGATCTCCAGTCAGCTAGGTTGGGTTGCCACTATGAAGACTCTTATTTAAACAGTAGGCTTTAAACCCATTCCCTTCGATGATTTTTCCACTTGCTCTCTTGTTAAACCTTTTGTAAGCGGATCCGCAATATTATCTTTTGACTTTACATAATCAATTGAGATAATTCCATTTGAGAGCAATTGTCGAACGGTATTATGTCTTCGTCGTATATGACGTGACTTACCGTTATATAAATGACTCTGTGCTCTTCCAATTGCTGATTGGCTATCACAGTGTATACATATAGCTGGCACAGGTCTTGACCAATTTGGAATATCCTCTAAGAAATTACGAAGCCACTCAGCTTCTTCCTCCAGCTTTGTCTAAAGCAATGAATTCTGATTCCATTGTAGACCTTGCAATGCACGTTTGTTTTGAGGATTTCCAAGATACTGCTGCACCTCCAAGTGTAAAGACATATCCACTTGTGGATTTCGAGTCTTTATTGTCCGATATCCAATTAGCATCGCTATATCCTTCCAATACTGCTGGATATCTCGTATAGTGCAGTCCATATTTTTGAGTATGTTTTTAGATATCCTAAAACTCTCAAAATTGCTTTCCAGTGATCTTTCCCTGGATTGCTCGTATACCTACTTAGCTTACTTACTGAATAAGCTATATCTGGTCTAGTACAGTTCATGACATACATTAAACTGCCTATTATACGAGAATATTCTAGTTGAGATATGCCATCACCTACATTTTTAGCTAGATGAAGATTTATATCAACTGGGGTCTTATTTAGAATTATATTATACTTGTTGAACTTTTCAAGTATTTTCTCAATGTAATGAGATTGAGATAATATAATTCCATCAGAAGTTCTAGAAATCTTGATTCCTAAAATTATATCAGCAATCCCCAAGTCTTTCATGTCAAAC
This sequence comes from Aralia elata, assembly GCA_034770075.1. Taxonomy (NCBI): domain Eukaryota; kingdom Viridiplantae; phylum Streptophyta; class Magnoliopsida; order Apiales; family Araliaceae; genus Aralia; species Aralia elata. The sequence continues at coordinate 90,482,253 of CM068385.1, forward strand.
TTATTTGACAACATACGTTTTGTTGAGTTGATAACTTCATTGTTGCTCCCCATGATTAACATATCATCCACATAAAGACAAACAATAACATATTCCTTTTGAGTGCTTTTGACATAAACACATTTGTCACACTCATTAATTTTAAAACCATTTGATAACATAACATTATCAAATTTCTCATGCCATTGTTTTGGTGCTTGTTTTTAATCCATAAAGGGATTTAACAAGTTTGCATACTTTCCTCTCTTGTCCAGTAGCAATGAAACCTTCGGGTTGTTCCATATATATTTCTTCATCTAATTCACCATTTAAGAATGCAGTCTTTACATCCATCTGATGTATTTCAAGTCTATGTAAAGATGCTATTGCTATTAGCATCCGAATAGATGTAATTCTTGTAACAGGTGAGTAAGTGTCGAAATAATCTAATCCTTCCTTTTGTCTATAACCTTTAACAACAAGCCTTGCTTTGTATTTATCAATTGATCCATCAGTTTTCATCTTCTTTTTGAAGATCCACTTATACCCTAAGGGTTTGGAACCAGGTGGAAGGTCCACCAATTCCCATGTATGATTTTGCATAATGGACTCAATTTCACTATTAATAGCTTCTTTCCAATGAGAAGCATCAGGAGAGGATATTGCTTCCTTGTAAGTTTGAGGATCGTTTTCTAACAAAAATGTTAGAAAATCCGGACCAAAAGACGTTGAAGTCCTTGCCCGTTTGCTACGTCTAGGTTCATCCACTACAGATTCTTTGTCTATATTTTCAGGATTATCACTAATAGCATCTAAAGGTCTTTTGTTTGAATTTGAATCATTATTTGCATTGTATGGAAAAATATTCTCAAAAAATGATGCATCTCTTGATTCAATAAATGTATTAACATGAATATCGTTAATTTCAGATTTATGAACAAGAAAGCGATAAGCACTACTGTTATTTGCATAACCAATGAAAACACAGTCAATTGTTTTTGGTCCTATCTTAACCTTTTTAGGTTTAGGAACCATTACCTTTGCTAGACACCCCCACACTCGTAAGTATTTATAGCAAGGTCTATGACCTTTCCATAATTCATAAGGTGTTTTATGAGTTTTCTTATGAGGCACTTTGTTAAGAATATAATTGGCAGAAAGCAAAGCTTCCCCCCACAAATTCTGGGGTGCTCCAGAACTGTTTAACATAGCATTCAACATTTCTTTCAATGTTCGGTTCTTGCGTTCAGCAATACCGTTAGATTGAGGTGAATAAGGAGCAGTAGTTTGGTGAATAATACCATGAGTAGAGCAAATCTCTTCAAATGGTGATTCATATTCACCACCTCTATCGCTTCTTATTGCTTTAATCTTTTTGCTAAGTTGATTTTCAACTTCATTTTTATAAAGTTGAAACATTTCGATAGCCTCATCTTTGCTTCTTAGCAAATATACATAACAATATCTTGTGCAATCATCAATAAAGGTTATGAAATATTTTTTCCCACCTCTAGTTTGCACAAACTTTAAGTCACATATGTCAGTGTGAATTAAATCTAGAGGTTCAGTTTTCCTTTCAACAGAATGAAAGGGTAATCTTGTCATTTTTGATTCCACACAAATTTCACATTTATGTTTTAGATTAATATCAAATTTAGGCAAGAATTCTAAATTAATTAATCTACGCAAAGTATTATAATTAACATGTCCTAATCTAGCATGCCATATGTTTGAAGATTCCAACAAGTAAGCAGAAGAATTAATTTTATTATTATCAATAGACTTCGGTACAACAGTCATAACATTCATCTTAAAGAGCCCATCAGTCATGTAGCCCTTTCCTACAAACATATCATTTTTAGTAAGTACAAACTTATCAGATACAAACACCAACTTAAAGCCATTCTTGCTAAGTAGTGACCCAGAAACTAGATTCTTGCGTATATCAGGCACATGAAGCACTTCATTCAAAGTCAGTTCTTTGCCAGATGTCATTTTCAGTATAATCTTTCCACGTCCTTCAACCTTTGAACTTGAGGAGTTTCCCATGAAGAGTTGATCATCATTTTCTACTGGTTTGTAAGTAGAAAACATCCATTTATTGGAACAAATATGGCGAGTAGCTCCAGTGTCCACGTACCATTCTTTAGTGTTGCCTACCAAGTTGCATTCAGATACAACTGCAGAAAGATTAATATCTGAAACATTTTCAGAAAGTTGTTCTAGTTCTGTCACATGTGCTTGAGGCCTTTGTTCTTTCTTCAACTTCTTTGGCTTGCGACATTCACTTGATTTATGTCCTTGTATGCCACAGTTGAAGCACTTGCCTTTGAATTTGGCCTTGGAGGTATCTTTGCCTTCATGCTTTCTTTTGTTGTTGTTTGGCCTTTGTTCTACCACATTTGCCTTTGCTTCCATGTAGTTTTTCCCAGTCTTCTTTTCAAATACTCGATTGTCCTCTTCAATCCTAAGTCGCACGATCAATTCTTCAAGATTCATCTCTTTGCGTTTATGTTTTAGATAATTCTTGAAGTCTTTCCATGATGGTGGAAGTTTTTCAATCATTGCAGCAACTTGGAATGAGTCACTTAATGACATTCCTTCAGAATGAATGTTATGTAGAATTACTTGTAATTCTTGAACCTGAGTGATAACTGCTTTGGAATCTACCATTTTATAATCAAGAAATCTGCCGACTATGAATTTCTTCATGCCAGCATCTTCAGTTTTATATTTCTTGTCTAAAGATTCCCAAAGTTCCTTTGCAGTTTGAATTGTACAATATACATTATATAATGTATTATCTAAACCATTCATCACATAGTTCCTGCAAAGGAAGTCTGCATGTTTCCATGCATCAACAGCAGCCACTTTTTCCTTGTCAGTTTCCCCTTCAACAAGAATAGGACAGTCCTCGTGTAAAAACCTTGCCAAGTTCAATGTGGTGAGATAGAAGAGCATTTTCTGTTGCCAGCGCTTGAAATCCGTTCCATTGAACTTTTCAGGCTTTTCTCCATGAGACATAGTCATGGCAGGAATGGTACTGGTAGATGCCATTTCTGTTATACAAATGACAATAATCAATAAACAGAAACAAATTTCTGTTTGTACAAAAATATAACAAATTTTTGTTTACAAATTTGTTTATGCAGAATATTATATATTAACACAATAATATATCTTAGCAATCAAAATAAACTGTTATATAAATTCGAAAACAATAACAGAATAATATCTGTTTACATAAACAATATTACAATACAGAGCACATATATAATCAAAATATTATATATACTACACATGTAAAATATAAGAATTAACAGAGTATGAATATATTAACATGTAACAGAATATATAACCTATTTAACATGTAATATAAAATTTCTAACAGAATACATGATTAATATATTACAACTATTTTGGTAATATATATACCATATATAGAATCATTACTTTAAAATAATAGAATTAACCATGCCGATATATTATATATATTACAAGTCATGAATGCAATTAGAGTTCCTACATATACTTCATATGAATGCAATTGAACTTCATATACATTAATTCATTATACAGTTGAAAACATAATATATATATATATATATATATATATATATGTATATGCAGATATCTAGGCATGTAATTACAAGTCAGAGTATATATATATATATATAATTATTCATACAATGACATATACTGTTCACATATAATTGTTACATGCATATATGCTAATGAATAAAAATAGATACCGCAGTATTAAATGGCCAAAAACCGAAACAAACACTGCAATATATTGTTTACCGAAACAAACAGTGCAACATATTGTTTGAACATGCAACAAAAATATGGGTAAAACAGTTTCGTATTCTTCGTAATTTCTTAGAGGATATTCCAAATTGGTCAAGACCTGTGCCAGCTATATGTATACACTGTGATAGCCAATCAGCAATTGGAAGAGCACAGAGTCATTTATATAACGGTAAGTCACGTCATATACGACGAAGACATAATACCGTTCGACAATTGCTCTCAAATGGAATTATCTCAATTGATTATGTAAAGTCAAAAGATAATATTGCGGATCCGCTTACAAAAGGTTTAACAAGAGAGCAAGTGGAAAAATCATCGAAGGGAATGGGTTTAAAGCCTACTGTTTAAATAAGAGTCTTCATAGTGGCAACCCAACCTAGCTGACTGGAGATCCCAAGATCTAGGTTCAATGGGCAAACCAAACTATGTAGTACTCAGTAAAGCACTGAGGAGATAAATACTCCTTACCATTCCTATTATGATTATGACAGTGCACATCTGCCGCGAGAATCAGGGTAAGTTATGCTTTTAATGACTTTTATATCTTGAAATATGTTCAAGTGGGGTATTGCAGGATACTCTTGATAGAAGTCACCTACGTAAGTAAGAAGGGGGCCACTTCTGTGAGAATTTTGAAGGCTGAATTCTCTAATATACTTACGGAACCAAGAGGTGTTTCAAGGCCAAAATGAACACAAACGTGAGAACCAATTATGTCTGAAGAGATATTTTGTAAATTCTATTGTCTTGATTTACACGAAAAGCTGACAGTTCAAAGACATCAAGTTTACTGATTAGCCAAGTAAATCCGATAGACTTTACTAGGGCAAGTTCAAAGCCACTAGGCTACTTCACCCGATGAAGTATCTTTTCTTCTGTACTCGAACTAGTGTCTGCATATTCATTTTTTGCATATTGTAAAGCCAATTTTACATTCATGTGGGGGATTGTTGGAAATGGGTTAAGAATTGAATGAGAAAATTGACTCTAAAGCTACCCACTTGAAATGTTAAAAATTGTAAAAGTCCCACATAGGGCATGAAAGGGAAAAATGAAGTATTTATATATGGAATGTTTGCTCAATGGGAAGGGCCCCAAGGGGCACCCCACTTTTGTGGAAGGGAGAGGACCTAGCCAAGGCTTGGTTCGAACCCACACGCGCGCGCCGCCGCCGCCGTCCGTCCGATCGGGCGGGTCGGGTCGGGTCGTGGGTCGTGGGTCGTGGGTCGTGGGTCGTGGGTCGTGGGCTTTCTATATAATTTTTTGGACAAAATTTAATTAAAATTTTGTTTAATTTATTATTATAACTGCCACTGATACTGCGTCGTTTTGCATACGAACAGTTGTCTCCCTTATACTACGTCGTTTTTAAGGTCCCAATAGATGCGTCCCATTTGAACGGTCGCGAAATTATCCTATAAATAAGAAGGAGGGCAGACCATTTCATATAATAATTTTTCCCTCCAGTCACTGCATTATTTCCTTTCATTCATCATCGCATAGAGTTTAAGTTCGAGTACAGGACATACAAAGTTCGAAGAATTCTTAGTTTTGAAGTGCTTCTAATTAAGAATTGGAAATCCGTTTTATCTTGGGAAGTAATTATTCACAAAACCTTTAGCACCGTGAGGGAATAAATTTGCTTCAAGATTGTATTTCCCTGTAATTGTAATGAATTTGTTTATTGAATTGAAAACGACTTACTTGAAAATATCGGGATTTGAAGAAAATAAATCCGAGTCCTTTGAATTCACAAAGTCTCCTTGAAGCAAATTTATTCCCTCACGGTGCTAAAGGTTTTGTGAATAATTACTTCCCAAGATAAAACGGATTTCCAATTCTTAATTAGAAGCACTTCAAAACTAAGAATTCTTCGAACTTTGTATGTCCTGTACTCGAACTTAAACTCTATGCGATGATGAATGAAAGGAAATAATGCAGTGACTGGAGGGAAAAATTATTATATGAAATGGTCTGCCCTCCTTCTTATTTATAGGATAATTTCGCGACCGTTCAAATGGGACGCATCTATTGGGACCTTAAAAACGACGTAGTATAAGGGAGACAACTGTTCGTATGCAAAACGACGCAGTATCAGTGGCAGTTATAATAATAAATTAAACAAAATTTTAATTAAATTTTGTCCAAAAAATTATATAGAAAGCCCACGACCCACGACCCGACCCGACCCGCCCGATCGGACGGACGGCGGCGGCGGCGCGCGCGTGTGGGTTCGAACCAAGCCTTGGCTAGGTCCTCTCCCTTCCACAAAAGTGGGGTGCCCCTTGGGGCCCTTCCCATTGAGCAAACATTCCATATATAAATACTTCATTTTTCCCTTTCATGCCCTATGTGGGACTTTTACAATTTTTAACATTTCAAGTGGGTAGCTTTAGAGTCAATTTTCTCATTCAATTCTTAACCCATTTCCAACACATCAATCTATATCAAAGCGTTTTAACATTAGAGTAAAGTTATTTCAATTTTTTTTAAATTAATGCGTCTCAAATACACATATCATTATATTTGTTTAATATTATGGTGGATTCTAAGAATTTCATTGTATATCAATATAATAATAACATGTATATTTAAGATAATTTGAGACACTAAACCATAATATTAATCATATTTATTTGAGTTTAAAGCTAAGTTAAGTTTTTAATATTAACCTTACTTACATGCCTTTGAAAATTATATCTAGACTTTGAAATGTATTGAAACTTAAAAATAAATTATATATATTATTTTAAGTATAATATAGTATAAATTTATATTCTCAAAAATATGAGTCCACTACTAAAAATATTTATCCAACGAGGGAGGGGCAATTAAGTATCAATATTATAAATATGCTTCTTAGAGTTTATTTACAGGAAATGTTTCAATTAATTCAGATTATTATCCTTTATTTTCTTTGTGAGTTTGTTTTTTCCTTATGGATTCAAGGGTTACTTTATGTTTTTGTTGGTACGTTTAAACTTTCAAACCACGTTTGTGTTAGAGCATTATAATCTAACCATTATTCCGCTGTGTGAATTAACATCAGAGTCTGGATAATTGTATCCCAATAAGGTGATAGCTAATTGTACCTCGTGTGTTATCTTGATGATTTTTTAATTTTTTCTGAAAACTGAATCCTAGAACTGAAAATTGCGTAATTCCTATATCAAGGCCATGCATAATTTTCGTTTATTAGAAGAAAAAAAATGTAGAAGAAACCCAGTTGCCTCTACATCTTCTTTAAAGAAAATCTCATCGCAACTGTGACGCAGAATCTATCTGTGTCTCTTTCTATTGGTTGTGAGTTTTGAACAGGCAAACAAAGGTTCTGGGGTTGATTTATTTTGCAGACTTGAGTTAAGTCCCTCTATCTTGGTAACAATTTTTGTCTTCAGTCCTTCCAAGTTATTGGTGATTTTAAATTTATCCCAAATTCACAATATTCTTCAAAGTCAGCCCATGTTTCGCAAACCTTACAATTTGGCACTTGAAAACTTTGTTTGATCTATTTTAATAATCTTGTCATGGTGGAAAATGTTTTTATTCCTAAAGTGCTTCGACAGAATGATTTGCGACCTGAATCTATTTTCCACATTTATATTCATTGAAAGTTAGAGGTGTGTAAACTTGTTCTTGATATAGATAATGATTTTAATATAGTTTCACCCAAATTTGTTAAAGCATTAAACCTCCAACCGAACTAATTCCTTATTCTTTTGAGATTCCTTAGCTCAATAATACCTCAATCACAATATCGAACTGGTGTGTTGTAACAATTAAATTTAAAGGGTATATATACAATGGAGGTAGTATGTCATGTTTTGCCTGTGGATATAGCTTATATCTTGCTAAGTTGGTTATGGTCGAATGATTTTCATGGTGAATATTTTGATTTTGAAAATGCACATTTATAGCTTTTATTGTAGTAAGAAGAGAATTTATTTGCCACCTCACCAATCAAATATGCATACTACTGCAAAATCTCTAAAGCTAAAATTTGAATTGGATGAGTACGATATTGATGGTCATGAATAGGTAGAGTACTTGGTTACGTGTTGTGAGTTTCAAAAGCCTATTGGTACATCATAGATTGAAGAAGATTTATATATCTTTAGAAGCTCAAAAAGGTATTGTTTTAGAGGAAAGAAAACCAGAGATTGAAGTTAGTACAGTTGAAGAATCACAAGTCCTTTTTGCGTCACCTAGTATCGAGAAGAATATGACAAATTTTGTGACGCCTAAGGATGAGGATACTACAATAGACACTATTGGTTCGGAACTTGTTCCTACTCAATTATTCGAGGACATTGAAATTAATTTTGTTATTCCCGAAAATTTCTTTGTCATACAGGTTAATTAGAAGATATTGGTGTTTTCTCACTTATTTTCAAGGTTATTCTTTGAGAAGAAAGTGCATGGTATTTTAATCCCGTGAAAATTAAAGATTCGTTCTTTGTGCTTGATACTTGTTTAATTTAAAACTCGAGGACGATTTTTTTTCTAAGAATGAGAGTCTAATATGATGGAAAATAACAATGAAGATTCGGATTTCCATATATTTTAGTTTGTGTGGAGATATAATATATTTTGTGTATCTTTATTTATTATTTAGAAAAAAATCAATAGTTTAATTTATTTGGCCCGTTTATGTTTTGTGCTTTAGTTTTTCTAATTTTATTTTGTTTTTGGATTTAATTATTTTTCTTTTGCAATTATTCATAGTAAAGTAGTTTAGTATTATTAATATGATTTTTAGAATTACTTGGATCAAGACACGCCATACAAGAGAGTAACTTTGTATTAACATTGTCAAATCGATCATTCAATTCTTGAAGTTGACTATCTATCACTGTATAGAGTAACTCAACCTGAAAGTAATGAAAATTGTTGATTTTTTCACCCTGACGTGGTCTACCTTGAACCAAAAAGATATCTTCCATTTCTCGAATTACTATTCCATGCACATTACAAAATTCAGTAGTTTCTACTAGCAAACTCTCCCAACCCGCATCTCTCATGCTTTGTAATCATTGTTTTGAGACAGTAACTAAAACCATTAAATTTACGAGATTTTGGTCTTTCTTTTGTAATGCTTGTGATAAGGTATCGTGATTCTCAAAACTTTTTTCATTAAGTGCAACAAGAATACAAACTCAAAATCTTGCATGAAATACAATAAAGTACCTGCTTCTGTACTTTTATCCCCTGATGCATCATCTTCTACTATCTCAAGCACTTCAATAGTTTTAGAAAACAAGTTAATGATAATAAGAATTGTGTCATAATGTGAGCTCCATCACGTGTCTCTGGACCGCTTCAAGATCACTTCTTGATTCAACCCACACCTAGTCTTGATTTCACTAGAAGCAACTCCTTGAATTATTCTTTTATGTGTTTCTCTCGAAAAACTTCTTTACGCTTGCAAGAAGCTCTAACAACATTTGTCAGAATTGCAAGATAATCAAAGAATGATTTAAGCTTCTTATGTTTTTTTGTAATTGCTACAAGTGTCAATTGAAATTGATGAGAAAAACAATGAACATAAAAAGGCAAACTTATTCTCTAACAAAATCAAATTCTTGAGACCATTGAATTTCCCTCGCATGTTACTAGCTCCATCATATCCTTGCCCACGTACATGTGACATACTCAATCCATGTATTGCCAAAAGTGACTCAATAGCCTCTTTAAGTGTTCAAGCACATATATTGGCAACATGAACAATGTCAAGAAAACACTCAATAATGCACCCATGTTTGTTCACATAACGTAAAGCAACGACCATTTGTTCTTTTAATTGATGAATCATGAGCCTCATCAACTAAAGAGAAAAATTATCCCCGATCTCTGCAACTATAGTTTTTGTGGTCAAAAATGCAGCGGCATTACAAATATCTTTTTGGATTGAAGGTGTTGTCAATTTGTGGTTCCCTGAAGCATTTTTCAACACAACTTTCTTCACTTCATCATTATTCTTGGATAAAAACTTTAGAATAGAAAGAAATAGACCTCGCCTTTTTGAAGCATCTAATTCATCATGGCCATGAAAAGGCAATCCCTCACTTAAAAGCAACCGAACACACTTAATAGATAAGAGCAAACGAAGCTTGTAATCTTTTTTTTCTTGGTCGGATATATTGGCAAGTTTGATATCTATGTGTTGCTTTCGGTTCCTCAAATCTTGACAAGCTAACATGCATTGTCTATGAATACTATTAGGTGACTTTCCAACATGCTCAGATAAGTATTCCGTCTTCCTCCAATTATTAAATCCCTTCCCAACAAATGTATTCTCACCCCCTTGATCGCCAATATTAGCTTTGAATAGATAAAAATATAAGGAAAATACTGCATCTTCCTTTTCACTATATTTCAACCAACCAACATATTTTTTGTACCATTCAGGATTAAATCTACGTTTCTCTCCATAAATAACAGTTTGAGGGAATTTGAAAAACATTTGTTGATGAGGGCCCTTAAGCAAATATCCTCGGCGAATACTCTCTCTCTCTCTTGTTAGCATCATATTCCATTAAAGATGGTCTTAGTCCCGAATCCGCAACAAGTTTCGCTTCTAAATTGAATTCAACTTGGGATTGAGAATTGATATATTTTGAGACGGTTCTTGGATAGGGATTTCATTGAGAGATTTTGAGTAGTCTCATTGACTCGGATGGATTGTGATATTGATGATTCATTTTTGGAACGTTTAAATTTTGACCACATGTCATGAATGTCTAATTTAATCAAAATACAAGTATACAACAACCCAAAACAAACAATTATTTTATGCAACATAAATAGAATTCTATAATATACAACAAATAAATATTCATAATCCAAACTAAAAAAGGAATTTCAAAATAAAAAATATTTAGGTACAATTTAAAAACTTGCTTCGGTTACTTGTCATAGTTTAATTTGAATGATTCCCTAAACAATTACAATTTCAACTGGCCTCAAACCAAATTTGCTTTCTATATTCAAACAAAATCAAGCCACAACATTCAAAATCAACTCACAATTCACAAACACAACAAATTCAAAAAAATTGAAGTGCATATTCATTTAACCCCAACCGATAACAAATTCAAATAAATTGAAACTTTAAACTATTAAACAAGAAAAAAGCCCCAATTAGTTACCTCTTAAGTTCAAACTATAACAAATACATCAAATAAATTGAACTGGGTTTAACACCAAGTCCCCAACCAACAACAAATTCAAACAAACTACAAATTTTAAATTATCAAATAAAAAAGCCCTAATTTAGTTACCTTTTGAGACTGATATGCGCAAGAGGCCAGGGGTAGAGACTGCAGAGTCACAGAGACAAGGTCGGCTCGCGGTGGAGTCGTCAGTTGTCATTCGTCGTGGAGAAGAGGAGAAGTCGCGGTGCGGTGGAGTCGTGGAGATGTAGTAGCGAAGATGTAGTATGCTCTAAACGAGGAAGTGGAATGAGCAACAGAAGCAAGCAGAAGCAGGAACGACTAAACGAGTGCTTCAAGTATGCGACATAGTCTGTACTTTGTATTTAGAATTAGAATGAAACTTATTTTTGCCCCCTCCAAATTTAACTCTTTCATTAATCTGCCCGTTGAGTCTATTAACTTATATTTTTGCCCCTGCCTCTATACCTATATATATATATATATATATATATATATATATATATATATATAAATAAAATAAAAATAAAAAGTCAACATAGGCAGCTATGCTGCCTTGCTAGTACATCCGCGCCTGTGTGTGTACCTTTTTTTCTTCCACATACTACCTGAGTTGGTGATCGTATATTTTACAATTATTAATATTTTTCATCAAAGAAAACAAAAAATATTTTCATTTGTTTCTATATATTAGTAATTGCAACCCTAGTCCACTCCAGTATTATAGTCAAAAGAAACAATTGTCTTACTTGCTTGAGTAAAATCCTGTAGAAAATAAAATTTTCATTAACATGCGTGAGCACAAATGTGTTGGCCGATGAATGTAAGTTTCACTTATCAGGGCAATGAGTGACATATTCAAGATCATGATCCTCTTCACCTTAACTTTTTTTATATAATACTTCAAGATCAAGTTCACTCCATTATTTTTTTTTCTTCTAATTTTAATTTAGTAAAATTTATATTGGATCACTATTTTTGGTACGTTTATGCACCAATTAGAAGGTGCGTTTTAGAAAAATCATAACCAAAATTATTTATCACTAATGCTTAATAAGTTTTTCATGGTACAATCTTCAGGCTTCACAATAGTAGAAGGCTTTTTTTTTAATCTGACCATGGTTGTAAAAAATGGAAATCTGTTTCGTTTGAACAAGGGGCTAGAACTATGGCCTAAATGGTGTTAAAGTAGAGTGTATAATCTTTAATTTGACGTAAGAATGAACGAAAACGAATGAGTAACTAATGAGTTATGATAAAAACAAAAACAATATTTTGTTAAAGAAAAAGTGCAAAAACGAGTTTTATAACTCGGAGTGAGGTGTTTTAGAATTAATCGCGTTTATTAATCTATAATACACGAACAATATGAGATAAAAATTATTATAATGTGAACCAATATATGAAGCCTTTTTAGTGGCTAATTGGTATTTTATTGTTAAATAAATTGTGTAGGATATTTGAAGGACGAACCATCATAATTTGGCAAGGAACACTTAAGACAAGTTCTTTCAGTAACTTGTTGACTTGTTTAAATGTATTGATGTGCATGAGTTGATTGTTTAAATCTCTCACTGTTATATGAATTATATGCGAGCATGATTAAAGTGTGCACATTGTGCAAATATGTGATTATATTGTTCTATGTGGAACTTGAGTTATTGTAAACATACAATATGAGATGCATGAGGTATGCTATGAGATATATGATGCAAACAAAACTTGCACGTTAAGAGATGTATGATGCATGTGTAGATGCATTACATAAGATTTATAATGCATGATTAAGATGCATAGTATGAGAATGATGATGCATGAATAGATGGCAAATTATATGTTATGTGAAGCATGTAAGGTGTAAACTGTTAGTTCTTACTGAGCCGTCGTGCTCATTCTTGCAAAAATAAAACTTTTGCAGATTTACGATGCAATGCAATTATCTTGATATCGTGATGATAAGGATTAGAGACGCATGGAAACAGGAAGGTTGCTAAATATTTCTTTATTGTAATTATTTAGCCGTGATAACGGTATGCAATGTATGTGAATGAGAGTATGTAAATTTTAAATCAGAATTAGAGGATATCCATTTCGGATCAAGACGTGATTATATAAGTTACTTCGTACGGTAGAGTAGTACGATGATAATATTGTATAAAGGTCATTTTTTTTAACGAACGTATAGTATTGAATAACTTTACGAATATTCAGGAAATGACTATAGTCAGAGACTGAATCTTATGATTACTTATAAAGTTTTAAAATGGATCATGATATTTATTCAACCTTGATCATAAGTGTAGAATTTAAAGGTTACGAAATCTAAAATTGAGAAAAAGAGTGGAATAGTAAGTTTTAATACTTATTGTTGTAAACTGTTATGTACAGCAGGAATAGAATAGAATTGTAATGATTATTAATTGATGTAGTAGTAAAGGTCTTCGTACCTGGGATTAGATGAGGATACATTGTAATAATTTTGTATTACATTCATGTAGTGAGATTATATTGTATGGGTAGTACCGTGACGCACCAGACCCAGGCTTAAAGATAAGACCCGAATTTCGGGGGCGCTACAGATGTAGTTTGCTCTAAAGGAGGAAGTGGAATGATCAACAGAATCAAGCAGAAACAGGAACGACTAAACGAGTGCTTCAAGTATGCTATAGAGTCTGTACTTTGTATTTAGAATTAGAATAAAACTTTTTTTTGCCCCCTTCAAGTTTAACACTTCCATTAATCTCCCCTTGAGTCTATTAACATATATTTTTATCTCTGCCCTTATACCTATAAAAAAAAAAGTCAACATAGGCAGCTATGCTGCCCTGCTAATACATCCGCCCCTGTGTGTGTACCTTTTTTTTCTTCCATGTACTACCTGAGTTGGTGATCGTATATTTTACAATTATTAATATTTTCATCAATGAAAACAAAAAATATTTTCATTTGTTTTTATATATTAGTAGTTGTAACCCTAGTCCACTCCAGTATCATAGTCAAAAGAAACAATAGTTTTACTTGCTTGAGAAAAATACAGTAGAAAATAAAATTTTCATTAACATGCGTGAGCACAAATGTGTTGGCCGATGAATGTAATTTCACTTATCAGGGCAACGAGTGACATATTCAAGATCATGATCCTCTTCACCTTTACTTTTTTTATATAGTACTTCAAGATCAAGTTCACTCCATTATTTTATTTTTTCTAATTTTAATTTAGTAAAATTTGTATTGGATCAATATTTTTGATATTTATGCACCAATTAGAATGAGTGTTTTAGAAAAATCATAACCAAAATTATTTATCACTAATGCTTAATAAGTTTTTCATGGTACAATCTTCAGGCCTCACAACAGGATTTTTTTTTTTTGAATCTCAAGAGAATAAAGTGATTGTTTTAATTTCTTTTTGACTGGTCGGGAGTTGATTATAACTATTGAAACTGAATGGTGGTCTAGCTTGAAAATGTCTTGCATGCCAGTTTGTTCGTAATTAATTAGTATTAAATCTAAATAATCTCAATGTAATTAAATCATCACTCAAATAACCAAATTAAATTGAAACAACAATCAAAGGAATGTGGAGCAAAAACTCTCAAGAAATAACCAAAATAACATTATTCAAATTAATAACCAAATCAAATTAAAACAACAATCTAAGGTGTGGATCATAACACCAAAAACTAGAACAAGAAACAAATCATCAAACTAAAGCTTGAGAGTTAGATCAAGCCCCGATGGATCCTCCACATTGGCCCTGTTGATTACAGCACTAGTATTTGTTGCGGGTGGAGAAAAAACTCCGAATCGACCACCCACATTGGAACTGTTGTTTGCAGCATTGAAATTTGTTAAGGATGGAAAAACCCTAACAAATTCGCGCCCTCTAGTTTGTTGCTGCAAAATTCCCATCCTTAGCCTATTACAGGCCGCCTGCATCCGCTGCAACATGTTGCTGTGGTGCTCAAAACGGGAAGGACAAGCGAAAGACATGGAAGGTGGCTTGTTAATCAAGGAATCCATTCTCACCCCGAGTGATCGGTTGAGATCGGATCCATACGAAGGATTGGATGGATTGGCTCGCCTTTTGGTCTGAGCTCGCCGCCAATGTTTGTGCGCGTTACAATGTCCTGCCATCGCCTGAGGAGTCAAAAACTTTTTGTCGCAATAAACGCAACCATAAGTTTTTGACAACTCAGGTTGACTTTCATCACTCGATGAAGAACCTGGTGAGTTAAATATGTTGCATTCAAGCTCTGAAGGTGTTTTGTTGAGATCTATTTCGCGTTTTGGTGGAGATTCATTTTCCACCACCTTCTCTTTCATTTTCATGTTCTTCTCACGATGAAAAGAAGAAGAAGCAGCAGCTTGAGAGGTGGGGAAACTAGAACTATGTGCCTCCATGCCTAAACAACAATCTGTGTTTGGTTTATGGTGTGAAGAATGAATGAAGAGAATTGTTCTTTAAATAATGGAGGAGTTTAATGCACATTCTCTAACAAATGGGATACAATTTATTGTACGTTTTAATGTCAAAGATTACTTGATGATGTGTATGGGAAAGAGGTTGGATTACATGCATAACAACTGTTGAAAATTATCAGTACTGGTACTATTTTCTGATATTAATTGCACCTACTTTTATGAAGATTAAACTTTGATTTCTAACATGATTAATGAGAGATAATCAAGTTTGTACACGGGTTATGATGTTTTGGAAACTTAATGTTGATAGTATAATTCATAAATCTACTATTAATTTCTTTTAGAATGCTGATATATCTACACTATAAAGTGATATTTATACACACATCGATCCAAATATGATTTGTAAGATTATACGTTACAATCTTACAACTCATTTACACGGTCTACAACTATCTTTTATGAGTGTGCATAAATCAACATTCAATATTTTATTAAAAAACAAAATTGGTTTGACTTTTTTGGCGCGCCATCCTAAATATAATTAATATAATCAGATATTCAGAAACTAACCAGAAGCTCTTATCCTCATAACCAACAATGTTTAAGTGGCCTAACATAAAAATATCTTCATCTTTTAATTAATTGCATAACGTTCCTTGTTTGAAAGTTGTATATGTTTAGGGAGAGTATCTAAATTTCATGCATTGCATTATACTTTTATTCAGATGTAGGTGAATCGGCATTTCTAAGTAATCTTTCCATAATAATTGCTAAATGTCAAAGGTGAAGAAGAATTAATATGCTAAAATTTTTAACTTTTTTAAGGTTTTATAACGGACATGTAATAATTAACTCGTAAGGTTTAAAATTTTCTTTTGCCGATCAAAATAAAAATAAAAATTAACACAAGGTTTTACAAAACATGTTGAGGTGGATTCTTGTTTTGTCCCTAAACTAGTTTTCAGAAACAAGTTTCAAGAGCGCTGTTATAGTACTACTGATCAATTGTCAGGTGTTTTCACAAAATCGTTGCCTCTATTGAAGATTTGAGCAGCTGGTGCAAGAGAGAAGCTGAATGAGAACATAATTAATGCATGTTGGGTAGATTGTATTTATCTGCTATATTTAATAGGGTTTATTTATATACAGAGGTGTAGCTAAGAATTCGAGTGGGAGGAGAGAAAAAAAAATTCGGCACTAAAAAGTATTAATGTAATATTTTAAAAAAAACATAAAATATATAAAGTTTTATATATGTTTAGTTTTAACATACTTATGAACATCGATCTATATCAAAGTGTTTTAACATTAGAGTAAAGTTATTTCAAATTTTTTTAAATTAATGCGTCTCAAATACACATATCATTATATTTGTTTAATATTATGGTGGATTCTAAGAATTTCATTGTATATCAATACAATAATAACATGTATATTTAAGATAATTTGAGACACTAAACCATAATATTAATCATATTTATTTGAGTTTAAAGCTCTGTTAAGTTTTTAATATTAACCTTACTTACATGCCTTTGAAAATTATATCTAGACTTTGAAATGTATTGAAACTTAAAAATAAATTATATATATTA
The DNA here is from genome assembly GCA_034770075.1 of Aralia elata. Classification (NCBI taxonomy): domain Eukaryota; kingdom Viridiplantae; phylum Streptophyta; class Magnoliopsida; order Apiales; family Araliaceae; genus Aralia; species Aralia elata. Next base: position 90,499,237 of record CM068385.1, read on the forward strand.
TTTTAAGTATAATATAGTATAAATTTATATTCTCAAAAATATGAGTCCACTACTAAAAATATTTATCCAATGAGGGAGGGGCAATTAAGTATCAATATTATAACTATGCTTCCTAGAGTTTATTTACAGGAAATGTTTCAATTAATTCAGTTTATTATCCTTTATTTTCTTTGTGAGTTTGTTTTTTCCTTATGGATTCAAGGGTTACTTTATATTTTTGTTGGTACGTTTAAACTTTCAAATCACGTTTTTGTTAGAGCATTATAATCTAACCATTATTCTGTTGCGTCAATTGACATCAGAGCTTGGATAATTGTATTCCAATAAGGTGATAGTTAATTGTACCTCGTGTGTTATCTCGAGGATTTTTTAATTTTTTGAGAAAACTGAATCCTAGAACTGAAAATTGTGTAACTCCTATATCGAGGCCATGGCATAATTTTCGTTTATTAGAAGGAAAAAAACGTAGAACAAACCCAGTTGCCGCTAAATCTTCTTTAAAGAAAATCTCATCGCAACTGTGCCGCGGAATCTATCTGTCTCTTTCTATTGGTAATGAGTTTTGAACAGGCAAACAAAGGTTCTGGGTTTGATTTATTTTTGCAGACTTGAGTTAAGTCCCTCTATCTTGGTAATAATTTTTGTCTTCAGTCCTTCCAAGTTATTGGTGATTTTAAATTTATCCCAAATTCACAATATTCTTCAAAGTTAGCCCGTGTTTCGCAAACCTTACAATTTGGCACTTGAAAACTTTGTTTGATGAATTTTAATAATCTTGCCATGGTGGAAAATATTTTTATTCCTAATGTGCTTCGACAGAATGATTTGCGACGTAAATCTATTTTCCACATTTATATTCATTGAAAGTCAGAGGTGTGTAAACTTGTTCTTGATATATATAATGATTTTAATATAGTTTCATCCAAATTTGTAAAAACATTAAACCTCCAACCGAACTAATTCCTTATTCTTTTGAGATTCCTTAGCTCAATAATATCTCAATCACAATATCAAATTGGTGTGTCGTAACAATTAAATTTAAAGGGTATACAATGGAGGTGGTATGTCATGTTTTGCCTGTGGATATAGCTCATATCTTGCTAGGTTGGTTATGGTCGAATGATTTTCATGGTGAATATTTTGGTTTTGAAAATGCACATTTATAGCTTTTATTGTAGAAAGAAGAGAATTTATTTGCCACCTCACCAATCAAATATGCATACTACTGCAAAATCTCTAAAGCTAAAATTTGAATTGGTTGAGTACGATATTGATGGTCATGAACAGGTAGAGTACTTGCTTGCGTGTTGTGAGTTTCAAAAGCCTATTGGTACATCATAGATTGAAGAAGATTTATCTTTAGAATCTCAAAAATGTATTGTTTTAGAGGAAAGAAAATCAGAGATTGAAGTTAGTACAGTTGAAGAATCACAACTCCTTTTTGCGTCACCTAGTATCGAGAAGAATATGACAAATTTTGTGGCGTCTAAGGATGAGGATACTACAACAGACACTATTGGTTCGGAACTTGTTGCTACTCAATTATTCGAGGACATTGAAATTAATTTTATTATTCCCAAAAATTTCTTTGTCATACAGGTTAATTAGAAGATATTGGTATTTTCTCACTTATTTTCAAGGTTATTCTTTGAGAAGAAAGTGCATGGTATTTTAATCCCGTGAAAATTAAAGATTCGTTCTTGGTGCTCGATACTTATTTAATTTAAAACTCGAGGACGATTTTTTTTCTAAGAAGGAGAGTCTGATACGGTGGAAAATAACAATGAAGATTCGAATTTCCATATATTTTAGTTTGTGTAAAGATATAATATATTTTGTGTATCTTTATTTATTATTTAGAAAAATTCAATAGTTTAATTTATTTAGCCTGTTTATGTTTTGTGCTTTAGTTTTTCTAATTTTATTTAGTTTAGGATTTAATTATTTTTCTTTTACAATTATTCATAGTAAAGTAGTTTAGTATTATAAATATGCTTTTTAGGGTTTATTTGTATGAAACGTTTAAATTAATTCAAATTATTATCCTTTGTTTTCTTTCTAAGTTTTTTTTTCCTTGCGGATTCAAGGGCTATCTTACGTTTTTAAGGGCTATCTAACGTTTCTGTTAATATGTTTAAGCCTTCAAATCACGTTTGTGTTACAATATAATCATTATTCCACTGCGTCGCTCGAAGAGCGGTCATAATATTCCTGGGAAAAGACCCATGCATGGCCATAGAGTACAAGATGCACAAGCGGTTCGATCGTGTAACGACCCCAAAATTAGGATAATTTTCACTCCCGACTTTGGTCGTTAACAATATATTCTCATTCTAATTTTACATTATTAATCAATACTATAATTGATAAAAATGCGGATAAATTAAAACTTTTATGTTTTTCTTTCATATTCTGAATTTTCATCACAATCCAGCTTTCGTTTAACTGAACATAACAGCCAATAATAATATAAATATAAAACTTAGCTATTTCAATCTTTTCTCAGTTCCAAAATTCGCAACCTTTAGAATTCATCATCACTTATCATTTACTCAAAATTTGTGTTTTATCTCAGATGTCAATTATGAATATCAAATTCAACGTTGAATATCTGACTAAGTCTTCTATATGTTTCGTTGTAATTCAACAAGTTAAATGAATTACATAAGAAGTCACATTTCTAAAATCGCAATCTGAACTCTTAATACAACAAGCCATATATATAACATATACTATTTTTCATATAGTATTTCAATTATATTACGTTACAATTTTAAAGGTAAAGTTTTCTAATCAAATTTAACGAATATCTTCTATTCGATATCTCCAATTTAATACAACTTAATCTATTTACATCACAAACATTCATCTTCGCCTAATACAACTTCAACTAAAGTAAACAATCAATATTTCTTATTGTTTAAACTCTATCTAAACTTATCTCTTTACTATCTTTGTCTTTCTGCTCTAAGGTTATAGTCTAAGGTATCATTACCTAAGGTTTATAACCTACAACTCTGATACCAACATTTCAACGATTATCAATGTGATAAACTAAGTGATCGTTAAACCAAGCACAAAACCATTACTCATACAAAGGTTTGTACAACTCAGCTACCACATGAGTCCTCAATTGAAATCCCACAAAGTTCTAATTTTCTTTTTATTCCATACGAATGTTCTTAATCCGTATCTTGTCATCGAAACTCTTTCAGAGTTTTCATTGTTTTATCTCATGGTAGCTTATCTTTATAGCATCAATTTATAACTTTTTAATTATTCCACTGATCATTTGTCATTTTACAATTCAATTTGATCACATCGTGATCTTATTTCACAATTGTTTTACATTACCATCTTTCTTAACTTTTTCTTTAATCATGTTATATTACGATTTCCTTTACGCTTCTCAGCTTATATTTATCATTATTTCTTTACCTTTCTTTGAGTCAAGTGTCCCCTAATATTCTTCTTATTTTTATTATAACTCTTTGATATTCTTCCTTGAATCTTTAGGTATATATCTTAATCCCTTCCTTTATGAATTTTTTTTATAAAAAAAATTATTTTTTATTTAAATATTTTTCTGAAAATTCAGATCATTACATTCTTCTCTTCTTATAAGGATTTCGCCCTCGGAATCACAATTACCAAAATCTCCTTACTCCATTTACGTTTATCCTTCCTTGTAACTTATCATTAAATAATGTCAACATACTATTTCATTTCACTTATAGATGTTATATCATCTATTAAATCCATTTTTTCAACAACTTCTTATAGGTTTTATTTCATAATCCTTATTAACTTTAATCATATTCTGAGTATCAGACTTTCATTACTCCCTCAACTCCCTTTTTCAGGATCATTATATGACACAATCGTCATAATAGCTCAATATCATCGTTTACTAAACTCATCATTATTTGGGATATCATATTCACCCCTTCTAAGAATTTCGTCTCCGAAATTTCAACTCATAACCTTTCATTCGTTCGACTCGCCAGAATAGATTTTTGTATTAATCTTCATTTATTCATTGGGTTCTACGAACATTTTATCACTTTTCTCTCGGAAAATCACCCCTTCTTAACACCCATTTCAAAAAAAATTAGAATAACTTAAGAATGAAAAAGGATTCCTTTAACAAAAACATTTTCGAATCAAGTTGAGGGGTCACAAGACCTTGAACTCATCACAAGGTTACGTTTAACAAAAAGTTTAACAATCACACACTCTGTAAACATTCTATACCAGTGCTCTAGGTGATCAGCCTATCGCACCACTACGTCGTGCACAAACGTAGTACATCGTAACAACTATATGCGTTATTTTTAGAACCATAGTCTCCGATAACATGTCCCCTTTATAGGGTTGTTCACCTCAGCTTTTTAACATCTGAATCCGCACCAAAAAAATAATTTGGTTCCGTTTAACTTTCAAAGAAAAATATGGAATCCAGAAACAATAATCAACATTTGTCTAGCTGAATCAAATTAAATAGCTTAGACTTACATAAACAGTTCGGATGTCAATCGGAGCTTTAAGATATCTATCAGCTCAAAAGTACTTTTCAAGAGCACATACGTGTAAATAAATTTTCAATTTTTATCATTTTTTTATAAAAAAAAAATTATTTCTTATTTTAATATTTTTCTAAAAATCCGGGTCATTACAAATCGGATCTTATAGGAGCATTAGGTGCAAATCCTAGTAGAGAGCATAGCGGAGGCAAATCAGTACTGATGACGAAATTATTAAGTCAAGAGATTTGGTTTCGGAAATATAGTTTAGAAATGGATTTATTTGAAAGTTTGTTGAGAGAGTACAATTGATAAAGAGTTCATCAAACATATGTATATCAATTCTTTTTTGAAAAAGCACAAGAATCATCTATTGAGTCATCGTATGTAGAAGAGTGAAATAAAATTATTCTCAGAAAAATCACAAGCATCATTTTGCAGGGATACATCACATGGAGGAGGAAAATTATTGAGAGAAATTTAAACCATCAGCTTGCGATTCATGAGAATAGGATTAAGGATAGAGCCACCATAATGGGATAGGCACTAAAACTTATGGTATTGTTGGTATCTTGGTTGATGTAATAATAGGTGCTTAAATTAGGCGAACCAATCTTGTTTGTGTAGCATTTCTCTTGACTTCTATAATAATAATAATAATAATAATAATAATAATAATAAATACTTTCCCGATTTATTCAAAGCTAAAACAAAAATAAATACCATCCCGATAATCGCTTGAGGCTTTATATTAGCCATATTGTATATTAATAATTTTCTAATTAAGTCAAGCTCTCCAGATAATGATCATTTTGACATATTAATTGTGATTATAAAAGGAAAAGGGTTATCAAAATTAATTGAATACGTATTGACAAAATTAACCTTGATTTGTGGGACAAACAAAATAAAGTAATAATATGATATTACTTCCGTTCCAAAATTAGAGATACATTTTAAGTTTTTAAACTCAATTTGCGGAATCCTAAAACTCAAAATTGATATAATTTCGTTCAAGTTTTGGAAACAACAAGGGTGATAATTAGTAGTACTTTATAGTTCGTTTACAATTGTTATATTTGTTTATATTAAAACTAAATAACTTAATATCAATTTTGAATTTTAAGATTTCACGAATTGACGTAAAAAAGTCAAAACGTATCTTTAATTTTGAAACGAATAGAGTATTAGTACTCACTCGTTCCTAAAATAAAGAGTGCTATTAATTATAATTGTGGTTCACAAAATATATCCGTTCATGTCAGATACATGTAAATAATTGATGCATGTAATTATATGGAATAATGTAGTTGTATATTAAATTTTAAAGATTAAATTTATTATGCAGAATAACTTCTTACAAATTAAGGTGTTCTATGTAAACCTTATTATCTGAGGGAGTAATTAATAATATGCTATGGCAATATAGCATAGTAACGCTCTTGTTTGGTAAGAAACAAGAAAAATTATGTCATGTAATTAAGTGTGATCTAGTACCAAGATGGGAAGATTGATCTGGATGTGTGCATGTTTCAGTGTTTGGTTTCTTGGATGCACTTTCTTTTTACCACAACCAAAGATAACAACTAAGATTTTAAATAAAAGTAATTTAATATTTTGATTAAAAGCTATTTAATATACAATGTTACTATAAAAAATATTGTTCAATATTTAAGGTTGGAGTTTGTATTTAATTTATTCAATTTTTGTGCATCTTGAATGTGGACAATATACTCAAATCGTTTTTTATTTATTTATTTATTTTTATTTTTTTTTCTGATGAGGTCTTAGTCTATTGTTTAAAACTAAAATACTGTGACCTTTAAGTCTCGGATTATGAATTATATTATACTCTCGAAAAAGTGAGGTTTCAAAAAAAGAAACAAAAGAACAAGAAAAAAAAATAAAACCTATAATTTAGTATAGTAATTATCACTTGGTGTTGAGAGGAGTTTGTAAAGTTAAGAATAAACTTGTGTCATTTGAAAGCATTCCAAAATAATAAGTTTCGTCCAAGCATAGTGTAAAATTATGCATATTACTTCTTCACATTTAGAATTAAACAACTAAAGACGACATGTAACGGGCAGATTCGCATATGATGTGTATAAATCTACAATGCAATGCATTTAATAAGATAATCTCCCAAAAGATATAACTTTCAAAGTATCATATATGGAATTAATATTTTCACAATTAAAAATGATAATTTTATAAATTTCTTCTCTTATACATTAAATAGTGAAAAAGGTCTATCCCCTTCTAAAAATTTTGTGAAATTAACACTTTCACTTTTATATATATATATATATATATATATATATATGGACCATTGACCATATATTTGAATTTAATTTATCTCGATCTACCTTGTTAGACATAGATAGCTATTTAATCATCGCAATCTTACACTATCAATTTTGAATGTTATAAATATATTTCGAATACATATGTTTTTATTACATTAATAGGTGTCATAGTGGACCCTTAAAAATCATTAAATAATAATAATACAATACGATATTTGACTTTTACAAAGTTATGTTTGACAACTAATTCCAATTCTTAGAATTGGAATTGAGTGTCAAATTTAACTAAATTTTAATTATATGATATTGAAAATACAATTTCAACTCCAATTTTGAAGTTTAGTCTTCAAGTCCCACAATATATTTAATTGGTCAACAAAAAAAAAATCAATATTTGTTCTCATCTTATATGCTGGTTCACTAAATCTCCACACTCTTGTTATTTTGATAATAAAATTACTAGATCTTAAATATATATATATATATATATATATATATATATATATATATATATGACTAGTTATTCTAGGATATGAGCTAGGACTTTCTTTTTGAAAATCTTTGTATTATAATATATTAATACGGCAGAGAGCGTTAAACCACACTTAATAAATCAAATTAATTAGTTCTATATTTTCTTATCATTAATTAATTTCAAAAATATGATTTTGAATAAAGAGGATAATAGAATGAGGAATTATCCAGTATATTTTAATCATTAATTACTTCAAGAATATGATTTTGAATAAAGACGAGTAATAGAAGAAAAATTATAATAATCTAATCCGCATGAATTAGGTGCAATTAATATGAGATTTTAAAAATAAAAATAACTCATAATATTTATATCCTATTTTCATGCATACAAGGAAATCTGGTCACCCTATAATCAATCACGTTCCTTAAGCAAGGAATGAGCATTAAACCCCCTCTAAGCCCTCTTTATTTAAAGAACAGAACTCTTCATTCTGTCTTCACACCATTCCCCATTCTCTCCATACCATAAACTAAACACAGAACAATATTGTTGTTTAGACATGGAGTCCCACAGTTTCGAGCTTTATGCATCTGATTCTTCTTCTTCTTCTTCAAGCAACTCCGCCACTTCTCATGAATCTTCTTCCGTTGATGAGAAGAAGATCCAAGTGAAAGAGGAGGTGGTTGAAGAAGAATCCCCTCCAATTCAACCACCCAATCCCGAAATTCCCAACTTACCTGAAGACCTCAACATTGGACCGCCAGAAAGTCCTGAGCTCAACTTGTTGAACCCCTCAAACATGGGTTCTAGCTCCAGTGAACCACCCCCCGAGTCGTCCACAAGGGCAAGAAAGCTTTTCAGCTGCAAGTATTGCCGGAAGAAGTTCTCCACTTGTATGGCGTTGGGAGGCCATCAGAATGCACACAAGAAAGAGCGCGCTCTGGAGAAATGCCCTAGTGACAAAAGACGTATGGAAATGGGGCCTTTGTATCATCCTTATGGATCCACTCTCTCCCCGTTCGGGGTGAGAATGAATTCCCTCATTGGCAAGCCAACTTACCCCTGGTCGTTCTCGCAGTCTTCATCCAATTCTTCCTATAATTTTGGGCACAACAACATGATGTTTGACAGGCCGCCTCCCTTTTACAACTATGGCCTGCCAAACAACATGTTTGTTAAGCCACCTCCGGCTTTCAACTTCGAGCAACGTCAGAACCACATGTTTGATAAGCCACCTCGGGCTTATAACTTTGAACAACGTCAAAACCACAGGTTTGACAGGAATGCTGCCCCTTATGATTTCAGACTCCGTAACAACAATTGGCAGCAGATGGACGTGCCGGTGACCTACGATGGGTTCATACTAGAAAGTTTCCAGCCGGAAAAATTTCTATCTGCGGCAGCCTCTTCTACTTTCCATGTAGGGAGTACTAGTGGATCAGTGCCTGATCAATTCTTCCGAGTTTCTGATTCTCCACCTATACCAAATCTGATAGGTGATGCAATCAACCGCCCCAATGGGAATGATCAAGTACTGGCGGAGGATCCATTTGGACCTGTCAATCAAGAGGAGGGGGATCCAGCAGCTGGACTTGTCAATCAATTGGAGGAGGAGGAGGATCCAGCAGCTGGAGATGTGGATCAAGAGGATGATAATCCAGATGGGCTTGATTTGGAGCTCAAGCTTTGATTAGCTTGATGGTTTTAATATTCTTAATTGTTCTAGTTTTTGGGTGTTTGATTATTGTCAACAGGTTGTTTTCTGGTCTTTAGTAATGTTTTGAGGTCTTTAGTATCTGACATTCTTGAATTGGATTTCATCCAATGATGTAGTTTTCATTTCCTTGCGTTGTTATTTTAATATAATTTGGTTATTAATGAAATTTGAGTAGTTGTTCTCCTTCAAAATTTATAGTGGCATCTGATTTTATTGATTTTATTATTATTTAATATTAATCTATTAATTAATTAGTAAGAATTAACCTGGCAAAGATTACACTCTAAACTTAAGAGTGTGATATCACATCTCACATTGGAGCATATTTAACATAGTTGTAGGACTGAACTTTATATGAAACCTCTACCCTATTTTAATACTAAGAAGTCATGATTTTTTGGGTCTGCCTATATAATTGAAACAACAAATTAAACCTTGATAATTCGATCTTGGAGTGGACCAACAGCTTGAGCCTTGATTTGAGTCTGTGGTGGAACAATGGATTGAGTCTTCATCTGGGTTTGTGTTGGGGTTGGGTTGTAACAAATAGTATCAAAGAGATGGCTCATTGTAGCGTAGTAGCTTTGAAGCTCACGCATATCCTTCGTGAATTGTGATTTGACTAATTTTTTTTATGAATGTTAATTTTTATATTTGATGATAAATTTATGACGATATTTAATATCGATATATGTAAATACATGTGCTAAGAGGTGTAAAATATGACCCACATATTATTATTCTATTTTAATTATGACTTACAATTTCATCTTAATCCACATTTAATATAAAATTAGTCAACATATAAATTATTATTTTTATATAAAATCTCAAACATGTATAAATATGTTATCAAAGATATGAGTAAGTCATGACCTTTTGAATGGACCAACAATGAGCCAAGACCCAAATTGATGATATTGGGACAGATTAGATCGCAGTTTGTAGTGAATTTGAACCGTAACATAGAGTACCATCATTCATTGGCAATTATCTCCCCGGCCAGTCAAAAAAGATAAAGAAAAAATAATTTCTCTAACCTGAGGATATTACCATGAAAAATAAATAATTTTAATTATGATTTTTCTTAAAAACATGTAATCAATCTAATTGTTGCAAAAACCAATCATCTATTGTTATGTACTCCCTCCATCCCAAATTAATTGCTTTTCTAGAACTTTTTTAAGTCAAATTGACTATTTTTAAAATTAATAATTAAGCATATATAAATATATTTCTAAAATTATAAAAATTGAAATTAGTAATAAATTGTATATACTTTCTTTTGGTTATAATATCTTCATATATATGTTAGCAAAAATAGTAAAAAGATTAGTTTTAAAAATAGTCAATTTGACTTTAAAAAGTCCTAGAAATGCAATTAATTTGGGACGGAGGGAATATTACTTGTTTGATTATGTGACATCCCAGATTTTCGGGAACTGTTATAATAAGAATTTAATAAACAAAATTCATAATATGAGATGTATTGGGTAGCTTATTAATTCGAACTGATGTATATTATTGAATAAAATAGATTTTTTATTAATAATATTATTTATTAAGCGTTTAAAGGTTATGTTATAACTTTGATTATGCGTATGCGATGAGTAGTAAGTGTGAAAGGTCGTATAAGTGAATACGATAATTTCGAGGAATATTGTTGAATCGTTATTTGACGTGGGCGTTATGTAAGCCCAAATGCTATTTATTGGATTAAATAAATAGTGATGGATATTATTATTGAATAATTTATTTGGTGTAAAGGTGTTAACCAAGTATAGGCGGGATATATATATACATTGATGTACGTAATTATGGAAAATTAATCGGGAAGAGTAACGATTTCAAATCCTGAATACCCTTGTAATTCGGGTTTATTAATATTATGGAATGGATTAAATATTATTTTTATGTGATGTGTTTTAAGGTTATATATAACCTGGATGATGTGAAACTATGAATTTTATGTGTTGTGTCTCGTAGGAGTGAATAAATTGATTTCGCGAAAAATCGCAAAAATCACTATTCACTGAGCACGTTTCTCGAGGCACTATTCACGAGCACTATTCACGCCCGAATATTTTTGCGTCTTTTTCGATTCTTATTAATTTCGTTAAGGCGTGTATGTGAAGAAATAATTTTTTCAAGCGTCGAAAAGTTTATTTGAACTCATACGTGATTTAATTAGTATCCGAAATGTTTAATATGGCTGGCCCAAATAAATGGCCCAACCCAGGATCCATTAGTTTACCCATGACACAAACCATATTGCATGACCCCATGTGGAGAATTATTAGAGAAAGGAATTTGCAAATTGGTTATTGAAGATGGACTATTCGGGTATAGAGAGAGAGAGAACAAGTGGGTGGGAGTATTTATATTTGTATTTGCAAAAGGAATGGAATGACCGAGCAAAGTATTAGAATAAGGAGACCATGAAACATTTTAAGCCAATGAGGATTAAGGAAAGGAGAGAGAATGAGACATGCTCAGACAATATAACCTTGGAGACCAAATGCTTGCAAGCCTTCCAAACATTTCTCTCAAAAACCAAATTAAGAAGCTCGGCTAACCAAGCCCACTTCCCTCTCCCAAACTTATCATCCGATGCATCTCTTCCTTTCCTTCCAACTTCAAACTTCAGTACACAAATGAGTAGAGAAAAAGTTGCGAAGGAGAGAAACCAACAAGAAGAATAAGTGCTCAGTGATAGCAATAGCAGAGAAAGAGAGAAAAGAAGAAATGGGTGCTCGGTAGAACCTCAGAGGAAGAAGGGAAGGGTGCGGGAGCACCCAAGGAAGAAGATAAGGAAGCTTTGTCGAGCTTTAGAGGGGTTCTAGCATTCAAGAGGAAGGGAAACAAGGAGTAAGTCCTATAAACCTTCAACTTTCAATTTTTCTCTTAAAGTTTTGATATCTTGCTAGATATTATTGTTGTTTGAGCTGTGTGGGTTGAGAAACACCCTGAGAATGTTATTCAATTGGTCAATAAACAATTAATACTATAAAAGTGTAAGAATGAAAGAAATTTGATCCTATGCATAAAGGAGAAAGAAAATGGAGAAAATGAATATTTTTGGACATTTGGACTGTTATGGACTGATTAGAGGACCTTTGTGGTTATGTACCATGTCTGAAATTTCTATTGGTTAGTAATGTGTTATAGTTCCATGGGTTATGAAAATATCCTAGTTGGAATGAATCAAAAAGGTGTTAAAACGAATTTGTGGTGAAAGATTTAGTAAAACATGTCAAGAACATGAAAACTATGTGGACAGTGTCCGTAAAACCAATTCTGGTATTGTTGTGTTGGATGAAAAATTCTTAATTTTTGTGTAGTTGTATCACACTGAGTTAGGAAGCCATAGGCTTTGGAATAAATGCATTTCGACCTCGGATGAGAGAGTTATGGCGATTTTAAGAAGAAGTGTCCAAACTGTCAAAACAGGAAAAATCAGTTCAGGAGGGGAGATTCGGGGCACAGTTTTGGCTGGATAGATATACTAAAAAAATTGTGGGCTTTATATATGTTGTAGCTTACTTACAAGCTTTCCATAGCCTCTGAAACGAACTAATTTCGAGTTCGGACGACCGAGTTATGAATGTGCGAAATAAGCGCGTCAAAACTGTCCAATCTGGAAAACCAGATTCGGACCAGCCTATTGTTAGAATTTTCTGGACTTGTGTGTTCCAAATTTGAAAATGATTAAAGCATAAAAGTTATAGCCCCGGAAGTTAGCGACGCGTGGGCGCAAGAATCGCTCAAAAAGCTTTTGAAACGAATTAGTTATGACTGTTTTAGCGAAGTAGGATCAAACTGACCAGTTTTTTTGTAGTGATCTGAAGTTATTTGTAATAAGTGAAAATCTGTTTTAATTGAAGAAGGGGCTGGAATTATGACCTATGTGAGATTAAAGTAGACTTGATAAGCTTTAATTTGGCGTAAGAGTGAACGAAAACGAATGAGTAACGAAGAAGTTATGATTAAACGAATAATAGTGTTCGTTAAGGATTGAAATAGTTTACACAAGTTTATAATTCTTTTTAAAACGAAAATTTGAGGATTGATATATTGGGTCATATGATGATTATAAGTTGGATGATGATAAGGGTCGTGTCGTCTTCGAACGCCACGAAGCCGAGAGAATATTTTTGAGATTTGGCTGCATTATTAAATGCGAGCTATATAGAATGAGAAATAGAGTAGTATAAACTAATATATATGTGAAGCCTTTATTGTGGCTAATTAGTATTTTATTGTTAATAAATTATGTAGGATATTTGAAGGACGAATTGTCGTAATTTAGCAAGGAGCGCTTAAGGCAAGTTCTTTCAGGACTTTGTTAATTTGTTTAAATGTATTAAATATTCAGATGTTTATGTGAACTGCTTGTGAGCATGATTATGTGTGCACGTTGTGCAGTTATGTGAGTATATTGTTCTATGTGGAACTTGTATTATTGTGAATATACAATATGAGGTACATGATGTATGCCATGAGATATATGATACATGTGTAGATGCATTGCATGAGATTTATAATGCATGAGTAAGATGCATAGCATGAGAATTTTGAGACATGAAGAAGATAAATAACATGAGAATTATGATGCATAAATGAAATGTAAATTTATATGTTACGTGAAGCATGAAAGTGGATAACTGTTAGTTCCTGCTGAGCCGTCGTGCTCATACTTGCAAAAATAAAACTTTTGCAGATTTTAGACGAGACAAATTATCTTGGTATCGTGATGCTAAGGACTAGAGACGCATGGATACAGAAAGGTTGCTAAATATTTTTCTTTATTGAACTTATTTAGCTGTGATGATGGTACATGATGTATGTGAATTCGACTATTCTATATTGAATTAGAATTAGAAATTTTCAAATTTCGAATCAAGAAGTGACTATATAAATTACCTTGTACGATAAAGTAGTACGAATTATATTGTTGTATAAGGACATTATATAACAAATAAACGATTATTGAATAACTCTGCAATTATTTAGGGAATGATTAAATTCAGAAGCTGAACTTTGTGTTTATAGATAAAATTTTGTAAGGATCATGGTATTTACTCAACCTTGATCATAAGAGTAGAAGTTTAATGGTTACGGAACCTGGAATTGAGAAAGTTTGTAATAATAAGTTTAAATTTTCCGCAATTTTTATTGATTATATCATTTATTGATGATGTAAGCTTAGAGAGTAAATGTTTATTAACGACTGAAGTCGGGCGCCGAGATCGTCCCGATTTTCGGGTCGTTACAGATTACATTATTTAAAGGTACTATAAATGATGATCACATGTGTAATATCAAGATTTACATGATTTAAAGAAGGCCAGTACAGACAATACTACTAATAATAAGAACATCAATTTGTCCCCAATTAAATTTCCAGGCGTACTTATTCCATAGGGATTCAGTATCGTACACTTTCTCCGTTCCAAATTATATGATCATTATTGATTTTTAAAAGTCAATTTGAGACATTTTCAAATTTAAAATTGAGATGACTCGTTAAAAATTATAAAGTAATAAAACTTACAATGAGTATTACTTTTTTGATTGTTTACAATATTTATCATTAATTGTATTAATTAAAATTAAAAGAATTTATGTCAAATTTGAATTTAAAAATCTCTTACATTGACTTTAAAAAATCAACAATGATAAAATAATATGAAACAGATGAAGTATAAAATATATGAAAAACTGAAGAAAGATGTTGTGAAGAAAAGCCTAACACTTGAATCCGGAAGTTTGGTAAGTAGCTTCTGGTAATTCTAATAACCACTTAATTGTTCATTCTTTCAGTTACCTCAACCTTGGTATATATCTCCTTCATAATATGCACAAACACCTTTTAGTTGTTTTGCCGTTTCTACCATCAAATAAAAATTATTGAAAGCGTTTAGCACCTGATCTTCAGTTTTCAATACAGATGCTCACAATTTCTTAAAATGATCATCCATATGGGTCACAAATAATGTGCCCCACTAAAAAAATCTATAATACGAGTCTTTTAAGAATTCATAATTAGTAGACGGTCTAAATAGTGTCCTATGCTTTTATATTAGAAACCCATTCAATGAGATTTACACCAACATATATACAAAAACTTTATGTAGAACTTCTACACATTTTACGATTAGATTGCAGGAATAAGATGAGAATAGAATAATTTATTTTATTAGAATAAAAATTATTATACTTGGTTAAATCATTCTCATTTCTATTAAATTTGTGAATTTTATTTTTTAGAAGAAAGTATAGAATAACTCATTCTAGTTAAAATGGAATGAATCATTCCACTCTTTATTCCATTTTTTCTCAATTTCATTTCTTCAATCAAAACATAGCATAAACCTAAACTGTTTGAGAACCAAGTTGAACAAAGTTCATTAGTGCAAAAGTACTTGATGACTTGATTTCTCATCCAAGCTAGCATTCTTAATGTTATGTTTGGATTAAATAAATGAAATTGGTGAAGTAATGGAATAAAGAAGGGAATGAAATGGAAAGTAGAATGATTCATTCCATTATGGCTGAAATATATAAGTGGGTTAAATACACTTATATTACACCAAGTTCTAGTACTCCACTCATAATTTAGCCCCTAAACTAATTGGGCTTACACTTCTCTACATCAACTTCCAAATTGCATACGATGTCTTCTCCCTCCCTCCTCCCAAATTTATTTTTTGGCTAAAATTGACCGAAATATCCGACCCAACTGACAACCCGATTGGTTTATACGGTTTGTCCGTATTCAAATATGGTTTGACTTTATTACAAAGTTAAAATACTTCTAAATACCCCCAATTAAAATATTCCAAATAAAATTAGTCCCAAATTAAAATACTTCTAATTACAATTAACTCCAAATTAAAATACTTCTAAAGTCAATTCACCCCAAATAATGATGAACACTAATACTAACATTCAATGTCAAAATAGAAATTAAAAAGGGCAAATTTTATTCCAAAATGATGAACACCAATATTAAAATTCAATTTTTACAAAACAAAAATTTTAAAAAGGAAAAAAATGGGACTAAGTAGAATCAAAGCAACAAGAAAGAGATAAATAAATGAAAATTTGACATAAACCTTGAATCTCTCATAGAGCTTCTCCTCCTACTCCTCTTTTAAAGAGCTCAGACACAGTTCTGATGCTTTCCGTGCTTGCATCCGATGCTTTCAGACTCAGACACAGAACATGTTCATGTAATTGCAAAATACTTCCGAACTCAAACACAAATCAAAAGAATTAGATCGAGCAACAAGAAATAGGTAATTTTGAACTGAAAATACTTCCCAATCCTTGACCCAGTTCCTGTCCCTCGCTGCCCATCCCCTACCTCCCACCCCCACTCCCCTTCCTCTATCACTCGCCCCTGCTCATCTCCCTTCTCTCTCTCTACTGAAAGTCTCTCATGTATTCAATTAAAGGTGAGTCTATATTTTTTAGAATGAGATTGTTGATTTTGTACTCAGATTTATCTATTTAAATGTGAAAATTTTGAAGATTGTGTTGTGATTATAAAGTTTTAGATAAGATTGGAGTTTAGGAAAGAAATGGGTGCTTGATTGATGATGGTGATGGAGTAGTTGATAATGGTAATGGTGTTGGAGGTGTTGATGATGGTAATGGTGATGGAGGAGTTTAGGGAAGAAATAATGAGATTTTTATTTTTATTTTTTAATAATATTAATCCTTTAAATTAGTTATTATAGAAATAATTGCTTAAATTATTTTTCTAAAGTCAAACCATATTTTAATATAGTCAAACTTTTAAAAATTATTTGTCTTGCCGGCAATTGAGGTATTCCGATCAATTTTAGCCGAAAAATAAATTTAGAAGGGACATTGTATGTACTTCGGTAGTTGATGTGAAAAAATGTAAGCTCAATTAGTTTAGGGGCTAAATTATGAATGGGGTGAAACTTGATGTAATAAGTGTATTCAGCTTTATATAAGTCATTTCATATCCTCTCTCAAAGAATAAAATCCATAAATTTAGTATGAATGAGAATGGTTCATTCTATTTCAATAAACAATTAAACATAATTTTTTTTCCTTTTATAAAATAAATTATTCTATTTTCACTTTCATTACTCCAATTCAAGTGCAGTATTAAAAGTATTTGATTTTATAACTTTGCACTATCAAATGTTTAGATCCAAAGGCGAACTATAATTTTACTGTAATTTGGGATTGAATGAAACAAATCTGAGTCTCAAAACCCAATCAAATTAAGATCAACATAACAAAAAATGAAAATGAGTAAAATCAACAAATTATAACTGAGATGTAGATACTTGAAGAGTGATAGATCCACCGACTTGAAGGTACTAATTAAGAACGTGCATTTTGATTGTGTATTCGGCTTTGGTACATACAAATAAAAATTTTATATGAAAAATAAATATAAATATATGTATTATTTATACATGCACGGAAATTTGAAAACTTCTATTACATATTTATTGACTTATGTTACGTTTAGATTGCATGAATAAAAGTAGGAATAGAATGACTTATTCCCATATAATGAAAAAAATTATGTCTCATTGTTCTATTGGAATGGAATGAGTCTTTCTCATTCCTCTCGAATGTGTGAATTTTATTTCTTGAGGGAAGGTATGAAATGACTCATTCCAACTAGAAATAGAATGAATCATTCCACTCACCATTCTATTCCTTTCTCTATTCCATTCCTTTACCAATTCAATTCTTCCGATTCAATCACAACATTAGGGAATTAAACGAAATGAATTATAGTACTGTCAAGAATTAAGACGCATGAGTCAGAGATCAACATAAATCAGCAAAATGCAGTAAAATTTATATAGATAATAGAAATATATATAGATGCCTGAAGTGTGGTAAACTGATTTGAAGATACTTAACCTTTTTTTCCCTGCTATGTACAAATAAAAGATTTATAACATGAAATAGTTAGCCTAGGGTGACATGCCTACATTGACAATATTGAAAACAGCAAAAGATGTCGGTTTTAGGCCTTCCTAAACAATCCTTACTTGTACCCCTTTGAGTGAGACATGCAGCAAGGGAACTTTTTGATAACCTTTCTTAGTTGTAAAGGTTTGAAACCTGATGTTTGCACATATATAATATACTGATACACCGCCGGCTTTGTCAAAAATTGGCAATTTGAGGGAGCCAGACTTAACTTCAAACTCATAGTTAGCGAGATTTAACTTCAAACTCATAGTTAGCCAGATAATTCTTCATCCTAGCTACGCGTCATCGTATATAATTTCATTGTCACCTATTTTATTTGGATTTTTTGAAGAAAGTTAAAACTTTTCTCAGCTTTCCTATCCTTTTCTTAGTTTTGAAACTCAAAATTAACAATGTGTAAAACTACATTATACCTCCGGAGAGA